>JAPYKT020000012.1:0-1446250 GCA_028749325.2 Caryopteris x clandonensis
AAGCAAAATTAAATATCATGAAAAATTACAATTTTGCCTCTATAGGGTAAAAAAACTGAGTATTTGTCGAAAAATACACCATAACTCTTACACCGTTTGTCAGAACACTTTGAAATTTGAAGCTTATCTAAAATAGTGTGTGGAATCTACTGTAAAAATTTCAAGCAATATTAAATATCATGAAAAATTACAATTTGGCCCCTATAGGATAAAACTAAATAGTTGCCGAAAAATACACCATAACTCTTATACCGTTTGTGAGAACACTTTGAAATTTGTATCTTACCACTAAAATAATGTGTGGGATCTACTGTAAAAATTTCAAACATAATTAAATATCATGAAAAATTACGATTTTGCATCTATAGGATAAAAACTAAGTATTTGTCGAAAAATACACCATAAAACTTATACCGTTTGTCAGAACACTTTGAAATTTGTATTTTATCACTAAAATAATGGTGGAATCTACTGTAAAAATTTCAAGGAAAATTAAATACCATGAAAAATTACGATTTTGCCCCTATAGGATAAAAACTAAGTATTTGTCGAAAAATACACCATAACTCTTACACCGTTTGTCAGAACACTTTGAAATTTGTAGATTATTACTAAAATAATGAACGGAATCTACTGTAAAATTTCAATCAAAATTAACTATCATAAAAAATTACGATTTTGTCCCTATATGGTAAAAACAACTGAGTATTTGTCGAAAAATACACCATAACTCTTACATTGTTTGTCAGAACACTTTGAAATTTGTAGCTGCTCAATAAAATAATGTGTGGATTCTACTGTAAAAATTTCAATCTAAATTAAATATCATGAAAAATTACGATTTTGCTCTTATAGGCTAAAAAATCTGAGTATTTGTCTAAAAATACACCATAACTCTTACACCGTTTTACAGAACACTTTGAAATTTGTAGCTTATTACTTAAATAATTTGTGGAATCTACTGTAAAAATTTCAAGCAAAATTAAAAATCATGAAAAATTACGATTTTGCCCCTATAGGATAAAAACTAAGTATTTGTCGAAAAATACACCATAACTCTTACACCGTTTGTCAGAACACTTTGAAATTTTGTAGATTATTACTAAAATAATGAGTGGAATCTACTGTAAAAATTTCTATCAAAATTAACTATCATAAAAAATTACGATTTTACCTCTATATGGTAAAAAAACTGAGTATTTGTCGAAAAATACACTATAACAGTTACACCGTTTGTAAGAACACTTTGAAATTTGTAGCTGATAAATAAAATAATGTGTGGATTCTACTGTAAAAATTTAAAGCAAAATTATATAACATGAAAAATTACGATTTTGCTCTCATAGGGTAAAAAATCTGAGTATTTGTCTAAAAATACACCATAACTCTTACACCGTTTTACAGAACACTTTGAAATTTGTAGCTTATTACTAAAATAATTTGTGGAATCTACGTTAAAAATTTCAAGGAAAATTAAATATCATGAAAAATTACGATTTTGCCCCTATAGGATAAAAACTAAGTATTTGTCGAAAAATATACCATAACTCTTACACCGTTTGTCAGAACACTTTGAAATTTTGTAGATTATTACTAAAATAATAAGTGGAATCTACTGTTAAAATTTCAATCAAAATTATCGATCATAAAAAATTACTATTTTACCCCTACATTGTAAAAAAACTGAGTATTTGTCGAAAAATACACCATAACTCTTACACCGTTTGTCAGAACACATTGAAATTTGTAGTTGATCAATAAAATAATGTGTGGATTCTCCTGAAAAATTTCATGAAATATTAAATATCATGAAAAATTACGATTTTGCTGTTATAAGGTAAAAAATATGAGTATTTGTCTAAAAATACACCATAACTCTTACACCGTTTTACAGAACACTTTCAAATTTGTAGCTTATTACTAAAATAATGTGTGGAATCTACTGTAAAAATTTCAAGCAAAATTAAATATCATGAAAAATTACAATTTTACCCCTATATAGTAAAAAACTGAGTATTTGTCGAAAAATACACCATGACTCTTACACCATTTGTCAGAACACTTTGAAATTCGTACCCTATCTCTAAAATAATGTGTGGAATCTACTGTAAAAATTTCAAGCAAAATTAAATATCATGAAAAATTTACGATTTTACCCCTATAGGATAAAAACTAAGTATTTGCCGAAAAATACACCATAAATCTTACACCGTTTGTCAGAATACTTTGAAATTTGTATGTTATCACTAAAATAATGGTTGAATCTACAGTAAAAATTTTAAGGAAAATTAAATACCATGAAAAATTACGATTTTGCCCCTATAGGATAAAAACAAAGTATTTGTCGAAAAATACACCATAACTCCTACACTGTTTGTCAGAACACTTTGAAATTTGTAGATTATTACTAAAATAATGAGTGGAATCTACTGTAAAAATTTCAATCAAAATTAACTATCATAAAAAATTACGATTTTGCCCCTATATTGTAAAAAAACTGAGTATTTGGCGAAAAATACACCAAAACTCTAAATTTGTAGCGTATCACTAAAATTATGTGTGGAATCTACTGTAAAAAGTTGAAGCAATATTACATATCCTGAAAAATTATTATTTTGCCCCTGTAGGATAAAAACTAAGTATTTGTCGAAAAATACACCAGAACTCTTACACCGTTTGTCAGAACACATTGAAATTTCTATTTTCTAAATAAAATAATGTGTGGAATCTACTGTAAAAATTTCAAGGAAAATTAAATACCATGAAGAATTACGATTTTGCCCCTATAGGATAAAAACTATGTATTTGTCGAAAAATACACCATAACTCTTACACCGTTTGTCAGAACACTTTGAAATTTGTATCTTATCTCTAAAATAATGTGTGGAATCTACTGTAAAAATTTCAAGCAATATTAAATATCATGAAAAATTACGATTTTGCCCCTATAAGATAGAAAATACGTATTTGTAGAAAAATACTCCATAACTCTTACACCGTTTGTCAGAAGACTTTGAAATTTGTAGCTGATCTCTAAAATAATGTGTGGAATCTACTGTAAAAATTTCAAGAAAAATTAAATATTATGAAAAACTACGATTTTGCCCTATAGGATAAAAACTAAGTATTTGTCGAAAAATACACCATAACTCTTACGCCGTTTGTCAGAACACTTTGAAATTATTAGATTATTACTAATATAATGAGTGGAATCTACTGTAAAAATTTCAATCAAAATTAAAAATCATAAAAATTACGATTTTTCCCTTAAATGGTAAAAAAACTGAGTATTTATCGAAAAATACACCATAACTCTTACACTGTTTGTCAGAACACTTTGAAATTTTGTAGCTGATCAATAAAATAATGTGTGAATTCTACTGTAAAAATTTCAAGCAAAATTAAATATCATGCAAAATTACGATTTTGCTCTTATAGGGTACAAAATCTGAGTATTTGTCTAAGAATACACCATAACTCTTACACCGCTTTATAGAACACTTTGAAATTTGTAGCTTTTTACTAAAATAATGTGTGGAATCTACTGTAAAAATTTCAAGCAAAATTAAATATCATGAAAACTTTCGATTTTGCCTCTATAGGGTAAAAAAAATGAGTATGTGCCGAAAAATACACCGTCTGTCAGAACACTTTAAAATTTGTATTTTATCACTAAAATAATGAGTGGAATCTACTGTAAAAATTTCAAGCAAAATTTAATATCATGAAAAATTACGATTTTGCCCCTATAGGGTAAAATAACTGAGTATTTGTCGAGAAATACACCATAACTCTTACACCGTTTGTCAGATCACTTTGAAATTTGTAGCTTATCACTAAAATAATGTGTGTAATCTACTGTAAAAAATTCAAAGAAAATTAAATACCATGAAAAATTTTGATTTTGCTCCTATAGGATAAAAACTAAGTATTTGTCGAAAAATACACCATAACTCTTACACCGTTTGTCAGAACACTTTGAAATTTGTAGATTATTACTAAAATAATTAGTGGAATATACTGTAAAAAATTCAATCAAAATTAACTATCATAAAAAATTACGATTTTGCCCCTATATGGTAAAAAAACTGAGTATTTGTCGAAAAATACACCATAACTCTTACACCGATTGTCAGAACACTTTGAAATTTGTAGCTGCTCAATAAAATAACGTGTGGATTCTACTGTAAAAACTTAAAGCAAAATTATATATCATGAAAAATTACGATTTTGCTCTTATAGCGTAAAAAATCTGAGTATTTGTCTAAAAATACACCATAACTCTTACACCGTTTTACAGAACACTTTGAATTTGTAGCTTATTACTAAAATAATGTGTGGAATCTACTGTAAAAATTTCAAGCAAAATTAAATATCATGAAAAATTACGATTTTGCCCCTATAGGATAAAAGTAAGTATTTGTCGAAAAATACACCATAACTCTTACACCGTTTGTCAGAACACTTTGAAATTTTGTAGATTATTACTAAAATAATGAGTGGAATCTACTGTAAAAATTTCAATCAAAAATAACTATCATAAAAAATTACGATTTTACCCCTATATGGTTAAAAAACTGAGTATTTGTCGAAAAATACACCATAACTCTTACACCGTTTGTCAGACCACTTTAAAATTTATAGCTGATCAATAAAATAATGTGTGGATTCTACTGTAAAAAATTCAAGCAAAATTAAATATCATGAAAAATTACGATTTTGCTGTTATAGGGTAAAAAATCTGAGTATTTGTCTAATAAGACACCATAACTCTTACACCGTTATACAGAATACTTTCAAATTTGTAGCTTACTACTAAAATAATGCGTGGAATCTACTGTAATAATTTCAATCAAAATTAAATATCATGAAAAATTACGATTTTGCCTCTATAGGGTAAAAAAAACTGAGTATTTGTCGAAAAATACACCATAACTCTTTCACTGTTTGTCAGAACACTTTTAAATTTGTAGCTTATCACTAAAATAATGTGTGAAATCTACTGTAAAAATCTCATGCCATATTAAATATCATGAAAACTTACAATTTTGCCCCTATAGGATAAAACTAAGTATTTGTCGAAAAATACACTATAACTCTTACACCGTTTGTCAGAACACTTTGAAATTTGTATTTTATCACTAAAATAATGTGTGGAATCTACTGTAAAAAATTCAAGGAAAATTAAATACCATGAAAAATTACAATTTTGCCCCTATAGGATAAGAACTAAGTATTTGTCGAAAAACACACCATAACTCTTACACCGTTTATCAGAACACATTAAATTTTTATATTATTACTAAAATAATGTGTGGAATCTACTGTAAAAATTTCAATCAAAATTAACTTTCATAAAAAATTATGATTTTGCCCCTATATGGTAAAAAAATGAGTATTTGTCGAAAAATACACCATAACTCTTACACCGTTTGTCAGAACACTTTGAAATTTGTAGCTGATCAATAAAATAATGTGTGGATTGTACTTTAAAAATTTCAAGCAAAATTAAATATCATGAAAAATTACGATTTTGCTCTTATAGGGTAAAAAATCCCAGTATTTGTCTAGAAATAAACCATAACTCTTACACCGTTTTAAAGTACACTTTAAAATTTGTAGCTTATTACTAAAATAATGTGTGGAATCTACTGTAAAAATTTCAAGCAAAATTAAATATCATGAAAAATTTTGATTTTGCCTCTATAGGGTAAAAAAACTGAGTATTTGTCGAAAAATACACCATAACTTTCACACCGTTTGTCAGAACACTTTGAAATTTGTAGCTTATCTCTAAAATAATGTGTGGAATCTACTGTAAAAATTTCAAGCAATATTAAATATAATAAAAAATTACGATTTTGCCCTTATAGGATAAAAACTAAGTATTTGTCGCAAAATACACCATAACTCTTACACCGTTTGTCAGAACACTTTGAAATTTGTATCTTATCACTAAAATAATGTGTGGAATCTACTGTAAAAATTTCAAGCAAAATTAACTATCATGAAAAATTACGATTTTGCCCCTATATGGCAAAAAAACTGAGTGTTTGGAGAAATATACACCATAACTCTAAATTTGACGCTTATCACTAAAATAATGTGTGGAACCTACCATAAAAATTTCAAGCAATACTAAATATCCTGAAAAATTACTATTTTGCCCCTATAGGATAAAAACTAGGTATTTGTCGAAAAATACACCATAACTCTTAAACCGTTTGTCAGAACACTTTGAAATTTGTATTTTCTCTATAAAATAAAGTTTGGAATCTACTGTAAAAATTTCAAGGAAAATTAAATACCATGAAAAATTACGATTTTGCCCCTATAGGATAAAAACTATGTATTTGTCGAAAAATACCCCATAACTCTTACACCGTTTGTCAGAACACTTTGAAATTTGTATCTTATCACTAAAATAATGTGTGCATTCTACTGTAAAAATTTCAAGCAAAATTAAATATCATGAAAAATTACAATTTTGCCCCTATAGGATAGAAACTAAGTATTTGTCGAAAAATACACCATAATTCTTACACCGTTTGTCAGAAGACTTTGAAATTTCTAGCTTATCAATAAAATAATATGTGGAATCTACTGTAAAAATTTCAAGAAAATTTAAATATTATAAAAATTACAATTTTGCCCCTATAGGATAAAAACTAAGTATTTGTCAAAAAATACACCATAACTCTTACACTGTTTGTCAGAACACTTTGAAATTTGTAGATTATAACTAAAATAATGAGTGGAATCTACTGTAAAAATTTCAATCAAAATTAAATATCATGAAAAATTACGATTTTGCCTCTAAAGGGTAAAAAAACTGAGTATTTGTCGAAAAATACACCATAACTCTTACACCGTTTGTCATAACACTTTGAAATTTGTAGCTTATCACAAAAATAATGTGTGGAATCTACTGTAAAAATTTCAATCAAAATTATCGATAAAAATTATAATCAAAATTTCAATAAAAAATTACGATTTTACCCCTATATTGTAAAAAAACTGAGTATTTGTCGAAAAATACACCATAACTCTTACACCGTTTGTCAGAACACTTTGAAATTTGTAGATGATCAATAAAATAATGTGTGGATTCTCCTGAAAAATTTCAAGCAATATTAAATATCATGAAAAATTACGATTTTGCTGTTATAGGGTAAAAAATCTGAGTATTTGTCTAAAAATACACCATAACTCTTACACCGATTTACAGAACACTTTGAAATTTGTAGCTTAATACTAAAACATTGTGTGGAATCTAATATAAAAATTTCAAGCAAAATTAAATATCATGAAAAATTACGATTTTGCCTGTATAGGGTAAAGAAACTAAGTATTTGTCAAAAAATACACCCTAACTCTTACACCGTTTGTCAGAACACTTTGAAATTTGTAGCTTATCACTAAAATAATGTGTGGAATCTACTGTGAAAATTTAAAGTAATATTAAATATCATGAAAAATTACGATTTATCCCCTATAGGATTAAAATAAGTATTTCTCGAAAAATATACCATAACTCTTACACCGTTTGTCTGAACACTTTAAAATTTGTATCTTCTCACTAAAATAATATGTCGAATCTACTGTAAAAATTTCAAGCAAAATTAAATATCATGAAAAATTACGATTTTGCCCCTATAGGATAAAAACTAAGTATTTTGTCGAAAAATACACCATAACTCTTACACCGTCTGTCAGAACACTTTGAAATTTGAATTTTATCACTAAAATAATGGTGGGATCTACGGTAAAAATTTCAAGGAAAATTAAATACCATGAAAAATTACGATTTTGCCCATATAAGATAAAAACTAAGTATTTGTCGAAAAATACACCATAACTCTTACACCGTTTTTCAGAACACTTTGAAATTTGTAGATTATTATTAAAATAATGAGTGGAATCTACTGTAAAAATTTCAATCAAAATTAACTATCACAAAAAATTACGATTTTGCCCCTATATGGTAAAAAAACTGAGTATTTGGCGAAAAATACACCATAACTCTAAATTTGTAGCTTATCACTAAAATAATGTGTGGAATCTACTATAAAAATTTCAAGCAATATTAATTATCCTGAAAAATTACTATTTTGCCCCTATAGGATAAAAACTAAGTATTTGTCGAAAAATACATCATAAGTCTTACATCGTTTGTCAGAACACTTAGAAATTTGTATTTTATCTCTAAAATAATGTGTGGAATCTGCTGTAAAAATTTCAAGGAAAATTAAATACCATAAAAAATTACGATTTTGCCCCTATAGGATAAAAACTAAGTATTTGTCGAAAAATACACCATAACTCTTACACTGTTTGTCCGAACACTTTGAAATTAGTAGATTATTACTAAAATAATGAGTGGAATCTACTGTAAAAATTTCAATCAAAATTAACTCTCATAAAAAATTACGATTTTGCCCCTATATGGTAAAAAAACTGAGTATTTGTCGAAAAATAAAACATAACTCTTACACTATTTGTCAGAACACTTTAAAATTTGTAACTTCTCAATAAAATAACGTGTTGATTCTACTGTAAAAATTTAAAACAAACTTACATATCATGAAAAATTTCGATTTTGCCTCTATAGGGTAAAAAAACTGAGTATTTGTCGAAAAATACACCACAACTCTTACACCGTTTGTCAGAATACTTTAAAATTTGTACTTTATCCCTAAAATAATGAGTGGATTCTACTGTAAAAATTTCAAGCAAAATTTGATATCATGAAAAATTACGATTTTGCGCCTATAGGGTAAAAAAACTGAGTATTTGTCGAGCAATACACCATAACTCTTACACCGTTTGTCAGATCACTTTGAAATTTGTATCTTATCACTAAAATAATGTGTGGAATTCACTGTAAAAAATTCAAGCAATATTAAATATCATGAAAAATTACGATTTTGCCCCTATAGGATAAAACTAAGTATTTGTCGAAAAATACACCATAACTCTTACACCGTTTGTCAGAACACTTTGAAATTTGAATTTTATCACTAAAATAATGGTGGGATCTACGGTAAAAATTTCAAGGAAAATTAAATACCATGAAAAATTACGATTTTGCCCATATAGGATAAAAACTAAGTATTTGTCGAAAAATACACCATAACTCTTACACCGTTTTTCAGAACACTTTGAAATTTGTAGATTATTACTAAAATAATGAGTGGAATCTACTGTAAAAATTTCAATCAAAATTAACTATCACAAAAAATTACGATTTTGCCCCTATATGGTAAAAAAACTGAGTATTTGGCGAAAAATACACCATAACTCTAAATTTGTAGCTTATTACTAAAATAATGTGTGGAATCTACTATAAAAATTTCAAGCAATATTAATTATCCTGAAAAATTACTATTTTGCCCCTATAGGATAAAAACTAAGTATTTGTCGAAAAATACACCATAACTCTTACACCGTTTGTCAGAACACTTTGAAATTTGTATCTTATCACTAAAATAATGTGTGGAATCTACTGTAAAAATTTCAAGCAAAATTAACTATCATGAAAAATTACGATTTTGCCCCTATATGGCAAAAAAACTGAGTATTTGGAGAAATATACACCATAACTCTAAATTTGACGCTTATCACTAAAATAATGTGTGGAACCTACCATGAAAATTTCAAGCAATATTAAATATCCTGAAAAATTACTATTTTGCCCCTATAGGATAAAAACTAGGTATTTGTCGAAAAATACACCATAACTCTTAAACCGTTTGTCAGAACACTTTGAAATTTGTATTTTCTCTATAAAATAAAGTTTGGAATCTACTGTAAAAATTTCAAGGAAAATTAAATACCATGAAAAATTACGATTTTGCCCCTATAGGATAAAAACTATGTATTTGTCGAAAAATACCCCATAACTCTTACACCGTTTGTCAGAACACTTTGAAATTTGTATCTTATCACTAAAATAATGTGTGCATTCTACTGTAAAAATTTCAAGCAAAATTAAATATCATGAAAAATTACAATTTTGCCCCTATAGGATAGAAACTAAGTATTTGTCGAAAAATACACCATAACTCTTACACCGTTTGTCAGAAGACTTTCAAATTTCTAGCTTATCAATAAAATAATATGTGGAATCTACTGTAAAAATTTCAAGAATATTTAAATATTATAAAAATTACAATTTTGCCCCTATAGGATAAAAACTAAGTATTTGTCAAAAAATACACCATAACTCTTATACTGTTTGTCAGAACACTTTGAAATTTGTAGATTATAACTAAAATAATGAGTGGAATCTACTGTAAAAATTTCAATCAAAATTAAATATCATGAAAAATTACGATTTTGCCTCTAAAGGGTAAAAAAACTGAGTATTTGTCGAAAAATACACCATAACTCTTACACCGTTTGTCAGAACACTTTGAAATTTCTAGCTTATCACAAAAATAATGTGTGGAATCTACTGTAAAAATTTCAATCAAAATTATCGATAAAAATTATAATCAAAATTTCAATAAAAAATTACGATTTTACCCCTATATTGTAAAAAAACTGAGTATTTGTCGAAAAATACACCATAACTCTTACACCGTTTGTCAGAACACTTTGAAATTTGTAGATGATCAATAAAATAATGTGTGGATTCTCCTGAAAAATTTCAAGCAATATTAAATATCATGAAAAATTACGATTTTGCTGTTATAGGGTAAAAAATCTGAGTATTTGTCTAAAAATACACCATAACTCTTACACCGATTTACAGAACACTTTGAAATTTGTAGCTTAATACTAAAACATTGTGTGGAATCTAATGTAAAAATTTCAAGCAAAATTAAATATCATGAAAAATTACGATTTTGCCTGTATAGGGTAAAGAAACTAAGTATTTGTCAAAAAATACACCCTAACTCTTACACCGTTTGTCAGAACACTTTGAAATTTGTAGCTTATCACTAAAATAATGTGTGGAATCTACTGTAAAAATTTAAAGTAATATTAAATATCATGAAAAATTACGATTTATCCCCTATAGGATTAAAATAAGTATTTCTCGAAAAATACACCATAACTCTTACACTGTTTGTCAGAACATTTTGTAAATTTGTAGCTGATCAATAAAGTAATGTGTGGATTCTACAGTAAAAATTTCAAGCAAAATTAAATATCATGAAAAATTACGATTTTGCACTTATAGGGTAAAAAATATGAGTATTTGTCTAAAAATACACCATTACTCTTATACCGTTTTACAGAACACTTTGAAATTTGTAGCTTATTACTAAAATAATATGTGGAATCTACTGTAAAAATTTCAAGTAAACTTACATATCATGAAAATTTTCGATTTTGCCTCTATAGGGTAAAAAAACTGAGTATTTGTCGAGAAATACACCATAACTCTTACACCGTTTGTCAGATCACTTTGAAATTTGTATCTTATCACTAAAATAATGTGTGGAATTCACTGTAAAAAATTCAAGCAATATTAAATATCATGAAAAATTACGATTTTGCCCCTATAGGATAAAACTAAGTATTTGTCGAAAAATACACCATAACTCTTACACCGTTTGTCAGAACACTTTGAAATTTGAATTTTATCACTAAAATAATGGTGGGATCTACGGTAAAAATTTCAAGGAAAATTAAATACCATGAAAAATTACGATTTTGCCCATATAGGATAAAAACTAAGTATTTGTCGAAAAATACACCATAACTCTTACACCGTTTTTCAGAACACTTCGAAATTTGTAGATTATTACTAAAATAATGAGTGGAATCTACAGTAAAAAATTTCAATCAAAATTAACTATCACAAATAATTACGATTTTGCCCCTATATGGTAAAAAAACTGAGTATTTGGCGAAAAATACACCATAACTCTAAATTTGTAGCTTCTCACTAAAATAATGTGTGGAATCTACTATAAAAATTTCAAGCAATATTAATTATCCTGAAAAATTCCTATTTTGCCCCTATAGGATAAAAACTAAGTATTTGTCGAAAAATACACCATAACTCTTACACCGTTTGTCAGAACACTTTGAAATTTGTATTTTATCTCTAAAATAATGTGTGGAATCTACTGTAAAAATTTCAAGGAAAATTAAAAACCATAAAAAATTACGATTTTGCCCCTATAGGATAAAAACTAAGTATTTGTCGAAAAATACACCATAACTCTTACACTGTTTGTCCGAACACTTTGAAATTAGTAGATTATTACTAAAATAATGAGTGGAATCTACTGTAAAAATTTCAATCAAAATTAACTATCATAAAAAATTACGATTTTGCCCCTATATGGTAAAAAAACTGAGTATTTGTCGAAAAATAAACCATAACTCTTACACTGTTTGTCAGAACACTTTAAAATTTGTAACTTCTAAATAAAATAACGTATTGATTCTACTGTAAAAATTTAAAACAAACTTAAATACACCATAACTCTTACACCGTTTTACAGAACACTTTGAAATTTGTAACTTATTACTAAAATAATGTATGGAATCTATTGTAAAAATTTCAAGCAAAATTAAATATCATGAAAAATTACGATTTTGCCCCTATAGGATAAAAACTAATTATTAGTCGAAAAATACACCATAACTCTTACCCCGTTTGTCAGAACACTTTGAAATTTTTTAGATTATTACTAAAATAATGAGCGTAATCTACTATAAAAATTTCAATCAAAATTAACTATCATAAAAATTTTTGATTTTGCCCGTATATGGTAAAAAAACTGAGTATTTATCAAAAAATACACCATAACTCTTACACTGTTTGTCAGAACATTTTGTAAATTTGTAGCTGATCAATAAAGTAATGTGTGGATTCTACAGTAAAAATTTCAAGCAAAATTAAATATCATGAAAAATTACGATTTTGCACTTATAGGGTAAAAAATATGAGTATTTGTCTAAAAATACACCATTACTCTTATACCGTTTTACAGAACACTTTGAAATTTGTAGCTTATTACTAAAATAATATGTGGAATCTACTGTAAAAATTTCAAGTAAACTTACATATCATGAAAATTTTCGATTTTGCCTCTATAGGGTAAAAAAACTGAGTATTTGTCGAGAAATACACCATAACTCTTACACCGTTTGTCAGATCACTTTGAAATTTGTATCTTATCACTAAAATAATGTGTGGAATTCACTGTAAAAAATTCAAGCAATATTAAATATCATGAAAAATTACGATTTTGCCCCTATAGGATAAAACTAAGTATTTGTCGAAAAATACACCATAACTCTTACACCGTTTGTCAGAACACTTTGAAATTTGAATTTTATCACTAAAATAATGGTGGGATCTACGGTAAAAATTTCAAGGAAAATTAAATACCATGAAAAATTACGATTTTGCCCATATAGGATAAAAACTAAGTATTTGTCGAAAAATACACCATAACTCTTACACCGTTTTTCAGAACACTTCGAAATTTGTAGATTATTACTAAAATAATGAGTGGAATCTACAGTAAAAAATTTCAATCAAAATTAACTATCACAAATAATTACGATTTTGCCCCTATATGGTAAAAAAACTGAGTATTTGGCGAAAAATACACCATAACTCTAAATTTGTAGCTTCTCACTAAAATAATGTGTGGAATCTACTATAAAAATTTCAAGCAATATTAATTATCCTGAAAAATTACTATTTTGCCCCTATAGGATAAAAACTAAGTATTTGTCGAAAAATACACCATAACTCTTACACCGTTTGTCAGAACACTTTGAAATTTGTATTTTATCTCTAAAATAATGTGTGGAATGTACTGTAAAAATTTCAAGGAAAATTAAATACCATGAAAAATTACGATTTTGCCCATATAGGATAAAAACTAAGTATTTGTCGAAAAATACACCATAACTCTTACACCGTTTGTCAGAACACTTTGAAATTTGTAGCTTATCACAAAAATAATGTGTGGAATCTACTGTAAAAATTTCAATCAAAATTATCGATAAAAATTTCAATCAAAATTTCAATAAAAAATTACGATTTTACCCCTATATTGTAAAAAAACTGAGTATTTGTCGAAAAATACACCATAACTCTTACACCGTTTGTCAGAACACTTTGAAATTTGTAGCTGATCAATAAAATAATGTGTGGATTCTCCTGAAAAATTTCAAGCAATATTAAATATCATGAAAAATTACGATTTTGCTGTTATAGTGTAAAAAATCTGAGTATTTGTCTAAAAATACACCATAACTCTTACACCGATTTACAGAACACTTTGAAATTTGTAGCTTAATACTAAAACATTGTGTGGAATCTACTGTAAAAATTTCAAGCAAAATTAAATATCATGAAACATTACGATTTTGCCTGTATAGGGTAAAAAAACTGAGTATTTGTCAAAAAATACACCCTAACTCTTACACCGTTTGTCAGAACACATTGAAATTTGTACCTTATCACTAAAATAATGTGTGGAATCTACTGTAAAAATTTAAAGTAATATTAAATATCATGAAAAATTACGATTTTGCCCCTATAGGATTAAACTAAGTATTTCTCGAAAAATATACCATAACTCTTACACCGTTTGTCTGAACACTTTGAAATTTGTATCTTCTCACTAAAATAATGTGTGGAATCTACTGTAAAAATTTCAAGCAAAATTAACTATCATGAAAAATTACGATTTTGCCCCCATAGGATAAAAACTAAGTATTTGTCGAAAAATACACCATAACTCTTACACCGTTTGTCAGAACACTTTGAAATTTGAATTTTATCACTAAAATAATGGTGGGATCTACGGTAAAAATTTCAAGGAAAATTAAATACCATGAAAAATTACGATTTTGCCCATATAGGATAAAAACTAAGTATTTGTCGAAAAATACACCATAACTCTTACACCGTTTTTCAGAACACTTTGAAATTTGTAGATTATTACTAAAATAATGAGTGGAATCTACTGTAAAAATTTCAATCAAAATTAACTATCACAAAAAATTACGATTTTGCCCCTATATGGTAAAAAAACTGAGTATTTGGCGAAAAATACACCATAACTCTAAATTTGTCGCTTATCACTAAAATAATGTGTGGAATCTACTATAAAAATTTCAAGCAATATTAATTATCCTGAAAAATTACTATTTTGCCCCTATAGGATAAAAACAAAGTATTTGTCGAAAAATACACCATAACTCTTACACCGTTTGTCAGATCACTTTGAAATTTGTATTTTATCTCTAAAATAATGTGTGGAATCTACTGTAAAAATTTCAAGGAAAATTAAATACCATAAAAAATTACGATTTTGCCCCTATAGGATAAAAACTAAGTATTTGTCGAAAAATACACCATAACTCTTACTCTGTTTGTCCGAACACTTTGAAATTAGTAGATTATTACTAAAATAATGAGTGGAATCTACTGTAAAAATTTCAATCAAAATTAACTATCATAAAAAATTACGATTTTGCCCCTATATGGTAAAAAAACTGTGTATTTGTCGAAAAATAAACCATAACTCTTACACCGTTTGTCAGAACACTTTAAAATTTGTAGCTTCTTAGTAAAATAACGTGTGGATTCTACTGTAAAAATTTTAAACAAAATTAAATATCATGAAAAATTACGATTTTGCTATTATAGGGTAAAAAATCTGAGTATTTGTCTAAAAATACACCATAACTATTACACCGTTTTACAGAACACTTTGAAATTTGTAGCTTATTACTAAAATAATGTGTGGAATCTACTGTAAAAATTTCAAGCAAAATTAAATATCATGAAAAATTACGATTTTGCCCCTATAGGATAAAAACTAAGTATTTGTCGAAAAATACACCATAACTTTTACCCCGTTTGTCAGAACACTTTGAAATTTTTTAGATTATTACTAAAATAATGAGTGGAATCTACTGTAAAAATTTCAATCAAAATTAACTATCATAAAAAGTTTTTATTTTGCCCCTATATGGTAAAAAAACTGAATATTTATCGAAAAATACTCCATAACACTTACACTGTTCGTCAGAACACTTTGAAATTTTGTAGCTGATCAATAAAGTAATGTGTGGATTCTACAGTAAAAATTTCAAGCAAAATTAAATATCATCAAAAATTACGATTTTGCACTTATAGGGTAAAAAATCTGAGTATTTGTCAAAAAATACACCATAACTCTTATACCGTTTTACAGAACACTTTGAAATTTGTAGCTTATTACAAAAATAATGTGTGGAATCTACTGTAAAAATTTCAAGCAAAATTACATATCATGAAAAATTTCGATTTTGCCTCTATAGGGTAAAAAAACTGAGTATTTGTCGAAAAATACACCATAACTCTTACACTGTTTGTCAGAACACTTTAAAATTTGTATTTTATCCCTAAAATAATGAGTGGAATCTACTGTAAAAATTTCAAGCTAAATTTGATATCATAAAAAATTATGATTTTGCCCCTATAGGGTAAAAAAACTGAGTATTTGTCGAGAAATACACCATAACTCTTACCCCGTTTGTCAGATCTCTTTGAAATTTGTAGCTTATCACTAAAATAATGTGTGGAATTTACTGTAAAAAATTCAAGCAATATTAAATATCATGAAAAATTACGATTTTGCCCCTATAGGATAAAACTAAGTATTTGTCGAAAAATACACAATAACTCTTACACCGTTTGTCAGAACACTTTGAAATTTGTATTTTATCCCTAAAATAATGAGTGGAATCTACTGTAAAAATTTCAAGGAAAATTAAATACCCTGAAATATTACGATTTTGCCCCTATTGGATAAAAACTAAGTATTTGTCGAAAAATACACCAAACTCTGACACCGTTTGTCAGAACACTTTGATATTTGTAGATTATTACTAAAATAATGAGTGGAATCTACTGTAAAAATTTCAATCAAAATTAACTATCATAAAAAATTACGATTTTGCCCCTATATGGTAAAAAAACTGAGTATTTGTCGAAAAATAAACCATAACTCTTACAGCGTTTGTCAGAACACTTTAAAATTTGTAGTTGCTCAATAAAATAATGTGTGGATTCTACTGTAAAAATTTAAAACAAAATTAAATATCATGAAAAATTACGATTTTCTCTTATAGGGTAAAAAATCTGAGTATTTGTCTAAAAATACACCATAACTCTTACACCGTTTTACAGAACACTTTGAAATTTGTAGCTTATTACTAAAATAATGTGTGGAATCTACTGTAAAAATTTCAAGCAAAATTCAATATCATGAAAAATTACGATTTTGCCCCTATAGGATAAAAACTAAGTATTTGTCGAAAAATACAGCATAACTCTTACCCCGTTTGCCAGAACACTTTGAAATTTTTTAGATTATTACTAAAATAATGAGTGGAATCTACTATAAAAATTTCAATCAAAATTAACTATCATAAAAAACTTTGATTTTGCCCCTATATGGTAAAAAAACTGAGTATTTATCGAAAAATACACCATAACTCTTACACTGTTTGTCATAACACTTTGAAAATTTGTTGCTGATCAATAAAGTAAAGTGTGGATTCTACTGTAAAAATTTAAAACAAAATTAAATATCATGAAAAATTACGATTTTGCACTTATAGGGTAAAAAATCTGAGTATTTCTCTAAAAATACACCATTACTCTTATACCGTTTTACAGAACACTTTGAAATTTGTAGCTTATTACTAAAATAATGTGTGGAATCTACTGTAAAAATTTCAAGTAAACTTACATATCATGAAAATTTTCGATTTTGCCTCTATAGGGTAAAAAAACTGAGTATTTGTCGAAAAATACACCATAACTCTTACACCGTTTGTCAGAATACTATAAAATTTGTACTTTATCCCTAAAATAATGAGTGGAATCCACTGTACAAATTTCAAGCAAAATTTGATATCATGAAAAATTACGATTTTGCCCCTATAGGGTAAAAAAACTGAGTATTTGTCGAGAAATACACCATAACTCTTACACCGTTTGTCAGATCACTTTGAAATTTGTATCTTATCACTAAAATAATGTGTGGAATTTACTGTAAAAAATTCAAGCAATATTAAATATCATGAAAAATTACGATTTTGCCCCTATAGGATAAAACTAAGTATTTGTCGAAAAATACACCATAACTCTTACACCGTTTGTCAGAACACTTTGAAATTTGTATTTTATCCCTAAAATAATGTGTGGAATCTACTGTAAAAATTTCAAGGAAAATTAAATACCCTGAAATATTACGATTTTGCCCCTATTGGATAAAAACTAAGTATTTGTCGAAAAATACACCAAACTCTGACACCGTTTGTCAGAACACTTTGATATTTGTAGATTATTACTAAAATAATGAGTGGAATCTACTGTAAAAATTTCAATCAAAATTAACTATCATAAAAAATTACGATTTTGCCCCTATATGGTAAAAAAACTGAGTATTTGTCGAAAAATAAACCATAACTCTTACAGCTTTTGTCAGAACACTTTAAAATTTGTAGTTGCTCAATAAAATAATGTGTGGATTCTACTGTAAAAATTTAAAACAAAATTAAATATCATGAAAAATTACGATTTTGCACTTATAGCGTAAAAAATCTGAGTATTTCTCTAAAAATACACCATAACTCTTACACCGTTTTACATAACACTTTGAAATTTGTAGCTTATTACAAAAATAATGTGTGGAATCTACTGTAAAAATTTCAAGCAAAATTCAATATCATGAAAAATTACGATTTTGCCCCTATAGGATAAAAACTAAGTATTTGTCGAAAAATACAGCATAACTCTTACCCCGTTTGCCAGAACACTTTGAAATTTTTTAGATTATTACTAAAATAATGAGTGGAATCTACTATAAAAATTTCAATCAAAATTAACTATCATAAAAAACTTTGATTTTGCCCCTATATGGTAAAAAAACTGAGTATTTATCGAAAAATACACCATAACTCTTACACTGTTTGTCATAACACTTTGAAAATTTGTTGCTGATAAATAAAGTAAAGTGTGGATTCTACTGTAAAAACTTAAAACAAAATTAAATATCATGAAAAATTACGATTTTGCACTTATAGGGTAAAAAATCTGAGTATTTCTCTAAAAATACACCATTACTCTTATACCGTTTTTCAGAACACTTTGAAATTTGTAGCTTATTACTAAAATAATGTGTGGAATCTACTGTAAAAATTTCAAGCAAACTTACTTATCATGAAAAATTTCGATTTTGCCTCTATAGGGTAAAAAAACTGAGTATTTGTCGAAAAATACATCATAACTCTTACACCGTTTGTCAGAATACTTTAAAATTTGTACTTTGTCCCTAAAATAATGAGTGGAATCTACTGTAAAAATTTCAAGCAAAATTTGATATCATGAAAAATTACGATTTTGCCCTATAGGGTAAAAAAACTGAGTATTTGTCGAGAAATACACCATAACTCTTACACCGTTTGTACAGATCACTTTGAAATTTATAGCTTATCACTAAAATAATGTGTGGAATTTACTGTAAAAAATTCAAGCAATATTAAATATCAAGAAAAATTACGATTTTGCCCCTATAGGATAAAACTAAGTATTTGTCGAAAAATACACCATAACTCTTACACCGTTTGTCAGAACACTTTGAAATTTGAATTTTATCAACAAAATAATGGTGGGATCTACGGTAAAAAATTCAAGGAAAATTAAATACCATGAAAAATTACGATTTTGCCCATATAGGATAAAAACTAAGTATTTGTCGAAAAATACACCATAACTCTTACACCGTTTTTCAGAACACTTTGAATTTTGTAGATTATTACTAAAATAATGAGTGGAATCTACTATAAAAATTTCAATCAAAATTAACTTTCACAAAAAATTACGATTTTGCCCCTATATGGTAAAAAAACTGAGTATTTCGCGAAAAATACACCATAACTATAAATTTGTAGCTTATCACTAAAATAATGTGTGGAATATTAATTATCCTGAAAAATTACTATTTTGCCCCTATAGGATAAAAACTAAGTATTTATCGAAAAATACACCATAACTCTTACACTGTTTGTCAGAACACATTGAAATTTGTATTTTATCTCTAAAATAATGTGTGGAATCTACTGTAAAATTTTCAATCAAAATTAACTACCATAAAAAATTACGATTTTGCCCCTATAGGATAAAAACTAAGTATTTGTCGAAAAATACACCATAACTCTTACACTGTTTGTCCGAACACTTTTAAATTAGTAGATTATTACTAAAATAATGAGTGGAATCTACTGTAAAAATTTCAATCAAAATTAACTATCATAAAAAATTACGATTTTGCCCCTATATGGTAAAAAAACTGAGTATTTGTCGAAAAATAAACCATAACTCTTACACCGTTTGTCAGAACACTTTAAAATTTGTAGCTTCTCAATAAAATAACGTGTGGATTCTACTGTAAAAATTTAAAAAAAATTATATCATGAAAAATTACGATTTTGCTCTTATAGGGTAAAAAATCTGCGTATTTTTCTAAAAATACACCATAACTCTTACACCGTTTTACAGAACACTTTGAAATTAGTAGCTTATTACTAAAATAATGTGTGGAATCTACTGTAAAAATTTCAAGCAAAATTAAATATCATGAAAAATTACGATTTTGCCCCTATTGGATAAAAACTAAGTATTTGTCGAAAAATACACCATAACTCTTACACCGTTTGTCAGAACACTTTGAAATTTTGTATATTATTATTAAAATAATGAGTGGAATATACTGTAAAAATTTCTATCAAAATTAACTATCATAAAAAATTACGATTTTACCTCTATATGGTAAAAAAACTGAGTATTTGTCGAAAAATACACCATAACTCTTACACCGTTTGTAAGAACACTTTGAAATTTGTAGCTGATCAATAAAATATTGTGTGGATTCTACTGTAAAAATTTAAAGCAAAATTAAATATCATGAAAAATTACGATTTTGCTCTTATAGGGTAAAAAATCTGAGTATTTGTCTAAAAATACACCATAACTCTTACACCGTTTTACAGAACACTTTCAAATTTGTAGCTTATTACTAAAATAATGTGTGGAATCTACTGTAAAAATTTCAAACGAAATTAAATATCAAGAAAAATTACGATTTTGCCTCTATAGTGTAAAAAAACTGAGTATTTGTAGAAAAATACAACATAACTATTACACCGTTTGTCAGAACACTTTTAAATTTGTAGCTTATCACTAAAATAAAGTGTGGAATCTACTATAAAAATTTCAAGCAATATTAAATATCATGAAAACTTACAATTTTGCCCCTATAGGATAAAACTAAGTATTTGTCGAAAAATACACCATAACTCTTACACCGTTTGTTAGAACACTTTGAAATTTGTATTTTATCACTAAAATGATGTGTGGAATTTACTGTAAAAAATTCAAGGAAAATTAAATACCATGAAAAATTACTATTTTGCCCCTATAGGATAAGAACTAAGTATTTGTCGAAAAATACACCATAACTCTTACACCGTTTGTCAGAACACTTTGAAATATGTAGATTATTACTAAAATAATGTGTGGAATCTACTGTAAAAATTTCAATCAAAATTAACTATCATAAAAAATTATGATTTTGCCCCTATATGGTAAAAAAAATGAGTATTTGTCGAAAAATTCACCATAACTCTTACACCGTTTGTCAGAACACTTTGAAATTTGTAGCTGATCAATAAAATAATGTGTGGATTGCACTGTAAAAATTTCAAGCAAAATTAAATATCATGAAAAATTACGATTTTGCTCTTATAGGGTAAAAAAACTGAGTATTTGTCTAAAAATACACCATAACTCTTACACCGTTTTACAGTACACTTTGAAATTTGTAGCTTATTACTAAAATAATGTGTGGAATCTACTGTAAATTTCAAGCAAAATTAAATATCAGGAAAAATTACGATTTTGCCTCTATAGGGTAAAAAAACTGAGTATTTGTCGAAAAATAAACCATAACTCTTACACCGTTTGTCAGAACACTTTGAAATTAGTATTTTATCACTAAAATAATGTGTTGAATCTACTGTAAAAATTTCAAGGAAAATTAAATACCATTAAAAATTACGATTTTGCCCCTATTGGATAAGAACTAAGTATTTGTCGAAAAATAAACCATAACTCTTACACCGTTTGTCAGAACACTTTGAAATTTGTAGATTATTACTAGAATAATGTGTGGAATCTACTGTAAAAATTTCAAGAAAAATTAAATATTATGAAAAATTACGATTTTGCCCCTATAGGATAAAAACTAAGTATTTGTCGAAAAATACACCATACCTCTCACACCGTTTGTCAGAACACTTTAAAATTTGTAGATTATTACTAAAATAATGAGTGGAATCTACTGTAAAAATTTCAATCAAAATTAAATATCATAAAAAATTACGATTTTGCCCCTATATGGTAAAAAAACTGAGTATTTATCAAAAAATACACCATAACTCTTACACTGTTTGTCAGAACACTTTGAAATTTTGTAGCTGATCAATAAAATAATGTGTGGATTATACTGTAAAAATTTCAAGCAAAATTAAATATCATGAAAAATTACGATTTTGGTCCTATAGGATAAAAACTAAGTATTTGTCGAAAAATACACCATAACTCTTACACCGTTTGTCAAAACACTTTGAAATTTTGTAGACTATTACTAAAATAATGAGTGGAATCTACTGTAAAAATTTCAATCAAAATTAACTATCATAAAAAATTACGATTTTACCCCTATATGGTAAAAAAACTGAGTATTTGTCGAAAAATACACAATAAGTCTTACACCGTTTGTCAGAACACTTTGAAATTTGTATCTGATCAATAAAATAATGTGTGGATTCTACTGTAAATATTTCAAGCAAAATAAAATATCATGAAAAATTACGATTTTGCTTTTATAGGGTAAATAATCTGAGTATTTGTCTAAAAATACACCATAACTCTTACACCGTTTTATAGAACACTTTGAAATTTGTAGCATATGACTAAAATAATGTGTGGAATCTACTGTAAAAATTTTAAGCAAAATTAAATATCATGAAAAATTACGATTTTGCCTCTATAGGGTAAAAAAACTGAGTATTTGTCGAAAAATAAACCATAACTCTTAAACCGTTTGTCAGAACACTTTGAAATTTGTAGCTTATCACTAAACTAATGTGTGGAATCTACTGTAAAAATTTCAAGCAATATTAAATATCATGAAAAATTACGATTTTGCCCCTACAGGATTAAACTAAGTATTTGTCGAAAAATACACCATAACTCTTACACCGTTTGTCAGAACACATTGAAATTTGTATTTTATCACTAAAATAATGTGTGGAATCTACTGTAAAAAATTCAAGGAAAATTAAATACCATTAAAAATTACGATTTTGCCCCTATAGGATAAGAACTAAGTATTTGTCGAAAAATACACCATAACTCTTACACCGTTTGTCAGAACACTTTGAAATTTGTATTTTATCGCTAAAATAATGTGTGGAATCTACTGTAAAAATTCAAGGAAAATTAAATACCATGAAAAATTACGATTTTGCCCCTATAGGATAAGAACTAAGTATTTGTCGAAAAATACACCATAACTCTTACACCGTTTGTTAGAACACTTTGAAATTTGTAGATTATTACTAAAATAATGTGTGGAATCTACTGTAAAAATTTCAATTAAAATTAACTATCATAAAAAATTCTGATTTTGCCCCTATATGGTAAAAAAACTGAGTATTTGTCGAAAAATACACCATAACTCTTACACCGTTTGTCAGAACACTATGAAATTTGTAGCTGATCAATAGAATAATGTGTGGATTGTACTGTAAAAATTTCAAGCAAAATTAAATATCATGAAAAATTACGATTTTGCTCTTATAGGGTAAAAAATCTGAGTATTTGTCTAAAAATACACCATAACTCTTACACCATTTTACAGAACACTTTGAAATTTGTAGCTTATGACTAAAATAATGTCTGGAATCTACTGTAAAAATTTCAAGCAAAATTAAATATCATGAAAAATTACGATTTTTCCTCTATAGGGTAAAAAAACTGAGTATTTGTCGAAAAATAAACCATAACTCTTAAACCGTTTGTCAGAACACTTTGAAATTTGCAGCTTATCACTAAAATAATGTGTGGATTCTACTGTAAAAATTTCAAGCAATATTAAATATCATGAAAAATTACGATTTTGCCCCTACAGGATTAAACTAAGTATTTGTCGAAAAATACACCATAACTCTTACACCGTTTGTTAGAACACATTGAAATTTGTATTTTATCACTAAAATAATATATGGAATCTACAGTAAAAAATTCAAGGAAAATTAAATACCATGAAATATTACGATTTTGCCCCTATAGGATAAGAACTAAGTATTTGTCGAAAAATACACAATAACTCTTACACCGTTTGTCAGAACACTTTGAAATTTGTAGCTGATCAATAAAATAATGTGTGGATTCTACTGTAAATATTTCAAGCAAAATTAAATATCATGAAAAATTACGATTTTGCTATTATAGGGTAAAAAATCTGAGTATTTGTTTAAAAATACACCATAACTCTTACACCGTTTTACAGAACACTTTGAAATATGTAGCTTATGACTAAAATAATGTGTGGAATCTACTGTAAAAATTTCAAGCAAAATTAAATATCATGAAAAATTACGATTTTGCCTCTACAGGGTAAAAAAACTGAGTATTTGTCGAAAAATAAACCATAACTCTTAAACCGTTTGTCAGAACACTTTGAAATTTGTAGCTTATCACTAAAATAATGTGTGGAATCTACTGTAAAAATTTCAAGCAATATTAAATATCATGAAAAATTACGATTTTGCCCCTACAGGATTACACTAAGTATTTGTCGAAAAATACACCATAACTCTTACACCGTTCGTCAGAACACATTGAAATTTGTATTTTATCACTAAAATAATGTGTGGAATCTACTGTCCAAAATTCAAGGAAAATTAAATACCATGAAAAATTACGATTTTGCCCCTATAGGATAAGAACTAAGTATTTGTCGAAAAATACACCATAACTCTTACACCGTTTGTCAGAACACTTTGAAATTTGTATTTTATTGCAAAAATAATGTGTGGAATCTACTGTAAAAATTCAAGGAAAATTAAATATCATGAAAAATTACGATTTTGCCCCTATAGGATAAGAACTAAGTATTTGTCGAAAAATACACCATAACACTTACACCGTTTGTCAGAACACTTTGAAATTTGTAGATTATTACTAAAATAATGTGTGGAATCTACTGTAAAAATTTCAATTAAAATTAACTATCATAAAAAATTCTGATTTTGCCCCTATATGGTAAAAAAATGAGTATTTGTCGAAAAATACACCATAACTCTTACACCGTTTGTCAGAACACTATGAAATTTGTAGCTGATCAATAAAATAATGTGTGGGTTGTACTGTAAAAATTTCAAGCAAAATTAAATATCATGAAAAATTACGATTTTGCTCTTATAGGGTAAAAAATCTGAGTATTTGTCTAAAAATACACCATAACTCTTACACCGATTTATAGTACACTTCAAAATTTGTAGCTTATCACTAAAATAATGTGTGGAATCTACTGTAAAAATTTCAAGCAAAATTAAATATCATGAAAAATTACGATTTTGCTCCTATAGGATAAAAACTAAGTATTTGTCGAAAAATACACCATAACTCTTACATCGTTTGTCAGAACACTATGAAATTTGTATTTTATCACTAAAATAATGGTGGAATCTACGGTAAAAATTTCAAGGAAAATTAAATACCATGAAAAATTACGATTTTGCCCCTATAGGATAAAATTAAGTATTTGTCAAAAATTACACCATAACTCTTACACCGTTTGTCAGAACACTTTGAAATTTGTAGATTATTAATAAAATAATGAGTGGAATCTACTGTAAATATTTCAATCAAAATTAACTATCATAAAAAATTACGATTTTGCCCCTATATGGTAAAAAAACTGAGTATTTGGCGAAAAATACACCATAACTCTAAATTTGTAGCTTATCACTAAAATAATGTGTGGAATCTACTATAAAAATTTCAAGCAATATTAATATCACGAAAATTTACTATTTTGCCCCTATAGGATAAAAACTAAGTATTTGTCGAAAAATACACCATCACTCTTACACCGTTTGTCAGAACACTTTGAAATTTGTATTTTTTCTATAAAATAATGTGTGGAATCTACTGTAAAATTTTCAAGGAAAATTAAATACCATGAACAATTACGATTTTGCCCCTATAGGATAAAAACTATGTATTTATCGAAAAAAACTCCATAACTCTTACACCGTTTGTCAGAACACTTTGAAATTTGTATCTTATCACTAAAATAATGTGTGCATTCTACTATAAAATTTCAAGCAAAATTAAATATCATGAAAAATTACGATTTTGCCCCTATAGGATAGAAACTGAGTATTGGTCGAAAAATACACCATAACTCTTACACCGTTTGTCAGAAGACTTTGAAATTAGTAGCTTGTCACTAAAATAATGTGTTGAATCTTCTGTAAAAATTTCAAGAAAAATTAAATATTGTGAAAAATTACGATTTTGCCCCTATAGGATAAAAACTAAGTATTTGTCGAAAAATACACCATAACTCTTACACCGTTTGTCAAAACACATTGAAATTTGTATTTTATCACTAAAATAATGTGTAGAATCTACTGTAAAAAATTCAAGGAAAATTAAATACCATGAAAAATTACGATTTTGCCCCTATAGGATAAGAACTAAGTATTTGTCGAAAAATACACCATAACTCTTACACCGTTTGTCAGAACACTTTGAAATTTTGAAGATTATTACTAAAATAATGAGTGGAATCTACTATAAAAATTTCAATCAAAATTTACTATCTTAAAAAATTACGATTTTACCCCTATATGGTAAAAAAACTGAGTATTTGTCGAAAAATACACCATAACTCTTACACCGTTTGTCAGAACACTTTGAAATTTGTAGCTGATCAATAAAATAATGTGTCTATTCTACTGTAAAAATTTCAAGCAAAATTAAATATCATGAAAAATTACGATTTTGCTCTTATAGGGTAAAAAATCTGAGTATTTGTCTAAAAATAGACCATAACTCTTACACCGTTTTACAGAACACTTTGAAATTTGTAGCTTATTACTAAAATAATGTGTGGAATCTACTGTAAAAATTTCAAGCAAAATTAAATATCATTAAAAATTATGATTTTGCCTCTATAGGGTAAAAAACTGAGTATTTGTCGAAAAATACACCATAACTCTTACACCGTTGGTCAGAACACTTTGAAATTTGTAGCTTATCACTAAAATAATGTGTGGAATCTACTGTAAAAATTTCAAGAAAAATTAAATATCATGAAAAATTACGATTTTGCCTCTATAGGGTAAAAAAACTGAGTATTTGTGGAAAAATACACCATAACTCTTACACCGTTTGTCAGAACACTTTAAAATTTGTATCTTATCACAAAAATAATGTGTGGAATCTACTGTAAAAATTTCAAGCAATATTAAATATCATGAAAAATTACGATTTTGCCCCTACAGGATAAAACTAAG
Organism: Caryopteris x clandonensis; assembly: GCA_028749325.2. Lineage (NCBI taxonomy): Eukaryota > Viridiplantae > Streptophyta > Magnoliopsida > Lamiales > Lamiaceae > Caryopteris > Caryopteris x clandonensis. The sequence continues at coordinate 27,637 of JAPYKT020000012.1, forward strand.
TATTTGTCGAAAAATACACCATAACTCTTACACCGTTTGTCAGAACACTTTGAAATTTGTATTTTATCACTAAAATAATGTGTGGAATCTACTGTAAAAAATTCAAGGAAAATTAAATACCTTGAAAAATTACGATTTTGCACCTATAGGATAAGAACTAAGTATTTGTCGAAAAATACACCATAACTCTTACACCGTTTGTCTGAACACTTTGAAATTTGTAGATTATTACAAAAATAATGTGTGGAATCTACTGGAAAAATTTCAATCAAAATTAACTCTCATAAAAAATTATGATTTTGCCCCTATATAGTAAAAAAAATGAGTATTTGTCGAAAAATACACCATAATTCTTACACCGTTTGTCAGAACACTTTGAAATTTGTAGCCGATCAATAAAATAATGTGTGGATTGTACTGTAAAAATTTCAAGCAAAATTAAATATCATGAAAAATTACGATTTTGCTCTTATAGGGTAAAAAATCTGAGTATTTGTCTAAAAATACACCATAACTCTTACACCGTTTTACAGTTCACTTTGAAATTTGTAGCTTGTTACTAAAATAATGTGTGGAATCCACTGTAAAAATTTCAAGCAAAATTAAATTTCATGAAAAATTACGATTTTGCTCCTAGAGGGTAAAAAAACTGAGTATTTGTCGAAAAATACACCATAGCTATTACACCGTTTGTCAGAACACTTTGAAATTTGTAGCTTATCACTAAAATAATGTGTGGAATCTACTGTAAAAATTTCAAGCAAAATTAAATATCATGAAAAATTACGATTTTGCTCCTATAGGATAAAAACTAAGTATTTGTCGAAAAATATACCATAACTCTTACACCGTTTGTCAGAACACTTTGAAATTTGCAGCTTAACACTAAAATAATGTGTGGAATCTACTGTAAAAATTTCAAGCAAAATTAAATATCTTGAAAAATTAAGATTTTGCCCCTATAGGGTAAAAAAACTGAATATTTGTCGAAAAATACACCATAACTCTTATACCGTTTGTCAGAACACTTTGAAATTTGTATCTTATCACTAAAATAATGTGTACAATCTACAGTAAAAATTTCAAGCAAATTAAATATCATGACATATTACGATTTTGCTCCTAATGGGTAAAAAAATGGATTATTTGTCGAAAAATACACCATAACTCTTACACCGTTTGTCAAAACACTTTGAAATTTGTATCTTATCTCTAAAATAATGTGTGGAATCTACTGTAAAAATTTAAAGTAAAAATTAAATATCATGAAAATTACGAATTTGCCCCTATAGGATAGAAAATGAGTATTAGTAGAAAAATACACCATAAGTCTTACACCGTTAGTCAAAATACTTTGAATTTGTAGCTTATCACTACAATAATGTGTGGAATCTACGGTAAAATTTAAGGAAAATTACGATTTTGCCCCTATAGGATAAAAACTAAGTATTTGTCGAAAAATACACCATAACTCTTACACCGTTTATCGAGACACTTTGAAATTTATAGATTTTCACTAAATTAATGAGTGGAATCTACTGTAAAATTTCAATCAAAACAAATATTATAAAAAATTATGATTTTTCCCCTATATGGTAAAAAAAACTAAGTATTTGTCGAAAAATACACCATAACTCTTACACCGTTTGTCAGAACACTTTGAAATTTGTAGCTGATCTATTCAATAATGTTTGGATCTACTGTAAAAATTTGAAGCAAAATTAAATATCACAAAATTATGATTTTGCTCTTATAGGGTAAAAAAACTGAGTATTTGTCAAAAAATACAGCATAACTCTTACACCGTTTGTCAGAAAACTTTGAAATTTGTAGCTTATTACTAAATAATGTGTTTAATCTACTGTAAAAATTTCAAGCAATATTAAATACCATGAAAAATTACGATTTTGCCTTTTCAGGGTAAAAAAACTTAGTATTTGTTGAAAAATACACCATAACTCTTACATTGTTTGTCAGAACGCTTTGAAATTTGTAGCTTATCACTAAAATAATGTTTGGAATCTACTGTAAAAATTTCAAGCAATATTAAATATCATGAAAAATTACAATTTTACCCCTATAGGATAAAAACTAAGTATATGTCGAAAAATACACCATAACTCTTACACCGTTTGTCAGAACACTTTACAATTTGTATTTTATCACTAAAATAATGAGTGGAATCTACTGTAAAAATTACGATTTTGCCTTTGCAGGGTAAAAGAACTGAGTATTTGTCAAAAAATACATAACTCTTACACCGTTTGTCAGAAAACTTTGAAATTTGTAGCTTATTACTAAATAATGTGTTTAATCTACTGTAAAAATTTCAAGCAAAATTTAATATTATGAAAAATTACGATTTTGCCCCTATAGGGTAAAAAAACTGAGTATTTGTCGAAAAATATACCATAACTCTTACACCGTTTGTCAGATTACTTTGAAATTTGTAGCTTATCACTAAAATAATGTGTGAAATCTACTGTAAAATTTCAAACAAAATTAAATATCATGAAAAATTACGATTTTGCTCCTACAGGATAAAAACAAAGTATTTTTCGAAAAATACACCATAACTCTTGCACCGTTTATCAGAACACATTGAAATTTGTATCTTATCACTAAAATAATATGTGGAATCTACTGTAAAAATTTCAAGCAAAATTAAATATCATGAAAAATTACGATTTTGCCCATATAGGATAGAAACTAAGTATTTGTCGAAAAATACACCATAACTCTTACACCGTTTGTCAGAATACTTTGAAATTTGATGATTATCACTAAAATAATGTGTGGTATCTTCTGTAAAAATTTCAAGAAAAATTAAATATCATGAAAATTTACGATTTTGCCCCTATATTGTAAAAAAATGAGTATTTGTCGAAAAATACACCATAACTCTTACACTGTTTGTTAGAACACTTTGAAATTTGTAAATTATCACTAACATAATGAGTGGAATCTACTGTAAAAATTTCAATCAAAATTAAATATCATAAAAAATTACGATTTTACCCCTATATGGTAAAAAAAAACTGAGTATTTGTCGAAAAATACACCATAACTCTTACACCGTTTGTCAGAACACTTTGAAATTTGTAGCTGATCAATAAAATAATGTGTGAATTCTACTGTAAAAATTTCAAGCAAAATTAAATATCTTAAAAAATTACGATTTTGCTCTTATAGGGTAAAAAAACTGAGTATTTGTCGAAAAATACACCATAACTTTTACACCGTTTGTCAGAACACTTTGAAATTTGTAGCTTATTACTAAAATAATCTGTGGAATCTACTGTAAAAATTTGAAGCAAAATTAAATATCATTAAAAATTACGATTTTGCCCCTATAGGATAAAAACTATGTATTTTTCGAAAAATACACCATAACTCTTACACCGTTTGTCAGAACACTTTGAAATTCGTGGCTTATCACTAAAATAATGTGTGGAATCTACTGTAAAAATTTCAAGCAAAATTAAATATCATGAAAAATTATGATTTTGTCCCTATAGGGTAAAAACACGGTGTATTTTTTGAAAAATACACCATAACTCTTACATCGTTTGTCAGAAAATTTTGAAAAATTTGTAGCTTATCACTAAATAATGTGTGGAATCTACTGTAAAAATTACAAGCAAAATTAAATATCATGAAAAAATACGATTTTGTCCCTATAGGGTAAAAAAATTGAGTATTTGTCGAAAAATATACCATATCTCTTACACCGTTTGTCAGAACACTTTGAAATTTGTAGCTTATCACTAAAATAATGTGTGGAATCTACTGTAAAAATTTCAAGCAAAATTCATTATCATTAAAAATTACGATTTTGCCCCTATAGGGTAAAAAACTGAGTATTTGTCAAAAAATACACCATAACTCTTACACCGTTTGTCAGAACACTTTGAAATTTGTATCTTATCTCTAAAATAATGGGTGGAATCTACTGTAAATATTTCAAGCAAAATTAAATATCATGAAAAATTACTATTTTGCCCCTACAGACTTCAGTTATTGGGAAAAATCCCACGCAATATACATGAGTTTTCGTAAAATTTTGCAAAACTGAAATATGCATATATTGGGTTACAAACACATTTCGTGAGAATATTTTATCAAGATGTGCATCACAAATAATTGAAAATCAAAGATATAAAGTTTTTATGAGTCACACAATAGACTTCATTTTTTTGTAAATCCCTAACCAGCGGTACATAAGTTTTCGTAAAATTTTGCAAAACTAAAATTTGTGTAAATTAGGTCACAAACACATTTCTTGTGAATATTTTATCATGATTTGCATGATACATAATTTAAAATCAAAGATATAATGCTTTTATGAGTGATACAACAGAGTTCATTTTTTGGGAAAAATCCCTATGCAGCGATACACGAGTTTTCATAAAATTTTGCAAAATTGAAATATGCGTAAATTGTGTCAAAAACACATTTCTTGATAATATTTTATCATGATTTGCATCACAAATAATATAAAATCAAAGATATCATGCTTTTATGAGTGATACAACATAGTTAATTTTTTGGGAAAAATCTTAAGGCAGTGGTACATGAATTTTTGTAGAATTTTGCAAAACTGAAATATACGTAAATTGGGTCAAAAACACATTTTTTCTGAATATTTTATCATGATTTGCATTAAACATAATTTAAAATCAAAGATATCAAGTTTTTATGATTGATTCAACATACTTCATTTTTAGGGAAAATCCCTAAGCAGTGGTACACAAGTTTTCGTTATGTTTTGCAAAATTGAAATATGCGTAAATTGAGTAAAAACACATTTCTTGTGAAAATTTTATCATGATTTCCATCAAACATAATAAAATCAAAGAGATCAAGCTTTTATGAGGGATACAACAGACCTCATTTTTTGGGAAAAATCCTTAGGCCACTGTACATGAGTTTTCATAAAATTTTGCAAAACTAAAATATGCGTAAATTGGGTCACAAACACATTTCTTGAGAATATTTTGTCATGATTTGTATCACAAAATAATTTAATATCAAAGATATCAAGCTTTTATGAGTGATATAACAAATTTCATTTGTTAGGAAAATCCCTAGGCAATGGTAAATGAGTGTTCGTAAAATTTTGCAAAACTGAAATTTGCGTAAATTGGATCACATAAACATTTCTTACGAATATTTTATCATGATTTGCATCCTACATAATTTAAAATCAAAGATATGATGCTTTTATGAGTGCTACAACAGACTTTATTTTTTTTGAAAAAATTCATAGGTAGCGGTATAAGAGTTTTCGTAAAATTTTGCCAATGTCAAATTTGCGAAAATTGGGTCAGAAACACATTTCTTGTGAATATTTTATCATGATTTTCATGACACATAATTTTAAATCAAAGATATCAAGCTTTTATGAGTGATACAACAGACTTCATTTTTTGAGAAAAATTCATAGGTTGCTGAGTTTTCATAAAATTTTGCAAAATTAAAATATGCGTAAATTGCGTGACAAACACATTTCTTGTGAATATTATATCATGATTTGCATCACACATAATTAAAAATAAAATATATAAAGTTTTTATGACAAACTTCATTTTTTGGAAAAATATTCCTAGGCAGCAGTATACGAGTTTTCGTAAAATTTTCAAAAGTAAAATTTGTATAAATTGGTTCACAATCACATTTCTTGTGAATATTTTATCATGATTTGCATCACACATTTTAAAATCAAATGTATTAAGTTTTTATAAGTGATGCAACACTTTAATTTTAGAAAAATCCCTAGATGACGGTACATGAATTTTCGTAAAATTTTGCAAAACTGAAATTTCGCAAAATTAAGATACAAACACATTTCTTAGTTATATTTTATCATGATTTGCATCCCATAATTTAAAATTAAAGATACCAAGCTTTTAAGAGTGATACAACAAACTTAATTTGTTGGAAAAAAAATCTCTAGCCAGCTGTGCATACATGAATTTTCATAAAATTTTGCGAAAATGAAATTTACAAAAATTGAGTCACAAACATGTAAATCTTGTAAATCAAAATTAAAGTTGGAACTTGCTCTCTTCACGAATCAAACATCCATATTCTTTGAATGTTAATATTGGAAGTAGAAAAAGGCACTGTATTTCAACCAAACAATTTACACGTGTTTCCTCTCTATCACGACAAAAATCCAAACATAACTCGAATTATATAAATCTTCACAACACATTCAGCCAATGTTCGTTTTTAGCAAAGACTATACCTCTATTCAATAAACCATATTATTGGCAAGACCTTTAGATAATCATAAGAGATAAAAACAAGATCTGGAAATAGAAAACCAACAAAAAGGAAATCAATTCGAAAAAGAAAAAAAAAACAATATTCTTCTTTGTAAGTTCATGATCAATAAGTTATCCGCCTTCTAGAAAGCTGTTTAAAGCAAGTGGAGGGAGGAGTTCAATGAACAAATAAAGAGGGCATATGCCTTGTCAATCGACCAAAATCAGAAATTGAACTCTATACAAGTCAACATTTGTTAAGATAACTTCAACTGCAAGAAACTAGAACATACTCCTACAGCAAAAAAATCATGTAGCAGACATATATACCCCATCATCACAGATGAAGAGTGAATGGAGGATTGGATTTATACGGGTGATTACTTGTTAAAGAACAAACTTCTCTTCTTTCTCTTCTTTTCACCAGCCTGCATTATTTGTTAAAATAATAAGAGCGAGATTAGATAAATATTCTGAAGTTGAGCAGTCATATTATTTGTATATACATGAAAAAACTCTTGAAGATTGTATGGCAGGATGGGAGCAGGTGACTCTTCATCTACTGTTCAATTTTTCTAGGGATACAAGAACCAACATCATATCATAGAGTGTAGTTAACGGAAAGTTGCAACAAAATAGTTAACCAGGATGGTGACATTCTACCTTCTTATGAGATATAGTCATTTTATTTTTCAGTAAACCTAGCAAACATCCTTACATGAGGTCAACCTAAACTAAGCTCAAGGAACAGAACAAAACAAAGTCGATATAATCTAAAGGTGCTGATCGACACTCCATAATACATTACATACAATCCACAAGCCATGGTTAACTGCTCAAGAGAAGAACACATGCATGCACACACACAGTTTTAGTGACATGAAAATTCCCAGGAATCATCTACTATTGATAACAGCTATATTGCTAATTAACCATACGGAGCATTTCACGACAATTGAATATTTAGAGCGTTTCCCCACTTGCTAAGCAAATCATGAAATTATAACAGTACCAATGTGCATGCAACAAAAAGCGTAATCAAAACCATCTACATGCAACAAAATTACATATCTTTTTCGCATATGATTTCTGGCAGAACAAAAACAAGTAAGAATTATACCTTTAAGATGAAAAACCTCAATGTGATAACAATAGTATCCCTTGAACTGAAAAATAGGAACAAAGAAAAAAAGAACTTAGCCAATTAATCAGATGAAAGTACAACTATTAAAATTGTCCTGCAATAATAATAGAGATGTTGGAAAATACACTCAAAAGATCAGGAAGAAATAGTCCAGCAATTAGGGCTGCCGAACCTCAAAATTCGAGAATGCCAGTAAGGATCCAAACTAGATAAGAACATAACCTTCCTAATTTAAGGGATACGCAAATGGCACATCCCTCTATCAAAGAAACCAAACAGTAAAAGGGGACAATTAAGTATCACCCTTATACGACTTTCCTTGCAAAACTAGAGAGGATTCCCATTTTGTGATTTCCAACATCAACCATATTTAATCACACAACCAGATGTTACAAGGATAACCTAACACAAATGCCTTTCTCAAACAGTCCCTTCGTCCAAGAAAACTGAAAAAACTGCTAGAACTATAAAAAAGAGTAATAGGCAAAGGTAACACCTATAAAGAAAAAGACGCTGGATGAATCAGCTTTAGGAACACCCACTCCACAGCATATACCAACTAAAAATCAAGGCACAAGAGTTCACTAAGAGGACACATTTGTTCTCTCATTCTTCTCCGATTCCAACCAACATTTTCCAACATGCCCTAGCAAAGAAAGTAGTTAACGTTATTTCTTTGGTCCCCCTTAGGAATATAATCGAGTACTCCGGCTGGCTTCTTTTCATTTCTTTTCTCTTTCTCATTTTTCTCCCTTGTGCAACAAACTACTCCAACACTTTGCAATCTACATAGTTAGTCTCCTTTTGCTAGCTAGCATCAATGACTTACCAGTCCCGAATACTAACTTCTGCATAACTTCCAGTCCCACATTACAAGTACCACAACAAATAACATCATCACTTGTATACAGTTGGACTCAATTAGGATCTTGGTGTAGTTTATTATTTTAAGGAAAATTTGGGTCAAATTGGGTATACTTTATAATTAAGAGACTTATGGAAGGAACTTTCCAAACGATTTTCTTAATGATATAGGATTTTGACCAACGGAGAAAAGGAGATTCGTACATTCAAGAATTGTGGCCATGCAACCAAAAACTCTAATTTTAAGTTGAACTGCAGAAGTACCCTTTAATTCCAATCAATTCTAGATACCAAACATCTAACAATATCACCACAATATGATTCGAATGGAGCTCTTTCAATATCATTTGACAATCCAAAAAGATTGACAAGTAATAAATCAAACAATGGTGCTCATTGCGTTGCATATTGATAAAACATGTTTAAGAAAAAAACACTTAATAATAATCCTGAAAGCAACAGATATTCGAACTTGAATTGAGCCCATTGAAGAGTAGTGAAGATTCTCCTAGAACACAGAAGAACCAATACAAAATATCAAAAGTTGTATAACACAAATAAAGATACAAGATCTACAATGAGATGTCTATAATTGTATCTACAATCAGATGTCTATAACTCTAAAGACTCATCTTAGTTTCTGAGAATCCCCTCCCCAAGATCTATAAAATTTTACGTGCTTGTCATTTTCTTAAATGTGACCTCCCTAGAACCTTTTCTAAGTCCATGCAAGCTACGAACTGTTTACCAACTGATGTCATAATTTCTAAATATCCCACATCACAAAAGCTAATAAATAGAGACGTGTTGCAATAATTCATTAGGGTTTCATCACAAATCACATTTTGCTTGTTTTTCATATATTTTTTCTTCATTAGGTTCCAAGACCAATTCATTTCATTCGATATTCATTCAATTTTATTTTATTTTTTTGTTTATCTCCTATCCAGCCAGATCAGCTAGAAAAATCAGAAGACACTACCTCGTGCACACCGCAAAGATAAACCATTAAAACAGTAGTTTAATAAGCTCTAAGTTTGCCAAGTGTATTTTCTCATAAGAAGAAATTGCCCTCGACCAAAAACTTCATGAAGCAAACACTATACCAATGCCCACAAAATGCAGTTCTCTCTTCATCCTAAATATGTCCTGAGGTTTTCAGCTTTTTTTTTTATTTTTTTTGGGGGGGGGGGGGGCTTATTCATTATAATATGACATAATTGAAATTTACACTTTTAAACTAGAATATAACTTTTCATATAGTTATAGATAATAATGGATCTTCAAGTAATCGCATGTGCCAGTGGACATGGCAAATAAAAATGATTAAAACTTACCCACTCATATCTGTCAGGCTACTGTCCACTCTCAAAATGCGCTCCGTGCCTAGAGAATCAACTATGGAGAATTCTGTTGGACTTCCATATGGGATAGAAACCTAAATGAAGAAACATGACACTAGTTCATAATAGGAAGAAATATAGAGCACAGTAATTTCTTTTAAGACTCAGAACATAAATAGTGAAGATTAGCTTATTCAATATAGTACAGAAATAAAAGCGAACAAAATGGAATTCCAGAAAGTGGAACCATGGATATAAACCTCGTTGAATACAATCGCAAAGACCATTACTATTTTGCAATATTCAGAATCATGCTTTAAAAATCACCCACCAGCAATGTGTAAGACATTTCATAATAGTGCGCAACTGCACATTGTAGTGTTTCTCCCAATGATAGGCAGGACTAAAGCTCGGGCAATCTATACCATGTTCTTCATGTTCTAATGGGTAAGATAAAGCTCAGGAAATCTACAAAAACGGCAGAACAGTGTGCTATGAAGCATCTCTAATGCTTATCTTCTCAAATAAAGATATGTTGCAAATTTTAGCCAGACCAGTTAGCAAACGGGTTGATAGAGCTCATTTGCAAACTAAATGGGCTACCCTAACAGGTTTAACCTTTTTTTTTTTTTTTTTTTTTTTATTTAGAAATAGTGATGTAGTGCAATTTGAACTAGTTTCCTTATAGCCGACGCTGGGCGTATCATCAACTCAGGGAGCTATCTGGGGCAGTCCTGAAGTGGAAGGAACACAACATAACGAGGATGTTGCATGTTCAATGAGGGGGTCATGATATCCCAATGAGTGGCGGACGAAAGTTTGAAATGTATTTAAGTGGGTACAATTAACTCCTGTTTATAACTTTGAGTTAACCATTTTTGCAAAGCAAAGGACGCATGTGAAGTAATTTCTAGCAGGGTCCATCATCGTCCAGGCCCCCACCTCATGGGCCTGGGGTGTTCGGGTGCTAAGGCAAAGAATTGACTGCGCAACAAATTACCGTTATAATTCATTGGGACTAATGACGCCCATCTAATGGTCCTAAGGGTAAAGTGGTATATTTCATTATCAGTAATTGCACTGGAGTCACTTACTAGGTCTTTGACCTTAAGTGAAAATCTAATGATTGTAATGTGCTCATTAATTTGCAACTCAAATAATTTAAAAATAAAAAAATAAAAAGATCAAATAAGAGGGACTGTTTTTATTTAATTTCCACCACTAATTCTATCCAGTCCATAGTAGGACAAACATATATGTTGATGGGCACTTTACATAAGAAAAGTTAGATAGCAGCTTGATTTGCACACTCTATGCGGGAACCAACCGCCAAGAGCTAGCAGATGTGCACACCAAAGGACTAAGTAATCCACTGCGTCAAACAATCATTACCAGGCTAGGAATGGAATGGGGGTCAAAATGTGATCGGCTATCTTGGGAAATTGTAGGTCTTGTTCATAGAATTAGGGAATTAATTTTGGACATCCTTGATTTATGATCTATGGGATTTGATAAGCTATGATAGGAAATTGATAGCCAATAAATTTTCTTTTCCTTTTTTCTTTTTTTATAGTTAAGGAAGTCATATACAAGAAAGGATAATTTGTATATTAAAATTAATGGGAAAAATAGATTTACAACATAGAAACCCATGACTTCATAGCTCACTCATTCCTTTAGAATTTTTACCAAAACACAGCACTTGCTTCTCAACTACACTAGACACATTGAAGAACTTTTTATGCATTCATCCGTAGCTTCCTAGTCTTTCATCTCATGACTATACATCTTTTTTCTATTTCTTTTGAAATTATTAACATCAGAACTAGAAAGTTTCCCTAAGATTCGCATTTCCAGTTTTGCACAATAATGGTTATATTTTTGTAATTGTGATAATCAGCATGTAATTCTCTAAATCTAATACATTTTCTTACTTGATTATGGCTTTATATTCTTGTATACTTTCATATAATAATTTGGGTTTTGTTTAAAATATAAAAATCTATTAACAACACAGGAAATGGGAAAATCCTACAATGCTTCCTGATAAATGTGAACCTGGATTCTTGCATACACAACTGAAGATGTTTTCTCTTTCTTATTTATTTAATTAAGTTCATTTTTTCAAGACTGGGATTATAATGGAAGCTAATAAAGGCAAAACACATAGAAAAATACATACAATTGTGGATGGTGAGAACTTCTCAGTGACCACAACACCATTAGGCCTGCTGCATTTTATGCTGTAGCCATCTCTTTTAACGGTCAATGTTGCTGGCTCCCATATATCAAGAAATCCAGTCTTCATAACAAAAAAAGTATAAAGGTAAAAACAAAATAAATTAATTGACAAAGCACTTCTAGATGCGAGTTTAAGAACCCTGACAGCAATGAAATCACAAGCATGAGGCTAGAAAATAGGGGTAATGAATAAATAAAAGGGGGGGAACCTTGCCCCCAATAAACCCAAATTGTTATAACACAAACACCTTTCTTGAACTTAATTTCCATTTTTAGAGATTGCAAATACCATTAAGTTCTTCCACAAAAAATGCTTGTGAAGATAAATAAGTGAAACCTATTCTGCATTGAAAAAATGTATAGAAAGCCCTTGGTGATGATCATAATATTATCTGCATCTTGCAGACATTATTGATACATGTGGCTTTTTTTTAAGGTTTTCTACGTCAATGTGGACTTAATTCGTTTTTCAAATTTAAAATCCTCCAAATATACAACCAAAACAGATCGCTCTTCTTTTAACAATACTTTTATGAATCCAACAAATCAAAGGTCACACTTCATAATTTCCTTTTTTCTTCACATTTCATAATTTATAAATAAAATAGGATTTCCAATGTAATAAGAAATAGTACATAGGTGAAATAATATTTTGTTACCTGAATTATGGCTGTTTTCACACTGTACCTAAAGTTGTTTAAGTTTCATACTTTCATAATCACAAGAAAGTATTTAACTTTTCTTACTTAAATGACAACATAGAAAATTCATTGGGAAATTCAGAAGCATGAATACAATTCTTTTTTAACTAGCATAAATAACTAAAGAGGCTTTGGAAAGATAAAAATAGAAAGACATCACACATTCTTCAACCTCACATGCCCCCTCCTCATGGAAATGCACGAACATGATTGGATCACTACCCTACCCACCATTTTTTTTCTTTCTTGTTTTCTGAATCTAAAACCTGGACACGAGAGCACCGGTTTGACACATTTTTGGTTTTTAGTTAAGAAAATGTCTACATCAATACATTTAAAACTTTCATTTGTGCTCACTTAATGGTCATACATCGGTAGGGGTTGTAATGGAAAGCTCATTTTTTTCTTATCAAAAAAAAAAAAAAAAATGAAAACTCATGTTTCTTATTGGGGCCAAACCTTAGGCCATTTATGGTGAACCCTACAAAATAATGAACATTACTGGCATTCATACCGAGAGGGATAGCTTGTATGAAGCATGACCAGTGTTAACGGTTTCCTCTATGCACCTCTGCATTACAGGGTCTGCACAAGAGAGGGAAAAAACATTAAGAGAAGAAACAAATTAGATCTCCAGAGCAGCAAAATGCATCAACTAATCGAAAAGCAAATAGTTACTGAAGGAAATATGAGGGGTAAGGCATTTTCTTTCATGTGATGCTAGAGTGACAGAATTGACCACATTTCTATCCGAACAATGCTTTTTTTGGTGAAAGAGAGCTATTTGATGACATAAAAACCAAAAAAAAAAAAAAAAAAAAAAAAAAACAAAACAAAACAGAAAAAGTGTCATAAACAATCCTTTCTTCTGCACCATTTCAGGGATCTTATTACTCAGCCGAACAACAATGCTAAGATGCAACTTATAAGCCAAGTAGTAAACATGTAAGTGCAGGAGGATCTGATCTATATCAGACAATTCTAATGTATCAAAGCAAGTTAATGGGTAGCTAAGAAAACGTATCAGGAACTAAGAAAAATATGAACAAACTGAAGCTGCAGCCTATGGGATTTGAAACAAATAGATTTTGAGAGAAGGAATATCAAGAAAATGAACAGACAAAGCAAATGCTTTTGTTTCTCTAAATCACTTTTTATTTTTTACTTAAAATAAGATAAATAATGTAAAAGCCTTAAGGAACTTGACACAATATGCAGATGTAAAAAAAACGCATTCAATCATTGGAAAAAACAAGCATAACATATATAGAAGTAACAAAGAGAATAAATGATTTCAACTCAAATAATTAAGACAACATAATAAAGGATGAAGCAAATCTACCAGTGTAACTGATTTTTTCCAGTTTACATTTCTTCAAACCATACGGATTTGGAAGAATCTTTATGAGGAAGTTGTTACTATTTATACACTACCAGATGGTACTCGATGTCTGTTTTATATAGTGAAGTTTAAGAATTACGAATGATTTATAAAGTAAGGATTGTGAAGCCTGATTTCCTAAACCTCCATTGTAAAGGTCAAACTATAGTTATGATTTGCAAGGAATCCATTACCACAAGTAATTTTCCTATGCTCGTTGGCAAAGACCTTCACAAGTTCACCCTGAAATAGAAAAAAAGAGAAGTGTCAGAAACATGTTTCAGCAAAGAAACCTATAAATACTTAAGAGCAGGTGCACAGATGAACGATACAACCTTAAAGCATTTCTCTGCTTAAGCAAGAGTAGGTTTAGCATTTTCAGCGCTCACTTTAGCTAAAACAGATAATTCCTATGGAACTTTGTATAAATGCAGAATCTAGTCCGGCTCCACCACATCCATGAGCTAAGACATATCTTATACCATCAAATATCTCGCTTAACATGGACTACTAGATGAAACTTGAGGAAATGCGAACACTGAATATTTAACTCTAAGAAGATACCACAGGGATACAAGAGGACTACTTCTGTGACACAGGTTTATTATAGCCTTGTTTTGATATCTTTCCATGCAGGAATGTAATTTCAAGTTTTGCCTTTTTAAATAAATAAATAAAAAAGAATCTCATCAGGGCCTAGACAAAGACATTTACAACCAGCGGACAAGGCGTCCACCCACAACCATGCTAGCCAAACAAAAAGTTAAATGCTAACTTCACTCCCTAACCATACCAAAACAGACAAATGCCTAAACTCAATGCGCCTTAGAATCCGTGATGCTACCCTAAAATTAATTCTATCCCAACATTCTAGTCTGATTCCTCGGAGTCATTGGTGAATCTCTCATTTCTTTCCAACCATATGAACAAACATATGATGGGACAACAGCCCGCCATAGGATCTTGTACATCTGCCAACCAGAAACCATCCTAAATCACTAGAGAAGAGATCCGAGCTTGCATTAGAATATAATTTCAAGAATTATCTAACATTTATCCCAAAAGTTTAGAATCCAAATGTTTTTTATTTAACCATTTTGTTTGAGCAACATGTTCTCAACAGGCAACTCAAGTCATTCGCCTCACACAAATGTCCCGGTAAATTTTGAGATTGTCATTTTCTTATGTTGTATTTCAAGCCTCTAACGTTGACCACAACTTACAAGTACTACAATTACTGTGACAATAACAACTTCAAATAGACATTGACTCTCATCATCAGTTGTTAAATGTGCACTGTTTTTACCTCCGGATCATCTCTGCACAACATACATGCTAATGTCAGGGTGCTTCAGTAATAAAATGTATAAAGGGGGTAGATGGATGAGAATGAGGATTGTGTGGTTGTGTGAAGATTAAATAAAACATACTTCCAAATTCTATAAGATTAACTGTTGAAACAATGTAGAACAAATGAGAGATCCCTAACAAAAACAGACCAATAATGCTATAAAACATACTTCCAAATTCTAACAATATCGAACACATTAAAAATACTGAAATTTCTACAGTTATGTACGGAAAGCAATTTTTCACTAGAGGCTGGACAATTGATAAATGTAGTTGCCTAAATGCATGGTCCCTGGAAGTTTGAAGGAGCATGAAACCTATAAAGATAGGGGTGATGCGCTCTCAGCCTCTCACTATCTCCTTCTCAGCCCTTGAATCTTTATATCCTACTACAGTTAGACAATGAAACCTGATCCAATCTGCTCATTGTCTGATGGTAGTAATGATTTCATTCTTTACTACCGCTGGTCGGTTTACACAACCATCATATCTATAACCTAACAAACCGCCAAGCCCCCCACTTACGCACACCCAGATTACCTTCCGCTTCCTATCGTCCAGTGGTTGTACTTCAATGGCAAGATATGTATCAACGTCGTCTGCAGTCACAAGATAATTTGGTTGCTTTGCTCCTGTAAATAATAATTTGCAGATCAGCGGCAGGGATTAAATTAGAGGAAGAGCTAAACTGAACTAAATCCAGAATAAGTAATCAAATAAATACCGTCAACGTAATTAAAAGATCCATCTTCCAAATGCCGTACCCACTGCAATATTAGGGAAAATATATGATTAAAAACAGAAAGAATAATTTCAAGAGAAACAAGCCACAGAAAATCAAGAAGTGATCCAGCTCAATTTCCAAAAAAAGAGAAAATATTTAAAATAAATAAATAATGAACAGCTGACACAACCTCAAAATTACAACTGGTAGTTCCATTTATAGAGTAGCCACATGCTTGGAGTTGCTGACCAGGAAATGCTTCACCTGAAATTTGTAAACCTTCTATTGCTGGTAGTGGATCATCATCTGCAGCTGGTCATTCATTGTAGTGTTAATACTTTTGATCATCAAACCAAGCTCAAAGCAAAAGAAACTGAACTCAACAAGTTCAGACCCTCGGAGAAAGAGGATGAGGGTTCCTCAAGAACTGGAGGTAGATATGGAGAAAATGAGGAGTTAGGGTCATCTAGAGTTGGCGTAGCTGCAGCATTAGAATTCCAATTAGTTGACAATTCTCTATCATTCTGTTGTCCTCGGTTTTCTGGTTCATCCAGCTCGCTACTTCTAACAAGGTCACCAAATGTGACTTTTTTACTGACTATGCCTTCAATATTTCGAACTTGATGTGGATCAGCTTGGCTGAACACAAGCTGTGAAGGTACTTCGTGGGATGCCATGTTCCTAAAAATCACCAGAGATATAATGTTTAAGATAAATAACAATTTCAAGTGAATATATCACAATATTAATCAAAATATTGATTGTAATGTCATTTCCTTTTCAACAAAATGGCATCACATTTGACTTCTCCATTTTTAGATAACATTTGACTGACGGTGAAGTTGAACTATGTTTTATCAACTGATATCTTATCATTTAATAAAGACGTTAACTACAAGTAAACTATTTCCAAAATAAGGTAAATGTCAAGAAAGAGAGATTACAAGATCAGAAGAACAAGAGAGATTACGAGACTATTCATCAAAAACACATGAATAAGTAACATAAATTTGCTTGCCAATCACTCTGAATGTCTCCTAAACAGAGCTAATGCATTCCACCAAAGACAGGAAGGGTGTGATTATGCCATACTCAATTTACGTGTCAAAAGCCACAGCAATGCAGTAAAAATCCGTAAGTACATGCCTTAGTCTGAAGCCAATAAAAATAGATATATTATACATGAACTGCAGGCAGTATTTCCAGCTGCTTGATGTACAACTAAGAAACCTACTTTTTATTACAATGTTTGCCTTTGAATAGCATTGCAGGCACATACACCACCACCACCACAACGCATACACCCACAACAACATAATATGTACAGGAAATTCTGAGAAATAAACAAGACTATCAAGTCTTCTGGAAAAGCCAGTTAGTCTTAGATAAGTGGTCCCTATTTACATTTACACCTTATATAAAAGTGTCGCAAGTTTGCAACATAAAAAAACTGAGAAATGAGCATAGGTCTAGCATAGATTATATCCATATCTTTCTAATTTTAGATAGACTGTCAGAAATATTTTAACCACACAGAAAATGATTGCAGCAAATATTCTTTGTGTTGCATATATTTTAGTCACACATAAAATTAACAATTTGAAATTTCACAATGTCAATCAATTGATGATATTAGGTAATTTATATGAAAGTAAACCATTAACAAGGCGAACAAAATCATTAATTTTATTTTATTTTTTGGTTACATTGGCAATTTCAAATGCCTAAATAAATAGGCTGTGTGCAAGTCATAATACAAAAAAAAGAGACAAATGCATTGCAAGGCTTCTGCAGCTTTCAATGGGCTTGACATTTACTCGCATGTGTTTTTCACAATCCCAGCATTACGTCTATAACCTATTCTTTAACTGAGATTTTAAACATGAAAAGGTTCTATACTCGAACAAGATGGTTTCATTAAAGAAGTCGCATAAGGAATAACTTAATCATCTTTCCTCATTTAACACCTTCATGATGAGGCACCCCTTCTCCTGAAGTTACGAAGCTACTTAGCTGAGTTCCTTAGAGAGATTTGTCCCATGCCCCAGGTATTCTCTACTTACCCACCTCTGTCAGTTCTTGTCTTGTTTAAATGTCATTCGTTTCCAGGGAGTGTGGAGTGGGCAATTATAGATTTCTAGTGGCATAGCGCGAATACTCATACCCAAGTATGGCAGTCGAAAAGAAAAAGGAAAAGAAAAGGAGACAGAGAGAGAGAGAGAGAGAGAGATCAATTAGAATCACCCTTAGAATGTCTTCATATTTAGTCAAGAAAACATTTATGCAACCAGAACCCACCAAAAGCAGAGGATTGGAATAGCACATGCAGTTCAGAGACAATCTCCATTTGAGCAGCTCACCTGCTTGCAAGAGGTTGATGCCTCACCAACTCATCGTGCTCCAAATTCTTCAAATTCTCTAGTCCACTTTGAGGAAGACCCATAATATCTCCAACCATTGCTGCCTGAGAATCTGAAGTTGGCATCTTTCCATCAGAATATGGTTGTTGTGGAACCAGTTCCAACCCCTTTTTTACCTGAAAAGGCAATTCAAGAGTTGAGATATAAACTATTTAAGTTTCCAAAAAGGCACTTATCAAGAGGGTAAAATATTTAGGACACAATGCTTAACATCAATTAGATTGGAATGCTAGTTCTTTGAGTGCTACAACTTGTTCCCAATTATTTGATATTTGTCTATTAGGTATACAATTGAAAAACTCCATCCCAAGTGTCTGTCTGCATTGCTGTGAGGACAGCTGTAGCTCTGATGCATATTATAACATGAATGCATGAAAACTAAAACCCTAACTTGTCAGAGCTACTAGACCAATTAGGCAGGTTATAGACTGTTCCTTTTTTTTTAAATAAGAAGCAGAAATTTTAATCATAATAATATGAATATTACAAAGGGATGAGGAGTCCCTAAAGTAAAGTGAAATCTAGGACTACATTACAAGTTTCAAACCTGCTATTTTTCATTTTTATTTTTTGTTTTTGGATAAGAAACAGAAATTTTATTGATAAGGTGAATGATTAGATAGGGATGAGAAATCCCTAGAATAAAGTTAAATCAAGAACTACATTACAAGTTTCAAATCTCTAGAAGCATCAAAGGCATGAATGCCCCTAAAAACTTATGACCTGAAATCCACCATAAAGTTCTAATCTTTAGCTTGTCCTATACTTCAAATCTGCTATGTTAATGCACACTTGTGACCACAGTTGTAACTACTAACCATACTACTAAAGAATTTCATGAACTTATAGGAATATTAGAACGTCCCTTCTGCTGCTATCTTGTCCCCCATCAGTTCTCATGAGTGCTGCCACATCATTAGCATAGCTAAGGATGTCACGCTGCCAGCTTCATCGCCCTTTCCCGTAACACCCGCCTCATCATGCACTCATGCTGCATTCAGATTGTCAGATCTCTTTCATGTCCTAGACTCTTTAGCACCATCTCATTCCTACATTATCCCACAGCCCAGCTGCAACAGTCAGGCCCAGCTAGTATGTCAGCCCTTACCAAATCCCTAGGCTTTCAACACTCCTATGCACTAATCAATGGTCCTGGCCCCATCCCATGAAGGAAACACATACAACCTAATCTGCTGAGGTTTTTAGTTTTATTTCTTCGGTTATTAAGTTGTCGAGAGTACACTCCATTTGTTAAGAATTTCTCACCAATGGTTAATGGTCTGCTAGGTTGACGCTCATATAAAATCTCAGGCATTGACTCAAATCATTTGTGAAAGCTCTCACATCCAACTGCCATTTATCTAAAATGCTAAGGATCAAGAATGTTTAAGTCATTAGTTAAGCAAACTTACATGTTAGCCATACCTCATTAGGATAAACAGGTGACTGAGTGAAATTAGATGGATTCATATCGGAACGCCAGGGTGCTAGCTGGTACTCTGACTCTTTTAGCTTTCCCTACAAAGCAATTAGCTACATAATTATGCCAACAAAAAGAGGCAAGATGCAATCAATTAATGGCATCTGGATATCCATCCTTCCCTTCCTATTGCACATAGGACAGCAACATACCTCAGTTACAAGAAGTTGTTCTTGTAAGTGCCTGAACAAAACCTGCAATTACAAGATTTCAATATAAGATAATGGGAGCCACAACCTCATATGTAATCCAAATCATTATCAACATTTCATTAGCATCTAGAGATGGTAACCAGCCTGGGGAAATAGTATTATCAAACCTGGGCCCAAAACCCCCCATAAAAGGAAAGAATCCAACTTTTCTATTTTATAGGAAACAGAAATTTATTAATAAACGAAATTCAAGTCAAAAGGGACGAGAAATACCAAAATGGAAGTATGCAAGCTAAAAGCTAAAGTACAAAGCTCCGTTCTCTAGAGATGACAGAAGCAAGGAACATTTTTAATCTTTGTGGTTGGATACTCACCACACCACCCTAAACATAATCCTTGGAAATAGTCCAACTTCATTTTGCAGCAAAGCCATTTAGAAAATTTAATTAGAATTTGATTAAGATCAATTTGATGAGAAGTTGGATCATAGTGCAGATTTCAGTATTTAAAATTTGCTTGGTTTTTAGTAGTCACTGGAAGTAGTTCTACATGATAAGAAGCAGTAGTGAACTATTCTATTGAAACAGCACAGTCCAACTTTGAGTTTGTCCTCAATGATTAAATCCCATTTACTAAACAAGTTAAAATATTCAAACAATAGAAACGATATGAAAAAAACAGCATGAGCTAAGAGTATAAGAAAGACTAAATTGTTGGTACAGGTTTTATTCAACCAAACACATATAAGATAGATACCCTAAAAGAAATAGCCCATGTGCCTGCAAAATCTTACGATGGAACACTGATCTATAAAAACTATAATCTTTAATCTCATTCGTTACTTCTCTAACTCACTATATCTTATCTCAAAGTGTATATGGTTTCAGCAACATACTTTCATATGTTCAACCTAACAGCAAAGAGGACAAAAAAATCAGTCAAAACAATTATTCACTCTCAAGCTCTATCAGAACGTTCCTTCTAAATTCCCAGATATGTCCAGGAATAACCACTTTCTAGCCTTCTTATGACTTCTAATCCTTTCCTTTGGTATTTTAAACTTCAGAACAGGCCCTAACATCTCCAATCTGAAAACCATCAGCAATTTCACATATAGACTGCAGCACAGGAGATAAATCATCTCAATCTATAACAATTTTCTATCTGAAATGTCATCCATCACAAGTTCAAGAAACTACTGAAATGGTATGCCTTATGCACCTTGACATTGCTGACAATGGACTGGGCATCGGCAGCAGGTGGCTGAAGAGAATACTCCGCAAGAAGAGGCATCAACGAAGTTACAAATGTTGATCTTTCTTGTTGTGCAGCCTGAAACAGAAAACTGAGCATGATTACATATTTAGCTGACACTTTTGTCTTGAGGGAGGAGGGGAAAGTCTTGTATTATTCTTTGACTGGCAGACTAAACTGTGTGGCATTACTTACTGTTATGTATTAGGGGAGTAATCTAGTGTAGAAAATTTATATGTATCTTGAGACATTTAAATTAAAATCAGCAAGTGCAATATACGTAGACAACTGAGAGAACAATAGCAGGAGGTGATGAGAAAAACACACCAAGAAGGCAACGGCCAAAGAAACAATATAGAAACTGAACTCTTATTGATTAAAATTGAAATCTAAGCAGTAAGGTGAACAGTTGGTCTATAAAATCAGATGGTGTAAGGCTTATAATAGAGAATAGAGCAGTGCTTGAAAAGGCTTAAGGCTCCCCGAGGCGCCAAACCCCTTTCACTGCCTAGGCGCGAGGCGTGAGGCGAAGCGCTCGCCTCACTCAAGCGAGGCGCCCAAAGTTAAAAAAAAATAAAAAAATAAAAAAAAATACACATGTAGATATATAAACACATTTAACCATAATAAAAACATAATACATTCATCAAAACATGATCCAAAACATTAAATATTGAAGTTCAAGACATAATAATTAAGCATAATCACTAAGGCAAGACACTAATCATCATCATTATAGTTCATGTCAAATTGTGGATTATCATCGGATTTGTATCTATCCACATCTTCTTCTGCCTCATCTGAATCCCCTCCCATATCTTCTCATTCATCTTCCTCATCCACAAGTCCAAAAGAACTAGATCTAGATGATGATGTTTTATAAGTCTTTGAAGTTGTTGCCCTTCTAGTATATGTTCTAGTGGTCCTAGTAGGCTCCTCAACTCCTGCAGCTGCTGCAACATCATCCCATCTTAAACTATCTTCCTCAAACACTAGTTCTTCTTCCGGGATTCCAACTAGCCATTCATTACTTTCATCAATTTCATTCAAAGCAAGTGGATCGGTGGGAGGGGTCGCCGGTGAGGAAAAATAGGAAGAATGGGTGTAGGAAAAGAATGGGTGTTGGGGGGACTGGGTGGCTGTCTTTTGGTCACTTTGGTGTGTTTGGGTTAGGAAACATATTTAATTTAAAAAATTAAAAAAAAAAAAAAAAAAAAAAAACAACAACAGATGGGGTGAGGCGCGCCTAGGCGCCGTCTACGCCTCACCGTGAGGCGCCTGAGGCGAGCGCCTAGGCGCGCCTTTTTAACCACTGGGTCACTAGAGAGAATTGAATGAAAAATAAACAGCATTTCTTCAAAATTATAGTCAGCATCCCCAAAAATTTGAACTGAAACTATAATAAGCAACACATTGGCTCCAGACTCCAGAGTGTCCTTGGATGAGCCACCAAAAGAAAAATCTGCCTACATGTACACAGTTGTACACAATCAAGAGTACTTTGAAAAAAAAAAGAACCAAAAAGAAAAAAATAGATATATATAGATACCTGTAATGCATACGTAAGTCGAACATTTTCCTCCATTATGTCTTGTCTATAGGAAATTGCTTTAGATGCAGCAAGAATAAGATCCTGTTGTTGCTGATCAAAGGCCTTCGGAGCGAAAAATAAAAGATAAAAAAACACAAAAACCTCCATAACTATTCAGAATAAAAGGTTTCATAAACCAGAAGTCAAAACATAATTCCTGCTTACGAGACGCATATATGATATACGCTTCTCCAGGGCATATTTATCATTGCGGACTTGTGCTTCCTACAAAACGAAACAATAAATACAAAGGTAGTGCAAAGGTATAAGCAAAAAAGTAGATAAGCGTACTCAAAATACTCTTCCTTTCTAACCTTCATTGAGAATTCTGCAAGATGTTTTTTCAATTGTGAAATCTCCTCCTCATTTTCCCGAATCTTAACAACAATATCCTACACATGTACCCATAAAATGATGCTAGTGGTATATATGTAAGCAATGTGATATAGTTCTTTTTCTGTCTCGACAAAGTAAGATGCATTCCACACTCATTGTCAAAAGAACAATATCACCCACAAGATGTTTGAAACTAAAAATCATTTGAGTCATAAGAACATACCTGCTTTGAAGTACTAGAGTCATTAACTTCAGCCACTGAAATCAAATCCCTTCCAGAGTATCTGAACTCTGAATCCTCATTGCCTTCTTGCTGGTTCCTATACAAGACGGTATAAAACATTACAGCCAGAACATGTATTTGGACCATATTTGAATCGGATATACCTGGTAGAATGAGATAATGTTATAGATGGCGACATAATCTGAGAGATGCCAGAATTATCTGACGATGCACGACCACCATGAATCTCATTCAATGATCCATTGACCTTGTTGCTATTGAATTTGTTTTCAATATGAGTTTGCATTGCATGATCTCGATTACTGTGGATCAGATCTGGCATAACATGTTCAGAATTGATGTCCACACCCCCACCGATTTGGTTTTCTAAATGTAAAACTATTTGATCAGCTCTACACGGCTCATTAAAATGATTGCTCCATCGATCACCATATCTTACATCACCTGATTTCTGCAGCAGAAAATGAAAATTGAAACAGAGTACAATAGTGAAAGACAGAAAGAAAGATGATATTATCCAGACCTAAGTAGTGCAATAACCATACATACTCTGAGAAGTTTTGGAGCAGGGAATATGATAACAATTTTCAGAATAAAGTGGAAAACATTCCAAATTTATAGAACTTCGGTTCGTCAGACATGACTATGAAACACAAATTAATAGTCAGCTTCTATCACGCGGTTTCAGCTTTCAGCCTCCATCATAACATGAATAAAGAACAGAATGAATATTCTATATTTTTTGGTCTTTTTCGCATCACTTTCTTAGGCTGATGCACTGAGCAGAGGAGAAGAGGCAACACTGGTTATTACTATTTCATCCTTCAGTTTAAAAGATTTAAAATGTAAGGAAGATGGCAGTCATCATAAGCTCCATTGCATAGATAACCACCCTGTAAGTATTTTCTGTGATGCATGTACTGACAACAATTGTATCAGTGACACAAAACTGGATCAGCTGTGTTTGGACTGAGCTGGAGGGTTCCATGGAAAAACTAGCTGTTTACAACCAAGTTGTTACAACCAATGAATAGCTAAAAGTGATGTATTGGGTTGGGATAGGATAGGGTATTACTGTAGGTGTCAAATCAATAGGTTTCAGTGGGTGATTTTTGTATTATTATATTGCAAGAAGTGATGTATGTAATGATTGGATGATTGGTTAATGATCAAAATAATTGTTGGGAATTGTGAAGTTAATGACTGATACTATGTATATATATATATATGGCAAGTTTGTGTGTGTGAGTATTATATTTAATACTAAATTCATTAATTTCAAAAATAATAATAAATTAATATATTTTAAACGTTAAAATTGAACATGATTAATTTTGAGAAGTTTTTTGAATGTAATAATCCAAAATAATGAATTAGATATTATATAAAGGAAGCACGAACCATTTACCATTTAAAGAGAGAAAATTAGAAGAGAAGAAGGGCTCCCTAAAGTTCAATTAGCAATGAAGGAAATAATGCAATATTCATATTCGACTTTAACTACTACACTCATGAAGTCAGCTCGTCAGCATCATAGACCATTCATGCTACTTCTGAGATTCCTACACAAATATATGTCTCCCACTCATGTTATCTTTCCTTCATATCATCACATAATCCATGATCTACGGTGTTTGCTTTAACTACCTTCATCCAAGAGATCAAACATCGACTGTCCCACTATTGGATCATATTTTTGAAAGAAACATAATTTTTTTGATTAAAGATTATGAGATGCACAAAGGGTAGGAAAGTCTACAATCTACAATAGAATGTGTCGGTCTCGAGTTATATCCGATATAAAGAAAGATTTGAAATCTCTATGGATAGAAACCCACCAAGCAACCCTAAACTTGATTATATCCCAAACCTAATCTAGGGACTCCTTAGCATCTTAAGTGTTCTCTTGTTCCTTTCTAGCAATAAAGACAACATAAAGCTTCAACAAAGACTCCACAAAGCACTTATCTCTCATTTCAACATTCATCAAATAAAGTATGTTCTTGTGTAGTATCTCTTTCCTCATTACTTTTCTTTCACTAAAGCAATTAGCCACCAAAGATGAGAAACCAAACTCTCTCTCACATACGCACTGTAAAATCCACATAGAAGCAAATCAAAACATTATACAATGCGGTAAAATATAGATGGTCAAATTTCTAATGAAGTTGATAGTTTGTAACTCATTTAAATACAACAAAGATATCCAAATGTACCGAGTTCATATCGTAGTAATCAAAGGTGTGACAAGTGAGTTAAAGGCGCTAGGAAATACTAGTGCTCCTCATAATAAAGTATCTATTATAAGTATATTAAGAGTTTTTACATCCATGCACCAGGCTTCGCTGGGGGACCATGCACTTTAACTCCACATTGGACAATAAAGGCCTTTGTGCCTGGTGCTTTTGACATCTATGGTTCAAATATTTACATACGAACAAAAATTATCATATTAAACCAGCCTACCTAAGTAGTGTGAGCTGTTGGATATTGCAAATACAACGGTCTTGATCTCCTAAATAGTAAAATTTCAATCACTGAATCGGGTTGTCCAAGATAAAACATGAAAGAAAAGTTATGCATTTACATTACTACTATAAATGGTTTTTTGGAACATTGTTGTCAATTAAAGAAAGGTTTATCACATGTATCAAGTGAAGATATCAGTCTCCAATTTCAAAAGCAAACTGCCAAGCAATATGGATGCTCATATACTAATACTTATGTTAAAGTTACAAAAAACCTTAAACTAATTTAACAATAACTTTCACCACAACATCATCCAAAGAGATATGGAGAATCGTACAATCTTACAACTGTAGGCCGACATACTCCTTGAAGGCTTGAAGGTAAATGGATACTAGAAAATGGGAAGCATCATAAATTTTTGTGTACCCGCCCGTAATTAATTTTTTTTAACTTATTGATGAATCTATTAATATGGAGTTAAGAAATAGAAATTCTTGAAAGTAAATGGATTATTGAAGCAGAGAAACGGATATTTTCCGTCAGAAAATGAGTTCACGTTTATAGTAAGACAATAAGTATAAAAACAAGCGAATAGATAATTATGACCCAACACACTTGTAGATCAAGCATTCTCTAAAGGAGCTCTTACGTATTTCTCAATTTCCTCATTCTTTTTCTGAAGTTCAGATCTTAAACGGTTATTCTCTTCCACCTGTGAAGAGCAAAACAAGAAACAGAACGGCTTATTTAGACTATGACAATCAATAGGTTCATAATAATGCAACTAACAAGTTCATTATTCTAGATTAAAATCTTAATATGCTTAGAGTGGTATGGTATTGAGATAGAAAACAAAAAGAGAGTAGCCAATCACGATAAAGCACAGATTTTGGAAGTTTAGAATGGCATAAGTGCAAAATCATTGTAAATGTCAACTAAATATAGCCTCTTTTTTTATAAGAGAAATTATTTTATTAATAAAAAACAGAAAAATGAGTCGAAAAGGTATGAAGGGCCCCTAAGAAGAGAATCAACACAAACTAGCATAGCTCCAATCTCTAGCAATGTCTGACGCAAACAAGGTTTTAAATTCTCTAGAATTCGACATACACTAAGTCATGCAAAACTTAGTCCCATCCCACACTTCCCCAGTGCAATCTTCAAAGGTTCTTTATTCAACTAAACATTATCTTTTATTAGTATCTTAATAGAACGATTGCATTGCAGACAACGTCAAAATGAACATTAGCTGACGCCATTGTATTTATCGTCGGGGCACAAAAAGAAAACTTATAACATGTCTGAATCATCAAAGATTATAAAGCACAGAAGATTGCAGATGTTTTCTTGTCCCTTCATTTACAAAAACCGAGGAATTTTTTTCCAAAAAAAAGTTCTACGGGGACAAGATGTTGAAACCTGGACGGCAAAGTTTGAAAGGGATCCCACTATGTTATGCAGGCAGTGGTCAGCAACATATCTTACTATCTACTTTACCATGCCATAGCATTCACCTTGTTCTCCAATGCGCCCAACCCTCCCCCAATAGATAAGAATTTTTTTCTTTTTTTTTTTCTCTTTTTTCTTTCTTTTTTTTTTTTTGTCATGAGAAACATACTTTACTAAAGAATGAATACAACCTGTGCATGCTATACTTACTATACTTTGTATGAAGCAAATTGTAAACAACAGGCTAACTAATGCACGACCTCACCGTCATTGATCCTATTTTCAGAATGAAGATTTTTGATTTTGTCATGAGAAACATACTTTACTAAAGAATGAATACAACCTGTGCATGCTATACTTACTATACTTTGTATGAAGCAAATTGTAAACAACAGGCTAACTAATGCACGATCTCACCGTCATTGATCCTATTTTCAGAATGAAGATTTTTCACGGATACTCTTTCGCAATTTCACTAAAGGGAGAACAAAGAGATAATGATATCATAGACAGTTGAACGACAAATAAAATGCTCATAAATTTGTCCTTTTACATCGTACCACAATTTCATTAGCAAATATTATGAAGAGTATCTACAAAATCTTATTGTACTTAATTATAGAAACAAATTATTGGCAATGCAGCAGAGATTAGCAACTTGACGACACTTCACGATCAAGTAGAATCTCTTCTGGATTACAGCATTCCAACTTTCTTATTAAGTTTGATACTTCAAAAAAAAAAAAAGAGCGAGCAACCAAACCAACATAAATTGACAACACAAAACAACTCTACATTAAGAAAGTAACAGATTGCCAAGTCTGTCTTACCAGATTATTTAATTTAAATATAGGCCTGTACCAAATAAATTTTACACCAATTATGATTTTGTAACATTCATATCAGTAGGCAAATTAAATAATTTCTTGGTCCGAACTCCAACGTATAGTAATATATCATAGTAGATTGATCATTGGATCAAAGATGGTTATATTTTCCTATAGGACATCTGAAAGGAAAATCAGCAGAGAATCTGAACAGCCAATGATCTCATGAGAGCAAATACTACGAAAGAATAATTAGATATGAAAGTTTTTGGAGGAGGACCTCCCACTACTAGGCTAGTACTGGAGAATAGACACTGCACAGTTGCATAAAGTAGCCAAAGGTAATTTGAATCAAAGGTATTTCGTGGTCACAGTTCCATCAGAACCTCCGCAGTAACATACGGCAGATCAATCAAAAGAAGAAGAAAAAAGAGAGAGAGAGAGAGAGGAAATACCTGCTGCTTGATGGTAGCCTCAGCAGCTTCGACTGCTTTCATAACCTGAAACAATCCATCACTGCCGTTTATGCTGTAGGGATCGTTCACCGTCAGCCCCGCGAATCTGGTTTCTAAATTGCCTTCGCCATTCTCCATCTCTCTAATTTATTTGAATTTTTATGCTCTTAAATGAATAGGGCAGAGCAATTCCTTCTTTAGTAGCGAAACTTTAAAAAGAAAATGAAAATTAAATCCAGGTATAGACGCGTGAATTATCCCTGAAAGGAAACAACATGTATAGTATTAAGGTTAAACACGCATAATAAATGCACCTGGGGCAGGGTTCTTCTTCATTAAAATGAAATCATCTCCTTCATACGAGTGAAGCTGCAAGTCCAAGTCCTGCCTGAACTATCAAATCCGCAGCAGAGTACCAAATGATCAAGTGCCTATCAGTTGTTTCAATTAATGCCTATTCGATCCCGATTGCAGTAGATGAGAGGGGGCTATCAGTATTTTCGGAAGAAACCCTATAAGCTTCCAAGAGGAAAGAGAGAGACGAGGAGGAGGAGGATCTCCGCCAATGCAAAATCCAGAAAGTTTCGTCGAACTTGTTTGGTTCTCTTATTGGTCTGCTATGGTGTTTGGTTTTTTTCTTTTCTTTTTTCTCTTTTTTTTTTTTTTTTTTTTTTTTTTTCCTTTTAGGTTTGTGTTTCTACGAGCACCACTGTTTTTTACCTTTACCCTACATGACTAAACGTCTCTATGTATAACTCACCGAATATATAGTATATTTTATTATATTAATAATATGTAATAAATTATGTTATTATTATTATAAAATCTATGTCATAATTTATATAAATACTATTTAATTAAAATATAATTTTTTCTTACATTATATTATTATTTTCTTAAAAGATATTTCTAGCAAATAATAAATTACACGATAACTTGATGTGAATTTTAGAGTTCAAATCCAATATAAATTATTTATTTCAGAATAATTCTTCAAACTCAATACAAACAAATAATTCAACTCACTCAAAAATATTGAGGTGAAACAATAAAATATGTAATTTATACTATATAGTATTTTATTTTTATAAAAAAAACAAGTATCCATTTTTATATATGTATTTATAGTTCAAATTCATAAAATAATTTAATATATTATTTATCCAAAACCAACATATATATCATAATAAAAATAAATAATTAAATCCATAAAAAATATATTCTACATTTTAGATATAATATATATCTATAATCTATAACTATATTAAAGCAGACACTTGAAAATTTTATTTTTAGAAAATATAATATTCAATAAGATTTTTCTTCTTCTTTTTTGTCATTCTAATTTTCAAAGATCTATAACTTTTTCATCTCAACTCCGTTTTTTAAAAACAAATAAAATTAATCATCTTTTTATGATCTTCAATTTGATATATATATTGCATATATAAAAATAAAATATTATTTTTAAATATAAAATAAGTTTTCATAGATTAACTATGGCATATTCTAATACTAGTAATTTATCCCATACGAGACATGATTATTTATTTTTTATTAGTTATTTGTTTAATTTTTATGACCTTATTAATTTAGAAAATTTTGAGTTTTTAAATTTAAAATTATAAGTATTAAACAAACAGCATTAGGAGTCTTAACTTGAGACTTGGTCCCAATCCAAATATTTCTTTATGTTTTAAGTTGAGAAATTATATTTACAAAAAAAAATTATGAAATGCTAAATTTGTTGAAAAATCAAAACTTTATTTTAAAGACGTATTTTACTTTGACATATATTAACTAATGACGCGCCTAATGATAGATATGATTTGACTTATAAAATAAATAAAAATAAAAACCAATATGATGGCTATTTGAACATTACTATTTTATCGAACTTGTTTGTTAATTTCTCCTTGATTTTGCTAGTATATATATATACACACACACACACACATTTTTTTTAAATGAATGTAATTCTAAGTGAACGAAGATGAAAAAAATTGAGAAGTTACAATATAACTTATTTCTAACTTACACAAATTATAATTATTTATAATAATTCATAATGAATTTTAAAAAGAGAATTGTTATAAGTCATAAACTATACATATATAATGCAAAAAACTATAAAAAAAACTAACATTATAAGATGAAACCACATAAGTTCTACATATAAATATTAGTCAAATAAATAGTTAATGGCAAAAAAGAGTGTTAAGGCCTACTTTTATATTATTGATCAACACACACAAAAAATTGTCATATTCTAATATACTATGATTCTCATCATTTACATTATTTACCCTAATTAATCTATTTTATTTAATAATAATGTTATATTAAAAGATTTTGTAACAGTGGGAAAGATAATTGGATAACTTTTTTGGATTAATAATATAATCAAATTCTAGATTAGTGTTATATTTTATATCAAATGTGATATTCCACAACATAATTGGTGACGTGTTATTTATTAAGTGTTAACCAAGCACAATATCTCCTTAATTTTAGAAACATCAATGTATTGTTTTAATAAATTTTATTATAAATAGGTTATGGAAAAATAAAAACAAAAAATATATTAGAGATATCTATAGTCAGCTTAAGATCCGGTCAAACACATTCTATATTTACAATATTATAGTAGATAACGAAAAATATTATACACACACACGCACATATATATATATAGATATTTAAGAATAATAAATTTTAAATTTAGAGAAAATAATATAATGATTTTTATTGCGATTTTTAGTAACCATTAAATCGTGGCTCTATCAATCAAATTATTTTATTATATCTTATATATAGATAGACATATATAGATATGTATGAAAAAATAACATAATTAAAAGTAATTTAGGAATAAAATTTTGTTTTTTTTTTATATTTAAGATGATACTTCTCTATATATATACTAATATATTCTCCCGTGCTATGCACGAATATATTATTATAGTATAATATTACTAAATTTTAGAAATACATGAAATTAGTATTTTTAAAATATATATAATTATGTTCAATAATTTTATATGTACCATGATTATAATAAGGATATAAGTATTATATATAAAATCATATGTGAACATTAATTAATTTTATTTATAAAATATAATCATCAAATTACCAAATATATAGTTTTTTTTAAATCAAGAAAATTGAATAAAATCTAGTATATCACTGTGAACATTTTTTATTATTATATATAGCATCAAATCTGTGATAAATTCATAATTGATTCTTTAAAATCCAATAATTATGAAGATATATAAACAAAATTATTAGTTTTGATAGATTAGAAACATTACCAATATTAACAAATAAAAATATAAAAAAACTTGAAATGAATGTTTGTCGGTTAACAATAAAACAACATTTACTAAAAATTCGTCTTTACATTTTTAGAAAGAAAAATGGGCGGAAACAATTATAATAACAAAAATAGAAATAGCCAGTTTATTATTATTATTATTATTATTATTATTTTATTATTATTATTATATAACACAATTAACTTAAGAAAAAATATTTATAGTTAATAGTTAAATTTAGTGTATGTATGTGTGTGTATGTATATGTGCAATATGGATGTCAAATTAAAGATCGTGAAAAGAGAATTAATTAGATATTTTTTTAAAAAAATTGTTATTAGCTTTCTGAAATTTATAATGAAAATAAAAAAATAATAAAAATAATCAAACTAACATATTTTGATAGATAATAACTTGAAAATGAATAAGTGTCGTATCTTTATTAATCAAATATGTATAGATAGATATTGATATAGATTTGCATAGGATAAATATCACAATATATATGGTATATATTTGCATAAAAATAAATACCACAATTAGAAAGTAATTTAGGCGGAGAATTTTGATACTTTCTATTTATAACGGTATTTATATTATTATATATATAGATTTAATATTTGTATATTGTGAAATACTTTTCTTTTAAACAATTTTTATTAAAATATATTTTATGTGATTATGTATTTTATTTAAAAAAAATTATATTACTATTTATATAATAACTTATTATATCTATTTGTATATACATAAACAAAAGTCGGTCTAAAAATAGACGTTTTTATTCTAGAAATTTTGATTCAATTTCAAAATTTAAATTATTCCAAATTTAGGTCTTTCAAAATGAGATGATATTAAAATGAATATACTACTACATTTAATATATTATTCAAAATCTAGATATTTTATCGAATATTAATCAAATAACTGAATTTTTATTTGCAAGAAATATATGAAATCTAATAAATATATGGTTTTGTAAGTTTTTTCAAATTATGTGGGATATCTATATCTATATTTATCTATATAATCATCTATATCTAATGTAATAATTATATTATTATTATTAAAATAAAATTAGACATTTTTATTCTAAAAATTATGATTCAATTTTGAAATTTAAATTATTTCACAAATTCACGTATTTTAAAATATGATGATAATATCAGTATGTCCTAGGGTAATGAGGTGATGGATAACTTTGGCGTACATATAATATATATATATATAAAAGAAAATGATTTTTTTACAATTTTATTTTCCCGCCTATACTTTATTACTTAAATTAGAATAATTATATTATTATTAAATTAAAATTAGACGTTTTATTCTAAAATTTTTGATTCGATTTCAAAATCTAAATTATTCCACAAATTTAGGTGTTTCAAAATTAAATGATATCAAGATAAATATATTGCAACATTTACTATATGACTCAAAATCTAGATATTTTATCGAATATTAATCAAATCACTAGATTATGAAATTCAAGAAATATATGATTCGGTTTTCTCGATTCATTTTATCAAACCAAATCTATATATATAAGTAAAATGACTTTTTTTAATTTAATTTTTTTCCGCCTAAATTTCCACCATATAAATGTAAAACTATATATATTTATGGAACTCTTTTAAGATACATTATTACAATTTAATCGAAGATTAATATCAACAATCTTTGGGATTTGCGTAGTTTCTATTGTTCAACATAAATAAATTCAAATTTTAAGGAATTTTTGTTAACTCTTAATATATTCAAAATAAGAAATAAATTTCTCAGGAACCCTAAATCATTGTAGTTTCATTATATTATGGAAAGTCATTAACAATTTTTCTATAATTAAGCTATCAATTATTCACTCAATCACATGGATAGAATCTAATTTTGTCAAATATGAAATTAAATTTTCACTGATCTTACCATAATTCAAAATCATTTCTCATTTTTGTCGCTCTTTTCTTTCTATTTATTTTATCAAGATTATCACTATAAATTTTAAGGTTTCTCTTTTTTTGTTTTTCCTCCTCTTAAAGTTTTTTGCGTGTTCTTTCTTGAGAAAATAGATGATAAGATAAATATGATAATATGTGTCTTATTTAGTTGTCACCAAAGCCTACACTCTTCAAAATATAATATTTAGATTTATTTTATTTTTAGATTTTTGTATTCATCTATTGCTTTCAATTTATCATAAACATATTTCATTTTCTTAACTATTTTTCTTTCTTATTTTTAAACAAAAAGTTCATGAACCTGTTTCATTTTTTATTTGATTGTTCTTGCGATTTTCTGTTGAGATCTGCTAATTATTTCGACGTGTAAGCACCATGCAATTTTTCATTAGCTTTCAAAATATTTGTTTCTATTTAATTTCAAATTTTTGTAATATTATTACATTTCATTAGCAATTTGTAAAATATTTTTATCCTTAATTTGACTGTGTAATTGGGAATTTTACGAGGTTTGTACAAATCGTTATTAATTTAATCTACTGATATCGCTATTTTTTTTTAATTTAATTTGATTGAACCTTTTATAAATCGTGGATATCATGCTTATCAATTTGTGAACGAAACTAATTCTATTAGAAGAAAAGATTAAACATAAAATTACAACAAATTTTTATTCATTATACAAAAAAATAATTATTGAATTATAAATCCACACCTTCTATAATATATTATATAACTTGAATATATATACTTATACTACAAAATATAAGGAAAAAATATATTTTGTGCATTGAACGGGTGTCACACTAGTATAAATTTATTATAGAACTAACAAAATTTCTAGTGCTGTGATTGTTATATCAAGAATATCTTCACAAAATAATATCTTTATAGATGATAGAATTGGAACTGTGAGTTTATATATATATATATATAATCTATATTTATAATAGTAAAATGACCTCTTTTACTTTCGATTTTCTTTCTTAATGAACATTCATAAAGTATATTATTATAATTATTTTTAATATAATTTTTTTATTTATTGAATAAGTTTCTAATTTTTCGTTAAATGTGTTAGATAAATAATAAGTGAATGGCGGAGATATTAAGATTACCATATAAATATTCTACAAGTATATGCTGAAGATAAATCATAACTGAAACACAACAAATAATGGGATTAACATATAAATTTGTGTATATCTAAATCAAAAATAATAATTATATTTATTTAATATTTGAAACAAATATAATAAAAAAATAGTTATAAAAAAGTCAGATTCAGAAAAATACATTTCAAAATTCGAGATATTTAGGAGTTTAATATATGGCCGAATATTAAGCATTCAATAATATCTTATTGACGGTTTTTTTAATTTTTTTTTTTTGAACCCTAATTTGAAATCATTATAAATATGTAGTTATTATTATTTTTATCTACCCTACGATTTAGAGCTGAAGCTTTTATGATAAAATATCATGGGGGTTTTACCAAAATAATGCAAAAAAAAAAAAAAGTAAATAAAAAAAAAAACAAACAAACAAATTTATAAAATAGGTTAGTTTCGGAACAGTTTTTAAAAATAGGGTAAAACGTCAGGCCGGGTGACGTTACCGAGCATAACGTTTCAAATTTGAAATTAAAAACGTCAGGCCCCCAGAAATTTTTAATTTCAAATTATATGTATATGCACATTACATGTTTCTCTCCATTTATATATATACATACATACATGCATAAAGCATGCATATATATATACACACACCGCACTAATACTATATATATATATAAGCACATATATATGCACTTATATATGTATATAAATATATATATGTATCTATATATATTTGTTATTTATATTATTAGAAATCATTTTTTTATATTTACTGAACAGAAAATAAATATAATATAATTAATATATATATATAAATTTATGTATATATATTTTATAGAAATATATATTAAATTATATAATTTTAAGAAGTAAAATATTATACTATTATTTAAGATAATAAAAAATTATCTAAATTAAAGAATATTTTTTTAATTATTATTATGTATAATTTGAATTTCTGGAAAAAAAATACTATATATATATATATTTTTTTTTTTAATAATACATAAATATATATATAAATACAGCTAAAAAAATTAAAAATCACTAGCCCCACTTACGTTTCTTTAAAAAAATTATTTTTTATTTATGTATATATAATATATATTATAAATATATTATTTCAAATATATTCTAAATGTATTGTATATGTTTTATTTGTTAAGTAAATATATATATAGCAATTTATGTATATATTTTGTAGAAATTTATATTAAGTTTTTTTATTTTAAAATGTAAAATATTATACTGTTATTTAAGATAATAATTTTTTTTATCTAAATTAAAGAATATTTTTTAATTATTATTATGTATAATTTGAATTTCTGGGAAAAAAAGACTATTTACATATATTTATTAATAATACATAAATATATATATATATACAAATAAAAAAATAAAAAAATTAAAAATCGTGAGCCCCACTGACGTTTTAAAGAAACGTCAGTGGGACTGACATTTCTTTGAAAATTTAATTTTTTTTTAATTTTGTAATATGTATATATAATATATATTATAAATATATATTTATATACATTATTTCATATATATTCTAAATGTATCGTTTATATTTTATTTGTTAAGTGTATATATATAGCAATTTATGTAAATATTTTACAGAAATTTATATTAAATTATATAATTTTAAAACATAAAATATTATACTGTTATTTAAGATAATAAAAAAATTATCTAAAATAAAGAATAATTTTTAATTATTATTATGTATAATTTGAATTTCTGGAAAAGAAATACTATATATGTGTATATATATATATATATTAATAATACATAAATATATATATAAAATTAAAAAAAGAAAAAAAAAACTAAAAATCGTCAGCCCCACTGACGTTTTAAAGTAACGTCAGTGGCGCTGACGTTCCTTTAATTTTTTTCTTTTTGTAATATGTATATATAATATATATTATAAATATATATATATATAATTTCATATATATTCTAAATGTATCATTTATATTTTATTTGTTAAGTAAATATATATATATAGCAATTTATGTATATATTTTATAGAAATTTATATTAAATTATAAAATTTTAAAACATAAAATATTATACTGTTATATAAGATAATAAAAAGAACTATCTAAATTAAAGAATATTTTTTAATTATTATTATGTATAATTTGAATTTCGAGGACAAAAATACTATATATATTTTAATAATACATAAATATATATATACAATTAAAAAATATTAAAAAAAACTTCAAATCATCAGCCCCACTGACGTTTTAAAGAAACGTCAGTGGCGCAGACGTTCCTTTAAAAAATTTTGTTTTTTTAATTTAGTAATATGTAAATATAATATATATATATCGTTTATATTTAATTTGTTAAGTAAATATATATATATAAATTTATATTAAATTATATTTGTTTTTTAATTTTTAATATATATAATATATATGATAAATATATATATTATTTATTATATGTTCTGAATAAATTAAATATAAGTGTGGTTTATATTATTTTTGTTATGTGTATATATATATCTAGAAATTTATGTATAGATATTTTATAGAAACATATATTATATTATAGAATTTGAAAAAATATTATATTATATTATTATTTAAGATAATAAAATAATTATCTAATTTAAGGCGAATGTTTTTCCATAATTATTATATATATATTATTGATTATAATTATCATTAATTTAATTTTTTATGTTATATAAATAAATATATAAAAAATATATGTATATATTTTATAAAATAAAGAATATTTATTAATAATTATAATCATTTTTTAAGTATAATTATAATATTTTATATATTATTATTTATATAAAAATATATATATTTGATTGAATTAAATAATAATTTCTGCAACGAATAGATGAATTGTCATTCAATATCAATTCTTACTTTTCAGATAAATTGTCAAATCACCAGTTGTATATTTCGTTACAGAATCTCGTGAATTGAGGTCAGTTTTTTAGCGTGCACGTCTTCTCAAATCCTAATGAATCTGCACCGCATCGTGCAGTCAATTCAGTAATAATTTCTATTGTTGAAGTAATATAAATAGGAATGTGTTAGGATAATACATAAATGCATAAAGAGAATGAGTAAGGGAAAAGGGCGTCCTTTCGCGAGTGATGAATTATACACCGATGTCTCGCCAATTTTGGATGAAAATAAACCTTATTTCAATATTATATTGTCGAAATCACATTTCGTCTCGCACTATCTACTGGTAAATTTTCTTTTAGAACAACTATAGTAATTTGTGTATATTTTTTATTTAAATTTTTATTTGTTTTTTTTAAATTTTCATGCAGTTAATGCCTAAGGAGATGATCAACCTCTTGCCTAACACTGAAGTCCCAGTTATTTTATATTGTTTGGGAAAGTCATGGACAATGCGATATCATGAAAACCACAAAAAACCGAAATTTGATAATGTAAGTTGGGGGAGCTATGTGGAGGACACCAAATTGAATTTGGGTGATTTATGTATTTTCTCATTGGTTGAAAATATTGAAACAAAAATCACTTTTAAAATTGGTTTGGTTAGACTGATCGCTTCTTTATTATCTCAAGACGTATCGGGTGCAAAAGGTGGTTCATGTGGTTAATTGTGTCCATGAAAAATTGCTAATAAGGATTTTATTTTGTTTGTTGTGTTTTTTTAGGAAAAATTATTCGGTGTAATAATTTGTTGTTGTTTTATATATATGTTATTTTATAATAATAAAATTAATTTATTATAATTTTCCATAATATTATTATTTAAATATAATTATTTGCCTTGAATAAGATGAAGAAATAAATAATATATATAAAGCGAAGGCGTATTAATGGCGATTACAACAACTAGCAACTTAACATATACATATACTATAACACTCAATACAATAAATAATACCCTAATACTATTACAATACTCATGAAAATTCAACATTTGAAATAGCAATCGTAGCTATACCAAATTATTTTATCTTTGTGTTGGATCTCACCATACTTGAGGAAGATGGTCCACTGATGACATCATTATCTTCAAACTGGAAAAACTTCTCTAGTTGGTCGAAGAATGGCTTCTCATCCATTAAGTATGTAATTGCATTTGTCATTTTGGGATCACGATCCTATAAATGTAAGAATAATTAATATAAGTGTAAATTAGATATTTACAATCAAGAAAATGAATGCTTGCTTAAATTTTAGAGAAAATTACCCATAAACGCCAATGATCCGGTGTAGCGTTTATATACTGTTGTTCACCAACCATATGAACTCCAGCCGTCATTACCATTTTTTTGAACGTGTAGTGACGAGATTGTAGCAAATCAACGCGGCCTTTAACGTCAGCGTAAGAGAACTTATGCTCCTTAAATTGGTTCTTCAAAACATTTCTTACGTTCATTAAGCAGTTGCTATTATGATTACCGATTTCCCAATCACCTACTTCGACGTCCTTCACAAGACTATTCACAAGCACGGTCTCCATATCCTTTGTGCACTCGGTGTTCGAGTAGAACTCAGCTTCAAATAAGTTATAGTATTTTGACTGTGGAGGAAGAGGAGAGAATTCCAATGGTTGATCCATATTTGTATGTAAGTAAAATGAGTATCACCACACACGTATTTATAATGCTAACTTCTTGCCATCTTCGTACAAATTTTTATTGTTGGGCATAACTGTTTATAAAATAGTTGATGGGATGTTTGATTTCATATGACATTAACATATTAAAATAAATAAATATAAAAAACCATAGCATTTAAATGAAAGCAGATAATTATTATTATAAATAAACATAGTCAAGCACATTTGCTTTCATTTTAACAAGAGTAATGAATAAGAGTTTAGAAGCAAAACAAGAAGAACACTCTGACCACCTACTGGAGGATAGAATAAATTCATGGTCGATACGGAGTGTTTGATGGGTTGAAAGGTTGATATGCATGATATTCACGCTCTTGAAAATGCCTTGTTGCACATGCCACTCGTATTGTTGTCTCTGCATATCAAGTGCAATTTGAGAATTATATGCCTGATGATGAATATATTCTTCAATGTTGGCAACCCGTGTATCTAAGGCATTTCTCCATTCTGACCAATCGTTCCAACCTGTATGATGTTGATGTGAAGGGTGGGGCAGCTGGGAAGTCCCGGCCTCATACTGTGGGAGATTTTTCCTTTTTCTTCCATGTGCGTATCCAAGTAGTTCTGCTTCCCCCATCATCTCATCTTCATTTTGTTCTTCGTTATCGACATCCATAGGTTATGTTCTTGTATCTGTACCTCTTCTCCTCCTCTTCCTTCTAGTCTCTTCATTACTCAGTTCTCTTTCGCTCACCTCGATGACTTCATTGTGGATTAAGCCATTTAGCAGAATATTCATTACTTTTCCACCGGAGACATTTGTCAGACGAGAGTTGGGCAGAGCAAGTCTTTTCTTATCAGATAAAAGGAGATACAATTTTCTCGTGCCGGGGTGCAACATACACATCTTCATGTTGATGGGAAGTTCAAGGTTTATGATTGTTTCGCCTGGATTTTCTTCCAACCCTTCCAAATTAATCCCGATATATCGAGCAATTGGAGTAATCAACCCTTCAATATGGTTGGCTACTTGTTGTTTTGTTCAAATAAATTGCCTTAAAACCATCAGTGCTACATTGAATTTTTTTCCCATTCAACAAACACCATAAAATGAACAACTCGTCCAATGTAACAACCTCCAATTCAGGTTTCGCCAAAATTGTACTTGAGAGGAAGCGTTGGAAATATCGAATCGCCGGGCTTCTTATACTTGATGCTTTTAATTGGCTTGGGTTGTAAACGGATGGTTTGTCTGGGGAAGCTTTCGTTATTTCCTTCCAAAACAATATTGGATTGAATTTAGGGAAGTTTATCTTCGTATCCGGTAGATTGGATAATTTATTTTTCGAAAATCCATAAATTTCATTTAACGTTTTCGGCTCAAGAACATGAAACTCATTACCCAAATAGAAATTTAAGGCTCTCGGCATGGTATCATCGTATCCCACGTGTAATGTCGAAAAGAATTCAAGGACCAACCGCTCATATGTCTTCTCTCGTAAGGCGAAGAACATAGACCATCCCATATTTTTACACATTTTTTTAGATCATCGTAAATTCCCAACTCTTTCATGCATTCTTCATCTGCAAAACGGGTGGCCCGTCTTTTCTTATTGTACACCTCGAACCATCGATCACTCCGAATATTCCAACCTTGAAATTCTATGTCGTATGCATCGAGCATAGTTGCTAGAATTCTTTCGTATTCTTGTTGTTGTTCTTCCACAAGGTGTTGATTCCAATTGAAATCAGTATCTATAACTTCCATTGAATGAATTTGAGTTCTAAGTCTTTCCTCCTCTTCAAATCATCGTCAATTCTCTATTTGTCGACCCATATCATCACCGGTCAAACCACGAGCACCAAACCGATAAGGATACATTTTTTCAAGGGTACCTACAAAACATCAATGTATATATGCACTCTTGTATTATTCACATTACTTCAAGTTTGCACATCTTTAATATTATTGTAACAAATTCAATAGCTTCAATGGTAAACAATATATTCATATGCAACTACACCTATTAATACACCTATTATCTAGTCATCCCTTAATACATGTATTTAATACATAAAAAACATGAAATAATATTAATGACATGCTAATTTATGGGAAAATAACAATAAATTATCAACATTCATTAAGAATATATAATTTTCAACCCAGTTACTATGATGCACACCAAGTGTTAGATGAAATACGTAAAAGAATCTAAAGACCATTTCATAAACCGATTGATGCCACAATACTCCAAATAATACGTATCACCAATCCATCACTCCAAATAACAATACAATATCAATATTCAATGCCAATATAGCCAAATTCCCAATTACTATGATGCACATAAAGTGTTCGATGAAATACTCCAATGAATATAACCAACATAACATAAACCAAATTATTACACAATACTCCAAATAATAGGAATCACCAACATATCACTCCAAGAAAATAGATGGTCTTTGAAAACATACCTAATTGAAAAAATATTATCACTCAAAGTGTGAGAATGGCCAACCTTCAAATCTTCACAAATGTATCCGTGAATGTGATTTCTTGCATTAATTGAAAGATATAATATGTTGCACAATCTTTGTCCATAGTTGTAGTTCAAAGTAGAAGAGATTTGAGAGACTTTAAGAGAGATGTGTGAGAGTAGAGTTTTAAAGCTTGAGAAAGTGAGGGAAATAGGGGTAAATTTTGTATTTATAGTTAGGTTTTTCCGTTCGACTAGGTGGGTAAACTCGGTCAAGTGCATGACTTGGTTAGCCGAGTTAACCTTCAAACTCAGGCAGTCAACTCGGTCGGGACCCCAACTCGGCCGGCCGAGATAAAAAAAAGTTTCTGGAATTGGCACTGAACGTGGGTTATGTGTGAACTCAGTCATGCCACTCGATCCAACACATGACTCGGTTAGGCGAGTTCACCTTCCCACTCGGGCAGTCAACTCGGTCGGGGTCCCAACTAGGCTGGCTGAGTCCAAAAAAGTTTCTGGAATTGGCACTGAACGTGGGTTATGGTGAACTTGGTCATGCCACTCGGTCGGTGAGTCAACCCGCCCGGCCGAGTGGAAAATAATTCTAGATTTTCATACTCGGGCAGGCAACTCGATCGCCGAGTTCAAAAAAAGTTTCTGGAATTGGCATCGAACGTGGCTTATGTGTGAACTCGGTCATGCCACTCGGATGGTGAGTCAACTCGGTTGACCGAGTTGAAAAGAAATCTTGTTTTTTTTTTCAATTCGTGT
The DNA here is from genome assembly GCA_028749325.2 of Caryopteris x clandonensis. Classification (NCBI taxonomy): domain Eukaryota; kingdom Viridiplantae; phylum Streptophyta; class Magnoliopsida; order Lamiales; family Lamiaceae; genus Caryopteris; species Caryopteris x clandonensis. Next base: position 70,559 of record JAPYKT020000012.1, read on the forward strand.
ATTGTTTTGTTCTCTTCCAATTATTATTTCTTTTCGATGATATTTGATTTTATGATTTAGGTTAAACTAAAATTGAAGTAAACAAATGATAAATAATACGTTGAAAAAAAACCATTTGCATAAAACACACGAATTGTTTGGACGTTACACAATATTCATGCATATTAAACCCACATTAGAAATGTCCTCCCGACCACAACCTCTAATTTTTCTCGTTCGTCGATCTTTTCCTTGACCTTACACTTCATTTTCTGAGGTTTCTTGTTGTCTTCTTCTAATTCCACCTCTTCTAACTCTTGTGTCAACAACGGTTGCTTGTGGTTATATATTGTCTTCTATGTCATCTTCCTCCGAAACTGACGTCGAAGGAATTGTCATTCTGCTAGAGGATGATGTTGACTGATCGGCTATATTCCAAAAATTAACCACATCTGAGTACTGTAATTGAATAGGAGTAAGACGGAAATAGTCGTAGTTTGTCACATTTGTATTTTCTCCTGCTCCGAGGTCAAGGTTCATATGATAAAATGGCGAGGGAGTGGACAAAGATGGATAGTATGGTGTCGGAGTATAAGTAGGTGTACTCATTGAAGGCCTATATACATCCGACATACTTCCTTCAGTTGGGCATCCTGGTCGTGAAGAGGTTGATGCAAAGTTCCCAGGTGGTGACATCCGATCTTCAGGGCTACTTTCATGATCACCCCTATGACACCTTCTAGTTCTCAAAATTGTACCTGATTGACTTTGGGACTCATGTTGATGTGCAGGCTGGGTATACGTCATGTATGGTTGCTCCAGAGACAGCCTCTCAATTGTTCGCTCTATATTTTCGTACAACGAGAGTTGTTCATCTAACAAAGAATTAATTTGCTCAATGTCCAACCTTTTTCTATTCTTTATTTTTCTCTTCATGGGTTTTAACTGTTCAATCTACAAATATTTTAACATATACACATTAAAACACCTATCATGTTGAATAGATAGAAAAATTATTCTTGATATAGATGTATATTGCGTACCATGTAGTGCATCAATGACACATCTCCAGTTTTGATTCCCATTACTTCATGCGTGTCGACAGGGGATATAAAACGATGTGTAATCGAGTTATAACAATCATAGTAATATGGAGTCTTCATTGGATTCATAAGAAATTGGGTTCCCCTGATATGTTCATGTCTTCGATTACATTGATGAACATATTTCTTGTATATGTCTATCCAGTTGGCATTTTTATGCCCTTTACGATCAATATGATGCACATTTATTTTCCAGTCATCAAGAGTGTCAAACTGATTTGGTATGCCTTGCAACATTCGGAACTGATGTAAGACTCTCTCTGGATGATGAAACTCCACAAATGAGAAAAAATGAGAGGACATTGAGCTCGCACATTATCCGAGAAGCAGCAGGAAGGTAAATGGAGAATTTTCGATTGCGACCAATCATAAGGATCCCAAGTAAACTGGTGAAAAAAAAACCATATTTATCGAGTGATTACATATAAGAATTCATAAAATGAACTAAGAAATCAAACCTAGTCATGGGTCAATTTATCCAAGATTTCTCGAAAAACCTTCACCTGGCGTCTACCAGTGTGCACGAAACTGCTATCATTATTCCAACTGTTACATATAGTTTACTAGTTCATTAGCAGATACCTATTTAGATAACCGTAAACATAAAATAACCAAAAAAATTTACAGCTCTTTGTAAACATTACCGTGCACCGAAAGGGAGGACAGGGAGTGTACCACCACCCAAATGTTGAGGTCTTTCAATTTCTAGCATATTTAATCTACTTGCCTTAGATATAGACACAATGGACGAGATTCGCGACCATGCCCAAATCTGTGTTATATTATAAATACATAAAACATTAGTAATTAATAAGGTTACGTCTGGTAGATTCATTAATAAATTTGTATGTAGTACCTGTAACAGTTGAATTGGGCCACCGAGATTTTCATAAGCATTCAAGGCTCTATCGCACAAGTGACGGTATAGGGAAGATAGGACGGCACTGCCCCAACTGAACTCATTAACTGATTTACATCTTGCAAGCATTGTAAATATAATAGTGGTATTAAATTTCGACTAGCATAAGGGCACATCACACTGCATAACAGGAATAAAGCACATGCCCGTGCATATTGCTCAACATATTCAACCGTGCTATCATTCATCACCGGATGCGATCGCATATGAGCTGCTAAAGAGCTCGCTCTAATCTTTCCACTTTTTATGTGGGATACTTCTGGCGTATAACATAACATCACCTGACAGTAATCAACCCACTCATTGGGAGACATCGTAGGATTAACTCCACATACCGGATTTCCTTCAACCGAAAAACCCCAGATTAATACGACATCCAACAAAGTCACAGTTGCTTCACCAACAGGCAAGTGAAATGTGTACGTTTCTGGATGCCACCTCTCCACCAAAGCGGTTATTAAGTGGTTATCTGGGTAAACCCTCCCGCACCTATATACACCTCAAAAACCCATTTCAAATAACAAGTCAAATACGCGTGTGTGGATCTCAGACTGTTCATCTTCAAATAATTCCCAAAATTCATTGTCGCACCGACTAAAGCGAAAGAAAGAGTTCAAATTCATGTCGGGCTTTAGTAGGCCCTCAGAAATGTGTTGAGATTGAAGTGTGAGAACTATCGAGTCCCTAGGGCTATAGTGGTTACGTGAATTGATATCCATCGATCACTGCAAATGAGAAACAACGTTAATTAATGTAGCGTTATTAAATTGAAAAACGCTTGAGTCACTGGTAAAAAAATTTAAAAATAAATTACAGAATAACTCTTTTTTCCTATGACAAAATTACGTACATTACACTAATTTCATAAGGTTTCAAGATGATCTCAGAAATCTTCAGATTGTGATCTTGCTTGTTCAGTTTTATGTCTTTGCAAGGATTGAGAATTTCTATGATGATCTTGACTGGTTCCTTCTCCTTGTCAACGAGCATGTCATCTTCTAACATGTTGCCTAGCTTGTGCTTCAGGCTAATCCATCTCATTCTGAATTCACGAGCTTTGATTTCTTCCTAGGCGAAACGTAGTTCTTAAAGTGGTGTCATGATATAACAGAAAATCAGGCTCAACCCAATATTTCTCCCCTAAATATCGCTGGAATCCAGCAGCATATGTTCGCTTGTAGTTTACCAAGTGATAATACGGTTGCACAAATGAAGTAGCATTAATCCGTAAATCAGTGCATACACTCATCACGTGTAAACATGGAATACCATATAAGGTCCACTTGCCGCAAGAACATTATCTCGTAGTAAGTCTAACAACATGTATGTGACCCCCTTTGCCTGATCGTGGTTTGGTAACCACCATAGCAGATTGCTCATGGTAATCGATCTGGGTAACTACATGACCCACAGACAGTTGCAACCAATACTGATATTTTGAATGAACATAGTCAGTATATGATTGTGCATTACTCTGTATTCTTCTACCAACTTTTTTTCGTTCTCTAAAATATGCAACACATCGCTTGAACATGATCTCCACTATAGCTGTTAAAGAGAGACGTCGAGCACCCTTTAAGACACCGTTAAACGATTATGACCCATTGGTGGTTAGAATACCATGTCGTCAGCCACCATCATGCGTAAATGCCCATTGTTCTTTATTGATTTGATTGAGATACAAGTACGCTGCCGGATTCGGATTTCTTATTTCATTCATAATACTGTTATGTTTAATGATTTGGTGTTCAGATCCAGCCCGCCAACACAGATCTTTCAACTGCATATCTTTAAAATGTGAATTGAAGTTTGAACAAACATGTCTCAAACAAAAACGACTTACTCCATGGGGGCATTAAATGTTGGTATAGTCTATATTGCACTTAAAAGACCTGCATTTATACCCAAAATTATGCACATTCGATCCCTCCCACATATGATGTACTTGCAAATCAATTTCAAAATCACTTACAAGATTCAAAATTCTCTTCGTCCACAACAGCAAATGCTAGAGGAAGTATCTGTTTGTTTTCGTCCACTGCAACGGCTATCAACATTTTATGTTTGTATTTCGTGTATAGATGTGTCTCATCAACATTGATAATCAGTGGACAGTACTTGAACCTAGTGTAACAAAGCTCGAACGACAAAAAAACATATTTGATAATCTTTTTATGTGGGACGTTGGTGTCATAGTGTTTCCATTCAACAATGGTGCCCGAGTTCCACTTTTGTAGTGCACCCAAAAACTTAGGTAGCTTTCTTACGAAGCTCTCCCATGTCTCGTAAGTGTTCTCAATTGCCCGTCCAATGCCATGTCATACCTTCTGATATGAAATCGAGTATCCAGTTGCATTTTTAACGTCTGCTTGTGCCTCAGAGACGCTGATTACATGATTGACCCGAACATTTTCCTTAATCAAGAAAGCTACAAAAATTTTGTCCAGATTTTGATGATTAGAAGATATATCATTCATATAACATCTATGATTTCCACCTTTTTTGTTATTTTGAACATTCCCAATCTTCGCTTAAATGTTGATCTAACATACCAAGGACACTCTTGAAAAGGTGTACTGTGTTCACATTTGACAACCCAAATGAGTGGTTTACTTTCGGTAACTCAAACCTGATATCTTGCATGTCGTATCGAGAAATTCTTAATCGCTGCAATCAAAGCCTTCTTATCCTTGAATAACATGTCCTTCTCAATTATCCCTCGGCTAGGATTGTAAAACTTTTCCCATGAAGACGAAGGATTATGCATCGAGTCAGCAACAACTTCGGGGCCATTCATTGTGTAAAACGGGATGTTTGTGTCCGAATTGATATGGATTGTTGCTTCGGCACCGTCGAAATTCACATTTGCTACTTCAACATCTTCTTCGTCTATTATTGCTTTATTGTCATCCAAATTTGTATTTCCGTTTCACATGGGGAAATTGAACCTAAAGAATCTGCACAAGGGTTTGTGTCTTCTGTATTGTCCGTATTATCTTCAGGTTCATTCCTAGTATTACTGGGACCAATTATATTTTGGACACTACATGAACTACTGAATAAAGTGTTTGTTAAAGCAAGGTTCTCCAAGCCCTGAGTGATTTTGGGCACATAATCACAAGGGCTACTTAAATCTTGGAATGATGTCATGGGGACATCTTGTTGGGACAACAACGATATATAATATCCCCACTCTTTGCTCATAGGCATACCTTCATTTTTGCTAATATTTTGACATGGTTCTTTCTCAACGAAAATATCCATAGAGTTTAATCCATCATTAGGATCTATGAAGAACCTAAGATTATCGTCAGTCTCAATCTGAACTACAGACTCTATAACATTATTATGACCGTAAACTTCCCCCCATTTTGTGAAAAGTTTCAGATGAAACTGGTCATTAGGCACACCAAGAAATTGATAAATTTGATCTTTCAATGCAGATAAGTATGTATTTCGATCAATACTTGTGTAACCATTGGGCGCACAACTATACAATACTTTTTTGTTTTTCTGTATAATTTTGCTTCCGCTATAAACTCTAATTGCAACTCCTCAGTGACTCGCCATTGATTGAAAGTGATATATATAATTTTTTCACTGTGAAATATATAAATTTCATACAAACATGAAGAACAAATAAATTAGAATGAGAAAGTGTGGACCACATAATACGTATGAAAAACATGATAAATAATGCATTACATTTAACATGATAAATAATGCATTACATTTCACAACCAAGATACAATTACATGGAATATACATCACTCTGTGAATGATCATTAGCGGGTAAATTTTCTACATTATTATCATCCACGACTTATATATCAACATTTTCGTTCTCTACTGGATCCTGCCATATATTTAAGCCATGTGTGACATCTATAAGATCTAGTATGCGTGATCGCATCATATTCACGTGTTGAAAGTTAGTCGTACTCTCTTGTTGTAGAATTTCATTTTGGTGTCTCTCATTATCTAATTGAGCATGTAACTCATGAACCTCATTTTCTAGGGCGTTTATATGTCCATCTCTAGCCCCAAGCTGCTCTATCATATTATTCTTTTCCGTTGTCATAGTACATAAAGTACCATGTAGGAAATTTATTTCATGCCCTAAGACGTCTTCTTGTTGACAAACGTAACCTTCTAAAACAGAGACAGGGTTAGATGACCACTCCAATTCAATTTGGCACATCTTTACACGCCACTGTAATTTCCGTATTTCTTCTTCTTGCATGTTGGATATCACATTTGTAGCAATATTATTTCTCCTCAATCCCTATATTTCTTCTTTTAGTTGTTGATTATGTGTTCTTAATTGCACCAAACTTGTAGATTTTTTTACGATAGACCAATAACCTTTGTATGTGAAATATTTATTGGATAGTGTGGAAGTTGATGCTGATGACTTTGATGTTGAAGCCATACCTATCAAATATATTCTATGAGGGTCATTATAGTTATTAAATTTAATTTTTTTTAAGTTTCCTATAATAATATATTAATTATACTAATCAAGTTTTAATTAGTCAACATAACAAATCGTAAAGCAAAATAAGTTAAACATACAATACATGCAATACTAAAAATATATTCATCATAATAAACAAATAAAATTTAAATATCATCACATTAATAAATACAACAAAATAATTAAATAACACGTAACACAATACACCCATATAATTAAAGTTTAGAAATCTTATTAGATAAATGTAAATACGAAACCAAATAAACATTCACTTACAGCAATATATGATAGTAAAATAAATGATGTATATGTATACTAACCTTATTTTAGTTTACGGATATGTTTGTGCAAGTTGAAGTTTTTCTTCTTCAACACAATCTACACAATATAGCATAAAAAAATTGATGATTAGTGTTTATGAGAAAAATTATGTCATATCATGCCAAAAATTAAGAAGATATAAGGTTAATTGGTGATAAATAAAAAAAAATAGGTCACAAGTATAACAAAAACAAATTAATACATGTGAAAGGAAATATAAATGAAATAATGATATATTATAAACATAATTATAATTAAATTAAATAATACATACCTGAGAAGAATGAAAGATGAAGAACCAGCAGCAAGCAGCAAGCAACAACAAATTCTCCAAATAACGAAGAACAAGAAGGAGAAAGAAGGAGAAACCAAGAACTTGAAAATGAAGAATGAAGGAGAAGAAGGAATGTGGATCCGTGAGTGAAGAGAAGAGGGACACTCATTCAATTCTAAAACCTACCCTCTGCCATCTGCCAATTTGACGATTTTAAGTTTTTTTCTTTTTTTTAATTGTATATATATATATATTTATGTATTATGAAAAATATAAATATATATAGTATTTTTTTCCAGAAATTCAAAATTTTACATAATAATAATTAAAAAATATTCTTTCATTTAGATAAAAAAATTTATTATCTTAAATAACAGTATAATATTTTACATTTTAAAATTATATAATTTAATATAAACTTCTATAAAATATGTACATAAATTTTAAAGGAACGTCAGCGCCAATGACGTTTCTCTTAAACGTCAGTGGGGTTGACGATTTTTATTTTATTTTATTTTTTTTAAATTGTATATATATATATATATATTTATGTATTATTAAAAAAAAAATATATATATACATAGTATTTCTTTTCCAGAAATTCAAATTATACATAATAATAATTAAAAAATATTCTTTAATTTATATAATTTTTATTATCTTAAATAACAGTATAATATTTTATGTTTTAAAATTATATAATTTAATATAAATTTCTATAAAATATTTACATAAATTGCTAAATATATATATATATATATACATATATATATATATTTACTTAACAAATAAAATATAAAAGATACATTTACAATATATATGAAATAATATATATATATATATATATATATATATATATTTATAATATATATTATATATACATATTACAAAATTCTAAAACACGTCAGTGGGGCTGACGATTTTTTTCTTTTTTTATTTGTGTATATATATATATACTTATGTATTATTAAATTATATATATATAGTATTTTTTCTTGAGAAATTCAAATTATACATAATAATAATTACAAAATATTCTTTAATTTAGATAATTGTTTTTATTATCTTAAATAAAAGTATAATATTTTAAATTTAAAAATAAAAAAATTTAATATAAATTTCTATAAAATATATGCATAAATTGCTATATATATATTTACTTAACAAATAAAATATATACGATACATTTAGAATATATAGGAAATAATATATATATATATTTATATATATGTTATATATATAAAAATATTACAAAATAATAAAAAAATTTAGAAACGTCAGGCCCGGTGACGTTTTATCCAAAAAACATTATCGGGCCTGACGTTTTATCCTATTTTTAAAAACTGTTCCGAAACTAACCTATTTTATAATTTTTTATTTTTTTTACATTATCTATATATATATATATATAATAGCAGATGATGCACATTTTTAGAAACTATACAATTTTTCCCGCCTAAAATAATTACTAATTCTGGAAGTACACATGGGAACATCTAATTGGTCATTATAACTTAATAGATGATTTTAATGAGACATATTTTATGGAAATTTTGTTTTATATCCATTGATTTTTTCCGCATAATTTTTTGTTTTTCAAAATAAGTCAAACTTGCAACTATTTTTACATAATTGCTAATCTTCACTTAATTGCAATTTCTTTCTTTAATTTTCGGAATTGTGGTAAGATTTTGGTAAGATAATCAAGGAATCAAAATTTAAAACAATGATTATTGATCTCAAATAAATTGTTTTATATAGTATTTATTTTATTTTGTATTATTTTTAGTAAGTTATCATTTCTAAATTAATTTACTACTACATAATTATATTTTTATTGCATGCATAGTTATTTTATTTTATTTTTTAAATTTAATATTTCGAACATAATTCTTAATAAAAATATATATATAAAATCTGTGTGCCAAAATATTAGATTACTCTTAATCCATCTCATTCTATTTGTAGGTAAGATTTGTAAGAGTACTCTTAATCAAATCTTAAAAAATCCCTTCTTTTTTTTTAATATACATTTCTTGCAGATTTTTCTATATTAAAAATCCCTAATTTAAAAGATTCTATTATATTAATGAAATAAAATTGATTGTTTCAATTGAATTTCACCACCACAAATTGACGAATTTATGTTGTTAAATCTATGTCATTAAAAAATAATAAATTTGAATTTAAATAAAAAATAGAATGCCAATAGTTAAGGAAATTGAGAGATTTCAGTAGATTATAATATATTTTCTTTATAATATCAATAGAATAAACACTAGAATTATGCCTTGGTTAATGAGTTTCTTTTTCTTTATATGTATTAATCGTCCTCTTGGTGGTCGGTCATATTTCTCTCCCATCTCTCCTCTCTCAAATCGCGAAACAACCCTTTGGAAATGCTATTTTATGCCATCGTCTATGCCGGAATCCGATTATCGTTCACCCCGCTCCATCATTTGTCCATATTTCTTTTTTCTACTATAAAGAAAATGCAGAGAATCAAAGTGATCCGTACCATCTTCTCTATCGAACCCGAGATTATGAAGTTTAACACGTTATTCTTCAGTAACACCAACATATTCTTCAATTTTAACCTACTGCATTTTACAATTTTTTTAATTAATTTTCACTAGATTATTTGTGGTTTCGTTCTTCTGTCTCTTTCCCTTAATCAATAATATAATACTATTATAACAAATATTCAAGCCAAGGATTTGGAACTTTGAAGATACAGGGGAATTTTTTTTTTTTTTTCCTTAAATGTAATCTAATATTTTGCTTTTGATTTTGTTCCCTCTTTGTGCTTTTAATCTATAATTGGACAAAGGCATCGAAACCAGGGACTTTTGGAACTTTGAAGGAGAAATGGGGTTCGAATTTTGGTGTTTTTATAGTATACTCTTTTGCTTTGATTTTTTTCATTTTTTGTTTTTTGATTCTGTAATTATTTCTTCTTAATTGGTGAAAATTTGATGACTATAATTGTTCAACTAAATCCTATTTTTTGCATACATATGTATATCTTGCATGTTTCTCATATAAAGTTAATTTTGTCTATAAAAATTTATATTTTATTCTACTTGATCTAGTAATCATTGCAATTCAATTTTAGAAGGCAGGCAAATGTAGTTATATGTTCCAGCCTATATTTTCTAACCTCGTCTATTTGTGGTAGTGATATTCCTATGATAAAATTGAATTATTGTATGAACGATTATTCCTATGATTTCCATTCACAAGGTTATGCCTTATTTTTCTATGATTTAATATTGTATTAAAATTTTGGTATGAATGTTGCATATTCTTAAGAATGTTGTTGCTTCACACGAGCATGACTATCTTTTTAATAAAAGACAATTCATATAGAATAAGGTAGTTGATAGAATCATATTAGTGGAGAGTCAAATTTACACTATGGAGTAAATTATTCGAGCTTGTGAGGAGCCTTTGGTAAATGAATTGTTTCTTTCCACACTTTTTATTTGAATTTTTGTAATTGTGGTAGAAAATCAGTTCTTGCTTTTTTAATAAAACAAAATCTAATTTTTTATTTTTGTAGTTGGTACAAGTAATGCTCTATTTTTGTCTTTGTGATGAAGTGTTGAGAAGCATAATAGAATGCTCATGGTGGCCAGTTAAGGGTAAGAATCCAAAATGTGGATCATATGTTGTGCTGCCCTCATGTAAAGGAACAAACTCATTTAAATTTTTATGTTTGACCTTTTAGTTGGTTGTTGTCTGGTGATGAAGGTTGTGGGTGTGAATTTCAATGGTTTATTGAGAATTAACCCCGAGTTTATAATATGAACTTCATACATTAAATTCTTTTTCCCACAATAACGAATTGCTATTGATAAGGTAATTATTGTCAATATTATTCGAAAATTCTAATTGATTTATTATTGATTGCAGATTTAAAAGATATTGTGGAGATATTCTTGGAACAAAGTCAATGATGAATGAGAAGAGAAAAGGAAGGAAAGGTATAGATAAAAATAAGGAGAATCAAGAGTAAATCTGGAAACAAATCTTTGAAAGATATGATGAAGATATAAGATATGCATATTCAAGCCATATATACAAAGATATGCATATCACCACCAAGATGTGAGAAGATACGGCAGATTTCGTGGAGAACATGAGAGACTATAAATACAACCTCAAGCTGTAGAGACTGTAACTCTCCAAGATATTCATTTACCATTTATATGGGCTGAGAGAAAGTGAGAGGCTGATAAGTGTGCTGTTATATTCGTAAAAATACAACAGACTGGGAAGAACTCAAGGGCAAACTGAAGGCGAACCTCGCAGAGTCTGGATTACTTTGGAACTTCACCACACGTTGATTTCGGGAGATCTCAACTCAATACAGACGGGAGTTTGTATTCAAATCCATCTAGGGGACTAGATGGTCAAGTAAGTGTTTTAGAAGAATTAGTTACACGGGTAGACAAGTATTTAGGGGGAGCCAAATACGTGTAAGTTCTACTGTAACATTTGTGGGAACAAATATGTCTTCTAATAAAATTACTTGAGAGGAAGAAGGGATTTCTTCCTCGCTTAAAATCAAATCTTATTTTAAGCTTCCGCATGTTCATTTACAGTTCGAACTACTGTTGAACACATACACACGCGCACATATTCTGATCTAACAACTATCATTTTTCTACATTTCCTTGAGCACACTGAATTATTTCCTTGAGCACACTGAATTGATTGAGTTTTTAAAAGTTATATTTCATGTTCTAATAATTGGTATGTTGTGCTTTTACGATCAAATGCATAATCATGGCACTTGAGCCAATGTCAAGAGAGCTCCATCTTTCAATGTTTCAGTGACTCCAACATGCAATATTTTTGCTTCCACTCATGAGTCCCAACAACACCTAAGAAAGATGATTAATTGTTCGGAATGGTGTATTCCAAGCTCTAAAATAATATATTTTGTTTAAAATAGTTTATTACTTTTTTTTAAATTTATCTTTTACTTATTTTATTTATTTGTGTTGTAATATTCAAATTTGATATATGGAGAAGTCAAGTTTTTGTTGTTCTATAAATCTTTCATAAACTCATAAGATATGTTATGTTTATGAAATATAAAACTGTTATTACCTTCCCATAGTTCTTCGAATTGAATTGCATTAAGACTGATGCAAATAATGTTTGTTTGAAAATTCAGTTTTCTTTAGCTCTCTTCTACGTTGTAACTTATTCGATTTGCTTTATGACAGATTGATACATTTATATTTTCTTAATTTATTTTTTGAATATATTCACACTTCTCTTTAAATAATTATAAATGATTATTTAATAATCAAATAATACGTATTAAAATTTAAAAATCACTTAATGAAATCTTGAAAAATAATTTAGTAAAGTTAACAAATAAATTTTATAACAATTATAAGTATGAATAACCTAATAAAATATTTGAATGTGTATATAACAATATAAGTTCCTCCAATTTTTTAGATTTCACTATATTTTACCTTCCAAGTATAATATTAAAGATTTATTAAGTCAGTCACTAAAATAAATATAAAAAGTAAATTTATAAAATTATCTTTTGAAACAATAAATCAACATAAATCGTTGTTTAAAACTTGCTTATTTAATTGATTGGTGAAATACATGGAACCAATTACAAATAAACTAAATAATTTAGAAAAAGAATATCACTCAATCGACCTAATATCTCTCTGTCATACACACATTCCATCTTTGAGAAAATAATCAATGATGTTAAATTTGATCGAACCACTTATTGTAATGATTTTCTTGAACATATGCTCTTCGTTGCCGCCTCTTCCCTTTCCGTAGTAGTCAACCACTCGATGTTTCAATTGGAACATAAGTCCATTGCCGCTGTGTTGGTAGCATGGATGCAAAGGCCACGATTCTCACTATCGTGAAACTTTCATGTAATAATTCTCACATTCTATTTCTCTTCATATCTTAGGCCGAACAAGAAATTATAACAAAAAATTGGTGATAATTGAACGAATCATATATGAACAAAATATTAAATCATATTTCCATATATTTCAAATCACATTTGTGTTTCACATAGGTATATTATTAATTTATTATATTTTATTAGTTGTAAGTGCCATTGTTTAATTAAATTCAGTTATTATTTTGATATTTTAAATTTGAAAAAGCACTTAATAAAAAAGGTCCCGTAAATTATATTATATTATGAAAGTTATGTTATTGAATTTATAACGAATTAGCAATAAAATGATACATCACATCTCATCAGTTGACTAATCAGTATATCAAGTTTGATTTTGGGTGGCATTTTTTATTAGATTGGATCTAATCCATGTTAATAATATTATTATAATTGACCAACCTTTTTAAAATCCTAACTATTTGATATTTGTTAAATACGATTCATTGATCTGCAATCATTTACTTGAGCATAAATTTTAATTGTAACCCAATACAAAAATAATTATATATGAGATATGTGTGCAAGAAATAATTAAATTTTAATTATATCTATATACCCATTTTTATACAGAGTTATTTTTCTGTTAAAATTATTAATTTTCTTAAGCATTCTAAATAACCATTATGCTATACAATGTTTGACCATAAATTTTGTTAAATTAAATTCCATATTAATCTCAAAGAGATCCAATAAAAAAAATTAATAAATAAAAAGTAATAATTTTATTTATTTTTTCTCAGGTTCCACTTACGTGTTAATATACATTGCTTTCCTCTACAATTATATCAATATAAGCCTAAACAATATTTTTTAAAATAACATTTAGCTACGTCTAATATTCAAAATATATGATTGACCGCATAATTTTAGGAATTTTAGCATATTTCAAGGAATAATATTCTTTGATAATTTACATAAAAAGAAATAGTAAATTAAAAAAACATTCTCTTCATTATACATGCTTTAAAAAATAAACAGACTGTAGAACCAAATATTAGATAAATATTATGTACATATTTCGAAGCAAAACAAATAATTAGTTGTTTTTAGAATAATATTAATATATATCCATACGTTTTTATTTATATGTGTTGACATGAATTTAAATTAAAATCTCATATAGATATATGAATTATTGGCCAAATACAATTAATAAAACCATAAAAATAAAACAAAATCAACAAGATCACAACTATAAATCAATGGAATTGATAAAATCATAAAATTAAAAAAATCAAAATCACAATTAAAAATTAAATGGAATTTATAATTTTATTTTAAGGTTTATGTTTTAAGGGTTTAGGATTTAGGGTTTTGTGTTTATGGTTTAGAGTTTAGGTATTTAAACATCTGTATAAATATATTACTTATATCAATAAAAAATACAGTTTAATCGGGTAAGTTTTTTTTTATTCAACAAATATTTTTATATTGAATTATAAACTTAAATTAGATTATTTATGGATATCTTCAATATTAATAGTTTTGAAATCATATAAGGATAAAATCATATCAAATGTATACTTTATTTATAAATTCATAGTGTGATATACACAGATCTTTAAAGTATTTATCAGTGTACACAAGAAGAAGCAACCGGACATCAGTAGATGAGGTTAAGATGTACTATCTTTGTAAGTACGTTTCTCCATGTGAAGCTGCTTAGAATATTTGGATTTGAGATTTAATTTAGAAACCCTCAATTGAGCGTCTAAGTTTTCACATTCCCGACCAGAAAATATATATTTTGTCGATTCTGAACCATGGGAGGAAGTTATTAGAAAATCATTTGTAAAGAGAGTATGTTTTTAGCTCAGATGGAAGCGAACAAGAAATACCGGGGTAGCGAAAGAACTTACATACGCCAAATTCCCTCAAAACTTTGTCTTGAAAAATAGACATATTACCTTCGAATACTACTTAATGTTGTTAAGAGTCCAAAGCATAATGACGATTTCAAATTATATGAAACAGTAAAGTATTATACACTTCTCGATGTTTGCTATGGAAGGGGACTTTTGGATGATGACAAAGAATACATTGAGGGATTGCATAAGAAAGTTATTCGGCATCCGCACAGTTATTTGCTAAATTTATTTGTGACACTATTATTTTTTAGAGTATTAGTCGTCCAGAAGTTGTCTGGGAAAAGGTTTGACATATTTGTTGGATGACATTTTGTATAGACAACGAATAATTATGAATTATCCAGGCACTCTTTCAAATATAATTTATGTTTATAAATGTACTTAATGTTATTTTACTTCTCTTAAAGTTTATAAAAGTGTTTTTTTATTAAATTAAATTGAATTACCAATTTCATTATTCATAGTTGATAATGTTTCATGACGACATCATAAATGTTTCTTTAACAGAAGTGGATAAGATGTTGTGAACTCTTGGAAAGGGATTGTAGGATTATGATGGGATTCATGTTCCAGATTTTGAGTCATCAACAGTTTCACAAAAGAGAATGATTGAAGATAAATTGTCACACAACAGAGCTGAGATGAAGAAAGAGCATGATTTGCTCACACAAAAGTTAAATGATGAGCAATGTTGTGTTTATGATGAAGTGAATCAATCTATTGAATCTAAAAGGTGAAGTCTTTTTATGTACGGTTATGGAGGTATTGAAATTTTTTTTCTATGGAGGACTCTATCAGTGTTCATGAGATCTAAGGAACTGATTGATTTGAATGTTGTTTCTAGTGGAATAACATCTCTTCTGTTGTCCAGTGGAAGAACAACTCACTCACGTTTTTCTATTTCAATTAATTTACATGATGTTTCCACGTGCAATATAAAACAGGGCAATCAACTTTCTAAACTATTAGATAGATGCAAGTTGATTATTTGGGATAAAGCTCCTATAGTTCATAATAATTGCATAGAAGATCAAAATGAAACATTGAAGGACATAATGCAGTTGAATAATTTAGCCTGTTCTTATAAAACTTTGGGAGGAAAAACATTTGTTCTGGTTGGAGAATTCAAATAGATTCTTCCAGTTATTCCAAAAGTAAGCAGGCAAGACATTGTTCATGCAACAATTAATTTTTCATATATTTGTAATGAATGTATCGTCTTTAAGCTAACAAAAAATATGAGGCTATAAAACATTGATTCAGGTAATGACCGAGATGATTTGAAGCAATTCCTAGAATGGATAGCGACAATGTGATGATATAATTGGTGAGCCTAATAATAATGATGCTAAAATTACTAAAGATATTTTGTTGAAACTTGGAGAAGATCCCATTAGAACTATTGTTAGTAGCATCTATCCCAACTTTCAAAGTACTGTTGATGATCCATCTTTTTTTGTAGGACAGAGCTATACGTGCGCCTATTTTGGATGTAGTTGAATCAATAATTGATCATATGATCAAAATGAACATTCAAGAGGCAAAGACATACTTGAGTTTAGATATTGTATGCAAGTCAGATGCTAATGTAGATGTTTTGGTTGTTGTTTATGCATGAGAGTTCTTGAGTTCTTTGAAATGTTCGGATGTATCTAATCATGAGCTCATTTTCAGAATTGAAACACCAATTATGTTGTTGAAGAACATTGATCATTCAAAAGGTCTGTGTAATGGTACTATATTGATAACTAGGCTTGGAAATTATGCTCAAGAAATAGTATTGGTGAACTGGTCTTGATTCCAAGACTCTCTCTTACACCTCCAAATCTAAGACTATTATTTCAAATTTCAAAAAAGGCAATATTTCATAATTGAATCATACACAATTTCAATCAACAAGAGTTAAGGTCAATCTTTATATTATGTTCGAGTATTACTTAAAAAGCCAGTATTTAGTCATGGACATTTGTATGTAATCGTATCCAGAGTTACCAGTAAGAGTGGTTTGAAAATTTTGTTTTGTTTTGAAGATAATGTTGAAAAAAGTTCTACAAAAAATGTGGTGTTTTATGAAGTTTTCAAAATGTAGAATCCTTTAATCAGATTTGATTTTTTTTAAATAAACTCTGTTATTATATAAAGTTATCATTTTATCTCTTCTATAATTTGCTTATTTAATTTTGTGAATATATTTTTACATATTTTACTAATTTATTTAACTTCTAAATATCAAATTTATGTATTTTTCTAGATTTAATATATTTTTACATATATTCAGTTGTGAATTTAAAATGAAAAATATTTTGTTTGCAGGTGTTATAAATGATAAGAATTAGTGGTTTCATTTTTTTTTCAGAGGTAACTCTAAATTACTTTAAACTTTATCTAGTTTAAAAATATCATATTAAATTATTTGAATATATATAGACATATACAAATATTTATTTTATTATATTATATTAAAAATATAAATTAATAAGCTTATTCAATTATAAATAAATATAATAGTATTTTAATATAAATATATTATTTATATCCTACATTAAAAAAACAATAATTATTTAATATTAAATAAAAAAATAATTTTTAAAAATATTTATACATTACAATCTGTGCAACGCACGGGTGCATTACTAGTTCTGATAAAAAACCCAAAATATCATGTTGCTTTCTGTTTATTTTTCTTACGCTTTTGTATATAATATTGTGCTGAAATGTTTGCTTGCGTATTGATCATGATTCTGCATAGGTCATTTACTTTTTTTTTCATTTTTTTGTATTCGTTAGTTAATAATAATAATAATAATAATAATAATAATAATAATAATAATAATAATGTATATATTTTGATCTTAAACATATTGAATTCAGTATTTAATCGTTATTATGCATTCAACACATTTTTTATTTGGCAGGAATTCACGAACAAATCATTCAGCAATGTCTCCAATATACAGCTTGATCGAGGATGTGGAATCAAACCCTATTAGTAGACTCTCATCTTTGATTTACGAAAATCAGGAAAAAAAACTCACATGATAATAGTATAATAATGGAAGGATTGTTTAAATTGTGTTGTATATCTACCTCTCAACTTTAATTTTTGTTTTGATACCAGTTTTATTCACAATTATTAGCATTTTTTATTTGTGATGATGATAATGAGTATAATGGTACTACTGCATTTTATAATATATGTTTCAAAAATAGTAATTACATTGAATTATTGATATTTTTTTAGTTTTTTTTTTCTCTAATTTAAAATTCTATATTTATGTTTTTAAATTCATTGATCTTGGAATAATTTTGGAGGACGAAAAAACTTAAAGCAAAATTAGTTGAATTTTGATAGATTAGACATAATGTATGATTGAGTTACAATCTATACCTTCTCAAATATATCGTATATATTGAGTAGAAGCTCACATTACACAACATCAAAAAAATTATATTTCGTTTTCCCACCCAAATGAGGTTTTTATTTTTGTGTATATATATATATATAATTATTAATTTTATTTAATAAAATTTAGATTTGTATTAGATATGTTTGGAAGATTTAAATTTTTTAAAATTATAAAATAATGTTCATATTTGTAGCAGATTTATTGGTATATAAATAAAAATATATTAATATCTTTATTAAAATTAATTAATATAAATGACATAAAAAAATACATATAACAAAAAATATAAAATGTATTAATTATTTGAATTTGATGATATTCCATGAGTGATGAAAATTATAAATTCATACATTAAATATAATTTTTATTTTATTGTTAATATTTTTTGTAATAAATAATATAGTTTTAATTAATAAAATAATATAAAAATATCTCGTCTGTACATCACACAGAATCCCACTATACTATATATAAAAACAGAAGTCGGTCTAAAAATAGCAAAAACATATTTTTCGTCCTAAATGAATTGCCAATATAGAAAATACGTAAAAGAATCATATAAAACCAGAAAATTTTCAATGTAATAATTACCTTTCCTTTACATCAGGTTGTATAAATCATACATCCGTAAAACATATAATTACTATCATGATACAATTATAATTACTGAAATTGCATATGTTCATAAAAACATTATGTATCAAGCATTTATTTTTTCGATTGAATATATACTATCTATAAAGGAATTCTACTTTATCTTTTACACATCTAAAACAAAAAAAATCTGAAAATTATAAATTTTGTACAAAGGAATTCTGATTTATTACTTCTGAAAAAAAAAATGAAACTTAAAAATACATTTGAAAAATTAAAAGAAATGAAAAATAATTATAAAAACAATTACAATATTCTTTAAAATAATTTAAATGGCCATAAAATTATAAATAAGCAAGATAAATTATTCAAAATAGATAATATATTTTAAGTTCTAAAATCTAAAAAATTGGAAATTAAAAATAAATTCAAAAATTAGAAATGGCTCTAAAATTATACATAAATAAAATAAATTAAGAATCAATTAATGGAGCACAAATAATTATAAGTAAATATGATACATTTATTTTTAAATAAAAATAATTATATGTTCCATTATGAAATTCTAAAAAAACGAAAATTTAAATGAAGATACAATAATTAAACATAAATTAGAAAACAAATTCATACAAAATCTAAATAAATTTAGAAAATTATACGTATATCAAAAGATATACCTATAAATCCTGAAAATACAAATAAATTTCAAAAATTATAAGAACATTTTAAATATACAAATGAATAATAATTCAAAAAATAATATAAAATATATTGAAAATTAGATAATCTAAAAATCTGAAATACAAAATAAATAACAATAAATTAAAAAAATATACGAAAATCATAAGTTTCTACTCGTGCAAGCGCGCACACACATTTATGTCAAAATTTCTTTAATATTCAATTTGTGTTTTAAATCACATGTTTTTAAAAATAATATTTATAGTTTAAGATTTTCATTAATAGTTTGGTTTTTTTATATACTATAATGGTTTTATTTTTAATGTTTAGATTTTTTAAATTTCTTTAATATTTTTCAGACTTAATAAATAAATTTGAATTTATTTGATATTTTTGGGGTTTAAATAATATCCATTTTGTATTTAAATAGATAATTTTTCAAATATATTTTTTTAATTATCAGATTTTGTTTTCGCTTAGGACAATTATGTGTCATGGAAAGGATATGCAGCAATATGAATTCCTCCACCAATCTCTGTCGGACCGGGGGATGGGGGCTCTGGGGGCGAAGGATTTCGCCTTTTACCCCAAGGATATGCAGCAATATGAGTACATATGAGTTGTTTACATCAGCAATTTCAGTCTGCAAAAATTGAAGTTGGGTCATTACATGGAGTTCACGTGCAATTTCAAGCCCAATTTCCCTCAATTAAAATTTTGTTTAAAAATTATATTCTAAAATTGAGGAAGATGAATTAAGAGGCCATTTCTTATTCACTAATTTTGTGTTGTGTCAAGTTTGTTTGTATTTGTGAATTACATGCTAGAAGGGCCGCTTTACAAAATTTGAGCATTTTTCCAATATACGTCTTTTCATATTTTTTAATTATTATATAATAAACCAAAAATGCTCTATTTATTTTACAAATTTTAAAAATTTATATTAAAGTATAATTTTGAGATTAATTTTACGATTAAGCCTTTATAATATTCATTACTTTAAAAAAAAATTAATGAGCTTTGGGGCACTAGCGATGTTATAAGGTTTTTAACTTTTCAAAATCTTTAGGCGAAACTAAGAAGGAAACTAGAGCAAAGTTATTTATAACAAATTATGCATATTATAATTTATTTATTTTTTTATCTGAATCCATTAATTATATGCTTCCTTTTAGAGAGGATGAGAGGAGCAGGTATTGACTGTGAATTCATATCTCAAATATATAAGGAATAAGTTATTAAATTATAAATTCAGCGACTGTATTTTGTGAAGTAAATTTTGTTAAAAGTTTATCTATTTGATTTATAAAATGACTTTTAGCCTTCAACACCTAAATACACTATAATATTGAAAAAAAAAAAACTTTTATAAATTGATGATTGTGCATTTTTACAAAAATAATTAATAATTATACTATTGATTAGTTTATCTTAAAAAATAAAAATTTGAATGTTGTGCAATACTAAAATTTAAAATTTCATAAAGAGTTAATTATATTAACTTTATAAAAATTTAATATGATCATGCATTGCACGGATGCACTTATTAGTTATTATATTATAGATCGTGCAATGTATGCAAAAAATATTTGTTTTATTATAATATATCTAATATTAATGTTAAATTAAATATCATAAAAAGATAATTAACTTGATATATTAGAAATAAAAATTTAAAATTTTAGTTAGAATTCCTAACATGTATATGCTAAAATAAAAATAACTAGTTCAATCAAAAAATTATATTCTATATTTAGATATAGTACTCTTTTATATTATATGTAATATTATTGTTAAATTAAAGATCATGAAAAAAGATTATATTGACATATCATGCGTAATGATAAATTATATAAATTATAAAATTTAGTAAAAAATAATTAAAAAAAAAAGTTGAAAAAGTGGATACACTCATGAATTCAGATTTTTTTTGTGGTTTTTCAAAAAAATTAAAACAAATTATTAATAAATAATTTTATTAGAATGTGTGTCATTTAATCATAAAAACAAATGCCAAAATAATATTAACTGCCCTTTTATATAATAGAAGGATTACTAATAAAAAGGTTAAATATACCAAATGGCACAAGTTTGGTTTCTTCCTATTCTATTCATCAATAAAACTTTGTCAAAGCTTATTTTCATATCATTCTAAGAATTAAAAAAAAATACTTTCTTTATGTAATAATATTAACTTTCCTTCTATTCGGGCTTCTTTGTTTTGTCGTATAATGATTTGATAGATATTTAATGTTGTTTTGCAATATTAATAATTACTAAAATCCTGGATAACTCAGTATATGTCATTTTTAAAACACAGGATTATGGATTCCACCTCATAGGTGGGATTACATTTTCTATTATTTAACATAATATGGGTTAACTCAAAATTTCAAATCTGCCCTTAATTATTTCAAATTATGAAATGAAAAAATATCGAACAATTACATATTATACTAACCAAACTAGTAATTTAATCTGGGCGATGC
Organism: Caryopteris x clandonensis; assembly: GCA_028749325.2. Lineage (NCBI taxonomy): Eukaryota > Viridiplantae > Streptophyta > Magnoliopsida > Lamiales > Lamiaceae > Caryopteris > Caryopteris x clandonensis. The sequence goes on from JAPYKT020000012.1 coordinate 92,633, forward strand.
ATGACTATTTATTCTATATTAGTTATTTGTTTAATTTTTATGACTTTATTAATTTAGAGAATTTTGAGTTTTTAAAATTAAAATTCTAAGGTATTGAACAAATAGAATTAGAGTCTCAACTTCTACTCTTAGTCCAAATCCAAATATTTTTTATGGTTTAAGTTGAGAAATTATATAAACAAAATCAATTATGAAATGTTAAATTTGTTGAAAAAGAAAAACTTTGTTTCAAAGACATATTTTGCATTGACATATTAACTAATGACGCGCCCAATGATAGATTGGTTTGACTTATAAAAAATTAAAATAAAACTAAGATATTAAACAAAATTATCAAAATATGATGGATATTTGAACATTACTATTTTATCGAACTTGTTTGTTAACTTTTTCTTGATTTTGCTCGTATTCATTCATATTCCTTTTTTTTAATTGGATATAATTCTAAGCGAACGAAGATGAAAAAATTCAGGAATTACAATATAATTTATATCTAACTTAAACAAATTATAATTATTTATAGTAATTCATAATGAATTATTAAAAAGATAATTATTATAAGTCATAAACTATATATGTGCATATATATTTAATGGCAAAAAAGAGTATTAAGGCCTACTTTTATATTATTGATCAACACAAAAAGTTTTCTAGTGTCATATTCTAATATAATATGATTATCATAATTTACATTATTTACTCTAATTAATATATTTTATTTAATAATGTTAAATTGGAAGATTTTGCATCAGTGGGAAAGGTAATTTGATGATTGATTTTTGGGATTAATAACAAAATCAAATTCTAGATTAGTGTTATATTTTCTATCAAATGTCATACTCCACAACATAATTGGTGACATGTTATTTATTAAATGTTGACTAAACATCATATCTCCTTAATTTTAGGATACATCTATGTATTATTTTAAAAATAATTTTTATTATAACTACGTTATTGAGAAATTAAAAAAACAAAAAATAGATTAGAGATGTCTACAGTAATTTAAGATTCGGTCAAAGACATTCTATATTTACAATATTATAGTAGATAACGAAAAATATTATATATATATATATATGTTTAGAAATAATAAATTTTAAATTTAGAGAAAATGATGAAGGTAAAGAAAAAATATAGATTTATCCGAAATTTGTGCTAATCTACTTAATTTTTTTCCTATCATCTTATTTTAACTGAAGGCGAGAATGGTTTGATTTCTTATCATCTTATTCTTTTCTTGTTTTTATTTTATTTTTATATATTACTATAATACCTTATTTTTGGAGAAAATAAAAAATTAATAATAATTGAGACGTCAACTTTTGATATATTCTAGAATTAATGTTAATCAGTTTCATGATCCTTAAATTTATGTTAATCAGTTATATAATCCCAAAATTTATGTTAATTAGCTTCATAATCTCAAAATCACACGGTGGAGTAGTTATTTACTACTACTACTAATAATATTATTAATATTATTCAGTAATTGAAAAAATATTATATATAGTTTTAAAAAAAGATGTATTCAAATTTAGAAAGCTACTTTGAGTTAAAAAAAATTGTTAGCTTCTAAAATTTTAAGGTACTTCTCTTATATAAATATATATCTATATATATATCCCAAAAAATATTTTCTCTGTGTGTATTAAATTTATCCCAAAAACCCTACGACATATAATATTTTATTCTTTCTGCATCAGTTTTTCTATAAAAATAATCTTAATTTTTGCGATCATTTAAAACTTAAAAAATAAAATATTAAACTTTTTTTCTTTCTTTAACGTTAAAATTTCATGAAAATAAAATTATACAGATTAATCTTACTATATTATATGAATATTAATTATTTTTATATTTATATCAAATAGATTTATTGTAATCTAACTTATTAGATATATTGGTTATCTATATCAAAAAATTTGTGGAATTACAGTTTATCTCTATAGAATATTTAGAAGTTGGTTTTGATATACTCTTATAATAAAATAATTAAAATTAAAATTAATAAAAATATTATGATATTTTATTGCGATTTTTAGTTACCATTAAATCGTGAGTCTATCAATCAAATTATTTTATTATATTTTTTATATAGATAGATATTGGTATAGATTTGTATAAAAAATTATAATTAAAAGTAATTTAGGAAAAATAAATTGATTGTTTATTTAAGACGATGTTTCTCTTTATATATATATATATCACAATTAACTTAAGAAAGAATATTTTATAGTTAATGATTAAATTTTGTATATGTACATGTGTATATATATGTTCAATATGAATGTCAATATCATGAAAAGAGAATTAATTAGATATATTTTTTTTAAATTGAAGATGGAACAAAAAAAGTCATAAGTTTTTTGAAAAATTTAATGAAAATAAAAAATAATAAAAAAATTAAGCAAATTAACATATTTTGATACATAATAACTTGAGAATGAATAAGAGTCGTAACTTTATTAACCAAATATATATAGATAGATATTGTTATAGATTTACATAGAAAAATAGATATCATAATATATATATATATATATATATATATATATATATAGTTGTGGTATATATTTGCATAGAAAATAGATATCATAATTAGATAGTAGTTTTGGCGAAAATTTTTGATACTTTCTATTTATGGTGGTACTTCTGTTATTATATATATATAGATAATCTAAGTTGCATTTTTTTTTTAATTTCATATTATTGAAATATTATTATTTTTGTGTTCATTTGTTTTATTTGTTTCCCGCAAATAATCTTCAACCTGTTTTGAAGAATAATTATTGAAGGTATGTTATTATATTATTTGTAACTTATATTGTAGTGAAATTATGTATTTTGAGTCTACATCATGATTAAATTAATATATGTAATAATCATATAAAAAATATTCATTTCTTGTTTTTCATATGCTTAATCAATTTGTTGTTTACATTAAATTAAATATAATTGAGGTTGTATTATGTTAGGTTTTCAATTTACTTTTTTTATTTTATATATTTGCTATTTTAAACGCAAATATCAAAATTATTAATTTGTAAACACGTTAAATATCATAAATAATGTTTTTATTATATATTTTATTGAATCTAATTTTTTTTTTAAATTATGCTTTCGTAATTGATAAAAACACTATGCTTTCATTACTAATTAACATATTATTTAATAATTGAAGAACTAAATGATAGTTATTGATTATGTTATAGCTATTAATTAATGATTGTTATATCGGATACATTTATTAATTATAAACAATAAAATAATAGTTTATTGTGGTAATTATATACATGGAGTATAAGTATTCTATTTTAAAAACACTATCTAATTTTAGTTTATTAAAAAGCTTTAGATAAATCACTATATGCAACATTATGTTGTGATTGAATCTAAGATAGTTCAATCGTGATCCAAGAAATTCAAATAAAAATAATGTGAACAAGAAATCAACACCATATTTTTTATAGTGGTTCGATCAAACTGATCTACATCCACTTTGTTGCTCTCTTTGTATTGATTATAGTGTATGTTTTACAACCACTCAATCTCTACCTTGAATCTGCTAATCTACACAAGATACAAATGTTTCAAACTCTCTCTTTTCTGCACTCAAAGATGAAAGATGAATCTATCCTCAACCGGAAGAGATTGATTGGTATTTATTGATGCATACCAATTGTAACAACCTCTATTAACCAATAACCGCTGCTAACAACTTGAATAATAACCGCTAACAAATCCTCAACCGTTTTGCTAACTACCGCTTCTAACAACTTGAATAATAACCGCTAACAAATCCTCAATCATTTTGCTAACTCCCGCTGCTATTAATTTGCTGTTATTATCACAAATCTCCACCTTAACAGCAAAATTATATTGCTGCCAAGAAACAAAAGAGCACTTCCCACAATTATTCTACATAGAATAATCAACACAGCTCCACCTTGAACTGCAACTGCAACACTGCTCCACCTCGAGCAGCGATCCTTCACAAAAGAAGTTTTAACAAACACCAATAAGACTCCTGCCTGAGATACACAGCTTCAACATTTCTTTCTCTCTTGATCTCCATCCCAAGTATTACCTTGGCTTCACCAAGATCTTTCATGTCAAACTCTGCCTCCAAAATCTCTTTAACCTCTTGTATTCCCTTTTCTTTACAGTAGTTCAAGAACTCTTCAGATAGAAATTCCAACCCATTGTCTGTCCTCAAATGCTTCAATTTCTTATCTGTTACATTCTCCATCTCAGTCACCCAGTCTCTGAACTTCTCAAATGCCTCAGATTTGATTTTTAGTATGTAAACCCAAACCTTCCTTGAGTAATCATCTATTAATGAGATGAAATACCTCCCTCCATCTTTTGTGGTGTGTTTTGCAGGCCCCCAAAGGTCTGAATGAACATACTCCAAGATCCCTTTGGTGGTGTGAACTGCTGCAGGGAACTTTAATCTCTTTGACTTCCCCAATATGCAATGCTCACACATAGTTAGTTTTGTTATCCTGTCACCTCCTAGCAGACCTTGTTTAGATAGCTCATATAGGTTCCTCTCACTTAAGTGAGCTAACCTGCCATGCCATATAGCAGTGCAATCTTGTGTGTTTACTGAGTTTAGTTGCCCAGTAATAGTATTTCCAACCAGAAAATACAGCCCACTTCTCCTCATTCCTCTGATGACAATCTTATTTTCTTTGATTACATCTAGCTTTCCCCCTTCAGATTCAAACATGTACCCCATTGCATCAAACACTCCCAGAGAGATCAGATTTCTTCTCAAATCAGGAACATACCTGACATTCCTCAATAATCTGACCACACCATCAAACATTTTGATGTGTAGTGCACCGATGCCTTTCACTTTACAGCTTTGATCATTGCCTAGCATCACTGTGCCACCATTGATTTGCTATAACGTAGAGAACCAATCCTTGTTGGGTGTCATATGAAAGCTACAACCCGAGTCCAACACCCACTCTGATTCAACTTCATCAGTTGTCACACACAGAGCTTCTGAAGATTCATAGCCAGCTTCTTCAGTGTTGTTTGTTGTCTGATTTGCCTGATGTTTGTGACTCCCACTTGATGTGTCAACTCCTTTTCCCTTCAATGCCTTCCACTTCTTGCAATTCCTCTTGAAATGCCCAGGATCATGGCAATGAAAGCATTTCCTTATCTATGGATTATTAACAAAATCAGTTAGCTTTTGTTCTTGTTTCTTTTGAAATGGCCCCTTCTTCTGAGGTTTCTTGCCATTGTTGTACTGCTTCTTGATATTTAAACCTTCTCCACTTGTTGATGCCATTGAAGTTTCAGTTGATTTCTGCAGTTCCTTTGACTTCAGTGCAATTTGCACTTCTTCAAGATTGATTGATTCTTTGCTCCCAAAGAGCAAAGTATCTTTGAAGTTTTCAAACGACCTTGGTAAGGCAGATAACAGGATCAAGGCTTTGTCCTCTTCAGTCATCTTTACCTCCAAGTGTTAGGAAATAAAGAAACAACAGCAATACCAAATAACACAATATTTGGTTACCCAGTTCACCAATAATGGCTACGTCTGGGGGCACTACCAAGCCAGGAGATTTTACTAAGTAGTTGTGATAGTACATATTAAAAACAAAACATAAGCCCTTTATATAAGGCTTAGATTACAAGATTTTCTCATTCACAACCAATGTGGGACATTAAACATAAGCCCTTTATATAAGGCTTAGATTACAAGATTTTCTCATCCACAACCAATGTGGGACATTAAAAAATTTACACACTTAACAATCTCCCACCTGGAAATTGTTCACAAAGTGTGACTTGTTTTCTTCAGTCATCTCAACTCATGGTAGTGCCACGTCCTCGTCTTCAAGCTTCGAGGCAAGGTGAAGTCATGCACAACTTCAACTTATCAAAGGTAACAACCTTTGTCAACATATCAGCGGGATTCTTACTTCCTTCAATTTTCTCCAACTGCAACACCATCGTCTCCAACAAGTGACGAATGTAATGATACTTCAACTGAATATGTTTTATTTTGGAGTGAAACGCCGGATTCTTTGCCAAGAATATTTCACTCTGGCTGTCACTATGGAGAGTACTCGTACTCTTCTCCATCCCGAGTTCACACAAGAAATTCTGAAGCCACACCATCTCTTTGCTTGCTTCAGTAATTGCCACATACTCAGCCTCCGCAGTAGATAATGCTACTACTTTCTGCAGTTTTGATGCCCAAGAAATCGCCGTACCACCAAATGTATTCACATATCCCGTAGTACTCCTTCTTCCATCAAAATCATTTGATGCCAAGTCAGCATCGACATATCCTTTTAGAATAAGATCACTCCCACCAAAACACAGTGTCATGTCAGTCGTACCTCGCAGATATCTCAGAATCCACTTCACTGCTTCCCAATGTTGTTTACCGGGGTTGCTCATGAATCTGCTCACAACTCCCACCGCATGTGCAATGTCTGGTCTCGTACACACCATTTCATACATAATACTTCCAACAGCCGAAGCATACGGTATTTTCTGCATCTCAGCACGCTCCTCTTTAGTGCTCGGACATTCCTTCTTAGACAACTTGAATTGGCTGCCCAACGGAACACTCACCGGCTTAGTATCTTGCATGCTAAATCTCTCGAGCACCTTCTCGATGTATTGTGCTTGCGACAGATAGACTTTTCTAGCAGCTCTATCTCTTCTGATTTGCATCCCCAAGATCTGTTTTGCTTCACCAAGATCTTTCATTGCAACCGTTCGGATAATTGCTTCTTCAACTTGCTTATTTCTCTAGCATTGGAGCCTGCAATCAACATATCATCAACATAAAGCAACAAAATGATATAACTACTCTAAAATCTCTTGAAGTAGCAACAGTGATCGGCATTGCATCTGATGAATCCGATCTCAAGCATAAAATCGTCGAACTTCTTGTACCATTGTTTTGGAGCTTGCTTCAACCCATATAAGCTCTTCTTCAATTTACACACAAGTCCGGAGCCTCCTTTTGACACGTATCCTTCTGGTTGCTTCATGTAGATCTCATCCTTCAAGTCCCCATGAAGGAATGCTGTCTTCACATCCATTTGCTCCAAAAGCAAATTTTCATATTTTTGTTGAAAACCCTTTACTACCAACCGTGCCTTATACCGCTTACTTCCATCGGCCTCGGTCTTAATTCGGTACACCCATTTGCTGTCAAGAGCTCTCTTGCCCTTAGGGAGTTTGACATCTTCCCATGTTTCATTAGCCAAACACGAGCTCAACTCGTCATTCTCAGCAAGTATCCATTTGTTCACATCTGGAACATTCTTAGCCTCTTCATAAGATTCCGGTTCTCCATTGTCAGTCAGTAAAAGATAATAATTAGAGGGCGAATACCTATCTGGTGCCCTTCGTTCTCTAATTGATCTTTGCAGCGGAATCTGTTGTGGAGTACTTGGCTCAACATCAATCATCTCCTCGACTTGAGCTCCCCTACTCCCACCCGAGTCTGCCCTACTCCCACCCGAGTTGGTAATATCCAACTCCACAATCTGACTGCTACAATTTGGTGAATCAACTGTCTGTCTATCCTTGTATAACACTTGTTCATTGAACACTACATCTCGACTTCGGATGATCTTCCGATTCTGCTCATCCCAGAATCTATACCCAAACTCATCACCTCCATAGCCGATGAACGTGCATTTGACAGACTTTGCATCAAGCTTACTTCTAGCAGCATAGTCAACTAAAGCGTAAGCAATACAACCAAAGATACGAAGGAATGATAAGTTTACTTTTTTTCCACTCCAAGCCTCCTCCGGTATGCCGTTCTCCAAGGGTATTGATGGACCTCTGTTAATCAGGAATGCAGCAGTGTTGACTGCATCAGCCCAGTGCATCTTTGGTAACCCGCACTTGAGTCTCATGCATCTCGCACGCTCGTTCAATGTTCTGTTCATTCGCTCAGCAACTCCATTTTGCTGTGGTGTTCCTCTCACCGTCCTCTCCATGCGAATTCCATTGTCTTTACAAAACTTCTTGAACTCGTGGTGATCGTACTCACCACCGTTGTCGGATCGTAGGCTCTTGACCCTCAAACCTGTCTCATTCTCAACCAACGCTTTCCACTATCGAAATGCAGCAAACGCATCAGATTTATTTTAGAGAAAATAAACCCATACCTTTCTTGTGGAATCGTCAATGAAGGTCATATAGTAGGATGCTCCACCAAGAGAAGTCACGGGTGCTGGACCCCATAAGTCGCTGTGTACTAGCTCCAACTTCTCCTTCTTCAATGATCTGCCACCTTTCGAGAAGCTTACTCTTTTCTGTTTCCCGAATATACAATCTTCACAAAGATCGATCTCAACTGATTTGAGTCCGGGCAGTCTTCCTTTGGTGCATAACTCTCGCATCCCCTTCTCACTCATGTGGCCTAATCGACAATGCCATAACTTTGCGTCATTCTTCTCTTCTATGGCAGCGACACAATTCTTAGAATTCGTAGTCATGTATAGAGTTCCATCTTTTCTGCCTCGAGCTATTACCATAGCTCCCTTTGTGATCTTCCAGCTACTATCTCCAAATGTCGTCACGTAGCCTTCATCATCCAACTGACCAATTGAAAGAAGATTTCTCTTCAATTCAGGAATATGCCTAACACCGTGCAGTCTCAGAGTAGAACCATTCGGAGCAGCAATTCTCACGTTTCCCTTTCCTACAATTTTGAGAGGCTCGTCATCTGCTAGATACACCTCTCCAAAATCTCCAGAACTGTAGCTCTCCATCATCTCAGAACTGCTACATGAATGAAACGAAGCTCCAGAATCCAACACCCATGAATCCAGTGGACTACTCACGCTAAGGATCAAAGCATCAGCAACCTCGTCTGTAGATGCATTCGCTGATATTTTATTGGTCTGATCCTTCTTCGGTGCCTTGCACTCTCTCTTTACATGGCCATACTCATCACAGTTCCAGCACTTTACTGAAGACCCGTTCGTCCTTCCACGACTCTTTCCTCTCGATATGGATCTATCAGATCTCGACTTTGACTTCCCTTTCGTTCGCCCTCTATTCTCTATATTTAAAGTCGATCCAGAAGTAATGCCTGATTCCCTTCTGCGAATCTCCTCGCTGATAATCAGATCTCTTACTTCATCAAACTTCATCTTATCTTTACCCGCCGAGGCACTAACAGCAGTGATTGTTCCGCTCCAACTCTCCGGCAAAGAGGATAAAAGAATTAAGGCTCGAACTTCATCGTCAAAATCAATCCCAACTGAACGTAATTGAGCCGTAATTAAGTTGAACTCATTCAGGTGTTCAGCAACCAGCGTCCCTTCTGACATCTTCAGATTGAATAGACGCCTCATAAGGTAAACCTTATTTGCTGCAGACGGCTTTTCGTACATCTCTGACAGGATATCCAGCATCTCCTTCGTGGTCTTTGCATCGGTGGTGTGGTAAGCAACATTTTTGGACAACGACAAACGAACCACGCTCATCGCCTTTCTGTCCAGCAGTTTCCACTCGCCATCCTTCATCTCCACCGGTTTCTCGCCCAGCGGCTGGTAGAGATCTTTGCCGTAGAGGTAATCCTCGATCTGAATCCGCCAGAAACCGTAATCTGAGCCATCGAACTTCTCCACCGGCGTTTTTCCTTCCGCCATTGTCTTTGCACCTCCAACCAGGCTCTGATACCAGTTGTTAGGAAATAAAGAAACAACAGCAATACCAAATAACACAATATTTGGTTACCCAGTTCACCAATAATGGCTACGTCTGGGGGCACTACCAAGCCAGGAGATTTTACTAAGTAGTTGTGATAGTACATATTAAAAACAAAACATAAGCCCTTTATATAAGGCTTAGATTACAAGATTTTCTCATTCACAACCAATGTGGGACATTAAGCATAAGCCCTTTATATAAGGCTTAGATTACAAGATTTTCTCATCCACAACCAATGTGGGACATTAAACAATTTACACACTTAACACCAAGTTTTCAAGATCATCCAAAATCTTATTGAACTCATCCATCTGTGTAAGAATGGATTTATCCTCCACCATCTTGAACGAGTATAGCTTATGTTTCATATGAGATCCTATTAGCAAGTGATTTTACCATATACAAGCTTTCAAGTTTATCCCAAACTCCCCTTGCAGTGGTTTCCTTCGACACTTCCCTAAGAGCTTTATCCCCCAATGACAGAATTATCATGCTATGGGCTTTCTCCAACATCTGAGCGTGTTCCTCAGATTTCTCCGCCTTCTCCTTTCCTGCGGAACTTGCACTCTCCTTCTTTAATGCATCACCCAGTCCTTGCTGTATAAGCAGAGCTCGCATCTTCACTTTCCATAACCCAAAGTCAGTTTTCTCAGTGAATTTCTCAACATCAAATCGCGTAGTACCCATCTTGAATCACCTTATTCACGTTTCCCACAGACGGCGCCAATTTGTTGTGATTGAATCTAAGATAGTTCAATCGTGATTCAAGAAATTCAAATAAAAATAATGTGAACAAGAAATCAACACCAGATTTTTTATAGTGGTTCGATCAAACCGATCTACATCCACTTTGTTGCTCTCTTTGTATTGATTATAGTGTACGTTTTACAACCACTCAATCTCTACCTTGAATCTGCTAATCTACACAAGATACAAGTGTTTCAAACTCTTTCTCTTTTCTGCACTCAAAGATGAAAGATGAATATATCCTCTACCGGAAGAGATTGATTGGTATTTATAGATGCATACCAATTGTAACAACCTCTATTAACCAATAACCGTTGCTAACAACTTGAATAATAACCGCTAACAAATCATCAACCGTTTGCTAACTACCGCTTCTAACAACTTGAATAATAACCGCTAACAAATCCTCAACCGTTTTGCTAACTCCCGCTGCTATTAATTTGCTGTTATTATCACACATTACATACCAAAAAAATTAAATTACATCACCTAATTAACAATTAGTGTTAAAAGTGAATTACATCTTACTATTATAATACTAATAGATGTCCGCGCGTGCAATGCACGGGATATAATATATTTTATTATATTAAGAATTTATAGTAAAATAACATTTATAATTACTATTATAAAAATTTAAATAACTTATTATTTAAATCAATTACATAAATATTATTCAATTTAGAATTTTGTTATATTACATTGTATTTTATTTCTTTAAAATTAGTTTAATTAAATTGTACAATATTTTGAAGTGAAATTTGAATTGTCCCTTGAATTAAATAAATACTAAAAACTAATAAGGTTAAACGATAAATTATAATATTATAATACTTTTATTTTTATAAAAAACAATATCTATTTTAGCTTAAATCCATCTCAAATTTTGATATATTGTTTCTTCAAATCCATCATACATATTAAAATTTAATAAATAATATTCAATTCATAAAAAATTATATTTCCTACTTTAATATATTTATTTATTTCAATACATACAATATTGATGTTAAATGAAAGATCACAAAACGAAGATTAATTTGATATATTATATGTTAAAAATAAATTTAAAACGAAAAAGACATTTTGATTTTTCAATTTTAGTGAAAAATACAAATAAAAAAGAGAGAGAAAAAGTATACAGAAACATATGTCAATTATTTGTGGAGACACGGGTCAAGAGAAGAGGTGTACACATTCTTACTTTCCAGCGTTCTGTGATGCACGTGATATAATATATTTATTATATTAATAACTTATAATAAAACTATGTTATTATTAATAAAAAAAATGTACATAATTAATTATTTATATCAATTCTTTTTATATATATTATTCAATTTGAAATATAGTTTTATATATTAAATTGTATTTTTATTTTCTTAAGTTAGTTTTATTAAATAATAAATTGGAACATTATTTTGAAGTGAATTTTTAATTGTCCCTCAACTGAATATAAATATTTTAATTTACTAAAACTATTGAAGTTAAACACTAAATTAATAGTATAATATTTGTATTTTTATAAACAAAATTATTTATATTTTTATGTTAAATCAATATAAAAGTTTGATATACTATTTATTCAAATTCATCACATATATCAAAATTTTAAAATTAATAATTCAATGCATAAAATTTTATATTTCATCCATAAAAATTATATTCCATAATTTTAAATATAAGTATATATTTCAATATACAAAATATTGGTGTCAACTTAAAGATCACAAAAAGAAGATTAATTTGATATATCATATATTAAAAACGGACTTAAAAAGAAAAAAATTATTTGAATTTTTAAATTTTAGTAAAAAATTAAAATAGGAGATAGAGAAAAAAGAGAGACGTAATGAGAAGAGAAAAAATCTCATGATCCTTCTTTTATATTAAGTATAAATTTTAAAATTAATAATTCAATGTATAAAATTTTATATTTCATCCATAAAAATTATATTCCATAGTTTTAAATATAATTATTTATTCAATATATACAATATTGGTGTCAAATTAAAGATCACAAAAAGAAAAATAATTTGACATATCATATATTAAAAACGGACTTAAAACGAAAAAAGTATTTGAATTTCTAAATTTTAGTAAAAAAACTAAAATAGGAGAGAGAAAAAAAGAGAAATTGACACGTGTCAATTAATTGTATAGACAGAGGTAATGAGAAGAGAAAAAGTTTCACTACAGTTAAAATGAAAAAATATATATATTTTTAAATAAAAAGAATAATAGTGTTAAAAATTTAATACAAATAATGTCCTATGCACGACATCACAGAAAAATATTGAGAATTATTACTAAAGTGACACAGCAAAAACTAACCTTTCAGTATCCTTTGTTTACATAGAGAAGGATGTACATATGGTTATTTATTGTTATATTACTAAGAAATTTTATATATATATATATATATATATATATTCAAAAATGGTTCTATATGCAGTGGCGCAGAGACAAATTTTCTCATGTTATGTTTATAACTGAAGAAGTCAGTTTACTGATCTCATATTTTACGGAATCGATCTCAGTCATGGAGAGCTTTATGTTTGCGTATCCACGGTTTTCCAAATGAGGAAGGGGGGCTGGTGTTCAGAAACCAATTGGATGTGTCTAGGCCTTGATGTCCAAGGTGGAAGTTTCAAACATCTAAAAATATATGGTGTTTATACTTAAAAAGATAAATATTATCGAAAGCATTATCCTTAAACTATAGACGTGGGTGTGAATCAATCTTATTTATTGTATATGCTATTGAAATATAAGGAAAAATATAAGGAGATTGCAGAGTTCTTTATTTTTTGTAGACTTCGTAATGGTAATATTTTTTTTTGGTTTGATGTTTGGTGTGAATTTGGTCCGATGTCCCGGTATGCTGATGTTTTTGAGTATACTCAAACAATGGCTAATTTTTGGTGTCAGAATGCATGAGATTTATGGTATGTCTTACATGTTATTCTCCCCATGTAATATCTGAGATCTTCAAGCTGTCCATTTCTTCCGACATCATTCATGTGTCTGTTTGGAAATTGTCGACTAATGACTTATATTCTTCTTCTTCTTTTTCTTCTTTTCTACTTGGAACTCATTGAAATTTCACAGACTTCGTGTGGTTTGGGGTTTTATAAAATGGCTGAATTCCCTACTAGAAATTCAAGGCACCTCACAAAAAAAGAACTCCGAGATTGTGTCCATTTGTAATTCTTTCTTTCTCTCACTTTGAGGATGTGAACCATTTATTTATGCATTATCCTTTTTCAATCAGATATGGGATTACTTTGCTTCATTTTTCAGTTTCAAATACCTTTAAATTGTACTATGGCACATTTGTTATCATTTTTGTTTCACAAAAAGAAAAAATATGATCATATTTGTTAAGTTTTACCTATCATTATCTATTGATATATTTGAAAAAATATGATCATATTTGTTCAGTTTTACCTATCATTATCTATTGGTATATTTGAAAAGTGCGAAATGAATTTTTTTTTAAGAATATGAGTTCTAACCCGAATAAAGTTCAATTATTTGTAGCTAGCAGGATTCGATTATTCTGTTATGATGTTGGTTGTATTTTAGAAGGCATATTGGCATGTTGCTCGATTATGAGGTTTCAATGTTCGGTATAGGAGACAACCTGACCTAATTTTGGTAAGACGGGATCCCCCAAATGATGAATTTGTGAAACTAAATTATGATGGGGCAGCAAAATGGAACCTTGGTCCTGCAGGAGTAGTTGGGCTTATTCGTAACTTCAATGTTGATTTTGTTTTTTTATTTTTATAAATATAGCGATATCTCGAACAATATGTTTGTTGAATTAACTTGTGTCGTTGAGATCTTCTTCATTGTATTGAATTGGGTTATGTTAACATTTGGTTAGAAATTAATCTCTGTCGATTATTTATATTCTAGATCAAAAGTATATAGAGAATTGAAAATATCAATACTTGGTGGCCCATTTTATGCATATCAAGAAGCCAATCAATTTGAAATATCATATATTTTCAAAGAGGAAAACAAGGTTGTTGATTTTGTGGCTAATAAGGTTATTGAGTAGGACAATAGTTTAATTTTTTTCAATGTAAATGAGCATCATAGTGCAAGTTTTATCATTACGGATAAGCAGGGATATTCCAACTTCTGATTTGTAAAATGATACTATACATTTTAGTTGATATATAAAAGTGAACTACATTTACAAAAAAATCTTGTATCTAAGTTTAGCAGTTGAAAATAGTTGAAAATTTTGGTTTGTTCCAACGACAAGATGGAGAGGAATACAACAAAAAGTATTATATTTTAAGAAGCATTTCATAATGTTTAATTTATTTTCGCTTCAATAATTATCATTATTCAATAATTTTATGAAATAATTTTTGGTTGATTTAATTTGTTTAATGATTTGTTTTTGGAATACACTGTAATTTGTGCATTTTATATTTATATAACTAAAGGGAATATAACAAAAATATCACGCTTGAAAAATTATGATTTGTTGTGATTTTTATTTGTTAACATTTAAATTAGTACTATTAGTTCTTATGATCAACAAAGTATTAGATATATTAACTATATCCATTTTGGTTAAATTAAAAGGTTGTTTAATTGAATTGAAAGTATTCTGAGAAATACATTTAAAAATAATCACCAAATAAAAAAAATATTACATTTACTATATATATATATATATATATATAATGTTATATCATCTAGCGACCATTCAAGCCAGCTTCATAATTTAATCCATAGTCCAGAAAAACCATTTAATTTAGTTTTAAAATGAACTTTAGTCTCATTTAAAAAGTAAATCTATTAGAAAGCTTGTCGATCAACCTAACTAAAAATACTTATAATCTTTGTAAGATCTTGGTAAGAACTGCTCATCTCTTGTGCTCAAATCATTGCAAATCCAAACAAATATCCAACAATTTGAGATACCTGTTATAATCCCAAGCAATCATCTGTGAATTATACATTCATTCTAAATACTATCTAAAATTAAACATAAAATTATGTCATATGTTTGAACCGTGTTTACAAGCTAAATTACAATATTTTCTTGAGGTTTAAACATGAATTTATATTTCTATTACAACCAATTATTATATTTTTTCATTTTATTTTATTATTACTTACTATTTATAAAATTGCATTATCAATATACTGTTAGATAATATATTAAAGTAAAGAAAAATGCATTATCTTTTGTTCCACATTTATACAAGACTTCAGACACGAATTTAAACACTGTGCAGTACTAACATGCCTCTAGGAGGCATTCCAACTATGTATACAAAAGACTTCTTTTTTTCCTTTCTTTTGGGTGTGGGGGTTTCAATAGAAGGAGAAAGATGCTATTGAAGGTTATAGAGGATGTGGGAGGTTGACGTTATCCACATTAAGGCTTTCCTCGGGTCCGTGGCTGCAGAAAACACAGAAAACTACTCAATAATCATCCCAGTGGATCAAATCAACTTGAGAGAAATCTCAATTTGGATTGAGCATTGATATCTTAGAAAAAAGAAATGAAAATAATAATCGGGGTAACCTGAGATAGCTTAAGGCGGACATCCTGTAGAGGCAGGTGAACACCAATATATGCAGCCCAATGGTATAGAAAAATGCAAAAGTTCTGGCATACCTGCATCATCTCGGATGCCACTTGTGGATAAGGCAACATTCAAGCTAACAGTTTGACCATATATGATTAAATTGGGAAAAAATAGTTACAGATAATATACATAATTATACATACATACATATATATATATATCAGAGTTCTCCATATCATATCATCTAAAACTGACATGAGATTCAAGCAAACAAGCAGGCTCATGTGTGATATTTGAGTCCAAAATTACTTGTAAACCAGAGAGAGAAACTTTCATGTTCAAGGACAGGGCAGCAACACGGGTGCCAACATTGGGACAAGTCATTCTTCTTGTGCAGGAGAATGGTTTTTTGGTTTGCAAGCGATGTGGATTGATGTAGGATAAATATGCAGCATTAGAAAGAGAACCTTTAATTTGAAGTGATAACAAACTTGAGAAGCGAGAGTGAACACTACAGATTATTTGAAGCTGGGGCAGTAATATATGGCAGCATCACGTAGGAAATTGAGCAGGGAGTTCAAAAATCTTCTAGAAGAGGCAAAAGTTACAGATAATGCACAATTATATGCATACATACATGTGTGTATGCGCGCTACCTAATATTGTGTTTTCTTTATACATAGGCACAAAAATATCTTATGTAGCCAACATCTTTGCAATTACCGAAGTTCAACTATCTTGCTTCACATTTTATAAGCATCCATCTGACCTGGGAAAAAAATGACCTAACTGAGAGGAATAAATGTAATACTCCCGATCTTTCACATCTTTCCCATCTTCCTAGGCACTAACTCCAATCAATCTCCACGCAATCTGCTTCTTTTCCCAGCTCTTTTATTTCTGAATCTGGGCAACTTTGCTTAATATTTTTCTATAGTATTGCTGTAACCTGTAAGTTCCTTTCTATCCTAGATGAAAACCATTCGAAGACCCTCCCTCTCTCTAGCCCTTCCCTCAAAACACTTTAATAAGGTTGGTAGCCTGTTAACATCACTATTCAACTATCAATTAAGAAGGCATAACTCATGGAACGTCGCTCCCCCCCCCTTCTCCATACCAACCTCTGTTCCTACATTTTCTCGATATTTTATCCTCATGTTAATCTGGTATCACAGTGAAAATCAAAAAGTTTGAAGAGTCACCAAAAACATTGCTCCAAACTCAAGAGTTGAATTGGAATCAAACAGCCTGCAGCAATATCTTTGAACAAAACATGTGATACAAGTAAATATGACCCTATCGGCGACTACAAAATTAGATTAGAAATTTAGAAGTACATCAGGTTGAAAATCAATAGAAGAACACTGACAACAAGAGTAGACAAAAGAAGCAGTATTTGAGCTAGCAGTAATAAAGCCAAAGAATTGGGAAGCATACTTGTTTCCCAGAAGAAACCGTCCACTGCTAAGGGTAATTTTATCTCTCAACCCTAGTTCTTTGTACCTTTGATCTCTTTCCTGTGTTTTAAACAAGTGTAAAAAGAATCAGCTGGGCTCCATATCAGGAAGTGTAAGACATGGATTACTCTAAACAAAAGAAAAGGTAAACACAGCACTTCAAGTAGAAAAATTATCCACCAGAAGACATGCAACTCTCAATCTTTAGAAAGAAAACCTAGTGAACATATTGCTCCCTGAGTAACTTGAAATTATTTCTTATATACAAAATTAATATCAACAGGATATACAGTATCATCCTGACTGATACATTCATTTTCAGGGAAAATGAAATGTGACAATCTTATCAGATGACTAATACAATGCAGGATGATAAATTATATAATAAATCTGGAGTTCTTAGGGCCATAAACACAACATTCAAGACCATCAATAACTTGTACAGAGCAGTAAAAACAAAATTGAAATTCATCAATCAGTAGTACAGGCAGTAAAGACAACATTCAAATTCATCAATCAGTCACAATAAACTTGAACAAACATGTCAAAAACCATGAATATATAGGAGCTAATAAATATAAATAAATAAATCCAAGGAAACAACAAGAAACCAAGGAATTTTTTTTTATAAAGCCGCATTTGGATTGAAGGATTCGAGGATGAATTTGAAATCCATAGCATCAAATCCATGGGTGGTTGTTTAAATTGATATGGATTTGAAATCCACCACTTTCAATTTGAACTAATTTTGAAGGGTTTGGTGGTTTTGAAACCCACTCTAATTTGATTAAATTGAAATCCTTTGATTCAAATCCTTTCTTTTGAAATCCAAATGCACCCTAAGAGAGAAAAAAAAAAAAAAAAAAAATCCACCTTCTTTGAAAATGCTGCAAATGGATTAATGTCGTCCTCATATATTTTTTTGTACTTTGACTCAACATCAGAACTAAAACCACTCTCCAGATCTTCGGCATACTGAAAGAAAACGGGATATCTAAGTTAGGATATGTGTAAACTGGTTTTGAAATAATAACAATCTAAAGCTAGGCACCTTCTTTGATGCTCTGGAGACTACTTTCTCAGAATTATAATCCTGAACATAACGAATTTTTCCGTAGAGTTTGACATTATCTGCTTTTGTTTTTTCAAGCTCATTCGTCAGTAATCCAATCTTCTCGTTCAGTTTCCTTATTTCCTGCCACCATGTAAAATAATGTGATTAAACAATGAAACTGATTACAAAACTTACTAAAAAAAGGTAAATGCATCAATAATCAAGTTTCAGCCCCTCTGAAATGAAAGAAATTGGGAGGGCAGACCTCTTCAGTCTCCTGCAATCGGGCCCGAAATCGATCACGTTGATTGCAAATCACTTTAAGCATGGAGTTCTGATCCAAATCAGGGGGAGCACGCCTTTGTTCCACATTCTGTCCCAGGAAACATTTAGTCACAGCAGTTGCAACAAAAAGACCATATGCATATAACAAATGATCAATTTCATGTAATCGCAACTCAAGATTTAGCATATACTTGTACCACATAACCAAAAAAAAAAAAAAAAAAAAAAAAAAAGGTCCTCCTCAAAGATGATTGGGGATCGTTTCCTGTGGTGTGTTGAGAAAATAAAAGGGAGGTATGTGGTATGTTTAAGAAAATTGCATTTTTTTTTTCAAAATCGAAAAATAGGAAATGTGGTATGTCAGTAAACTTTAGTATTAAAATTCTATTTTTGTGGTGTAGTTAGAAATTGTGGTGTGAAGAGAGGACCATAAGAACTATCAATTCTTTCATCAAACTTTCGTAGCTTTTCCAAGAACCAAGGGCCAACAAATTTCATAATGGTTATTGATAAACTCACTTATTTTCTAAACAAAATTAGTATGATCTTCACAAAAAATAGATCTGGTGCGCTTAGTTATCAGTGTCAGCACAAGCATTTTATGGGCTGCTTTTCTAGTGTTCATAGATGATTAGAATGGAACAAGCAACCCAAAATGCTTAGGAAATATAGAGAAAATTAGGACCTCCTCAGGAATATATAAGGTTATCGTAGAAGCCTATTAGCTTCCATCCCAGTTTTTTAAAGGCGAAAGAGGACCCCAAGCAACTGCCATTTTGATGCTTGGGTGGGAGGTGATCGCTCACCTCACAGAAGAGAGGCACACATACAAAATAAATAAATAAATAATCTACATATACATATATATGTATATACAAATATAAACACGTTCACCCTTTCGCATATCATGTATTAACTAGCTTTTAAGTATCCCAATCATAATAATACCTGATTTATGCTATATGCTCAGCCTCCCTATTCAATAAACTTCAATATGCTTTAAATCCCTTCACAGGGAGACAATAACAATTGCTACAAAACTCACCTAAAAGAGGGAAAAATAAAATGCTCTCGAAAATAGCCCAGTTGAGCAAGCAGCAGAAAAGAGAAGAATGGAAAGAAGTGTAAACAAAATTAATAAAAAAAACAGCTGATTTCAAAACTAGGGTTTAGGTTGAATTTTTACAGGAAAAAAAAAAAGCCTCCTTTACATGAGGCAACGCCTACCCACGCCTTCACCTAACAAAAAGCCACTTGAGGTGAACGTCTAGGCACCGCTTGTCGATGGTCACTTTACCCTCATAAGGCAACGGCGCCTCAAATCCCCTAGCCCAGAGTGTAGGAGGGCGAATTTTAAATCACTGATCCATCCAAAAGAAACTCCCGCAATGAAAGGAAAAGGACGACAAAAAATTGACATATTGAACTTGAACAGCAATATATACCTCTCAAGTTCTAACATCTATTCATTTTAACTAATATAATATGGCAATTCAGCTTTCGAAGTCGTTAATATTGTGCTTAGTGAAACATTTCTATAACACAGACAAAAATATGAATTCTCAGTTATTCTGTTATGAAAGGTATCAGAATGGCAAGTGACAAAAATATTGACATGGGCACCATAATCTTTATTACAGTCTCTATAACTTCATATCTCCTTTGGGCTTCCAAATTAAGTAATCAAATTAACTCAGAAAACGATTATCCCACATTGCTTGAAAGCAAAGAACACATACATAAACATCAAGCACGACAAAAGGAGGGGGGGGGGAGGCACAGGCTTCACATAATGTCTCTTTTATCAACACGACCTCAAAGTAATGCATACCTGTCCCACTTAAAATTTCAAAGTTGGCATCATTATGATGGAATAGTTTGCAGTCGAGGAAAAAAAACTGATCAGGTTACTGAAAGGGAAAGGTATAATACCACCAGATAGGGAATACAACAGAAGCTGACAAGAGAGTTAAGAAGTAAACTAAATCTATGAAGGACTGATTTTTGCTAAACCTGGGCAGTTAAATTGGCGAAAAGGTGAAGAATCTTTGTGGAGTCATTGTACAAGCTATATGCTGGTCTATTTGCCTAGAAAGAAATAAGAGAATTTTTTAAAATCTAGAGGAATCTTTAGACCAACTATGGGGCAAACTAAAGATTAGAACTTCAAATCATAAGTTTTTTAGGGGCATTCATGCCTTTGATGCTTTTAGAGATTTGAAACTTGTAATGTAGTCCTAGATTTCACATCATTCTAGGAATTTCCATCCCTATGTAATCATTCGCATTATCAATAAACGTTCTGCTTCTTATCAAAAAAAAGAGAAATAAGCATATGCATAAGGCAATAATATCATGGACTTACCTCGACTTGGCTTGTGCCTCCGCCTCCAGACTCTGACAGATCCCAGTCATCAAAAAAACTGCCTTTTTTATCATTAGAACTGTAACCCTGTATCATAAGTAATCAGTAACAATACTTGGGAGGATACAACCAATCAATTCCATCAGTACAGTACATTTAAATTGCTAAGTCTTTTACACGATAATCTCAATCTACAGATAAGCAAAACCCAGGAAGGCCGGTACCACTCCATCTACAGATTTTAAAACATGAACTCATATTTCAATGGGGAAACAGCATATAGCATATAGTTATAAATAGTTAAATACCAGCAGCATTAGCTTTGAAAGAGAACATGGGGCAAAATGAACTAACCTTTAGTATATCATCTTCCAGTTTTTGGATAAGCCTCTGTTGTTCATTGACCTTCGCTGCTAGGTCTGTGATCTTAACTTCGGCTGCTTCCAGCAAAGACGACTTCTCGGCAATTTTGACCTAAGAGGAAAATGAAAGTTAAGCCAACTGGTCTTTTCATAAGTGGGAAGGGATAGGTCATGGTTAGCTGTTAGACCAAGGTCCAGCCAGTCAATTGAAAATGTCCTATATTTTATTATGTCAAATGCTAATATAAAAGATTATAGTAATACGTCAAATTTAATAATGTAGGAAAAAAGTAAAATACAAAAAAGAATATTTACAAGTCTTAAATTAAACACGGTGACACACATTATTTCTCCAAATATCAAATTTAAACTTAAAAAAATAAAACTTTAAAGAGAACGTATTAACTTCCTTTAGAAAAAGGACATTGACGAGTCACTCTGGTTTTGACCTGATCAATGTATTTGAAGTTCAACTGGGATTTCATTTTTCTTTTTAATCCAAATTAACCTGACTAGCCGTCCATTCTTGGTTGAATAGGCATATTCTCTGATTATGTAAAAATTGCAACCAGGTATATGACGAAGATAGGGAAAAGGTACAAATTTGCCCCTGAGCTTATACCCTAGATTTTAAAATAACTAAATACATTTGAAAAATATTTATAAAAATCAACAAAGCAAAGTTATTTACTAGATCTCTACAGAACTGTTTAAATAAAGTAAAGAATAAAAAATTGAAAATTATAAAAAACATAACAAATCCCCAAGTTAATAAATATTATTTTAGATCCATTAAAAAATCTTTTTAGAATTATTTTTGGCTCAGGGCATCATACCTTAAATTGTGTCAGTTCATGCTCCATTTTCCGGTTCTTGTCAAGAAGTAATGACTCCAGTTTGCTCATCTCCTCCCCACTTGTAGCTGCTTCCCAATCCTCAGCTTCAATTGAGTTATAGCCAACAGCCTATAAAAATGATAATGGTTGGTGAATCAAGATAAATTTAGACAGTACTTCTAATTTTGTTTCCCTCAGGATTTGCCAGGAAATCATTCTGTAGATTAGAAGGACCGAATTTTTTGGCAGAGGAACTTGGAAGGATGTAAAGGTCTATAGTGAAAACAGAAGAGGTATATGATCACAAACTAAGAGGAGAATAGGTTACTGTCAACTTCACAGTACAAAGATCAGATCCTTATAACTGACTTTGACTTGTATGATATAGTAGATATACATATTTTACAATTGGGGAGGCACAAAGTACGGCACCTGTCACCCTTACAACAAATGCAGGGATAAATGGCTCTCTGAGTTTTTACAGAACCACACAGAATCGATGGGGAAACATAGGTTACTCGCAGATAATATAATCCAAATAATACAGCTTTATTTATTTAGCCGTAGCAAAAGAGTCTTTATTTATCCTCTAAAGCTCAGCCACTTTAAAAACTAGCACTATCATGGTTCCAATATGAACTCAAGTTCTTTAGATCTAAGACATGAATCTGAATAGTTAAATGTGATATGCTTCTGGTCCAAATACCGGTAGCCAGTATGCATATCCTCACATTATACTGAGTCAAGCCCAAGGGAGCTAGTGTTCTATTCTTTCAAAGTTCACATTACCTGCAAAATTTTTACTTTCTTCCGCAAATCCTCGACTAGTTTTTCTGTTGGCCTTGTTTGAAGCTCTTTCTTCAACTCATCAAGCTCAACTTCCTGAGCATGTAATATGAAAAATAGTATTAAATAAACAGAGAGGGTAACAAGTTTTAAATCCCAGCTAAATAAGAAAGGAAATTGCTTTATGCACTTGCAAAGACAATAAAGAAAAGAGATTGTCAACTAGATATCTTGATAAGTTATTGGAGCATACTGAGTTTTAACCAAAAAAGAAGGTGGAGAATAGACAGCAGGGGATTCATGACAACATAAACCTACATGGTAACATGAGCAACCATTCAAGACATCTGAAACCAACTTACAGTGAAGAAGCAACCGAGAAAATCATTAAATCTTACGACTTCACCATCATGTGTGATCTAAAGAGAGCAATTTTTTTAATATAAGAAAAAGAAATATTATTGATTCAAAATAAAGAGGTATGCAATGGGTATTAGGGATGAAAAATCCCTGACAGAGGTCCTACAGCCTATAGTACAATGCTCCAGTCTCGATTGATATCCAACACAAAAACACAACAAGCTATCCTAAATGTCATTCCATACCAAACCTCATCTAAATCCAACTTAAAGCTTTCGGAACAACTCTCCAGAATACTTGGCCCTTTTTGCTTATGTGAATTCCAAGATTTGACAAGATCGTCTCGCAGACAGATTGTGGTACTGCCGATGTAACATGACTTATAATATGCTTGACTAATTAAGACCTTAAAGACAGATTTATCTCAGAGATACAGACAAGAATGGATTTCTTATAACAAGGCAGACTAGAATGGAAGTTAAATCAAAATCACTAGTATACATGAGAAATGGGAGAACATGTGAGAAGCATTTCATTCATCTGCAAAGGATCCAACAACACCCCCTTCCCCCTCCCCCTAAGGCCTCCAGGTTCCTGTCAACAACACATCAACCACTGGCTTTATAAAAGTAAAAAGACCATAGACATTACCTTTTCATTGAGCAAAGCCTTCAACTTCTTCAGCTCATTCAAGTGATACTCTCGCTCATTTGATAATGTTGTCTCAATATTGTGCAGTTCTGTATTCAATTCAGAGATTATCTTGTCCTTTGCATTAAGAGAATTCTCAAGCATGGTATTTGCATCCAAACTATCACTAAAAAACAAACAAACAAACAGAGAAGAATTAAAACTATGTGGCTATTGATGAAGGCAAAAAGGAGAAAGGAAACGAAATTGAACTGCATCATTTAATATGCGCACCTCTGTTCATATTATTATTGACAATATATTTTTGATCACTTTTTCAGGTATAGGGCAATACAAATACAATAACCTGTTTCTACCTTTAATCAGACAATAAAATATACTATTGACCCCTGTGTCTCTTCTTTATCACAGATAGATGCTCATATCTCATACTGTTATTTTACAAAAAGATATCTTGTCAAATTTCTCCTATGGATTCAAACCAGTAATCTGGCTCCAGTACTCCCTCAGACCACAGAAGCTTTGTTGGTGTGGACTAATTAAAAGTTTTCCACTGCCACCAAAAGAAAGACAAAACATACTGAAAACTTGAAAATCCTCAATGCATCAGACATACCCAGAGCCAAACCTTTTCTTATGTCCACTCTCTTCATTAGCTGTTTGTAGCTGAGACCGCAAAAGACCCTGATGAGGAAGGCAGCAGGAGTTTTCCATTAGTATCATCTACTAAGAAAGATCCAACATCCAAGAAGATAATGTAAGACAATATATAGTTGGCAAGTAAGAGTTGGAGCAAAAGCTTCAAATAATCTCTCGATTGATTCTACTTCCTTTTTGAGACATACACATCTGATCGCATCACTTAAAACATAATGGGAGCCCACTAATTATTCACAGAAACTTTAAAGGATTAAACCTTAAATATATGCAAACATTCCTCTTAATCCTCGTGTAAAACTACAATTCAGTTCAATATGGGATGGCAAGAGAGCGTTAATTCTATTTTCAAGTACTATATGGTGTATGGCTCAGAACCAATTAAGGAACAGCTTGGTTGAATCCTTTTAAGATTTCTCATATTTGACTTGCCTACAGGATAATCATTGAAGGCCATAGAGTAAAGTGCAACGTAAGATCATCCTTCAGTGCAATTTAACATAGCGAACATGAGAATCATACACTCAAAAACTGATGTTGCTCAACAAATTGGTAAAAAGGCAAAGTCACAAATACGATACGATAGCTGGAAAAATCACCATAATGCTAGGTCATGTTCAAAGCAAGAATAACATTGTCAACAGAAAGAAAAGATCAATAAAACTGCACTCAGTCACAGGCTTTTGACAAGAAAAGGTTGTATTTCCCCAATCAATGGTGTCATAAACTGGCAAAGTTGCAACATTCAGCTATTGGTCTTCCATTTTTCCTAGAGGAAGAGAAATGGTCCTTGTCCGTATAAAAGTAACACTCATCAGAGTGACTCCAGATTAAAGTTACTCGACTTATGCATGGATATGGCAAATTCAACAAAGCCTTCTTGCTGCAAACAAAGGTATACTGGCAAAGGTCATCTCTGAAGATAAACCGCAAAGAATAAATTATTATGTCTTACTATATATTATTAGACAAATGGATAAACAAATTCAGGATGACAAATCTTGGAATGAACTTAAAAAATTCTGGTATACCTTCTCTCTCTCAAGGCTTAGAAGACGAGTTTGAGCTTGTTCAACCTCATCCATTAAGAGATTAACTTCTGATTGTTTTCCAGCTCTCTCCTCCTCTGTGATTACAGTGACAAACAAACTAAAGTATGAGTATTTTCTCAATTAACATTGTCAGAAAAAAACATTTAACTTGTATGATGATGCAGCAATGTGATGAAACGCACACACACATACAAAAACCAGAAGAGAATCTTGACCTGATTGTGCACGAAGCTCAAACAACTGGCTCTGTGCAAATTCATGAAGTTTCCGCATAGTGGAAACACTTTCCTGAGCTTGACGTAATTGATCTTGTAACATTCGTTCCCTGAATTGTTAAAATAGAATGCCAGGTTATTTGCGAACTAGGATAAAAAAGTTATGCCCCTTTAATAACATGGTAAGTTTTTTTCTCATGTGGGGAAAGCACCATTGTACACTTGTTCATACTGAGGGAACTAAATGTGAAATGACATTGAACTCATAGTAAATATAGTACCTTTCTTTTAGAACCTCCATTGTTTTCTGATTCTCTTCAGCCAAATTGCGTTGCTTAATCTCAACAATTTCTTTCACTTTTTCCTCCATCTTCAGCGTAAAACAGATTTGCACATCAATGCAGAATTTAAAAATAATAATAAGCTAATATTTACTACTCCAATTGTTTTGGAGAAAGAACTATTATTGAATTATGCCATGAAAATCCAGATCACAAATCATACCAGAAATACCATAAGATCACTTATAACATAGATAAAGCAACAGACTACAAAAGTAGCCTAGAAAGCTGAATGATCTTACAATTGCAAAAATTCATCAAAAAGGACAAAAAAAGGTTTTTGTCATGCTCGTAATTCAATTTAATTTCTTCTTAACATACAAATATGTTTGTTAGATATAAATAATAACTGGTAATGCTGTTGGCTTATATCAGTACAGGACTACAGGCCACATTCCGTAGCAGCTCATCAAGATGACATTTATTCTACAATTGCTTTGTCTGAATACATTGTAGATCACCCATAATAGGACCCCAATTGACTTCTCCCTTAACTTGCTAGAGGAACCATCTCTGTTGCTCAATATGATAGTTTAACCTTTCTCCCAAAACAAAATACAGCAGCCTTAGTTAGGACGGAGAGGGACTAAAATCATGATTCCAAAATCTATAAACAAATTAATGTCCGCAAAGTCATGTTGTGGTAAACTTGTTCAAGTTCCAGATCTCGCCAATAAATAAGAAAATCTCAGAAAACCAAAACTGAAAGAGGGAAATAGAAAGTGAGGAAGATCATAACTACGTAGCCTATTCAAAAGTCAAAGAAAACATCCAGTGTTAATTTGTGCTAAAAATTACCAGAAGATTGGCAGTGCAATACATCAAGTCTTGCATCCTTATGCCCAAACCCCAAACAACCCCCCACCCCCAACCAACAACAAAAAATATTAACATAAACAAAAAAAAGGAAGAGACATAGACTGCTATCCAATAATCCATAATACGTTCAGGCCCCCAACAAGTTCTCTTCCAAGCCCAGCCCAGCCCAGCCCAGAGAAGGAAAACAGATACACATGAAGAATTTTAATAACAAATTACCAATAATCCAAAGAACAAACACTTGAATGCACATTATCCAAGCATTTTCGACACCCAGGCTCGACACAAAAAGAATTAACAAATAATCTACCCCAAGAAGCAGCATAATTGCACATGCAGATGAGGACATCCATCTGCATGGGGAACCAAGGAACTTATAAGGGCTGCAATTGTTCATTCATTTCATTGGGAAACAAATACAACACAGTGGCTTAATTGAGGCATAAATTTTAAGTCTCTTAAAACCAAATTTAACAAAAAGAAATGTTGACTAGATATACACTTATCAAGTTACCAAATTAATTGATTTCAATGTTTAGTGCTCCAAAGAATAATCAGAGCATGAGGATAGAATCCATGTTCCACTTCCAACCATTCCAGAGTCAATTTTTGAAATGTAACATCCCATTATGACTAAAAACTCATCACTTCATTTCAATCCCAAGTCCCAATAAAACAAAATCTTACTCAAGTATCGTTAAACAACTTCTCAATTCCTATTGTGATGCTAATTTTTGTCTTTTATCCTAGAGCATAATAAAGAGATCTAAAAAACAACAAAGAATTAAAGATAGCAGAGTAACTTCTTTCTGTTCAAAAGAAACACAACTACCAGCATGACGCAAATGAGTGAAAGTACAACCGCTAACAGGAAGCCTAAAAATACTGAACAACACACAGAAACACTAACCTGTTGTTCTAACTGGCGGGTACGCTCTTCAAGTCTTCTTATTGTTGCTTGCTGGTTTTTTAGATGAGTTGATTCAGTGCGGAATTCTTCAAGCTCAACCTTCATTTTTCTGTTTTCGGACTCCAGTTCAGACAATTTGGCATCCTTCTCCTGCACGACAAGAAGGTGATATCTTACAAAAGAAGCAAATACAAAGGCGACTAAGACAGATCAAAGGTTTATGAGATTTCATAAGAGCAACAAAGAGAGGTGGATGGTCGAACTGAGGAGGCGTGGGCTGTCTTACAAACATTCTCATTTACATAAACAACAACAAAATACAAACAAACAAACTAAGCCATCATATCTAGCCATCGCCCTTAGAGACCTTGTTACCATTTATTTAAGTATAACACGCCTTTAAACCTTTTTTTTCCAAGTCTTTTTTAGCCTTCCTCAATCCCCTTTTCATCTAATTTCTACTTTCTAGACTATATATAACTTTTCCACGTATTTATTTCATGCTCCTCAATTGTCATATTTACCCTATTACTACTTCTACAAGCACTAATTTTCTTTAATAAGAAACTGAAATTTATAGATAAAAAAGTAGGACGTACAAGCAAAGAAGAAAAAAGAAAATGAAGGGATAAGGTACCCCTTGTTTCACCCTAAAAACTCTACAATACAATGCTCTGGTTTTAACTACATCGGAGACGTGAAAGGTTCCAAATTTCTTATGAGTTGACGCACACCAGGCTACTCTTAGTTTAATCCTATCATACAATTCCTCTTTGGATCCCTCAAATCTTTCAAAAATTCTCTTGTTTCTTTCCAGCCAGACCACCCAGCACAGTCTATGAACAATGACTCTCCAAAGTTTTCAACCCTTCTTGCTTATGTGACATCCGAAGTTTGCCATGAACAGGTCTGCTGCACTCTGGGCACTGTTCACGCGGGGCCCAACACCTCATGTGCTTTGCTCCAAAGGGAAAAGGAGGAAGTGCAGTGGGTGAACAAATGATTCAGGTCTTCAGACCCATTCCTACAGAATACGCACCAACTTGGGGAAAAGAATACACTACGAACATGTTTCTGGAGTACCGTGGAAGTGGGTAACTTTCCCAGGATCATCTTCCAAGAGAAGACTTGAATCTTTTTCAGAACAGCAACTTTCCATGCTGCCTTAAACAACGGAACAGGCAGTTGTGAAAAGGGAAGAAAGAAGTAAAAAAGAATTTACACGAGAACCCCCCGAAAGGTCCAAAACCCATTTCCAATCATCCTCCCATTCCCGTATTGATCTAATTCCTTCAGGTGCTCAAGGAGGAAGCATATCTCCTGTGTTTCATGATCTTTGAGGTTCCACCAAAAGTGAAAATCCCAAGAAAGAGAGGATTGAAAAGACTGGTCTGAAATGAGAAAGGCGAAAGAAACGATAGGAGCATTGGAGACTAAAGATGCTATTGATGGAAGGAAATAGAAATGCAAAAGGCCAATCTGAACCAATTTCAATAAGAGTTTTAAATTGTTTCAGAATCTACAAAGATTGGTGTAAAAATTTCAATGCAAGTTTTAAATTGTTTGTAAATCCACGTATTGCATTTGGTAATTCTCGATACTGACTCATGGATATTTCCGTCTCCAGGTCTGGCCTTGAGCGCAGGTAGGTACAATTGTATCCAAAGCTTGTTAAAAGTTTCTAGGTTATTTACTGATTTGTGCTGATTATTACTCTGGTGTTACACGCCACCTTTAAAACAGAATTAAGTCTGAAACGATCCTCTTAACAAAAAATACAATAAATCGATGCTTTCAAAATGGTAAAGGTACTCACTGCAATTGAAGAAAGAACTGGGTAAGGATCTGGTGCTTCATAAAGTTTCTGATAAATGTTAAGAAAAGCATTTTCTCCATATTTCGCTCTCTTTGTAAGTTTATCAACCTCTTCTTGATAACCCTTAAGTAAAGAGTTGAACAACGCCAACTTCTCTTCATTTGAAGCCTTCTTGAAGTCTGACAAAAATTAATTTTCAAATGCAGATGATAAGTGTTAGGTGATTTACCCACAATCTCTGACAGTTGAAGGAGAGGTGATTAGATTACAGAGTAACATGGATATAGGGAAAATATGGAGGTTTGAGAAACCACAGCATGATGAAGAATAATCTAATAGAGGAAAAATACCTCTAGTGCTCTCTGCAAGCTTCCTACGATTCTTCTGGCTGTTTTCTTGATTTTCTGCAATTCTAAGTCCCTGTTCATCCAAGATAGTCCTCTCTTTTTCTAAATCAAAATCTGGAAGAAACAAAGCAGTGTGTTACAATTTGTATACGAAACACTTTTTTCTTTGCACAGAGGCATAAACGCTAAATATCTTTCCAATAGAGCTCTCAAACAATAAGTGCAACATATAGGCATAACAAATAATAGATACTAATGGATCTTTACACCAGATCCAAGGGAAGTTCTATTGGTGTACTAAGCACAGTCTTCTATTTAAAGTCACAATATTCTATGGGACATCAATTTAGTTGGGGATACTAAGAAAAGCATTAATAAAATAGATGTGGATAAAATATGAAATTAACCAAAGGTTCATTAGTTTCGGCAGTTGTGAAAGGAAACAAGGACAGAATCCCCTGCTATGGGGGTGCGCAGCACCAAGTGCTCTGGGCGAAATCAATACAAATTACTGGTAGTTTGTAAGTGTTACCCATTAAGAAGCAATCATTTTATACGTCACAATGGGACAAATTACTAGTAGTCTGTGTTCCACAGCACCAGGTGTTGTGCACCACCCACAGCACGGGATCCTGATCTGGAACTGAATACAATAAATATACTGTTTGAAGTTTAGATGCAACACAAGAATCTTCTGCGCCCAGTTAATGAAGTATTTGCTCCAAACACCAGATAAAACATATGCAGAAATATCACTAAATTTGCACCGGCAATAATGGGACTGAGAAAATAAATAAATAAAAATAAATAGATAAAAGGAACTATCTTGATGTCAACTAAACTCTGAATTAGCAGATACCTAGGAATGAAATTTAGAAAGAAGTATAATTTGAGTAATGATCACCTTTCCAGAAAGTAGCAACAGCAGGCACTGGGGCAGACGCTGACGATGTGTTGGCCTTTTCTCTCTCTAATCCTCCTCCTCCTTGAGACCCCTCCATTGCTGATCCCAATGTCCGGCAATCACGCTTCAATGCTGTTCCCGACGTTGAATTATTAGATAATCTAAGCAGCAGACTTGTTATTCATCACAATACCTGCACGATATCCAATATATGATCTTATAGTTTGAATAAGCAAATAAAACCCAACAGAATTAAGTGTGTCAGATTTAAGAAACTCGGTCGACTTTGTGATTCGAAAAATTCGATTAGAAGAGCTAAAAAGAAATACGATCGATCTCACCGTGCAGCTTCCGGCTTTGTCTGAGAATCACTACTGGTGATATAACAAGGGCATGGAACAAGATCTCTCAGCAGGTGTGAGAACAAAACCCAATATAAAATATAAATAATAATCTAAATATATATATATTTTTTTTTTTTTAAAGTTCATAATCCAGCAGCCAATCGTATTACTTTTAATTTTCTTTTTCATCCAAAATTGTAAAGATTTAATAATTTTTTTGCATCAACTTCATTTTTACAAAAATATATAAATTAATTTATTTTCAATGTAATATCCAGATTATATATATAATATTAATTTTTAAATTAAAAAAATTCGTCCAATTTTCAATCCACAATCATTAGAACCTTCAAAATTTATAATTTAATCTCAACCTTTCACATTTTTACAATTATATCACATTTATTTAAAATTTATGTTTAATTTAATTAAAAATTAAAATTAATATATGAAAATAATAAAAAATAAAAATTTACGTAAAACAAATTTAGAAGTACAAAACGTTACAAATAACATATTTAATAAATATAAAACTTATAAAATAAATTTTGATAATTTATTAAATAAGCATAATTAATAATTATTCTCAAAATAATATTATTAATTAAAATTATTTGTTGCATGAAAGTTATATAAAAATTTGAAAATCTAGAAAAAAATATTTCATAGAAAAAATATACAAAATATAAAATGAGAAGAATAAATATTTTTTTAAAATCATTTAAAATAATATTTGAACTATTATTTTTTTGTATTAATTTTCAAGTTTTTTAGTATATCGAAGAAATATTTATCAAAATTTCGTGTATGTATATATATATAGTTTCACGTAGAATAAACTTTTTTATTTAATATTACCATTTTCATACTTAATTTCTAGTTATTCTAATACTAGTATGAGATCCTCTGCAAAGCACGAAAATTTTATTTTGTATGTTTTTATAATTAAAAATATTATCAAAAGAAATTATTATGCTTAATATCTGAGTTTATAATTTTCATATTGAGTATGAATTTAATTTAAAATTTTAAATCAAATATCATTGATAAGACGTATTAAATCTACTACAAATCTAGATATTGATTTGTTTAAAGGATCTAGATATTGATTTATTTAAATAATTTGAATATTAATTGATAACAAACCAAATATGTTGTAAATTTCGATATATATATATATATATAATAAGAGAAGTACCACCTTAAATAAAAAGCAACAAATTTTTCTACCTAAACTATTTTCTAATTATGGTGTTTATTTTTCTGTGCAAATCTTATCATATCTATCTATATATATTTGATTGATAAAACTACAATATTTATTAATTTTCAAGTTATTATCTATCAAAATATGTATATTTGATTATCTTTTTATTTTTATTTTTATTCATTTTCCCTTTATAACTTTCTTGTTTCAACTTCAATTTTATTTTTAAAATATAGTTAATTAATTCTCTTTTCACGATCTTCAATTTGATATCCATATTGCAAATATATACACACATACATACATTAAAATTTAATTATTAAATATAACTTTTTTCTTAAGTTAAATGTGATATATATAAATATAAAAAAATCAATTATTTGCTCCTTAAATTACTTTTAACTATGATATCTATTTTTTTTTAAATATACATCAATGTGTATCTATTATAAGATATAATATAATTTGATTGATAGAGTCACGATTTAATAGTTGCTAATAATCGCAATAAAAAAATAATTATATTATTATTTATTTTTAGTTTAGTTATTTTACTATAAGAGTGTATCATAACATTTATATTCTCTACGGGCTTGTTTGCTTCATAGGATAAGGACTTGATATATAGAATATCACTCCCTATTTGATGTTTGTTCTGCAATATTAATAATCACTTAAGTCATATTAATGGGTAGGTTCGGTATCTCTTATCTTTAAAATACATGATTACGGATTAGCTAAAAAATTTCAACTCTACCCTTAATTATTTCAAATTATAATATAAAAAAATATGGAATAATTTACATATTATATTAACCAAATAACTACATGAAATTAATTTGTATGCAAGATATATCCAAATTTATAAATATTTATAAATATTTTTATTATAAATTTATTTATAAATTATATATAATAATTCTAAAAAGTCTAAAAATACGATAACTTATAAAAAATAAATTTGGTACTATGAAATATCATAATCTAACAACTTGAAAGAAAAAAAATGAAAAATTGGTAGTTTAAACAAAAAAAAGCTGAAAAGCTAGAAATTAAAATTCTATAATTTGAATAAATTTTTTAAAATTAATATAAAAATATGACTCTTAAAATTATATTTAAATATACAAAAATAATATTAATATAAAATCTAAAAATTATAATAAAAAATAAATTTATAAATTTATAAAAAATGAAAAATAAAAAATTAAGAAACAGCTATTTCAAATTACAGCTAACTATCTCAAAATTTGGAAATTGAAAATAAAAGAGAAATTATATTTAGAATACAAAATAATATTTCTAAAAATTATAACATTATAAGAAAATTTTGAAACATGAAAATTATAATTTTCAAATTTTATTTGATTTTGTAACATGTGCATTTATAATTTCATTTTTTATGATTTCAAAATAAAATTTTCTAATCTCTAGTTTTTCTTAATAATTTAAAAAAATATATATTTTCTTTAATGATGTGAAAATCTTCTCCCACAATTTTTTACATTTTAGAAAATTATCAATACTTAGCCACATAATTAAATCAATCGTCATGTTAGGAATTCATGACAAAATTTTGAAACTCTAATGAAAATTGAAAGTTAGAGAACAAAAGTCGTAAAACTAGAATACACACATTTAGTTCACAAGTTAAAGAATTTAAAAGGAACAAAAATTATCTTTATCAAAACTTTACCAAATTTTCATAAAAATAGAAAAATTCACAAGAATGCAACAATTGTACCCTAAATCATATCAAGTACTATTTTTTATCATATTTACATTTGTGATTCAAAGTTTACTTTTAAAGTGACCTAATAAATTTTAAATTTAAGTACATTGTGAAAAAAAAAAAACTTAATATTACAAATTATCAAATGTTAAAATTTGTAAAGACAATATTGAAATTTATGTTTGAGTTTCATCGGTTCTTAAAAATATGATACAAGAATAAAAATATGTAGAAGCAATTTGTGAATTTTTATTTTGATCAAAATAGAGATATGAGTAAAATGTATAATATTGATCATATTAGTGGGTATAATAGTCAATATATACATTTTACATAATTTTAATACATATATTAATATGAGATATTATGTATTGCATCCTGCAAAACAAACATAAGATTGATACATAATATTGGATAACAAATTATAGTATTATTATGTATCAAATATTATATCCTATCAAGTAAAGCAAACGAGTCGTAAATATAATTATATTATTACTATTTTTTTTAGTTTAGTTATTTTATTATGAGAGTATATCATAACACTTATATTTTGTAAATATAAATTGTAGTTCAATTTATATTTTGTAATTCCATCAATTTTGAGATATAGATAACCATTATATGTGCATGTAAGTTAGATTACAATCGATTCGATCTAACAATATAAATAATTAAGATTTACATAACATAATGAGTTTCATGTTACACATTAATTTATGTAATTTTATATTCATCAAATTTAATGTTAAAAAAAGAACAAAATATTTAATATTTTATTTTTAAAAATTTAAACGACCACAAAAGTTAAGATTAAAAAGAAAGAAGTATCTTACATTGCATGTCATTTGAGATATATTTAACATATATATCTATATATATAAAGAGAAGTAAAACTAATATGTCATTTTATAAATATTCGTTTTATTTTAATTTTACTATAAGTCAAACCACGTCTATCATTAGGCGCATCCTTAGTCAATATATCAAACCAAAATGTTTCTTTAAAATTTTATTTAATTTTTTCAACAAAGTTAGCACTTCATTTCCTAAACAAAAAATATAGTTTTTCAACTAAAACCATAAATAAATATTTTGATTGGGTCAAGACTCCTAATCCTAATCCTATTTGTTTAATACCTTATGATTTTAAATTTATAAACTCAAAATTCTCAATATTAATAAAATCATAAAAAACTAAATAAAATAATTAATAAAAAATAAATAGCCGTGCAACTCATGGGAGAAATTATTAGTTAATATCTAAAATCATTAAGTCAATATTCATTATCCA
Organism: Caryopteris x clandonensis; assembly: GCA_028749325.2. NCBI lineage: Eukaryota > Viridiplantae > Streptophyta > Magnoliopsida > Lamiales > Lamiaceae > Caryopteris > Caryopteris x clandonensis. The sequence goes on from JAPYKT020000012.1 coordinate 128,455, forward strand.
AATTAATTTATTTTTTTAATAATGATAAAATGGATAATTTTGCATCAACAAGAATGTTAATTTGAAATATTTTTCATATTATTTACAAAATAAAATCTCATATTTTTATTTGTTCTTACTCTCAAATCAAAAAATACACAACAATATTGGATACATATTTGATAAAAAAATTATTTTTTATTTAAACATTATAAATAGACTATACAAATATTAAGAAAAATATTTTTTATTAGAGACTACAAAAAAAGAAAAGAAAAAGAAAATGAGAGTGAATGGAGAAAATAATAACACTTTACTATTATTATTATTATTATTACTACTACTATTATTATATATTATATGTAAATATTAAATTTGCACACAAATTCGATTTCCATCGCTCATGAAATATCACTTAATTTGAAAATAAATTAATATATTTTGTTATATATATTTTTTTATGTCACTAATCTTAATAAAATTTGATGAAGATGTTAATATATTTTTATTTATATACCGATAAATATGCTATTAATATGAAGATTATTTTATAATTTGAAAAAAATAAAAATTTTCAAACATATCTAATGCAAATTTAATCTTAATAAATAAAGTTAATAAATTTATTTTATATTTATATATGAAAAAATATAAATCATATTTGGGCGAGAAAACAAAAGTGACTTATATATATAAATAATTTTCAAAGTTTGTTACATAAGTTTTTGTAATTCATTTCATATTTTGTTATTTTGATTTATATATCTCAAATCTTCACATATTATTTTATTTTTTGTTATTTTTATATTTTATCATATTTATTTATAATTTTTAATTAATATAAATTGCAATTTTGAATGAATGGGGTAGAATTATAAATATATGAAAAATTGTGATTAAATTGTATATTTTTATAGGTTCAAATTAATGTAAACGGAAATATGGACCGAGAATATAATTGATGTATTTTTGATAAATTGTAAATTAATTAGCAATTATTAAAACATCATACTAATATAGTTAAAATAATAAATTATTAGTATATATTTATAAAATTTGGCAGACATAAATTAATTAAATTTAAAAATATTCCGATTTGATTTTTTCTCGGACCCCATTAAACCGAAAGACACACCCACTTAGAAAATTGATTGGGCTTAGAGCCCACTAGGTCTGTAATTGTGAGTCGGATTGAAATGTGAGCCCAAGGAACATAACTAATATTCAAACATGCGACTAATTTAGTTAACTCATAAATACACAATCCCATAATTAAATAATTACAAACAAAAATTATTCTTCTCCATTAAAAAAACCATCACTGTCCTAAATCGTCGATCGAGCTGTCACTATCCTCTCAATAGTTCTTCTTAATACAGGCCCCTTTTGTATTAGTATATATAGTAAGACTTTAACTGAGCTTATAAGCTCTTAAAATATGTTATAAGATGTTTATAAGGTCGTTCAAAGTGTTTGCTAATTATTTTTTTTAATCTTAAAATAAAATATTTGAAGCTTATAATTGATAGATAAAAATTCCTCATTTTAATAAATACAATTTTGATTAAATATAATATTTTTCGTCTATTTAGTAATATTAATATCCTTCATAAAATAATAATTGGTTTTTATTTGCTAAGATGTTGTTATCTTTCTATTCCCTTCACGATATTAAAAGAAAATTGCTTTCCAATTTCTTGACACGTGTCTCTAAAATTCACTATATACAATTGATTAACATGCCTATTTTTCTTATATTTTTTTTATTTTTATTTTTTTTACTAAAATTAAAAAATTTAAATAACTTTTACCTTATATTTGTTTTTGATGTATGATATATCAAATTTAATCTTGTTTATGTGATATTTAATTGACACTAATATTTTACATTTTAAAATAAATAATTATATTTAAAGTAAAAATATAATTTTTTATATAAATTTAATAATTTTTTTTATTTTGATATATATGCTGGATTTGACTAAATACTATATTAATTTTATATGAATTTGATCTAAAAATATAATATATTTGTATAAAATAAAAATTATAATTGATTGTTTCATTTTAATAGATTTTAGGGTGTTATTTTGAGTTCGAAATATTCTGAAATTCACTTTAAAATATTATATAATTTATTACTTAATGAAAGTAATTTTAAAACTAACAGTGTAATATAAATTAAAAAAAATCATAATATTTATTGTAATAATAGTATATTTTTATCATATGTTATATCTCGTGGCGGGCGGCACCGTAATCAAAATAAAAGAACAGTGGTAGCATATTCATAAAACCTCCTCGCGTAGCTTTTGCATCGCTAGCTAGTCGCGGGTCCGCAAGTGAGAACGGTTATTTCTCCGACGCGCGAACACACACACACACACACACTCCCACCCCTGCCTGAAGAGAAGAATAGGAAAGAAAGAAGAAAAGGAAATGGGATTCTTCATTTTTCTATATCTATGCCCTGCAACTTATAACTGATAACGATCATTCCAAGGTCTTCTCTCTCTCTCTCTCTCTCTCTCTCTTGTGTCAGTATTATGTGTTCTCCGAGCATATGTATTGTGTGCTAAATTATGCATTTATTCCTCATGCGTGTGTTTTTCGTATTAATACGGGATCCTCTATGATCGAAGGTGTGCCATGGAGCTGGCACGCATATTTTTAGTGGGGTTTTTCATTTTTAATGACTCTGAGACATCTCACGTTGCATGGTTATCCGGCGTAGTTTCTTGATTAAATTGGTTGTCTCTTTGTGATTTTGATTTCTTTCCTTGTGGATCCTCAGTTTTCTTCTTCTCTCAGAGTGCCATTGACAAGTAGAAGATACAATGTCCAGCTTTGTGGGCGTTATCGTCTCTGATCCTTGGCTTCAGAGCCAATTTACGCAGGTCGAGCTTCGAGGCCTTAAATCCAAAGTATGTGAGTGACAAATTGATAATGAAAAATCCATGTTATCATCAATCGATCACCCAACTCCTTATGAATGAGTGCACACAATTAATATGTTGAACTGTGGCTACAGTTTATCTCTGCAAGGAATCCATCTGGGATTGTAACACTGGGAGCTTTGCCTCCAGTATTGGTGCAGTTGAAGGCCATCACAGGATTGTTAAATAAGGATAATATTAAGGATATCTTGAGGGAATCGTCTTCGGACTTTGACCAAGAAATTGATTTTGAATCCTTCCTTCGGGTATGTGTCTTAGGATTATTTATGACTTTGTTTTTGTCTTTGGTGTTCTTCTTATATGATTATCATGAGCTGTATCCATATGTTAGTGGGAGAATGTGGATTTATATGATATATTACTCATTATAATGCATGCATCTCTGTGGATTTGTTGAGTGTCATACACTAAAACTAACATCATGTTTGAGACAAATGAGGAAAGAAATGACAGCTTCACTTTTATTTCTGTTATTTGGAGGCATATTTGAACCTACAAGCTCGAGCCACAGCAAAAATGGGTGATTCCAAAAGTTCATCTTCATTCCTTAAAGCCACTACAACTACACTTCGCCATACAATCAGCGAATCGGAGAAGTCCTCTTATGTTGCTCACATTAACAACTTCCTTGGGGAGGATTCGTTCTTGAAAAAGTATCTGCCAATAGATCCATCATCAAATGCTCTTTTTGACTTGGCAAAGGATGGAGTTCTATTATGGTATGGCCAACACCTAGTATAAGATCATCCATATGTAGATGCACACGCTAAGGTTGTTTTCGACTGTTTAATTATTTTTGTGCAGTAAGCTCATTAATGTAGCTGTACCCGGTACTATAGATGAGCGGGCTATCAATACGAAGCCTGTCCTAAATCCATGGGAGAGGAATGAAAACCATACTCTGTGTCTTAATTCTGCTAAGGCAATTGGATGCACTGTGGTAAATATTGGCACACAAGATTTGGTGGAAGCAAGAGTAAGCAAATTATTTCTAGTCATGTCTTGCAATGTTGAGGAAATTATCATTATAACACGCATGAGATTCAGTGATGGCATTCTTTTTATTATATCACAGCCCCATCTAGTCGTTGGATTGATTTCTCAAATAGTCAAGGTAAATCAGATGCTCCATTCATTGTTTTTATGATTTTAAGCTGAAAATATCCTGAGGCTGAATATTATCAGCTGTGTTGGATCCACAGATACAATTGTTAGCTGATCTTAATCTGAAGAAGACTCCACAACTTGTTGAGTTGGTGGAGGATAGCAAGGTAACAGATTATTGATTGGTTACCATGTTCCCATGATCAAAGGCATCAGTAAGTCGTTTATGCTGAATAGCAATTTAATACAGGATGTGGAAGAGCTTATGGGTTTAGCCCCAGAGAAAGTCCTTCTAAAATGGATGAATTTTCATTTGAAGAAAGCTGGGTATCAGAAGCAGGTCACCAATTTTTCATCTGATCTAAAGGTAAGAAGAGTTGTAATATTACCGTAGAACGGAGCACTACAGTTTACTCATTAAAATTTACTGCATATTTACTTTCTGCTATGGTGTGGTTATGCAACCTTGTTATAGTTTTTGCTGGTTATTCCTGAATGTCATATTCCTCTATTAGTAGTATTGGAGAACAGTTTCACATGCCCAATATTCAGCTGGGCTTCTGAGATGATATTTTATTTATAGTTATTCCTCATGAACTCTTACTTTAATTTGCTAGTCTTGCTTTTGGAAGGATGCACGAGATATTTATGATTTAAGAATTGTAATAATTATCCTTAGCATCAATGAATTGCATTATTCAGTATTGGTCTTATTATTTTGTTGTCTAAAAAATATATCTCAACTGCATTCCAACTGCAGGATGGGGAAGCTTATGCCCACTTGCTCACTGCTCTTGCCCCAGAACTTGGCAATACGACAACGATGGACGTAAAAGATCCCACTGAAAGAGCCAATTTGATCCTTGAGCAAGCAGAGAAGCTGGATTGCAAAAGATTTATTACTCCAAAGGACATTGTTGAGGGCTCAACAAACCTTAATCTTGCATTTGTTGCTCAAATATTTCAACACAGGTTAGATTAACTGCTAATTTATAGTCTTTGGTGATGAACTCTTTTTATCCACCCTGGGTCATTGTCAAGAAATTCAGGATTGTGCCTATATTTTATCTTTAAAATATGATTTTGAGAACCTCTTTACTTATCTAGTTAAAGATGGTGATTACTATTATATATCTGCAGCAAAGGGTAACATGATAATGGATCAAGAAACATTTAGTTCTATATTGACAACCATACAATTTGCAAAACTCAGTCGTAATCATTTATGCACCAATTCAATTTGCTATTTTGCTTTGTCGTTTCTGTTATTAATTCAATTTAGGTCCTTCCGTTTGGCTGCCACTAAATTTGTTCCATATTCTTTATAAACAAAATTGGTCCTGTGTTGGAGTAAAAGAGACAAAATTACAGAACAGTACACACGAGCCCAACGGAAATTACGGTCCCACGCCTGAAGTCTGAATTTCAATATGCAATATCAGATATCCATTCCTTCCTTTTACAGAGTACTTATAGCTGGTCAAAGACCCTTTGGTGTCTCCTAATACATTCCCCCCAATTAATAAATAATTCTTGAAACTATAATAGTCAAAGAGTAATAAAAGGCTTTGAAATCAGAATAACAATAAATGATTGAATAATTGGTATTTGACCTTAGACTGACTTTTCCTTCCTCCTTTGATAAATCACTGGTGCATCAATTCCCTCCCCCATAAGATTGGCCTTGTCCCCAAGGCTAAAGTCGGGAAATTGGCTGCGTAACTGATCAACATCGACCCAAGTGTTGTCTTCGTTGGCACGTCCCTCCCAAGCAATAAGGACTTGGGAGACACGATCGTCCCCTCGCCACACTTGACGATGGCGAAGCACCCGAGAGGGTATGAATGTGGGAATCGACTCGTCGTCATCCGGAGGTAGGTTGGGATCAACTGAAGCATCTCCCACAAACGTCTTGAGCTGTGACAGATGGAAGACCGGATGCAAGCGACACCCTTTGGGCAGTTTCAGGCTATAAGCAACTGTGCCAACTCGTTGTTCGACCTCGAAAGGCCCGAAAAATCTAGGTGCTAATTTGACTTCCAAGCGACAAAAAGCGAGGCTTGGCGATAAGGCCAAAATTTGAGGAAGACCCGATCACCAACCGTAAACTGGACATCACGTCTAAGTTTGTTGGCCTCTCTTGCCATACGCTGTTGAGCCCGTTCAAGGTGGAATTTTAAATTTTGCAATATGGAATCACGTTCCACCAACTCGTTGAGAACAGCCTTCACGCGAATCTCTCCGGGCAAGAATTGGGCCAGCACAGGCAGTTTCTTGCCATAGCAGGATTATGAGAAGGAACACCTGTTGAGCGGAAGTAGGGTAGGGTAGGGGTGGTCTATTTCCGGAAATCCCGCGATTGATAGGCGAACGATAAGGAGACTGAGGATTCAACTCTGTTAGTTCTCGTTCAATCTCACGAGCCAGATGCATTGTGGTGGCAAAGCCCTCGGTATCTTTGGTACGGATTCGCAAACGAATGTCGTTGCAAAGGCCATGGAGAAATAACCCAAGAGCATCAGCATCAGACAAGGTGGGGACTGCTGCTAGCTGCGTGATAAAACGGTGGACGTTCAGTGGAGGCTTGACGGGCGAGGGCCAGAGCTTCACAAGCGTTGGCATGGGGATTAGCGCCAAAGTGCTTAAGTAATTCTATGGAGAAACGTTGCCAACTAAGATCAGGGATGCGATTGCGAAGCCACTGCAACCATGGCAAGGCGGGGCTGTCCATGGCTACTAATGCATACTTAACTTTCATATCTTGGGGGGTGTTCTCAATGCAGAAAAATTGATCAGCTCGCGACAACCATGAAGCGGGGTTGTCACCGCTAAAGAGAGGGAGTTCCAGTCGCGGAAGGGGACAGCGCACAATTTGTGGTTGCGGCACTGATCCCGATGAAGCCGACGTTGTATCGCGTAAAGGGGACTCCGGTGCGATGTTCTTGTCCCATTCCAGGGAGCGAAGTGCGTCCTGAATTTCTTTGACAAAGGATGCCAGCGAAGCCATGGAACCCTTCATTGTTCCATGTATAACAAGGCATATTGTTCGGAAAATTATGCGTACAACTGTAACTGCGACTCACATTCAGTATAATCTGTCTCTATTTGTTTTCTGTTATTTAGTTGAATCATAATGGGAAAGATCCATTTATCTTTTTGCTCTCTCTCTCTCTCTCTGTAATGGTTTGTACTTGATAGTAACACTTCTGCTTTTTTTTTAAAGAAATGGACTATCTGTAGACAACACAAAGATTTCTTTCGCTGAGATGATGACAGATGATGCTCAAACTTCACGCGAAGAAAGATGCTTCCGGCTATGGATTAACAGCCTTGGAATTGAGTCCTATGTCAACAATCTTTTTGAGGATGTTCGTGTTGGGTACGTTCCCAATTATTTTTTTTATCAATAATATAAATTCATTGACCAAAAGAATTTATGTGATACGATGGGCAAAGCACCAAAAGAACTAGTCAAAGATCCCATGTCTTTATTATGATGTTTGACTTATGCTTGATTTTTATTCGTGATGCATGCATGCAGATGGGTTCTCCTGGAAGTACTTGATAAAATTTCTCCTGGTTCTGTAAATTGGAAATTGGCTACAAAACCTCCAATTAAGATGCCTTTTAGGAAAGTTGAAAACTGCAACCAAGTTATAAGTATTGGGAAGGAATTGAACTTCTCACTTGTAAATGTAGCTGGAAATGATATTGTGCAGGGAAACAAGAAGCTCATATTAGGTAAGCTGCTCCAAATTGCCATTTTCTAGTTCAAAGCATTGGCAATTCGCTATGTCCAAATTGAAAATATTTTGTATGGTAAAGCTGTGTACATGTTTAACTTCATTAACTTTTAATAATGGGCCATCGTGACCATTTTATTTACATGTTGCGTCAGTACAAAAAAACTTTGCATGATTTTTTTCATTCCATTATATGTATGTTTGATATCCTCATGAGACATTTTTATATACTTAGTTATATCACACACTTCTCAGTTACATAAAAAATTTGGTACTTGTTTCTATGGAATATTTTACTATTACAATTTTACAAAAGCACAAATAAAAGTAAAAAAGGTTTGATCTCTTCTGAAAACTAACATTATGTTGAATTAAAGAAAAAAAAAATCCATGATAAGAGTTTTCTACTCTCAGCCGGAACAGGTTGTATAACATTTATAAATCATTTGTGTATCCAGTTGATGAAAGTCGAGGAATCTTTCTCATACTATTTTATTTTTCTTCATGTTCTTATGTGACGAGTAAATTAAGGTCTTTAGAATCAAACTTATCAGTATGCAGTGAAGGATTATGAGTTTCTGTGCCTTATACTGGCATCAAGTCTTAAAATAGTTGCTGGTGCACAATGGGCTTTGCTCTTCTGCCACAGACTTCTTTTAGAGGCTGCTTGAAGATTGTGGCATGTAGGCAGGGAAATCTGCTGCTAATCATGGTTATAAGAGGTAGCACTATCAATTTCTTGATCCTCAAGCTGATTCATAGGTCGATCTCACACAGCTGGTTCGATTAGTAAAGGAAGTGAACTGGACCAGATCACTTTATGCTAAGAGTTTGTTGAAGGCCATGAACACTTGGGTGGATTCAAGGGAAAGGCTGAACTGAATGTTATTACTTAACAAGAAAAGGTGGATTGAAACATAGTCTTTGGCAAGCTATAGGAGGATTATCATCATATAATGTTGAAATCTAACTTTCTTATTTGAAAACCCAAGTTTATTGGAAATTATATCTTACAGAATGAGACAGCAGTAGTGGATTCCCCTTCTCCATGATTAGCTTCATGTACTCTAGATATTACTTTCAATCGTCCATTTAATTCTGGTCCTCAAACGCATGATGAGCGTCAAAGAAAACTATTTAGAAGATCAATCCTATTGGGGACTTGCAAGAAAAATTTATAGCATAAAAGAAAGAATGTTCATACTTCCTTGACCCGCAATAGTGATTAGGTGGGCCATCGGCACTGTTACAGTTTTTGTGTCCAGGGAGGATTATAATTGTCAAACTTCATAGGGTTATAATTTATGTTTGGTTCCTCTAAAACCAAGAATCCATGAATATACATCTTCCATATGTAAGGAATGAATGGAGTCAGAGATAATGAATTTACCATTTCAGAAAAATGAGCAGGAACTGGAGTTTTGGAAAGAGTTTCAATAAACCTCACAGCCTTCCAATATCTTCTTTGTTGAAGTTGCGAGCATTACCACCATAAGAAACTAGCCTCTTAGGAGCGTGCATCTCGATCGACAAATGGGTTTGCTCCTTTGTCTTTAAAAACATTCTTGTTGTGCAGTTTAAACCATGTTCCATTGTAAAGAATGAGCGTTGAATGCCTTCTCAATTTGACCCTTCTGATTGCCATCTCTCATAAGTTATCTAGGAGAGTAATGCTCATTCTTCAGTAGACTGTTATTCAAGCATAACCAGTTTTATGCTTTTGTTATAGATAACACCTCACAGAAGACAGGCAGCGATTCCTTGCCTAATATCTGGTCTGTTTAAACTTTTAGGGTTCAGACCTACTAAGAACTCTAAAATTCCATCCGTGGAGTGCAATCCATGAGATTTTGCATGTCATGGACACATTTTCATTCTCAGATCTCAGAAATGGTCGATTTTTCTATTTAACTGACATAATATTATTCAGACCCTTCCACTTGGTTATCTCTGCTAAGAGTGCCATTGATCTTCTAATCTTTTTCCCTTGGTTTACAAGCATCTTAGGCTTATCTAACATAACTTCCACCTTTCCTTTTTCCCCAGCCTTTTTGTGGCAGTTAATGAGATTTTCTATGCTTCAATTATTAAAGAATTTGAGATCACATTCACAAGGAAAGGAGATAACAGATGCTGACATACTAAATTGGGCTAATAATAAAGTCAAGAAAGCTGGTAGAACTTCCCAAATGGAAAGCTTCAAGGTAAAATTCCTGAAACTTTAACATGTAGCACGTGTAAGTTGGATAGTCTTACACCACAGTAACATTATCTTTCTTAATGTTCTTAGGATAAAAACCTTTCAACTGGGACTTTCTTTCTTGAACTACTAAGCGTTGTGGACCCCAGGGTGGTTAACTGGAGCCTTGTCACTAAAGGCGAAAATGGTATGCAAGCTCCCATCATCCCTTGCCCCAACCCTTACATTATGTTGTTTCTCTTGCATTCTAAGAGTTGCTTTCCTGATTTCGAATGATACTTGAAGTGATATCATTAGGTATATAGCTCCTTTAATTGAATGATGCTTGCACATTTTTCGACATTTTTATATCCCATTTATATTGATCATATTTTAGTCGCTTCTCCAAGTCTCTGGCTGTTCACTCAACTTACTCCCGGTCAAAAGCAATATTCAGTGAAAATGAAAATGGGTTTAATTGTAATTTGCAGATGAGGATAAGAAGTTGAATGCAACATATATAATTAGTGTTGCCCGAAAGCTTGGATGCTCCATATTTGTATTGCCTGAGGATATAATGGAGGTGAATAGTTCCACCATTTTAGATTAATGTGAATCTTATACTCAATGCTGACATACAACTACCCTCTCTCACTCTCTCTCTCTCTCTCTCTCTCTCTCTCTCTCTCTCTCTCTCTCATGTTTGGTTTGGATGATTGGTGGTGATAGGTGAACCAGAAAATGATCCTCACACTGACAGCAAGCATCATGTATTGGAGCCTGCAACGCAAGAGTGGAGAGTCTGAGCCCTCATCCCCTGCCACTACAGATGGTAACAATGAAGGACTTGCAAATGAAATATCTAATTTGTCAATTGAGGATGCTGCTGATACTGACCAAACCGAATGAATTGGGTAATAATGGTTTGGTTGCTCAACACCATGTGAGTATAATAGGTAGAAAGGTTTGCATGAATGACATTTTTTTGGAACCTTAGGTTTATTTGTTGGGTCCTCATTTTTGCTTTTGAGAGGACAAGCAAGTTATTAGGATCTCCAGTAGTTGAACTTATTTTAATGGATCACAGTAAATTTAAGGCCTAGGAAAAAGGCTCTGAAGTTTCCATATGATCTTGGCTGCCTCAGTCAGACCCAAATTTAATGTTTTTATTTTTGTAGAATTACCGTCCTCCTGAGGTGAAGGCTCCAGTACGCTAATTATTTCCCTTCTCTCTCCATCGACTCCCATTGCTTATTCTCATTTTTCAGTTTTGTAACATATTTTGGCATGCTTAATATTCATGGAGGCTGGATCATCTCCTGTTGGTTACTGACACGGAATTGCTATTGAATCTTGTATCCATTAAACCGGTCTTCCCTATGCTACATCTGTGCACCGGAAGCTTTTCACCACAAATTTTACCCACACCCATGTGGATGTATAGTTAAAATTTCACTAAATTGCCCACAAATTAATCCTACAGAAACAAGAGAGAGATCAAATCTACTGCAGCGATGGTAAAATGGTATACAACGGTTTCAGTCATTATGAAATTTCAAAAAAGCAGACACATCAAATGCAATCCAATATTAAGTACCCAAGCATTACTTATTCCTTCATTTTTCAACAAAAGCAGGAAATTTTATTTACTTAAATAAAAAGTACAAAGATACACAGGGATATGAGCAATCCCTTAACACACGCATTTCCACTCTCTCTAACAATGACTGACAGTCTGACACCAACTTATGTTCCCAAACCCTCGTAACAAAATTTGTGGTACCGATATGAATAATGGGAATACTATATAGACTATGAAGAAGTATAAGAATGTGGCCTTCAAGTTCCTCCGGCTTCACACAAGAGAGAGAGTTGGTGGAGGAAAACTTTCATGTGTAGGTTCAGATTCCAATGATTTCTTCTCCTGCTCCGCCACAAGCATGAGCATCTCAAGGCGCTGGTCAAAAAGTAGCGCACTTTCATCCCTCTTGTCGAGTTCAGCACCTTCAGCCTCCAGCCATTTCTCACGCAAATCATCTAGAAGGTTCCCTTCTATTGTATTTGCCTCAGCTCCTGGAGCACTTGGGGCTGTTGTTCGGAGAGTTGAATCTCCAGATGGAGGAGGCAGGGTCAAAAGCATTGCCCGAAACTCTGGAGTATCAGCAAATGTCTCGAAGTTGCATGCTATTGCATCTAGGCAGTATTCCCGAATCTTCGAAACCCCATACCTTCAAAATGTAATAAAATACCACATCAGAAACACCAGATCAGATGAACTGAATCACAGCCAATCATCTTATTATATAGGAGGCAAACCAGCCGGCACGTAGAATTTGCCCAGCCTGGCCCCTTTGAAATTATAACTATTTCATGGGGCTGTCACTAATTTGGCCTGTATTGCCCATCAGACCAGGCCAAATCAGCCTGGTTTAATTTGAGCCAGCAAAATAAAGTCTCATACCGACCATTTTCGCGGGCCAGACTCAAATTGCCACCTCTACTTTGAAGTAGCATATAAAATCAATGGACTGCAAGTAGAACAAAGAGCATTTAAAGTTGCAATATGCTGCAAACTAACAGGACTGGCATTTCTTGTGGCATCCAACTATGTATGTGTGCACTGCCAGTATTATTTGGTAACTAAACCCATATGCTTTAGCACATACATGAATTTTAGTTTCACAGGTAGTAGAGGAGAAAGAAAGCTTGGACGTAGAGTTGCAGATGCAAAACCTCCAAGATTATGAGATTCTATTTTTCAAACATATCATTTTTCCTACCTAATGCTGATTTAATCTGGATTCACGTCATGACCTGTATCCAAATCATCGATGCATCAGAAGATATGCATACCACTGTCACTGCAACAGGCCTTTCACCAGCAGGTAAATATGGTGATAAATAGATCCTTCATCTCAACTCACCCATGGTTCAACAAGTTCAATTAAAGATTAATGCTGAATGACGATTGTTTGAATAGTTAGTGAGCTCAAGCAGATCAATGCATGTGGTACAATATTGACCCAAGGGATTCATGGCTAGGCTAAACTATGTTGCGTAGATTGTACTATTAATGCAAGTATTTCTCCCATATGATAAGGAACGTATGTAGATCCTTCCATTCCATTCATAAAACAAAATTGCTAAACACTCTGAGACCGATACTCTACAAAGACCACCGTCTAATCCCTTATCCAAGTTCATGTAATAGGCAATAACCTTGAGGGTTTACATGTGTTTTCAAATAAAATTATATAAGTTATGGAACTTTCGCTCCTCCCTGGCCAAAATTCTTTACCTACTTTAGCAGTAAATTGAGTTTCACATAGCATAAGCAATCATTGTTGGTAAAATTTGTTGATAAAAAATTCAATATTAATAGGTGTTAGTAGCAAAAGAGAAAAAGTATATCACACATATCACCACAAAAGTATATATTCAATTAAAACAACTATAATAATAATATAATAATATACAACAACAACAACAACAACAACAACAACAACAACAATAATAATAATAATAATAATAATAATAATAATAAAAGAATGAAAGCGTAAAAAAAAGAGCAATGAACCATACATGTCAGATAATTGCAACCAATGGCATAATTCTGCAGGAGAAACCATTTCTAGTTGTGGTAGAAGAGCATCAGCCACTGCACGTTTAAGAGGAAATAAGAGATATCTTGAAGCAGCATCAAACATTTCTTCAGCCTGCATAACTTGAAGATTCAATTAACCCAATAAAATAAACACAATTTGCATTTCAAGAGTTTTAGGTTAAGCACACCTGATCAGGGTTTATATCTGTCAGGCTGTCGGTATACCTGAATCAACAAAATAAAAATTGTTTAATTATGATAGAATCTAGAGTAGTGCTAGGAGGGGAGAACCATTGGGGAGAGTAATCTTCGGCAATTCAACTTGTATAGCAGTGCAGAACATACTATAAAGGTTATACTAACAGAGAGCCCCGAAGACACACAGAAAATGTTTGATGGGTGTAAACGGTGATAATTCGGTAGAAGTATTTTGTATCTGTAGGGGGGATTTCAATAGAGCAAGTGAAACCTGAGACTCACCCCCAACACACTTCTCTCTTTTACAGCTACAAACTTCCACCATCATAGAAGATAAAATAATATGTGAACCAACATGTGTTTTCTAGACTTGACAGGGAACATTTGTCTCGATAACCCACATGGAATCAGATAAAAAATATGGCAGATAAAGACAGCAAAAGTGTTAAGCATGTGATAAAATTTGGGAGCTTTTGTTTATGTGGTTTTGTTTTGGGGGGAAAGGGGATGCACCACAGGGAACTGCACTGGGTCACAAGGAAAAGCTAAGGAGGACCAGTAAGTTGGCTCAAGCATCAGGACCAACTATTATATCAGTATTTAGAAAGGGACTACAAGGTTTTGTCATATTTTTTTCAGGGCAGGAGAACATATTCCCTTCAACAAGTTGACTGGAGCTGCAAATGAATCAATATTTTATGCATGGTGCACATGTAGCATCTAAAGCACCAATTGCCTGAAGATACACCAGCCATAAACATTTATTCATTTGTAGCCCTTGTGAGTCTTGGTGCAATTATAAGCTCTTTATTTCAAACACGTTTATTAATTGTTTTTCAAGGTCAAATAGACGGCAGAAGTTTCTCAAGTGAGCATCTGAACTAAGAGGCAAAAATACCATAAGTAGATTTGCAACCATGCCTACAAAAGATTTCCGTTCAGACATACCTCCCCTTTTTAGTCATGTCAACTGCTTGATTTTTTTCTTTCTGGTCAAATAAAATGCCCAAAATATTTTAACATTAGTTCTTAGTTATAATTACGAAAGGAAAGAAACTTATAGCAAATATTTACAAATAATTGCTTGGGATAGTGACTAATGATAATAAAAGGGCGGTAGAGGCTCATTGTATCATGTGCACAAGATTATAAGAGACTAATATGGATGGTTTATTTTTTTAGGTATTGAAATATCACCAATCAAATTTATATATTCTCTCAAAATGAAAAATAAAGGTTTAATGCTGAATATCTAATACGATGAAGTACTGCGTACAAGAACAAAATCCCTTTCCTCCTTCCCCCAATCCCCTTCCCTTGCCCTTTACTGTGACTGAACTTCATGCAACAATCCATTCTATCTCTCTCTCTCTTTCTCTCTCTCTCTATGTATATATAAAAAAATGTGGCATGTATTCTATCACTATACACACATGTAAGAGCTTAAAATGAGTTATATGCTCCTTGATTATTAAAAGTCCAAAAACCATGCATAGAGCATTTATTTACGGAAGGTTTACCTAACGATTCACGTTCTTTCTGTATGTTCTCAAATACATAAATGCTCATAATTTAATATCACTTCTCCTAGATGAACATGATCAAAAGATGAAACCAACGTTTTTCACATGTTAAGAGGGCTAGAGTTTCCAACATTCCATGTTGATTCAGTGTGTGTGCTTATATGACAGGGAAAAAGTGGTGGGAGAGTGGGGAGAAGGATAGATAAAGAGCACATACATATATTCTATCATTTTCCAAAAAGTCTCTGCACTCAGGTCATGTTCTTCAAGGCACGGAAGAGCATGATCATGTAAAGTCTCACTTCCTTCAAGAAAATCCTTCATCCGGGATAATCTTGCCTTGAAGTAATCAGATCTTGATGCTAAAACAATTTGATGACATCGGAATATCTTGTTATCTATCCTAACACAAACATCAGCAAGGTCGTCTTCTGAATCTCTCATTTGCATTGAATCAAAAAACGGTGCAACATCATCAATACTATTGTCAACGTGTTCTCCTCTAGAGGAATTAGCAAAAGAGATTTGGAGGATCCGATGTAATGCAACAGGGAGACGATCTTCTTCAGGAAGGGAAATGCCCTGCAAGATGAATCTCTTCTGAGAGTCTTCTATATCTCTTAGAGCTTTGTACTCTGCGTGTCTTTGATGAACGAGTTCTTTCTCAAGAAGACTTTGTAGAGATTGGCACTTGCAAACTTTGCAAATTCTAACAAGATCTTCCATGTCATCAACAGCAACCTCTAGTCTATCAGAATAGAAGAAATGGACAAGGCTAAAAAGAGATGGATAAGAAAGCTTTTCACGTGAAAATCGGACTTCCTTTCTTTCTCTCCAATCAGTCTCAAACTTTCTCTTGAAGAATGGTGATCGGGCACCCAAGATGAGTCGGTGAGCTTCAAGGGGTCTTCCTTGCACGTAAAACACAACATCAGGGGGCCAGTAGCTGGAACTCAACTCTCCATTTGATGAATTACCTACTATTCAATGATGAATCACCATGAAAGCATTCAAATACTAAATTATTCTTAATCATGAGAACAATGACATTGTTAAGTTTGATATCAATGTTTGTAGATAATCTCAATACTAATCTCAGTGTTTGTAGATAGGATATCAATGTTGTACCATCTCATCTGCTCCGATATCCTTGCACTGGAACTACTGTCATTCCATAATTGTCTAGAGCATAGATATGTAGGGAATTATCTAAAGCTAAGCACATATGAATGAGATTAAGGCATCGTGAATTGAAGAAGACACTTAAAAGTAAGCCTCGAAAATGCGGAATGTAATGTTACCGGGCACCTACCACAACTGCTCCGGCTACACTAACGTAGAACACAATGTCTTAAGGAAATTGCGACAAAAATAGATTTCGTTTTTAAGTAAAAAAGAAAGGGGGAAGCGCCGAACCTGGCAAAGATGAATTTATATGATCGTTGGTGTTTAATTGGTCGTGTAGGTAGGCGCGGTTGGCGTTGCAGGACAGGAAAGTATCTCTCAAGGCAGCCTGCAAAGGTTGGAGAGGAGGAGGTCGGGCCTCGAAGGCCTTAAGCAATTTCCGTACCTTGAGATTGAGGGCGGCGTAGTGGCAGCGGTCGCCGTCGAATGTATGCTCGGAGCAGATAGCGCCGCTCTCCAGCAGCATCCGCGCGGCGTCGAGATGACCAGCGAGGCAGGCGTAGTAGAGGGCGACAGAGTCCCATTGGTCTCGTGCGTTGACGTTGACACCAGATTCTAATAGATAGCGGAGACGGTCGACGTCGCCGGCGCGGGATGCCTCGAAAACGTCGCCGTATGGGACCTTCTTCAGAGGTAATGAGGAGTTGAAGTCCTCGGCCTCGAGCTCTATCTCGTCCAGTTCCGACATGTGTGGCGGTCACTAATGTTGGACTAAGCCTCCACTCCTTCAGTCTTTAGTTATGAGGGTCCGTTAGCTTCGCCCATTAGATTAACCCTTAATATTTCCACTCCATTTTATTTTACACTTATCAAATTGACCTGGGTGGGTCGATGGACTAGTTCGATAAGCTCGGTATTTAAGATTTAAAATATGGTTCAGGAATATACATGATCAATTTAATGTATTTTATAAATGTTGGGCTGGATGGAATTTAAAATTTAATGATCTAATGAAATTTCGAGTCAAATTTATCATCGACCCACATATTTAGGTCATTTGAATCGGACGGTCCGAATTGCCATCTTTACATATATTTACTGTTTCGCCCTACATTTTTTGGTTGTCAACCAATAGGTTGCATTTGGAGCCATGATGAATTCTACAATTAAATTCCAAATCCAATCAATTTGTTTAACTAAAAACTTAAATTAATATATTTTATATTTATTCTAAATTTAAAGTTTAATTTTATAAATTTAAAATCTATGATACAATCTAGTTATTTGAAATACATCCTCACTTTTTTACTTGAAATTATATAATTACATTCAATATTTGATGACAATAAAATAAAATAACAACAACAACAATAATTATTAAGGAGTTTCTATTCACACCACAAATATTATTTTGTACACCACAATTGTTTTGCACACCACATAAAAAAATATTTAAAAATTTAATTTTACTAAACTCACCCCCGAAATACCTATTCTGCCCATTTAAAAAAAGAAAAAAAAAAGAAAAAGAGAAACTGAAAACTGAAACCCAAACTCTAACCCATCACGTTCGACGCCGGTTACCCTCTTCTTCCCTTCTCTCCCCACCCGGCGCCCATACACACAGTTCTACTCCTCTTCTTCTCAACAATGAGTAATGGATGCAGAAGACGACAATGTCTCGAGTCCTCCAGGTAATATTTCTATTCGTAATGACAAAATTAAAGTTTTGGATCCTGCGACGCATTCGGCGCTGGTTGGCCGACGCCCTGCGACGCGTTCGGCGCTGGATGGCCGAACATACTTACACAGGTTCGACGTCCACTGGCCGAACGCATGTCCACCATTCGGCGTCCACCAGCCGGAACCCACATACATGCGTTCGGCGTGCATAGGCCGAACGCATGTCTACGCGTTCAGCGTGCACTAGCCAAACATTCCTACCCCTGTTCGGTGTGCACTGGCCGAACGTTCCTGCCCCTTTTCGGGATGCACTAGCCGAACGTATTGATGGGTTGAGCTAAATTCCGCTCTTTAAGTTTTTGATTTTGATTTTTACAGATTTGATTAATTTTGCAGTATCTTTTCTTCTTAATTTAGGGTTTAGGAATGGCATATTTTATCTTCTTTTGCTTCATTTTTGTTTTATTTATTGTTGACTACATTTTCAAGTTTGTAGAGACATGGCAACTAAACATACTATTAATATACTTGTTTTAAAAAATAATTCCCATCCTGAAACAGATACATAATTGAAAATATGAAATGCACCCAATTTTTTTGTTCGAACATATTTTGTCAATATTTTATTTTCTTGTGTTACAGTTTTTGAAAGAAGAAGGAGACGACCAACAATATCAAATAGAAGATTAAGGGCTGCACAACAATCTAAATTTGTGGCAGGTCCTTCTAAAGAAAATGATATTGGTGGGCCTCAAGAATTCGAGGCATATGCTGATGTGCCTCAAGAACAAGAGGGGGAACATGATGAGATCCTAATGGACCCATTTCCTTGTGGTCCTTATGATCCGTCATTGTTACGAAGTTTTAAAACCAAAGTAGCTGCTGACATTTGGATCGGTATTGATAGAGGTATTTTAATCACACTTCTAAGCTTCTAAATTGGGTGTATCTCGAAGATGAGACGACACAAGTTTGGAGGTTGTATGTTAAACAATTTAGGCTTCACATTCTGAGCAAAATTTCATATAAAGCTCCCAACAGAAACTTAATTTCTGATTTGTAGAACGTTGACAGCTGGAGACCAACACATTCCATTTACTATTTGGTGAGATGACGATCATATTAGATTATGTATCGTGTCTACTTGGTCTACCAGTGATAGGGCAGCCAGTGCATGTCGCAGACGAGACTTCAAAATTCTCGCCTGTGCTGATTCATTGACTATTAGGTGTGTCAGTTGAGGATGCTATATCGGCACTTAATAACAAGAGGGGTCAATTAGTGAAGTTAGAGTGGCTGTGTAACACCTTCTTGGGCATATTTCAAATTTTGGATAGAGCTATTATAGAAAAGACAGCGAGAGCATATATACTATATATTCTTGGCTATAAAATATTTTTCGACAAAAGTGGTACTCGAATTGCGGTTAGCTATTTGAAGCTACTAGAAAATACAAGTGTTGTTCAAGAATATGCATGGGATGCTGCAACTCTTGTCTATCTTTACAGGCAACTACGATCTACATCAAGATCGGGTGTGAAGCAAATAAGTGGGTATCTTACATTATTGGAGGTAAGTCATTGTTTGAAAATAATTTTATTTTAACATTATGCTACAATTTTTAATATGTTATACAATTGTATTTCTATATATGTAGATATGGATTTACGAGCACTTTTCGACTAGCCCACGACCTTAACTTAATGTTGAGTACGATCCTAGATATCCACTCGCTATTAGATGGTCACAATATGGATAAGGTGGAGCCAATACTTTAGGCTTGCAAGCTTGTAGGGAGTTGTTGGATTCACTTCAACCTCACGAAGTAAGTGTGCCTTTTTAATTTACGTTGATTACTTTTATACTAGCTATATTTGTCTTTCAACGTTAGATGCACGACGAACCACCTGAAACCATACAATTATCATAAATTAAATGAAAAAGAAAAGAAAAACATAGCACAAGTTTTTTTATTAATGAAAATTACCTTTTTCTTTTCTCTAAGATTCAAACTAAATATAGCACCGGACACATTTTCTCCACTTATGATAAATGTTTCCTCCACTGGCGAACAACTGTCATTGATGGACTGGACATACTCAAATGCACTTGGATCTCTTTTGGTTGAGGAGGTTTTTTTTGCTTTTGCTTTGGTAGGTCATCCACGCGTACGTGGCTGGACTTGTGGTTCAATAAAGGATGATGTAGTTGGGTTTGCAAACTCTCTTAACCTCTTCAACATTAATAACCTCTCAGATTCATCATGTGCACTTTCAAACTGATTGACAATTTCACCAAGTGTCTTCTTGAAACTATTATTTATGTCATCTCCTATATTTTTATTTACCCCATCCATAGGTTCCATATCAAGCTTTCTCCAAAATTTATCAACTCTATCTAGAGAGATGGGCATGTTCCTATGAACATGTTCAGCTAGCTCATGATCACATGGAAGACCGCAAGTCTTTCGCAAAATACACCCACACAATAAAGGATCCACGCCATTTTCCCAACACCAACCATTTCATCTAAAATCATATCCAAAGCAGAAATAGAAACCATACCCCGTAACATTTTGAATACAAGAGATGAGTATCTATGTTGGATTATATTGATGCTCTTCTCGAACGAACTTTTGATTGCATTATGCGATGTTTCGAGAAGAATGAAAAAAATTTCCTAACACGTTTCAAAATCGCCTGTACTCGATTGAAGTTGTTTTTTCAACTTGGCGCGTTGGCCTTCCACCCTATATTACAAAAAAACATTAAATCAATTCATCAATGAGCATATAACGTACACTATATACAGAATAAAAAAAAATGATATAGCATATAAATGACACATTATTTTTATTACCTATTTGTTGTGGTATTTTCAAAGTGCATCAAGTTGTTTACCCAACAAGAAACAACCGTTCCTTATATCCATTGATCCAAAACATATTTTACAACATCTTTTTTATAGAAAAAATCATTCTCAAATCTCTTTAGCAACTCTTCGAACATGTGCTCGGACTCAACAAAGATCAACAAATGCCAATTACAATAAAAAGAATTCCATTGTTCTTTCGTACTAAAGTACTTCTTGCATTTGGCCGTTATATTTCTGTTGATGTGCCACCGACATAGCAAATGACGAGAACTAGGAAAAGTCCTCTCAATTGCATTAATCAATGCAAGTTCTCAGTCGGTTACAAATATTTTTGGTAGGTTGGATTGGTCCATCAAATCTTTAAGGACATTGCATGCCAATAAGTAATTGTCATTATTTTCACATTCTAGATAAGCACATGCAACTGAAAAAGTCATGTTTGTGGAAGTCACCCTGACAATTTCTAACAACGGTAGTTTGTAGCGTTTTGTTTTGTCTGTACAGTCCATTAACAAGACATTTGGGAATGCACGCAACAATTTCACACTTGTCGAATGAGCCCAAAACATATATTTGATAGTATCTGTTTGCTCACACCGCTTAGTATGGAACAAACCATTCTCTTTAAGTTTATCCATCAGATATTGCAGTTGTGACCGGCCACAGTGTTCGACTTGTTTATTCTTCTGTCGACTATTGTAGATAGTCTTTATCATGGACTTATTTTATGTATACCTCTTCTGCAAAGTAAACAATTTCTTAGAACGACTATTACCCGTAGACAGATCATACATCAATTTCAACTCATGTGAAGTTAAACGACCAGCATAAGAGTGACCCTCTAAATATCTTGCAAACTCATGACTATGCGAACCACAAATAACCTCCAATGCCCATGCATCAGTCTCTTTGTAATATGTTCATTTTAGACAAAATGGACAATCGAATTTCTCGGTTCTGAAATGACGATTCTCAATTGTTTTTCCTTTCCTTGACATATCCTCTACCTCTTCCTCTTCTCTTCATATTCATCTGTTTCTTTATTTTCACATTTCTCCGTGGAATTTTTTTATTCGTGAACGATATTTACCCCCTCGTTCGCAAACTAACCACAAACGAGGTCGTCTCCATTCATCTCTAATTTCTGACCTCAACACAACCACCACCATGTTTAATGGGATAGCCTTTTCACATACCTAAAAAATCAAATTTTCACGTAATTCAAACAATTTCATTGTATTAAAGATATCCTGGTAATCAACAACCAACTCATTGTTACTTGAAATAAAAGTACTTGTTCTTGACGTCTCCTGCAAATAATATAATAAAAGTATTATTTAGCAACATAAACTGAAACATAAAAAGACCAAAAGAAGTTGAAAAAATGTGACAATGTTCGGTCAAATAAAACTGAACAATCCGCAAACGTTCGATGTTCAAATACTGAACTTTTCTGAATGTGTTCGGCCTGCAGGCGGCGAAATTCACATGATATGTTCGGCATGCAATTGCCGAACATCACAAGATACGTTCGGCCTGCGGGCGGCGAACGTTATATGATGCGTTCGGTGGGTACCCACCGAACATCTTGTGAAGTGTTTGGCTGATTTCGGCCGAACGTTTCTGTTTGTGTTCGGCTGATGCAGGCCGAACGCTTTCGAAATTAGAGTTCGCAGTTTGCGATTTCTGCTATGTTTTTTGAATGTATAAAATGAAGAAACTTCTAACAAAACATATGAAAAACATAACGAGTTTACAGATAAATGTCGATTGTCCATCGTTAAAATCTCTCGTTTACAATAAATGCACCAAGTAGGGTTTTTTTTTTTGTATTTTGCAAAGAGGATTCAAAGAGAATATTTTGGTTTCTTTAAAAAGTATCTGAAAATTTTATCATGATTTTAGGTTATATGTTAGAATTTATTTTTTAATTTTTTAATTATTTAATTTAAAATAAGGGTATATGTTATTTATATCATGTCTATTTTTGTCCAAAATAATTATATGATGTGCAAAATAAAATTTGTGGTGTAAATAAAAACTCCCTAATTGTTATAATAATAAAATGGATCTTTTACCTTCAAACCTAAGTTATTAGTTTTTACCACTTTGTATTTTTTATCAACGTCTTCATTCACATCATTTTAAATTGCTAAACGGCCGTTTAATTCATTACCATTATTTTATTCATTACCATTATTTTTATTCATCAATATCGAATTTTTAATTTATGAATTTTCGGATTCTTCACAATGCAACTATTTAATGTTCCCTTTGAGAGTTAATAAAATTCGTTATTTTTTCTCTTCTCATACATTTTCAAATGCCACATGGATGGTTACAAGGTGACCATCTCAATTACTATCCTTACTTAACATAAAAAGCATGTTGGAAAGTAGAAATGTTACTCTTTTCATTATATGTGCCTCCACAAATAACTGATATATATATATTTTTTCTTTTTGTTTTTTATTTGTATTTTCACTAAAAATAAAAAATCAAAATATATTTTTTGTTGTAAATCTATTTTTACATATAATATATCAAATTAATCTTCATTTTGTGATCTTTTATTTAACATCAATATTGTATATATTGAAATAAATAATTATATTTAAAATATGAAATATATTTTTTTATGAATTGAATATTATTTCTTAAATTTTGATATATATGATGGATTTGAATAAATAGTATATCAAATTTTGAAATGGATTTAAGCTATAATATATATTAATTTTTAAAATATTATAATATTAGAATTTATTGTTTAACCTCATTAGTTTTAGTGAATCAAAATATTTATTTTCATTTCAACCTTTCAGGAAAATCTAAAATTCACTTAAAAATATCCTATAATTTATTATTTAATAAAACTAATTTAAAAAAAATAAAATATAATGTAATATAACAAACTATATTCACTTTAAAATGTATTATTTGCAGAGCTTTTGAGCGAAAAACAATATAACCTAACACAAAAAACTATACTTAAAATTAAATAATTTTTAAATAAAAATAATTTTTACAATTTTACGGTAATAAAATATAATTTTATCACATATTATCAATGTTAAAAATATATTTTATTCCGTACATCGCACAGGTGGACATCTAGTTAAAATAATGAACAAAAAGAGTTTAGAAAATTATATCAAGCATTATTTACTTTTTGTTGTCAAATTAATATGAAGAAAAATATGAATTGAATAAATGTGAAGAGAGATGAGTTTTTCATTTATTTGTAATGAGATAAGAATCATTTGATTAAAAATTTAAAACCCCAAAAGAAACCACACAAAATTACATTATATATACACAATTTTTTTTATAATAAAATAAATTTAAGTAATTTTAAATTTTGTAATGTTTTAGTATTTATACTTTTTAAATTGTAGAACTATATCAAATTCAATAAAATATTAAAAAGTATTAAATTGAAGAGAGTCTTGCATTTTTAGCAAAGATAATGCCCGATGTAGAAAACAAGCATGTCACCAGCATTATCATGCATTTAACATTTTTGTGTTAAACAATGAGATGATTTTGACAAGACTGTATTTCGTGCTAGATTCACATATTCTTGGAATTCTACGATTTTTTTTCTTTTTTTAATTCATTGTGACTCTCTTACACCCTCTTAAGGAAAATAAGAAGAAAAAACAACTTTTATCATAATAAATATATCATAGCATTAAAACCAAAATGGAGAAGTTGGAGTATGTACCGGACTAGCAATTCCCATTTTCGAGTGGCAAAACTCGATTTCATCGAACCAAATCAAGACAGAATTCAAGCTTAGCGCGCACATGTATAGTCCTATTTGGTCCTACATGTAAAAGTTATTTAAATACATAATAATAATTATAATATTTATATTATAATTAATGTCAACATTAATTAACTACGAACTCTATTTATATCCCCATATCATATGACAACATTTGTGAGTGAAACATTTTATGCATTAATTTTGCATTTATTAAAAATTAATTTTAAGAAATTAAAAAAACTACTATTATTTAAATGAATTATATGTTATTTAACTCCTCCATAATTAAATATTTAGCCACTTAAAAAATTAATTAAATGAGATTGACATCCACTTTATAAATCAATTTTAGATTTTTTCCTATTTGTTACGAGTATGTTCACTCCATAAAACAGTCTTCAATCTTAATATATGCTTTATTTCAAAAGTAATGACCTCCTATTATTATTATTATTATTATTATTATTATTATTATTATTATTATTATTATTTATAATAATGTGCAACACACGATCTTTATTATCGCTTCCAAAGAATTTGGGTACACTAATTATAATAATTTATATTTGATTTATTCCGTCCTAGTCGATATATTTTTTCTATTAAAATTAATTTTATATAAATATTAAGTTTGTAAGTTAAGTATTATTATTTTTAATTTAATTATAAAATGAAAATTGAGGATACTCCTTTCTAACCAAACTTGGAACAGACTAAAGCAACCTTACTGGCATGCACAGTGGCAACGGTTTCTTTCTTTTTTTGGTTCAGGTGCAAAGGACAGCACCTGTACGTACGGATCTCTCTCTCTCTCTCGACAGACACTCACGCACAGTGGCACGCACAAAAATGCGCACAGAATAAAGCACCCACACAGAATACATGATGATGAAAAATGAGGGAGAAATGCAATTTTCTACACATTCACTTCAACTTGCCTGATTTTGTTTTATTGTCTTCAGAGCCCTTCACATCCCTTTTTTCTATTTGTGATCAGTCTCTGTCAATTACCTCTGTTTACTTAGGTAGCTGGGGTTCATCAAGTTACTACACCTGCTCCTTTTTCGCAATTTTGTATTTGTCGATTGTCAGTTATAGATGAGACTTTTTCATCCTCACCTGCGTGTGCGTGTGAAGCTATAAGTCTGATACCGCCCTGAGATTTTATCTCAGCTATTCTTTATTTACCTTTCTGCTTTTTTTGAATGATATTTTTCCATTTACAGAAAATGGCTTCGACCAATCTTTTTTGCATTTCTGTTTTTAGCCCAAGTAGTTCTTCAGCTGGAGAAAATCTTTATTTTCTTATGTCACTTATTATTATTTTGAAAGATTGGTTGAAGCTCTGTGATGCGCAGTATGAGATAATCTCATTATCTTCATAAGTTTAGTTTATTTAATTTTGATGAAGTGGATGACTGAATGCTTATTTTCTGTGTCCTTTTATACAGTAGCAGAACATATGGAATCATCTGAAGAAGAGGGTGAATTTGTTGCAGAATGTGTCACAAACTATTATTTTGTTAATGATAAGGAAGAGATGATTCCGTTTTCGAGCCTACCTCTTAGATGGGACGGCCACGCGGGTGAGCAGAATTTGGTACCGACTGAATATGCATTTCTTCGAGGAATGGCTGAACAGGGGTGTGGGCAAATCAACAGGAAGGTAATCGCATGGAAGTTTGTACTTTCTTATGTCACTCCGGAAATTTACGTCCTTCAGGATACCAAGTACGAAAGATGGATAAAGCTCCATCGGCCAAGAAATGGTTATGAAAATGCTGTAAGGACAGTCTTGATTGCAATTCACTATCTCCACCATATAAAAAGGAACTCGAAGGAGGAATCTATGAATGAAATTTGGAAAAACATCAGAGAAACCTTTAGGTAGGCCTTCTCAGTTCTATACTGGTATTTTATTTATATGAAGAAATATTCATTGATTATTTTGATTTTTTTCTCTCTGATGCTTAATTTACCTGCATTGCAGTACTTATGAGGTTCCACCTTCTGCAAATGATCTTGTGGACCAGTTGCAATTGATAAAAGAAGCTGTTGGAAAGGATAAAGATATTGCAAAAGCCAAGGTTTATGTTCTCACATTATTACTATTGCATTGGGGCATCATTTGATACACAGATGCCTGCTTTCCCGTGCTTGAAAAAATGCAATATAACTTGATTTAATGAATCTGAAATTTTTATTTTCCCCTTGATTCACCATGGTGTCGTTTGCTTCTGTAGTTGGGATAAATCATGACTGATATTTAAAAGGATATGGTTTCTTTGATTTGATTTCAGCAGCTTGAACCAAAATTATGGAAATTTATTTCTCTTGAACCATGTGTTTATTATCACTATATGTAGTTTTATTCAAACAAAGAGTCCAAATTATTATTTGCGGGAAATCTGCCCAGGCTCCTGGTTAGTTGGTGTTTTTGAGATCTCATATACATATTTCAGAAAATACCTTTACCGGTGCATACATTTCACTGAAACCTTTGTTTTTTCCCCTTAATACAGATCCTTTTGTCATAAATATTCTCCTCTTGTCATTCCCCCCTATAAAATTTAACCTGGTAGAAATTATCCATTTTATCCTTTTTCTTCAACAAGGTTTGAATTCTTCTTAAGACTTGGAAAAAGGAGGAAATGTTCAGCAGAATCCATCAGCATCTTGGTATCTATTTATAAACAAATATAGAGTCCCATGGAGAGAAAGAATGGAAGTACATAAAGCAAGGAGATGGCGAGGGGTGGGTCATTGTTGGTTTGGAGAATGATGGGAGGGGATCAGCCCAAGAATAGAGTCCCTTTCATTAGTACAACATTGCATGCGTTTATAGTCAAACCTTCTCTCGTTTTTCCCACTTGGCCTGAGCCTCCTGCTAGAGTGGTCTGACAGAGGTTGAAGAAAGACGAGAAGAATCTTTTTAATGGTTTTAGTTTCTTTGAGTATAACCTTTAGTTGTTGCTGAATAATTACATTCTAAATTATTTCTTCACTGCACTACAAGTTATTTGGTATTCATTATTTATAGTTGGTGACCATACTGCTTGCAATGCAATCGTTATGTATTCTGCTCATATTGTTTAATGAAACAGAATCTGCCTAACCTTCTTTCTCAAATATCTGGAAAGAGGATAGCTTTTTGTGAGGTTAGTGCCCGAAAATTCTGGACTTTACTGCTAGTGATACACAGGTAACGTTTTCTATTTTTTTAACCAAGAAAATAAAAATTCTATTTGCAGGAAAATAAAGTCGGGAAGAAACCAAAGTTTAGAGTTTACGAGGATGATGCCGACATTGGTGGCCACGATGATTTAAGTCGTGCAGACAAAGATGAATTGTTCGATAATGTCTGTGCATTCTGTGATGATGGTGGCGAAGTATTGGGGTATGCCAGTACTTTTTAACTACTAAGATATATGTTTGTAGATGGATGATTAGTGCAGACCAAAAGACTTGAGAAGTTATGTTGATAAGATCTTGGACACTTAAAAAAAAATATATATATATATATATACACAGCTTCTAACTTTTAACACAAGAATATTACTAGCATCAACTTACCAAGATTCTTTTGATGGAAACAAGAGCAGGTAATGAGAAAGTTACTGAAAAGAATGTTTCAGATGTGTGGGTGGCATTTTAGAGCCCAAAACGTCTTAACAGTGCTCTCATTGCACTCTTTATGAACCAGCTTGAAGTTTTGTTACTTTAGTTTGATCATAATTAGTTTTATACAATTTTCTTTATTTTCCAGGACAGGACCTTTCTTTAGAATATTCCTCTTTATTTTATACTATTGTTAGAAAGGGATTCTGCCCTAGAAATTGTAATAAAGATTACTTTCTTTGTTATGCAACGTTAAAGCACCTATTCAATAGTTCCTCAGTCATGCATAGAGGAGAATCCAACATGTACTGCAGCTCTTGGTTCTTTGCTATAGTTGGTCTTGTGATGTAATTGTTTTACTTGAATGCAGCTGTGAAGGGAGGTGCATACGATCCTTTCATCCTACTATAGAATTGGGTGCTGCTTCTTTTTGTGAATCTCTTTGTTATAGCCGTGAGCAAATTGATGTACGATATACTTTTTCGCTCCCTCCTCTTTCACATCTTTCATGATGCACATGGGGCATGCCAGTTCTAGGGAAATGGACTATATTACTAGTTATGTTAATCACAGATCTGAACTGAAAGCAATATCTGGTTTTCCTGCAGGCTCTTCCCACTTTTTTGTGCAAGAATTGCAAATATCAACTGCACCAATGCTTTATTTGTGGTAGGTTGGGAAGTTCAGATAAATCTTCTGGTGCAGAGGTGCGACTCTTGTGACATTTTGGAGAGAGCGAAGTTATGAATGCTGCGTGTGGTTTCTAATTTTTATCTCTTTAATGCTCATAGCTCACCTCTGCTCTATCTTTAGCCAACAAAGATGTGCTAATGAATCATGGAACCTAATGAATCACATACAAAGTTTCTATTCTTATTTTCTTTTTCATCAAAATGATTCACCATTAATATTTATTTTTAGGATAATGCCTCTTTACACATGTCAGTTCAACATGTGTCGAACTTGATTATTACATAGTTTTTTCCCTCAATATTTCATGCATCATCATAGGAAGAAATTGTTATGCTGCAGTCCAATATTCTCTTGCCTCAGATAGTAATGCACAAGTTCAAGTTCCACCTAAAAAGATTTCAAATCATTTTTTGTATCAGACATTAAAAGGGATTGGAGCATTCCAATTTAGTCTGTCTTCCTTTTTTTATAGGTCTTCCTATTCGTAGCGATTTCTCATCCGTGCGCCTTTTTTCTTTGTAGCATTCATTCTTTCTGATTTTGAAAAAAAAAAAAAAAAAGGAAAAGAAAAAGAAAAAGAAAGCAACTTCCTGAGTGCTCAAAATATGTAAGCACTGTTGGAGCACCAAGGATATTAACTAAGAGGCTTAACTTTATTTTATGCTAAAAACTGTTGACCAACCAAACATTGCAGAGCAACTCGTCCACTGTGTTTGTCTTTGCTGCATTTTTTGTCGATTTTAGTCATTTGATTATTCATACTTGCTGTATTTTGGTTCCCTTCCTAAAAGGAAGTGGGCGTGGGGATCTTAGGGGTGGTGTTATTTTAGTCTTTTGATCCAAGGGTGAATGAATATGCAACTTAAACTTTGTCCATCTGATCCCATAAGGTCTTCCCTTGTGTCTCGGCGACATGCGGGCATTTCTATCATCCACAGTGCTTATCAAAGCTGCTTTTCCCTAGAGATGAAAAACAAGCTCAAGAATGTCAGAAGAGAATCAAAGCTGGATATTCATTTGCATGCCCTGCTCATAAATGTGTTGTTTGTAAGCAAGAAGAAGATAAAAACATTCCTGAGATGCAGTTTGCAGTATGCAGACGCTGTCCAAAGGCATACCACAGCAAATGCTTACCAAGGTTGTCCTGAGGTTTTTATTATATATAATTTCCTGTATAAACTTGGTCAAATATCTATGACTTTTCGGATGATGTTAAATTTTACAGGGAAATTTCTTTTTATCGCAACGAGGCTGAAAATATCATTCAGAGGGCTTGGACGGGTCTCTTGACCAAACGAATCTTGATATATTGCATGTATGTTCATTTCTTTTCTTGAATATTTACTTCAGATATCCTGAAATATGTTCACTTAATTTTCTTTAATAATTACTTGAGATACCCTGAATTCTTGTGAACTGTAAATATGCTATTCAGGGATCATAAGATCTGTCGGAAAATTCTGACACCAAGAAGGAATCATTTGCTGTTCCCTAATGAAGATGGTGAAAGAGAGCAGCATCCTGGTAAATTAAGTGTGATTTCAGCAAGGAGGAGTAAGATATATGGAAACCTAACCAATCAAGAAAGGGTGGAAAAATTGTCGAGAGGAATATCTGGTGATTTTCAAAGTGGTGATTCTAGCAACAAAAATGAGAAAATCTTTACTGCAAAGGTTTCTAAACTGATCTTGACTTCAAGTATGGCGTTTTCAAAGAATGATGATCTATCTGAATGTAGCCCACAGAAGCCTTCCTCAATCAGTTTGTACCACATAAGTGGTAAGCCAATGTCAACATCAAGCAAAAGATTTCCAGAAAAGGCTGCAGCTGAAATATTTCCGTCTGGAAGTGCAGCAACTTTGAGAAATGCAGAAATGAGAAACCGGTGATAACTTGCTTGTTTGTTGATACTTAATTATTTTTGCCGTTTTTCTTTGGTGGAATATTATATGCTTGAAGGATAACGTTCAATGTATGTTTTGCTCTACAGCATACAAAATTTAATGAAAAATTCCACATCTTCTATTAACGCGAAAGATTTTCTTGCGGAACAGAGGAGGAAATATACTCATGATTCCTCGTTATGTTTCCAAGTGGACAAGACAATCACCCAAGGAAAGGTCGAGTGCTCAGTGCAGGTGTGTTTCCTTCTCTACTAGTTAGCCAGTTGTTTGTCATCATGCATCTGGGCAAAGCATATTAAAACTCTCATGTTTCCCACAATTAAATCCCACAATTTCCCTCTACTTTCTACATGTATGGTTTTCTTCACAATTTTCATCTTCCAACTTCGGAACAGGCAATCTGAAATCTAATCTTAAAATTATGGTTGGCAATGCTTATTCCCAATATTTTTTTGAAATGAAAGTCGAAACAATTTGTAGCGGAGGAGGGCCCCTTCTCGAATTTGATACTTGTGAACAGTCATTGGTCTTACAAATCTTAGGTATCTTATCTCTTTTTCCAACTTCATTATCCTAGGCTATCCGAGCATCTTTAGAGAAATTACAAGGAGAAGGTACCATTCAAGATGCAAAAGCTGTCTGTGAACCTGCTGTTCTTACTCAGATGATCAAATGGAAGGTTTGTAGCATTGTTAAAAAGTTAGTGTTGGCTGATGTATAAAGTTCTACACTTAAACAAATGCATCTCTTATTCTGTATACGCAATCTTAAAATTTATTCATTAGATATGTGTACCATATTAATCTTTCCTGCATCTAGTATTCCGATATAACTAAGCACAGGGCCTCTTTTGTCACACAGAATAGTAGTGTTCTGTGTATAATACAGCTCTTTACTGAACGTAAGTACACTATGGACAATTATAAGAGACTGGAGGCTTAGATTTTATGGGTGCATTGTTATCCATATTTGCCCATCTGTCACGAGATAGTAGGCTAATCCTTGGGATTGTCCGGGATTAGCTATTTGTGACGCGAGTGGCATGCGCACCCGAGGAGTGCAAGTGCGCTGCGCGCAGCACTGTCGGGTTACCAAATGAGGCACTTACGAAGTGGGGACTTGGACCTGCTTTAATAGCAAACACTTTTGAGTCATGAGGAAGATCCCGACTAATTATGTTTGCAACCCGAGGCCGTTAGGCCTTTCGGACGGGCAAGCGAAGTGGCTGCTGAGTTCCTGCGCGAATGCCGGAAAGATGCGTTGAGCAGAGGGCTTATAGGAAGGAGTTTATAGAAACTATTCAAGTGGGAACTCTCTTGAGATGTTGGGAGTGTCTCCACCAAGTTTCACCCGGAGATGCATCCGTTTGAGTAGGATCCATCGACGAGTTGTAAAGTGTGGCAGGGCAGTGGCGCGAGGAAGAGTGCTGCCCATTGCATAGGCCACCCCCAGGCGAGGGAGTATCGGATGGGGCTGAAACTTTACAGAGTTCATATTGAGAGCAGAAGCTACACTATGGACTTTACGGAAGTGAATTCGGAGTTCGGACAAGGGAGATACGAAGAATCGCATTCCTCGACCAAATAATGTCTAGTGGTGGAAAAAGGGAAAATTTATTTTTCCCTATTATAAGGGGGCATGCTCTTCAGAAGCCATGGTGGGCAGCGGCTAGCCCTCCCCGTGCTGTCGAGTACTAAGCGTGCAATTCCCTAAGGGTATGAGGGACCTCTAGGGGCCGGTTCTAAGCATTAGAAGGGTGCGAAGAGTCCTCGGTCGATTTGGGGATCGATCGGGCGACATGGGATGGCGAGGTCCATGTTGGGCGCTCCCTTGGGCCGTGAGGTTTGGATGATATCCAGAGGTGGCCCGCAGGCTGTGGAAATTATTGGGCACCGCCTCTAGGCCAAGAGAGTGATCGAGGCATACATCCCGAAGCCTCGTGAGTTGACTCGTAGTATGCGCTATTGGTTCTAGCCATGTTGCGAGGGACCGTTGGCTTGAGACATGCGGTTGTGTGGCAACACCGCAGTGCGGGTAATTGTGGGCATGTGTCGGCATGCAAGGCAGACGTCCTGAGCATCGTGTGGGGCGAATATGAGATGCCACAATATCTAAACCAAGGTTTACAATGTTGCCTGTCTTGCGAGGGGCCTTAGGTACAGCACCTAGGACACCCCGAGTGCGTGATGAGCACGAGAAGTTGCATTATGGGTGTGTGAGCGACCCGCGATGGAGCACGAGTGCTCCAAGGCCATCACGAGCTGTGCCGAAAAGACTTGAGGGTGTCGGCAGGGCGTAGCAGGCATGCTAGCTAGTTGGTGGCTGATGCCAAGACATGCAAGGCGTGCAATAGGCCGCCCTTGGCGAACTTGGTCATTGAGAATAGGTGAGTGCTTGCGCAAGGCGCAGCGCAAGGATGCGTTTTAATGAGTATGCTGGTAAGCTTGGTGTGCTAATGAGCAACGAGTCATCATTGGACTCGATGAGGCGAGAAGGCCGGACAAAGGCTGCGGGAGTCTTTGTAGGCCGCATGGGTATTGTTCCGCTGTGTGAAAACTCACCGGCCCAAATAACGGAAGGCCGCGACCCATGACTCCATCACTAACTTGATTTTGTTGCCCTTTATCCATATTTTGTGCACGACCACTTCTAATTTTAATATTAAAACTATTCCATCAACAAGTTGTCTGGTGCTTCTAGATGCAGTAAATAACATGCAATTCAAATATTTTCTCTTGTTTTTTTCTTTTTTTTCTAAATCCTCAAGTCTGGATCCATTATTTCTCATGTACAAATTTAGGAGAAAGCTCATCTATCAATTGTGCTGAAGACTATGAGGTTGGTCTCTTATAACCATAAGGGCATGTTAATCATAGCCGTATGAGATCCACATGCGATGTGTTTTCATTACACTGTAAACTGTAGGCAAAATTTGTTTTTATTTATTCATGTATGATATAGGCATTTGTTGGACTGGAAACTTGAACCTAAGTAATTGATGTCTTTCGTGTATATTTTTTAGAAGAAGCTGGGGGTCTATCTTGCTCCATTTATCCATGGTATGCGTTATACGTCATTTGGTCGGCACTTCACGAAAGTGGACAAGCTAAAGCAGGTAAAGAAATATTTTCTATTTCCTTGTAATCAGTTGTAAAGTTACATTTCATAAGTTGCTTGTAATAATGCCAATCAAAAGCATAAAACGATGTCATTTTTAACTCTTGTCGTAATGGGAGTTGCTTGGAAAGTGATGCACATGCACTTTGGCGAATGCCAAAATAATCTGAGCCACTGGACCAGGGTATTACTGTAAGAGTTGGGAAGCCAAAAATAAAGTACAGTTAGTACAGCCTGCAAACTCATTTGGAATGGGAGATTTACAATGACTTGAACCATTTCTGAGGGTGTGCTACCTTATACTTTGAATAGAGATAGTAAATTTGCATAGTGGTACTCCATTAAACTGTCTAGTATTGTCATGCTGACTTACTTCTATATAGTAATGAGAATTGGAAGGAGTTATCTGCATCATGCTATCATTACCAAATGCGTCGGGTAGGAAAAAAAATAGTTATTGTTATAGAATGTTTCCTATGCTAATCTAGACTACTGTACCATCATACTTATGAGTCTCTCTAGGCCATTTGCCTTGGGAATTGAAGTTTGAGTGAAGAAAATGTAAGAAAACATTCCAATTCAATATCTTGTGACCTTCTGTTTTTCTGAGTTCCTAGCCCAAATATAAAAAGTTGTCTGTGCCTTACATTTAATTTTTCCTCTGTTAGATGTTCTTGTTTTATACGAAGAGCAGTACCTGGTGAATTAATAAGCAGAAGGTCAAATCTGCAGGTTGTTAATCAGCTGCGTTGGTATGTTCAAGACGGTGACACAGTAAGAACAGTTTATACCTTCATCAGTTACAGGAAATATTCTAAGTTTATCTGTTACAGAAAATTCATTACCAATTTGGGAGTCTTAGAAGACCATAACGGTATATGTCAGAGTCTGATTGGTTAAAGTTCTTGCTCCATATTATTTTTGAAGATTGTGGAAACTTTTTGGGCTATTTAGTTTATATATTATCAAACAATGATCTTTTCTTTTTCCACCTTCTTTGTAGTTCCCCTTTCCGATCCCCTACCCCACTTCCCAATTCCTCTTCCTTTACTATACTAGGTTGGAGGCCTCTCAACCTTGCAGAAGGTATCTCATGATTAAACCATTTTCTTGGACAGATAGTTGATTTCAGCTGCGGATCAAACGACTTTAGCTGTTTAATGAAAGAAGCTCTTGGTAGCATGGGAACAAAGTGCTTCTTCAAAAATTATGACCTCATACAACCGAAGGTATACTTTCAAATGGTGTTCTATTGCTTTCTGCTACATCTTAATTACATTGAATCTAGCTTGCATGCATGGGAAATTTTATTTACCCGTTTAACTCAATGCTTTTAATCATCGGCCAGCATGTGTAGTAGCACCCTAGGGTCCAAAATATGCCAGCAACATCACTCACCAGTCTTTGTCAAACGTAAGAAGTTTCAGCAATCTTTATATTTCTCTGCCAAATTACCCTTGTAGTCTTAGCTCGAAGAGAATCACAGACAGCAGATTCTCTTTTCTTCAGGAACAAGTTAACCATGTAATTAAAAATTTACACGTATTACCTCTCGGAGTTTCTTGAATATAGGTTTGAAATTCATGTCATCGTGATAGAGTTAATTGAAGGTATAAGAACGCCACAACTAGAATTCACACAGTAGATAATAGATTACAATTCCAATTCAAGGTATGCATGCACCAGAGACATACACTCTTGCTGCTACTGCAGGGAAAATGAACCAGAATGTGGAGAGTATGTTTGATTGAATACAATATGACTATTGGAATTTTGAATTGCCAGATCTCTCACCTTCATACTGCCTCCGTAAGATTATGGCTGGGGCTTTGCAATGTTAATTTATGAGTATCTAATTATATCTTTGCTTTTGTTGCTCTCCATGTACTTCAAATTAGTTGCATGATGATTTATCTTGTAACCTAGTCCTATCATTCATGTCCCCACATCTTGTATCTAGAATGATTTCAATTTTGAGAGAAGGGATTGGATGAGTATTGGCTTGGAAGAATTACCTGAAGGATCTAACTTGGTAATGTTCAATTAATTTTCTGAAGCAGCAAAAAGATTTCCGTCTAGAAGTTACATTCTATCTCACTCATGACAATCCTGGCATCTTTCTAGATCATGGGGCTAAATCCACCTTTTGGGGTCCAAGCATTCCATGCAAACCAATTTATAGATAAGGCTCTAAGTTTCCGGCCCAAGCTTCTTATTCTCATAGTTCCTAAAGAGACTGAAAGGTAGGTATTGATAACAATGTTTCAAGGAACGGTACTTTCTCGTCCTCATTGTCGTTTGTGTAACATCACAGATTGGACAGAAAAAAGACTCGGTATGACCTTATTTGGGAAGATAACCATATTCTCTCTGGCAAGGTACCGACTGATGTGGTTGTGTTGTCTTGTCTTCTTCAGTTTATCCCAAGGTTGATAACTACTGATTTGTCTTTGAGAATCTGTCAGTCGTTCTACCTTCCTGGATCAGTGGATGTGCATGACCAGCAAATCGAACAATGGAACTTGGATACACCACCTCTGTACTTGTGGAGTCGGCCCGATTGGACTAGCAAGCATAAACAAATAGCCATGGAGCAGGGCCACTCTTACAGGAATCAAGACATGGAATCTTCAGCCAAATCCACTGCACTTCCTAGCTACAACTATTTGATGGAAGAAAATCAAGATTGCTTTGGTGATTTCTCCAGCATTGCGGATGGCTATGGTGATATAAATAGCATTTTAGAAGATGTTCCTGATGAAGCTTTTGACGACATTTGAGGTTGAAAATTTCACAAGTACCCTACGACATGCATAGAAATATACCTTGGCGTCCAGGGACATGCAAATATCCATCCTCGATGTCCGTTGGATCCTCATATGTTGGACCTTGTAAATAACTCACTACCACAATGAGCTCTTAGTTGTTTGTTGGGAACACAGAACGTACCTAGAGTCTTCTAAGTAAGTGAATTACAAGCAGACAATATTATTATACGTAACAATTGGGAGAAATATGATTGAAAGGTGCTAATTCAAATCCCTCGGATCAAAGAACAACCCCTATGTTCAAACCCTCTTTCAAGTATGCTTGCAGAACCTTGATACCTACAGGCTAAATGACAATTGGTACATTAGTTTGCATGGTCCCATCATTTATCCAAAAATTCTGACAACTAGTATAGTTCCCTATCATTCCCCGCTTACTTCTATATAATAAATAATATGAGATTATGTTTGAATTGAAAGGTCGAGAATGAATTTGAAATTCATTGATGAAGGTTGTTTTGATTGATATAGATTTGAAATCTGTTGGACTTTGTTTCACGTAAGATAATGATTAAACCGAGGATAGTCTCATTGCTTGCTCCCAAGACCAACTTCAAGCTCTGGCAGGTACAGTAGAGAAGCATGTATATGAGAATTAAGAGAAATATAGCAAGGCTCACACGTACAGTAGGCCAAGACAACATACTAAAATGATAAAATAGAGGCAGGGAATTGGTGAGGGGTAAAGATGCAATTCCACAGCTCAAAATTTACAATTACAACATCTGCACTGTTATAGCCCGGCCACTATTTCTCATCACCATGTAAGGAATTTAATCTTCTTATTCTCTGATCAAGCTCTGCCATGACTGCTGGCTCCTGCTTTTTCCTTTGCTTTGATATATTTGTGGTTGTCATAAATCCTATCTTTTCAAAGGCAACCTACAAAAAACACACACGCAATGTCTACAAGGTCACGCCGCAATGTATCAGCACATCAAGAGACAGAAGCTAAGCGAAACGGGAGGGGTATTACCGTCAATAATTCATCAGGATCAAAGAGGTGGTGAGTAGTTCTCTGTATAACATTAATCACATCACCTACATGATGTGTCAAAAGCAGCTCGTCTTCATTCATCTGCATTCATCAAAACACGCAACTTCAATCTTCCTTACATCTGTATCCTTAGAAGTTACGATAATGTTATCAACTCCTTATTTCAATAAAACTTTACCTTGAAAATTGCTAAAGCTACATTAAAGAGAACCTTGCCCCCCTCGTAGAAAAGAACATCCCATACACGCAGTGTTGTCTGAAAGGAACGACAATTTAGTGAACAATCTGACTTACACCTATTCTCATCCAGGTATCCAGTGATTATTATAAACGAGGCAAATTTAAATATTTCAACCTCCGAGGGCAAGCTTTTAGAAAATAGGCATAAAAACCACTCTGTGCAAACAAGAGAAACATCAAACTCCATAGCTTCCAGATGAGCAGCTATCCTGCATTATTCTTTTATCTTTATTTAATAAACCGATGATAATGCAAATAGAATGATAATAAGGTTGCATTTGGATTGAAGGATTTAAGGGTGGATTTGAAATCCATAGTAGTAAATCCACCAGTGGTTGTTTGCATTGCTATGGATTTTAAATCTCACTTCCATTTTGGCCTAATTTTGTGGGATTTGAAATCCACACTAATTTGTGTGGATTTAAAATCCACTTATTCCAAATTCCTCTATCCAAACGGGCCTTAAGCCTCATCAAACAAAAGAAAATGAGCGAACCTCGGGCACTTTTTGGTCAGCAGATCTTTAAACACTCTTTGCTCAACGTGACACCCAGACAAATTACTTGTATAACAATCATTAACCAGCACATTTTCTAAGAGAACAGCAAGCATCCAGAAAGCCTCTTCTTCAGTTTTCATCACAAGCAACAATAGTGCTGCAACATAATTTAAACCCTGCACCATATATTTAAGTTAAAATATTACCAAATAAGAAATGGAAATGAGCAAATACACAGAGTTCTCAGTATGGAATAGAGAACCCACCTGACAATAACCAACATCAGAATCTCGGAAAGAATACCCAACAAGAACACGTCTTAGAGCAGCATGTCCCGCTGGAGTGTCCAACCATGGATGACCCGGAAAAGTTCTGGGGAGATCCTGCACTCAAATTATAGGATAATAATAGTGAGGGACACGATAAAGAAAAAAAAAATCAATGAAGTGAACAATTAATATTCTTCTTATCTTCTTTGTAATTACTTCCTCTTATGAGTAAAATTTTCAATTTTGCAATCACAATCAATAAAAGTTCAATCAAGCAAACTTGCGCCAGATAAAACATTGTTAATAAATTATATCCCACTTCTTTTGTACTGACGCTTGCCCTTACTAAAATCAAGCATTGAACCTTCCATAAATAAAAGTGGGACTGTAAAGAGCTATGCCTCCATGCTGTCTGACCTAAAATTAAATAGTTCTTCTATCTACTATATGCACATTTGATAGTCTATTTAGAACATACAAGAGAAAATCATTCAACTTCCACTGTTACCATGAGATCTGGAATTCAAGAAAACAAAGACTGATAATAAGTTATACAAACTGCCACATCAAGCCATTCCTTCAATATTTCCATCAGCAGATTCAAATAACAAGATGTCGAGTGAATTGTGGCTTACTTTGTGAATGCTAAAATTAGAAAAATCTCAATGTGGAAAGTGGACAGCAAGCAATAAAAATAAGGAATCGACATCAATATTCTACTTTACACCATGGCCAAACAAGGGGAAGGTCCATCCAATAAATCTAATAACCGCCTTATTAACAAGAATAAAAAAGCATGAGAGTTGAACCTTGGAGATACATTCTTCAAATATTTCATAGAGGCTCCGAAGGATGACTGCTAACTGTGAAATTTGCATTTTTCTGTAACAAACATGTAGCTTGGTGTCTTTTACACACATTATCGCTAACTACATTTAGTATGATATCTTTAGTTGATGTAGAAATTCAAGATTGTAAGCATAGGCCACATGATTAGCTTTGGGTGGAAAGCATGTGTTTCTTTTTGAAAAGATGCGGATTCAAACTTATCATTTTGTGCCCTGCCTGAATGATATATCTAAAGTGGAAAATCCATTTTGTATAACACATGGCATAAGACTTAAATTATAAATACCCAGAGAAATGGATAAAGAATGATGATCTGCTGCTTCTTGTTCATGAAAGAAGGCCTAAATTTAAGCATCCTGGCAGGAAGTTTCCATGCTTTTGAAGATAATTGAGCAACTTTTTATGTCTCGCTCATTCCAAAAGATACACCAAATGTGAGGTGTTGCTTATTTCATACATTATGGATAAGACAGTTTTCTAGAATGGTTAGAGAGAATGATGGCTGATGAGGCTCTCTTATTCTAAGAACAAGCATTTCGGACAAGTGTAAAACTGGAGACAATATGTAGGTTGTCAGCCTTAAAAGAAGAGGTCAAAAGTCTCAGTAGAGGGAACAAACTGCAAGATATGCCACTTGTATATTGGAGGACAGTGCTTATTTTACAGAAAAGTCATAGGGAGATACATAAATTCAACAAGACATTGGCCAAGTGAAACATGAGACTAATATGTCATACTATAAGACATGGGGGCATATAACAATATGCATCAGGTGCTGTCACAAAATTTGATTATTGCTTACCACATAGCTTGTATTAAGTCAATTACCTTAGCAAGCACAGTATTAGTCTAACAACACCAAGATATGTATGAGTCTACTCGAAGAACGCACAGTTTTGCATAAGAAAATTAGTTTCTTGAGTGAGAAACGGAAGGATTATGGGTAAATTTCTAGTATATCAAGAAAACAACTTATCTAACAAAGATGGGTACTTTAGTTCAAATATAACAGTAGAGATGACTTATATGAGACTTGAAACTAGGTAATGCAAATAGAATGAATCTTAGGAGCATCATCAGGGCAAAAACTCAATCATCAGGCAAGTTTACCCAAACAACTGTGTTCCTTCACCCCACAAAAGCCAAGGAGCGAAACAAGATGGACACAATTAACTGATGTCTATCAAACCAACTACTACATTTTATGACTTGCTATAAAAAACATAATCACACAATTGAGCACGTCTAGCTATTTTTTTACAGTAGCAGGATCACTATAACTGACTCCATTCATAGTTGCAAAACATTTGCTAAGCTTCATTTTAAGAAGTCACAGAGAACAACACATCTGTGGGAATTCTTATTTAACTATATCATTTTCAAAAGGCCAGGTCATTTTTCGGACTTCCTAATCCATTCAGTTAATTCTCCTCATATTTTGATAACAAATCTTGAAAAAGAAAATAACAGGCAATGCACGTAAAATGAAATCATAGATCAGGCAAGACAAATAAGACAAATTCTAAAAACTGATGCGCCCTCTTAATGCTACAGCCCAAACAGGAACAGAAAGAGACAAGAATCAATTAAGCAAAATGTGCTGCAAAAGAAATACATGTAAAGAAAGGAAAAGGGAAGCACATACATGATCAATCTGCCTGGTTGCAGGAGTGACTTTATCCTGAACAGCACTGATCAAATCATTGTAATAGCTATCAGGGACGGTGGATTTCTTCTTGGCAGCACCGGATAAGGAAAACCAGACCTTGGGCCTCAAATTGGGAGGGATTCCTTTCCTGATTAGCTTCTTCAGAGCCATGCCATTGACCAAAGCAGAAAACTTGAGGGTTGTTGATGATGAATCACGAGTCTCCAAGTACCAATTGGCGCCTTTGTTAGCCTCCAAAGCCCACCACACCTTACCCTGTTGCCTCACCTTCTCTCTCACCTCATTCAACACATTCACATCATCCACATTCCCTTCCACTGTGAAACCGTACAGATCTTGGAATTTCACCACCATGTTTGCCCTTCGTGTATGAATGCTTGGCCTCAATATCTGTATCTGGGCTTGGTACTCTAAGCCCATGTCTCTCTTGCCCTGAATTCCATTGCCTCCTCCGTACATCATCTTCTTCTTCTCCTTATAATAAATAATTCTGGCAGACAGAGGCAGAGGAGTGGGTGATGGGTGAGATCAAGAATGGCTGCCTGTATCTGTATCAGACAAAACCCCGAAATTTTGAAGCCGAGAACATGAAAGGGTTGATAAAATGAGTTAGGAAATGCTCAGCCTTACCTTCTGTAAACAAAGAGAAGAGAGAGGGGGGGTCTTCAAAATCAAAGAATGATTAAAAAAAACTCTCTTTACGCCACAAGTAAAATAATTTTTTTAAAAAAGATAACAAGAAAAGAAAGGTGGGGTCTTCCTGGGGATTGATATATAAGAAGTTTTTAGAATAAGTCCATTTTTCTGTACCGATTAACTATTCAATGCGGAGTGGATAGATACATATGCAGGCCCCTCGTGAATTTGGGACCCAAAAAAAAAAAAAGAAAAAAAAAAAGAGCTCAAGGCTTCGATCTTTCTTCAAATGGGCGCTCTCTATTTCTGTAACAATAGAATACACACACACACACACACACACACACACACATACAAAAAAAAAAATATAATAATAATAATAATAATTATAAAAATATAGATAGCACAGAAAAGGAAAGGAGCGTGAGAATTAGAAGAAAGTATATTTGGTTTAACGTTGAAGATGAAGCTGTGTGTGTAAATGAATGGTCCTAATTCGGAGAATGGAGAATAAAAAATGTTGATAACTTGTTATTTCATTACAAGCCTACAACTACTACTACTTGTTTGTTTTATTTGTTATTGGCTACCATGTTGCTTCTTCCATGATCTTCAAAATAAGACAGCAGATTTTGTTATTTAATAAAAATGCTGCTAATTATTATTATTATTATTATTATTATTATTATTATTATTCAAATCACCTTCAAGTTGGGAAATTAAGAAATCAGAGAAAATTAGATTTTGAGTCGTTACATAAGTTTGAATTCAAATTTGAATTAGTTGGTTCCTTGATTAAAAATGCATTATGGTGGGTGGCGGGCCAATTAATAAAAAATCAAATCTTCACGACTCGACACCTATTAAAATGAGTTATCCCCCACTTTAATTTTATTGTTATCAAATCATATTCTCTTGATCACATATATATAAAATTGAAATGACTAAAAACAACTTAAATTTAGAACAGAGCCCATTATCTAAATTCATAGTTACTTTTAATGTTTTATATATATTCTTACTATATTTCATTGACATATAATTCTAGTCTCAAAAAATAAGTTATATTTGTATAACTAAATTCAAATAGAAAAAATATATACATGAAGATAGTCATGATTGAAGTCTGGACGAACCTTATACAGAAAGACAGAGAGACAAATCATATGTTAGCTACATAATTTTGGCGCACTTTGGATCACCCAGAAATCAGCATTCATTCATTCATATATGTGCACAAATTCAATCAGCTTTCACAACACAATTGTTTTTTTGTGGTTGCTCTCTCTAGATCACCTACCAAATCTCCAAAGCCTTCTCTGTCGTAGTTCATCGAGGGAAATTGCATCAGAATTATCCGTAGCAGAGGGCGAGAATCCATTGCCGCTACGTTCTGTCCCACACACTTCACACACGCTTAACCCACCTGTATTATCATATGTACATGCTCGACATCTCCACACACCAGCTATGT
This sequence comes from Caryopteris x clandonensis, assembly GCA_028749325.2. Taxonomy (NCBI): domain Eukaryota; kingdom Viridiplantae; phylum Streptophyta; class Magnoliopsida; order Lamiales; family Lamiaceae; genus Caryopteris; species Caryopteris x clandonensis. The sequence continues at coordinate 171,989 of JAPYKT020000012.1, forward strand.
TCTGGGTCCCACTTCCGGGAAGAGTTCCTCTACCAAAAACTCTGGTCCGTGAAGGCCAGATCATTCCGTTTACAAATCTTAAGGGCCAACCTAGCAAACTAGACACACCCCTTATTATCTTCACTAATGGATTACGACCGGAGTAGAATCCTTTTAGATACAAGTACAAAAGTCCAGCAAGAATGCCCCCAAGGTGACCCAGGAATGAGACACCAGGTACAAACATTTGGATGAGAATAAGTTCCGCCCAAGCAGCATAACGTGCCGGAACCATAAGCCCGTGCACGTATGTATAGTTATCAGACTGAGAATAAAGGACTACTTTCATGGCAAAGAGTACACCAGAGAATCCCACAGCATATTCATTGTAGTAGGCTCTTTCATAATCAAAGAGAAGAAGAATTTTGGCTAGCAATAGTGTGATGCCTTGGGACATACCAACTAAAGCTGCAACCATGGAAGCAAATTCAATACTACCCATTGCACTCTCTAATTGTATCCCCTTCCATAATAGTGATAACATATTGTATACAAGGTGAGGCTCATTTATGTGGTAGAATGCTGATAAAAGAAGACGCTTCAGATCCTTGTTCTGCTTCAACAAAATGGAAAATTTATGTTATTGTTGTAAGCAAAACACAAACAACCATAAAATACATGGTTAATCACATCTAATTCCTTAACTTCTATAGAACTCTCTACAATCCTTAACTTTTTAAATAACAAGCAGCAGTTATCAACAATCTATTCAGTGCAACTCAATGTTTTCAACTAGACAAAAAAGTAGAATAGCTGCCGGCATTTGCCTGTTTATACATGTCTATGAAACATTCATTTTGCACAATTGATGCTGCTTCATATTTACATCGAAATATTGCCTGCATTTATTTTTAATATATACAATAGCCTGAAGTTTTACCTTTTAATAATAAAATAAGTCAACTAACACAAGAAACATATTTATGGGTTCTATTAAAAATTGAGAGATCTCAGAGAAAGAAAGCAAAACTTACAAAATCATGCGTACAACCAAGCAAAGCAAGAAAGCATGGCTAGACTTAAGATCTTAAACCCTAACTTTGCCCTTTATGTAAGAATATAAGGACAAAAAATCAAGGATTTTAGGAAGTCTGCAGTTCACTGTGACCATTACATGACTGATTATTTATTACTATGTTGCTCATGCAGTTATAAAATGTATACATGCTAGTGTAACAAAATCAAGATGCATGATGCGCAGTTTTCAAGCTTCCTCCTGGTATATCTCATCATCAAATAATTAGATAATAGGATCTCAGAGTTGTACCCTTTAGTAACTGCGAATCATAAATATACCTACCAATAAGTGCTCAAGTCTAAAGCAGACCTTCAAAGTGAAAACATCTGAAAGAGACTATCAAAAATAGACCTCTGTTCAAACTTCATTCCAACCATTAAGTAATGAAACAATGTTAGTTATTAACAAGGGAATTGAATTAAACCCATCTAGAGCTCCTGTCGTTATCTGTTACACATATGACCAATAGAAAGACCAGTAACTGCCACAATTATGAAGAAGCTAAGTGCAAAGAAAATACGAAAGAAGAAGGTAAAGCAACAGTTGCATGGATTGACAGACAGATAGCTTAGGAGGAATTACACAGATCCTTCCTCTTACTCAATTGAAGGAGAAACAAAACACTACACGAGTTACAACTCAGCCATGTGAACTTTTTCAGTAACTAACTTATGCCTTGTATTACAGCTAACTCAGTGCAAATAAATCTGATTTCCTTTATCTCCAATTTTTTATTCGGCAAAGCCAGGACAAAGGGATCAGAAAATGGATTTGACATCAAAAAGTAACATTAAAGGGTGACACACAATGAGCGGCCAAACAGAATTTCTGCAAAGTCGAGTGAAGAAGCTGTTGGAAACAAACATTTGGCGATCCAAGTATCTATTCAATCCTGGAAGCCGTCAAGTCAGAGCCAAGTAATCAAAAGCAAAGGCATAACTCTTCATTAGGCATCACACCAGACCAAAGTTCGGGAATTAAAATTCCTCACCCCATTAATTGAAACAGAAAAATAGGACTTTGAAGGTATTGAGAAAGCTGGTAATGCAAAAAAATAAAATAATAAAAAAATCGTAGAACAATATTCCACAAAGTCAGTAAGGTACATTCAAAACGTCGCAGGAGAATCCAACAAGAACCAACAGAAACAGCCGCTAGGAGGGGAAAAGGAGGTTCTGCTTCTCAAAATTGATTAAAAACGGAGGGAAAGATGAACAATGCAGAGTAATTCAGATGATAAAGATAAATTCATACGAAAATGAAAGAGGGGGAAAACAGATTGAAGGGATAAATTAGGGAGTTACCTTGAGAATGAGGTAGGGATTGAACCAAACTTGATTGAGGGTGGGGAGAAATGGATGAAGAAATTCGGGTCGCAAATAGATAAGAGTATTAGCAGCTATAAGGCCCGCCGTGACGGGTGGCTTTCTGTCCAGACGTGAATACTCACTGGCCGCCTGCAGCAAAAGCAGCCCAACCATTCCTCCGCCTCTTCTTCCTCTCTCCATCTGTCGTCGCACAACCCTATCTCAATTGCAGCAACCAAATGATTTCAAATTGGGTTTTCTTCTCGCTCTCACTTTGTTCGTCGAACGTGATCGTCAAGTAGAATTGCGATCCAATGCCAATCTTGAAACATTTTCAATCTCCATAACTTGCTTGGTAAGTTTGAGGGTATATGCCAGAAAGTTCTAGATGTTTTAGTAGTTCTACAGAGTTTCGTATCATTTAAAAAAAGGAAAAGGAAAGGAAAAAAAGAGAGTAAGTATTAATTTTTTAGTTTTTTATTTTAAAAAGTATATAAATTGAAAAAGTATAACAACAACAGGTTTTTTAATGAATTTAATTATAATTAGATGGTTGCCCGTAGAATCCATGGAACATAATATATTTTATTATAATAATATATAATAAAATTATATTATTATTATTATAAAAATTTACATAAAAATTATTTATATCAATTATATTTACATAAATATTATGTTATTTGATTTTTTTATTATGTTGTAATGTATTGTCAATCACTTAAAAGTTATCTTTATTAAATAATAATTGCTTGACTTTTTAAAATTAATTTTAGAGTGTTTCTAACTCAATACAAAATATTGAACTCACTAAAACCTATTAAGATAGAACAATAAATTATAATATTATATATATTAAATCATATAATACTTATATTACAAAAACTATATTTTTAGATCATATCCATATAAACAATTAATATTATTTATTCAAATTCAATACATATATCAAAGTAAAAATAATTAATTAAATTCATAAAACAATATATTCTATCATAAAAAAATTTATATATCATACTTTGAATATAAGTTTTTATTTAAAAATATGTGATATTGGTGTCAAATTAAAGATTACAATAATATAATTAATTTGATGTATCATACGTAAAAAATAGATTTACAACAAAATATTATTTAAAATTTTAAATTTTAGTAAAAAATAAAAAAATAAAAGAGAGAGAAAAATACACATATTAATAAATAATAAGAACATCTATATTTATATCAATATAAAAGCAGGACAGTTTGGCAAAATTACAGAAATATTATTTTTCCGCCTAAAATTTCTGACCGAGAAGAAAAAAAAAGGAGTTGGCGCGGGCACAGCGCGAGATGTTATTTGCGTGTGTAGTGCACGCGCCCGGAAGGAGAGTGATGGCAAAAAAATAGTTGGTCAATCACCTTTTTTTCACCTCAAATTTCAAACACTTATAATTTTTATGTCTCAACTCATTTTTTCATGAAAAATATATCAAATTAATTCTTTTTTCAAGATCTTTAATTTGATATTCATATTGCATGTACAAAAATAATTGTTTAAAAATGTTTTATAATTTTATTTTAATTAGAATATATTTTTATATTTAAAATATTTCAATATAAAATAAAACTGTGAGATATTTTTATAAAATAAAATTATATTTTATATATTATGAATTTTATTTTAGAAAAACAAAATTACAGAAATGTTATTTTTCCGCCTAAAATTTCTGGCCGAGAAGAAAAAAAAAGGAGTTGGCACGGGCACAGCGCGAGATGTTATTTGCGTGTGTAGTGCACGCGCCCGGAAGGAGTGTGATGGCAAAAAAATAGTTGGTCAATCACCTTTTTTTCACCTCAAATTTCAAACACTTATAATTTTTATGTCTCAACTCATTTTTTCATGAAAAATATATCAAATTAATTCTTTTTTCAAGATCTTTAATTTGATATCCATATTGTATGTACAAAAATAATTGTTTAAAAATGTTTTATATTTTTATTTTAATTAGAATATATTTTTATATTTAAAATATTTCAATATAAAATAAAACTGTGAGATATTTTTATAAAATAAAATTATATTTTATATATTATGAATTTTATTTTAGAAAAATACATTATTACTATATAAAATTATTTATTTACTACATAAAAGTAACAAAATGTCACATGACACTGTAATACAACATGAAATAAAATATACAATTTAATAATTATACTATTATTAATTATAATTACTATTATATTATTATAAATATTATAAATCGTGCAACACACTGACAAAATACTAATATGTGAGAAAATTAAATTCTTATTACTGTGAACAAATGTAATGGCGACACGTGGCATATAATATATATAGAGAAATATTAAGAAAAAAAAACAATTACACATTAGCAAATTGTTACATCTTTAGATGTACTATCCTCCACTTGATATGTTACTACCTTATAATTATTTATTCATTTATTAATTTATTGAAGCAGAGAATACATAAGTACGAAATTTAATTAAATGTGTTATATCTTCATATAAAAATATATTTTTGAGCAAATATACATATTTCACAATATAAACTTGGACTTTCTTTTTGTAAAGATTGTACCATATCCATAACTGGGACAAAAGGATTGGCTATGAATGAAGCACCCTGAACATTGTCTTCAAGAATTCTTTCTACCAAACACACACAGTGAGCAGTATATATAGGATCTGGTCTGCTGTAATAAGGTAAGCTTAATTCTATTAATTTAGTCATGCATGGAAGGAGCCCTATGTTGTGCATCCATGTATCTTCGATCTTTTCTTTTAAGAATCGAAACTTTATTTATTTTTATTTTTTTTGGAATGGAGAAAATGTTGATTAAGATTATATTTGTGTTTCATGTATTATATTGTGGGTTTTTATGATCATAATATATTTTAAGATAACTCAATTGGGTGATCTAAGTTCAATAATGAATTCGAGAGAATTAAGTTTCGAATTAATTTTAAGTTATAAGCCCAATTCATGGTATTAAGTCCAATAAAGTATTTTGATATGCATAAGCTTAAACGTCTCATTTTATTTAGTCCATGCCTTGCATCATCTCATTCATTTATTTATTGAAGTCAAAGTACAATTTAAGAAATAAAGTCTTGAATTATATCATAAGCACAATAAATGTTATGTTATGATTAAGCTCAAGTCTCATTTTTTATTGATAAGCCCATGTCATTCATTTCTAAATTATGCATTTTAAGTCAAATGTTATTTTCCAACTTTAAGGTTATTGAAGTAATTGAATATGTTGTATTTTACCTTACACGTGATGAATATGATTTTCAATATTCTAGCTATGCATTTATGAACTTATTGAATTGCTTATGATGATTACTATTATCCCAATACATTGCAATCATTGAATTTAAGAAATGTCAAGTGCCTTATTCGAATAATGACATTTCCTCTGTTGCTTATGATATTTATGTTCTCATATGAAAGTTTACTTTAAAAGGGTCATGTTTAGATGATATTCATGACTTATGGATTTACTTAGATTTACTAATATATATATATATGTACGTATTATTAATCTGGATAAATAGTCCATTAAATTATGAACATGATTAGTTTCTAAAGTAATATATTCTTGCTACTATATGGGACATGCTATACGTCATTACTTTCATGATTATATTTAATTATTGTTACATTAATTGATTTATGAAATTATGCTCATTAATATGTTCATATGTAATTTGATTAATTTATATGAAACATGCTTATATTTTAAAAGTATGATAAATATTTTAGAATAGTTCATGATATTTTAGTTGCATTCATCCCCATGAATTCAATGGTATTTGCTAGCTTAAGAATATTTGGATAAATGCTCATATGTAAGTGGTCGTTTAGAATATAATTTTATTTTGTTCAAGTGTTTATGAAAGTTATTTGAATAGTTTTCATATTCTTGTTACTTATGAATTATATGTGAAATTAAGTAATAATTTATGTTTATTTTACTGTCAATGATTATGAATATTGTTACTAATACTATTTAATTTAATTAGTGGCTTCCTTAATGATGTAATCTAGTTTATGAAACTCATGACATTTATTTATTATGATAATAAATATTATTGTTAGATTGTTAAGCATGATTATGCGATTATGTATTGTCTATATTTTTGTTGATTCATTACGACCAATTTTGTAATATTGTATGATATGTCATATAAGTTTGGAATTATAAAATCAAGTTATTAATATTCAATTTACATGTTGAATTGATATGCATGTTTATGTGTTTTGTTTTAATGCCTTGATTTGAGGAATATTATGTATTAATTGCACATGGATTCTATGTCAACATATTTATATGTGATAAGTCTTATTTGATTGAAATGGTTACTTAATTTAGTTTAACATGTTAGGTCTTTCATTAGTATGATATTAATTGCGATCTCATGATGTTTAATTTAAAATATTTATTTGTAAGAAGAATGTGTAGGGGTTACTTGGGCACTTACCGAAGCCCCAGACGTCGAGTTTAATTGAAATTATTTTCGCTCCTATTGAAATAATGTTTATGAATTTGAATTAAATTGCATGTTATGTGATTTGAATTAGCATGAATTATTATATAATTTATGTCATTTGATATTGATTTATGAAAAAAAAAGAATAATTTATGTTTTCTGCTGCATAAAATTAATATTAGATTTAAACTCTTATAATTAATTTTATGTGTTTCAATTGTTACTCATGAAATATGAACCATTCTATATTTTAACGGGTTCTTTTCACATCTCAAATTTCGAATAATTTTGATTATTAAAGAAATTGAATTTATTGCTATGATATATATTTTTTAATTGTATTTGATGTGCGACAAAAATTGATGTGCATATTCACACAATAAATTTTATTTCTAATCCCTTGTCTAAAACTTGTAAGCTTGCTGACAGCATCAAATAAGAAACGAGCGGTTTAGCTAAGCCTGGGCGTTCTATCCAATAGAAAGAGGGGTGGGGACGAAAATAATTAGTTGTGGGCAGTAGATGGCGGCGGCGGCGGCGGCGGCGGCGGCAAGAATGAGTTGCAGCAGCGGCAGAGATGAAGTGTACATCGCGGCGGTGCCACTGAGAGCAAGTAAGGGCCCTCCCCAATTGCTCTTTTCCACCGCCTACTCTCTCAATCTCTGGGATCTCCACCATTTCATGGTCATCATCAAACCCTCTTCTCCTCATCAGGTCTGCTCTGCTCATCATTTCCTTCATTTTCCCCTTTTTTTGGGCCCTTCAAAAAGTGATGTATATTTAATTTTCCAGGCTGTGGTTTATGATTTCCAGCCTGAGGATCCAGAAAACATATGGGTTGCTCTTGCAGCCTTGTCCGGTAGAAAGGTATCTGGTGAGCCCTTCTTTCTTCATCTACACATCTTTATTTGCTTTTCAATCACATGATGAGCTTCAGATGTATGTATGCAGGAGTTATTCTTGTGAGGAAGCTGGGAAAGCTTCCCAAAAGGAAATGTTGGTTTGTTGGCTATGCCGAACAAGACGCAACCCGCGCTGCCCTCGACTTTAACCATAACTGGGATACTCACCTCAGGATAGGCCACCACGACTGTCGAAATTATACTCAAGGTTTCTATCCTATAACCTATCCACACAACTCAGTTTCATCTATATATATGATCCACACACACACACACACACTCTCTCTCTCTCTCTGTTGTTCTGCAACTAATAATTATTTCTCCATTTGGGAAGGGCTTGTGGAATACCTAACTGGTAAGAAAGCTGTACTAGAGCATCTGAGGGAAAGCAGTCACAACACAAGATAGAAATATGGGATCACCAAGATAAGGTTTCATCAGGATGTACCTTGTATGTTGTTAAGTAATTCTTGCATTTCACCTTTTGATTTTTTTGGTTAGTCCACTTGCTTTCTTGCATCTATTACAGACAAATCTATTCACATTAGTATCTTGTCCACATGTCATTTCTTCCGAGGAAAATACAAACACCACCTAAAACTTATGGAGCTGGTTCTATAGGCACTTAATTATTCAAAACCTGGTAGTGTTATTTGGGCAATCAGAAGCTTGTTCTAATCGACTAATAATTTGGATAGCCCAAGGAAGAACACACTTGAAGTTCAAACAATGACCTTGTCGTCTTAAGATCGCTCTATCTGTCTTTAGGTTCCAAAATCCAAATACAGGATATACATCCCAGGGGTTATGGATATGGTTAATTAATATTATCCAGCATCACATGATTAATATAGGCTAATGCTCCCACAGAATGTATCCAAGTTTTACATCTTAAGAAAATGCAAGTAAAACAGGGGAAGAACAACGAAACACATGTTCGTCATCATCCATTAATTTCCATCAAGACTGCACATTTCATCGTTGCTAATTGTGCCTAGTCATACTGAAAAGCTCACACCAGCTGTAATTTATAGTTCACTTCCCTTAATCACAATCAGAGATTAGGCAACCATGTGGAACTTCATCTCAAAAAGCAGCCATTTATCATTCTCGATCTCTCCGGGGTTTCTTCTCTGTACGTACTAATCTTACAGGAGGCAATACCAATTTAATTAACCAAGTTTTGCCCATTATCTTCAAGTCTATACCACAAAGACACAGCTACAAGCATTCACACAGCAGATGGATACTCTGATTGAGAGAGAGAGAGAGGAGCACTTTGCAGCTCCCTCCTTTTTTGGGTTTATATAAATATACATGTGAATGTATATGCTTATTTCTTATTCCCATTTTTTTTTTGGGTTTATATTAAACATTATTTACATGAGTAAACTATGAAGTTCACTTGATTCTTGATCAAATTCCCTTTTCTTTTCTTTTTTTTTTCCCAGGTGCTGAAGATGGATATTAAAAGTAAGATGGATATTAGAAGTTCGAGTTATCAAACTGTGTCCAGCGTATGTAATATCTGAATACGGTTGTAATTTTTTTAATCCAGAGACAAATTCTATTGGGCACGCCACTAGTGATACCCCCAGAATACAAAGTTGATCAAACCAAACAAATATATGCATATATGCATACGCTGCTATATATCTTCTAGTTTAGTTTCCATAAAATATACAAAGCAGTCCACTAACAACTACAACAAAAGCAAGAAAGAAATTTTGACATGGAGAGAACAAAAAGTACCTTCCCTTATTACAGATTGGTTGGCAAAATATGGAATATATCTACTGCGCTCTAAAATGAGCGAGGATGCAAAAAGTGCAGTCAGCAACCAAGCAATTTCATCAAACAGCTGGTGTGCACTGTCCCCGTTCACATGAGAATTGCATATCGCAAACTGTCCCGAACCATGAGATGAGTGAGCTCCGACGTCTGAGGCAGCTCCGCCGACACCCAAACCCCATCAGGGCCGTTCATGCGGGAATCATACGACAAGCACGAAAACAGGGAGAAGGGCGCTAGAGCGATGGCGCACAAGAAAGAGGCCCCATTGTTCCAGCGCGACGGCGATGCCGTTGTTGTGTTTATGGAGGCGGCAATATCCTCATCGGCGACGCGGCTGGAGGCGTTCTTCTTGTTGCTGAGAAGGTTTCTTCTCATGGCCGCCATAATTCTACGCATCTTTTCTTTTGCGGAGGGCAGAATGAGTTCTGGAATTCGCTCAGAAAGCTTTGCTGGTGCCTGGTGGTGGTAGGAGGAACTGGAGTGCTTGTGGATATCAACAAGAAAAAAAAAAAAAAAAAAAAAGTAAAATTAATGGAGTGTAATGGAATGGAGGCCTCTTTTTCTACTTTAGGTGGGGGCCCACTTACCACTAAATGAGGCTCCCTTCGTACACGTAAGCTGGCCCATGATTATTTGGGAGGGGTACATTTAATCTATCACTGGATTCCATCACACCTGCTAATTATCTTTATTGGAATGGAACCTTCTATTCCGAATATCTTGCTATTTTATATACATGGATTTATAATTTTTTGGAATATACTACACATTATTTTAATAATATTAAAAACTTTTGTCCATTCCTTGCATTGTATTATTGGCAATTGGGAATTATTATTTATTTACGACTAACTTTTTATCTTAAAAATAGTAGTAATATTTTTTAATTAAACACATAATATTATAAATTAGGTTTGCTCGGGCACACTGTGAAATCTAATAGGTAATGTTTTTTAAGTAAATTAATAATAGCCAAACACTAAACAAATATTATTAAAAAAGTTAACAATAATATTTTTTAAAGTTTAGAAATAAAATATAATGCATTTTAGTAGTAATACTTTTTAAATAAATAATTAATATTTTTTAGTTAAACAAAAAATACCATTAAAAAGAGATATATGGTGCACCCGATGCACATAAATAGCGCAAATAAAAGAAAGTTTTGTGGTGCACATACCTTCATAACCGAAACATGAACTCAATTAATTGACTCGATGATATTATATTTTATAAATACATATAAATATATCTTCTTTATGAAATGAAATGTTCACGTGTCAGATTTGTTGAGGCATCTATAAAACTTGAGACCATATAAATTAACAACTAAATTAAATAAAATACTAATTCAACATGCTAAATATAGATAATTATTTCTTTTTCGACTTTACTAATCTGAAAGTATTCTTACTTTTTACGAAAATCATGCCCCACCATAACTATATATTCCGTGGCCCTCAATGTTTTCATCAACACTATAAATTGATAAGGACTCCTAAGTTATTAGAAACAAAATCATAAGATTCACCATGGAACAAAAGCTAGTTATCCTCACATTTATCGCCATAACTTCACAATTCTTGGCATATAACCATGTTTATGCTACAGGGCCAAAGATCTTCGATATAAGAAACTTCGGTGTCAAACCCAATGGAGATATCAGCGAGGTAAACTATAAACTTATTTCATACACAACATGTGGTAATTAGTGATGTTCTTATATAAACGTATTTTAATCATGACATGTATGTATGTAGGCATTAGAGAAAGCTTGGGCGGAAGCAATTGTTTCAGCAAATGCAAGCAAAATATTCATCGCACCAGGGACATGGATGCTAAGTCAGGCCAAATTGCATGGCCCCAACAAAGCCCCTCTGGAGCTCGAAGTGCAGGGCATCGTCAAAGCCTTTGCTGATCCTTTCAGGCTCCCCAACAAACAAGGAGAGTGGGTTACCATTAATTACGTCAACTTTTTCACCCTCTCCGGCGGCGGAGTCTTCGACGGTATGGGTCAACAAGCCTGGAAGATGAACGACTGCCACAAGAATAAAAACTGTGTCAAGCTTCCCATTGTAAGATCCATAGATATCATATATCTCTCTCTCTCTCTTTCTCTCTCTACATGTATATATATACAGATATTGTGTGTAATATATGTGTTAATCTGCAGAACTTGAGCTTCAATTTCATCAACAATTCATACATCCACGACGTGACCACCAAAGACAGCAAGAATTTCCACGTCAACTGCATAGCTAGCCACAACGTCACCTTCCAACGCTTCAGAATCTCAGCCCCCGGCGACAGCCCAAACACCGACGGCATCCACATCGCGCGCGGCTCCAATATCAACGTGATCGACTCCATCATAGAAACCGGGGACGACTGTGTCTCCATGGGCGATGAGCTGACTCAAGTGCACATCCGGAACGTCACCTGCGGGCCGGGCCACGGCATCAGCATCGGAAGCCTCGGCAAGAACCCCGCCGAGAAGGATGTGTCGGGCATATACGTCACCAACTGCACCTTCATCGGTACCCAGAACGGTGTCAGGGTCAAGACATGGCCCTCTGCTCCGGCCACCCTGCAAATCTCCGATCTGCATTTCGAAGACCTGATCATGGTCAACGCCAGCAGTCCAGTCATCATCGATCAACAATACTGCCCCTGGAATCTCTGCTCCCTTGATGTAATTATGAACTTTATATTTCTCGAACACGTACAACATGTATGCATGCTCAAACCTAATTAACGCAAGAATGTTGATAATTAATTGCAGAAACCATCGCTTATCAAGGTAAGCAAAGTGACAATCAAGAACATCAGGGGAACGACTAACACCGCGGAGGCGCTGACGTTCGCTTGCAGCTCGAGCAAGCCATGCGACAACGTGGAGATAGGTAACATTGACCTCAAGTACACCGGAACTGTGGGGACCCTCACCACCAAATGCGCCAATGTTAAGCCTACTTTGGTTGGAAAACAGAACATACCAGTCTGTGCCACCACTGCTCACTCTGCTTAACTACTGCCTCCTCCTTTCAACTATGTGTCTGGATGGATGCATGCATGCGTGATGATGCATGTTTTTGAATTTGTCTTTTGCTTTTATGTTTTTATATAAGTTAAGAGCAGAGAGATTTTCGGGTCTTATGTACGGATTAAAACATTGTTTTTTTCCTTTTTCTTTTTTAGGAAGTAGAAATAAGTCTCCTCAATTGGTTTTTCGTCCTTGTCATATGTGCGATCGAGGAAATACATAAATAAAAGTTGTTTAGCAATTTTTTAAATACGAGATCCTCTATTTTATTTTTATAATTGATTTTATATCAAACTGAAAGCCTTAATTATTTTCATTAACACAATGGCTATCTTGTACTTGTAATTTATTTTATATTTGATCTTATATCAACTAAAAGGAATTATAATCCTTGATTATTCTCATTAACACAATGAATATTTTGTACTCATATTTTATTTTATATTTGATCTTATATTAACTGAAAGGAATTATAATCCTATATTATTCTCATTATTCTCATCAACACAATGGCTATATATACAAGAGATGAAGTCTAACTATAGGCATAATTCTATGCTAATAATTAGGAAATTAAATATTTACATTGATCACTAAATATATTGTATACATTTAACATGCTAATAATTAAGAAACTAATTATTTACATTGACCACTAAATAGAAACAATATATTTAACACAACCCTCAGTTGAAGCGGGAGGTTTACGGACGCTAAGACTGTCCCAATAATTCTCAAACAGTACTAGCAGAAGACCCTTGGTGAATATATCTGCAATCTGATGTCGTGATGGCACATGACGAACCCGGACCTGTCCACAGCCAACCTTCTCTCTAGCAAAATGAATAGTCATTTAATATGTTTGATATGTTGATGTTGAACTAGATTTTTCGAAAAATGAATAGCACTTACATTGTCACAATAAACAAGAGTAGCCCTTTTAATCGGACAATACAACTCCAAGAGAAGATTTCGAAGCCAACACGACTCGGAGACAACATTTGCTACCCCACAATACTCGGCCTCGGCACTAAAACGAGACAAAATGAGTTGTTTCTTAGATGACCATGAGATCAAGTTGTCTCCCAAAAATACACAATAACCTGACGAAGATTACCTTGTGTCAGGGCACCCACCCCAATCAGCATTAGTATAATAGACAAGTGTAGAGAAAGAAGATGGGTATAGATGAAGCCCGTGATCCAAAGTCCCCTTAACATACCGAATAACCCGCTTGAGAGAAGACATATGATCAACTCTTGGATCATGCATATGTAGGCAAACCTGTTGGACCGTATAAGAGATATCTGGCCAGGTGAAAGTGAGATATTGTAGAGCCCCTGCATGACTCCGATAAAGAGTGGACTCGTCAAAGTAGAACCAGAATTAGCACTAACCTTTGACTTGGTGTCAACTGGAGTGGGAGACGGTTTATAAGATGACATTCCGGCATGCTCAATTATTTCTTCGACATATTTACATTGAAAGAAACATACCATAGAAAATTCAAGGGACTAAGATCCTTCATAGAAAATTCAGAACTAAGAAGATCCATAATAGAGCATCGGAGAGTATCACAAGAGGCAGTGAGAATAATCTCGAAATTTCCATGGTCACGGCCAGCCTTGCTGCCGTCACCGCCATTGTTGTTCCGGTTATCACCCCCGTTGTTCTTCCGGCCACCTGAATTCTTGCGCTGATTTTTACTCCTAGTGTGCCCCGACTAGTCAGAATGTGGAGCAGAGTCATCAAATTCAGCAGAGAAGGCAGCCACTATAGAAGATTCTGATCCCATTGCCGCCTCCTTGGCCATTCCGGCCTCTTCCAAGGTGAGCATGGAACGATCTTGGTAGAACGGATGTAGTGGAAGCTTTGACGAATAAGCGTACCCATGCCCTTATAAGCACGTATGAGACCCTAAACTAATTGGAGAAAAGGCGGTTATCCGACACCGGTGCACCAACATTCTTCAACTGGTCAACAAGAGACTTAAGCCTCTAATAATAAGCCCATACGTTAGAAAATTCTCCATTTTGAGAGTGGAGAAATCATGTTCAAGAGTAACGGCCCGAGAATGTTGTTATCCTGGAAAATATCTCGCAAATGATTCCAAGCCTCCATTACGTAGCATCAGGTTCAACAATTGTGTGCAAAAGGTCATTAGAAATGGTGCCGTAAATCCACAAAAGAACTATTGCATCAAGGGTCGACCATAGTTCGTCATCATCTCGGTCGACGAAGAAACCTTCTCTTTCCCTTTGGCAGAGGGAACAATATGGTGCAAAACCATACGAGATCATGCGGTAACCTTGGATAGTTCCGTCCACGTAAAATATTAAACATTCTCCATTTCAAGGGTAATGGAGATATGATTCTTGATGTTAGACAATGTAAGAACTGGGTAAAAAGAGTTCTTAGAAGCCGACATGATATGTCCACCTAATGAAGTGTTAAAATCTTATAAAATCTAGCTATTTCCCTTATTTAAAATCTACACTTTTGATGGATCTTAATTTACCGTGAGCATGTGTAATGTGCCCATTGTTATATTATAAATTATTACATTTATATTAATTATGATCATAAATTAAACATTATAAAATTATGAATTTTTTGAATGCGGATTGATATATTATAAATTATTTCATTTACATTAATTATGATCATAAATTAAACATTATAAAATAATGACTTTTTTGAATGAAGAAAATTATGGAGGTTTAAGTTTTAAAGAAATTATCACTGCTTGACCAAAAACATCATTGAGGATGATTTAGTACATATGGATCTTGTGACACATTTAAAGCAACCACATTTTATAATTTCTTGTTGCAATTTGAGAAAGTAGAGATCAAATTCAATTAGACTTAAATTTCAATAAAACGCAAGATATAATATATAGTTTAAATCTTTTTAATAAAATATCATATTATGTACATTTTATTTATATTATTTAGATCATTAATTTATTGGGACCATAGAATTATATAAGATATTTCAAGAAGAAGATATCTTATTATTTTATCAAAACTATTAATTTATCTTACTGGTCCAAGTCAAGATCGAAAAATTGATATATTAAAGAGGTTATTGAGTATTAATTTAGAAAAAAAGTTATGATAGAAAAAACAGTACAAACTGATTAATTATACCAACTAGATAAAGTTCAAGGAACTAAAGGGAATAAGATGTTTTGCATAATTAATAAAGGTGAAACTAATCACTCCCCACAACCCTCTAAGTACACCTTTTTATAATAAAATATTTTTTTCACTATGGGTCAGAGATGTCAATGAGGATTGTCTTTCCGGCCCAGTCCCGACCTTATCTTTCCCAGGCCTAACAAGGGCGGGCCCAAAGCCCTGATTCTATAAGGGCCTTGAAAATCTAGGCCCAACCCTGACCTTACCTTAACCAGGCCTAAAAGGGGACAGGGCCAAAAGCCCAAATGCTATAAGGGCCTTGAAAATGTAGGCCTAGCCTAGCCTTGATTCTATAAGGGCCTTGAAAATCTAGGCCCAACCCTGACCTTACCTTAACCAGGCCTAAAAGGGGACAGGGCCAAAAGCCCAAATGCTATAAGGGCCTTGAAAATTTAGGCCTAGCCTAGCCTTAAAGGGCCGACCCTTATAAGTTATCATTTTTTTTTGCCTTTTACCCCAATACTTGATGATAGAAATAAAATAAAAAAAAACTTTTAATTTTAAGAATAACCAAAAGCAAGCCCGTATTCTTTTCTCATTAGTGCATGTTTCATTTGATCAAACAATGCAACAGTGACAATCAAGAAATGAAGAACTTGGTCAAAAAAATGAAAACTAAGCTATGAACACGAAGATTTATAGTGGTTCGATCTCAAAAGACTACGTCCACTTTCAGAAAGAGATGACTTCTTCTTATTGATCTGTAATATAAGATTACAACTCACTACAAAAAATCTGAGAACAATTGCTCAAAGATTTTTCTCAGCTTCTCTATCTCTCTCAAGTGTATGCTTGGCTTCTCAGTTTTTATATCTTCTCTTTTCTTCTTCTTCCCTTTTCTTCTTCTCTGAAGCTGCAAATCATTGTTGAAATCCTTCACACAAAAAATCGCTCTCAACAAACTCCTTCATGTGGCAATGTCAGCAACAACCGCTTATAACTAATTTTAGTTGCAAACTCTTCCACGTGGCAATGTTAGCAACAACGGCTCATAGCCAATCTTAACTGTTTTCTTCATTTGCAAACTAATTTTAGCTTTACTAACTTGAGTTGATTTCCTATGAAATGCAGCTGCATGGAACTTACATGCAGCCTTGATCACAACCGTTGATCATCTTGTTTCTAATTCTGGGGAATCATTGAATCATGAGCTAGAATTTTAACTCAAAATCAACAATTCTCCACCTTAGCTCTCAATTCACTTCTTCAAGAACTAGATTGAACTTCTCTAAAATTCAACTTCCTGTCTTCTCGAATAGTCTGCAGGATTTACTGAAGTGTCTATCTTGCCAACTATTATGCTTTCCTTCTGTGCAAAAACCCTTTAGCCACAAGCCTTGCTTTGTACCTTACTCCTGCTTTCTAAGTTGCACCTGGCTTCTTCTTGAATAACCATCGGCACATTACAAGCTTCTGATTTCTTGGCTTATCAACAATCCTCCAGGTATGATTCTTGTTGAGTGACTAAAGTTCTTCTTCAATTGCAACTAGCCACTTCTCCTTTTCTGAGCAGGTTGTTGCATCATAATAGTTTTTAGGCTCATAAGACTCCACCTCAAGGGTTGTATATAGAGCAAATGATACAAGATCAGTTTGTCTATATTTGATAGGTGGTCTGATGGTTCTTCTTGTTCTATCTCTAGCTAGGTGATATGAGCTTATGATCTCAATATCAGCAACAACTGCTCATAACTAATTTTAGTTACAAACTCCTCCACATGGCAATGTTAGCAACAATTGCTCATAACTAATCTTAACCACTTGCTTCTTTTGCAAACTAATTTTAGCTAACTAAACTGAGTTGATTTCATATGAAATCCAGCTGCATGGAACTTACACGCAACCTTGATTACAACCATTGATCACCTTGTTTCTGATTCTAGAGAATCATTGAATCATAAGTTAGAATTTTAACTAAAAATCAACAATGCAAAAAATAAATTCACAACTCAAAGATTTTTAATATCATTAACTTATGGATAGCTAAAGCAAATATTCCAAAAAATAAAAGAAATATAAGTAGCAAAATATAGTTTGCTCCAAAAATTAACAAAAACAATAAAATATATGACGAATATAAATATGTAACAAGTAAAAATATCCTTCATGGCTTAATATAAAAAAGAATAAAGAATTCTAGCCTGGCCTTAGCCTATTAGGCCCAAGGGTACAAAATACATGTTCGGCCCTAGATTTTTAGGGTCGGGCTTTGATGGGCTTGGAGGATCGGATTTGTTTTGACATCTCTAGTTATGGTTGAAGAGGGAAACAACTATAAATTTACAGGCTGTTTTTCTTTATAATAAATGGTAGGAATGTAAAGTTCGGGTGTATTTAGTAATATAATAGCATTTAAAAACAATATATATATATATATATATATATATATATATATATGAATGGGTGGGTGGGATGTGTATAGCCCCAACAAATTAATTACTGATATTATTAAGTAGAATTTTCTTATCATTTAATTAATTAGTAGGCTGTTCAAGATATAACAATTTAAAGGAATACATCAATCTTAAGAAATCCAATCACTTATAATCAAACGAAATAAATCTCATTAGAGGATATCCCACGATTCTTCTCCATGACCTTTATCACAAACTTTGCACACAACAATACATATACATATATTGTTATAACTAATATAATCATTTTCCTATACAGATATATATATATATATATATATTTAAAAGTTAAGTATTTGAATTTAGTCCACAAGAAATATGAGCATGCATGGTAATAAGACATGCTGTCTTTTGTTGGTACGAAAAACATGTTGAACCATAGAGGGTTGTTGTCCTTACAAATAGTTATTGCATGGACAAGTGTTGACGTGTTCCCCTATAAATTCAACCTAATATTTCATAATTAGCATCAATTCTTCTTCATCATCATCATGGAATTCCAAAAAATACTTCTTCTCCCTATTATTCTCTTTGTTTCCCAATTTCTGGCATATTATGCCAATGCCGAAGCCCCTGTCATGTTTGATATCAGAAAGTATGGTGCCAAGTCTGATAGAGATATCAGTGAGGTAACTTATTATCTTTCGAATCATGTTAGACGCCTGTAAATGTTCTTTTTTCATAACAAAACATATTTTTTGCTTGTTCATAGGCTTTAATGAAAGCCTGGGCAGATGCTATTGCTTCACCAAAGGCAAGCAAAATATTGATCGCACCAGGGACGTGGACGCTGAGTCAAGCCAAATTGCATGGCCCCAACAAGGCCCCTCTGGAGCTCGAAGTGCAAGGCGTGCTAAAAGCCTATTTAGATCCTCACAAACTGCCCAACAAACAAGGAGAGTGGGTTACCATCAACTACGTCAACCATTTCACCCTCTCCGGCGGCGGAGTCTTCGACGGCCAGGGCCAGCAAGCCTGGAAGATGAACGATTGCCACAAGAATAAAAACTGCATGAAGCTTCCTATTGTAACATTATTTTACCTACTTCAAATATTACACACCCATCTATCTATATCTATATTATTTTGTAATAATATTGAATTCATTTGCAGAACCTGAGCTTCAATTTCATCAACAATTCATACATCCACGACGTGACCACCAAAGACAGCAAGAATTTCCACGTCAACTGCATCGCGAGCAACAACGTCACCTTCGAACGCTTCAGAATTTCCGCCCCCGGCGACAGCCCCAACACCGACGGCATCCACATCGCGCGCGGCTCCAACATCAACGTCCTCAACTCCATCATAGAAACCGGAGACGACTGCGTCTCAATGGGGGATGAGCTGTCAGAGGTGCGCATCCAGAACGTATCCTGCGGCCCCGGCCACGGCATCAGCATCGGAAGCCTCGGCAAGAACGCCGCCGAGAAGGATGTGTCGGGCATATATGTAAAGAACTGCACCTTCATCGGCACCCAAAATGGCGTCAGAATCAAAACCTGGCCCTCTGCTCCGGCCACCTTGAAAATCTCCGATCTGCACTTCGAAGACCTGATCATGGTCAACGCCAGCAGTCCTGTCATCATCGATCAACAATACTGCCCATGGAATCTCTGCTCCCTTGATGTAATTATTAACTCACTAACTTCTCATATATCTTATCCACAATGAATGCTCATACAAGAAATGTCAAATCCTTTTGTGCTGGCAGAAACCATCGCTGATCCAGGTTAGCAAAGTGACGATCAAGAACATCAGGGGGACGACCAACAGCGCGGAGGCGCTGACGTTTGCTTGCAGCTCGAGTAAGCCATGTGAGAATGTGGAGATTGGAGACATTGACCTCAAGTACACCGGAACTGTGGGGTCCATCACCACCAAATGCGCCAATGTGAAGCCCACGTTGGCCGGAAAGCAGAATATACCAGTCTGCACCACCGCCGCCAAGGCTGCTTAACTTCTTTACTATAAACGCATGCAGCATGCATGATCCATGCTGCCTGAGATTTTTATTTTAGCTTTGCTTCTTTGTTTTTTCTTAGAGGATAGAAGATTGAGGTTTCGATCATGTGCCTTGTATATTCATTACGAGACCGATCGAACTCAGATATTTATTATTTGTTAATTTGGTTATAATTTGTATTGATAATTTATTAATTTATTTTCGACTTTGGTATTGATAATTAATACTTTTTAGTTTCAAAACAATTATACCAATCTAAGCCAATATGTACAAAAAACATATTTAACCAACATATTATATCTAAAATCACCACAATCTTCAATTTTACTAGCATTAATTCCCTCAATTTCAATAAAGGGGTAAAGTAGACTAATTACTATTTGCTCTATCTAAAAATAAGTGTCGATTTAAAAAAAAAACATTTTTATTCTTTTTTAAGTATAAATCTTTTTAAATAAGAAGTTATATCTATCTATATTCTTCTTCTTCTTCTTCTTCTTCTTTTTTTTTTTTTTTTTTTTTTTGTGAAGATCAAAACAGCCTGAATTCTTTAATGAGAAAGATCAATACAAAATTTTGAAAGGAAAGTAAATAGATGACCCAACGGCTAAGTCCAACATGTAGAATTGGCATATAAACTAGAAGACCTAGCTTTCTATAACACGAGCCATCTTGTGAGCTTGTCTTTTTACAATCTTAATAAAAAAAAAAACCAAATTCTTCCTAATGGAAACAACGATAATTCTCAGCAAATTGTCCAAGCTCCGTCAAATCTTTAGTAAACGCATTTAACACCACAACCACGACTTTGACATTAATCATAAATACAGTATTCTTGAAAACGAAACCACGAATCAAAGACATTGCATGCCTCTTTGTAATGCCATAACCTCCACCTCTACTAGTGAAAAAACTCTAATAATAGTGAGAGAACGACACACAAAGAAATTCACCAATATCATTCCTCATCACAGTGCCAAAACCAATATAAATGTTTTCTTTAACCAAATATTAGTATTTTGTGCCTAATATTAAATATCAAAATTTTGTATTTCATTGTACTTGATTTCTATATCGATGCATTTTCAGCCATTGTTGAAGAATACTAAAGCAGGAAACCTAATAGAGAGGAGAAACGATTGTGTGTATTTTCATTTTAAAAAAAAGTGTGATCAATTAGTGAAATTAAGTGTGATCGTCAAGTGTATTTTCGTAGTCCATCTCTTTCACCTCAACGATAAATTCACCACGTCACCAATTTACAACCAATTTTTGGAATTTCAATGAAATTATATATAAATTGAACAAAATTAAAAGTTAAAAGTCAATATAAAAAATTGTAAAAGTGATTATATATTGGACAATGTCAAAGTTAACAGACATAGTTTTAAAATTTTCTTAATGCAAAGAACCTACAAAACAATGCACGGCAGGCATAATTATCTTCTTGGAGAAAGAAAATTAATTTAAATATATTTTAAAACTCGTGCATTTTTACTAATTATTCAATTAAATATGTGCCTAAATGCGTTGAAGAATTATGTATTTGCAATTAGATATATCACAAAAAAGAAATCACAATAGAATAATTTAAACTTAATATTTTTAAGATGACTTTGAATAGAAATTTGGATCTGCGGAAGGTGGCTAGAGAGAGAGAGAGAGAGAGCTTTGAAGAAGGGAGAACGACCGGAGAAAGTAATTAGTCACTAAATAAATATTGAAATATTTAATTAATTATTCTTAAAATTTAACGTTTAATAAAAATTCATTTTAGGCATATAAGATTTTGGAAGAATTATTGAGAGTTTATAAGATATTGTCTCTAAGTGTGTGTGTTATGTCGACTAATGGTTTACTTCACGGAATTACATTACAACAATTAGTAGCCAATTTTTTGTTTTGCTTTTGCTGTCATTTGTATTAACTACAATCAAAGATAATGTACATCCATTGATGGATTAGGGCTTTCTCTGTAGGCACGTTTAGAATAATTTGAAAGATTAATTTATCTTTTAGAATTAGGGATGCTACATTATTATCTTCCATGTTGAATTTCATGCTAATCATTGTAACTCAAATGTGTAGATCACATTACTAATCTCACGTATCATATATTAAATACAACAAAACAAGTAACTTTTTTAATGCTTGATTTTAGTCCTACTTATTATGAGAATTAATAATTTTGTTGGAAAAAGCATGTGTCTCTAACGTGATCTTAAATAAATTGGGGTTTTATAATATTTCGGTCAGCTCAATTACGTGGTAGTGCCAACATGGAATATCACGTCAAGTCAGAACAAATTGGAGGAATAATGTGGTAAGATTATAATTCTTCTATTATGCATGCAAGAAAAAAGAGTTGAGCTCAAGCGATATAAAACTTGTGAAGGAGAAGACAGCAGTCGAAGCAAATGCATCTTAGTGTGCTAGTGGCGCTGATCTGGCATTGTAAAGCCGTGTTCAAAGATGACGAATATGCTAAGAAACGAGTTTCAACTATCCTTAACGTTCTCAACCTGTTAAGGCTGAGGCTCAATCCACCATTGTCGTCGTTGTATTGCAAAAACCTGCTGCTGGTGACTTATGCGACTCGGAAACGCGATGATCTGGAAAAACTAGCTTATCTTGAATGCGGTGAAGATGGTGGCGGAAGGACCGTCGAGAGTACGCTAAGTCTGTAATATTCTATGCTGGTGCTGCCATGTAATCGATCTGGCCGGAATATTATAAAGCCTTAATTTATTTGAGAGGAAAATGTTATTTCCAACAACGTTATTAATTTTCATAAACATTAAAATTGAAATCCAACAGTAATAAAAATATAGAACGGAAATAATAAAGTAAAAAGAACGCCCAAAAGATACTAAGATTAATTTTGTAATTCTTTCTATTATTTTAAGGATGTTGCTAAACACACCACAAAAATCACTTTTCACACCACTTTAATTTAATATATAAAATTAAATAAAATTTAAATATATATACCCTTATGTAATTTTTTTAAAAAAAATAAATATTAATATTTTCATTATTGATATTATTCCTTCTTTGCTCAAACATACTCACACATTAACCCTATATTCAAACGAATCAAAATAAAAGTTGAAATATTTGTAAGTAATTGATAATGAAAAATAGAAATACAAATAATATAGAAATAAAAATATAAGTATTATAAAAAATTAAAGTGGTGTGAATAGTAATTTTTGTAGTGTGTTTAGAAACACTCTTATTTTAATTTAATAGGCATGACCAATTAAAGAATGAGAAAATGATATCTACTAAAACCTAACAAGTGTAGTGTAGCATGGCCATGCATACATTTCATGATCCCCTGCACACCAGTAATTCACCCGTCACCAAATCACGCATCTAACAACCTAATTCCTCTCATCTACGTATTTTACCAATCAAATTTTATTCCGACCCAGCCCAGCCCTCTTAATCAAGAATGCTAGCTAATTAAGCCTGTACGGTGGCGGCACAAACTGCTATGTTCTGCTTTCCTACGACGTTGGGCTTCACATTGGCGCATTTGGTGGTGATGGGCCCTAGGTTTCCGGTGTATGTAAGATCAATGTCACCAATCTCCACATCCTGACATGGATTACTTGAACTGCAAGCAAATGTTAGCGCCTCGGCGCTGTTCGTCGTTCCCCTGATGTTCTTGATCGTCACTTTGCTAACTTGGATCAACGATGGTTTCTGTCGCACCAACAAATATTTTACAATATTAAGCATTACGGATACATAACAGAGAGAGAGAGAGAGAGAGAGAGAGAGAGTTTCACAGAATATAATAAAAGAATCTTTACATCAAGCGAGCAGAGATTCCAGGGGCAGTATTGTTGATCGATGATGACTGGACTGCTGGCATTGACCATGATCAAGTCTTCGAAATGCAGATCGGAGATTTTCAAGGTGGCCGGCGCGGAGGGCCATGTCTTGATCCTAACACCATTCTGGGTGCCGATGAAGGTGCAGTTGGTGACGTATATGCCCGACACATCCTTCTCGGCGGGGTTCTTGCCGAGGCTTCCGATGCTGATGCCGTGGCCCGGCCCGCATGTGACGTTCTGGATGTGCACTTGGGTCAGCTCATCGCCCATGGAGACACAGTCGTCTCCGGTTTCTATGGTGGAATCGAGGACGTTGATCATGGAGCCGCGCGCGATGTGGATGCCGTCGGTGTTAGGGCTCTCGCCCGGGGCTGAAACCCTGAAGCGTTGGAAGGTGACATTGTTGCTCGCGATGCAGTTGACGTGGAAATTCTTGCTGTCTTTAGTGGTCACGTCGTGGATGTATGAGTTGTTGATGAAATTGAAGCTCAAGTTCTGCAAATTTACACACATTATATGTACGTATATATTATAAATGATAATTGCATGTAGCTATATCACACATACTATATGAAGAACTCTATCTCTCTCTCTCTCTCTCTCTCACTTACAATTGGAAGCTTGATGCAGTTGTTATTTTTGTGGCAATCATTCAACTTCCAGGCTTCTTGGCCCTGGCCGTCGAATACACCGCCGCCGGAGAGGGTGAAAAAGTTGACGTAGTTGATGGTAACCCACTCCCACTCTTTGTTGGGTAATTTATGTGGATCTGAGAAGGCCTGCAACGTGCCTTGGACTTCAAGCTCGAGAGGGGCCTTGTTCGGGCCCAATAGTTTCGCCTGGCTCAGGATCCATGTCCCACCCGGAATCACAATCTTGGTCGGGACTGTTGAAGCAGAAGCCTCCTTCCAAATATCCAGCAAAATCTAACAAGTACGCAACAACCTAAGTAATAAAAATCAAGTGCATGCACGAATCTTTACATATTCTGTATCAATAAGACTAACTGCAGCTATATACGTATGTACCTGGGCGATATCTGCGTCTGGCTTTGCACCATACTTGGTTATATCATATATGACGGGCTGATCTTGGGCGTTAGCCAGAAGCAATGGCAGCGCGACGACAAGTGCCAAAATGAGGTTTAGTTCCATGATGATCGATGTCTGTACGTGTTGAAGAGTGTGTTGTTGAATGTGATGGTGTTAGGAGGAGAGGGAGCGATGAATATATATATATATATATATATATATAGAGAGAGAGAGAGAGAGAGAGAGAATGTGGGAAGAAAGAATGAGTGATGGATGAGCACGGAGTCTGTGTGGTGTGATTTGTCTGAATAAACTATTTTAAGGATCATATTGTGACTCAACATGTTTCTCGTACCTGCCTTGGGGCTGTCTAAATTTGGCTATTTGGCATCTTTGTCTCAGAATCTGTTTGAAGAATGAACTGAAGAATAATGAGTAGGAATCAATTGCAACAGCAACATAACTTGAACGCAATAAACAGGATATTATATATAGTTTTGGTATGCCGAAATTATTGATTTCGATGTTGTAACAATTTGTATGGGCTGATTGGGACACAAATACAAGAAGCAAACTGGGGTTAAACCCTGTTCAAGGGGTTCTTGTCTGGATCTCATTATTGGGCCAAATAACTTGTTTGGGCTTTTCTACAAGGCCCATATATATAAGGTATAGATTCTTGATGCTCCAACTCTAAGAGGTATGACATAGCAAATCAGGCAGGCCTACGTGTATCAATGTTGGGCCGGCAATGTATTTATTAGGCATAGAAATAGTAGGCCCAGTCCAACCCACCGCAGCCTATGCTGCCAATTTCGTCCACCTTTTAAAAGAAATATTTAGTATTTTTAATAGTGACTGAAAATCCAATTTTAATGTATATATAATTGTAATTTCGGAGGATAAATATCTTAATTACTAATATGATAAATATAAAAAAAAATCTGACTTAAACCAATATGTAAGAATCTTGAAAGCATGTTTCACTAACACAATACTAAAATATCAATAATAATTATATATATATATGTATATATATATAACTTAGAGTAAAGGTGGTGACAATTGATTAACTTTATTTAATCATTAAAGTAAAATACAATTCAGTACCTCATAAATCATTAGACTCGTCATCATATGACATCATGTCTTTGATTTTCAATTAGAAATTTGGGTTTATATTAAGGTTCTTAAGAAGCACAACAAATGTTTTAAATTTAAAAACAAAATGTTGAAAAAACAATATAGCAAGCTGGCAGGCTGGGGCCCAATCAACCTGAGCCCATCTGGGATGTCAGCTGGATTAGGCCGGACCAAGAAGGCCCAATGTCTTTTTCGGACATACATTTTTATAGTCCCACCCACATAATTATGGACTGTTTGAGTTTACCCATTGGGCCAGATTCAAATTGCCAGCCGAAGGTATTATTGGTTTTAGAATCGTTTTGTTCATTTTAAACGATTTTTTTTTTTGCACCTTCCAATCTTCTAAATATGCCGCATATTTTATTTAAATTTGATTTTTATTTTTTTAACTAAACATATTTCATTTATAACAATTATACCCTCTTAACTAAAAATAAAATTAAAAAAGAAAGAATCAAGAAAAAAACCACAAGAAGAAGAGAAGAAGAAGATTTTATTTGTAAAGTCTCCTGTGAAACGGTTGCACGTGTGACATGATTTCAGGTATTACTTGTGTAACTATAAAATATTATTTTTTTAACTGTAAAGAATCACTATTTTTTAAGGTAACTAATAAGAAGTAATACATTTAAAAAAATAGTGATATTTTATAGTTAAATAAGTTATACTTTATAGTTAAACAAGTAATACCTTAAATTGTATCACATGTGCAACCGTTTTACATAA
This sequence comes from Caryopteris x clandonensis, assembly GCA_028749325.2. NCBI lineage: Eukaryota > Viridiplantae > Streptophyta > Magnoliopsida > Lamiales > Lamiaceae > Caryopteris > Caryopteris x clandonensis. The sequence goes on from JAPYKT020000012.1 coordinate 198,932, forward strand.
GTTTTTGCATTTTTTATATATTGTGAAATCTTAGTTGATTTCTTGAATTTTGTGTGTTTTATAAATATTTTAGATGAAAATATACATTTGAAAATAATTTGGTTTAAAATATGCGTATTTTGTTTGTTTTTTCGGTGTTTTGTTTTGAACCCGTCGAACGCCAGCTCATATGTGTTCGAACTTAATTTATCGAACACATTTGTTCATGTTCAACAAGATTGGTCAAACACACATGTTCGTGTTGGAAACTTATTTATCGAACAAAAACGAGTATGTCGGCTTAGGGCTCGTTCAAAAATTACTGCCGCACTATTGAGATAGTGTTTGACAATATCGGTTGAATACTACTTCACTTGTTCGACTAAATAAATCGAATGAGTCTTGATCAAATTGGATAATTAGATTTGATAGATCGAATATGAAGATATTTTAGTTATTATAATAATATTTAATTTTTTTTTGAACGTATTTAAAGAATTAAGAGTATGAATAATGACACTGTTTTCAAATAATAACCATAGAATCTAATTTGGAGCGTGAGATTTCCTCTAAATTAAATAAAGCTTGAATCTGAACTGTAACTATGGATTAATAAATTAATAATAATGTCATATACAAACAACTAAATTCAAATACAACAAGTGACAAATGAATGATGCAGAGAGAAAAAAAGAAGCAGTAATGATATACTAATGGTAATAATCTGTTGCCTCATCAAAAATCATATCTCTTCCCTGACCAAAGAAGCTAATCAAGCATGGACTCCATTGGTGGTATGCTGCGGATGCTTGTCGGAGCTTGACTCCCCTTTCCTCCTAAACACAATAAACCATGTGATTGCTTCTAATAGAGCAGCACTTGCTCCCAAGAATATCAGCACCCCTGTGTACGCTCTTTTCCATTTCTTTTCCGGGTCCAATATGTCGAATCCTTCAAAAATGTTGATGATGGTAAGAACGATCACACTGTATCCGATTACGTGATGGTATATGTTCCAGTGGAATCTGTATTTGTGGTCTGGCTTTGGCCTCAAGAGCAGCGCAAATGCCTGCACACCAAGTGTTCGATCAATTGCGTGTTTTAGTTTGACAATCAATCATCATCTTCAGGGGAAAAAAATAGTTTCAATTTTGGTTACCTGGAGTGTTGCGAGGGTAAAGAGGGCGATGCCGATGTTCTTGTGAGTGGTTTGCTCAACCCCGGCTGAATCACTGCCGAGTTTCAGGCCGGTGCCCCAGCCGGCCACGCCGACGATGTAGGCTGATGTTTGGCATGTTACGTGCAGGTAAAACCACGCTGGGTTCGCTGATTTGAACACCTTCAAGTACCTTGCTGCCATGGCACCAAGAGGCATCAAGATTCCCCAACTTACAACGCTCAACACCCCATGAACCTGGAAAACAGGATAAAGGAAGGATCTTTAATCAATCAGAAAGCAAAGGACGGATAAATTTGTTCGGTTAGGACTCATAATTGAAGTATTGCTTACATTTCTTCTGCGCTGTCTTGATCCACCACTGGCGGAGCCCGTGTCTGATGCCAATCCAGTAGCAAAATCAATAGTCCCGATGGACCTCATATGATCTCCAGTGGTGAGGTGCCGCTGAGGGGTGGTCCCGGAAACGTCACCATGTTGCCAAACCTGAGTGAACCTCGTACTTCCCGCTGGAAGTTCGATGGTAGCATATATGATCATCTGATTGTTGTTGACAAATTCTGCTGAAATAGATGGTACCCGGAAGCTCAAAGGACCCTCTTGCAAAGTCGTGGAATAGCTGGTGATTGGAGAGGTGTAAGCATGGATTGACCCACTTGAGTTGAAGCTAGCAACCAAAGCCTGAGCACCCATCATGTTAGTACCGCCGGGATTGAGCGCCCAAGCTACCCAGTTGGAGGAGGTGACTCCTGTGTGCCTGTATGCTATATCGACTGTGTGGTTCCTCTGGTGGTAGTTCCAGTGCAGGAAAGAGTCTAGGACGGGAAGACTGTTGCATTCTCTAAATGATCTGTTGCCATTTGAGAAGGTGAATGCTGGGCAATTCTGAGCATAAGATGAAGCAAAGAACTGATCAGCAATCTGAATGCAGAGGACATATGAATTCATTCTGCAAAGGATAATGTCAGTAGAGTATACTCACATTTCTTCCACTGGATGGTGGTACAGTTCCTACAGGAGGTGCTGGTGGTGCTCGTGCTGGTGGTGTGCTTGGTTCTGATGTGGCTCCAGAAGCAAAATCAATATTCCCAACGGACCTCATATGATCTCCAGTGGTGAGGTGCCGCTGAGGGGTGCCCTCAGAAACGTCTCCGTGTTGCCAAACCTGAGCGAAGCTTGTATTCCCCACTGGAAGTTCAATGGTAGCATATATGATCATCTGATTGTTGGTAAACTCTGCAGCAATCGATGGAACCCGGAAGCTCAAAGGGCCCTCTCGTAACGTTGTGGAGTAGTCAGCAATTGGGGAGGTGTAAGCATGGACAGCCCCAGTTGAGTTGATGAAAGCAACCAAAGACTGGGCACCCCTCATGCCGGTTCCGCCGGGATTAAGCGCCCATGCTACCCAGTTGGAGGAGGCGATTCTTGTGTGCCTGTACGCTATATCGACCGTGTGGTTGCTCTGGTGGTAGTTCCAGTGCAGGAAAGAGTCTAGGACGGGGAGACTGTTACAGTCCCTAAAAGATCTGTTACCATTTGAGAAGGTATAGGCTGGGCAGTTCTGCGCATTAGATAAAGCAATGAAACACAAGATGAAAAAGGATGAGAACAGGACAGTTTTGGCGAAATTGTCCATCACCCCAGATGATCAAGAACTTGGATGTGTCGTCCCAGATAACTTGGATTACTTCTCTCTCTCTCCCTCTCTCCCTCTCTCCCTCTCTCTCTTCCCGAAATGTTTGATTAATGGGATGAAAGAAGTGTGAGGACTTTTATAGATAGTCCAAAAGGCACCGCAAGAATCTGAACCCAAAATAGGGGGAAGAAAAGTAGGGTCGTAGGTGAAAGATTGGGTTGGTGGGTTGACGGTTTCTACGTGTGTGTGGGAATGCATCTTGTCTGCCTTCAAAATTCAATCTTGTTGGAAGCCAAGTCCGGAAAGATTGATCACGAAGCAGCGCGGAAACTCCAGGTTTTGTAATTTCAATGCATCATTATCAATTGCATGAGAAGAATATTACAAACCCCCCGCCCCCCCGCCCCCCACCCGCCCTCCGTCCACCCTTTTTTAATAAAAAATCTAAAACTGTTTGATGACTAAGCAATTAAAGCTCAGCCCACCTCACCTTGCGTCATGGAATTACTACAAAATCATTAGTCTTAATCACAGTGATTTGCTTTTGAAGTGTGTATAGATTAAAAAATTGTAAAGCTAGAACTCAGTGTGACAATGAGGACTCCTTCATAATTGACTAATGCTCATCACATTATACATGCTTAAGCTAAAACAAACTGCCGGCCATTAAATTAATGATAAATTAAATTGGTGGGGGGGGGGGGGGGGGGGGGGGGGGGGGCGGGGCGGGGAGGTTAGGGGGTATGGGTAATTCTAAAAATAGTTTAAGTCAGCGTTCCTTGACTAGTTATTTTATGACACTTGAGCAAATTGGGGAAGAGAAATAGTCAACAAAGGCTTTCTCTCCCCCATTACATAATTTCTCACATCATTAAATGCGAAGCTGAATTTGTGTATATTTGGAACAGTCAAATAAAATACATAATTTTGATGCTAACACTTCTATAAATATACGTGGTATAATTGATTTTTATGTCAAATTTTTCAATGGGATTAATTAATTATTAATCAAAGGACATTTTAGTCTTTTGACAGCATGAGGCCTTCCACGACCATAATCTTAAATTACTCCTTTTATTTAAACTATTTTGTTTGGTGCATGTGATCATAAATTCCAATTCTAAAGAGACTATCTTATTATTTGATGTGATGGTCTTTTTAAAAAAAAATCAATTTTAAAGTGATTTGGAATTTTACCAACTAATTAATTGATTTTACCTACCTGTTTCCATTTCTATTTGTAATATTTAGGATCCCAGCTGATTTGGAAGTTCCTTTTTTTATAAGGTCTTTTTTAAATTGAATTTGATTAATATAATAATAGAGGATTGTCTCCGTAAATTAATATAAGTTTTTCTCGTGTGTAATATGCTCTTAAATGTAAAAAAAAAAAAAAAAAAAATATTGTTCTTTATCATCACATTTTCTGATGTGTTTATTTAAACTCAACGAGATATGTTCATAACAAGTCTTTTGTTATATGTTTTGTCCTAACTTAAACAAGACAAGTACATTTTAGTATATGTTGTTCTCACTCACACAAATTATGAGAAATTTATCATCCACCTCTAAATTGATCTAGGTCTAGAACGCTTATACTTTAATTTTTTTATCACACTTTGTTCTAAGACAAGACAAACCCAAAAAAATAAAAAATTCAAACCAAGATTCCATCCTATATTATTCTTCCGTACTTGACCCAAACTAGTAATTTATACTATCATCAAATCTAAGAAAAAAATTAATATTGTTAAAGTATTAATGAAGAATAAAGAAGATGGTGGAACATATCATATTGTAGATCAGCCTGTTGACTGGATGCCAATGGGATTTCGAAGGTCAAAAGGAAAACAAACTCTTTACACAAAATTCTTGATTACATCATCTATTTTTATTTTCTATTGCAATTTTGTCTATACATATTAACTATACAAAATAATATTATGATCTCATTTATAAATATATGATGTATTGATAGAATTGAAATAGAAACAAAACACCCTTTAAAATAAAGAATTTTATTTACTAAAAATTAATTAGTTGTAATATAATGCACGAAAAGTAAAAGAATAAAGAAATTGTACATTTCAAAACATATGTATTTTTCTCTTCTTTTCTTTTCTTTCTAAATTATTAGGCTTTTCTTCTACGATGTCTAAACCTCACAAATAGTCTACCAATTAATTTAGACATTAGTGGCAGGCTAGGTAGAAAAATTGGAGTTGGCCAAAGAAACTGCTAAAGTAAAAAAGTCAAGAACTACAATGCCATTAATGATGATACCCAGGTTGACTTTGAAATTTATTAATTTACTCGTGTAAAAACAAAAGGCTGAACTATTAAAAGCCCAAAGCCCCATGTAAACTTACAAAGACAGATAATATTTCCATTAGAAAAAGAAATTACATTTTATACTTCAAATTCACAAATACATTTTATTGATTTATTAATAATATCATTCTATACACATAACATATATTAGTAATTTATTAATGATATCATTCTGTGCACATAACACATATTAGTAAAATTAGAATTAGAAAATAAAATATAGAATCTCATCCGATTTACTAACTTCCCAAAAAAAAAAAAAACAAATCTCATTAGAATTTAGACTTAATTATGTCCCACGAAATAAGACTTTTTCTTGCGATATGCCTTGTAAGTTAATTATCAACAACCACAAACCCACTTATGTGGTAGCACAACTTGTCACTATTTACCTATTTTGTTCCTACCCCCCCCCCCCCCCCCCCCAAGCTTTCCTGCATATAAAACCCTATACACATATGAACCTCCTAATAGAGCTTATTCATGGCTTCTGTTTTTGTACTCAATCTCCTTTTCAACATTCTTGCTTCTGTTTTTGTCATTTCCTCTGCCCTAACTTGTTTCAACAACACTTTCTCATCCAACGCAGTCTATACCTCCTGCACTGACCTTCCTTATTTAGGAGCCCATCTTCACTGGAATTACATTCCAGCCCTCCGCAAAGTCTCGATTGCATACAGGGCCAAGCAAGTCCCAGAGGGATGGATTGCCTGGGGAATCAACCCCACAGGCATTGGCATGATTGGATCACAAGCTTTGGTTGCTTTCCGTAATGCCAATGGCAGCATGACAGTTTATCCTACGGCGCCAGCCACCTACAACCCCCCAATGCTGCCAGCGCCCCTCAGTTTTCAGGTTGCCAACATGTCAGCTGAATATACAGACAATGAGATGATAATATATGCTGTAATCGGGCCACTAGAAAATGGAACCATCGTCAATCATGTATGGCAAACTGGAAGCTCAGTTATGAGTAACGTACCTCAGATTCATTCAACATCACCTCCACATCTACAATCAATGGGGACAATCGATTTCCACAATGGAAGTGAAGTATACAATTGATTGTGTCGTATTCTATTAACTTATCATAAATCAAGAATCAAGTCTTATATGCATATGCTCAAGATTGATATATCAACAATCTACATTTTTTGCTACCATAAAAATAAAAAATAAAAAGTTCAAAAGAACTTGACGAGGAGAGCAATACAACTTTTTTTCAAAGAGATGATAGCAGAGGACAAATTTCTCTAGCAATCCGATGGGAACAGAAAATAAAAGACAAAACAATATAGAACAAATTCATGCAACTTTTCAGTTATGTACTATGATTGCACAAATTTTCCTGGATCAAACTGATGTCATACAAAAATATAGGAAAGAAAGTAGATTTCACAACAAATTACTCAAGCCATAAGAACTAGCCTAAAAAAACACCATTGCTCAATAGCTCAACCATTTGTCTCTGAAATGTTGAATCTGGGCACAAGAATGATAATTATGGTCGTGAATGAGTTGCAACATTAGAAATTAATTGATGCAGTTCCTCACTCTTGGATTCTGTTATTGGTAATTCCAGTGTAATCTGTCCAACACAGCAAATTATACATAATCAGAACTGAATTTAGCTATTCATTTGATGGATCTATATTAACAGAGCCTAGTCTACCTAAATCTAACGGCAATAGGGAGTACTAGTCAACCAATCTTTCCGAAGCCAACTAAGAGAAGGGACTAAAACAGAGTTTACTCCGATGCAGGATTTAGTTCAGTGATCCAGCAAGTAGAGTTACCTAGATTTCACATTAGTCTTACAATTTTCCCTCAAAGTGTGCAATAAGAAAAAAATGAATAGCTTCTTTAAAACAAATAAGGTAAGTCAACTCAATGTGATTAAGCATCAGTATACGTAAGTTGTTAAACTTTTATCATTTCAAAAAGTAGAGAAGCTTAAAAGCACGCTCTGGAGTCGCAGGACATTTATTTTTTGAAGATTAACCATAAAATCTTAGCCCAGCTGAATTTGTTTTAGCGCCATATAACAAGACATGATGAAAGTAGTTGCTGCATTATCTCAGATAAGGAGGCTAAAAGATGACATGCTGACCTCTTTGAAGATCTCACTGCAAGAAGTCTCCTTGAAGCCCTGTAAAAAGAGAGTGAACTGCTTAGTAAACATGTCTTTTGTGCATCAATAAATCAGCTAACTTCATATGAGTACAATATTGTCTCCAGAGGCTGTCAGCTTGGTGGTTTAAACCTGAGTGAATTTGTGTGTATATGTTGGTCTTGAGCATCACAAAAACACCCACCCACCCCCCACACACGCACGCACGCACGCACAGAGAGAGAGAGAGAGAAGAGAGAGACCCACCAATTTTTTAAATAGGTTTATTGAAGCTTCATTTGTTTCACCTATTTTTACACGAAAGATGTGAATGCCAAGCCTCTCAACAGCAAACGCCATCATGAGCAGAACAGACTCTTTTGCAAGTCCTTTTCCACGACTGTAAAAGAAAATATTATTAAGAAAAATTTGAACAAAATTTCAAATGATGCTATAGACCATCCAAACTAAGTCAAATTATTCTACTACACTTACTCAAAGACTAGACAAATAATAAAAAACTCAATAGCATGCTTGCAAGTCAGAAAATCAAATTATTGTAACAGAGTTGAACCATAGGCTTTTTTGGCCATAGAGGGTGGTGTGTATAGAATTTCTAATTTCATGGGTCTTAGTTAATGTAAATAACTATTGAGATACGCTAACCAAAATTTCCAATCAATGTTGTTTGTGCCTACTTGATCCCCATAATGTTCATAGGAAATTGATCCCTGTTAAATTTTTCCAGCTAATGTAAATTTTCCTCTTTGAAATAACAGTAAGAGTGATGTTGAAACATTTCCACATAGTGAAATGCATTAGCTTAGATGAACTGCGTATGATGCAGTTTTATGAGAGCATATAATGAAACAATAACTATTCAAGGAAATATTCACAAAAATCAACAAAAACTCGCAATGTTTTCTAAGTTGCTCTTATAACAGCTTTTCCAAACCTATTCATGGACCTAGGACCTAAAAAGTATAAAGTAAAACAAAGTTTTTGCAAATTCATCAAATTATAATATGAAAAAAAAAGAAAAAAAGAACGCACCTTTTTTGTTCAGCAATCATTATTTCTACCTCAGCCATTTGAGGATCATCCGGATCATTCATAAATATATTTACGTCACCAACCATAGCTGGTAAGAATCACTAAAGAAGGTAAGAGTGCCATTGTATGCAGTACAGAATAATTTTAAAATAAAAAATAAAAAACACGAGAGCACTTTTTATTTGTCAATGTCATACTTTTAACCTCCAATCACAGAACGTCCAAATTAATACTCCCATGAAAATACAAACTCAAATTCTATCCCCTGTATAATGAACAATTCTGTCAGCAGTACTGAAGCACTTTCTGAATATCTGATGCTCATTACTAATAACGAACATCCATCCATCCATGTTTAGCCATGGAACAACAGAAAAAAATAACCCTTCAGGTCCTGTGATATAGTAGACTACATACGCACAGCTCATCTACCAACTAGTGGTTTTACTTAAACATAAGAGTATATACAAGTCAAATTACCTTCAGTATGGGGTTCTCCATGGATGAATTCTCCAACCACTAATTCTTTGTCCAGCACTATGAAGGTCTGCTCTGCCCAACAGAACCCAAAACCATAATGATACATATTATTTAGCAGCAATTGTAAAGTCATGAATAAATTTTTAATAATTTATGTAACTAACGAGGGAATTTAATGCATACTTAGCGGATCTTCAACCCATGAAAGTTGCATCTCGTATTCCTGATCGAGCGTAAGAGGCTCGGACGCGGTGGCTTGTAGGATGGCTGGGTCTTGCATCCAGACATGGTACCTAGGCACATGCTCTTTCATGTACGGCACCAGTATCACCCTTTCTCCTTCCAGGCTCACCTTCATTATTTGTGAATATACTGCGCTGGAAAACAAAATTTCATTTATAGCATTGATGAAACAGTTCTTTTCCAACATCAAATGCGGAGGATTTTCCGCGTCACTTCGGGTTGGGGATGCATCTATGTTGAATGAAAGGATTCATTTTGAAAGACAGAATGAGTTTGAAAAGCCCAAAACCAGAGGTACAGGTTGAGTGAGGCATAACATCGAGCACTTGACATGCAGAACGGATTAGATACAGCGGTAAGCAGAGTGGAGAAATTTTAGTTATTCGCAAAGAAGACACATCCAAAAGCATGAATTATAACATTACCTTGACTGATCCCTCCAGTGGCAGCAGCTACAGAGCGAGCGAGCAGGTGGCGCACTCGTGAGTAGAATGTGTGGAATAGGGAGACGGGAAAGGCAGGAATATAATGTGTAGTATTTGATGCGAATAGGAAATATGTGCTATGCTTGCCTCCGATTACGTAATTTCTAAGCAAAAATCTCCAACACATATATTTTTTATTTTTTAGTATTATATTTCAAATTAATTTTTATTTTATAATTTTTTTATTCCACATTCATATTGCATATATTAAAATAATACAATAAATTAAAATATAAAATATAATTTTTATGAATTATCTTATTTATTTGATTATAACATATATGTTGAATTTGAATATTTATAATGAATCAAACTATATTTATAATTAATCAAACCATTTGTATTAGATCGTTCCATTTCTCTGATATCGTCTATTGATTTTGGGCTTTAGAAAAACAATCTTTACAAACTCCAAGGGGATGTTTAGAATAGGTTGGAGGCCTCCATAGCACAACCGGTTGTGGTTTGTAAGGTTGTGTCACAATTAAATGTATAGTAAAATATGGTGTTTGTTTTGGATTGTGATAAGGTATATTATTATTGACATGTCAAATCAATATGTTTAGTAGAATTTTATTTGTATTATTATATTATAAAAAATAAAGATTTGCTGATTTAATAATTGATGATGAATTATTATTAGATATATATATACGCTAAATGGGTCTCAAAATAAAAATCTTAAGAAGATAATTAATATGATATAATTTTTAAATAAATGAATTTGAAATAAAAAAATTATAAGTATTTAAAAATTTTAGGTAAAAAAATATATATTGAATAGTTTTTTTGGGAATGATGAGGGTAGAAGAAGAAAAAAGAGGTATAGAGTGAGTGGGTTGTGGATGGAACAACCACAACCCACAACCTCATAAACAAATGCGGGCTGGGATGTGGCACAAAACACAATCGACCAGTCCAACCATACCCTTAGATCTTGTTCAACAATTTATATTGAACAATTATTAGACACACTGAATGAAAAAGATGTAATTTTAATCATGAAAATGTTGATAGTATTTTATATTATTCTTCACAATTGAAATTGATTGTTATATTACTTATTTTTTTATGATACGTAATAGAAATAATAGAATAGAGTTTTTCAAACTATATATATATATATATTAGATTTTAGAGATGAACACAATTTTAATTTTGAAATCACCAATTCCACAACTTCAAATCTCGGTTATTTATTTTTTATTATTTTAAATTTGAAACCGATGTTTTTAATACCAGAATCGAATTGGAACCGCCGATCCACAACTGTTGGCTCCTGCAATCGGCTACTTCAAAATTGAAACCGAATCTGCTAGATTTCAATTTTGATTTCAATTCAAAACCATGCCATATCTTATATATATATATATTTCAATTGTACTAATTTTAGTTCATACAAACTTAAGATGTGCATAGAGGCAGGCGCTGGAGGAATAGATGCAGCTTTATCCCCGGAGCATCAGTCAACTCCAACATCTGGTGCTGCTGTACATCCTTTGTCCCCGGAGCATCAGATTTTTTAGTACCAGATGGCCTATTAGACACAGCAGTAGTCAGGCTGCAAAGACAAATGAGAACCTTATGAAACATATGGTTGTCAGGTTCTTGCACCAAAACATACAAAGTACGATTGCATCATAAAAGTAATTATTACATAATTTCAATAGTAGCACAACATTCTTCCACCTCCAGCATCTGACAAGGAATGGAGAAAACATAAGGAAATGATAGAATTCATGAAAAAACAATGCTTCTGAATTCATAGCTTTAAGGCAAGTCATCCATAATTTTTTCCTTGTTACTTGATAGCCAAGTAGACTTAACATATATGTGATTGCAGATGTAAGTGATATGATTATAATATTTCATATTTTGTGTTCATATCCTCCGTATTTTTGTTTCGAAAATTGCAATTAATTGATCTAATTAATCGGTTCTTTATTTCAGAAAAATAATTAATTGCAGTTGGAGAAAAATCGAGAAAAAAATGATAATTAGTTAAAAAACGAGCCAATGTGAAAATAGCCCAAAAGCTCAAGAAGACAACCCAAAAGCTCAAGAAGAAGTCCAAAGACTCAAAAAAAAAAAAAAAAAAGCGGAGGCCCAAAGCCCATTTTGTGGCCCAATGACTAAAAAGGGTTGGGAAGAAGAAATCCCTCCCAACTTTTCACACAACAATCAGCCGTGAGAAACTTTTGCAAAGGAGGAGAGAGAATACACATTTGCTTTCTTTTCCTTCTTTTAAGCAATATTTGTAGAGAGACCATTTTGGGGAGGAAAAGAACACATTTCTTCTTTTTTTTTTTTGTAGTAAGTTTTCATCTTATTTATCCTTTCTCTTCTTCTTTATTTTATTTCTTGTATTAAATGATATTGGTTATGTTTAGAATTTATTATAATATGAGTGGCTAATTTTACGGTTTGATTTAAGGGTTTCGTATTTCGGTTATATTATTGTGAGACTTTGGGATATATATTGATTATCTTGTTTTATATTCAAGTACTAATAGGTTCAAATGATTATTAATGGAGGGTTATATTAATTTGAATTGACAAATCAAATGAATATTTATTCTCTTAAAGCTATTCATGAATTTATACTCCTAGTAGTGTAAATGGATGAAGAATCGTAGCATTAGAATAGGTAAATTATGCTATCATAAATTGTCTATCCTAATTGAACCTATAGGGCTAATATTGATATTTATGGCTATCCTAATTATCGATATTAGTATTAACCTGTTTTCACTAAGATTAATGCTATTATTAATTAATATGGAACGCTATCGTGCCCAATTGATTAATAATAATAATTGACCGGATGCTAGGTTTGGTTAATTAATTAGGAAAACAAAAGATTTAGAAGGCTATCCTAATAAATCCAAGGTTAATTGCTTGAATTTGCAAGAATTTATTTGTTAAGTCTATGATCAATATTATAATTGAATATTGAACCCTTAAATCAAATTTCTCTCTTCTTAATATTATCTCTATTCTAATAGTTTGTCTTGCCAAATTGTTTTGTGTGCATTAATATCTTGTAAGCTCGTAATTGCTAGATTGATTAATTTAGTATTTAGTAGATTAGGTGAAAATCTTCAAAACCCCCCGTTTTTGTTTTATTTTATTCAAAAGAATTTAACTCCCGTTCCCTGTGGATTCGACCCTGCTCACCACTATACTCGTATTTTGGAAGTAGGTTAATTATATTTGGTAGATTGACAACCTATCAAATTTTGGCGCCGTTTTCGGGGAACGGTGTTTAATTAATTTCTTTTGTGTTAGGTTTTTCCTTGTTTCTGGTTTATGCCTCGTTCTTCTCGTACAGGTGAATTGATATTTGATCCAGAAGTCGAGAAAACTGCAAAAGCCTTAAGGAAGGAAGCTAGACTACGAGCTCAACAATCATCTTCATCATCCCCTGGTTTGAATTTGGCTTTAGATTGGATCGAGTCTGAATGTGAAGCAGATATTGAATCTGAAGAAAGTAAGATAAAGGAAGAAGACATGGAAGCTCCAGCTCAACGGACTTTAAGGGAGTTGGCTAACCCTGATGTTAATCAACAACCATTATGCATTCAAATTCCTACAGATACTACTTTTGAGTTGAAATCCGGTCTTATTCACTTATTACCTACCTTTCGTGGACTTGCAGGTGAAGATCCTCACAAGCATTTGAAGGAGTTTTATGTTGTGTGCACTGCAATGAAGCCTCAAAATGTGACGGAAGACCAAATTTCTCTACGGGCCTTTCCATTCTCTCTAGCTGACAAAGCTAAGGATTGGCTCTATTATCTACCTTCTGGATCTATTACCACTTGGAATGAGATGAAGAAGCAGTTTCTTGAAAAATTATTTCCAGCTTCACGTGCAGCAAATATTAGAAAAGATATATGTGGAATTCGCCAGCAACGTGGTGAGACTTTATATGAGTATTGGGAGAGATTCAAGCAATTATGTGCTAGTTGTCCTCAACATCAAATTCCGGAGCAATTACTCGTCCAATACTTCTATGAAGGGCTCTTGACCTTTGATAGAAATATGATTGACGCTGCAAGTGGAGGAACATTGGTTAGCTTGACACCAGAAGCTGCTAGAAGTCTCATCTCGAGCATGGCTGCTAATGCACAACAGTTTGGAACCCGACAAGAAAGTATTCCACATCAAGTTAATGAAGTGAACACGAGCTCCTTTGATCAAAAGTTGGAAGCATTGACATCTTTGATGGAAAAGTTTGTAGGGGGACAAATGCCACAAGCTCAAGTATGTGGGGTTTGCTCGGTTGTTGGTCATGGTTCGGATAGATGTCCCTCATTGCCGGAAGATGTTCAACAAGCCAATGCCATGGGAGGATTTCCGGGACAACCTCAACGAAAATATGATCCTTATTCAAATAGCTACAATCCGGGGTGGAGAGACCACCCGAACTTTAGCTACAAGAATCAAGGAGGCCAACAAAGTTTTCCTCACCAATAAAAAAGTCATTTCCAAATAAATGCAAGGATCCTGGTATGTTTACTATGCCTTGTATTATTGGAAATATGAAGATTGAGCGTGCCATGTTAGACTTAGGTGCATCTATTAATGTCATGCCATACTCAATCTATTGTGCTTTGAATTTGGGTCCCTTGAAAGATACTCAAGTTGGCATTCAGTTAGTAGACCGTTCTAATGCTTACCCTGAAGGGGTCGTTGAAGATGTTTTGGAGCAGGTTAACGAGTTGATTTTTCCAGCAGATTTTTACATCTTGAAAATGGAAGAAGACACCATCACTAGCTCTGCCCCTATTTTGTTGGGAAGACCATTTATGAAGACTGCAAGAACAAAGATCGATGTGGATGAAGGAACACTCTCCGTCGAGTTTGACGGAGAGATTGTTAAATTCAATATTTTTGATGCTATGAAATATCCTTCAGAAAATCATTATGTGTGCTCTATTGATATAATTGATTCCATTGTGCAGGATGTGTTTGAAGAAGACTACGAGGGTGAAAGATTCGATATACAAGCACAGTGGGACGTGGAGGAAGAAATAGCCGAAGCCTTGGAAATGTCTCAATCCTCGATTGAAACACACATGGGGGTAACAAATTTAATTGATGAATTTAATGTTTCAAATGAAAAATTGCTACCTTCTGTTGTGCAGGCCCCCAAGTTGGAGTTGAAAGTTTTACCAAAACACTTGAAGTACATCTATTTGGGAGATAAGGAAACTTTACCGGTGATCATCTCGAGCCGGTTAACTGATGTTCAAGAAAAACAGTTGATCCAAGTTTTAAAGGAATATAAGACTGCACTCGGGTGGACCATGGAAGATATCAAGGGCATAAGTCCCGCAATTTGCATGCATAGAATTCTCTTGGAGAATGATGCGAAACCAGTAAGACAAGCCCAAAGACGGCTAAATCCGGTGATGAAAGAGGTCGTGATGAAAGAGATTTTGAAACTTTATGAAGCTAACATCATATATCCTATTCCGGAGAGTAAGTGGGTGAGTCCGATCCATGTTGTACCCAAGAAAACGGGCATCACTGTGGTAAGAAATAAAAATGATGAGTTGGTGCCTATGAGGGTGCAAAATGGATGGCGAATGGTAATTGATTTTAGAAAGCTCAATCTAGCTACTAGAAAGGACCATTTTCCTTTACCTTTTATTGATCAAATGTTAGAAAGATTGGCTGGTAAAGCTTACTTTTGTTTTCTTGATGGGTATTCAGGCTATTATCAGATTGTGATCGCTGAAGAAGATCAACACAAGACAACCTTCACATGCCCTTTTGGAACATTTGCTTGTAGAAGGATGCCATTTGGTCTTTGCAATGCTCCAGGTACATTTCAGAGATGTATGTTAAGTATTTTTTTGGAATTTATTGAGAAGTGCATTGAAGTATTTATGGATGATTTTACCGTTTATGGTGATTCATTTGATGGTTGTTTAGGGCATTTGTCAAAAATTTTGAAAAGATGTGTTGAAACTAACTTGGTGCTGAATTATGAAAAATGTCATTTTATGGTGACTGAGGGCATTGTATTAGGTCATGTAATTTCTCCTAGAGGAATTGAAGTCGACAAAGCAAAGGTTGATTTGATCAAAAGTTTACCCTATCCTACTAATGTTAGAGAGGTTCGAGCTTTTCTTGGGCATGCAGGATTTTATCGTAGGTTTATCAAGGATTTTTCGAAGATTGCTTTGCCAATGTCCAATTTACTCCAAAAGGAGGTACCATTCGAGTTTGGTGATGATTGCAAGTCGGCGTTTAACAAGCTCAAGTGTATGTTGACCATTGCTCCAATTATTCAATCACCCGATTGGAAATTGCCCTTTGAAATTATGTGTGATGCGAGCAACTATGCCGTGGGAGCTGTCTTAGGCCAACGGATTGATAAGAAGAGCCATGTCATTTATTATGCTTCAAGAACCTTGGATTCGGCTCAACGCAACTACACGACCACTGAAAAAGAACTTCTTGCAATTGTTTTTGCTCTAGATAAATTTCGGTCTTATTTGCTTGGTTCTAAGGTCTATGTTTACTCTGATCATGCAGCATTGAAGTATCTTTTAGCCAAAAAGGAGTCAAAGCCTAGACTGATACGTTGGATTCTCTTGCTTCAAGAGTTTGACATTGAGATCAAGGATCGAAAGGGAGTCGAAAATCCTGTAGCCGACCATTTGAGTAGGATAGTGCAAGATGAAGAATCTTTGCCCATTTCTGAGTTCTTCCCGGACGAACATTTGTTTCTGGTGAAAGGTATTATTCCATGGTATGCAGATATTGTTAATTATTTGGTTACGGGAATTTTACCTAATGATCTTAGTAAATCACGCAAGCAAAAGATAAAATATGAGTCAAAATACTATGTTTGGGATGAACCTCATTTGTGGAAATTTTGTTCTGATCAAATAGTTAGGAGGTGTACACCTGAAAATGAGCATAGATCCATTTTGAGTTTTTGCCATAATTATGCTTGTGGTGGTCACTTTGGTCCGAAAAGAACGGCTAGAAAGGTCTTGGATAGTGGTTTATATTGGGAAACCTTATTCAAAGATGCATATGAGTTCTGTAAAAGTTGTGAAAAGTGTCAAAGAACGGGTTCATTGTCTCAAAGGAACGAAATGCCACAAACTCCTATTCTTATATGTGAAATCTTTGATGTTTGGGGTATAGATTTTATGGGACCGTTTCCGTCATCCTGTAACAACTTGTATATACTTCTAGCGGTTGACTATGTTTCGAAGTGGGTGGAAGCAAAACCCACTAGGACTGACGATTCTGCTGTGGTTGTAGGTTTTATAAAGTCTAATATTTTCAGCAGGTTTGGAATTCCAAGAGCAATAATCAGTGATCAAGGCACCCATTTTTGCAATAGAACTGTTGGAGCATTGTTGAAGAAATATGGCGTGCATCATCGAGTGGCCACAGCTTACCATCCACAATCCAATGGCCAAGCAGAAGTCTCTAATCGGGAGATAAAGTCCATCTTAGCAAAAACGGTCAATCCTGGAAGGAAAGATTGGAGTCTTCGTCTAGACGATGCTCTTTGGGCATATCGAACGGCACATAAAACCCCTATAGGAATGTCCCCCTTTAGGTTGGTTTTTGGAAAGTCTTGCCATTTGCCGGTTGAAATTGAGCACAAAGCATATTGGGCGGTAAAACGCTGCAACATGAATTTAGAGGAAGCTGGTTTGTCGAGGAAGTTGCAATTACAAGAGCTAGAAGAACTTCGATTAGAAGCTTACGAGAATTCTAGGATTTACAAGGAGAAAACCAAGTTGTTCCATGATAATTCAATTATCCGAAAACAATTTACGGTTGGACAAAAGGTGTTATTGTTCAATTCTCGTCTTAAGCTCATGCCAGGTAAACTTCGTTCTCAATGGCTTGGTCCATTTGTTGTTACTAATGTTTTTCCTTACGGTGCAGTGGAAATCAAAAGTTTAGAAACCGGGAAGGATTTCAAGGTAAATGGACATAGGTTGAAGGTATTCCATGAGAATGAAGACATATCTTACCTAGTGGATGTGGAGTTAGAAAGCCCTCGATATTTGACAAATTGAGAAAGGAAGACCGTCGAGCATAACGACGTTAAAAAATTGCGCTATTGGGAGGCAACCCAAATTTTATTTTATTTATTTTATTTTTTATTTTTATTTTTATTTTTCGTATTTGGATAGCTCAATTTTCGTTTTCTAATTCTCATTGAATTTTGTTTTCTTTGTGTAAATAGGTTCGGGCATCAATTTTGGAGGCGAGATCACATCTTATGAGAATTTTCCAAGTCCAAAAATTAGGAAAGGTTCAAGAGATTAGTTCGATTTGGGCGTGATCACGCTTAAATTAAACTAGTTTTTCTTAAAAATTTTGTGGACAAGGTTGAAATTTTCTCTCTTCGCCTGCCTTCTCTTCTCCCCCACCTTCCACCAGCGCCGGCAAACCTCTCCGTCTGCCGTCTCCCTCCCGCCGTCCCTCTCTTCTCTTTCGCTTCGCGCCAGCGCCACGCGCTCACCAGCACGCACCTGCGCCTGCACCGCGCCTATTGCCGCTCATCGCGCCGCCTTCCTCGTGCCGTCTCGCCCTCGCCCAGCAGCGCCGTCCCTCCTCCTGCTCCGCCTCCTCTCCCTCGTCTTCCAGCGCGACCGCTGCCCAGCGCCATCGGCCACGTTATCCCTCCTCTGCGCGTAAAGTCGCACCTCACCGCGCAGCCTGCGCTTCCGCCGTCGCGACCACCGCCCCCTCTCCTTCGCACCGTGCTCTCCCCGCCGCGCCTCCCTCCTCTGCGGATAGCACTGCTGCTCGCGCCCGCCCGCCTCAGTCGTTGCTGCTATCCTCCTGCTTTTCTCTTCCGCTGTTGTGCATGCCGCTGCTCTTCTCCCTTCCTGTTGTCCAACCGCTGCTGTTACCCTTCTCCATTCACTGGTTTTCTTTCTCTTATTATCTATCTTAGATTTTTGTTATGATTTTTGTAGAATTTGATATTGTGTTGTCATGTTAATAGGTATGGTTTGAGTCTTTGATTTTATTTTTTGTGAATTTTTGGAGATGTAGATGGGTGATGTTGATGATAGGTAAATATTGATTTGTATCCCTTGAAGATGTGCTGGAATTTGCTTAATGTTCATATTGTTTGGGGATTAATCAATTTTGCAAATTGATTGGAGTTGAATTGATAAATTTCAAAAGATTCATGTGCACATATTGTCAAATTCCTAACTATTATAATTGAATGTGTGGCTACTTTGATGTTAGGAAATAATTGTGAATTTACCTAATATGAAGAAGAAGAGGAGATTCTCACTACAAGCCAACCTTCGAGTCTTCCCCACAGTCAGCCGTCTTTCAGGGAAGTTCTTTCTTTGTCTTTTTTCTTTTATCTTTATTTTTATTTTTGTTATCTTCTTATTTATTTTGTTTTCTGATTGACGAGCTTTGGTGGTATACATTGAGGGCAATGTAGAATTTAGGTGTGGGGGGATTTGTGCATAAATGCTACTTTTGGTTGTTAAATTGCTATGATTTGTTGGAATGAGAGTGATAATATACAAGAGAAGCATGAGATTGATTAGTTTTTGTCTATGCTCAAAATGATGTGTCTCATTATTTTTTTCAATGGATAGAACGAAAATGTGCATAGTTCAACACATAATCACCTCTTTTTGTGAGCTTTTGAGCCTTATATGTTGTTTTGTGTGTGATCAAGCATATCATATTCATTCTAGAACTTGCTTTAATATGCATTTTAAGACCACATAATGTGTTCATGCACTAAAAATGATAAGGGCATTTAGGCTTAACCACTTGACGGCCTTTTCTTTGAATCCATACCTATGCAATTTTCCCCTAGTTTGCTCATTTGTGCCTTTAGCCAATTTTTTTGTTCTAACAAATACATGATAAACCTCTTAACCATTTTTTGTTCATTTTATCCACCATGATCGAACCCTTCTTGTCAAGAAATATATGAATGAAATGCAATAGTGTTTAAAGAGTTGGAGGTTGAAAAGAGGTTGGGCACACAAAAAAAAATGAATTATAAAAAAAAAGAGAAAAAAAAACAAAAAAAAATTGGCTTGTTTTTTTTTTCGTCATACTCCCTAATAGTGCATAGTGCAATATTATTTTGGTGAGTGGGAGTTGTAAATAGAGTAATATACATGTTGCTACTTGGTTGTTTATATATATGATTGAGCTTGATGGGGAGAATATCAAGTGAGAATGGGATAAAGAGTTTTCATGTTGAACAATGCAAATGGAGGTGGATTATTTGTCATCTTGGACTTTGTGTATAAATTCATATATCTTCTTGACTTGTTTAGCATATATTCCCTTCATTTTATCACACCTTTACCCATGGCCTCATTACAACCCTTGGAAAGACCCTTTGATTTTTTGCTTGAATACATGATAAGGTGGTGGAGATTTGATTGATGAGCAAACTTATGGCAATGATGTGTTATGCTTTGAAATTGAGTGTAACAATATAAAAATGTCCATTCATACACAAAAGAGCGAATTGAGTGAACCCATTAGCGAGGTGTTGAATTAGTCACATTGGAGCTTATTGAAATTGCTAAGAATTGATGAGACATGAATTTTTCTTGAATCTAAATGAATCATGATCACTCACTCTTGTAGAATTATCATCTTAATTTCGTCATTGCATAGCAATTTGAGAACATTGTAGGAGAATGTTTTTCTTGATTATCACCTTGTTCTAATTGTTTATGCATGCTTGAGGACTAGCATGATTTAGGTGTGGGGGATTTGATATGATTATAATATTCCATATTTTGTGTTCATATCCTCCGTATTTTTGTCTCAAAAATTGCAATTAATTGATCTAATTAATCGGTTCTTTATTTCAGAAAAATAATTAATTGTAGTTGGAGAAAAATCGAGAAAAAAATGACAATTAGTGAAAAAACGAGTCAATGTGAAAATAGCCCAAAAGCCCAAGAAAACAACCCAAAAGCCAAAGAAGAAGTTCAAAGACTCAAGAAAAAAAAGAGGGGAGGCCCAAAGCCCATTTTGTGGCCCAATGACTAAAAAGGGTTGGGAAGAAGAAATCCCTCCCAACTTTTCACACAACAATCAGCAGTGAGAAACTTTTGCAAAGGAGGAGAGAGAATACACTTTTGCTTTCTTTTCCTTCTTTTAAGCAATATTTGTAGTGAGACCATTTTGGGGAGGAAAAGAACACATTTCTTCTTTTCTTTTTTGTAGTAAGTTTTCATCTTATTTATCCTTTCTCTTCTTCTTTATTTTATTTCTTGTATTAAATGATATTGGTTATGTTTAGAATTTATTATAATATGAGTGACTAATTTTACGGTTTGATTTAAGGGTTTCGTATTTCGGTTATATTATTGTGAGACTTTGGGATATATATTGAGTATCTTGTTTTATATTCAAGTACTAATAGGTTCAAATGATTATTAATGGAGGGTTATATTAATTTGAATTGACAAATCAAATGAATATTTATTCTCCTAAAGCTATTCATGAATTTATACTCCTAGTAGTGTAAATGGATGAAGAATCGTAGCATTAGAATAGGTAAATTATGCTATCATAAATTGTCTATCCTAATTGAACCTATAGGGCTAATATTGATATTTATGGCTATCATAATTATCGATATTAGTATTAACCTGTTTTCACTAAGATTAATGCTATTATTAATTAATATGGAACGCTATCGTGCCCAATTGATTAATAATAAGAATTGACCGGATGCTAGGTTTGGTTAATTAATTAGGAAAACAAAAGATTTAGAAGGCTATCCTAATAAATCCAAGGTTAATTGCTTGAATTTGCAAGAATTTATTTGTTAAGTCTATGATCAATATTATAATTGAATATCGAACCCTTAAATCAAATTTTTCTCTTCTTAATATTATCTCTATTCTAATAATTTGTCTTGCCAAATTGTTTTGTGTGCATTAATATCTTGTAAGCTCGTAATTGCTAGATTGATTAATTTAGTATTTAGTAGATTAGGTGAAAATCTTCAAAACCCCCCGTTTTTGTTTTATTTTATTCAAAAGAATTTAATTCTCGTTCCCTGTGGATTCGACCCTGCTCACCACTATACTCGTATTTTGGAAGTAGGTTAATTATATTTGGTAGATTGACAATCTATCAGTAAGCTCACCATGAGACACATATCGTGAAGAATAGTTCCCACGACCCATTCTATTTGATCCACAGGCTCCTTACTTGGATTCTGGACAAGGACAAAGAGTAATTTAAACTCAATCACGGCCACTTTAACGGACAGCTCAGGAGAAACTTCAAATAAATCAAAGAAGAAAAAGTTACTGGATATTTTGTAAATAAATAAACTAAACTATATAAATTTGAAATTATCTCATTAGGATAAATACATCATTTGACTTGAAAAAACATATTATCTAACAATCAATGTCCATCTTGATAATCAAGCTTGATATTTCTTCAATTTTCTAGGATTTGTATATGATTAAATATGTTGCATTTTTTTCGTTTTATATTTTTAAGAATTTAGTCAAGTAGAATCCGAGAGAAAATCAAAATGAAAAAATTATAATGTAGGGTAGTTTAGCTTGAACGAAATATTTTTTTTTAGCTCGATGTGGTTCGAGACTAGTTAGTTGAACTTGTTTTGTATTCCTTGACCAACTAGGTCGAGAGACTTTGTTTTCTTGGTCAACCAATATAATGCAACAGGTTCAATGGTGTTTAGTCATATGTGTGCAGCGTTTTTATCACATTTGCATTAATTGGCCGTACATGTTTTGGCTTTTCAACCTAAGGTTCTTTGTCATATAGTACTAAATATTTAGGGGATGTTTGCGTGTTTGGACTAAGCTGGAGGTTTCCGTAGCACAATCGGTTGTGGGTTGTAAGATTGTGTCACAATCAAATGCATAGTAAAATGTGGTGTTTGCTTTGGGTTGTGATAAGGTAAGTTGTTATTGACACGTGAAATCAATAGGTTTAGTAGAGTTCTGTTTGTATTATTATATTATAAGAGATAAATATTTGTTGATTTAATAATTGGTGATGAATTATTATATATATATATGCAATGAATGTCAAAATAAAGATCTTAAGAAGAGAATTGATATGATATAATTTTTATAAAAAATGAATTTTAAATAAAAAAAATTATAAATATTTAAAAATTTTGAGTGAAAAAATATATATTGAATATTTTTTTAGGAATGATAAGAGAAGAGGCAGGAAAAAGAGGTGTATAGCACAATCCACAGCCGATCGTGTCCAACCCACTTTAAAAATAACCTAAAATTCAGTTTGAATATCTTTTACTGTTTGTTGCTTCAAATATAAGACAAAAAATTCTTCTTTAATATTTTTAAAAAATCCAATCTTGATGGTTACGCATGGTATTAAAGAGGGAAGCATGGCGCGGTTAAGCGCAGTACGCTGCACGCTTCAATTTTCCCTCCCAAATTTCAACTCTTTTCGGAAAAGATGGAAAATTAAAGCTCCAAACTTTGAATTTGAACCCTTCTCTGCTCTGAATCATTCTTCACTATAAATACATTCACTACACTCCATTCCAAACCAACTACTCCAATTCCAATTCCTGCTGTAATCATGTCTCCTCCTCCTCCCAACGACCTTACTTCTGCCCACCGCCGCTCCGGTGAAGTCCACGTCATCGTCGGTCCAATGTTCGCCGGCAAAACCACCGCCCTCCTCCGCCGTGTTATGGCCGAGGCTAATACCGGCAGGTTTTTCTCCACCAAATCTTTTTTTTTTTTTTGGTGATTTATGTCACTGCTGCGCCTTCTTCTCCGGAAAACCAAGTGATTTATTTTCACTCCTCTATGTCCAATTCCTATATTAGGAGTATCTCGAAGGATCTGAAACTCGTGTCATAATCTGAGTCCACAATTAGTACGCAATTGTAATTTACTGGTATTGTGGATCAATTTTTTGTAGGAGTGTGGCGATGATTAAATCGAGTAAGGATTCCCGGTATGCAACGGATGCAGTGGTGACGCATGACGGCACCAAGTTCCCTTGCTGCCCACTGCCAGATCTCTTGTCTTTTAAGCACAATATTGGTCCTGAGGCCTATGACAAGGTATATCCTGCACAGATTGCAGAATTCTTCTTCCTTGATCTGATAAATTTTGGTAGTTCATAGTCAAGTGTTCAATGCAAATTGTCGGGTAATTAATCAAAGGACCAGATATTGGATCTTTCTTTCCACTAACCCTTTTGACAATCTATTCAAAGGGATGGGATTTAAGGCCTTTGAAGTCTAATTTTGTTAAGTTTCTAATCACGTGTCTGAGAACTTCCATAAATTTGTCTTCACCACATATATCAAGATCACTATCCTTTAATAAACCACTAATTAGTATGATTGTGGGCAGTTGGATGTGATTGGCATTGATGAAGCTCAATTCTTTGGCGATCTCTATGATTTCTGCTGTGAGGCAGCTGATCTTGATGGCAAAACTGTTGTTATTGCTGGCCTTGATGGGGATTACTTACGGTAAACATTAAACTATAGAGCCTAAATTTGTTTTTCTTAATGCGGTTGGAACACAGAAGGTGCAATTCAAAGAGATCATAGTAATCACACTTCAAAACCCATTTCCACCAAAAAATGATTCTGATCGTTAATACCAACCTCTAATGCATGCTTTGTGCTCACAGAAGGAGTTTTGGGTCGGTGCTAAGTGTCATTCCACTTGCTGATACTGTAACAAAATTGACAGCCCGTTGTGAAGTATGTGGTAAGCGTGCATTCTTCACTCTGAGGAAGACCGATGAGATGCAGACAGAGCTGATAGGGGGTGCCGATGTGTACATGCCCGTGTGCCGGCAGCACTATAGTAAAGGTCAAGTTGGTGTTGCAGGCATGGAGGCTGCAAGGCGTAGTTCTGAAATTCCTAAGATTCAGAATGAGCTGACACTGGAAACAGATGTGAAGGTGTAGAAAGCAGAATGGTTGTCTTTGGATGCAATAGAGTAAGGTTATGTTGTTCAAGGTCTACCTTGTCTAGGATGTGTGGTGCTTCCTATCTTGTTTATAATAGTACTATTTTATATTCACTCATTGTATGTGAAATGAAAAGTTGATTTTCATGTTGAACATAAGAAGTGTCTGTGTCTGAGTTCTATTGAAACTAAAATTGTTCAAAAATTGGACGCCATATGATGCGTATTGATAAAATTGAAATATGGGATGAAACATAAAATATCTTTATCAATAGTTAATATTATATGTTACATTAGAGTTGCAAACGATCCAAATCGAGTTGAGCTTGTAGGTGTTTGGGTATTGTTTGTTAAATTGTATTCAATCTCAAGTCAAGCTTGTATGTGTTTGAGTTTTGTTCATTAAAAATTCTAAATGTTTGAATTTATTTGTGAACGTGTTAGTGAGCCTATTTGTTAGCATGTTAAGAAACTTCTTCGATGAAAAGTAAGTTTAATTCTAATTTTTTGATATTTTAATAAAACATATGATATAATCATATTGAAGGTTAAAAATTAAGATATTTTAGAAAAATATTGTATTATTATAATAATTATTATTGAACGAGCTTGTTCACAAGATGTTAAGAACAAGTCATTTAATATTCAAGCTTTATTTGTTTATTGATGAGATAAATTGTTTGTTTATGTTCATCTAACCAAATAATCGAGTTTGTTCTTGAATAGTTCACCGAATGAATATTTTATCTTATATTTTATTATTTTTAATATACATTACTTGTTATATATATTTACAACTTCAATTACATTTGATATTTTATTTAATATTTTATTATCTTTAATACACATTACTTGTTATATATAATTTAGCTGGCATCTTTATCTAGTAAGTACAATCTTTATTGATGTTAGAGACAAGATCTTCCCCACACCTCTATCATCTTGGACGGTGCCACTAGTTTTATGAACAATGCATCTATGAAGGATTATTATTTTTAGTTTAAAATAAATTAAATAATAAATACAATAGAGAATGTCCGAAAACATCAAAACCAAAAATGATAGACAAAACCGACTTTATAATTCGTTGTTGTACATTTAATAATGAATAATATAACCAGTGTGTATTACCGGTGAAATAATACTGTCAAGGCATGTGACGTATCGGGTACTAGTAAAGTTGAAACATGAGATGAAACAAAATAACAAATAGAGAATGGGAGCGAGGGTTCAGGGTTGAATAAGCTTTTCAACTCAACACTATTTATCACATAGAGAACCAAACATCTTGTCTATATATTGATATGCGTTCCTCAATAATTCCCAAAAAAAAAAAAAAGAAACTATATAACATAATGAAGAACAGCTTTGAAAGAGGAAACGCTCTCCCAAGAGAACCAACAATGCTTAACAAAATTTAAGACTGAGGAAATATGTTCCCTTTCCTACTTCTATATTTTTCCACATGGAATTGAAAATTAAAAGCAGGTACGTACATACAAGCAAATCTACATCAAGGTTCCAGCTTCAGCGATACAACCCGAGACTGCCTGTTCCGTTTTGCAGCCTTGACAAACACAACCGAAAGACAAGCTGGGGCCCACCATGGCCGTCTTACTCTTTGCTCCCCTTTCAAGCAAGCCACTAAAGCAGGATAGAAATTCAGTGAAGATTTGTGATTTTCACATGAGAAAGGGAAAAGGATAGTTTAAAACGTGCATCCAATACCAGTTGGATGAGAAAGAAAATAGATAACAGTATCCACAATTGAATATTAGACATATAAAAGCACGTGTCATTTCATTACGCATTTCTTCTCCTTTGTCCTCCAAGTGACAAAATCATCACGTTTTATGTCCAGGTCTCATAATCACCCTTGACTCCCTTGGAAAACCCCAACAGCTATTATATCATTCACTAAAAGAGTGTCATGAAAGAACAGCAACTGTTAGTAAGCTGCCTAGCATTATTTTTCTAAAGATATCCCCTTGTAGCGCTTACTTTTTCAGATTTCATATGATGGATTTTTGTAGACCACAGGGTTGTGTGAACAGGTAGTAGTGACTGTAGCTCCATTTATCAACTTACTGACCCCATTGTTGCCTTCCAAGATATGGTAATACACCTCTATTTTCTACTTTGATGGTTTTGTCTCCATAAAAGAACATGCATGTTTATTTGCAGGCTCAGCCATACTTCTACTACTCCGGCAGTGATAGGAATTGGCCATCACTCCTCAGAAACATTAAATAGTAGTATGGGAAGTGGTTGGATTAGCTTAACCTCTATTCCCTTTACAAACCAAAGAATACGAAGAAGGTGCATTTATTAAACACTGAAATAAAAGTTAAAGCCACGCTTATATTGTTAAGCCCCAAAATATATTTTGTTGCTGATTATCATCCATCACATATTCCTAAGTTCAGTTGACTTTAACCCATAGGAATCCCATACGGAAGATGTCAAAAATATCTTCATATGCCAATCTGGTTTTGTCACCAAATGTCCATCCAGGTACCATGCACATAAAGAAAACTTATACTCCAAATGACTAAATAAATAAACTAAATAGCAACAAACAGACTCTTCATCTTTATCGAAATTTCCCCATGTCTAATGGCATTATAATCCCACTGTTAAACAAAGTCTTATATACTGACAGTCCGAAGTCAAACAATGGATGTAATATTACATACACAGTTATGTTACTTAGAAATTTAAGATGTTAAGAAGAAATATTGTAAAACTTCGAGAGATTGTTAAGTTGAAGTAGATCCATCCAGCCTGGCATGTGTTTTAAAGGGGGTTTTACAGAGGGAAAGAGAGGGAACCCAGGATAAATGGGGAGATATAAGAGAGAAAGGACCTTTTATTCGCCTCAGCTCCTTGCACAGGGTTATAAAATCACCCCATTTCATGTGGCACTTTCTTATGAACCGGAGGATCTGTTCAGTTGTAAACATCGACATCCCTTCCAAATACTCTCCATTGACCCCATTTTCTTTGAATATTTGGCGATAGCTACCAAGGTTTATCTCTTCCAACCACAGGCCAACATCCTGTGAAGAAAAGACAAATCCAAAAGATAGAGAATTTAGCAAAAGCTACTTACTTTAACAATACTTTCTTCACCTATATTCTCTTTCTCCTATGGTTTCTTCAAAATAACATGGAGGTAAACCATACTTATGATTTCATAACTTAGCAAAGTAATTCGTGTAAGAAGTCCTACACATTCCATAGCACTACAATGGTAACAATCAAGCAAGCTGGGGGTTAATAATAAGAATCAGCAGGAAAGTCGACTTCTAGATGTCAGAAAGGCAAGGTATATACTGCAATGTGAAAAGAACACCACAGATCATTACACAAAATGTACTCCAAAGATGAAAAAGGCTCATGGCTAGATTCTATCCCTTCTTAGATTTAGGAATACGATTGCACCTACGACCTGGTTATAGTCAATTTCAGTCTTGGTTCATGCCAAGATTGCATCTTTCCAGCAGACATGGCCTTCAGACTCAAGTATTCACAAGTGAATCACCAATTTCCTAAACTTGTCTGACCAAAACATCATGCTACTAGTGAACATGGGAAGGCCACGCCCGCGCCCTCATGAATGAGTCTTAACCAATGTTTTTGAAACGAAAAAAGCCCCAAGAAAGAAGGGCTCACAGGCAACTCTACAATTATCATGAATAGAATGATCATTTAGCTGACGCATTCCACAATTCACCCTCTAAAACTAAATTCAACATACATCAGAAGCAGAGGAGTCAAAGATACAAAATACTAAAATATTTGTTAGAATTTTATACAATATCTGATGAACCTCAAATTGACAGAACTCAACAACTTCATTAAATTAAAAGATATTGGTTAATATTTCAATCAATCCTCTCAGTAAACAATTAGCAAGATTCTGACCAAAAGGAGCAAGTAATACTCCAATTAAACTTAAAAATTAAAAAATAAGAAGAGAAAAGTACAAGATCCAAAGAAAAAAAAAATACCCCCACCCCCAGAAAAAAAAAAGGACGAAGAAGAGTTACCTCAACAGTCCAAATGAAGAAATCAAGCGGTTCCGGTGGCCTGTCTTTGCTCATGTCGCAGAACGCAAACTGTGAAGGCCCTTTTTCCGAAGAAAAGAAAAAAAGAACCTAAAGATTCAACAGGCGCGTGCAATTCAGATCATAACACTATTAACTTTATCACATTCGTATATCCAAAACACACTGCACAGATACAGTTAATGGCAATAATTGAAAAGGGAAAAATCCAAACCTTTAAATTATCGGGCAATTAAGGGCCGTGATTTCCTACATTTGGTGACGAATGCGTGTAAAGCCTTTCTGTGAGTGAGAGAGAGAGAGAGAGAGAGGTTTGTTTATTGTAAGAAGGGAGAGCGAGAGGGAGAGGGAGTGGGAGAGGGGAGAGGGGGGTTGGCTTCAATTTAGGAGTTGGGTTTGGCCTACTAAACTAAACCAAACCAAACCAAACTACTACCTCTTGTTTTTTGTTGTTGTCAAATCATAATCTAAAATGTAAATTGTAATTCTCTTTTCCTACTTCACTTCTCCAAACTACCCTTACATCTTTCTCCCCAAATAAAATATATTTTTATAATATAAATAATATGTTATGAAATTATATTATTATTATAAAAAAATATTCAGTAAATTTTTTTGAAAACATTTAACTATATAACAAAACAAGAGGTTATAGAACAAATAAAGTACTTATGAAATATAAAATACACGTAAAAAAATTAATAACTTTTGTGTATGTTTTTGAAGTGTTAACACATGTATTTCTTTCTTTTTGATCTTCTGGTAAACTATTTCTTTTAAATGATACCAAAAAAAATTAAAATACGACATTTCTAATTATATTTTGTGTGTGTGTTTTTTTTTTCTGTTTATAAAATTAAATATAAAATAATATTTGCAATATGTAAGAGATATAAGAAATTAGGAATTTTAGGTTTTCACTTAACTCAATTTGAAGTACAAATTCATATATGTAGTACATTGTCATTTTTTCAAAAAAAATATCTATAAATATTAAATGTTGATTTCAAACTCTATCCAACCCACTATATTCTCAAAGTCAATACATATTTAAAATCAGGAAAAAAAATTATTAAAATGAAACAACTAATTATATACTTGAATGAATATAATAATTTTATTTTATAAAAATATTTAATATTTTTTACATTGTCCAAATTTGTATAAGAATTTAATCCAATATCTTGTTCAAACCTAACACATATTTTAAATGAACTCATTAAAAAATTCCTTTGTATTTTAAATATAATATATTATTTTGATAAATACAATATTGGTATCAAATTAAAGTTTGTAAGAAGACGATTAATATGATATATATATATATATATATATATCACATGTCAAAAATAAATTTGTAATAAAAAAATATTTGAATTTAAAAATTTTAGTTAAGAAAAAACTAGCTTTTTTCCTACATATAATTTTTTAAATATATTTTTTGAGTGAAAAAAGCAAAAATTTCTTGAGTTCTTTTAACATATTTTTAGGGTTCTTCTTTTACATTAAATAAATATAGAATAGATTTTTAGTTTTTTTTTTTTTTGGTGGTTAAGGAAAAAAAAAAAGTTAAAAAGTGAAGAAATTCACAAAAGTAAAATTTTAGAGGATTCGCGTCCCTTCTCTCTTACCGTGTGTAATCAACCATTTCGAAACAGAACTGCTAATATTACAGAGTCGGTATACAACAAGAGTCGTGTTCTATCCTTATTTTTAGTTATAAAACATGACTTTTTCTTTGAAACAAAGAGAGTAACTGCGTACTTGATTCGTTTGAACTGCATTGTTTACTACTCTAGAAGTGCAAGAAGCTAACAAAGGAATCAAACTAGAACAACAGTTAAGTAAACAATGATTGAAGATGTACAAATGAGTCTTAGCTGGAATGGTTATGTACGTAGAAACATCAAACCCCATTTTCATTCTCCAAACATTATTCAATTCTATTTCTCCCATTAAGAGAGCATCTTGCTAAAATATCTGCAAATAAAACCAAACACAGTGCTAGGATTCTTGATTTTGGTTCGCAAGCTTACAACAATACACAAACAAAACTATCAGCTACAATATAGAACCAAATCACGCACCAGCTTGATCCGAGCTTTTGTGCAAACCCCTTTGCTTCAGACGTTTAGCCAATGTGGGCCAAGCACTTGCTACAGAAAAATCACAACTAATTGGGAGTGTGGCTGTTTGTAGACCTTGTACCTGGGCAGCCAGAGGCACAAGATAGAGAGACCACCGATTCATTTCGACTTGACTGCAGCCAAATGGAAAAAAGGAAAGAGTTGCTCAATAGTTGCCATTGGAATAATCATTAGTTGGTCCAGGAGCTTCAGAAGGTCCTTTGCTAGTTTTGCTGATGATTCCCTTACCAAAATACTCAGCAATAACAGAAAAGCCGTCCTTTGAAGTTTTAACTTGCTGGAAAAAGAAATCTTGGTTTTTGGAGTTCTGCTCTAAGTTTCTCTTCATCTCTAGAACAGCTCTATATTCGGGAGCACACTCTGGACACTCCTTCTCATTGTCACCAAGACAGCGTTGATGGAATGAGTGCATACACATAAAATGGACGGCAGGAAGGTCGAGAGTGAAAGTGCATGCAGTGCATTTGCTGAGCTGGAAGATCCTAGCATTTGTCCTAAGATCCTGGATTTCTTTTCTCATTGACGATGTTTCCTCCTGCAAATAAACAAAGGGTAATCAAATTTCCGACATGTCAAGTTCAGATGAATCAAACACTGAACAATCATGACCAGCCAAATAAAACTTTTTGTAAAACGATTGATCAATGAAGAAATAATTTTTTTCCTTCCAAACTAAGTTCATTCCGGAAGAAGTTAATTTATGTGATAAAACAACTCTCTTCAAGAACATTAAAAACAACCTGATACTTATCAATTGCTAAACGATCCTCCTCAATCAGCTTCGACTCCTGTTCAAGCTTTCGAGCTATATAATCCTTGATTACAGAGAGAGTTAGGCATGGATTTCGCGATAAGGTTTGAAGAACTATAATTGGAGGTAAAATGTCATCCCTTTCAATGTAGGTCAAAACCTCTTTAACTTCTCTGGAGCAATCTTCTCCAAGTTCACCAAAGTACTTTAACAGATCTGCCCAAAGAGAAGGATCTCCACCCTTGCGCGAATCCCCCAGTGTCTTGCAGCATGCAAGTAAACCTTCGTGATCATGTGCCTGCATATAGCAGGCAATCACCTCCTTATATAGTTTCAACTTCTCGTACAGATACAAGAGCCCATCTTTAAAAGAGTTCATCTCACAGAGAATAATTGCTAAATCAACATCATATAGTGGCTGCTCCTGCTCGGATGGCCATGCACTTTTAAGCAAGAGCAGACCCTTCTGGCGTCTCTCCTGGCGATCTTTCTCGTAAGATGCATCACCAGAAATTATTTTTCCATTAGATTCTGCTCTCGGCATCATAGCAGCACGCGATCCCCTATCTGCTCTAAGATCACCATTTTCGTTATTGCCAGTTTGAGAGATAGATGGAAAATCCAAGTCATGGGACAAGTATAACTCCAAGAGGGTGTTGTGGATTTCAACTTGCGCAGGAGAATCCTTCACTTTGTTGGTGTATTTTTCCAGGAATTCCATAAGTGAGTGAGGATGGTGCACAAAAATATTGATAAAATCAACAGGAGATGGCAACATCGATAGAAAGGTTCCACTTGAGGATCTCCTCTTTGCCGGTTCTCCTTCTTCAGTAGAAAGCCTCATCAGTATCTGAACTGTCTCCTTTGGCTTGTGCTCTATGAGAATTTTTCCATACTCTTTAACAGTCACACCAGCTTGACTTGGGTCAAGGCTATTTATATATTCCAATGCTTCATCATATCTGCCCAAGTCCTCAAGTAAAATCTTCAAATACCATTCATGTCTCCCGGCCTTCTTGGCAACATACATCGCATGCTCATGGTAAGTAGCAGCTCGGCATACCCTTATTGCAGTTTCGACATCAAATTTATGCTCCCCCACCCCATCCTCGCTTTTAATGAATACATTTAACTTCTCAACATCTTTCAGTTTGGTGTAACAGTTTAGCAAAAGAGTGGTGTGATCTTTGGAAGCAAGACCCTTCTCGTGTAACTTCTCCAAGTAATTTGTTAGGTTGTAAATTCTCTGAGCGTCCAAAAACTTTTGGATGACATATGAAGGTTCTAGATGCCCAATCGTATGAATATACTGAGCCATAGCCTCATCATAGTTTTGTTTGCTATATAAATGATCACCATATTTCCTTAGAACTTCAGCAGTTGCTGCAGCATCAGCTTGCTGGCTTTGGACAAGATTAATAGCAACAGGGTAAAGGTTTTTCTTGAAAAGCATATCTATCTTGCTTTCCATGTCCTTTTCCACAATAAAAAGAGCAGATTTGTCCTCCATTATGAGTAGTATGTTACCCCACTCACAGAGCATGTGTGAAACTCCTCGAACTACAGTGCTATGAGCTATTATACGGTTCTTCAGGTCATAAATGTTGAAAGTATTCAACCCTTGCTTTTGATCAGCAATAACACAGAGAAGGTAGCCACGAAACCAGCCGAGAAGCTTTTTCTCTCCATCAATGGCCCAACATGGGCCTCGGCCATCAACTTCATAGAAATAGACAGCTTCAGGCCGACCAATGATCAGTTCCTGATTCAAAAATAATGATAAACATTCTCAATACAAGCATATCATTGATTAACATACTGCATGACAAAGAACAAAACAAAAAAGGTATCCTACCGAGCGGTCACTCATTGCCACACTAGCAGTTTCAGAACCAATATTGTCAAGTGTTTGACCAATAGGTGTTTTACTCTGCAAGTTAAACAAGGACACTGAACTTGGAGTGACAGCAAAGAGTTGAAATGCTTGCCCATCCACACGGAACATAAGACCAGTAATAGGCAAATGTATCTTGCCAGATTGACCACTGTGAACCTCAAGCTTGAAGCGTTTGATTCGTTCACGGGCAATGTCGCCTTGAATGCAATAAATACAACCATTCTCCAGTCCAAGGGCAATAAATATTATAGGTGGAGCTTCCTCAAAAACAACAAATGACGTAATCTGTAGAACAGCATATAAGGGCATTCTCCACAAACAGTCACAAAAACTGAAATGATACTAAGAAGTGTGTTCACTTCATGCTCAACATCAGAAATGCAAATATACAACTTTCATGTCCAATGGTAAAGCTATATATACAACGTACCTTCGCTTCAGGAAATTGACTGGTAAATATCCTCAAAATTTGAACGCATTCCGGACTTGATGCACTTGATCCTTCTTCTTCTCTTTTATCAAGGTCAAATACTTTAAGGCATATAGCCGCTTTTGGTGGAGGCATTTGTTCATCCTCTCCAACTGTCACCAAGAAGTTCCGTTGCTGATTCACCAGCAAAGGAACAAAACTGTGCTCAAGTTCACTATTGAAGAACACAGATCACAATAGTAGTCCACCAAAGAAAAGCCGTACTTTGAGCTCTGTTGCCTCTTCAATGCAGATTTAATTGAAAAAACTACAGAGTAACTAGTTTTGTAGAACCAATAACGCTTCGTTTCATGAATTTGAACAAGAGCATGATCAATTGATCATAATCAGATGAAAAATTAAATCTTAAACAAAATGAAAGCTAAGAAGGCCTCTCAGAAAACGAGATTTTATAGCCATTCAATAATAAAATCCAGTATAACAGTCTTGTACCCAAAATGAAGTTCGTCGGTGTTAAACCCACGATCAAATTGATAAAAAGTAGATGGATAAATACAGATTAAATTTCCATACCTTGAGTTGCTGGATAAAGAGAACGGAGGAGGAGTGAGCAGGGAAGGAGTACTGAAGCTGGAGACCCCGATCAAGCAGCGAAACGGTACCGTCTTGGGAACCCAACACGACCCTCCCTCTGCCGCTAGAGCAGCATTGGATTTCTCCATCTATCTCCTCCGGAATTTTGGGTTTCTTCTCCTCGAAGAAGTCGAATCTCTTCAATTGATACATTATTCGAAAAATAATATGATATATCCGCTAATCTATATCCTGCGCAACAAATCCAATTCCAAGAATAGATTATTAATTTCACATACTAAGTGGATATATGAGTAGAAGATAGATGGCGGAAGTACTGAAGCTGGTGGTGGTACTGGTGGCGGTGGTGGTGGAAACAATCAACAGACGGTGGGGTTGCGCCGGTGAGGAAAGAACGTGGCGTGGGATCGGTTCGTTAGATTTCTTTTAATTTTGTGTAGCGAATTTACACTTTAGTCCCTAAACCATTATCCTTTTGACAATTTATACCCAGAAGCCCAAATGAAACACAGAGATCAAACAAATAAATACAAATAATTAATTAAAAGACAAATAAATTACAAGTTTGGGCTGCCTATGGACTGACTTCATCGACCCAAACATAATTATTGATTAGCTGGATAAAGCCCAAACAGTTGGCCCAACACATAAAATAATTGAGTAGTTGGTAAAGCCCAAACTGATGGCCCATGGGCCATGAATCAAGCTATTCGCAATATTTCAGTAATATAACTTTGAATAACTAAACCACGTAATATGACTTCAAAGATTTTTGTCAATAGCAAACATACAACGACAACAATCTGATCGGACCCAATTGAACTAAGCCATCACGACTCGACTCAATCAACTGTTGACACATCATAATAATTTACTATTCTTATTTTACTTCAACGAGTGCACCCTTGAAGAGACTATAGGGGTTAATCGATAGTGTTATTGTGTACTCTGACTGATCGGATAATTAATGTACATGATCCATGTTTGTCCGCTCATGAATTCAAACTCGGATTCAAGTATTGTCTTAAAACAAGAAATGAAGTACTATTGAGAGAATTAAGCAACTAGAGCCTCAACTATGATTGAATTTTAACGGGTTTCATTGAACATGGGTCGAGTTGGGTCGATCGATTACCCATATAATTATTATTTTTAAAAAATATATATTTATTGTAATTCATAAAGTACGAAAGAAAATATTTATAAAAAAATTATGTATATATTGTTAACTTATAAACTTATACTTTGACAAATATCATAACTTATTTATTTTAATAAGTTTTAAAGAATTTTATAATAATTTCTTATTATTTAGGCCCAATGAGGTTTCCAAATCAACCCGTAAAATAATGGCACGTGTTCAAGTTACAATTCTTAACACAAGAGGAGCCGCGGTTGAGACTTTCTCTCTCTAGAGAGAAGCTCTGGCTTTTTTTTAGGATCCGCTTATCACATGCTTCCTTCATCCGACTCCATCGGATTTCATTTTGCTCTTCATTCTTTTTGAAGATTCTTGGAAGAACAGCCTATTGATTCCGTCATTTCGCTGAGATTATCATTTTTATCAACGGATTTTACCAAAAAAAAAAAAGGAAATGTTTTTGGGGATCTTCAACTGAAGGGTTTCAGGCATTTGTTCCATCGCTTCAAATCAATGAAGTTCTTGGATGAACAGCATGTTGATTTATCAATATTGCTGGTATTTTCATTCCCCTTCTGGGATTTCTCTGTTATAAAAAAAAATTGTCACCGTGAAGGTTTTTGAAGGATCGTGTTCTAGGATTGTTCGTGAGTTAACTCGAGCGGCACTCAGATTTTCCTAGGGTTTACCGAGTCCCAACTGAGTCAGACTCTGACTCAGTGCTAACTCGGTCCGATGCCCATCATTGTAAGACTCGTCTGTATCGTTCTTTCCTGGGTTGTCCATCCCAGTCTAGCAGCCCCAGGCGAGTAGGTATTGATATCCGCCCAATTTACTTGAGTATTGAGATGGTGGATTTGCGGTTGTTATTATCTGGCAGGCCCGGTTGAGTAAGTTTGAGTGCTAATTTCAAAATATTAGCCTTCAATGTTTTCCTGTTAATTTTGCTGGATACTGGAATATCTGTAGCCTGTTTTGGGCTTTAATTTGCATTGATAATCTTGCTGGTTACAGGATGTTTTATTCCTGGTGGA
Source organism: Caryopteris x clandonensis (assembly GCA_028749325.2). Taxonomy (NCBI): domain Eukaryota; kingdom Viridiplantae; phylum Streptophyta; class Magnoliopsida; order Lamiales; family Lamiaceae; genus Caryopteris; species Caryopteris x clandonensis. The sequence continues at coordinate 235,454 of JAPYKT020000012.1, forward strand.
ATGCCAATTGTCTGCTATTGCTACATTGTCAATTTATTGCTGGGGTTACTTTGCTGTGTTGCGGGGAGCCCTTTACCTGCGTGTGTTTGCTGGGGTTGTGCTATTTCATAACTGGAAGGAGTCTACTGTTGTTCGCTGGTGGTGCTGCTACTATTTGTTTGTTCCTGCTGATGGCTTGATGCTGCACTAGCTGATGGCTGCTGAAACCTGTTATACCTGCTGCTGTTATTTGTTGTACCTACTGCCGATAGCTGCTGTTTGATGTACCTGCTGCTGATAGCTGTTCCTTGCTGATGGCTGTTGTCCTGTTACTATTTCTCTGGCGGCTGATATTTACTTCCTGATGTTGAGACATGCTGGTCCGTTTGTCGGTCCTGCTGTTCTTTCCTAATGGCCCCTTTGCTATATGCTGGTTGCTGTTCTTTCCTAATGGTGGGCTGCCAGCGTCTATGCTGGTTGAGATGGATGCTTGCTGATGTTGGATTTCACTTTGGAATGCTTATACCAGTTTTTTTGAAGACACGTTTGGGGCCTGAAAATGCCTACTGGGAGGTTGTTTTGCTTCTTCATTAGAGCTTTCTAGTTTGTTATATTGGCCTTTGTGCTGGTGGATTTTATGGGGTTTTTTTTCAAAATAATGCGAAAAAAGAAAAAATTTACGAAATAGGCATGTTTTGGAACAGTTTTTAAAAATAGGTAAAACGTCACCGGAGGTGACGATTTTAAATTTAAATGAAAGAACGTCACCTTAGGTGACGTTCTTTCTGTTTTATTATATATATATATATATATATACACACATACATCATACATGCATATATATATTATATATATATACACACTGACATATATATATAACCTGTATATATATATTTTAAATATATATTCTTATTAATATATATATATATATATATAAATATATGTATATATTTATCAAATATACATTTATACTCTAAATTAACATTTTGAATATATATATATATATATATATTTTATATTTTATTTATTCAGTAAATATATCAAAATAAATATTAAAATAAAATTAATAAAATTAAAATATTATAATTTTATTTAAGATAATAAAAAATATTTAAATTTATTTTTATAATATATATTATATATATGTATTTATAAAATATACATTTATAAATAATAATGTATATTTTGAATATGTATATATATATATTTATATATATTTATTAAGTAAATATATAAAAATATATATTAAATTATAATTTTTAAAAGTAAAATGTTATAATTTTATTTAAGATAATAAAAAAAAATTGTTAAATTAAATAATAATTTTTAATTATTAATTATTAATTCATATTTTGAAAATAAATAATATATAAATTTATATATAAATATATTTATAAATAATAATATATATAATATCTGAATATATATATAAATTTATATTTTATTATTATATATATATTATTTATTTTAAAAATAAGAATTAATAATAAAAAAATAATAATATATATAATAATAAATTTATATATTATTATATATAAATATATATATGAAATTAAAAAAAATACAATGAACGTCACCTAAGGTGACATTTATATTTATATATATAATATATATTATATATAGATATATATATATAAAATATATATTTATAAATAATGATATATATAATATCCGAAAAAATATATATTTATATATTATTATTATATATATTATTTATTTTCAAAATATGAATTAATAATTAAAAATTATTATTTAATTTAATAATTTTTTTATTATCTTAAATAAAATTATAATATTTTACTTTTTAAAATTATAATTTAATATATATTTTTATATATTTACTTAATAAATAAAAAATTATATATATACATATTCAAAATATATGTTATTATTTATAAATATATATTTTATAAATACATATATATAATATATATATTATAAAAATAAATTTAAATATTTTTTTATCTTAAATAAAATTATAATATTTTAATTTTATTAATTATATTTTAATATTTATTTTGATATATAAATATATATTTTATAAATATATACATATATATATATTAATGAGAATATATATTTAATATATATATATATATATATTTACAGGTTTTATATATATATGTGTGTGTGTGTATATATATATAATATATATATATATGCATGTATGGATGTATGTATGTATTATATATATTGTTTGTGTATATATATAACATATAAATTTAAAATCGTCACCTCCGGTGACGTTTTACCTATTTTTAAAAACTGTTCCAAAACATGCCTATTTCGTAAATTTTTTCTTTTTTTCGCATTATTTTGAAAAAAAACCCGGATTTTATGCCACTTATTTATAGTTTTCTAGGATGCTTGTTCCCGTCCCAGTGCTGGGATTCGGGACTAGTTTTTTTATTTTCTTCGGATATGCCCAAGTATTGGTGTACTACACATTTTTTTTTATTTTATTTAATTTTTGCAGTTACGACAAAAAAAAAAAGAAAAAAAAACAAGTCAAATTAAATCTCTAGAACATTCATAATTATAATCACGTCTATTCCAACTTGCAACTCAATCTGTTTGACACTCTAATTAAGATAGGCTTTGATAACTCTCTCTAGTCTCAACATAGTGCCTATAAACTAAATTAATAATCTATTTTAATTAATAGGTTTTAACTCACCCCAAGATTATTAATGTCAAGAAGTCTTAATGTACACGAATATCAGACACTTTATTAGTATTTTGTTTGTTTAGTGTATGGTTTGTAATATATATATATATATATTTATAATTTTAAGTAAATAAATATTTAAGAATAATTTAAAAGAATTTAATATATTATCGATAAAAACATGCAAATAAAAATAGGTTAATATAAAAAAATAATATATTTCCTTCATCATATAATAAGTGTCTTGTTTATTTAATAAGTTTTTTTAAATATTATTTAATATTTATTTATTACACAAATCAAGTATACAATAAATGTTTAAATACAATCTTAATAATCAATTAAAATAACTAATTTTTTTAATTGAATATCTCATTTCAATATATGCGATATGAGTGTAAATCAAAACTCGTAAAAAATAATTAATTCTATATATTTGACATAAAAAGAATTGAAAATAAAAAAATGTTATTCGTATTTAAATAATTTTGAAGAATAAAATTCAATTAATAAAAAACCGTCACATTATATCTAATGCTCATCGTAATTATCAATACTTAAATTATGTCTAACTACAATTAATTACTATGATGATTTTGGTACCATCTATCAATGCATTTACCTTTATTATTTGAACCACAATTTTCTCATTTTGTAACATATTTATTTATAATTATAAAAATTAAGTTGATTTTTTTTTTTTTAAATATGAAACTATATGTTAACTAATAAAACTTATTAAAGTTATTTATGTACGTATCTCAAATTCAATATAAATAATCCAACTCGTAATAAATACACTATCTGACCCAAATAATTAAAAAAATAATTACATTTTTCAAACATAATATTGTATTTTTAAATATGCAATATAGATATCAATTTAAAAATTATGAAAAATAATTTCATATATTATACGTCAAATAATTTTAAAATTTTAAAATATTATTTGTGTTTTAAATATTTGGAAGGAAAAGGTGAATCACAATATATACAATATTTTCTTTTTTCTTTTCCTTTTACAAAATATTCTTTAAGAAATCTAAAATAAGAAACTGATTTTGACAAAATTTTACTATTTAGAGACTGTTCTGTTATTATATTAATATAAAATATAAATACTTTTAATATTTAATGTGAAATAATAATTACAAATTTTGATATCAACTGGGATCAACCTAACCCTAGCCTTGGCTCTCCTCGGAGACGGGTGGACCATTACACCATTTGAAGCTTATCAACTCTTCATTATTTACTTTATTTATTTCATACCTTTTTATTCTTGTTATGCACTTTGTAGCAATGTTTTTATAATTGGATTGGATCGATTGTACTATTAATTTTTTTTCTTATGAGTTTTTTTTTTTTTGAAATATACAAGCATACATAAATGATTCACTCGGTATTATTTGACACATCGATTCGATCACCGCTTTTGCCACAATGCAAGAAATCGACTCAAGTTCACAATCAAATAGGAAATTAGAATATTTTTATTTTTTCGGTTGGATCAACGGTCCGATCCATTCGATCGATTGAACAAGCAACCGATTCGATCTCCGATCCAGTTATAAAAACACTCATTTGTAGTATTTATTAATGGTTTGGACCTAATATTGTGATAGATATATCATTCAATTAAATGACTAGTTTCTTAAAAGCAGTATAAAATCTGGAGTTGAGAACAAAGGAGCAAAAACATAAAGACAAAATATGTTTAATTGGGACCCATTTGAAGTTTGCCCAGACATCAACTTGGAGACCAAAAAAAAAAACTCAGAGGTGCGTGGAAAGTGAAGGAGGAATGTGGTGTCATTTCATGTTTCTGCAATATATGTAATAACAAACATACATGATCTTCGAAAACCTATGACTTTGTCGGCCTCACTGCACAATGTAAGAGCAATCAAAGTCTAAGTTCACATACAATGATTTTATTTTTTTATTTCTCAGTCTCAACAAAATGATTTTTTATTTAAATTGTTGATAAAAAAAATTTGTGATATATGCAATTCATGCATGGACATAATAGTAAATATTTATCTTAAATTAAAGTAAGATTCTAAGATATTCGATTGTTTTAGATATTTATTCGTTCTAGATATTTATTCGTTCACTGTTTATATTTAACAATAATTAATTTTTTTCATAAATAATTACAAACTAGTTTTTTCATAAATAATTACAAACTACATAGTGTAAAATATATTGTATATATCTAGTGGTAAATATAAATAATTAGTTTTCTAATTATTAGTTTAGATTTATGCCGACATATATGCTTTATATCTTGTAATTATTAGCCTAAATTTATGCCTACAGTTAAGATTCATGTCTTGTAATGATTAGACTAGATGTATGCCTACAGTTAGACTTTGTATCTTGTATATATGATCATGGTGTTAATGAGAATCATTAGGGATTATAATTTCTTTCATGATATCACGAGTTTAAGGTTCACGTTCTTCTTCTTCCACTGCACCCTACCACTCGGCCGTCCATTTTCTTCTTCATTCTTCCTTTTTTCTTCCTTCTTTCTTCCTTCCTCCGGCAGCTCCTTCACTCTCAAAATGGAGAATTTTCCTAACGTATCAGATTATTGTCAGAGGCTTAAGTCTCTTGCTGACCAGTTGAAGAATGTTGGTGCACCGGTGTTGGATAGCCGGCTTGTTCTTCAATTAGTTTCGGGTCTCACCCGTGCTTATAAGGGTGTGGGTACACTTATTCATCAAAGCGATCCACTACCTCAGTCCTACCAAACTCGTTCTATACTCACCTTGGAAGAGGCCAGAATGGCCAAGGAGGCGGTAATGAGATCGGAATCTACTATGGTGGCTGTCTTCTCTGCTGAATTTGATGACTCTGCTCCACATTCTGACCAGTCAGGGCACGCTAGAGGTAAAGATCAGCGCAAGAATTAAAGTGGCCGGAAGAACAACGGGGGTGGTAACCGGAACAACAATAAGGGCGGCGGCGACAAGGTTCGCCGTGACCGTGGGAATTTCGCTATTATTCTCACTGCCTCTTCTAATACTCTCTGATGCATTATTATAGATCTTCTTAGTTCTGAATTTGCTATGAAGGATATTGGTCCTGGTATTGCTGTAACTCAAAATAAAGGTGATATGTTTCTTTCACAACGCAAGTATGCTGAAGAAATAATTGAGCGTGCTGAAATGTCATCTTGTAAACCGTCTCCCGCTCCGATTGATACCAAGTCAAAGGTTTGCCTACATATGCATGATCCGAGAGTTGATCATATGTCTGCTCTCAAGCGAGTTATTCGGTATGCTCAGGGTACTTTGGATCACGGGCTTCATCTATACCCGTCTTCTTTCTCTACACTTATCTCTTATACTGATGCAAATTGAGGTGGGTGCCCCTGACACAAGGCGATCTACGTCAGGTTATTGTGTATTTTTGGGAGACAACTTGGTCTCATGGTCGTCTAAGCGACAACCCACTTGTCTCGTTCTAGTGCCGAGGTCGAGTATCGTGGGGTAACAAATGTTGTCTCCGAGACATGTTGGCTTCAAAATCTTCTCTTGGAGTTGCATTGTCCAATTAAAAAGGTTACTCTCGTTTATTGTGACAATAGAGAAGGTTGCCCGTGGATAAGTCCGGGTTCTTCATGTGCCATCACGATATCAGATTGCAAATGTATTCATCAAGGGTCTTTGCTAGTATTGTTTGAGAATTTTCTGGACAGTCTTACGTCCGTAAACCTCCCGCTTCAACTGGGGGTGTGTTAAATATATTGCATATATTTAGTGATAAATATAAATAATTAGTTTTCTAATTATTGGCCTAGATTTATGCCTAGAGGCAGGCTTCATATCTTGTAATTATTAAACTAGATTAATGCCTACAGTTAGGACTTATTTCTTATAATGATTAACCTAGATTTATACCTACAATTATGTTTCATATCTTCTTTATATGATCATTGTATTAATAAGAATCATGAAGGATTATAACTATTTTCACATTGAACAATACTGACAGAATATGTACAGCACATAATTGAGAATTGAGAGAAGATTGGAAAAATCACCGTAAGAACTGGTGAGAGTATATTCACATATATATATATACACGTATGTGTAGTTACAACAATATCCTATAATTAAGGAAAGGATATGGTCAAGTAAGGTATACCTAAAATACAGGATAGACACAAATCAAATCAATATTTACAACTAATTCAAATCAATTGGTATTATCTCTATTACCCCCGTCAAGCGCTGCGTGGGGTGAAGACACACGCAAAGCTTGGACCGTAGAAACTCAAAGGCCGGACGAGGAAGACTCTTCGTGAAAATATCCGCAAGCTGAAGAAGAGAGAGAACGAACTAAGTGGAAATACGCCCAGATGAGACCAATTCACGACCAAAGTGATAATCCAGATCAATGTGTTTAGCTCGCTTGTGTGCAATAGGATTCTGACTCAAGAAAATGACACTCTTGTTATCACACAACAGAACTGGCCAAGTAGGAGGAAGAGCCCGCAATTCCCGAAGAAGATTAATAACCCAAACAAGTTCAGCAGCTGCATTGGCCAGTGCCCGATACTCAGACTCACAGCTGGAACGAGCAACAATTGGTTGTTTCTTTGCACTCCAAGAAAGCTCAAGGAGCCCAGATCCTTGATGGCAAACTCATCTCCAGTATCAGCTATGAACTGGCGAAGGGCAGCAAGATCATTGCCTGTGACAATAATATCGTCAACATACAAGAGAAGATATATAATGGTCTTACCCTGATGCAGATGAAATAGAGACGAATCAGAACGACTCTGTGAAAAACCTAGACTGAAGAGAAACGAGCTGAAACGCTGGTACCAGGCAAGGGGAGCCTGGCGAAGACCATAAAGTGCCTTCTTCAGTCGACAGACATGATCAGGGTACCGAGGATCAACAAAGCCAGGGGGCTGGGCCATGAAGACAGGCTTGTGAAGAACCCCATTCAGGAAGGCATTCTTAACATCAAGCTGGTGAAGAGGCCAGCCACGCTGAACAGATAAGGCCAGAACAACCCTAACTGTGGCCGCCTTCACAACAGGGCTGAATGTATGATGGAAATCCAAACCAGGAACCTGAGTAAAACCCTGAGCCACTAAACGAGCTTTGTGACGTTCGATTGACCCATCTGCAAGAAACTTTGTACGAAAGACCCACTTGGAGCCAACAATATTAGTGCCAGAAGGTCGAGGCACTAAATCCCAAGTCGAGTTTGAGCGAAGAGCATCAATCTCTTCTTGCATGGCAGCAAGCCACTGAGGAAGCTTAACAGCAGACTTGAAGCCACGGGGCTCAGAGGTGACAACAAGAGCTGAGAGAAGGGCAGAAGATGCTAAATCAACCGGATAGCGCGGCTTGAAAATACCAGCACGAGCTCGAGTGATCATATGATGAGTGGGCTGAGGAGCCTGGGGTGGTTCTGGAGCTGGAGGCTCAATGTCCTGGGGTGGTTCTGGAGCTGGAGGCTCAATGTCGGGAACAGGAAGCACGACAGGATCAATAGTAGGCGGCTCCAAAGGAGGTTCATCGAGAACCAAGGACGGTGAACGAGCATCGTTATCAACCGAAAAATGATGTGGAGGACGAACAGGAGCCGAGACAGGAGCCAGAGAAGAGTCAGATGAGATATCGAGAAACGTCGAGATATCTAGATCAGTGACTTTCGTAACAGACGGTACCCGTGAGAAAGGAAAGTGGAGCTCATCAAACTGAGCATGGCGAGTGATAAAAACTCGAGAAGAGTCCGGATCAAAACAACGAAAACCCTTCTGCGTGCTGCTATAACCCAGAAAGATGCAAGGCCGACTGCGAGGTTCCAATTTATTAGCTGCATAGTCACGAAGATACGGATAGACACGGCAACCAAAGGGCTTAAAAGTATCATAACTAGGCGGATAACCAAATAACACCTGAAAGGGAGAAATGTTATCAAGTATCACAGAGGGTAGCCTATTAATGACATAAACGGCAGTGGCAAAAGCATCAAACCAAAGGGAAGCTGGCGCCTGAGCATGAAATAACATAGATAAACCAGATTCAGAGATATGACGATGTTTACGTTCGGCCCTGCCATTTTGCTGTGGTGTATAAGCACAAGAAATCCGGTGATGTATACCATGCAGATGCATAAAATCACGAACCCTTCCATTTATAAACTCAGTACCCCCATCAGACTGAAATGTTTTAATAGTTCGAGAAAATTGATTGCAGACGAAAGCATGAAACCGAACAAACACATCATAAAACTCGGACTTAGCACGCAAAGGATATATCCACGAAAATCGAGAAAAATCATCCACAAAAGCCACATAATATTTAAACCCATCAGAAGTGGAAACGGGTGCAGGACCCCACAAATCACAATGAATTAAGTCAAGAACAGCAGTAGCACGTTTGTCATTCAATGAAAATGGTAAACGCTTGCTCTTGGCCAACTGGCAAGAAGAGCAGAGGCTAGGGTTTGGTAAAACTGAAGTAACAGATAAACAACCCTGCTTATTTAACAATGAAATAACAGAAAATGGGACATGCCCCAGGCGTAAATGCCACAAATCAAAGCTTGCTTTCAACCTCTTGACCCGAATAGCTGCAACCAAAGCTGGAATACCCCGATCAAGTAAATAAAGTCCCTGATTACACCTTCCCTGAGCCAGGATTTTCTTTGTGAGCCGGTTCTGAATGGCGAAGAACTTATCAGAAAAAATAACATCCACAGGATAATCCGCAGTTAATTTACTTATAGACAGAAGGTTCTTTGTGATATGAGGGACGACAAGTACATCTAACAATTTAACATCCTCAGAAATTTTAGTATTGCCAATATGCGAGATATTTAAAACATTGCCATTACCAACTATAACAGAACCGTTACCAGAATAGGACTCATGAGTGTCAAGAGCTGAAAGTTGGTTCGTCATATGAGCCGAGGCGCCCGAATCAAGATACCAATCAGGAGTTTGATCCGAGACATTGCAAGTGGACGTGAACGCCTGAGCAAGGTGGGCAGCTGAGTTGGAGTTGAGAGCATTCAAGTATTTAGAGCACTTATCAGCGTAGTGCTCCCCACGGCATATTTGGCATCTAGGCGTACGACGAAACCCACCTCCACCAGAATTGTCACGACGACCAGAATTAAATGAAGCACCTGAACCTGAACCATTGTTACCATAATTAAAATTACCTCCTGAGCGAGAAGAGTGCTGCTGCTGAGAGGTGCGAGACGATGGTCGAGGCGACGGCTTAGGGGCAGCCGTCTGAAAATTCTGGCGAACGGCGGAGAAGGCAGGAGAGGGAGACGAACCCTCCATGGATTTAAGCATCATATCAAATTGTACAGCCTGGTGGAGGAGATCACGGAGAGGCGGAACTGGAGAGATAGCCATCCTAGTGTCGGCAAAACCTGCAAATTGAACCCCCAACCCGCGGAGGAACCAGTGCCGTTTATCGTCGGCGTCAATGGGACGGCCGATGGCCTGCAGCTGATCACAGAGATGTTTAAACTTCTTGCCATAGTCTTCAACGGACAGATCTCCTCGGCGAAGTGATAACAACTCCTCCCGGAGTTGATGAGAACGGGACGCAGAGGCATAGACACTCTCAAGCGCCTCCCACGCTTGATTGGCGGATGTGCAATCGATGACCTCCGAGGCCGCGTCGGCAGAGAGAGAGGTATATATGACACTGAGAAGGCGTTTATCCTTCAGACGCCACGTCGTGTAAGCCGGGTTTGCAGTGGCAGCGCCGCTCTCCGGCAAGAACTGGTGAGAGTATATTCACATATATATATACACGTATGTGTAGTTACAACAATATCCTATAATTAAGGAAAGGATATGGTCAAGTAAGGTATACCTAAAATACAGGATAGACACAAATCAAATCAATATTTACAACTAATTCAAATCAATTCGTATTATCTCTATTAAATACTATACTAATATCAAATTTTAGATTGTGTTTTTAGTGTGGCGAGAATCCCAAAGTTATATGTATGTATGTATGATATAGAGAATTTTTGGCGAGCATTATTAGACAAGGAATGGCCTACATTTGAGTTCATTTATATGTAGTTTCAATAAAAGTACAAATAAAAAAGACTTAATTATGCATATGATATATATAAATGTGCATGCGCATTCAAGAGAGAAAAAGACAAAAATTAATGATATAAATATATGTCTGTGTATGTCTATATATACATGTGTGTGTGTGAGAGACAAAGAAGAATTCAAAAGAAAAAGGGGGGTTTCAAGAGAAAAATAAGATATGCATGCGCATGCAATTCTTGAATGTCTGTGGAGTTCTAGTGGAGAGAGAGAGAGAGAGAGAGAGGGACAAAAAAGTAATGCAAATTGAATTAAAATAAATAAATATTAAAGCTTGGTTTATCAAAAACTTGCTCAAATTAGATTTATGATAATTATTAGCAATCCCCTTTTTAATTGGAGATAAACATCAACAGATTTAAAAGGTGTCATTAACTACCTCAGATCTAAACTTTAGAATTATCTTGCCACTATCACAAACCTTATTCACGCATGCTTTTTTGTGCTTTACTACAATATTATCAAAGCGGAATGTTGGTCTATTCACCAAGTTTATAATATATTATTTATTTGATGGATACATTAACACGTATTTATAGAAAAAGTGAGTATTTTTTTATATTGTTAAATTAATTGATATATATATATATATATAAAATTAAATCTTTCTTGAAAACCCAATTATATTTTTTAATTTGAGATCATTCTATCTAACTAATTAAACTACTTTTCTTTTTAGGAAAGATTAATTAAATAATTGTTTGAGTGGGAAAAGGGATTAAAAAATAAGGGCAAATTGACAAAAGATGAGAGTGTGGGACATTAGTATTAGTAAAATAGGAGACAATGGAGCAACACAATTCTCTTTATATGTGCTTTGATCCCTTTGCAAGTTTATTGGGACTTCCACTTTGTGATGTACTCATAATTCTTTAATCCCAAACATTGTCATCTTGCACTACTATTATTAAACATAACAACAATCAAGAATCTCCAACGACAATTTTGATGGTCTGATTGATTCGATCTAGGTCAATATATGTGTTCGATCATAAATTAGATTAGAATTATGCTAACCATTTTATATATACATATATAATTGAATTTTGATTGATTCAGTGTGTAGTTTATTGAACTATTGATCTTTATTATTTTAATTGTATTTTAAACTTATAAAATTATAACACGATCTAATATCATTATAAATGACTTGATTTTAGTGCTCATCACTCTCACTAGTAGTATGTGGTTTGAAGTTAATGTTTGTGCGACATGAACTGTGACCATATAGCAAACAAATGATCCTATAGAGCCTTTATATATCTTTTAATAAAGTGTATTGTGATAGATTAGTTTAGGGTTTTGCACAACTTTGAATGCTTCAAAAATTTTAAATTCTTGAAATGGATTCAAAAAAGTTTAATGTTTGAATTAAATTTTTTAATTGAATTTAAAATTCAGGATGACTCAACTCGAATTTATTTTTTCTTTTTTGAAATAGCCTGATCGAAGATTCGGATTAACAAGACAGTTCAATTGAGGAAAACCTAAATAACGATCCCCTAATTGTAATAGCAAGCAAACAAACTTATTCAAATTTATTCATTATAATTTATTCAAAAAGTTCTAAGTTAAAGTATAATTTTATATCGAATATGTTATATGCTCATATAATTATTTTTTATATTTAATTTAAATAATAGTAATAATAATAATAAAAATTAGGAATAATTTAATATTTTAATTTAAGATAAGAATGTGAAAGTACAAAGTTAAAATTATGACATGTACTGTACATGAAAGTTAAATGGTAACGACGTTATCATTAGAGAGAGAAAATGGACGGTCGAGAATAGAGAGAGAAAGAGAGAATAAAAGAGAGTGCAAGATAAGAATATTAGTAAATTAAATTGCATTAAAATATTTAGGGTGAAGTGGAAGTCACTCGTTGCCACGTCATCTGTGAAAGCTACTGTCCGCCGTATGTATTCAATTGGGCCTCACTAAATTCCCTACTTTACCCCAGCTTTAATTAAAATATTTTTTAAATAAAAGTATCCCTGAATTTAAATCGGCACGTTTTCAGTTTCGAATCAAAATTGAATAAAATTATAATTGAAGTTTGATTTAAGTGTGGATCTGATTTTAAATTCCAATTAAAATTAAAAAATTAATTGTTTCAATTTCAATTTCAGAATACTTAATTTCATAAACCAACAGTATCCAATAGATGTTCTAATTCTAAATTCTGATTTCAATTACAATTTCGATTCTAAATCGACGATTTCAAATTTAAAATATTATAAAAAAGAACTAAAAGTTAAAATCGATAATTTCAAATTCAAAATTAAAATCAATTATATATCAATTTGAAGAGGGAACCCATAATTCAAAAAACCAACAATTTAAAATCAAAACTGAAACCTCAACTGATTCTACAGTTTCTATTTAAAGAATAATATGTCAATATTGTCAAATACATTAAATTATAAAAACTATTTATGTATAAATTATTATATTTTATTTAAAAAAAGCAATAAAATAAATAGAGAGTGGCAACACCGTACATTTTGGTAATTGCAGGGGGGCCTTGTTCTCCTGTCCTTTTTATAATAAGATAACACAATTTCCTCTCAAAGAGAGAAACCTCTCCGCGCTCTGCTCTGCTCTGCTCTGCCATTTCTCTCTAGAAAAAAACTGTTTCTCGGGAGTGTACCACAACTGAGAACCTCAGAAACTTGGGATTCTTCCAATATTAAGGTTGGTCTTGCGTAAACTAGCTTTGAATATCAACAAATTTGGGGGGTTTTGAGTTGCTCTGTTTCTCCCGGAATAACGACTGGTATTTGTTTAATTAAGGTAGAGGATTGATGACTGTGTTTCAGTTTACTGATTTTGAGGATTAAATGTTCATCTTCTGATCTTTGGCTGGAATGGTTGGCAATAGATCTTCCCACTGTGGGATTCTTTTTTGCCTTCACTTGTGCTCTGTTTTCACCAAGCTGAGAAATTGAAAATCCAATTTTAGCCTTTCCCTTTGAGCTGAAGTGGAGAAATTAAATGAAAAAAAGTGGATGTAAGAAGATTAATTATGATAAAGATTACATCTAGTTTTTTTTGTGTTCATTTTTTTTTTTTTTTTCTGAGATTTTTTCTTGGTTTTCTTACAATGTTGAGGCAAACGTGTTGACAGTAGTTGAGGCTGCAGTTGAGAAGAATGGTGGACTTGAATTATGGGCTCTTGACCTGAGTCAATTCCATTCATTTTTGCTTTCTCTGGAAAGAAAATAGAAGTCATTTGACCCCATTAACTTCTAATCAAACTTTTGGCTTTTTGAAGCTTCCATGAAATTAGTGACTTTTTTGTTAAATAATTAAAATAAAAATATCTGGAATTTGCGTGGAAATGAAGAGTAAAAGTGGTTCCTAGATTGAGTTGCTTCTAATCGTTCCTTAGTTTGAGCACTCTGTAGTTTGTGTTGAATTACCATGTGATGGAAGAAATCTTTCAACATGTGGTTGTGATTTTTATCGTATTGAGATTGTGTATTTGTGTAGCGATCGAAGAAGGTGTTTGTTAGTTTAGCTAATCCTTTTATCATTTTCTTGATTATAGCTATTGCACACTGGAGCGTTTAGATTTGCATAGCCAATGCAAGCTTCAAAACATCATAGTAGATCGAGCATGCCGAACACACTGTGCTACGATAATGGATACCCCATTCATTTCTCTCAAGATATATATTGTACGCTGGAGTCGTCCTCATTGAGCGTTGATCACACCACATACAACTCCCCTTCAACTGTTACTTTCTCACCCAACAACAGCTCGTTGTCCCAACAAGAATTCCAATCATACCCTTCCACCGAGCCTTGTGTAACCGAAGATGTTGGTGAATTGAAGCACAAGTTGAAAGAACTGGAGACTGTAATGCTGGGACCCGATCTTGACTTTGTGGAAATATATGATAATTCGCTGACAAGCAGCATAGCCTCAGCAGAGATAGAAAGCTGGAGACAGATGATGGAGGCCATACCAAGACGGGACTTGAAGCAGCTACTTATGGCCTCTGCAATGGCTGTATCTAATAATGACTTTTTAATGGCACAATGGCTGATGTCAGAGCTACGCCAGATAGTCTCGGTTTCTGGTGAACCTTTACAGCGTTTAGGAGCGTACATGCTGGAAGGGTTGGTCGCGAGGCTGAGCGCTTCCGGAAGTTCAATTTACAAATCTTTGAAATTCCAAGAACCTGCCAGTTTCGAGCTATTATCTTACATGAATATGCTTTACGAAGTCTGCCCTTACTTTAAGTTTGGATACATGTCAGCAAATGGTGCTATAGCCGAAGCAATGAAGGATGAAGATAGGGTCCATATCATTGATTTCCAGATAGGTCAAGGGAGCCAATGGATACCTCTGATCCAGGCTTTTGCTGCTCGGCCTGGTGGGCCCCCCCACATACGAATAACAGGTATAGACGACGTCACATCAGCCTATGCACGTGGAGGAGGATTGAACATCGTGGGACGAAGGCTATCTAGGCTTGCAGAGAGGTTCAAAGTTCCTTTCATATTCCATGCTGCACCTATATCTGCCCGTGAGGTTCGGACTGAAAATCTTGGGATTCGATCTGGTGAGGCGCTGGCGGTAAATTTCGCCTTCATGTTGCACCGCACACCCGATGAAAGTGTGAGTACTGAAAATCATAGGGATAGACTGTTAAGGATGGTGAAAAGCCTTAATCCAAAGGTGGTGACGCTGGTCGAGCATGAGCTCAACACAAACACTGCTGCATTTTACCCAAGGTTTCTAGAAGCGTTGGATTATTACACGGCCATGTTCGAGTCAATTGATGTGACACTTTCGCGGGAACACAAGGAGCGGATAAATGTGGAGCAGCATTGCCTGGCAAGAGATGTGGTGAACATAATAGCTTGTGAGGGAAGAGAGAGAGTGGAAAGACACGAGCCTCATGGGAAGTGGAGATCGAGGTTTAGAATGGCTGGTTTTAGTCCATATCCATTGAGTTCTCTGGTAAATGCCACAATCAAAGCATTACTTCAAAGCTACTGTGATAGATATAGTCTACAAGAAAGGGATGGGGCTTTGTTTCTTGGTTGGTTGAATAGAGATTTGGTCGCTTCCAGTGCCTGGAAGTGACAACGTTGTTTAGTCTTTGTATGCACTCCTAATTGTCTGTCTTGCCTTTCCTTTCTCTTATAGAAAAATAAGTTTTTTTTAGCGCAATTCTACTCTTTTTCATTACAAAAAAGTCAGTCGGGTACTCCTGTGTATATAGATGATGTCATTTATACATATGGCATATGATAACAAATACACTCGTACATACACAATCACATACGCCCAAGTGGGTGTGTGCAGGATGTATTGCAGCCGATGGCGCGAAGAATTACAATGAGTAAATCTAGACTACCTTTTTAAACTCACTTGAGGATTTTATACAACCAATACATATTATTCCACAGCCTTAGACCATTCCAGTAACAAGGATCCCTAGTCCTAGAAAAATCCCACCACCCCAAAAGACAATGATATAGTAGTAAATTCCTATCGCCCCAAGATACAATGGTAATAAAACAAGATAATGATGGAAAATCATGTCAATAAAGATTTGGTTGATGCCAAACAGAAGCTTTTAACTAGAGGAAAGGATTGAAAAGCCTGCTGCAGTAGGAATTGGTTGCTCAGTTTGCACTAACATGAACAACCATTTCATGCGAAACGGGAGTGGTCTCTTCGGGCTTGGAACTCGACTCACCATTTGAGGTTATAATATTAGCATCATCTCGAGCTACACTTTGGTTTTCAGGTCTAGAAGTGGGCATATCATGGTCATGTTTTCCTTCGTACGTTGTAATAACTACCTTCGAATCATGAGAAGCTCTTTCCACATGTTTCTTGACTGGGCAACCTGCATATGAACACCTGTAATAACTCCTACAGACAAAGAGAGCTGAGATTAGATGGAAATACATGTATATGAACTGGAACCATAGTCCAAGATAAATGAAAGACGCATAGACTACAAAAGTGCAGTTCAAATTCAATTCAGAATAAGTCGATTGTTAATAGCTAAGAAATAATCTGATGCTACAGAGCTGAAAGTATAGTTACCGTGGATTTGGATTGCCCTTTACCAACTTCTGTCCATACTTACGCCAGCGGTATCCATCATTTACTATATCAACCTCACTCAAAGTTTGAACAACATGCCGTAGATCAGAACTAGGTGTATTCACCACATGGTCATCTGCACTAGTTATATCTCTTTTCCTGTTAAAAAAGGCATCAACCAATCAATACAACAATTAGGTGCAACTGACTGAAATAACAGATAGAATTGCCTCTCGATGAACGTACTGCCGTTTAGAATCTGGATGATCATCTTTATCCTCAATATCATTATTTGAATGGGAAACTGATCCTGTCACAACATCACCACTTCTTGCAACAGCTGACTGAGGTGAGGTTTCTGTATGCCCCGCAACTGGATTTGCACCGCCATGGTCAATGATTGGCTTAGAATTGGCTAAAATATCACTGTGAAGTCAATAACTCTTAAAGGAATAACAAATTCATAAAAAAGTCAAAATTTATGAAGTGATATTCACACTTACTTTTTAATGCAGGCACAATTGCCACCTCGGGTATTCTTTCTTGAAGAGCAGAAGCTGGAGAAGTCTGTTGAGGTTTCTCATGAGAATGATTTCCAAGGTAATTGATGTCTGTTTTAAACCCATCTTGTGCTCTCTCTACTTGCTTTTTTGCTTGGCAATTCGGAAAAGTGCATTTGTAATAGCTTCGAATAAACTTGTTTCCTTTTACGAGCTTCTGTCCATATTTTCTCCAGTTATAGCCATCATATAATCCTTTGTCTGGTACCTTACACGGTGTGCTTTCATCACCAGATTGTGACTCTTGAACTACAGGGTCGGGGTTCCTCCTAGGCTGCAATTTCTCCACTTTCTCAAACTTAGTAGAATATTCGTAATTTTCTTGACCAGGTTGAGGTTCTTCTTTTGGTACAGTGGATAATTTTTGAGACACACTTGAAGGAATGGTTACTTGATCAGATTGTGAACTACAACCTCCACCATCAGGGTTTCGCCTAGGCTGCAGTTTCTCTAAAGTTTTTTCAGGTTCAGTGCACTGAGTCAGCTTCAGTTTATCAGATTGCAAAGCAGACGTGCCTTCAATACTTTGTACTGGCAGCAAAATACATTCAACCATCTCCCTCTTCACAGAAGAACCATCACATATTGTAGATGTTTTTACTCCAGTATCAGGGCTCTGTCTGATTTCCAAATCAGCAGATTCATCCTTCGGGATTTTAGAAGAATATCTCAAGAGACAAGGGACTAGAGGTGGCTTGGATTCTTGTCCAGGAACGCCTGGATTTGAACTTGGTTTTTGCTCTGCGAAATTTGAATCCTTATTTGTATCATTCTTACAGGACATACTGCTCTCATCTTCACGTGTTTTTGAAACATCATGAGCGGCACCAGAGCTTTCTCTTTGCTTCAAATCATAGAGGTCTTGTTCTACTGCTGGAGAGACCTCATTCAATAGTAATGCATGGACATCAGTCTCAGAATTCTGTTTCGGACAGAGGGCGCTTGGATCTTCTAAATGTGCTTCTTGCACGACATCAAGATGACCTTTTTTATGCTGCATCTCCCTGGCTATTTTCTCACAGGAAGAGGGGATGCAGCCTATTCTAGATTAGAGTTTCCAAATTCCAATGCTAGGTTAATGCCTATTCTGTAGATAGATTGGCTTCTACCTCATAAAATACTGTTTCTGCTGCAAATTTTTTGAAGAAACTACACACAACGTATCTTCCCTTGTGATACCTGTCAAAGCATTAGTACTCGGGAAATAATTAGTCCATCCGAAAGCATCATAATAACTTCTAGACTTAGAATGATAGTAGATGAAAGGGTGTTTGCCATTGCTTTTTTCAAGTGATTTTTAGCTGTTAGCTTGAAAAAAGCTGTTTTGGGTGTCTGAAGGTCTCCGTTCCTCCTTAGATAGAAGCAGTTTCAAGCCAAAAGCTGGGAGCAGGCTGTGAGTTGCTTTTTCTGGCACCTTAGTTTTTTGGTAAGTATATCGAAGTTTCTTCTCACTTTTAAACTGAAAACTGCTTAAATACAAAACAACCCAACTTTTGAATTAGGCCAAAAACACTTCTATTCTCAAACCCTACCTACTGTTAATTGTAAGTAATTGTACCATAATCTCTAATCTTAATCACTTTTCCAAGAACAAAAGCAACTGAAAATGGCCGTATTGCCAAGTAGTCAAGGAAAGAGTAATATCAGCGAACCATGCTATTATATGTTAATAAATAACAAAATCCTGGACACCAAATCCAGATGAACTTCTAAGGGACAACAACATAATTGCCATCTAGATAAAATACATTGCAGATAACTGATCATCATTTAAAGTGAAAAAAATTATTGATAAAAGATACCATTCAAGCAAGGAGGAAAAATTTGAGTATCCAACATCATGTAGCATAAAACATGCATGAGAATGCTGAAGATCATTGTCAATTAACATTCTTTTAGAACTCCAATAGGTAAGAGCAGCTATCATCCATCTAAACATGGTAAGACATAACATTTGATTTTCCGAAGATAGGTCGCTCAGGGTGAGACCAATTTTGGAGAGAAAATACTACAAAGCAAGACGAGCAACTAAATTACTAGATACGACAAGAATCCCCGTTTCCACAGGCTTTAACACTGCTTAACATTCTACAAGGACAAGAATTAATAATTATAGAGCAGAGTGAAAATACAGAACATTGAACAAGAACGGTCAACAGAATTGAGGGTTTCCTACCCCAATATCATCTCCCAATACAGAAAATCATTCAAGCCAATATACAGTGAAGACCTGAAGACCCCAAAACTGTTCGAGCTAACATGGAAAAAATAATATAATTTATACACACCAAAACTTAATAAAACCAAATTCTCTATTATCTCACAAGAGAACAACAGTAGAAAATCACACAACCACATCATGTACCGCCGTTACAATTATTTCATCTCTTTCGTATCAGCCTCTTTTGAAACGATAAGGGTCCACCAAATTGAGAGCTCAATCGAAGATAGACACTCACACATGTATCGACCAACAGAGAATTTAAATAAATAAAGCATCAAAGGAATGAAAAACCGAAAACTGAAAGGAAAGAAGAGACATGAGAAAGATAATTAATACGGATTTACAGAAGATAGCGACAGTAAAAACAAATTCTGGATTTAGGGGGGGGGGGGGGGCAATTAAGGAAGTAAAACGAAACATATAAGCAGATAAAGGAGGAGAAGAAGAAGGTGAATTACCTGAGGCTTTCTAGAAAGAAAGACGGCGACGGCGGAAGGGTGTTGACGGGAGAGGAGTATGTTGAGAATTCAGCAACGGAAAGAAAGCAGAGGAATTGACTTGGACCAAGTAAACAGTAGTGATGTATTTACATACCTGCAAAAGCGAAGTGGACCAAACTGCAACATATTATGCATACACTGTTTTGCGTGTACCCAATCCGCTGCGTTTCGACTCTAATTTCATCAATCACAGTTTTTTCCGTACAAGTAATTTACAAAATGCTTTTTCTTTTTTTATATAAATAAAAATAAAAAAGGTATTTAAAGAAAGATTCTTATTTTGTACCTGCATTTATATTTGCTTATATGTGTGTATATATTACACACACATGTATGATGATAAAATATGAGAATTTTTTTACTATTAATTCAACCTTATGTTTGTGTTTGGAATGGTTTAGCCAAGTCTACACGTAGTTTAACAATTGTAGGATTGGGATGACACAACATTGAAAGCCATATTTGCTTTTTACATTCTCTATTTTTATGAGTTATTTTCATTTTTTTCTATTTTTATGAGTTAATCATTAATATAGAGTTAAATTGTCGGAGGAAATCAATTGTCCCTCCACCGTCTTCTTATGTCTAGTGGGTAGCTTGTTTTTCTCTTTCTCTATTTTACGTGTTGATCGCTTAATATAGAGTTAAATTGTCGATGGAAATCAATTGCCTCTCCAGCATCTTCTTCTGCCTAGTCAGTAAATTTGGGGAATGAATAATCTCTTGAACATGAAAAGTTAAGTCCCAAAGAATATTAGACAACACATGATGGATTCTAAGTGTTTGATTTGGAGCCCAATTTTAATTCATTGTGGATTGGTCATCTCCTCTTGCTAATTGCTCAATTGCCATGTATGCTTTCTATTTTATACGATTTTAATCAGTTACAATTTTATTTTTTAAATGGTATTTTTTCCGACAAACATTATAACATGTGAATTGCACGTGTGTTTTTTAAGAATATAATTAAGCGAAGTAGATTATGTTCAATCATTAGAACACAAAAACTGATTCCAAATGTCACGAAATGGAATCTAATTTCACATTGTGGAATTGGTGATGACGTTGGAGTATCTACATAATCTCAAGCCAGAAACATTTAGTGCAGGCCATGTGGCGGAATGTTCACGGAAAGTAAATATTTTAAAAAGATAAGATTGTAATTATTCAAAATGTATAAAATTGAAAGTAATTAGATACTTGGTCAATGTCATATAGAACAGAAAAGAATTTGATACAATTTTTACCATAAGGTATCAAATAGAAACATTGCTGGGTAGGCCTTTTTTGTGTAGCCTATATTTCTTATTTTTTTTATTTTAAAACTTTTACTAAAAATTTTGTCCTAATATTTTGAATATAATGATATCATAAAAAAATGCTAAAAATTTAAAAAATAACATACAAAATTAAAAAATCCAAGCCACCATCTAATCGACATTCTTTGATTGAAGGACTAAAAATTTGAAAGTCCAAATATCCAAGATTTTCTCACATTTCCTATAACAAAAATTATCATATTCAACAAATTACCCACCATTCAACTTAAATTTAAGCCAAAAACCCCTACAAAAGGGGTGGGGGTGGGGGTGTATATGGCGAAGGGGAATGGGTTTTACTCAAATTCAACAAAATAAAAAAAATAAACCACACATAAAATTGAATTGGGTATTTCTATACACACCACCCTTTTTACTTTACACACCACACAAAATTTTTTTAAAAAATTCAATTTTACTAACCCCACCCCAAAATAGGCAGAATTGACAATTTATGGCAAAATTTTTTTTTTTTAATAAAATATAGTAAAAAAATAAAAAAATGAGCAAAGTCGCCCCTGCGGGAGGCGACTTTAATTATAAGTCGCCCCTGCCAGGGGCGACACTAAATATTTTTTTTTTAATTCAGAAAAAAAGGAAGAAGCAGCACTCGGTTGGGTCACTCAGTCGAGTCACCACTCGGCCGGCCGAGTGGTACCTGACACTCGGTCACGGCACTCGGTTTGCCACTTTACTCGGCTGGCCGAGTGACGTAAAAGATTTGGATTTCTAAATCCGTCCGTTTTAATTTTTTTTTTTTTAAATTTCCACTTCAATATTTCTCTCTCTATCACATCTATTATCACCCACCCACACCACACATTTCTCTCTTCCTCATCTCTTTCTTCACTTCTTCTTCACTTCTTCTTCACTTCCCTTTCAATTTTTCTTCAATATTCACGGTTCGTTTTTCTCCATTTCTCAAAAATTTGTTGAGGTAATTTTTTTGTAAATTTTTATGTGTGTGTGTGGTGTTTTGTGTGTGGGTAGGGGGTGTGTGTGTGTGTAGTGTTTTGTGTGTGTGTATGTGGTTTTTGTGTGGTGTTTTTGTGTGTGTGTGTGTGGTGCTTTGTGTGTGCTGGAGTGTGTGTGTTGTGTGCTTGTATTGTATGTTGTGGGTGTGGTGTATGAAATGTATGTGTGTGATGGGTGTTGTGGTGTGTGCTTGTGCTTGTGTGTTGTGGTGTGTGCTTGTGCTTGTGTGTGTGCTGGTGTGTGTGTTTGTGTGTTGTGTGTGGCTTGCATTTGTGTGTGTGATGGGTGCATGTGTGTGGTTGTGTGATGTGTGCGTGTGTACCGTGTTTTGGGTATGTGTATGTCAGATGGGTTAATTTATATAATTTGTAATAGATTTTGTTTAATTTTTTGCTATATAAATTGTTTTAGACTTGCCTTTAATATTTTTTTGTTATACATTATTTGATGTAGGAACTCTAGGAATTGTTGTTGTTGTTTTTGTGCATTTATCGTGATCCTCAAATTGTTGCCGTTGCATTAAGATATTGCGTCATTTCAATATCAGGTTTGAATTTTACTAATTTATTAGTTGAATTTAATTTCATGATACTTTGTAATTATATAGCTTAATAATACCTCTTGCATGCAAAAATATAGTTAACTCCATATTTTAAGATCATTAATACATCTTTATTATTTAAGATATGGAGTCTTCAAACAATGTCGATATTGTTGTTTATATTGGGGATAGTAGCGATGTTCCACCTGTTTGTGCAACAAGGGTACCTCGCGACATCGGATATTCTGGCTTGGTATCAAAATTCTTTCAACTGACAAGGATTGATAGCAATGAATATAAATTCAACATAACTGCTTCACTATATGCAAACAACAGATATCATCGTATACCAATCAACAACGATGATAATCTATGGTTTTTCTTTGCACCGGATGCGGATAATCAATATGTAGAATTTCATATTGATCCGGAAAAACTGCAAGATAATGCTCTTCCAGATATTCTCCCAAGCAATGAGTATTTTCAATATGCTTCTTACTTAAGAGATGATGACATTAATAATTCAGCACTCGTCAGGCAAGAGCATACTGTTGGAACCTCAAGGTCCAATAATGAGGGTATTCCAAGTGAAAGAGAAAATGCTCATACAGAGGATCAAACACATGATCCATTGATTGACACTTTGGTGTGAATGAACTAGAAGACTCTGAACTTGACGAAGACGAGTTGTCCAGTGAATCAGATGAAGATGGGGTGGATATTGGTGATATTCAAACTTTGTATTCCCCAAATCAAGAGAGATCACCATCCAATCAACAACCACCATTTCCATCAAGTGCTCAGAGATATTCCATGCATCCGAATATCCCGTTCTTCAATGCATCGTCACATGAAATGCTTGTGGACTCAATTGATCTTCCAAAAAATTTTAGATATTATGATGCTACTGAAGGAGTGCTCACAAAAGGCATGGTATTCAAAGATAAGAAGAATTTACAGTCTGCAGTTAAAGACTTTTCAATTCGTATAGCGAGGTGTGAATATCGAGTAGAGGAAAGCACACCTCGTATATGGAAAATCAAATGCAAAAATAATAGTGAGACTACACATTGCAACTGGTGGTTGCGCGCAGGATACAAACAAAAAATTGATATGTGGGAAATCACTAAGTATGGAGGCCCTCATACGTGCCTAATGAACGCGGTGTCTGTTGACCATCAAAACTTGTGCAAAAATATGATTGCTGCGTTGCTAACTGGAATGGTTCAGACAGATCCCGGGTATGAGATTAAGTGTGTTCAACAACAAGTGTATGATAAATTTCAATATAAAATCTCATATCATAAGGCATGGCATGGTTTGAAACGAGCAAGAGAAAATGTGTATGGTACATGGGAGAGCTCAGTTTCAAAACTACCCAAATTTTTGGGAGCTTTACAAAAATGGAATCCAGGCACAGTTGTCGAGTGGCGCCACATGCCCGAAGAGACAAATGGTGTAAAAATGTTGAAATATGTGTTTTGGGCGTTCAAGCCATGTATAGATGGGTTCCAGCATTGCCGTAAAATTATTAGTGTTGATGGAACTCATCTTTACACTAGATACAAGCACAAGATGTTAATAGTTATTTCCATGGATGCAAATCAACATCTTTTACCTTTGGCTTATGCACTTGTGGACGAAGAAAGTTTTGCTTCTTGGACATGGTTTCTTCGTATGATATCGAAACATATTGTTCGCGGTAGAGAAGGAATGTGTCTGATTTCAGATAGACACGCCGGTCTTTTGAAAGCAGTGGAAAGAATTGCAGATTTTCAGCCACCTCTTGGAGTCTATCGTTTCTGTTTGAGACATGTCTGTTCGAATTTCAATAGCAAGGTTAAGAATGTGAAGTTAAAGGACATGTGTTGGCAAGCCGGCTCAGCGTTCACAATCAGAGATTTTGAAAATGTAATGGATCAAATAAAGGCGTTGAATGAGAGGGCATATGATTACCTCTCGAAAATCGAAAAGGATCAATGGACTCTTGCATATGATGGAGGCTGGAGAAATGGAATTTTGACATTGCGTGAGAAGAGGCATAAATGAAGAGGCAAGACGACGAGAATTGAAAATGAAATGGATTGGGCACAAACACGCGCTAGGCAACAATATCGTGCATAAGATCAAGCTGCTTCCCAGACTGGAACTTCATATGACCATAGATGAGATTGTTGTGTTTAAAAAGTTGTAATGTTGTTTGTTTTAGATGTAATCAATTTTTGATTTGTATGGGGATTATGTGTATTCAATTTTGAATTAAGATTGATGTTAGTTTTCCACTGTTTTTATGTATACCATTTCAAATTTTATGTAATTTGTTCCATTACAATGTTTCAATTATGTATTGTTCTTCTAATAGATTTAATCTTATTGCAGTATGAAGTATTTCGGAGAATATGGCCCTATTAGTGGTGAGATTTTAAGGGAACAATACATACACCGATTTGAGGATGTATTTGCAGGAGAAGTTGACCAAAAATTGAAGTGCAGACACAGAAGTGGTATCTTTTGGAGACTTGATGACCATGATCCTTATGAGGATGACCCAAACGATGATGGCAGGGAAATACTCAGACGTACACAGTGGTTGCATTACCGAGTCATATACATGTTGTACCATATGGGATTCTATGGTGTCTACAGATGTGGTGATTATACAATTAATAAATCATTAATCACTGCACTGGTTGAGAGGTGGCGGCCTGAAACTCATACATTTCATTTTAGAGTTGGAGAGGCAACCGTGACATTACAAGATGTCGCATTTATTTGGGGCCTGCCAATTGAAGGTGGGGCCGTTATAAGTTCAGATAATTCAACCGGTAGGTCATATTGGACTACACGTTGTCAAGTGCTTCTGGGATGGGACCCTAATGCAGAAGACTTAAAAGGGTCACGATTTTCACTTTTAGCATTAGGTAGACACCTAAGCATGCACCATGTTACCGATAACAGCCCACAACAGCATGTTGTGCAATATGCACGTGGATGTGCCTTGATTTTGTTAGGATCCATAATGTGCCCAGATACTTCTGGGAATATGGGGTCATTGGTATATTTGAATCAGCTAGAAAATATTGTTGAATGCTGTAATTTAAGTTGGGGTTCAGCGGTACTAGGTTATTTGTACCATCAGCTATGCAATGCATCACATAGAGGTCGTACACAAATTGGTGGGCCCATACAACTACTGCAGGTAAATATGTTTCTATATTGTTAAATATAAATATGTTATATAAAAATGTGAAAATCATTTTACATATTATTGTTTCATGATAGATATGGGCTTGGTCAAGAATTACTTTTCTTACGCCGCAAATGTCAGGAGGTAGACGCCTAAATACAGCTGCAGTTGTTGGTGTGGATGGAGTTCTTCCTGTTGCACCGTATGGTGCTGAGTGGTTACAATACCACAACTTTACAACTAGTTTGACGAACAACTTAAGGGCTATTCGGGAGAGTTTAGACAAGCAAACTCCACAAGAGGTATGATATGTATTTGATGAGATTATGCTATATTTCTATTAAATTTTACTTAACTTTATATTTATGCATTTCAATTGGCAACCTTACGACCCCTACCCAACGGCTGTGAGGGCATATATTGACCTTGGAATTATCAGAGTCACGAATATGTGGATGTCAAGATGCCCTATGATTCATTATTCGATTGTTGAGTTATATTACCCCGATCGGATATTGAGACAGTTTGGGATGAGACAACGAATTCCACTAGGCATTACTGATGTGCACGATACATTGCATAATATATGCCGTAGAGGGCGCTCCACTACAAATTGGGCTGAAACACATGCTTCATTTATAGAATGGTGGTTTAACAGAAATGATCATATTGTCTCCGCTCTTGCTATTGGTTGGAATGAGTCAGACGTCGAAGATGGTTATATCAGATGGTATGAAAGAATAACACGACGTCTAATAACTCCAGGGTTAAATATGCAAGTGAAGTACCAACCGCAATCGAATGCATCTATAGAAGTTTTGGTATGTGGCTGTATTTTGGTATTCAAATTTCTATGTGCCTTGATTATGTAATTCATGTTTATGTTTTATATTGTGAATTTACTACAGGAAAGTCTATGGGAAAATTTGAATAAACTTGTCATAGACGAGCAACCGTATCTTAGGGAGCCCTTCAGACAATCAGTAGAAGACATATACTCGCAGGCTAGAGCTCACTTTCATGATCGTCGACCATCATTCCAACGCCATCCCTCACAGTATGAGCCTGAACTACAACATGATCCTGAACCACAACATGATCTTGAACCACAACATACATCACAATATAGCCCAGAACCTCCAGCATCATGCACTTATGGGAGTTTTCGGCCTCAGTTCAATTCATCCCCCATTTCATATCCTCAAGCTGGCACTGCATCATCATCTTTTAGATTGAATATTACAACAGATGATAATGAATCAGATGGCGAACCTGAGCCACAAGAAGATCGAGGTAGAGGCAAGAGGAAAAAAACAAGGCGTCGTTGTTTTACAGGATCACATTATGATTATTAATTTGTTCTCTATGTAATTAAACGTACCATGACTTAATTTGTTCACTATGTAATTAAACGTTCAATTACTTAGTGGTGATGTTCTAATTATTATTATTATTGTTGTTGTTGTTGTTGTTGTTGTTATTATTATTATTATTATTATTATTGTTATTATTGTTATTATTATTATTATTATTATTATTAAAAAAATCAACATATAAAATTACAAAGACTGATTTCCACTCGGTCGGCCGAGTAAAATGAGAGACCGAGTAACCGAGTGCCTCGACCGAGTGCGAAGGTTTCAGGATTTCCTTAGCACTCGGCCGCCCGAGTAAACTGCACGACCGAGTAACCGAGTCACCCGATCGAGTGCGAAGGTTTCAGGATTTCCTTCGCACTCGGCCGCCCGAGTAAAGTGCACGACCGAGTAACCTGACCGAGTGCAAAAGTTTCAGTATTTCCTTCGCACTCGGCCGCCCGAGTAAAGTGCGTGACCGAGTAAGTTGACCGAGTGCGAAAGTTTCAGCATTACCTTTGCACTTGGCCGCCCGAGTAAACTGCGCGACCGAGTAAGCTGACCGAGTGCGAAGCCACGGACAGTTTTAAATACCCACCTTCTCTTCATTTTTCTCACACACTTTAACTTCCAAACCCTAGCCCCTTCAAATTTCTCCTCTTCAATCCGAAAAATTACCATCATACAACTGAATTTCTTCATTGAAATCATTTAACCCATCATTTTAAACAACAAATTGTTCCAATCTTCCAAGAAAGTGGTGGAGATTTGAAGGATTCAAGCAAGAACAACAATTTTCATCTTTTCACTCTTAAGGTATATTTTCGTTAACCATTGCTTTTGTTGATTAAATATGTTGATGATGGACTTATTTGGAGTATTTTGACATGAAACTTGATATGTTTAATTGCAATTTTTCATTGAAGTTTTTTATCGAACACTTGGTATGAATGATATAATCTTCTATTTAGATATGTTTTCATTTAACATTGAGGTTGTTGTTTGAATATATTGATGAGGGACTAATTTGGAGCATTATGACATGAAAGAAGTTATGTTTTTTTGTAAGTTTTCGTTGAAGTTTTTTATCGAACACTTGGTATGCATCATATAAATTGAGAATGTGCCATGATTTAGTGTAGAACAATGATGAAATGATCTTAATATCCCATGAAATTCAATGTTGAATGATGAAATCCCATGAATTTCAATGTTGAATGATGAAATTGCTTGAGATGAATATTGTATTATACGACTCTTCAACTTTTTGAATGATTAAGTATGGGAGATGAATATTGTATTATATGACTCTTGAACTTGTTGACATGAATGTAATATTAATTCCATGTCATCTAGGTACCAACAATGGATCATACTATGGATGTTGTCGATACTACCTTCGAATGGAGTCAACACTCCATTGAAGAACAACAAGAGGAGTACCAAAGAATTCTATCCACCATGCCGGATGCCTACGGCATACACTTTGCAAATTGGGAGAATGAAAGTGCAAGGTGGTTTGAAGTGCAAAGGAAGAAAAGGCGAGCCACTCGTTGGGCCAATGTAGAATGCATGCAGGAAATGGGCATATACGAAGATTTGAAAAAATTGTGCAAGAATATCGGGTGGTCTAAATTCTTTGCAATGCATGAGAAGACGTATGAGCCCCTAGTTCTCGAATTCTTCTCACAGCTTCAAGTAGGATACAATGAAACGGTGCCGGAATCGATGATATTTTATGTGGGAAACGAGTGCCACCATCTTTCAGCCGAAGAGCTCAATCATATTTATGGATTTCCCAAGAAGAAGTACTCCAATCTACCCAATGAGAGGATCAACTTTCCCGAGTTCAATGCAGTGAGTTTTTGGAAGGAAATAACACAGTCTCATCCAGATAACCCATCGGTCTACCACTCTAGTAGATCAAAAGCATCCAGTATTCGAAGCCCGGTGATCCGATATTTTCAGAGGTTCGTCTCCAATATAATTTTGGCGAAACCTGAGCCTGGAGTGGTCACCTTGGATGAGTTGTTCGTGCTATGGTGCTTGGTAAAAGGTAAGAGGTTCAATGTGACACCAATGCTCTTGAGGCAGTTTGTCCGAACAAAAAATCAGGTGGCTAATCATATTGAAGGTTTGATCACTCCAATTGCTCGACACTACGGGGTCAACTTGGAAGGCATGGAAGAGACACCAGGCGAGACAAGTATAAACCTCGAATTGCTGTGTAACATAAAGATGTGCCAATTACATCCCGGCACCAGAAAATTGTATCTGATTTTATCAGATAAAAAGAGGTTTGCACTGCCCAATTCTCGCCTCACCAATATTGCTAGAGGGAAGGTCCCTAATATTTTACTGAATGGCTCGGTTCATATAGAAGCAATCGAGGAGAGTGAGAATGAATTAAAGAATGAGGAGGAACGGAGGAAGAGGAGGAGAAGAACTACGGATGCCAGAACAGAGCCTATGGACCTTGATATTGAACAACTACTGGCGGATGAAATGATGGGTGAAGCACAACTGCCCTCATACGATCAGGCAGGAACTTCTTCACATCATCCACAGTATCCACCTCAGTATCAAAGGGGGTGGAACGATTGGTCGGATTGGAGAAACGCTTTGGATGAGCGTCTTGCCAACATAAAAGAGTAAGTGAATCGTCAAGCCTGCAATTCTCAAATTTCACTTGACATGCAAAGGCAACAATATGAGTGGCATGTGCAATAAGACCATTTTCAAGAAAGTGAATATCCAGCTTATCGACCATTCGGCCCATCCAACACCGTAGCGACTACTTTTTAAGAATGTAATTTTTAAGAATGTATTGCTTTCATTTGAACCTCTTTACTTTGTTGTTTATTGATGATTTCGAGTAGTATTAAATTTGATTTGAAATTTTTCCTTATAAAGCATAATTATTGTTATTTGTTGGAAAATCAATTCATCAACACATTTCAAGAAATTATAACAATCTCATTTAACAATTCCATCGACTTTTTACCAAACTAAATAAATTAATAAATTCGACTACAACACGATAAAATAAAAATAAGAGAATGTAAAAAAAAGGGAGAACGAACGAAAAACCGAGAAGATGAATAAATCAGAAAATCCACTCGGTCGGCTGAGTAAAATGAGAGACCGAGTAACCGAGTGCCCTGACCGAGTGCGAAGGTTTCAGGATTTCCTTCGCACTCGGCCAGCCGAGTAAAGTGGCAGACCGAGTGTGGTGGCCGAGTACATTCCTCGAACTCGGTTGGCCGAGTAATGTTGAGACCGAGTGTCTGGGCCGAGTTACAGGTACCACTCGGCCGGCCGAGTGGTGACTCGACCGAGTGACCCAACCGAGTGTTGCTTCTTCCTTTTTTTCTGAATTAAAAAAAAATTAATTCAGTGTCGCCCCTGCCAGGGGCGACTTTTAATTAAAGCCGCCTCCCACGGGGGCGACTTCACTCATTTTTTTAATTTTTTTTTGCTATATTTTAATAAAAAAAATTTTTTTACCATATTTTATTAATTCTGCCCCCAAAATAACTTGATATGTTCGGCGTGCACTGGCCGAACAGTCCTTAACTAGACTTGTTTGGTTTGTATCCGCGATTTGTATCCACCGAACGTTACTGTTTATGTTCGGCGGATGCAGGCCGAACGCTTCCGAAATCAGAATTCGCTGTTTGCGATTTCTGTTGTAACTTTTAATTATATAAAATGATGAAACTTACAATAAAACATTTGAAAAATTTACTGAATTTACAGATAAATGTTGATTGTTCATCGTGAAACCTCTCATTTATAATATATCAACCGATTAGGTTTTGAAAGAGGAAGAATGTTTCGATTTCTTAAGAAAGAAAGTGTGGGAAAATAAGGGTTATATGTTAGATTTTTTTTTTTTTTTTTAAATAAGGGTATATGGGTCGATATTATCACGTGTATTTTTGTCCAAAAAAAATGTGGTGTGCGCAAAGTAAAAGTATGGTGAGTGTGAAACACCCAATTGAATTTAAGTTTCCATTAAATCATACATTGTTAATTATTACAATATCAAGAAAATACAAATTTTCAAAGGGGACCAGCAGATTAGCATTCATTATGGACAACTGTCTGTGTTACTACAGCGCGCAGCTCCTCCATTTATCCTCAGCACCAACTGTCTGTAACATAAAAAACAGATCTGCAAATTCATACAAAATTTTCAACCCAAAATGAAGCAATTAACATAAAAAATCTCCAGTATTTTCTTTAAAATTATTTCAAAATCAGAAGATTTATTTTAAACAAAAATATTTTAA
This sequence comes from Caryopteris x clandonensis, assembly GCA_028749325.2. NCBI lineage: Eukaryota > Viridiplantae > Streptophyta > Magnoliopsida > Lamiales > Lamiaceae > Caryopteris > Caryopteris x clandonensis. The sequence goes on from JAPYKT020000012.1 coordinate 267,261, forward strand.
AAAAGATTACGCTCTTATTATAAAAAGGATATAAAAGGAGTGTAAACATGATTTTATCACTAATAATGTTCATTAATTATATATTAATGAACAAAATTAAAACAAAAATCAATAAAATTTATACATAATAATAAAGAAAAATAAAAGATAGTAGAGGATCTGAAATGAAAAGGAATATGAGCCAAATCTTGGATAGCCTAATCTCTCGGGATAATGAAGAGAACAGACAAGACGAGAAATAGTTCAGTATTTGTATAGCTTATGATTATGTTAAGTGCTGGCCGCTAATTAGAACAGCACTAGACCGTCAATAAGCACAATCGCCATTAGCAAACCATTTCAATCCTAAGAAAGAAAACAAATCATCATTGAAAAAGGGCGGATTTAAACAAACTGGAAGCCTCAGAATTGCAGAAGATCAGCAAGGCCCTCTTTGGAGGGCCATTCAGTCCCGAAAGATGGTGTATTTGTTCATGAATTTCTTCACAGGCAATGAAATAATTAAGGAAACGATAATTGAATCTGAAATTTCAAAAATTGAAGAGAAAATGTATTTCACATGGCCAATCCCAAGAGATAATTGCAACAGCTCGCTACTCAAGGCGATAGGATATGAGAACGCCCCATACCTTCGGAAATCTCCGACGGAGATCTCAACAAAGACGAGGCTCTATCTAGCGACGATTTCTACTCTTTGAGTTATACGAACACCAATAAAAGCTCGCCCCAATTATATATGTATCGTCGCAGAATCATTGCCCAACTTAAAACATTTTTTATCGGTAAAGTAAAGAACTGAAAGCCATGGCAGTATAACCACATTACCCGACTTCACAATTTGTTATCGGTAAATTAAAGAACTGCAAGCCATGGCTGATTACTGGTGTGTATGCTTTTGAGTGCGTGTGTTGCGGAGGATGCAGCAGATCAAACCCTAAAACCCTACGATCATAGTTGAGAAAGAAAGGACATTTATAGACTCGATTGAAATGCTTTTAGCCGTTGATTTTCATCCTGCGGTCCATGTTATAGTATTCGCCGCCGCGTCCAACCCTAAATACTTAGTTGCTCAATAATTCTCTTGTTAATAGTCAACAGTCAAAGAATTTGTTATTACGATAACGTTATGAGAATGAGATTACAATATATATAATTTTTATTTTTTTCTAATTCTTTTATATATATTTTTTTGACCCATATTATTAATTTGAAAATAGATTTTATTAATTTTAAAAAATAAAACTTATGTAACTACGAATGCAGACTTAATCAATCCACCTATTTTACATTTTAACATAATTTCATATAGAAGAATTAATTAACTTTAAGTAAATAAAAAATTGATGTTTGGGTATATATCTAATACATATTGTTGCTAACCTATAAAGTGTTGATCTTTTTCATATTATATTTTTATAATTAAATAATTTTTTTAATAATACTTTAATTTGAGAAGATAAGGATTGTAATTAATAGTTTTGTATTTAAATAGATTATTATTTAAAATTATTTTAGTCGAATTAAAGAATTTATTTATACAAATAATAATTTATGGCATGAAATGGATTACTGTCACGTTAAATAAAACTTTCTGATTGTATACATAATTTTTAAATCTATTATTTTAACGTGTACTTTTTATAATAAATGTTGCCTTAATATGTGTTGTTATTTGTAAAACGTATAGTATGTTACATTGTTGAAATTTATTCCGATGGAAACGCTTCCGTGTTAAATTAATTCATAACTTACATGCTTTGCAATATCAATCACCATAATTTAAAATTTTTGTATTCAAAGCACACAGTAATTTTATAATAATATTTATTTTTTCATAAAATTAATTTTAAATTAATATTCTTATATAGGTTGGCAACAACAAGTATTTGATATATATCCGAGCATCACCTTTTTCATTACTTGAAGTTAATTAATTCTTTTGATATAGAATTATGTTGAAACATAGAGTAGGTTGATTGATTAAACTCGTTTTGCAGTCAAATAAGTCTTATTTTCTAAATTTAATAATATCTAATTTTTAATTAATAAGAGGGGCTGAAAATGAATAATAGAAAACTATGAGAGTAATATGAAGAGAGAGAGAGAAAAAAATGTAATATGTTTGCTGATGTGACATGCCGCATGAGTGGTGGACATATAAATTGGTGCTTATTGGTGGGATATGATCATTACCGTGTGTGTATATATATATATATTCTTAATATATGTTTGATTTAAACTTGGCTTGTAATAATTTTGGATATTAAGATATTTCATTTCATTTGTTTCAGTTGTAATATAGAAATTATAATTGAATAAAATTATACCTTATATACATCTTACTATCTATCCGATATTTATATATATGTACCTTTTTCTTATCAAGAATACATCCTACACACAATTTTGCTTTACTATCAGACACCAGCGGACATAGTTGAAGAATTAAGCATATTATGTTGTTTGCAAACTATAATCTTTTATTGAGCATCATAAAGATGACTTAATGCTATGGCGATGATGCATACATTTGATATTTGAATTGTATAAACTCCAGTATATTTTTATCTTTCTCTTTCAAACAAGTTATCTTCTTATTTGATCTCATATATGATCTTGCAAATGTTATGTTTCTGCCAGGTGAAGGTAGGCTTTGTTGAGAGGAAGCGTATAAGGAGTAAAAATTTGACTCAAGATGGGAATTTCAGTTTTTTTTTTTAAATCGTAAATATAAATTTTATAAATAAAAAAGAGATACAACTGTACATATACGTTGGGTAGTTCGAGACAAGTCAAAATGAAGGCTCACCCTCAAAAGCAAAAACAATCAACTCAATACGGCTTTCTAAGACAATACAAGTCCAAGCCTAAACATTGTCTATCAAAACTGAATCATATTATATGGGGAAATACATTACAATGCTTTGTAAACATGGGATTTGATCTTATGAGTGATGTCCACCGTGCTGCATTGCGCCCCTTCGAAAATAATCTTGTTGTATGCCATCTACAAGTAATAAACTGTGCAAGCTAAGGCAAGGTGTCAATCTTTGCTCAAGATAGACATGCGCTTGTCCCTTTTAATCCATTTGATAGCACTACATATTGTTGTTATGTTCTGCTCCGTGCCCATCCAACGTGCAATATTACATCACACTTCATTTGCAAATATGCAAAGAAGGAATAAGTGTTGGTTTGTCTCGTTACTCACATTGCAAATGACACACACTTGATCAACATCAAGATATGAGAGTTGGTCTTTGGTGAGTAATCTGCCTCTAATGCCCAACCATGAGATGAAGGTATATTTGGGGGGAATGAACCCTTTCCAAGTAACTGAGAATTTGTAGAACTTGGTCGTCTTTGGCCTGAAATATTCATAGAAGGGCCTTGCTTTGATTTTACTCGAATATGCCCAGTGAGACATTACAGCAATAGCTTCTTGTGTGGGTCCAAAACTTGCCACAATTTTATCTCGGATCCATCCCACATTCTTCAAGAAGGCTGAATCAGTCGGTTTTGGGCTCCAGTCCCAAATTGATAGGTTTCCAAGGTACACATTACTTACCAATTTAATCCACAATGTATCTTTCTTGGCGTGGATGTCCCAAATCAATACCGCATCATTCCAATCCAGGAAGTCCCAGAAACCTAAGCCCCCTTCATCTTTGGGATAACACGACTCATTCCATACAACATATAACTTCTTTGACCCACAAAAAAACACACGACAAATTCGATAAATTCTATTAATGATGGTTTGGAAAAGGGGAAAAATTGCCAGCCAAAAACACTCCACCCCTTGAACAACAGCACGAATTAAGTCAGCCCGTTCTTTATATGATAACATGCACATTGCCTATGAGTTGATGTATGAGGCGATTCTGTCCACAAGAGGTGTATAATGCCTAACTTTTAGCCTTCGGGAATCAAGTGGGATGCCCAAATATTTAATAGGGAGCTCCCCCTGTGGAAAATTCATAATCTGCAAAATCTCATCCAAATCGGGGTCGTGAAGACCTGCTGTGAGGGTGCAAGATTTAGTATTACTCACAGCCAGCCCCGATTGGGATTCAAATTCCTCCAAACACTCCATGAGAATGTTGACTGACCATTTATCACCACGTGTAAACATCATAAGATCATCTGCAAATGCTAGATGAGTAATGCCCAGGTCTTGACACTTCGGTTGGAAATTGAAATTCGAGTATGTTGTCTTGCATTTGAAGAGTCTTGAAATATATTCCAAGCAAATGACAAACAATAAAGGAGATATAGGGTCTCCTTGTCTGAGGCCCCTTCATTCCTTAATGAAATCGTGCAACTGCTCATTAATAGCCAACAAGAAAGATGGTATGGTTACACATTCCATAGTCCAAGAGATGAATTCCCTTGAAAAATCTAGCCCCTCCAAAATGCTCCTGAGGAACTCCCAAGGGATTGTGGTGCTTTCTTAATATCAATTTTCATTGCACATCTCAGTGAAATTATGGTCTGTGCATACTGCCGAATAATTTCTTGGGCGAGGAACATATTGTTAGTGATTGATCTTCCACTAAGAAATGCTGATTGGCTAAGGCTAATAATGCAATCAAGCACGATGACAATTCTTGAACTCAAAATTTTGGAGATAACTTTGTAAGCAACATTGCAACTAGCAATGGGACGAAAATCATTGACAAAAGTGCAGTTGGTTACCTTAGGGATTAAGGTAATCACCGTATGGTTCAACTGCTTCAAGATGCGCCCTGAATCAAAGAATTTTCAACTGTTGTAATGAGAAGAGACCCCACGGTGTTCCAAGACTTCTTAAAGAAGTACGTTGAGTATCCATCGGGACCTGGTGCTTTGTCTCCCCAATACTGAACAACACTTCTTTAATTTCAGCATTAGTAATCGGTTCAATAAAGGCTGATTTCTGGGGACAACTGAAATAATTGTTGGGGAGTGATCTGAAATTGGTCCGAGAGGGAGGAATTTCACCTTACAGTTCAGGGGGCTGGAATTCCATAGGGCATTTACCAAGGCACAATCTAATTTTGACCAGACCCTTCCATTATTCCAGGTAAAGAAGCATCCCTCATGTTGTGCATTGTCAATGCCAAGAGAAATACAACAATCATCAAAGTCTGGAACATCATATTATTTGAGTTCCACCACCCCACCAAATGTTTCATCAATATGTCTCACCGTATTGAAATCCCTAAGACCCATCCACAAATTTGAAGGATTTAAAGTCAGATTGGCTAAGTGCTCCCACAGCTTACGGCGGTTAACAATGGAATGCAACCCATGCACAAAGGTAACATAAAAGATATGTTGGCTGACCTTACACTGAACACGACAATGAATTACTTGTGGTGTCTTTGACAAACACACCACATTTAGTTTAGTTGCTTGCCACATCACAAGAATTCTCCCATTCGGCTGCACATCAAAATTATAAAAAAAACCAGCAAGAAAATCTATTCAGTAGAATAAACTTTACCTTCACCGTGACTAGTTTTGTTTCAAGTACACCTAACAAGGTGATATTTTATTCCTTAATGAGGTGCTTAACCTCATCTTGATTTAGGGGCTTGTTGAAGCCCCTAACATTCCAAGAAGCTGTGATCATTGGGATTTAGGGGGCTGGTGACCCCATTATTTCTGTGATGGTCATCTAGTCTCCTCAAATGTTGCTTACCTCTATCCATCACTAATGGACCCGTCCTACTCTGGTTTCCAGTAAGGTTGCTGCTGGTACCAATTTCGAAGGTTGATGTTACTTGGTTACTCTTGTTGGCACATTTTTTTTGTTTTTTTTCTTGTGCGTGACAAGTGTGAAATTTTGTTCATCCTCCTCACCTACGAGTTGAGTTGGATTGGGGTCAGGGTTCCACCCACTTTTCGGCCTGGTTTCCTTCTCTTTGTGAGTCTGCATTTGTACAACACAAGGCTATCCTACAACAGGCTGTGGGTCCTGTTGAGTAGCCATATGTGCATCCAGTGGTGTATTCCGGTTGGTATGTCGAGCTTGTGGTTTTGCCTTTTTTGGAGGACATTTTTTGGACTCATGGCCATAGAGCTCGCACACTTGACAATACATTGGCAAGAACTCATACAAGACTTCTTGCTTCACAATGACTCCTTTTGGGAGCTTAAATGTAATATCTCGAACAAGCTCCTTTGATGCATCAACTTCAACATAAATGTGGGCATATGATCGTTGCTTTGTATGGGTTAACATATCTATTAAAATAGGTCGTCCAATCTAAGTCCCAATCTTGCTAAGCGCTCTAGCATTCCAACATTCAATTGGCAAGCTCCAAAGCTGAATCCAACATGGAATAAGTAAGATCTCATCCTCGGCAAATTGGAACTCGTGTGGTATCTCCTTTAGGAGAAGGGCTTGATTGAATGCATACTACAGACCCCATGCAATAAAGTTTCTCTATCTTTCGTATTTTCCAAACGAAAAATAATCCATCCACTTTTATGAAACTAAATTTCGTATTTGACTTGCCAGGAACTACATAACTTGGTGAGAGCTTGTAAACTTGGGAATCTGCCAGTGAAGTATCCAACCAGGTAGCATTTGATATCATCCACATCTTCATCATGGAGTTTTAAATACGTCATGCTCGCCCTTACTAGGTGCAAAGGACATAAGTTTGAACTCATTTTGCAGCTTATGGTTGTCTTTGAAAAGGCTGGACAAAGTCTTCTTTGGTGTAGCATTCTCATTTGGCTCAGATATTTTTTACATACACCTAAGGTGCAATCCCATGTAAAGCTTGTTCAGGTAGGTCAGGACTTTTGTTAATACCTTATGGGCATTTATGCAAACAGCAGGCCTATCCTTACCTTGGGGATGTTTCCTCCACAGATAATGATTCACAATTCTCAGAAAATGAGAGTATTCTTTCCCAAGAGTACGAGAGCCAGTTATGGAGTTCGACATACCTTGGGTTATAGAGTTCGTTTTTTTCCCAAGTTGCTGGGTTTCAAGTGGGAAGTGGTGCCCCCAACCAAATCGCAAAATCTTGTGTGGGCTCACTGGGTTCTAGCTTGTTCTTGTCTTATGGCTCATATTGGTCGAAGTCATGTTGCCTCTGGTTTTCTTTCTGTGCTAATCCAAAAATTAGGGGCTAGGGTTTTGCTGTGATTCGTCCCGCAACTCTGGGCAGGAAAAAATGTGCGACCCATACCCTAGAATTTTGGGTGGGTTAAGGTCGAAAATGAATCAGGTGCAATGCAAAACGACGGATTTGATTGCAGAGTGCAGAAATTACTTCAGGTGGAGAAACGAGATAGAGGGATGTTGTGGGAATATTTTGGGAGCATTTTCCTAGAGAGAGAAATTCTTAACCCACTACTACTGAGGTCATCTCTAGCAGTCAGCACAATTTTAGTGCAGATTTTGCACTATTTTACAGCAAAATCTGCATTTCATCTCCAATAGTCTGCACTACTTTCTGCACTAAAAAAAATATTCCAATAATATTCCTTATAATTTATTTATTTTTAATCTATATTTAAAAAACTTCATATTTGTTAAATACATAATACGTAATATATTAAAAATAAATTTTTTATATGTAACATTTTAATTTTTTATCTATAAAATTAATTATATATAAAAAATACATATAATATCAAGCAATAATAATGCAAAAATAAAATTGAACTTCATAATAATAGTAAATAAAAATACACATTTACAAGATTAAATTTTCGAATTAGAATATTCTGCCAACAAATGCTCAATTAATGCATTTCGAAGTGCGAAATGAGCTTCCGCATCTCTAATTTGTCTAAATCGAGCTAGAAAATTTTGAAAATGTGTGTTTTCATTTTCAACAAGTTCGACCTCCGTAGCTGACACTTCTCTTACTTCTTCGATTGGAGCATCAAGTTCTCGTTCATTCTCAATTATCATATTATGTATTATTATGCACACAGTCATAATATCTTTCAAATCAATTTTACTCCAAAAACGTGTTGGATTTGCCACTATTGCAAATCGACTTGGGAGAACTCCAAATGCACGTTCCACATCCTTTCTACACGCTTCTTGTTTCGTTGCAAAATATTTCTTTTTTGGACCATTTGGTGCATGAATCGTTTGCACAAGAGTTGCCCATTTGGGATATATACTATCAGCCAAATAATACCCCATGTTGTACTCCTCTCCTTGAATAACATAACAAGCAGGAGAAGCAATACCTTTAGCAAGGTTAGAGAAAAGGTGGGACGTCTCCAACACATTAATATCATTGTTGGATCCTGGCATCCCGAAATAAGCATGCCAGATCCACAAATCATAATCAGCCACAACTTCAAGAATAACTGTTGGAGATCCACTTCGACCAGCATGTCGTCCTGCCCATGCCGTCGGACAATTTTTCCACTTCCAATGTATACAATCCAAACTTCCCAAAATTTCTGGAAAGCCACGTTGTTGATCAATATGAAGTAACCTTGCAACATCATTAGCGGTAGGAGATCTTAGATATTCTTCCCCAAATATCTCCACAATAGCAATATAATTTTTTTTGACACATTCAACTGCAGTAGAGTCTCCATATACTCATCAGTTGCAACCGCTAGAATTGCATATGCTAACATTCGAAATGCTGCAGTTACTTTTTGGAGTGTAGACAAACCAAGCTGCCCAGTTGCATTTCTTCATTGCACAAAGTATCCATCATGATTTTTTACTGCATGAACAATACGGAGAAATAGATTTTGTGACATTCGATAATGTCGACTAAACTGATCTTCATTAAACGTTGGAGTTTTAGAAAAGTAGTCTCTGAAAAGATTTTGAGTTGCTGCTTCACGATCACGATATATTGTCCTAGGACCCGAAACTAAGCCTCCATGAATGGGTTCAGCCCTTCGACGCCGATTGTTACTATATATTTGTTGAACAATCACATGTTGCTCCACGTCGGAACAATCACCATCAATCAATTGTTGATGTTCATCATCAGATGAACTTGAAGGAATAGAAGAAATAGAAGAAGGACCAACAGAGCGAAATTCATTTTTTTTAGAGACAATCAGAGCAGAACAGAAAAAAATATTATTAACGAAGAAAATGGCTAAACGAATTGAGGATAAGAAAGATTGATGTGAAGAAAATGGGTGGAGGATGTGCACATTATATAATGATCTGTATATTATTCCAGAAAACACAATCTTTGTGTTCAGAACAATAGCCATTGATATCCTACTACAACATTTAATCTCAACCCTCCACTTAAGTCGTAAAAGCCACAAACAAGCACATCCTCGTATTTTTAACTACGATCGTTAGATTATTGTCATCTTTAAATCTCAACAATTCACTACTTGTTTGAATTGAAATCATAGTTGCAGAAAGCACAATCTTTGTGCTTTCAATATTAGTCGTTGATAATCCACAACAACTTTTAATTTGAGCCGTTCATTCAAAGTCTTCAAACACAGAGAGTTGCAACAAGCACAATCCATGTGTATTCAACTCCGACCGTTAGATTATTTTGATCTTTAAATCTCAACCGTTGGATTATTATCTATTTTTCTACGAATTTCTATAAATAGGCGTCATACCGCATAACATTTTTCAAAAACTTCTCCAACTCCTTTTTCACAAATTTCTCCAACTCCTTCTTATCTTCATCATCTTTTATTTTCTTCTCTCAAATGTCTAAGCCACACACCACTAACTACACTTCAGCTGAAGATCGACACCTTGCTGGTGTCTATCTTGTAACCTCAAAAGATCTAATTGTGGGATTAGACCAATCAAAAGATCTATTTTGGAGTAGTGTTACAGAAAAATACAACTCTGATAAACCAAGCACCGAGATGTAAGATCGTAACAAACGATCATTGCAATGTCGCATGCAGACCATTCTCAAACATGTGAGAAAATGCAAAGGGTGTCTACAACAAATTAAGCTGTTGAATCCTAGTAGTGTAAGCGAAAAAACAATTGTAAGTTGTTATTTATACTTTATGTTTTCATTTGTCAAATATAATATTTTGATTTCAATATTCTTTCTAAATTATGTAGTTGGAGCGTGCAAATGAGACTATGAGGTCGGTTAAAGGATATGAGGCTGGGTTCAAATTTGACCATGTGTGGTTGATTTTAAAATCGTTTGTGTAAGCTGAAGAGCTAACTGCAGAAAATTTTTCAGAGTCCCCTATTTCCCCTAATCCTTCTTTGTCTTCATTTTCTATTGATTTAAATGATAAAAACATTAGCAGTGCTGGTCGTTCTTCGTCAAAAAGACCCGAGGGGGTGAAAAAATCAAAACTTAAAAATAAACAAAAAGAAGATGATGATGATTTTGTACAAATGATAAAACAAGCAAATGCCTTACTCAGAGAATTATTAGCAACCGCAGCCTCAAGAAAAGATCGTGAGAATGAGCTAAAAGCTCGTGAACTTGAGTTGAAAGAGCGTGAGATCACGATGAACAATGAATGGGAAAGAATCAAAGAGGAGAACACAATTTTAAGGATGAATTTAGACACTGTTCCTGATCCTGCAATACGTGAATATTTGAGGTTGGAGCAGCAAAAAAATCTGCAGAGAAGGACACAAACCGAGCCAGCAAATCCACTTCCGAATACTTTTAATGTGTTTGAAAAAAAAAATTCGGACATTGGAGGGTCTGGAGGTGGTCTTTCTGATTATTGAAATTAGGTTATTAATTTAGTATCATGTGTACTTTCTATTTAGTAAGTAATTGTATTTTTACTTATGTTGTGTAATTTTATATTTTGTATGTAACTTTATAATTTTTAGTTGTAATTGTATGTTTTGTCTATTTGTATTTTTATCTATTTTTTAATTAATTTTTATAGTAGAATAATAATTGTGTAGTATTTAAAATTTTATTATATGATTTTTATTTATAATTCAAATTACATCTTTTTATTATTTTTTATCAGATTTAATTAAAATAATCTTAAAAATTAATTAAACCAAATTAATTGTAAAAGAAAAAATTATTGTATTATTTTTATTTCTAATTGAAATTACATCTTTTTATTTTTCTATCATATTTAATTAAAATACTCTTAAAATTTAATTAAACTAAATTAATTATAAAATAAAAATTTATTATTAAATACAAAAAACTAATAAAATATAAAAAAGTGAAGCAAACCAAAGTCTGCGTCAATTATACATCAACTAAATTAAAAAAAAATTATTGCGGCACAACACCGCAAGCTCCAGCATACTGATGGAGCATGCTTTTCTACTTTTCACTCCTCTCCAACGCATTGGAGGCTCTGAGAGCTCTTTCTGGGGCATTCCAGTTTTTGTTATCACTTCTCCTTGTCCCATGCACCCTCTGTTGTATGTGACTGCCTCTAGTGATAAACTTTGGTGGCGTTGGAAGCTTGGAAGTGGGTGGATAGTTGGAAGGAGTTTAATATTTATTTAGTACTAATCTCATCTTGAAGGAGAATCTTCTTCGATCTAACGATTAAAAGTTCACTAAAAATATAGGAAATGAGGTCAAGAATAAGAAGATTAGCTAAGAATATAATGTGGTCGAAGTTTTTAACATGTTATACAAGGTTATCCGTAACAATCAATGTCCTGACCTGAAAATACTCGTCTAAAAATATTATTTTTGTTTGTTTTTCTCATGTGCAGGTTCAATACTAGGTGGAGACATGAATATGAACAAATACATGAATAAAGTAGCTATGTTCCTTCTCTGATCCACATCACATACAAACTGGATTGCAGAATGTTGTGGGGAGACACTCATCTTCTCAAGGAATCTCCCTAGTGGTAGCTCCTCACTGACATGATATGTTCTGGTTGATGATATTTATGATACATCTAATTGTGGTTGGTTCTGCTCTGAATATTGATAAATACACAATGGAATTTCTTGAGAACAAGGATGGTTCAGCGGAAGACTACCGGCCTTTGTATGCTGTTGTTGGTGGAGTTGGGGTGGACTTGGCTCTTGTTGCTTGCTTCACGTGCAAATCACTCACTTTACCTTTCTTCTTTATCTTTTTTTTTTTCTTTGTTTTTTTTGTATTTTATAATTTTTTTAATAAATATAAATGAGATATATTTAATAAGAAGAAGAGAATTGGGTGCCTTATTCATACCCAAAATCTCTAAATATACTCCATAATATTTATGACAAAATTACACATAAATAAATTTACTAAAACACCTTTATATATATATTTTTTTATTTTGTTCATATTCTTAACTGGAGATCCCGCGTTATGTTTAGTAAAAAATAAGAATTATTAATTTTTAAATGAAATATATTTAAACTTTGAGGTATGTTTAAAAATTTCGACATATGTGTATTAATTTTATATCCTTGTTTAAACTTCGAGATATGTGCATCAATAACCATTCTCAAAATAAATATATATTTTTTTTCTGGGGTGTGTAAAGTAATTGGTGGGGCGTATTTTAGAAGCATATATATTTTTTTCTGGGGTGTGTAAAGTAATTGGTGGGGCGTATTTTAGAAGCACCCATTCAAAAAATTAGAACAGAGCGCAGAACAGGACCTTCCTCCCCAGTGCCTTCTCCTCTGAACTAAAAACCCTAAACCCCCCACACTGAACATCCCAAAAAGCAGCAATGTTTTCTCCCCCAACCAGGAAATCCACCTTAAGTGCTCGTAAAAATGCCACAGATCGAAGAGACGACATTTCGACTCCGCTGGCCGAGAATCGACGGTTACCGCTCGACAGTCCCTCCGTTCCCAATCGTCCAACCACCGGAACCCCTGCCCCTTGGGCCTCTCGCCTTTCCGTTCTCGCCAGGTACTACCATGCATATAAGTTTAATCTTTCCGTTTTCTTTTTTACTGTGAATTATCTTTAACTGCTGATTGTTCTTTTCAGTGAAATCTGACGGCATAAATATCAGTTTTCATTTGGAAATGTTTGTTTGTGTGTGTTATAAGTGTCGCAATTTTTCATTGAAATGCCAGTAGGCTTCTGTGGGTGTTGAAGGAAGGCTTAGTACTGGCGTTGTGTGCGACTAAGACTGAATTGAATACTTACTATGATGTGTGTGCGTCTGTGCGCTCGCTATTATGCTGATTTTCTAATTGTCTGATTGGGCGTGTGTGTGTGTGGTATTATTCTGCTGCACAATTTGGTATATATTCTCATTTCTCACTGTAGAAGTCTAGATGCTGACTTTCCTATCAGCTGTGCTGTGGTTTGTATGCTCTATTCTGCTTTCCGAGTTGGAGATTTTCTCAACTGTTGACACCAGTTTTCTAGTTCATTTATGTGTGTGTGTTCGCTATTATTCGAATGATGATGCATGTTAGATTTTCTGAACCCCACGCATGCGTGTGTGTTTGTTATTAATTTGCCAATATAATTTAGTGAATTTTTTCAACTGTAGTGCTGTTTGTGTCTCTGGTTGTGTTTGCGTGTGCCATAGTTCTGCTGATGTGACTTGGTAGATTTTCTTAACTGTAGGCTATAAATTTCGAAGTATCTCGTTGTCTTTTTCAGAAGTGGATTAATTTAGTGATATCCTATGTTCAGTTCTTCTCTGCGTAACATTAGTCTTCTGGGTGTCTATGAAATGCACTTGATATGGATTATGTTTACAATCATGGGTGAAAAGCTGAATTTGATAGGGTACTATAAGCTATCTTTAGAACACTTCAGTCACACTTGACATGTTGGACATTGTGTTTTAGAACTTGTGCCTGCACTTTATTCAGTTGTGACCTCTTCTGACTGAAGTCTTAGAGTTTTTTATTTTATCTTCTTAGAAATTGATCCTGATCCTATTTCAATTTGTTTACCTCTCCCATTGCCGTTTGAGGCCCTTTTAAAATAGGTTCTTCCAGTTCATACTCCCAACATTTTATGTCTTGCTGCTTTTACCTTCCACAGTTCCACCACATATTTCCAGATCCAGGTTTCACTTGTGATCCTGAAGGAATCAATATACACGGACCAACCATTTCATTGATTCTTGTGCAATCTTAGAAATTGAACTGAGGTTGATAGTGTGCTTTCTAAGTTCGTAGAGTGGGTTCGTTACATCATATGTTGCTACTAGAGGCATCATAAAAACATTTAATAAACCAGCATACGGAGAGAAAGCTGAACCAATTAAAGAAAAACAATCTCAATCCATAAATCTATTTCTCATTCTTCAAAAAGAAAAATGAAAAAGAAAAAAAAAATGCAAGTTATGCAACATAACTGTAAAAACTGAATTCTAATCATCATTTAGCTTAAAAGTAAGACTAGATCACTTCTTCACAGTGATTATTTAGTTGAAGATGGAAAGAAAAGCTTCAGCTTTTGATAAAGCAAGAATTGCTAATGAAAAGTGCAGCGATCTTTTTAGAATTATTTATCAGCATTCATCTCTACGAATTACTTTCCTGAAGATTCTACTTATTTCACATTTTTCTGATGCAAGTCATGGTTTGGTTAGGACCACCCAAATAAATATAATTTTTGTGAAAAAAATGGAAGGAAGAATGATATGGAACTTTCTTGTCATCTGGTAGTTGGGGATTTTAATTTTTTTGAGATATTCAATCACTAACTTGTGGTGCCTGTTCTTAAAATACTCAGAATCCCTCCTGCGAAAAGAAGTGAGAGAGGGGATGAGCTAGATGCTGATCGGCCTGTTTATGTTGAGGAGTTCCCTCAAGTAGTACGTGACGCACAAAGCATGTCATTGCAGAATCGTGTTCCCGGTTGGTCAGCAACTTTGTCCCAAGAATACCTAAATTTTCTTTTCTTTTTTCTTTTTGGTTACCTTTTTCTAATTTTTGTTAATGTTAATCCTCCTGACAGCTGATACATCCATCTCTGGTGGAATGGACAAGGAAACATCTCTAGCATGGATCATCTGTGGAAACAGACTCTTTATTTGGAATTACTTATTACCTGCTGCTTCAAGAAAATGTATTTCCCTTGACCTTCCTTCGACCGCATCAGAAAGTGGAGAGATGGGCAAAAGTTCATCTCAGAACAACAATTGGCTAGTATGTTCTGTCAGCTGGCACAGTTCGAAGAGAACTGGTAGCAAGGCTGTTCAACAGTCTACTTCTGCTGGAATCGTAATGTGCAACAAAAAAACAGGCACTTTAATTTTCTGGCCCGATATCTATAATGCTAATGGGAAGTCCATCTCAAGCAAGCAGCAACTTGGCAACAATGTTGCAAAGTCACGTCCCATCAATTCTTTGATTGCTTCAGCTATCCCTGCTGCCAACAACAGCTGTATTGCTCTGGCATGCAGTTCTGATGGACTGCTTTGGAGAATCCTTTGCACCCCTTCTGGAATTGAGTGTAACCAGATTGAGCATGTCAGATCAAGTATATTTTCTCAAGGAAGTGATAATAGTGGACTAGTGGCTATTAAGGGCAATCCAAGGTCATTAACTTGGCACTCTTTTAGTCATTCATCAGATGACCCTACAAGACAGTTCCTCCTTCTTACTAATCACGAAATACAGTGCTTTGCAGTAAAACTTTCTTCTGATTTTAATGTGTCAAATCTTTGGTCACATGAAATCATTGGCACCGATGGTGATCTGGGTATCCAAAAGGATCTTGCTGGTCAGAAGAGAATTTGGCCTCTTGATTTGGATATAGATAGTGATGGAAAGGTAATAACTGTTCTTGTTGCTATCTTGTGCAAGGATCGGGTCACCAGTTCAAGCTACACCGAGTACTCTCTTCTGACCATGCAATATAAATCTGGTGTAAATATAGCAAAGCCAATAGGTGAGAAAATATTGGAGAAAAAGGCACCTATCCAAGTGATTATTCCTAAAGCAAGAGTAGAGGATGAGGAATTTTTGTTCTCCATGAGATTGAAGGTAGGTGGCAAGCCAGCTGGTTCTGCCATTATACTTTCAGGTGATGGTACTGCAACAGTCTCCCACTATTGGAGGAGCTCCACCAAACTTTATCAGTTTGACTTGCCTTATGATGCTGGAAAAGTTCTTGATGCTTCAGTGTTCCCTTCCTCAGATAATAGTGGAGACGGAGCTTGGGTTGTGCTAACTGAGAAAGCAGGGGTTTGGGCAATACCTGAGAGGGCAATTTTACTTGGTGGAGTTGAACCACCTGAACGAAGCTTGTCACGTAAGGGGAGTTCTAATGATGGTTCTTTACAAGAGGACAGACGAAACTTCTCTGTTGCTGGAAATATTGCTCCCAGGAGAGCCAGTTCAGAAGCTTGGGATGCAGGTGACAGGAAAAAGTCTGGCTTAAGTGGAGTTGCACGTCGAAGCCCTCAAGATGAGGAATCAGAAGCTTTACTAAATCAGCTTTTCCATGATTTCCTCTTGTCTGGGCAGGTTGATGGTGTACTTGACAAACTACAAAATTCAAGAGCATTTGAAAGAGAGGGGGAAATAAATGTGTTCACAAGGACAAGCAAATCAATAGTTGACACTTTAGCTAAACATTGGACAACAACTAGGGGCCCTGAGATTGCTTTGTCTGTTGTGTCTACACAACTTGTAGAAAAGCAGCAGAAGCATCAAAAGTTTCTTCAGTTCCTTGCTTTGTCCAAGTGCCATGAAGAATTGTGTTCCCGGCAGCGTAAGAGCAAATTTTCCAGTCTAATAATTAACCTACTCTTAAGTTGTTTTGATTAATTAACCTGTCTTCCATTGCTGATATGTGATTTCTGTATATGAAATCAATGTCTCATTCACTTCCTTTTATTAACATTGTCCTACCGCTGACTTAATGAATAACTACATTACACAACCTTTAGTAGTGATAAACTTTTTTATTGTCCCTCAGTGCTTCTGTCATTGAAATTTTCTTCATGTTTTTTAATATGTAAACTTGTAAAGAATAACCCATTATTTTCTCTATCAGGACAATCTATGCAACTTATAATGGAACATGGGGAGAAACTTGCTGGCATGATCCAACTGAGAGAACAGCTGAATATGATTAGCCATGCCAATGCATCTAAATCTGGTTCCTCTTATGGTTCAGATGCTCAAACTTCTGGAGCTCTTTGGGAACTTATCAAGTTAGTTGGACATAGAGCCCGTCAGAACACAGTTCTTTTGATGGATAGAGACAATGCTGAAGTATTCTATAGTAAGGTTTCAGACCTTGAGGAATTATTTCATTGCCTAGAGAAGCAGCTGGAAGGTGTCATTGGTGAAGATATGTCAATGCTTGTTCAATTGCATAGATCTTGTGAGCTCTCAAATGCCTGTGTGACATTATTCCGTGCAGCCATTCAATATAGGAGTGAACATCACTTGTGGTATCCTCCACCTGAAGGCTTGACACCGTGGTATTCCAAAACTATTGTGTGGAGTGGGCTACGGAATCTTGCATCATTCATGCTTACATTGCTAAGTGAAACAAATCGCCTTGATGACTCTGCAAAGCTTGATTTCTACTCGAATCTTGAACTGCTCTCAGAAATATTACTTGAGTCGTATTCGAATGCTATCACAGCAAAAGTTGAACGTAAGGAAGACCATAGGACACTGTTGGAAGACTATTGGAAGCAAAGAGATACCCTGCTCGACTCCCTTTACCAGCAAGTGAAATTTTTTGTTCAAGCAAAACAGCAGGTTAGCGTGCATGTCCGTGTGTCTTGCTACCCCACAGATTATGCATAAAAGGTTCATATGAGGGTTAGCGACAGTAATGGTTGAACCTATGTACAATACTTTCTTATCCTGTCATCATGGTTTTGAATGATACCCCAATGCACCATTTCTAAATATATGGTTTCACTACAAATGGAGTTTTAAGATGAGGGTTGGAAAAGTGATTTTTTTTTTGGTGGTTGTATTTTTACGTTACTGCCAATCAAAGTAATGGTTAGGGCATTGGTCGCCTTGTATCATAATATGCTGAGGATTTATTTTTTAATTATTTTTTTTTAATGATATGGAGTCTTATTTTGTCAAGTCGTGGAAAGGAAATAGGCGTGATTGACTTGAAACAGAGGGGGCATATATAGATGCACTGCATCCATTTTCATATAAGCAGTGATTTGTATTCTTGTGATGAACCATGTATTTCTCTGCAAAAATAAATTATGCATGAAATATTTAAACTTAAATTGAAACAAATAGGCAGCAAATTGTTTAAGTACTAAATTGGAGCGAACCTATAATCCCTTTTGAATCTGAAAATTCTACATTTTTTGGAGCTTGAGATCCTCCTGAAGTGAACTGAACGGATGATAAGATCTACAATGTACATTTGACAAAGGCCTGCTCTGCAGCTCAATTTTACTTTTATCTGGCAGTATTTAGACCAGATCCTTTGATTATTTCCTTTTCGCTGTTGCAGGACCCAGTCGACCAAAGCAAGGAGCAGAATAAGGATACTCTGATGAGACTCTCTTCAAAGTTACTGTCAATTGCAAAAAGACACGAGGGCTACCAAACTATGTGGAATATATGCTGTGACCTTAATGACACTGGGCTCCTTCGAAGTCTGATGGTATGTATTAAAAGTATGTGTTAAAACTTAAAAGTATTGTGCTAACATCACTACAGCAGTGCATCACCGCCCTACTGCCCGTGGATGCATTTGCCTTAATTCTTTAAGCTGCAATTTTGTTTTTTGGTTTGTCATTATTATTTCATAGTGATATGATTGGTATTTTTCTTCTGGTATTTTTCTCCTAATATTTTAAGAAGCTGCTCAATGTCTGCTCATTTGTTTTTTCTAATCTAAATACTCTTTTTCTCTGCAGCATGAAAGCATGGGACCTAAAGGAGGTTTCAGTTGCTTTGTCTTCAAGCAACTATATGAAAGCAAACAACTTTCTAAGCTTATGAGATTGGGCGAGGAGTTTCAGGACGAGCTGGCTATTTTTCTTAAGCAGCATCCTGATCTTCTCTGGCTTCATGAAGTGTTTCTTCATCAGTTCTCCTCAGCTGCTGAGACATTACATGCATTATCTCTTTCTAAAGATGATACATCAATCTCAGCTATTGAAGAGATTGGATCTAGTGTTTCTAGGCGTGAATTGACTTTGGCAAATAGGAAACGTTATCTGAATCTTGCAAAAATATCAGCATTGGCAGGTACTGTTCTTAACTGAAACATATGTCTTACCAATTGCTGTTATGACTTCAAAGCATCCTTTGCTGCGTTAATGTATCATTGTTAGATTATGTGCTATTAAAAACTAATCATGCCTGCCAGCATGTTGAACTAATGAGAAATTGGAACTGGCATGGTGCTCAAATATCCTGCTGTGTGATGAGTGAGATTCTATGTTTCTGTTCTGCAATTAACAGCAAGACTGTGATTCTAGTTATCTGTGAAATTTGGGCCAGGAATTTCATGATCATGTACTTATTTTCTGAATATGAGGCTTATTACAGTATGTTTGGAATTTCTTTCTGTTTCACATTTATTTCTGGTGATTTCCTTCAATCATCTCAATTTGACCTTTGCCACGATCCTTTAATTTCATTGAGATTGTTTCTGTTGATTTTTTATGGTTATCCAACATTTCTGTTTCATCTGATGAAATGTTAGGTGCCTTCTTGTTACATAAAACAGAATCAATTTGTATTACGGAAAATCTGACGATTTTGGACATAATGTTAACCTAGATAATCTTTTTGATGAATGACATTTTCTCTACATTGTTTACAAGTTTGACTGCTGATGGAGTTTTTATGAGACAAAAGCATAAAATTTTTAAATTTTTGTTAGATTTCCCTATTGTTGATGGTTTAAAGTTAGTGGTATCACATGCACTCTCTGTTTGGCAGAGTTTTTATATTAGAAAAAGATATTAGTATGAGACTGTCAAACATGAAATAGGGATTTAGCCATATAGGAGTCATAAATTTGTGTGAGAGAGTATCTCTCTTTCTACCACTTTGTTGGAGGGATGCATTCATTTTGTTGTTGTTTAGGTTTAACATCTCCTTTCAAAAAGTTATATTCTTGTTTGCACCTGAAATTGATGCATGTGAATCCTTTCAGGAAGAAATGTAGGCTATGAGCTAAAGGTGAAGCGCATTGATGCAGACCTAAATATTCTACGGTTACAGGTATGCTAAAAACCATGTTTGTAATTAAATTTATCCTCTTCTGATACAGCCTTTGAGAATTCCTCCACAGTTTATCTGGCAATAATTGGTAATTTGGATTGTGGTTTACTTCTCATATTGAAGATGGTTTCAGTGTCTAATTGTAACTGGCTCAAGCAGGATATATTGATTTTTGTTGCCTGGATTGTTATCCCCATTAGTTTATGCCTTCAAGCTGATTAATTTGGGGAGGGTCCCGGATGTTGATTTTCCTTTGCCTATATCAGCGGGTAAATGTTTTCCTGTTGGGGCTTTTTCTCTAATTTTTGTTTGTGGAAAGGATCATTCAATTTTGTTTGTTTTTTCTTTGTGTGTTTTTGGATGTATACTTTGGTCTAAAGGTGTTTTGGGGAAGATGATGATGCAAGTAATGTGTTTTTTTTTTTTTTTTTTTTTTTTTTTTTTTTTTTTTGTGGTGGTTTAATTACTTAGATGTCAATTGAATGAAATTATATCGATTTTTGTTTTTTTCACTTTGTTTTAGTCGGAGATAAAAGTTGTGGAAGATTTGAAATCTAATAGTTTTGCTTGGTTAAATTGTGATAATTAAATATTTTATTTCATTTTAAATACATTATGTACATTAAAATAGGTCAGGAAGAGAAGTAGTATAGGTATATAGGTTGCTTTTGAGCGTAAGAGAGATTTTTGGGGAAAGGTTTTCCTTCAAGCTGCTAGGACTTAAATCTACTAACCCTTGATTAGAGATTTTCCTTCAAGTTGCAAGGATAACCATATAGTGACGCTTTATTTTTGTCATAGGGGTGTAGGTGTTTTGGCTTATATATTCGTGCCGAATTTTATTTAATTTATTATTCTTATTGTTGTTATTATTATTGTTTTGGTTATTATTATTATTATTTGGAGAATCTTAAACATACTAATTACCACCACTGGTGAGGTCTTCTGGCTTATCTACTCGTGAACTTTTAAGTTGAGTCCTTGAATTCCATCCAAGTTTGATTCTAGCTGCAGAAATGTGCAAAGCCTTGCCGTTGCTTCTCGACTTAGAATTCTTCTGTCCTACAAATGCTAATTGAAATTTAGAGATGCGTATTTCTATGCCAAACATTATTTATTTTTGAGAAGAAACAAACGTTTTAAAATTTTTTGAAATAGGTACAAGGACGAGGAATCTCGATATCAGAAAGAAAGAACAAAGATAACTATAGTACCTAATCCAATCTCTAGCAAAAGAGAGAATTTAGAATCTTTATGGTTTGACAACCGCAAGGCTAGTCATTGTTTATTTAACTAAGATTACTTTCCTTTGAACTAATACCATGTGTCTCACAGGAAGAAATACTGAGGCTTTTACCTGATGACGAAGAAAAGCATTCAATTGCACAAAAGCTTCTTCCCCCGATAGACCTCATTGAACTGTGCCTAAAAATTCAAGACAGGGAGCTTTCGCTACGTGCCTTTGATCTCTTTTCATGGACGAGTGACTCTTTTATTAGAAGTAACATCAGCCTATTGGAAGAATGCTGGAGGAATGCTGCAAATCAAGATGATTGGGAAAGACTCTATCAGATGTCGATAATTGAGGGGTGGAGCGATGAGGTGACGTTTGACAGGCTCAAGGAAACTGTACTATTTCAGGCTTCCAGCAAGTGTTATGGACCCGATGCTGAAACTTTCGTTAGTAGATTTGACCAAGTGCTTCCGTTGACGATGGAAGGTTCTGAACATCTAAATTTGAAGGATACAAGTTCGTCTGTGGAAAGTGTGATCATGCAGCACAAGGATTTTCCGGATGCAGACAAGCTGATGATGACTGCACTCATGCTTGGGAGTACCGGAATCAGTTACGATGGGCCTGATCCAATTGAGTAATGCAACGGTGGTTATGTACTTTGTTGGACTTGCATTAGGTGAATCGAGCGTGTCTTTAAAGGTGAGGGGGTTAACCCTTTTTATTTTTTATTTTTATTTTTCATGTATGAGAATGTTATATTGTTGATGAATTTCGCTCAAGTAGTTGCTCTCTCTCTCTCTCTCTCTCTCTATATATATATATATATATATATATAATATATATATAGAGATATAGGTACACACACACACACACACACAAAAGCTCAAAGGAATTAGAATGAGAAGCCAAATTCCATGTTTCTTGATAATAACTTTGTAAAGTGCTAATGCTACAACATGTTTGTGAATTTCTTGTGACACTAAACTAAAAAATGGACTAGTTCTGTTATCTTGACATAGATTGCTATCTTAATTTTAACAAGGCTAGTTGTAATAACTGCTTCTACATTCTAAGACTGACGAAGATGTCTATATATCAGACTGAAGACATTATATTTTTGTACCCCTTGTTAATCATTTTTTATTTTATTTTTCTTCTAGGTTGTGTTCGGACTGAAATATTTAATATTAGATTTCGATTTCGTATGTGGTTGATTGGAAAAAAAAATCATTTTCATTTTGAACTATATTTAACGAGATTTGAGTGTTTTCAAAATTCATTAAAATTTAGATTAGATTCAAAAGTCTTGCATTTTAAATCTATCGACTTCCAAAATGCAAGATTGGATGTATTGGGACCGGCTTGTGGAATGCGTGCAGGGTGCTTGTCATCGTGTGTGCCCCAACGAGCTAGCCAGACGCATGGGTCAGGGATAGGATAGGTTTGTACAGATGGCAATTTAGATTTTTGAGTGCCACATGGCTAACTCAAGACCTCGGCTTCTCTCCCAAAAAATCTAGTGGGAAATCTTCATTACAAAAACTAACCAATCAGCTAAAGCTGACGTGGAGAAATTGTAATCCACAATGTCATCTTATTCCCATATATAACCCTCTCCTTCCTCCCCACTTCATTCACTCCCAACTCCAACACAAAGGCTCTGAAAAAGAAGAAAAATCATGGCAACTTCAGCAATCCAACAATCTGCTTTTGGTGGCCAGACTGCCTTGAAGCCTCAGAATGAGCTCATCCGAAAGGTTGGAAACCTCGGCAGCGGCCGCTTCACCATGCGTCGCACCGTCAAGAGCGTCCCACAGAGCATCTGGTATGGATGTTTTCAATACAGAGAGAATTTTATGCAGTTCAGCTAACTGACTTTCGATGTTATATGTTGTCTTAATCGCTGTAATAGGTATGGGCCGGACAGACCCAAGTACTTGGGCCCATTCTCCGAGCAAACCCCATCATACCTCACCGGAGAATTCCCCGGTGACTACGGCTGGGACACCGCCGGGCTCTCGGCTGATCCGGAGACATTCGCCAAGAACCGTGAGCTGGAGGTGATCCACTGCAGGTGGGCCATGCTTGGCGCATTGGGCTGTGTCTTCCCGGAGGTTCTTGCCAGGAACGGCGTTAAATTCGGTGAGGCCGTGTGGTTCAAGGCCGGAGCCCAAATCTTCTCGGAAGGTGGGCTTGACTATTTGGGCAACCCAAACCTGATCCACGCACAAAGCATCCTAGCCATCTGGGCCTGCCAAGTTGTCCTAATGGGCTTTGTTGAAGGATACAGAGTTGGAGGAGGCCCACTTGGAGAGGGCCTGGACAAGCTGTACCCAGGTGGGGCCTTCGACCCATTGGGCCTGGCTGATGACCCAGAGGCATTTGCAGAGTTGAAGGTTAAGGAAATAAAGAATGGGAGATTGGCCATGTTCTCAATGTTTGGGTTCTTTGTGCAGGCCATTGTTACTGGAAAAGGCCCAATTGAGAACCTCTTCGACCATGTTGCTGACCCAGTAGCTAACAATGCATGGGCCTACGCCACTAACTTTGTGCCCGGAAAATGAGACATTCTTGCCCGAGTTGTACATTTTGAAACTTGACTTGTACTTTTTCATGTAATCGAACCATGTTTCTGGTCTAAATTGGTCGTGCTTCATGAACTACTCTCCACCATAAAATCAAGTACTTCCTAATCATGAACAAACATACTAATTAAAATTATTTAAGAAATCAATAACTACCCCACTGATGTGGCGAATTTTAAAAATCTCAGTTTTTTATTTCTTTTTATTTATTTATTTCATATTTCACATTTAAAAATTTTGCTGTCATAAAATTGAAATCAACAATTTAAAACCGAAGCTTGAAGATTAAAATACAATGTAAGTAACATTTAAATAATGTTGAAGGTCTCAAATTAGTTACATAATTGATTTGTAGGCGAATAAATGTTTCAATTTGGGTTATTGGAAGCTTTGTTAAAATCTTATCAAATCCTATCCGAAGAAATCTTAATTCTCTCATTCTCTATAGAAATTCACCTCATTCAAGTAGTAAGCTAAAGTTTACATTTTTTATCATTGATTTTGTTTTAATATATACTTTACGATTCAAATATATGCACGACTATATTGTTTATTAACATTTACAACGAATATAAATACGCACTTTCATATAATTAATTTCATCTCTACGACATTACATCTCATATATATCAATACTACCTTAATCATCCAAATGCTTTTCCTCATTTTACATTCATTCATTTATAATAATCTAACATTGTATACATTATATAATAATAATAATAATAATAATAATAATAATAATAATAATAATAATAAACTACTTACTATTTCTTTCCTACCAAAAAAAAAAAAAGTGTTTCATAAAAATGTAACATTTTATTCTTTTGTAAATTTGATAACTGCAACTACAAATCATAAATTCACATCTATACGATTTATTTTGTTTGTTAATTGATTTATTCAATATATGCAATTTGTATATAAAAGTACAAGTAATTAATTTGTAACTTTAACTAATATAACGAGATATTAACTTTTGAAATACAATTTATTTTGGAACAACTATATTTGAAATATATATATTTTTTTTGTTGAAGGAAGTACTATTTTAATCATTCAAATGTTTTTTTCCCAATATATATATATAAATTATATTAGTTCATTAATAATAATGTCATTTTAATTTATATTCATTGAATCATAATATTATATATATGTATAAGTAAAATCGAATTTGAAAAATGATCTGGATTAAATATTTGCGAAGTTGCAGCTTCTCCATTAAATTTGAAGTAACCCTAGCATTTCGACGATTCAAGGGGAGGCAAGCTACAAGCTAAACCCCCACCACTACTGGATGTGCTGTGGCTTGCCCTTTTCCACGTTCGTCATCCCTCAATGCGCCATCTCATTTCATGGCATTACGGTCTTTCTCCGTATTAGTACCAATTCATGAACTCTCTCGCCGCCATCACATCTTGCAGCCCCGGCGGCCTTGTTTCTCGCAATGGTAAAACCCCTTCAAACCCATCTCCCAAATCTCATTTTTCATTGTAGCCGCCGTTGCTGCCCTTTCCTTCCCTTCTCATCAAGTCCCGATCTTGATAATCTAGGCTTTCCAAATCTTGTTCACCGAGTCTGTGAAATATTATCCAATCCGCGAATCCCATGGCGAGGGAACCCGGAGCTGAAATCCTTGACGCCGAAGCTAAAGCCTTTTCACGTTGGGAAAATTATTGAAAATCACAACAATACAGAGGCTGTGCTCCAGTTCTTTTTCTGGGTTTCGAAGTGGCATTTCTACAAACATGATATGAGCTGTTACATGTCTATGTTGAACAGGCTTGTTAAGGATAAGAACCTTGCGCCTGCGGATCATGTGAGGATTCTAATGATTAAGGATTGTAAGGATGAGGGAGAGATTAGAAGAGTTGTTGATTTCTTGAACGGGATTAGTAGAACAGGCCTTCCATATAGTCTGTATAGTTTTAATTCTCTTTTGATTCAATTGGGCAAGTTTAGTATGGTTGCTGCAGCTCAGAATGTGTATACAGAATTGTTGAACAGTGGGATGAAGCCGAGTTTGTTGACCTTGAATACCATGATCAATATTCTGTGTAAGAAGGGAAAGGTTCAGGAGGCTGAGATTATATTGGCTCAGATATATCAGTATGAAATGCTTCCAGATGTGTTCACATATACATCATTAATTCTTGGGCATTGCAGGAACAAGAATTTGGATAAGACATTTGTGGTTTTTGATCAGATGGTAATGAAGGGGATTGATCCCAATGCTGTGACATATAGTACTCTTGTTAATGGTTTGTGTGATGATGGAAGGGTGGATGAGGCTTTGAATATGATTGAAGAAATGATCGAGAATGGTGTCAACCCTACAGTGTATACTTATACAGTTCCCATCACAGCATTGCTTGCTGTAGGGCGTGTAGATGAGGCGATCTCTCTTGTCGCGAGCATGAGAGAAAGGGGCTGCCTGCCAAATGTGCAGACATATACAGCCCTGATCAGTGGCCTGGCAAAATTCGGTCAACTTGAAGTAGCAATAGGGTTGTACCACAAGATGGTGAGAAATGGATTGGTTCCTACCACAGTCACATACAATGCTCTGATACATGAATTGTCTGAGAGAGGGAAAGTTGATACAGCTTTTAAAGTCTTCAATTGGATGGAGCGACATGGTCACTCGGGAAACACTGAAACTTATAATGCTATGATTAATGGATTCTGCATGATTGGAAATGTTGAAAGGGCGATGATTCTATTTGGTGAAATGCTGAAGGTGGGTCCTCCTCCCACTGTGGTCACTTATAACACACTCATCAATGGATATGCCAAACGTGGTTTTCTAGATAATGCCAGGAGGTTGATGGAGGTGATGAAGGAAAATGGATGCAAGCCTGATCAATATACATATGCAGAACTCATTTCTGGGTTTTGCAAAGGGGATAAGCTTGACATGGCTTCTGCACTATTTCAGGAAATGATGCAGCAAGGCTTGAGCCCAAATCTGGTGAACCATACCACTTTGATTGATGGCCTATGCAAGAAAGGGAAAGTGGAAGATGCCTTGATTTTGTTTGGAAGGATGCAAGAACTTGGTTATCATCCAAATATTGAGACATATAATGCTGTTCTTAATGGTCTATCTAAAAAAGGTAGGCTGTCTGAAGCAGAGAAACTATGCGATCGGATTGCAGAAAATGGGCTGCTTCCGAATGTGATCACGTATACTACTCTAATTGATGGTCTCTGCAGAAACGGTGAGATGCATCTAGCATTCAAGATTTTCTATGAAATGGAGAGAAGGAACTGCTTGCCAAATAAGTATACCTACAGTGCATTGATATATGGTCTGTGTCAGGAAGGCCGGGCTGATGATGCAGAAATCTTACTTGAGGAAATGGTGAGTAGAAAACTATATCCTGATGAAGTCACATATACCTGTTTGATCGATGGCTTTGTGTCTCTAGGTAGATTAGATCATGCATTTTCTCTGCTTCTTCGTATGATAGGCACAGGTTGCAACCCGAATGAGCGTACCTACTATGTGTTGCTGAAAGGGTTACAGAAGGACTGCCAGATAGTTGCGGAAAAAGTTGCAGTCCAGCATGAAACTGTGCACAATCACATTTCAGATGAAAAAGATGTGGCCATTGATACATTCTGCAATCTATTAGTTAGGATGTCCGAGATTGGCTGTGAACCTTCTATTGATACATATTACATCTTAATTGCTCGTCTGTGTCGTGATGGCAGAAGTCACGAGGCAGATCAGTTGGTAAAATTTATGAAGGAAAAAGGACTTATCCCTAATGAGGCTATATATTGCTCTCTCCTCAATGCGTATTGCAAGAATTTGAGAGTAGACTCTGCTCTAGCAACACATAACTTGCTTAGCATCAGGGGTTTCAAACTTCCTTTATCTGTTTATGCGGCTATTATATCTGCTCTTTGCAAAAGAAAATGGATTAAAGAGGCCGAAATGGTGTTCAGTGACCTGCTTGAGAAACAATGGAATGGTGATGAGATTGTTTGGACTGTCTTGATTGATGGTCTGCTCAAGGGCGGGGAATCACAAGTTTGTGCAAATCTTCTTCATGCAATGAACTCAAAAAATATTTCTGTTAGTAAGCAGACATATGTAATTCTAGCAAGGGAAATATCGAAAACTGACAAAGCAATCACAGAGAAAGTTGCTGATAGATTCCAAGTCCCAGGAGACCTAAGACCAGGGTAGTGTGTCCTGAATGAGTTAGTGAACAGGAAATGCATGTCTCATGGAAAATACATTATTTTCTGCAGCACCTCTTGAAGAATTTGAAGCTGAAAATCACAATTAAATAAGTGGTAAGCTGATCACGCTTCTTCAGAATTTCTTTGCTCTGTATTTTGTGTATCCCCTTCAGAGTCCCAAAGTTTGACTGCCGTAATTCTAGTGTTATTTTGATTTCTCATTGGCACTCAAGGGTTTCCATTGTCATGTAGATCATACTTACCTCTGGAGCTGCCAAATTCTTGGGGTCTTGCTCATCAATTTGTCATTCTAGAATGAGAGAGATGAGACCTGATAGGTCAGTTATTAATAATTTGAGGTAACACATTGACCTTTATTTGTTATTTTTATGCTCTGGCCTCTAAACTAGTTTTTATGTTAAAGAGAACATATCAAGTAGCCAGCATGAAATATTAGCATTAGCTGCAACCCCTGTACAGTGTTTTAAACTTTAGCACTGTATCCACTTACGTTCCCTCCTTGTTCTGCAATTCACTTTTATTTACTTCCAAGGAAGCCACTATTCTTCCCCACTAATTGCTGAATCAGATATTATGTGTTTCTTTAATTCTGTTTTAAATAATTTGGAGCTTGGAACTGACGAGCTGAACTTGAATAAACTCTAATTTGTTCTGTGCTATTTTTTGGAAATGGGCGATGGAAGGAGTTGGTGTCTGAACTCATGAGTTCAAAGCATCCTTTTGTTCTACTTTGGGGTTAAAGGTTAGCACAAATGAACCAGAAATTTGGCCTAGCCCAATAGGTGCAACACTAGAGCAATGCAATTAGGATGGTCTTAGACATGTGCGTAGGAGACCTTTAGATGCTCTGGATACAAGTGCCTGCAGGGGCTAGTCCAGTTGATTGGGAGGTGACAAAGGGACCTCAATGTCCTGGGTTGTAATCCCTGCATGGTTACCCCACATTTGTCAGATGTGGGTGGGCCCAGAAGGACCCTGCCACAGCGAGTTCTCGGTTATTTAAAAAAGAAGTATGATGGAAAGATATATGATACGTAAGTAAATGACATTCTTTATTTGAAAATGATGGCGACATATGATCCACCTAGGACCCCACATAGTTGTATGAAGGCTTAGTTTGTTGTTGTTCTTCGGGGAAACGGGCACCACATTTTTATGCAGTTTACTTCGGTTAATGGAGAATGTTTTCCCTCTAATAATTTTAAGGAAGACAGAACTTGTAAGATGAAAAGAATACTATCTACATCTGCAATCACAGTACCACACTTGCCTATATTTTTATATATGTACCAGCGTTGTTGATTTTATGCATATTAACACACGCGCACAGATTTATTTCATGTATGGATGTATTGTGTATGTATTAGCTTTGTTACATCTATATAATAACCTGAAGAGAACTACAAGGTGTTCGTTTTGTTTAAGTAGGGAGAAAACGTGGCTCTGTGTAGGGTAATAACACAATCAAGACCATATAGTTTGAACTTTGGGTTAAAGAGGTGGGTTCTAACTTCTATTCATTTAACTTGCTTTTGGATTTGGTAGTTAGGACTTTGTGAAACGAATGAAGTAATGACCTAAATACTAGGGAAGTAATGATTTTTTTTTGGGGGGGGTGGGGGGGAGGGTTCTCCCACTCTTCCTTGGCAGTGTTATAGAGGATTTGGACTCTTCTAATTGGAGATATCACAACCTTTGTAATATTTCTCCAGGTGTCTTAATAGAAAAGTAGCGAGTATATAGAGACTCATGGTGTTTGTGATAATGTGGTGGAAAGTGTGAGCCAATTTGGGGCAAAGGGATTACATGACAGTCTAAGAGGATGTGGTAGGGCATTTGGAAAGTTAAATGTCTGTGTGAAATTTTGTTATTTTAGAATGGAATGATAACAAATGTGGAAAATGTGTGTAGTGATAACTGAGTCTATGAGTTGATTATGCTTTATCTAAGCTTAGGTGTTTGCATGTATAGTGAGGTCCAATTCTATCTCGTGGACTTCTTGGTCTCACTAGTAGACTTGAGAGAAAATTTATGTTTTAGAGAATTACATGTGACACATTTGAGGCAAGTAGCCTTCCCCGTTTATCTCCATTTTGTTCTTTTATTTGTTTTATAATTCATATGTTAATGGCTCGAATTGGTATGGCAGCCACTGCCACCTCTTTCTCTTATATTAATATGGTGTTGGTATATAATTGCATATTATTGTATATATACATGTGTATTTCATTCAAGGAACTTAATGGATTGATTGTTTCCGTGTATGCACTATGTATATAATTATATATATAGTTAATATTTGCAGTAAAGAGATTGAAGTTTATGATTTGTGTAATCGTATCACAAGCTACGGAATTAGTTATGTGCTAATGTATCAGGTTTTTGCGTATTACCTGAGAGCTAACGGGGGTTGATTTGGACTGTTTTTTTGTATTCAGGCTCTCTTATATACGGCTTGGATGTGGAGACTTGTACAGAATTAGAGCCATCTCAAGTAATTCAAGAATGCAAATTGGAATCAGTTGCTTCGACTGTCGAATTTCAAAATTTGCCCCTCCAGTATTTCATCAGTTTCACTTCCTGGGCAGTCGCAATTCACATTTTTTATACAACTGCGACTCCATTGTTACGGACCATCTATTGTTTCTGGCTGCACACCCCCCTGTCAATGTAAAAGCATAAGTTAGGCTTAGCATGTGATCATTGATAATTCTTTTGGGAAATAATTTTGATATTTCACCCTACACCAAAAAAATAAGTATGGTGTTTCAAAGTACCTTGGATATACGATGTTAGTTGCAATAAGATCAGTGATCTTTGTGTGAATCTCTGCAGATTCAGCATATTAGTTAAGGCTGTGTCATGTATGCTAGTTTCGTACCACTCGAGGCTGAGCATTGGTTGGTTCGGTTGAAAATTGAAAAGCCCGACCGAACCAAACTGAATGTAAGAAAAAGGATCGAAATAAATCAGTTCAGATCAGTTAGTTTTGGGCAGTGGCAGCAGCGATATCAGATGAAAATTATGGGTTAGGACTTAGGGTTGAGTTAGTTGACTGATGAGAGAAGAAGTGTGAAGCGGAGGAAGGGTGTACTGTGAAGGTCTTGGATGGATTTTCAGAAAATCAAATTAATATGAACTGAATGTTAAAGAATATTTAGCAAAAATTTATGTGTTACCCAATCTACAGTATTATTTGTTTATCTAAAAAATATGGCTATCAATTTGTTGTTTTAATAAATTAGTAATATCTTTCAAACAAATAAGCAGTATTTTTTAGTTAAACAAATACTGTAGATTGGGTGTATCTTGTACCAAATATTTATATTTGTATACATTTGAGTTCAGTCGGGCGATCAAAATTTTCAAAACAAAAAATTAAATCGGAACCGATATTTAAATTGATTACTATAATTTTAAATTGTTTATATATCTATAACCGATCCAAGCCGTATCACTGGATTTGGTTCAATTTCTTGGTGGTAGGCGAACGGGAGGGGGGCAGCAGTCTCCCAAATCTAAAGTACACACAAGTGACAAATGCTTGGGACAAATCTACAACCTGACAACATATGTAAATTCATTTACCGTTATCTTTTTCGTAATCATGGTCAGTCCTCTCTGGCTTGTTCTGATGGAAACCCATATGTTTGCCGTCAATGTTAGAGAGAGAGAGAGAGAGAGAGAGAGAGAGAGAGAGAGAGCTGTATTAGGCAACGAAGATGGAGCTATCGATGAAGTGTCAACGAGTGCTGACGCCCAAACCTTATATTCCAATAAGCACATCCCTCCAACTGCTATATCCCCTCCCTTCTGGCCCTTTCCCCTCAACATCTACCTATCCATTAACTCCTATTGCCTTCACCACACTCATCAACATTATTTCATTACCCTCTCAAACATTACTCTCTTGGATTATGCTGCACAGTCGCCCGATTCTCCTCTCTTTTCGTCTTCTTCATATCGAACTAATCCGCACCCTGATCGAAACATCCACAAACTAGTGGCAAAAACAATAAACTTCCTCCTCTCTCTCTCTCTCTCTCTCTCTCTCTATATATATATATATATATATCTCACTCACACAAATACACACACTGCTACCCTTCAACATAAACTCATACATTTATATATATCTGATTCGAGGAAGCCCTCCCGGTTTCTTGCAACAACTCGATCACACACTGGTTGATCATTCATATAAGTGAGAAAGGGAGACCGATTATGGGAAGGCAGAACAAGGATCCGGCAACTGTAGGCTCATCTATTGTACTATTACAGGAAAGGTTTAAGCAGCTTCAAAGATTGAAAGAGATGAGAGAAGAGAGACAGTTACTCAACTTATTGCCCCAACCAACAGATGGCTACGACGAGGCCGGCAAGCTAAGCATGAGTTTTTCAACTTCGGATGCAGCCTTTCAAGACCCCCTCGCGCTTGGGCTCAACCCCACTGCCCATCACACGCCACACTATCGAGCAACCCAGCCCCGACAGTTTCCTTCCGCGGTTAGGCCCACCCATAATTTCTTCGAAAAACCAGATGTTGATACGTCTCTTCGTCTCTAGACATGCATGGATAGATACATAATTTACGTGGGATAATATATATTTTTCTTTTCCCATTTTGTTTGATTTTCCTATCTCCTTTAGTTGCTTTCTCCATGTAAGAAAAGCTGATTAAATAAGAGAAACTAGGATTGGATGAGATATATCAAATCCAGAACAAGAACATGCAATCCAATCTTTCAATTTAAGCTTAATGACGAGACCAAATAAGAAGTCTGAAATCCTCAGCTGAAAAAAAAAAAAAAAAAAAAAAAGCTGTGGGACTCGCATCGTGTCAAATTCTAACAAACGAGGGACTCCTGGGATTCTATCCCAAACCACGGACCTAGATTATAAAAGGCTCAATCTTCACTCGGGCTTAACATGCTATACAAAGAAATACATAACTAAGTTACCAATATATAATGAGAATTACATGTGGTACAGATCTATTGTGGGTGCAAACGACACAGAACAATCTCCGACTAGTAGATAATCAACATTGAAGCGGAGAGGTAATTTGGTAAATCCACCAACACCCGTTAAAGTTTGAATACAAAAGATTAAAAGAAGTTGACAACCGTGTTGTGCCCAAAACAACGTCATTTTATTTTAGAATGATGTTGTTTTGACATAAACATAAATCAACATTATTTTAATCATGAGCCAAAATGACAGATGTTTTGGAAGACATTACACACCAGAGTATCTATTTCCCAGTTTGCGAGAAGGGCTTTGATTGACAAATCAGTTATGTAAGAGGTGACAAAATAGTGGGAGTAGGTGGATTTTCATTTCCACTGCACTTCTTCTCCTGCTTTCACAATGGTTTTTTTGTTGTCTTCTATAATTACGAATCAAGTGAAGACGATTCGAGTTAACTCAGGTGGTTGAATGAACCATTTTTTCACATGTAATTTCAAGAATACTTGCTTAAAATATACAAATTGATTTTGAAATATAAATGTGTTAAAATTTCAACCGATGGACATATACAAACATTTTCATACCAAAATACCTTTCGGAATATTCATGAATAACTGAAGAACCTTCGGATGATTTTGCCAATGTTAAATTACATGTATCCAATAAATTGTGACTTAAAACAAAATTAAGTTTATAAAGGGGGAAATACAAGAGTGGGGACATTGAAATGAATACTGAATATTGTTGGTTCCCCTCTCAAGTTGAAAGTTGAAACCTAGTATGAGCTACAAATTTCATACTGAACTGAACTGCTGCCAAAATAGTCTTCTTATCGACTGAACATGCAATACCAATGGCAGTGACTTCAGATTACTACTTTATCCTCTTACCGAACTGTAGCCAGCAGGCTATAAGGGGCTGAAAAAACTGAAAAAAAGCAGCACCCAACTCAGTGATCGAATATTCCTATCTGCAGTATTGTTACATTTCAGTCGAACCCTCCTTCGATCTGTGCTTTCTTTTCTTGCTCCTGCACAACAGTACATGCTTTACATGAGAGAGAGAGAGAGAGAGAGAGAGAGAGAGAGAGAGAGAGAAGAATGCTAAGTTTATGGTAAGTACTTCTCATGTGAACTCGGATCCAAACATGACTTGAGTTTCCTATCAATATGCTTTACATCTTTCGTGGCAGGGGTTTCGAGCTTATTTATCTGTATAAACATTCAACACAATTCACCAGGTGACAGTAAACAACAACATGCAGGTCGATTCCGCAAATGCAATAAAAAAAACTTTATAACTCCGTAATATACAGCTCAAATCATGCAACAAGCTGGAGGAAAACTATACCAGCCCATCAATTGCATTCATGGAAATGTTAATTTCTGAAATGCCATGAGCTGGATGCTGCCGAGAGAGCATGCTTTGAAGGTATCTGTCAAAGTCATATTTCCAGGAATTAATAAGTACTCGCCAATACATAGTTTATTTAAGGGTTGGAGGCTTTCAAACCTATCAAAGTCAATAGCTTTATGAACCTCAACAGACCTACGTAAAGCTGCCAATGCCAGCTGCAAAGCCAACACACAAATCACAATGCTATTGACCAAAGCTGGAAACAAACTTATCCTAAACCAGTAAGAGAGGTAAATTTACCAGAGAAATAAAAAGAAAAGCAAGAAATGCACATGAATCATGTAAAATGTTATCATAACAAACGCACTAAATTCCTCAGAAGCAACGTACTTTCCCCAAGGCAATTTCAGGTACATGGTTGATTTTCAAGAAATTGTAAGTAAAAGTTGGAAAATTTGCATTTGATTTAATTTGAGAGTTTTACCCCTAAATGGGAAAGAATCCTTTACAACCAAGTTTATCCACTTGAAGGTCCAATTGCTTGGTTGGATTGGGGATTGCTAATAGTCAATTTCTGTTGCACATTTAATTTGACATGGTTGCATCCAAATTATCTGCCAACCATAATATTCTCTTTAATTTAGTTTTTTTATTTAGTACAAATCCTGGACGGGGTTGGAACTGGTGGGATTTGATCCCAGGCCACTAGCCTAGGTTACAAAGAGCTCAACCA
Source organism: Caryopteris x clandonensis (assembly GCA_028749325.2). Classification (NCBI taxonomy): domain Eukaryota; kingdom Viridiplantae; phylum Streptophyta; class Magnoliopsida; order Lamiales; family Lamiaceae; genus Caryopteris; species Caryopteris x clandonensis. The sequence continues at coordinate 302,400 of JAPYKT020000012.1, forward strand.
ATTGAACTTCACTCAATTCCCTGCCAACCATAATATTCAATAAGTGATACAGGAGTACAAGGAATTGCTTCTTCACCAAGGTAAAGACCCCTTGAGATGCACAGCTCACAGCAGGAAGCACAATACTCATCCAGACTACAGTTCTCAAGAAGCTGTTAGAAATTACAAACATCCAAAAAAAAAGAGAAACATTCATGACGTACGAGCAACTTATAACAGCCATGTCATCATCAGAAAAGTGCTTATATTGGCCATCAAGAACTTTTGGCAAAGCAACAGGCCATGTCATCATCAGCGAAGTGTTTTATATTGGCTATCACAAACTTTTGGCAAAGCAACAGGTAGATGCATCTCGTTCTTATGTCAACCAACCTCCCACCCACACAAAAAAAGAAAAGAAAAGGAAAACCCAATTGGCCCTCCCAATATAAAGTCTACCACCGCCCCAGCAGAGGTACAATTTTCAGAGACAGAGAGCATATGTACTATTTGCAAATAGTGTAGCCGTCACTTCACATTACGGGAACATTGAAACAGTACCTGCCCTGGTGGGAATAAAAGGGGAGCATCTGTACGCATTATTTTATCAACTTCTGCTTTTGCAGATTCATGCAAGATCTACAGCCAAAAAACACATTAATGTGTCAAAGCACAAAAAGTACAAAATTAGATACCATAGTACTAGTATTGTATGCTATAAATGATGAACTTTTGGCCTTCTATTATGAGGAATAACATCCTGGCAATCAGTTAGCACAAATATAATGAGATGCTATTAGAAATCTATTAACTCATCACCTAACATTAATTGGTATAAGATCAGAGATGTGATTCCACTAACTACAAGGGTAAGGCCTCTAATAACAGGTGGATGAATTTAGAGTGATGAATATGGTGGGTCACTCCTAGAATCATGCAAGGTACATATTTTTTAAACATCCCCAATTAAAAAAAATAAAAATACATATATATATATAATTATATATATATATATATATTCATCCTCTTTTCCATGAAATCCAGCAGGGTATTACTTTTACAGCCTTGTCAGTATAAAATCAAAACTTCGTAATGTAGAGTAACAAGAGATAAGTTTCATAAATATTAAGCAAGATTGTTAAATATTGATTTTTTATGACATAAAATACGATATGTAATATCAGGGGGAAAAGAAAAATAAGAGCACTTGCCAAAATAATCATTCCAACACACCATATTGAAATAAACCATATAGTTATGATTGAAAGCCCAGAATCATGCAGTTCAATACTGAAGAAAAGAGAAATCATGTTCAAAGAACTTAAGTAGGAGACAAGAGAGGACCTTTATCATCTCAGACTGCCTCAATTCTGCATGGAAGAACTCCTGCACAGTGAAACAATTTTTCATAAATAAGCAAGTATCTCATGCAACAAAGGCATATCGATCAACTACAGAAGCAGAAAAAAAAATGGAGTACATAAGCAAATAATAGTGGTGAGAAAATTTTTTTTTGTTGCCATATACAGTTACAATAAAAGCACCTCCACATCACTGATAAAGCCTTCAAGTGCTCGATATGGAGCATAAACAATAAGGTCAAATCCCAGACTCTGCAAAGACAGGAAACAATATAAATCTATTAGTAAAGACCATCTGATAAAGAAAATATTAAGGTATGTGATATTCATGCCTGAAGAACCAGCATTTCATTATCAAGAATTATCTGATGATCCTGTTCAATCCCTTTCCCAAGCTCCTCTGCTGATACATGGTTTTCTTCTGCCTTACAAGCAGCATATATGCAGGTTAACCTGCAATGGCAATGAGTTATTTAAGTTATCCGTCAATGTAAGATCAAACAGTTCCCATAGGTTAAGTACCACGCATCTCACACCCGGTATCAAACAATGATAGGTGCAATGCATATATTGAATTTATCACTTGTAGGTCAACTTGAAGTGATGCAAAAAGATAGACAGCAAGTAAACACCTCAGTCTCAAATTTTTTATAATTCTTTTTCCGAGTTTCAAAATCAATTAATATCCAATCCAAAAAGAAATGTGGTAATCAAGAAGCAGCCATACATGACATTCTTTGGATGATGTTCCATCACAGACCATTGTAAATAAAACCTTTTAAAGTAAATAAGAGCTGTGGCCTGCAAAACAAACAAAGTGTAAGTTTGAAATAAATCATCTGTAATTCAGTTTTGGTCCCAGAAGCATAATTACCTGAATTTTACGTGGAAACTTGAAGGCATCGCAAACATCTTGGATTTTAAACTCATAGAAAGCCCTTAAAAGCTGTTCTTCTTCTGTCTTAAGTGCTTTAGGGCGTGAATGCTTCTCAGCTGAACTCCAGCAGTGTAGTTACAAGAAAATGATTAAGTGATTCTCTTACAGAAACCAATAAAATCTATGATATTCGGAAAAAAAATGCAGATGTAAGTCCTCTAAGATATGGACCTTACCATTAGCCTTTGCATCATTTTGTGGTTCAGCATAAGAGAAGGATCCGTCAACATCCACTTCCATACGGGTAGCTCCATACTTTTACAGCACATCACAATCTTAGCATCATTTGGAATGTTATATTGGTGCCAAAACACTAATTAACAATAACTGTTTAATATTTCCAGATGTACTTGAGCATGACAATTGGACAAAAAGACAATGCCCACATAATTAATGTTCTCCTCGCATCTCTGAAAAGGACATATTAATAATTCTAATCCTTCTAGCTTGTTTCCAGGAAATAAGACCTAGAAGACCAACTACTAGTCAGGTCATTCTATATCATCAACTATTTGACAGACTATAAAGTGTGCAAGTGTAGACCCTTCACCACATTCACCTTATGATACTGAAAATGAAATTTTGTACAGATGGCTGCTATGCATGAAAATGACAATAACTAGAACCCTCAAGCAAAATGGCTGTAGGATTACTAATCTAATCCGTGCTCTTATGTTTTAGAAAGTAAAGAAGACGTAAATCTATCTAGGTTTCATATCTGCATATTTGCTACCTATTCCTTAGGTGAAAGCTCTCATTCTTAAACAATCAACAGACCCCCAATACAAATCTTATTCATTTTCCCTTCTTCCCAATTCAAAATCCAAATCCAAATCCTACTATTGTAAGATTCCACATAGAATGTTGGCATGCATAAGTACAAACACATACCTTTTCAAGTGCTTGCTTAGCTCGTTTATTAGCATCCTTGTACTTCTCCTTCTGTGAAAAGCATAAAAACCGAGGTTAATGGCACGTGGTACAAATAAGTTTCCTAGTTGTATAAACAACCATGATCACCCCAACACACATGACCAAGAATATTTTTTCTTCATGAGTCAACAAAATGTCCAATAGTGGCAAATATGAAAAGAAAGGACCAAAGTTTTGATGTAACTAATCATTACAAGATCCTGAGGCGTGAATATCCACTTTTCTTTGTGGGTTGAAGTCATATAATCCGCCATTGATCGCCGTCTCTAATAAAAGAAAAACACAGAAAGTGTTCAGTTAAAAAAAACTAATAATCAAAAGAAGAAGAAAGACATCTTTTGGTTTACTATGTAATAAGGCTGGAGCTAAGTGCAGTGAGTGAGTCCTAAGCAATACTAGTTCACGTTATACCTTTCGACGGATAAAGCTCTCTTAATCACTGATAATAAAATAAAGGAACTGCTTCAATTTCACTTCATCTTCGCATTTCAGCAATGTTAAACACGTATTGACATAAAAGGGGGGAAAAAAAACAGTACCCTGACCAATTAATCATTGAGAATTTACTGTTTCAGGTGTCCCATTTAAGGTTAATCCAATCGACAGAAGTAATCCACATAAAACCATTACCGTCGCAGATATGGCCGCCGCAGCTTTGGTTTTTGAAGTAATTTAGAGGGCAGTGTTGGGACTTCGTACGGTCTTGTGTGGAGAGTGGGCTATTCTCCCTCTGTACAAGTGAAATCAAATAAAAATGGAGAAGCCCCCCAATTGACCCCCCCGCCCCTCCTCTATCTTTGTTAGTGTCACTTAACCCTTATACTATAAATTATTTCGATTTAACCCCTTTTTTCGAAAACCTACTTCGATTAAACCCTAGATTTCACTATTCAGTATTTGTATTCCTTCGTATTTAATTAGTTTTAAGTGGGATTTCGAGATTATAATTTCTTTAGATGTTTTTTAAATAGAAACGGGCTGGGATGGGATGGGATAGGTGAACTGGAGAACGCAAATTCAAATTCTATCTAAATTCTAGTCGTATTTTGTTTTTTCAAAATACTCACTAATATCCATTTGATTGTCATCGATATATTAAAATTTTGAAATATTGTTCCAAAATTATGCTCACTTTTCTTTTTGTTCTTATGTTTTTTAAAATGTGAGTCAATTTTATTTTTTAAACTTATTGATATCGATTTTCAAAACGAGTATGTACACAACAAATCTTGGTTCAAAGGTTAATAAAGTTAATTAAGATATTCAAAATATAAAATACTGAAAAAGGAGTTGAAATCAAATTAAAGAATGTAATGCGGAACTTGGGTGAGTTATTTTGAGTGTTTAATCGATTACCAAAAATTGACCGATTTTAGAGTTGAGAGGTGTGTGCCACCAATTTATTAACTAGATTGCCCAGTTTGTCACTAATTCATGAATTACATTAATTTATCAACTACACTACCTACATGGCAGATGCTTGACTACTTAAATTCAAATATTCCATAAATATATGGTTTATTTTATTAATTTTCTTTAAATTTAAAATTGTTAGCTTAAATATATTCAAACACAAATCAAACAAACTAGCCCACATCCTCATATTTAAAAGGTTCTATTATATATATATATATATATAGGAATAGAAAAGGCATCTACTGCTCAAAGTCGCCGCCGTACCTCATCCGCAAACTATATTCTTCTTCTTCTTCTTCTTCTTTCTGACCGCTAAACAGTTTCCATGGATTCGATAGAGGAAAGAAGAATATTGAAGATAACAAAGGTTGAACATGAACACCATGAAATTGGCAACTTTTTCGATCAGCTGCCGTACGAAACACTGATCGACATACTCTCCAGGCTCCCCGTAACTTCTCTTATTCAGTTCATCTTCGTCTCCCGATCCTTAATCTCACTCTCCAATGATCCACACCTAGTCCAGATGCACCTCTCTCGATCGCCGCTCAACGGAAGCTCTTGCCTCCTCTTCCACTCCGAATACCCGCTCCAAAACCAGCTCCATTTCCTCCAATTTCCCGACAAGCATGTCCGGAGAATCGACACCCCCTTTGCTGCATCCATGCCTGAATTCAGTATCATTGGCTCATCCAACGGTCTGCTGTGTTTGGTCAACACTCTGTTCCCTGAGTCTCTCTACCTGTACAATCCCTTCACCAGATACTATTCGGAGCTTCCCAAGAACTCCAGCTTCCAAGATCGTGTGACTCTGTATGGATTCGGGTTCCATCCCATTACGAATGACTACAAGGTGATCAAGATGTCCCTTCCGATGGTGGGACGTTTACGAGGATTCCGGACTGATTGCAACGCAAAAGTGTCGGAAGTTCAGGTATACAGCCTGAGTAGCAATACATGGAAGAACAAAGGGGTGCTGCCTTACGTGCTTGAGAAATGGTCCTCACCTGGAGTTCTTCTAAACGGAAGGCTTCACTGGGTGAGCCAGTTCGGCGGCCTGCTCAGGAGGACTAAGAGGACTATTGTGTCATTCGACTTAGCTGATGACTCGTTTCACCCGATCAAGAATCCTGGCTCAGACTCAGGCTCGGGCTCTTATGGGAGGTGGGTGGGCTGCCATCTTGCTGCATTGGACGGATGCCTCTGCGCAGCTGTACCCGTGCCTCCAGGTCACGGGGGGTTTGAGATTTGGATAATGAAAGAATACGGGGTGGATGAATCTTGGACAAAGGCTTACACGATTGGAGTGTACACTCCAGTGTCTATGATTAATCATAAAATGGAGACATCTTCTCACATTTGGAGGAACATGTTTGGTCGGAAATCGGTCCGAGCCATGTGTTATCTGGAAGGTGGGAGGGAGGTGTTGTTGGAGTACAGAGGAGGAGGTTTAGTTTCATATGATTTACAGAATGAGACTTTTAAGGAAGTGGAGTTTCCAGGGATGCCAAAGCTGTATCAGACAGTGGTTCATGTTGGTAGCCTCATGTCTGTAGCTTGAGTTTCATCTCTGTTGAATCTTCTGCTGTCATTTCCAAAATTTGTATCTTTGCAGTGGATTCAAAGATCGTCTTTGATGCTATCTAGTTCTTACAAGGTTAAATCTTCTTGTTATATTAAGATTGCTAACATCGGAGTAGTATGGAATTGTTAGGGCCTTTCAGAAAATTGTAAGCTCATATTGTTGGGTCGAACTTTGATATTTTGTTGATAACCTTCTCGATAGCTTTTACTCTTGTTTTTTTATAATTCCTTTTCTGAGTTTCAAAATCAATTAATAACCAATCCAAAAAGAAATATGGTAATCAATTAATACATGACATTCTTTGGATGATGTTCCATCACAGACATTGTAAATAAAATCTTCTAAAGTAAATAAGAACTGTGGCCTGCAAGACAAACAAATCATCTGTAATTCAGTGTTGTTCCCAGAAGCATAATTACCTAAATTTTACGTGGAAACTTGAAGGCATCGTAAACATCTTGGATTTTAAACTCATACAAAGCCCTTAAAAGTTGTTCTTCTTCTGTCTTGAGTGCTGTCGGGCGTGAATGCTTCTCAGCTGAACTCCAGCAGTGTTGTTACAAGAAAATGATTAAGTGATTCTCTTACAGTAACCAATAAAATCTATGATATTTGGCAAAAAAATGCAGATGTAAGTCCTCTATGATAAGGACCTTACCATTAGCCTTTGCATCATTTTGTGGTTCAGCATAAGAGTATGCTCTGTCAACATCGACTTCCATACGGGTAGCTCCATACTTTTACAGCACATCACAATCTTAGCATCATTTGGAATGTTATATTGGTGCCAAAACACTAATTAACAATAACTGTGTAATATTTCCAGATGTCGTTGAGCATGACAATTGGACAGCAAGACAATGCCCACATAATTAATGTTCTCTGAAAAGGACTAAATAATAAGACCAGGAAATACGACCTAGAAGACCAACTACTGGTCTGGTCATTCTATACCATCAACTGGTTCACACACTATGCAAGTGTAGACCCTTCACCACACGCACCTTTTGACATGATAGAACTGAATGAAATTTTGTACAGATGGCTGCTATGCATTGAAAATGACAACAACTAGAACCCTCAAGCAAAATGGCTGTAGGATTAGTAATCTAATCTGTGCTCTTACGCTTTAGAAAGTAAAGAAGACGTAAATCTATCTAGGTTTCATATCTGCATATTCACTACCTATTCCTTACGTGAGACCTCTCATTCTTAAACCATCAACAGACCCCCAATACATATACTATTCATTTTCCTTTCTTCCCAATTCCAAATCCTACTATTGTAAGATTCCACATAGAATGTTGGCATGCATAAGTATAAACACATACCTTTTCAAGTGCCTGCTTAGCTCGTTTATTAGCATCCTTGTACTTGTCCTTCTCTGAAAAGCGTAAAAACTGAAGTTCATGGCACGTGGTAGAAACAAGTCTATTACTCCGAATACTCGCTCCAAAACAAGCTCCATTTCCTCCGATTTCCCGACAAACATGTCTGGAAAATCTACACCCCTTTTGCTGAATCCATGCCTAAATTCAGTCATTGGCTCAACCAATGGTCTGCTGTGTTTGGTCAACACTCTGTCCCCCGAGTCCATCTACCTGTACAATCCCTTCACCAGATACTATTCAAAGCTTCCCAAGAACTCCAGCTTCCAAGATCATGTGACTCTGTATGGATTCGGATTCCATCCTATTACCAATGACTACAAGGTTATCAAGATGTCCCATCCGATGGTGGTGTATTTACAAGGAAATTTGATTGATTGCGACCTAAAAAAATCAGAAGTTCAGGTATACAGCCTGAGTAGCAAATACAAAGGGGTGCTGCCTTACATGTTTGAGATATCGTCCTCACCTGGATTTCTTCTAAACGGAAGGCCTCACTGGATTAGCCTGTTCCGTGGCCTGCTAAGGAGTCCTAGCAGGATTATTGTGTCATTCGACTTAGCTGATGACTCGTTTCACCCGATCAAGAATCCCGGCTCAGACTCAGGCCCGGGCTCTTATGGGATGTCGGTGGGCTGGAATCTTTCTGCATTAGACGGATGCCTCTGTGCAGCTGCACCCGTGCCGCCAAGCTGCTGTTTCGAAATTTGGATAATGAAAGAATATGGGGTGGACGAATCTTGGACAAAGGCTTACACGAGTGGAGTGTACCGTCCAGTGTCTATGAGTAATCACACCTTTTCAAATTTGGAGGAACAAGTTTGATCAGCAATTGATTCGAGCCGTGTGTTATCTGGAAGGTGGGAGGGAGCTGTTGTTGGTGTCCAGGGATGCCAGATCTGTGTCGTACAGTTGTTCATGTTGGCAGTCTCATGTCTGTGGCTTGAGTTTCATCTCTGCTGAATCTTCAGTTGTCATTTTCTAAATTTGTATCTTAGCAGTGATATCTGTAGTTCTTACGAGTTTAAATATTCTTGTTATATTGAAACTGGTAAACATCGGAGGCATAGAATTATTAGGACTTTTTAGAAAATTTTAAACTTTAATTGTTAGATCGAATTCTTTTATTTTGTGGATAACCTTCTCCATAGTTTTATCTAGTCTTTTAGATTAATGAAATTTCGTTTTCTTTATTTAAAAAAAATAAAAAATTATAACATAAAATATATATTTATAATCGCACCATCTTTGCTTTTTCAATCCCACTATCTTTACAATTTTTCACCAAATTATGGTGCCACTAAAAAACAAAACTGAAAAAAAAAACAAAAAAAAGTTTGAAGGCTCAGGGGTTTTTTACCATAATAATGCAAAAAAAATATAAAATAAAATTGTAAAATAGGTTAGTTTTGAAAAATATTTTAGAAATAGGGTAAAACGTTAGACCCGGTGACCTTTTTTTTAAATACGTTAGACCCGGTGATGTTTTTTTTAAAAACATCACCAAGCCAAAAATTAAAAACATCAGACTCTCTGACGTTTTTAATTTCAATATATATATATATGTATTATATTTATTAGCAGCCATCCTATATATGTATGTGTGCACCCCATCCATCCATGTGTATATATATACACACCTACCGCATGTATATATATGTAATTTGTATTATAATTATTTTTATTATTACAAATCATATTTTTTATATTTACTGAACATAAATTAATTATAGTATTAAATATATTTTATTTTTAATTATTTAAATATATACTTATTTCAATATTATATAAAATAATAATATATTTATAAATTAATAAAAAAATCAAAATATAAAAAAATTATAATATAAAAAAATATCCAGAAATGATTTAATTTAAAGAATATGTTTTAATAATTATTATTTATTATTTGAATTTCAGATAAAAAAATTATATATATATATAAATACATAAATATATATAATTTTAAAAAAATTAAAAACCGTCAGGCCCACTGACATTTTAAAGAAACGTGACGTTTCTTTTAAATATTTTCATTTTCTTTCATAATATGTATACAATATATAATATGTATATATATTATTTCTTATATATTTTAATAAATTAAATATAAGTTTCGTTTATAGTTTATTTGTTAAGTAAATATATATATATATATATAGAAATTTATGTATATATATTATATAGAAATATATATTAAATTATATAATTTTTAAAAGTAAAATATTATACTATTATTTAAGAGAATAATTTTTTTATCTAATTTAAATATTATTTTTAATTAATATTATTTATAATTTGAATTTCAGATACAAAAATTATATATATATATTAATAATACATAAATATATATATACAAATAAAAAATAAAAAAATTACAAATCGTCAAGCCCACTGACATTTTAAAGAAACGTCATGACATTTTAAAGAAACGTCAGTGGGCCTGACGTTTCTTTTAAATATTTTTATTAATTTCATAATATGTAGTGTGTATATATATATATATATATATTATTTCTTATATATTTTAAATAAATTTAATATAAGTTTCGTTTATATTTTATTTATTAAGTAAATATATATATATAGAAATTTATGTATATTTATTATATAGAAATATATATTAAATTATATAATCTTAAAAAGTAAAATATTATACTATTATTTAAGATAATAAAAAAATTATCTAATTTAAAGAATAATTTTTAATTATTATTATTTATAATTTGAATTTCTAAAAAAAAGACTATATATATTAATAATATATAAATAATATATACAATTAAAAAAAGAAAAAAAATTAAAATCGTTAGCCCCACTAACATTTTAAAAAAATATTAGTGGGCCTGATGTTTCTTTTTAATTTTTTTTGTAATATGTATATATAATATATATTATAAATATATATATTATTTTATATATATATTCTATAAGTATCGTTTATATTTTATTTGTTAACTAAATATATATATATATATATGTATATATATTATATAGAAATATATATTAAATTTCAAAATTAAATCGTTATAAAAACATCACCGGCCCTAAAGTTTTATCTTATTTTTAAAATAGTTTTATCTTATTTTTAAAATATTTTTCAAAACTAACCTATTTTACAATTTTTTTTTTTTTTTTTTTGCATTATTCTGATAAAATACTCCAGGCCAATGATCTTCCAGCTTAGTCAGCTGACTCAACTTCCACCATACGGGAAAGCCCAAAATACTACCTACTCAATGCCACTCACTATCCCCAAGAGACTCCATATAAAAAAAAATTCTGCAAGAAGAAGAAGACAGACACTGAAACTAGTGGGAGGAGAAGTGAGCTCTGGAACTCAACCAAAGATGCAACTTTTCCAATTTATCTACGTTGCTTTAATCACACAGAGTATGTTAGCTTGTAAACTCTTTCAGTTGTCTGAAAATATGGCACTTTTAATGTTAGCTTGTGAGAATTCATTTTCGTTTCGATAGGTCTTGTGAGAATCGCATTTTGCGAACAAGGCTTTTGCTCTGCGCCGTCAATATTGGAGAAGCAGCCACTTTATTGGAAGGTTACGAATCCAACTCTCTCGCCCTCTCATCTTCGAGGTCGGTCCCCTGTGTGTTCCATTGCTTGTGTTTGTATGAGTGATTCAAGAAAAATAACATTTTTCTTTTGTGGTGACTTAATGAATCCATTGATTATATTTCATGCTTTTTTTTGGAGGGAAATAATATGTTGGTTTACTTGGGATTTCTTCACCAGAAGAGATTGTTCTGGCTTGTGTTTAGTTGTGGCTTTGAGATTCTTGATTGTTCGGTTATGGGGTTTGAGGGTTTCAGGGCTAGAAGAGAAAAAGAAGATGAAGGAATGAATCATGGCAATAGGCTGATTTTGTGTTTTGCTTGTTTTCAGACTTGCCGGGCTTTACGCGCAGCGTCTACAAGAGGGACCATGCTCTTATAACTCCTGAAAGTCATGTCTTCGGGCCGTTGCCTGAGTGGTATATCTATCTTTGATTTTCAGCTAAATTGTAGATTGTATAAGCATGCTGTTTTGAACTCTGTATATGGATTGGCAGGACCAACACATTGGGTGCTTATCTCATTACGCCTTCCATGGGCTCACATTTTGTTATGTACTTGGCAAAGATGCAAGGTGCAGTTTTAAAGTTAACTGATTTGTATCCGTGAACTGAAATTTGAGGCTGTGATGTAATATTCACTTAATGTGTTGATTGAAAAATTATTCTGTCATTTAATGATGCAAGCTAAAAAAACTATGTTGACACTTTATGTGAGTTGTCGATCGCTTCTCTTTTTACTAATTTATTATAGTAAAACTTTGCTGGCACATTATTTTTGCAGAGAATTCAAAATCGGGGCTCCCACCGAGTGATGTTGAGAGGTTTGTAAGAATTTGAGTTAATGTCCTCATGCAGCAGTTCTGTTTATGTTCACTTTTGTGGTTTGCATTTAACCAAAAAGATGATGGGATTGTGCTTGCACAATCAGGTTTGTATTTGTGGTTCAGGGTGTGGTATCTCTCAGTGATGAATCGGGCAATAAGCACAAGCTAGAGGTAATAAAACTAAACTTCAATTCTGCATCTGTGATGCAATCACTCTCCTTTTCTTGGTTACAGGTTCAAATGACCCTTAGAGTTGGAAAATAAGTTTGATTATACCAGTCATGCATAAGTAGTCTTTTAAGCACCAGTTATCGGTTGCCAAAATTACTCAAATAATTGAATTCATAAATGTTACGTACATATAATATGCATCAGCGACCGTTGAAGTTTAGATTTAAAAGTCTTAATTGGAACATGCTGTAGTTGCTAAATAGGTGTTCTTGTTTGTTTTCCACGTCCTGTAAATACCTGAAAACTTCTGCCACTTCTCATTGTGAAAATTGCAGGTGGATTCATATGCTTATCTTCCTCCAAACTCGGAACACTCATTGAGCTCTGATGCATCTGCTACTATCATTGTACTCGAGAGAAGGTTTCCTCTTAATGTCTTGTTTATCACATTCTTCTCATGTTTCGTTTGCCTTCACATAACAGTTTTGTGGGAATCGAAACTAATGACCCTCTTATGGTCATATGGAATATCTTGTGTCACATTTTGTAGGAATGCAGTTTAGGACAAGAACTGACTAGTAAACCACGATTATCTTCACTCTCGATCAGCAGCAACTTCTCGTTTTTTATGGAAAATTGAACAACAATTATTCTCTTTTATCTCAGGTACCAGTTCTTGGACAATAATACTACTGAGCAGATAATTGGTTCAACAAATGATCAGCCCCTTTTAGAAACTCCAGGCGAGGTGACACTTAGAATTATTGCTCTAGTTGCTTTTTACAATACAATTTGCTGCTGTAGTTCAGTTCAAGATAATCACCCTTTATTCCAAATTTATTCACAGTACATACAATTTTAGAAGAGAGTTGAAAAGTGAAAGTTCCTTTTCTCTGTGTGTGTCTTTGTAATAATGCACTATGCCCTTAAAAGTACGATAAAACTTTGACGAATTAGTAGCTCATAAAATTAATAATTTTGCAAAAAATAATACAAGATCAGTTCTCACTTGGGCATTCTTTGTGCTATTTTTGGCTTCCCGCTTTTATCTGGTATAACTTTAGAAAGAGTGGCCTGAAAATACATTTAAGAAGTTATAAAAATTATCAAGAAATAATAGTTACAACCATTAGTACTTTATATTTCTCTCCTCCTGTTCAGGTTTTCGAGCTCAGGAAGCTTCTTCCCACCTCTTTGCCTTATGATTTCAACATACATGTAAGTTGCAAGTTAAGTTTAGTTGATGTGTTATATTTTCCTGGAATCTGGCTCGTTGTGTTTGGTTCTGTAATCCTAGAATAGTTGTGAACTCGCTACAATATTTGAAGTACAGGAATTTCTTTGAAAGTAAAATTTACTGCACACAAAGTTGTCAATCTTTGTGTGCAATTCACCACCCTATCTCTCCTGGAATTAGATCCTAGACTTTAACTACATTTTTTGTTGGCAGATCATGGATTTTCAACCGGGCGAATTCCTCAATGTAAAGGTATAATTTACATAATGTCCTCAATGACGTGTTTTTTTCCACTTGAATTTTATGTCGAGCATATCATAGATCGTATGCATTTTGATTGTACTTGAAAAGTCAATATGATGATGTGTTTTATAGTGTGATGAATGTTTTGAAATATATCTGTAAAAAGAAGATTGCCATGGAGGGAATATATTCGAGAATGACGTAAGAGTATTCTACTAGTAAAATGTTTGATTGTGCAATATAATTTACTATGATCTTTTTTACAAAGATGAAATTTTCCGTTTCACTTGATTGTAGGCAACTGTTTACACACATTTCTCAACATTATATTGCCCATGTTCAGTATCTATGCAACTGGTTACTTTCCATGAAATCTGCAAATAATTACATTAATCTATGAGGCTGATATACAAGGCAATTCGTATATAAAACAAAGGTTAAAACGAAGAGAATGGGATAAAATAAATACCATTCACTCATCCTATATTATGTTTTACACATCACGTATAAGACATCTTCATCCACGTGCATTGCACTTGCTTGTTTCTAGTAAAGATTCATATCTGAATATAACTGGTCTATATGAGCGCCCGCCATATAGTCATCAGTCAAAGTGAGAATAATCCAGCTCCAAAAAAAACTGAAACAAACTAAATGTCGGCAGGAAGTTCACTACAACCAGCATGGTTTATTGCTTTTGGAGGGGCAGGGCATCTACCGTTTAGGTGATAGCTGGTAAGAAATAGATCGAGTGATATTCTGGAGTTAAGAACAATGATCAATAAAAACATCTGGTTTTACGCGCTTCTTTCTTGCTATGCTTTCATAAACAACTCCTCTAATCTATAGATTGTGTATAAAACAGGTATCCAGTGCAAGCTGGTGATACGATTTGGATGGCCCCGTTTGTCCCTCAATGGTGAGTAAAGGGCGGAGGAGCTCTTGTTCGTCTTCTACTCTATGACACAACTATTTCAATACTGATAAGTTAATATTCGTCTTTTCAGGTATGCTGCACTTGGCAAGACAAAGACACGCTATTTTCTGTACAAAGATGTCAATAGGAACCCGTTGTAATGAAAAACCGAGCATATGTCGTGCGTTTATGTCTTTTACTTGTGACAATGGAATAATCCTGTTTACTAAACGTTTTATGCAGCAGCAATGTTCAATGTTAGAATAACTGTAAATCTACGCCTTCCAATATAAACACAGGCTCCGATATCAGTTTGGATTCTCTGTTCTATGCCGCGTTTTGATTCATTTTAGAATATAATCTGGAATGGTGAAGAAAAATGTTTGGTTGATGGAATCACTTTCTTAGGGGAGTAAGAGGAGGAGATAGAGAGAGAGAGAGAGAGAGGAAAGAAGTTGAAGCCTTTTTTTGGTACAAATCGATGCTTTATTCTATATTTTATTGTGTTGTTGCATGTCATATGTATGGTAATGCAACAAAATACGAAATGAAATACAAAAATGCAATAAAATACGAGCTGAAACAGTATTTACAAAAGAGTACTGAGGTAGCTTTTGGATTAATCCCAAAATGCATGCATGTGATTGCATGCAAACAACAGAATCTGATTCTTTTTTATGAAGAAAAGGCAAAAGCTCAAAAGAAGTGCGATCTGGTTTTGTATTCCGAGCCAATTTGTTTTTCTTTATGGGGCTTTTAACATGCATTCATATATGTAAGTACATTAATACATACATAAACATGTTTGTGCATATATATGTATGATGTTTATTCAAGTGCAAGTATACTGTAAGCTCTTGCTCTCTCCCACTTGAAAACAGAGCAACAAATATGTCTGTTGCCAGGCTGTGGTTTGTTCTTGCTCTCCTCCTTGTGATCAATTATTCACATAAATCAGGTAAGCAGGAAACACACACACACACACACACCCACCCCACAGATATATATATATATATATATATGTGCATGTGTGTGTGTGTGTATGTATATATATTGCTATTTTGTATATTGAAAGAAATGGATGTATGCAGGTGGGGTGGTGGGGGAATGGTGTATTGCTGATGTGCAAAGTTCAGATGGTGAATTGCAAACAGGCTTGGATTGGGCCTGTGGGAGAGGGGGTGCAAATTGCAGTAAGATTCAGGTGGGCCAGGCCTGCTTTGGGCCCAACAATTTGAGGGCCCATGCTTCTTATGCCTTCAACAATTACTACCAAAAATTCAAGCGCAGGGGTGGTAGCTGCTACTTCAATGGCGCTGCTATTACCACTGACCTTGACCCCAGTAAGTCCTTTTTTTATTTTATTTATTTATAAATAGATTATTAATATAAAAAATTATGATACACCATTATAATATTTTATATATATATATATATATATTGAATTATGGGTGTTTTATATTCAAATTGCAGGTTACAACTCTTGCCACTATGAGCTTACACCCTAGGCTAAACTTTGCATCAGGGGTGAAGAAGTTAAATCTTGAATTTCTCATTGTAGCATCCAAGAATATTTTTCCCAATCAATGATATTTCTTTTTCTAGTATTTTCTCAACTATAAATTATAAAAATAAATAAAATATTATATTTGAGGCACAAAATTTTATATATATATATCATAGGCAGGAATCCTATTACAAGCAATGAATTGGAATAAAACATGCAGATTCTAGCCTTTCTGATCTGAATCCGGCACCTTATGTCTGCAATTCATGGGGGAAATTTCAAATCTCAATTTCACTTCACCAATTATAACCTCAGACATTCTCCATTTCTAAGAAACAAAGTAAAATAAAATCACATTCTTCAGTAAACAAAGCCAAACCAGATAAACTGCAACCTTAATTTAGCAATTATTTAAATAAAGTTCCAACAAAATGGCAGAAAACAGCCTGAAGTTAAATTGACACACACACACACACACACACACAAAAACACCATTATTAGCTACAGAATGAAGTTGATTGTATTATTGAGTAAGAAGATTATCAAAGAAGTTCACTACAATAACTACTGTGTGACAATTAATAGTGTTATATTACATTATTACATGATGTTTGTTTGAAGGCTGGAAATTCTTTAGAAAAGCAAGCTTGCCCAAGCCCCGATGAAGGCGAATCCTCCGAAGGGGGCCAACCGCGAGTACGTTCTGTCTTCTAAGTATGCCACCATGTAGCACCTAAAAAACCAGCATTGATTCAGTCATAAGTATCATCACCATCACAAGGTATTCTGTGAAAAAAAAAATATATATATATATATACGAAAACCAGGAGAAGGCTATCTTGATCACAAGCTAAAATCCTGTTTCGTATAAAATTCCTTTTAGAGTCTCCCTGGCAAGAGAACATTTTGAATAAATGCAGATATGAGTTAGAAACTTGGAATCTCAGTGAATATATGGGCACTTATTACCAGTAGATATGTAAAGTCAGTGGTGGATTTCGTAAAGGGGTACACTTCTGGTTGCTGGTCTGGTTTCAAGGTTTTATTGTTAGCATTTCTCACAAGCAATGTAAAAAATGTAGCTTATGACAAACAGATTCGCGATTTTAACTTGTCAACTTCATCACAAGGCAGAATACATTGATTCTCTTAATGTTTGAACTTCTTCATGATGTTGCAATTGCAACTAACTAAGAGGACCTTAAGCCATCTAATATATATAAAATAGGTTGTGAATTCAATTCGGAAAGACAGCAGATAAATATGCTCATTCTGAAGATATATCCTTGATGCAATTCGCCACAGAACCATCACGATTCTGAAGGAAATAAACTGTTATGGGTCAATACCATTCGTCTGTTTTAAGTTGTTGGCAATTGAGTTAAAAACATCAGCATAAAGTTAACTCCTTGTCCTATTAAAGACAGCAGTTTATGCAGTATACGGAATCCCCTCATCCTCTCTGCTCAATCTTTCACCATTTCAGACAACTAAATACAACGCTAATATCTGCAATTTTTTTCACACAAATTTGGTTTGATCAAATCAAATATATTTTGGTTAAGAGTTTCCTAAAATCTTAATCTCTTCGAATTTTCTAAGACGGGTGTTAGGAAGTGTTTCTCGGCCACTTTCGAATCAAGTAAAGGCTGATGTAGTAGGAATAGGATCCTCTTCTCCTAGCAGATAAAAGCAAAAACACAAAATCAATGTGACTATATACTTTCAAAAATCGAAATCCCAACTGCACAAAGATAGAATTATTCATCCTTTTCCCATTGACAGCCACAATACAAGCAAGTGTAAATGAAGCTACTCGTGATGAGAGAGAAAAAGAACCAGAAAGAGAAAACTTACGTCCCAGAAAATGCAATTATTCCAGTAGTCAAAAGGCCTCCAAACTAAAAATCAATCCACAGAAGAAAAAAAAAAAAAAAAGAATTACAAAATTATACAAGAAAACACACACACACACCCCAAAATCAATGGCAAACAAAGGGGACTCACAATATTCGGGTGTGTGGTTATAGGAGCAGCAAGCAGCGCTGCAGTGTGAGACAAATGGTACAGAGATGCAGTGTGCCATACCTTCACACCCAACACACATATTAATCATAGCAAGAAAAAAGAAAACACGATCTTTCTGGTTACATCACAATTCCACGTGGGAACCCAAAAATGAATTCAAAAACCCAAAATCGAACAAAATTACCTCCTTGTAAGAAGGGTTCTTCGGCTTGAAACCATGGGCGCCATAAGTACCTAACGCAAGAGCGGCAACACCTGTAACAGTTGCAGAAACAAACAATTAATAATCTTATAAAAGAACTTTCAAATGGGAAAGAGGAATGGTTGGAGTTTTGTGTGTGTCTGTGAGAGAGAGAGGGAGGGAAAGATTAAGCGGAGGTTTACCAGAGATAGCAGCAACTTTGTGCCAGACTCGAGGATCCATATCTTCCTTCTTTGGTTTTCTCCTCCTACTCATTCGTCTTTGCAGAGTTTTCAGTGTCTTTAGACCATGTATTTTTATTAATTCATTTGATCCCTTATGTTTGGGCTATTTCACATTTGTACCCAAAAACCTTGAAATGTCAAACATGAGTGTAGTTGAAACATCACATTTCAACTAATGTTTCTTCTAGAAGGAAATTACAATCACTGCATATACATATGACTATGGTTTTGATTTCGGACCAACGATTTGAACTATACATCAATATTTTAATTTTAATTTAAAATTAAAATTAAAAATTGGTCAGTTCAATTTTAATTTTATAGTAGTCGATTTCAAAAAACAACTATTCCGATTTCAAATATAAAATTTGAAGAAAAAAAAAGTGGGATCAACTTGTTCCGACCTAGAATAATAAGCTCATGAGCTCGGTCTTACTTCACCGTCGAGAAACGAAAGAAGACTTCTATCTCCAAGTTTCACTCAGCTATAGCTCCTTTCTTTTTGTTTTCGGTGTGAAGCAATGGCAAACCAAAATACCCAACAAGTATTAACTCTCCTTGTGTAATTTTCAAGATTGATAGTTTCGAAACTCAAATGAAAACCGAGACCAACACAATCGTACCATGTCAATGAAATATTTATAACTGAGAAATGTACATTTTCGGCAACTTAGGCATTGAGGATCCATTTGGGAGATAGTTAACAAATAATATGAACGTGGTTTCATTCCCCTATTATCTATCCAATGGAATTGATTTTATTCCAGAATTAATCTAGGAAGTGGTTGGCTTGTATATTGTATAGAACAATAAGGTTTGGAACAGTTAAATATAAACAAATATTCATCTAATATTTTTATTTTTTAATGTACCATAAATTAACAGAATTTTCGTATGAAATTCAAATTCATCATAGAAAACAAGAAATTGAGTCTGTAAATTAATATATGAAAAGTTGATTTATTTATTAATTTTCATCCTAGTCAGTAAACGCGCCCCTGCTAATAAAATGAAACACAAAATTGAAATACTAAGAAAAACCTTAGATAAACTACTAAACAACTTATTCAGTATATGATGAGATGAAAAACATTAGTCAGTAATAGCAACATCGCCATAAATATTCAGGATATGGTTGGAATCACGAGTCTTTTAGCACAACACAGTACAACTGTAGAAGCAAGCAGTACATGTCACTTAACAGAGTTAAATATTCTATAGAACCTGCATGAGTCAGCAGTTCTAAATTATGGTTACAAATTGCTGAATGGATTTAAACCTCCCCAAAACATTAGGGACTCAGGATTAAATCTAATCCTCCTACTATCTTAACTTTTTGGGAAATTGGATCTTGGATGTATGTAAATCTATACATTTCCTCTCTCTCTCTCTCTCTCTCTCTCTCTCTCTCTCTCTCTCCTCCCATGCAAAGACCTTACAACTTTAACTTCTGCATGGTTCCACTTTTGTCGAGCCTGTATTTCACCTGTGAGGATGCACCTGTAGGGATATTTTTGGAATTCTACATTACCTCTGACTTTTCTCAACTCCTTGCACTTGCTTCACTGTAAGGGACTTCACTTGTAGCTGTGTTTCCACATTCCCCTTGAGTTGAAGCAAAAATTTGACTTTGATTGACCTTTTCTTCAGACAGCCTTCCAGGTTTATCTGAGCAGTGTCCTTCTGGATTCTCAGAAGTCTTTGCTGACCGACCGGGACTTGTTTTGTTCTGGATTTCTGTTTCTCCCTGAAGAAGTTCGTCTGGGGTAGCAGCAGGATCAAGATCCCAGCAACCATCAGGCAAGTTAGCAGATTCATCTTTAAGTGAAAAAGATGGCACCTGGTGTGAAAACCGTAGCATCTCTCTTCTGGGAATCCATCGGATGGCAACAGTGTCTGAATTCCTTCTGTAAACTGTCTTAAACCCATCCACCTTAATCACGGGAGACACTCTAACACCATTCTCTTCCGAATAATCATCAAGAACCTCGACCATGTCGTACTGGTGCCTTACCTCATCTGGGGTTGTCCTGTTCCAATCAGGAGACCAGTTCCGATACATAGCCCAGATATCCCCGCTTCTTGGATATATTCTTACACAACCTCCCCTACCAGCCTTCTCCCTCCCAAGAAGATGAGAGAATATGTTGACCTGCTCAACTGTTTCAGAATGAAACACTCTGAAACTTCCGCAAGATTTCGTAAACCCGTACTGCAACCAATTTACAGAACCAAATTCAGTATCTGTCTTTGAGCTCAAGTAGCTTATGTAAATCTTGAGGGGCTTCACTGATATCACTTCACGAATTATACAATACAAGCGAGGCATACCATCTTCTTCATCATACAGTGCCCATATCTGTTTAGGCTTGAAGCATTCTTCAGACCTGTCCTTGTCAAAATCATGGAAATCAGAATCTGGAACTGTTATTGGCACAGAAACAGTTCTCTTCAGTTGTGGTAGTTTATCAACTTCAGCAAGCGCCTTTCTCTTCTCAGCCTCTGCAGCTGCCGCTTCAGCAGCCAATCTCATCTCTTGTAGTTTCGCACAAATTTCTGATCTTGCCTTATCAATTAACAATTTTCTCCCATCAACAACCGGACCAGCTGAACAGCGTCTGGTCAAAGCCTCAGGCGGGGACGGGACTTTAGCAGGTTTTGGTATTCCACTCCCATTGACTGCTTTCGGTTCCGCACGAAGATTTGGGCAAACTTCTTCTTGCCCATTCACAGATGAAGTTGCCAATTCCACTTTTCTCTTTTTGGCAGGTCTACCACGCCTTGGTCTCGACACTTCATTTTGACCAGCATATCCATTGGACCCCCCTGCTTGACCTGTAGCCTTGACCCGTTGATGTTTTCCGTTAGCCTTAGTTTGGTTCGCCTCCCCATTTTCTTGATAAAAGGCAAAAGATGACGAAGACAATCCATTAGGATCTGAAATGCCAACAGATTTTCCAGATGAGTTACCCTGAAATGATATATTAGAGACATACTCAGACCTATATCCAGTATTATGTCCTGAAGCCCCATTGGATGGACAATATCCAGTTGTTGGCGGTATATATGCAACCCCACAACCATGATTTCCATAACCATTCTCAGGCACATAAGAGTAGTTGTTATATTGGAAAGTACTATTCAGTGGGGCCAACCCAGTCTCAACAGCGATGAAGACACCACGGCAGTTCTTACAAGAAAGCCGTTTGTTGACATATTTCCTCAGATACTCGTACTGAACATGACAGGAGGTACAAACTGTCCAAAATGTATCGAGTCTTCCATGAGGAGATGCACTGTACCCAGCAAACAAACTTCTCCTTTGATCATAAGAGCTTCTTTTAGCACTATCGGATAACAGTGTCCATGCTTCGGACACCAGTCTGAATGCCCCATCAGCACCAACTGTTTTGTTCTTATCAGGGTGGAGCAGTACTGCCATTTTCTTGTACTGTCTCTTTAATTTGGATTTTTCCACAGAAGGGTCTAGTCCAAGAATTGAATAGAAATCCCGTTCTCCATTAACCATGACCTCTGAAGCCATGTAGACTCCAAATGTAGCCACCATTTGAGATATACCATCCAGCTCAGGACATAACTTTTGAGCATTCAAAGCATACTTTTGTGCTCCAACAAAGTTTTTCTCCAGAAATTGTTTCTCAGCAAATGCTTTCGCTCTAACCGCTTCCTCCACATTGGATCCCATCTCAAGTTCAGATTACAAAACTGAACAACCAAATTCTGAAAGAAAACTACAAGCAGCATAGGCGGGGTATCAATCCAAGGCCCATACCAGAAATAGCCACTATTAATTGCTGCAGAAAATGAATAAAACATAGTTTTGACATTCAAGTTTTCATTGTCAACATATCATCCTACCAAACAAATATGACAAAATCAGCTATCAATTCAACACCCAAATCAGAAAAGATTCTCCGCTGCTCAAATCGAATGATTAACCATCCAAACTCATCCCTTATAGGGTCATTCAATTCCAATCAGAACAAATCAGTCATAAAATTCAAATCATCCACTTCCTATTGCAAAACCAGCAAAACAGCCGACCCATAAATAGCAACAAATAGTTTACACTAATCAGTGCAATAAATCAACAACAACATACTTCATTCCACTACGATTCTACAAAAATCAACCTAGTCAAGCAATTTTCAGCTGAATTCAACCCACCGTAGAAAACAAAAAGACCCAAATTTAGCGCAATGTTCTCATAAACAGAAGATCTGAGCTGAGTAACAGCCAAAAATCATTTCAAGAAACCATTTTTCAACTAAAATGACACAAACATTAGATAAGGAAGAAAATTAAGTAACCTTACCGTGATTCGGAACTGCCCAGACCCAGATAACTACAGAGTTACTTGATCCTCTAAACTTAGCTTCAGATCTACACAAAAATTAGAGCAAATCTGAGAAAAAGTAAATCTACCATACCAAGCCAAAACTACCATCACTGAAATTATAATAAGAAAAAACATAAATAAACAAAATAGGAAAGCATACTTAAGATTAACTACAGAGCAAGTGAGGAGCAGAAACTACCTTAGAGGAATATTCCGGCAACCAACGGCCGAAGATTCCTTGAAAATCGGAGCACCCAAAAAAATTAAAAATAAATAAAATTATACTGTGGAGAGATTATTTAAAGTAGAAGTACAACTACAACTATACGCAGCAGTTAAAAATAAAAATTATGTTAATATGTATATATAAATAAATAAATTGATTAAATCGAAAAAATAAAACAAAAAAATAATAATCCTTATAATTTGATTCCATTATAATAATGATAATAATAATTATTATTATTATGGTTGTCTGAAAGTAACAGTTATTAATATTTAATTTTGGGAGGCATCCAATTGTGCGCCCTGTGCGTTATGCGCACCAATCTATTTTTTGGAGAAAAAAAGGGAAAAAAATAATATATATTATTTTATTTTTGTATTAAGTTATTTCTTAAATTCAATTTCAGACTTTTTTTTTCTTGTTTTTCAATTTTGGGTGAACATAAAAACAAAACTTAATATGCCACAAATTGTAAAAATAAAAAAATAATCGACAAAATTGAATTTAATGTAAGCATAATTTATCTATAAAAATACTATAATAGTTAACCGGGAAATAAATATTGTAAAATATTATAAAATATTACAATTTTTTATAATAATAAAGTTGTTGGGAGTAACATGGGTAGTGGGCCAGGGAAATTATGACTGATTATTGCTTAATTATATAATAAAAATAAATAATAAATATCTAAAAATATTTTTTTACGTTATAGAATTACACATTTTAAGGAGTAAAGTAATTTCATTCTTTTATGGGCCAATATCTTGTGAAAGGTTTAGCCCAATTGAAGTGAAGCCCATTGGGCTTGAGGGAGGATTTTATTAGCCTTTTAGATAGGGGTTCCTAGAGATAATGGTCCCTATTAACAATTTAGTGGGCTAAAGCCTTAGCAGCCCAAGCTTTGAAAGCCCACAATGTATATTTTCTAACAAATAATTTTGATAAACTAAAATAGCAATAATTGTAAATGACTTATGCTAAACAGTGAAATTTTTTCGTATTCTTGTAGAAGAGTTAATAAGGTCGTATTTTTTGTTGTTTAATTATTTAAAAAATTCATTAAAAAGTTCATGTTATATATATATATATATATATATTATTTCCCGTAAGAGAAAATGAGTAGGGCGATCGTACAAAAGTTATCCTTACTTTAGAACAATTATAAAATTATTTGTGTTATCTTTTCAAAATTTCATTCATATTCAACACTAATATACACGAAAAAATTATTTACACATATTCCGGCATAACTCCAAATTGCAACAAGTGTTTGTAACTATTGCTCAACAACTAATTTTGTAATTATTACATATAATTTTTGTAAATATAAAGAATTTAATTAAGCTTTTATATGCAAAAAAGATTTCAATTATTTTCGAAAATGGAAAATTTAAAGCTTCCTTTATAAAAGGTAGGTAGACGTGGGTACAATTCCAAGATCGTCGACTTGAAATTATAGGGTTGGAATCGCTGGTTTGAAATTGAAATTTTTGAATTGAAATTGATGGTTTGGGACAGTAATCATGGGTTGTCGGAACGGGCTATTCTAGAACTAAAACTAAATCAGACAATTTTGAATTTTAATTTCAATTCCAGTTCAAATTCAAACAACGATTAAACTGAAACGTTGATCTACAGTTCGCACCGTCCACTTCCAATTTCAAACGAAAACGGTGCCTACATGTGAAGGTGAACATCATTTTTCTTGTGAGCTTTGGCCGAAGAAAATCAAGGTCGATCCCCTACATATTAGTTAAATGTATATATGATTGATAGTAAATATAATCTTAAAGAGAAAATTCATTTATATATTTATTATATATATATATATATTACAGTTGTTCTTCCGGACAAAAAAAAGATTGAAGATTGAGCATAAAATAAAGGCTGAATATATTTAATTTATTTCCTAAATAAATGAAAAATCAATATTAAATAATTCCACCATATTAACCAAAAATAAATAAATAAATAAAAACTAGATTTAGCAACCTATCCCAATTTCCCCGTATCAAACGTTCACAGCTTTACAGAGGAACATGAGCGAGGACGGTGGCGACGCCGAGTCACCACCCAGCCTTCCACCTCCGCCGCCGAGCAACACCCTCTCATAATAATCCACACAGAACAACGAAAGCGACAGCTCCACCTCATTCCGAGTCCAAACCCTCCTGTCCCACTCAGCCGCGGCACCGCGCACCCCCATTTTCCCCAGCCGGCTCAGCACCGGCTTCACACACACAGTATACAGCCTCCGGTAGCCCCCCAGCGCCACAACAACCGTCTTCACCCCCTCCGGCGGCGGCGAAAGGTGGCGGAAACAGAGGTGCTCCCACAGCGCGTCGTTCCGAGTCAAGGCGCACCAGAGGCGGCAGACGCAGGCCGCAACGCCGAGCGAGCGGTCGTCCAGTCTCTTTAAGATTTCTATCAGAACATCCATATTATCGTTGATGCAAAAACTCGATTTCTTCTCTTCTCTCTCATCATCAACTATTTCGCGCACCTGCACCATACTATACGTGTATATATATTATGTAAGCAATTTTCTTGAATGTGCATAAATGCAGGGTCTTGAATGTGAAGTGAAAGCTGTGAGGTTAGTGAAAGCTGAGTATTTATAGTAGGAAGAGAGAAGGGTTCTTGAATCTTGAAACACTCACACAAACACATGTGTGTGTGTTTGACAGGGGTGGGGGCATCTGAGGAAGAAGAGAAGAGGCCAAATGGGAAGGTGACAGGGAGAAGAACTGTGATCAAGGCATTGAAATATTAGTATAATTGAGGGGGGTGGGGTGGGGGGTATTGAATTTCAAAAACATTATTTGTTTTGTTTGATGTTTTTGTTGTTGTTTTATGTATAGAGTGTAGAGGGCCGTTGGTGAAAGTAGGATTATTGCTAAAAAGTAAACGTTGTGTGTGGGTGTGTGTGTTTTTCAATTCAATTCAATAGGGGGTGGACCTGGGGGTGGCTGCCCCTCGTGTAACCAAAAGTCTGCATGTTTTTGTCTTTGCATACTATTTGTTAGTAGACAAATTGTAAATTAAAAATTCGATAATTAAATTAATCAAAAAGAAAATATGGGGTTTTGAATTTTAAAAATACGGGGTAATATCAATAGATTTTAAAATAATACATAAAAATATTGTTTTAACATTTAAATTATATCCGAAATATGCAAGTAATAATTAAATGCAAAAGCTCTTGTGAAGTAATTGCACGTGTGATACGATTTAAAGTATTACTTGTTTAACTGTAAAGTATCACTTATTACTTAAAGTGTATTACTTCTTATTAGTTACCTTAAAAAATAGTGATACTTTATAGTTAAATAAGAAATATTTATAATCATATCACACGTGCAACTGTTTCACAAGAAACTCACTCATAATTAAAAAATAGTACTATAAGATACAAAAATACTTGCACACGAAATTAAAAATATTACATAAAAATAATGGAAATACATAAAGTTGCATATGACATTGAATAAAGTTTAAACAACAATAGAAATGATCTGAAATTACTGAAGTGAGATGAAATTACCGTATCACAAATAAAACATAAAACGTACAATATTTTTTTCTAGTAATCTGAAACCTAATATTAGTATGACTTTAATCTTGCATCAATTTCATCCAATTTTGCGTACTTTTAAGTTTGATTAATTTAAAAAATACAAAGTGAAATAAATATTATATTAAATAAGATTACTTGTGTAATTTTTTGAAGCAATAATAAATTACAAAAAGTATTTGTTCTTAATGTAGAAAATAGAGCAAATTGTTAGAGATGGAATTCAGATTCTACAAACTACTCACCATCCTATTCGAAAATATTAGATTTGGATCTTTTATTTTATTTTGTATTTTATTTTATATTTTAAAATAATCATTATGTATAACGTGTATCGAATAACATTATTAATTATCATATAACTTGTATTAAAAATATAAGATAAAATAGACAATCTGAACCCAAAAATATCGCCTTTATCACCTCTAAAGTAACATTTGTCCATTGAACAGTGACCCTCCACTCTACACCATCACACTTTCTCATTTTTTACTCATTCAATATAAATATAAATATATATATATATATACACGAACGCGCATGCATGGCCGGACCTATTTATTAAGGGAAAGAGTTGGTCGACCGATCCCAAAAAATTCACAAATTTTAGGGGTTCAAAAGTTTTTCTATTAGTGTGTATATAAGTATATATTCAATTTTTAAATTATGTATATAAGTATATATTTAATTTTGGTGTGATTGTCAAGTGGTGGTCTAGCGATAGTCAATCTTTATATTTTTATTGATAATTTGGGTTCAAATCCCTCTCTATGCTGGTAACTCGGGTTCAAATCCCATTCTATGCAACTCGGGTTTAGTACAAATTTTGAGGGCCTTCACCTGCAAATTGTTTTTGTTTCAAATTTCATTTTGTTTTTATTAAGGTAAATCAAACAAATAAAAACAAAACAACCCAATAATTTCTCTTTTTGCTTTTAATATTTTAAACTATATTAAAAATAATTAAATATTTTGTCTAATTTTCTTATGTTTTTATAAATTTATATAAAAAGACACTGAGAACCTCTTTAAATTTGACTCAGGCTAATAAATTATAAGGACCGACCGTGCGACGATCTGAAAATAGCATAGTCCAGTCTCTATCTGATTGGAAAAACCCAACTTCTATGAGACAGAAAGCATATATTTAATTAAAAATAAAAATAAAAAATCCATTAGATTGAGGGCCTGGAAATTGGAGACAGATCTTTGAACAAAGACCCCTCAATAGTCACAGATCAGCGTTTCCCATTGGGTTGGACTTTTGTTTCTTGGACACACACACAGAGAGCCGTGTGGGTGTGTGTGTTGTAAAGTAGTGAATCTTGTGATTCTTTTTCGGTTTTTTCACATTTTCATTCCATCCCACTCCCTTTCCCCTTTATCATATCTACTTTCTAATTCCTCCAAATTGGACTAAAAGTCAAACACATAGTGTTGGTGTGACTCTTCTACCCTTTTTTAGTTGCTATTTTCCTTCGTCTGATTTGACAATATGATTGCAAGCCTACAAGGGTTGACATGTAATTTGGCATTATAAGGGTCATCATACCTTATTGCTTCTGACAACCCCAAAATTATTTAATTATTTTGTCTAACAAACTTATTTATAATTAATCAACTATTTACATTTATTGAGAAAATTATTAATTTAGTTTATGCCGAATAAATCTTTAAAAGTTTAATTTAAGTATGAACAAATACATTAGTCAATTTGAAACTCAATAATATATCAAATTACATTAAACTTTGAGATGTATGAATAAACATGATCAAATAATGAAATAACATGAAATGATTACGATTTATAAGATCACCAAGGTCATTCTGAGCAGGTCGGCCCAAAATTTCATTGAGTCGTCCAATGAAATTCCACAATATCTCTAAAATACATTGAAATTCCACAAGGCAGCATATTTATCTATTGAGTCGTCCAAATGGGTCAAATTACATTTCAAGCTTTGAAATATATAGCCCATCCCAACCACCTATATTGTCGGGTTTTTCCATCACACAGGCCAATTTTGGCAACTCTATACACAACCCAACTTTTTTTTCATAAATGAAAATACTGTATTTCCTATTCCAAAGAAGAAGAAAAGAATTTTCTCATAGTATCTCAATTGGTGATCAAAAACAAGTGACTAAAGCTCGTGTCAAAACTAAACAAAATAAAGAAACAAGAGATACAAGGTAACCACAAAAGGACTTTGGAATAGAAACAAGAGAGAGAGAGAGAGAGAGAGGCAATTCCAACTGCTCTTTTAGCATAATGCAGAAGATTGCAGAATCAGAAGCAGACATTGGTCATGATGAAAATGTAGAGGAAATATATATGTATTTTTGTGTTTGTGCTTTTCTTTTTAATGCATCAGGGTGAAAGGGTATATTAATTCATTGTCACTGCCCATCTCATTCTTAATTGCCATTTTCTTTTTTTTCTCTTTATATTAATTCGATATTTTTCAAAGCACGATCAAAATAATTAATGATGTCATTTTATACGGCAAAATCTGATCTTTGTAAAACCGGCATACAGCCAAAAGTGTACTGTTTGATGGGTCCTAATCAGCTCAGACATTGGCTTCTTATATTTACCATGTTGTTGTAGTGTGATACACTTAAATGGAACAACTGTACCGGTATTTGTGGCCCTCTGGGGGTCATCAATATAGTATCCGGAAGGGGTGTTCATTCGGTCGGTTTTACCCAAATCGAACAAAACCAGACCGAATTGTATTGGTTCGGTTTTTAGTTCAGTTTTGACGGGGCATTTCCGTCGGTTTGGTCTGGTTTTCAGTTAACCGAATTCTTTTTCTGTTTCTTTTTTGTGTGGAAAGAACTGAACTCCTTTTCCATGACCGCCCAAAATTAGAAATTTTAAAATATAAAACCGAACCAAATTTTTTATTTTCGGCCAGTTTTGGCCGGTTGACCGACCTGTGAACACCTCTACATAGAAGATGGAACAAATGAAGGTGTCAGGATGGCTAAACGGGTGGCATCTCAGGAGCCATGCATCGCTACAAAGCATAAAACCGATGAATCTTGAAATTGACTGTTCAATCGGAACCACAAACGCATTGTGTAATATATCGTACAAGTATTCAGGGCTAGCTGTAATAGAATCGCGTTTCTTAATCCTCACCTGTAAGATCTCCCCATCGAACATTGTGTTTCGCCGCAAGATAGTGTGCTCCAACAGGTCCCCTACTTCCATACGGGTACAGCTCGGGGCCAATTTTCCTGTCTTCCAATTCCTTGAGCAATGGTGTGAAGAGAGCCCATGCAGCGTCAAGTTCGTCGCTCCTGATGAATAATCTCCGCTCTCCTTCTATAGCATCTAGAAGGAGCCTCTCGTATGCATCCGGAATTTCCTTCGTGTACCTAGGGGATTGTATATGATCATACTTTAAGTTTAGGTGGTAAAATACAGTATGAAAAGCAAAATATCTTGCAATCAAATCCCAACTAAGCAAGTAATCACTTTTAACAGAGATTTCTGGACTGAATTCAGCACAAGCTTGTGATGCGTATCGTCCAAGGTACTCGAATTAATGCTAACAAGATGAATACAGATTGGATGCAAATAAGGAGACTGAAAGAAGCAAATACCAAAGCAAGAAATTTAACGGGAAATCTTAATAAGACAAGAAATCACCAGCTATATGAATTCGTATGTTGATGACTTTGCTACAACATATTCAATCTTAAATTTCTTACCTGGCTTTGTAAAGAAGGTTGAGATCACTGCGGTCTAGTCTCATCCCAAGCCCGGGAACCTTGTTGTTAATTTTCAAATATATGGCCTCGTCCGGCTGTACGCGAAGCACTAGCTCGTTTGTAGCCTTATCCAAATCAGTCCCAAAATTTCGTTTGTACAGGTTTCCCGGAACATGTCTGAACTGAACTCTAATCTCAGCACTGATTAAAATAAAGAGTTTCTGTCAAATGTTATAATTTAAAATGCAGCATGGTATACAAACAAGGTTATGGTGACGAAGATGATGATTATAGATACCGTTTAGTGTGGAGAGCTTTGCCTGCTTTCATTAGAAACGGAACACCATCCCAACGGGCATTATTGATAAAGAGGGCAGCTGCAGCAAATGTTGGGGTAGTACTGTCATTTGGTACCGTCGGATCATCTGTGTACCCTGGATATGATTTACCACCCTTGCTGTGCCCCTTGTACTGGCCAACAATCACGTCGTCAAGCTGCAACGGCCTCATTGAGCGCAAAACTTTGACCTGATTCACGTACGCTTACATTGTAATAATGCATTCATCCATCTCTATAACACGATAATCAAATGACCATAGGAACAACATTCATTCCTTATATGTTCAAAGACAAGCAAACGAAATTCTAATACCTTTTCATTCCTTATATCTTCAGCATCCAAGCTGACAGGTGTCTCCATTGCAAATAATGCTAGTATTTGTAGTAGATGATTTTGCATAATATCTCGGATTATTCCATAATTATCGAAGTATCTGGAAACAGAAGAAGAGACTCTATATATCAAGAACCTCAATAAGAGAATTTGAGTCGAACCTCAATATTGATGAGCCTCACCCTCCTCTTCCCTCAGTACCAAAATCTTCAGAAAATATCAATTGGACATTGCGGATGTAATTTCTCGACCAAAGAGGCTCAAACACGAGATTTGAAAAGCGAAGCACTGACAGATTCTCGACTAATTCCTTGCCCAGATAGTGATCAATTCTGCATTGAACCTAAACTTAGACAAATTCTTGATCTAATGAATTTCTGTAATTGCAAAATAAGCATCATTCAGGCATACCGGAATATTTGGTCCTCAGTGAGATACTGCTTTAGACACCTCGTCAGCTCACTAGATGACTCTGCGTCCCGACCAAATGGCTTTTCCACAATTACCCTTGTCCACCCACTTGTTGAGGAAGCTTTGGAGCTAGCACATCGGACGACATCCACGAATATATTTGGAGGTATGGATAGATAGAACAACCTGTTAGATAGTTTACCATCCTGAAAAGATTATCATCTTCAATTAACAATCTTTCAAATTGTAGCAACTAAAACCATCAATGAATTCGGTCTACATGAATCTATTCCATTCAACACAACAATTGGCAAGGAGAACTCCTCCACTCCTTCAAAATTCAGCACTATTTTTTCCTATTGTCGACTTATACACTGGAAACATCAGAGGATAGCATAAAAAGTTGTGCACCAAAAAGCATACACTACCAGCAAACACATTGTCTTGAACTCTTTCGAGATGCAGTTTCAACGACAACAGAAAGCCAAAGGGTGTATCACCACGAAACCAAAATATCAAGTGTTCTTGGCCACCCTCAAACACATGTTCATCAGGAAGTTCAAATTAAGTGATCAGAACGTACATATAGCTTAACAAAGAATGCAATAAATGTAAAATCGCATTTTTTTTCATTATCTGGAACATTTCTTATACCCATTACAAGGGCCTACATTAGATGCATTTGGCACTTCTAGAATGCCATAGTTTGTGCATGTTGAAATACAAGCAATACAACAGAATCAGATAAAGAAGTTAGCACCTCTTTTTCTTTGAGTTTGCAATTCAATTCGAAAAAGTGTTCCTCAGAATCGTATTGACCTGAATGGTAAAAGCATCTCTTTAAAAACTGCACCATTTTGTCATCGCAATTTTCTCTGAAAACAACAAATGTAAAACAATTAGACTCTAAAATGTCTAGACATTTGCATTAAGATAATAAACATTACTGAACTAATAGATACCTCTGATCGATTCTGCAAGTTAAGGTTCTACTGATCATGTTTCTCAGCTCCTCATCATTCATCTTAGTCCGAGAATAACCAAAAACAACAAAATTCTGCAGAAGTACAGTTTTGAGAGCATTGAGCAGCATTATTAACTACAGATATTACGAGCTAAAATACTTCCTAACTATCTTCACATTGTTAAAATCAACACCAATCAAGATTCAAGAATATGGGAGGTGAAAAGAAAAGAACCTCAGGCAGACAATCCTCATAAAAAAGAGCAAAAAGAGCAGGAAAAATTTTCTTCTTCGCAAGATCCCCCGATGCACCAACAACTGTTATGCTAAGAGTAGAATCCCTTTCTCCTAATTCGGAAAAATCGGTTTCTTCTGCCTGCGGATTTGCAAGTGAACCTTCTGCATATAGACAACTTGTGAAACTGTAAATTGGGACTAGGCATGATGCATGCAGGGTTAGATACGTCCTCCGTCCCAGAAAAAGATCCGAACATTTCAAATTAGACTCGATGATCCACACTATACAAATTAAAGATATTTACCCTAACTTGCAAAGCTTCTTTCATCATTGAATCGAAGAAACACATCACACCCACCTTAAACATCAATCAATTCAGATTTACACCAAAAGACAAACATCATAGAAAAGAAAATAGAAATTAAAAGCATACCATCTTGCAAAGAAACAGCATTAAGAGGGTACCCATTGGAGGACCTCAATTCGAAATCACTTCTCAGTTGAATTCTGGCAAAATTCTTGGGAGCCCACTTGGAGAAATGACATGTACTGGATAAAGCAGTGAGCTTTCTTGAACACCACAAACTCTCGTCATGTAAACAAGAAAATGCGGTCCAAGATAAATGCGAACATGGATTGCTCGACAATTTAGCAGCCATTCACTTGAAGAAACGATCTAACACAATCTTGTTGTGTGATGTTCTTGATTCTCTTGCAGGTTCAAGCTTTCGTAACTGGAAAAATGACGGTATTTATTCAAGAAAATGATGAGCTTGGAATCACTTGGGATATTTATTATATATATATGCTTTCTGTTTTGGATATATGTTTGACTGTTTTGGATTTTTAAGGAACTGCTACAGAGGGACAGTACTGCAAAGAAACTGCAGACTTTCAAATGGCCAATCCTTTATATGAGGTCAATATTGTTTCTCGTATATTTGGCATTATCCAATCTTTAACAGAAACGATTGACATGGACTGGGCCTTATAAGAGGCCCAATATTGAGATCGAATCTGGGCTGATAGTAAATTGGGCTGCTTAAAATGATGGCTTCGGCCCAATTTAGATGACTAGGCCCCATTACATTGATAACCTATTGCATTAATTTGGGAGTTCCAGTGGTTAACAGGCCGGCCCAATTTAAATCTAGAAATTATTTCCGAGTCCATTTATTATTATGTGCCGTCGCATGAGCTTGAAGCTCTTATCTAAAATATTGGTATACTATACTTATTATATTAAAAAAATATTAATATTAATAAAAAATTTAGTATATCAAGATTTTTGGTACAGTAATCGTATGAATTTTTTTTTTTCAATTTAACGGTATATTAAACAAAACTTTCATATTTTATTATATCAATATATCGACATATCATTATGTAATACGTATATTTTTTTATTTTTGGTGTAATGGTATACCAAAATTTTGGTATGAAATATTATTTGTAGATATTGAATATAAATTTTGATAATTTTTGTGTACCTATATTTGAATATGAATGGATATACTAGAATGTTGGCATGACACACTACTTATATCGTATCATACCAAAAATTTGATATACCATTTTATATCAAAAACTTTAGTATACCGATATTTTAGAATACCAAAATTTTTAATACTATATCGATATGTATTTTTGATATACCAGCAATTTGGTACAGTATACCGAACCACCCCTAGCAAAACTCAAATATATAAAGATAATAACCTTAATAAATTCCATATTAGTTTATTTCCTATGTCCCAAAAATAATCATTTTTTTTCTGAAGAAGTGTGTTTAATTAATTAGATAAAAGTATCATCTTTCAAAATCATAATTTCATTCTCAAACAGATATCTTTTTTTATTCATTTGATTTTTACTAATCATACACAACTTGCTTGTAAATATTTAAAAAAAAATTGATTATTAAAACGAGACCTCGTTCTAAAACAAGACCATATTTTAGAAAAATATTTTTGAAAATGATTTTTCTCCTTAACAAGAAAGTATGGCATAAATTGCAATAAAAAATTATATTTCCAAATTATCAAGCATTAAGAATAATTAAATTGCTGCAGATTTAATTTCTTTTAATAAAAGGCTTTTTAATTAATATTATATAACAATCAAGATACATTATTTCATAAATATTGCAATCTTAATGACTTCCACACCAAAAAAAAAAAAAAAAAAAAAAAAAAGAAGAAAAAAAAAATCATGGTCTTCTTACTAAAATCCATATTTATAGACTTGGGTATTTCGAGTTAGTAAAAGTCTTCTTCTTCTTTGAAAATCCATATTTATAGACTTGGGTATTTCGAGTTAGTAAAAGTCTTCTTCTTCTTTGTCTTCATGCCCTAAAGCCTTTTCAAACTTTATGTACATCCACACATGCACTAATGTACAATAAAATTGGTCATAATTCAAATTTATAGTAAAAGTCAATGCTTGACCCAAAGAATATGTTGCAATGGTCTTTATAAATGGCATTTCCTCTTATTTTAATATAATAATAATAATTAGGTGTACCTATAGAATATCGGTTTCTATAAAATTATATGACTGATATGTTATAAGTATTTTTTCTGACTTCATTCTCATAGGGATCACAACTTTTGACGATGTTTAAGACTATCTTTTTTAATCATCTCATAATTCTAATCATAGGCAACAACAATCATATAATACAACAAGTTTCAATTTTAAGATGGTTCTGAGAACCATCACTTCCAAAATATCGATTCCGATTTCAATTTAACACCGTCGGTTTTGATCACAATTTCAGTTTCAAACTAGTGTTTCTAGGTTTGAAATATGAAGAAGAAAAAAAAAAGAACTGAGAACTAGAACTGTGAAATCGGCGATTTTAATTCTACCCACAATTTAGAAAACCAACTATTCTGAAATCAAAATCAAACGACCAAACCATACCTATATCTACATATATGTGTATAATATATAATTAAAGCTAAGATCAGAATTAAATTCTCATTTTTATAAGATAAAATTGTCCTCTAATCAAACTTTACTTCCTACATCAAATGTTCCTTAAATACAAGGAATATAAACTTTAAAATTATAACACAACAATTCTAAAATTATAGAGGAGAAATAATTTACTCTTTCTTGGTATTTCACATTAATGTATGTGAATATAAATTTGTAAATTCCAAGAAACTTCAGGGGATACTTCCTTGGTACTTCATGAAATATATATATATATATATATATATATATATATATGTGTGTGTGTGTGTGTGTGTGTGTGTGTGAGAGAGAAGTTTCCAGTAGGCATGCGTAGCAATAATTTCCTACCAGAAAAGCAATCTACCTATTTTAGTGACAATTATGAATTATAAGTCCTATCAATTATAAATAAAATAAATGAATAAATAAATAAATAGGTGATGCAACAACATTTCGAATCAATCTAAATCATTCCCTACTTGTATTCATTTTTATTTAACACTTACTAACTACAATTATTATTTTATTTATTTTTCAAAACAGTACTAAACTACAAAAGATGAACATTAAATAATCTATTCGAGGGGGGCCCTAACCTTTGAAATCATCTCCCATATTTTTCATATATTGACTTTTATTGCAATAATTATATATAAATATATATATATATATATGAAATTTGATGTTAACTTTGTACGGAGTTAATTTTAACATAAAGTACTGGTACATTATGTTTAAAATATTGAATGGCAAATTTTTAGATAAAAATAAACATAGCGTATTAAGGATCGAACATTGGGTTCCTTAATAATACTTATACATAAAAAAAATTCAATTTATGTTTGTTAATTTGGTATTATTTGATATATATTCTCTAATTTTACGAGTTTTTTATAATAATATTCAACTTTTAACTTTTTTGAAATTTGTGTTACATTTTGCCATACATTAATTATTTTTATCAAATTAATAACATGACACTCCTAGTTTTCATTCACATAGACAATGCGAGTATCACTATAACAAACTATCAAGTTTTTACAATTTCGGAGAATGCAAAATTACTAACGTAGCACATAGGTAACTTCACTCACCAGGTAAACAATTCGACTGCCACAAATTGTTGAAATTCTAGCAAATTCCCCGGAATTACTAAAAGCATTGCTAATTTAACTTAATTGCGGCATGAACAATTTCCGACAAAATTTTGAAATTACAGCGAAATTGCGTATACATTATACATGAAAACAAAATCACCGGCATTCGTACAAATTAATACAGCAAACGTTAGATTAATGCGAACAGAAAAGACTTAATTATGTCATGCACCCTGAATTTCCTGCTTCATTTTCTTGATAAAATCTTCACATTTCTTGTTCAGTTCATCTGTATCAATCCCACCTCCTTCTTCTTCTTCTTCTTCTTCTTCTTCTTCTTCTTCTTCTTCTTCCTCCTCCCATTCTTCAATCCCATGATCTTCTTCTTCCTGCTCTCCTCCTCCTGCACCCTTATCCATGTCGTTTTCTGATATCTTTTCTTCAAGAATCTCATCTTTCCGGACACCCTTTTTATCATTTTCTTGAAATCTTCTTCCGGTTGCATCGTTCGATCCGACGGGCGTGATCTTTTCGATCAGCCCGGAGGATTGTATG
The DNA here is from genome assembly GCA_028749325.2 of Caryopteris x clandonensis. Lineage (NCBI taxonomy): Eukaryota > Viridiplantae > Streptophyta > Magnoliopsida > Lamiales > Lamiaceae > Caryopteris > Caryopteris x clandonensis. Next base: position 339,711 of record JAPYKT020000012.1, read on the forward strand.
ATAAGCACAAGAATCCCATTGCAGAGAAGGAATATGCAGTTTCTCTCAGTTGTGTAGGTGAATAGTTGGAGTTTGAAGTTGAAGCTTGAGAGAAGATAATCACAGTAGTGAAGGAGGAGAGGGACAAGTGAAGATTGGGAGAAGAAGAGAGAGAAAACAGACACTGACAGTAGAATCTTTGTCATCTTCTTCACGTAGTTGGATTTGTCTGAATAATTGTTGCTGTAATAAGCCATGATTCTTCTTTCAGAGAGAGAGAGAGAGAGTTATGTTGCAATGAGAGAAGACTTTACCAATGCTTCCAGTCTATATATAAAGTATTGTTTGGAGTGAAAAAAGGGTTAAAAAATGACTCAGTAAACCACCCTTTTGTACTCTTGTCCGGAAAATTAATTCATACAACATTATTATTTTTTGCTTTTTATCTTGAATTATTCTTTTGCTTAGTCAATTATGAATAAGAGGGTCGCAGATTTATAAATATTGAAATCGATGTCGGACCTTCCTATTAGGTTCGAAAGAATAAATAACGAATGCATCAAAGGAATTTTACAAAACGAGAAAAATGGTTATTCGAATATGTGTTCTTTCACATATTTTCGTAGGTAGAGTATATATATATATAATGAAAATAAATGTAAAATTAACTTTTAAATTATATTTTTCTGAATCTATTCACGAATATATATACATTAGATCAATACTTAAATATTATCAAAACTATAGGCTTCTCATAAAGATATTGATATTTTTATATTAAAATAATTCAAAATTTCATAGTATATGCATTATTTCTTTGATTTTATTTTAAAATATCCAAATAATAATTGAATAGTAAGAGATATTAGTGAGGAGTCCCACCGCCCCTTTGATTCAAGAACAATAAATGGGTAGGACCGGCATTTTAGACTTCTATTTTTATTTTTTTTATTTTATATTATTTTATTTATTTATAATTTAATAAATGTCATCAACTTGTCAAGAGGCAGACCGCTAGCGATTTTGACATATCCTAATAGCTATTTTCGACATTAAAACAATAAATTATTGTTTACCAAAACAACCCTTTTAATGCTTTGATATTTGATTTGAGAATTGAGATTATTATAAATGTTAGTCGGATTAGTCGTAACACATTTTTAATCATTTATAATTTTTCGAGCTAAACAAACCAATTTATCATACTCTGCTTCTTTTAATATTTCTAGAGACTACTTCATAAGTGCTCGTTGTACCTATAAACATGATTAATCAAATTAATCGAATTGTAAAATTTTCTTTTGCATCAAGTGTATTATACAATTCGATTAATTTGATTAATTGTGTTGGTTGTTTAATTAAAAATTATTGTTTGTTTATTTATTGTTATTGATTTGTTATCTTTAAAAAAGTAGTCATATTTTTAAATAATAAGTGATATTTTTTAATTAAAGTAGATGATCGTCCATGCAATACACGAGACATAATATATTTTATTATATTAATTATATATGATTAAATGATATTATTATTCTAAAAAATTATATAATAATTGTTTATGTCAATTATAATTATATAAATATTATATGATTTAATATATTGTATTGTTATTCTCTTAAATGTTATTTTTATTAGATAATAAATTGTACGACTTTTCTAAATGAATTTTAAAGTCTTCCCAACTTAATACAAAATTTCAACTCACTAAAATCTATTAAGATGGAACAATAAATTACAATACTTTGTAAATTCATAGTATAATATTTTTATTTTTATAATAAAATATTTAAATTTTAGATTAAATCTATATAAAAAATTAAGATTATGATTTATTCAAATTCAACATATATAACAAAATAAAAATAAATAATTCGATCCATAAAAACTATATATCATATTTAAATATCATTATTTATTTAAAAAAATACAATGTTGGTGTAAAATTAAAGATTACAAAAAGATGATTAATTAAATATACCGTACATTAGAAATGAATTTAAACAAAAAAATTGAGTTTAAAATAAATAAATAAATAAAAGAGAGAGAGATTAATACACATGTTAATAAATATTAAAGACAACAAATTCTAATGTCCGTTATATTTTATATATAAAAAATAAATAAATAATATTGTAGGTCATAGACAAAAGACTCCTTCTATGTAGAATGAGGGAAGGGACAAAAATGTAATTACAGTGTAGAAGGGCGGTGAAGGGACAAAAAATGTAATTAGAGTGTCGAAGGGCGGTGAATTGACTAACTTGTCCAACGGGGCAAAGAGTCTAACGTTTTCAACGGGGCATACTTTCTCCCACATTTCATTTAATTCAAATATGTCTCTCTATTCATCACAAATCCAAACATAACATTTTTTTCAAAATTTATGTAATTGTATACCCAAAACAAATTAATAAAATGACCCAAAAATGCAGCAATGCCTTCATAGGTTAGTAGTTTATAATCAATTTAGGACGAGTTTGGTCCCGACCAATAATTTGTGGGTTTGAATTTAACCAAAAAAATTATATTCGTTGAATGTATGAATTTTTTTATATGTAACGGGTTGAATTATAATTTAAAAATATATAGATTCTAGTCGACCCAACTGAATTAGATCCGTGAAAAATGCACATACAGAACTTGTTATGCGCGTGCATATTTGGATCGAAAAAAAAAATATTTATATATATATATATATTGGGTAAAATTAAATATTTTTAAATTATATAAAGAATATTATATTTTCTTGAGTAACGTATTAATTATTGACCTATATCATTGAAACAATGACATCTAACCAATATTTTTTTTTTCACATTCGTGCAACATGTGTAATGCAATGGGTAATCATTCTCCTCCCTTCTTATCTCCTCTACCAACATTTCTTCGCTTCTATTCTTTTTTATTTAAATTATTTTCCATCATGTAAGACAATATCTATTATGATTATATATTTTTTTTTCTTTTCTAATTATGTCTTTTTAAATATTTGTAGGGATCTAATTTTGATAATTAGCATAGGACCTCAGCATTGTTTGAGATTATCCTTTGTCCAACCTATTTCATATTTAGAACGGATCAGATCTAACCTACTTCAAAGATCTCATATCAGAACGAACCCAATTATCATCCCTTTAGCCTTTTGTTGTACATCCACCGAAACATAGACCAACAGACAAGCCTGCTAAGGGATGCTCTTAAGGAGCTAGAGAGCAATGAAGGTGGTGTTGGCTACCGATGGTGATTGGATACGAGAGGAAGAAGAAGAAGAAATTATTTCAGGAACTCCTCGATTTGTCGAATGGGAAGATGATAAAAGCTTCTACTGATGAACATATTTGGTTTTTTTTTTTTTTTTTTTTGTAAGTTGGTAGTTGGCTAACTTAAGTTAAGCTTGATCCATGTAACCATGGCACAAAAAACTCACTATTGAATCTAACTATAAAATAATCATATTTGTTTCATTGTAAGATCAAAACACATATTTAGAAAACCTGATACTAAAACCAACAATGCATTAAAAAAACAAAAAATAAATAACGATAAAAATCAAGAACATATTGGGTTCAGACCTGCAGATCTGCCGAACATGACCATATTTGCCACCAATCCGCATAATATGAAATAATTCGAAATCTAAGATTTCCCCCCAAAAAATTTGGTCATTTCCAGCCAAAAACATATGCAGCATACCAAAACAGATTATAAGAAAAGCACACAACTGAAATCCGGACCAAAAGCATGTCCACAGCATCCTTCATACATGCTAAATACGAAAATATCCAACAGGAGTTCCATAATCGAGAAATACAAAAGTACTTAACTGTAGTTCAATAATCAAGAAATACGAAAACATTTAACTGGAGTCTTATAATCAAGAAAGTCATCCAATAACCAAGAACGATTCTTCCATCTAGTCTTTCATCATCAGCACACACATTTGACAGTCTCCCAAAATCTGCATCTTTCACAGTTGAATACACGCGTGTTATGAAACAGACGAGAATACAGTAAATGCAGAGAGTGACAAAAAATAACCAGGAAGTATTTGCAAAGGAAGGGTTGAAGCTGCAAACCAGTAGAAGCGGGAACTTGTCAAGTCCAGAAAATCATCTCTCCATTAGATTCCGGTACCTGTGAAAGATTTTCAAACAAGTATCCATCATAGTTAGTGCAGATAACACCCGATCAACATCAACCTTTTGTTCTGCGTAATTTATAAAAAAACGCTTACATTTGAGGAGGCTCTCAGCAAATGGAAAGGCAACAGGAGAACAGGCATTAAAATTCTTGGCAAGATCAAGCGTAGTGAAACTTTTCTTGACATAATCAAAGACGAGGTACCAATAGGATCCCTTCTTGAGTTTGATTATGAAGAATATTTCATTATCACGAGCAGCCACAGAGTTGAAACTATCAACATTGATCAGATCAATCGCAGCCTTCGATCTCAGGTTCCACCCACCGTTCTCTAATACATAAACTTCCACATAAGTCTGCGGATCTTCAAGTTTGCCATGTACATAAAGTTCTGGATTATTCACATGCACCACCGACAAGCAACCCTCCAATTCAATCAAGAAACTCCACTGATGCAGTTTAGCAGGCAATTCGATCTTAGCAAACTTGTCTTTCATATCAACTGAAAGAATACGAACAGGAGTTTCCTGCTTGTAATTTGCCCATTCAAACCAATATATTGCCCCATCCACACTAGCATAATAAGAGCAAAATGGGTTAGAGGGGCTTTGTTCTGGACGTTGCACGTCCTCAGATATTGTTGTCCATGCTGTAGAACCAGAGGTATATACCTCACATTTATACTTAACATTGTCTCCTTGTGGTGAATCTGAGAAGAAGCGAAACACTTTAAAGTTGCCAGTTTTGGGGTCGAAAGCAATCCCAACTGTGGGGTAATCTTCTGCTAGAGTTCCTCTAGGAAGTACTAGAGTATCATGAGTGATGGGATTCAAAATTCGGATATCAATTTCATACGGTTCGCAGCAATCTTCATTCACACAGCATATCAGACCATTCGAGGCACAGCTTACCCTAGGTGTGCAAATGCCTTCCAGAGCAGGAAGAGGGATATCTTGACTAAGTATCCCGTTTTCCTCCATCACACGGACACGAGTAAACTGATCATGATCCTCTGAATACGGACAGATAATATATTTTAATTTTTTTCTTGACATGGTCAGCTGCAAGAGAGGAAAGCCTGGTTCAGATATCAATCTTAACCAGGGTTTGGCAACACATTTGCATGCTACCGCATTTTTGACAGGGAGTTTCGATAGAATATTGTTCAAGATTCCTTCCATGTTTAGGATTGGGTGCATGTCATCACACCGCAAGCGAGCACAATCACTTCCAATGTCAGACATGATAACAGCTGTCTCTAGCTTCTAGCCTTAGAAGTGTTGCAAGTTACTGCTTGAAAGACCAAGTGTGCTCTGTCTTCTCTCCTGCCTGAAGTGATTAAATCTGCTTGCAGATAATTTTCCTGCATAGGAAATAGTTCTGTTAATATACAACACGGAAAGCAAAAAAAAAAAAAAACCGGTTTCTTTTTTTTTTTTTCCCCTGGTATATCATTCTTCTCTCTCAACTCTGTATAGGTCCATCAATTGTGAATTTCAAGGAATAAAATATAAACATAGATATCTGAACTGTATTTAAGCAATAACAAATACAAAACAACAACAACAACAAATGGAACCTTTACACCAAAAACAATTTCAAAGGGAAAACTAATGTAACTTCACCAAGTTTAGATTAGGTAGAGCTTGCAAGAAATGGAGATAAGAATAAGTTATTGGTACAAAACAAAAAAAAAAAAAAAACTAGTACAATATCGATCCTTAGTAAGAGAGAAGGATTTATCCAGGGAGTTGAAAGAGAGAAGGATTTTCCATTCAACTATAAGTTATTTGATCTATGGCACAATGCATGAGGAAGCAATTGCAGGCTGAACAGTATTTTGCATGCAGAGATCTGATCAGATGACAAAGTTGTGTAATGATAGTACTGATGTACACAATTTGTGGAAAGTGTCATCTAATATGCAGCCCATCTAGCTGCTAGATGTAGTAAGTACTAAGTTCTTATTATAAAATTAACCAAAACACGTAAATGTAATCAGCTATAATTACCTAAAGAAAGTATGCCACTTTGGTCAAAATCATAGAAAAAAAGGGGCACAAATATTAACCAAACCCCCCCCCTCCTGGGAACAACTTTGATTTTTACACATTGCCACCAAACAGATATATAACGGGAACTCAATAATTGTGGCAAAATCAACGCTCCAACATCTAAGAAATTAAACTTACACTGATTGCATATTGCAAGTAGATATCCACAACAGCACACCTTATTAAAAATAATAAAAAATAAAAAGGAGCAAAAGAAATTAAGAAAATCACTTGTCCTGAACCCTTTTCCGGGAACAAGATAGAACATAGATGTGATACTTCTTCAAAGACCCAAAAAAAAAAATTAAATTAATAAATAAAAGATACGGCATAGAAAATGATATCAATGAAGCAAATATAAATAAAAGTCAAATTACATCATAACGTTAGGATGTTACAGAAACAAGAATTATATCTCACAAAAGTAAATGAGCCCATAACAAGTTTTTAGCAAAGACTATAATAACCACAAAATGTTATTTGGAGAATTGAAGAGAATCAAGATCTAATTCCATACCGCACAAGCAAAGAGATCAAGAAAACCGAACAAACCCTCAAGATGACAAAAAGAGATCAAGAAAACCGAACAAACCCTCGAGATGACAAGGAGAAACAGGCACAAATATAAAGAATTTTTTTAAAATGGTACATGCATTCACAGGGACCTTTCATACTGAAAACAGGTAAAAATGGACCATATACATTTTACTTCAAACTCAAACCAAAAGCGAATACCTCAATTTCGTTCTTCTTCTATGGATCGAAAGAGAAATCAACCGAAAGAGAAATCAATTGAAAGAGAAATCAGAAATGCTTAGCAGCCACTCATGGAAAATCAAATATGCATCTTGGATCTGAAAAGAGCAAAGGAGACTTGAAACAGACCCTAACTCTTTTATCCTCGGCGATCCTTTCGTGAGTAGTAACGCCTGCTTTAACTCACCGATAATACCGAGGGCTAATGCGTACAAAGTTACAGCTAAGCGTGAGGTGTAAAAAGGACACGTGTACGGTCCCCTCCATGTATATCATTCATTAGTTTGACTCGCTTTTTGTTAAGCGCTTTTTATAAATTTAATATCGCTATGTGCCATCTTCTTCTTTCTCCTTTGTTTTTATGCAAAGAAAAAGGCGACGGGGCATATTCGGCATTTTGAAGTTTGTGTATATGATATATAAAGGGAAAATGAGAACAATAAAACCAGAATACACATTTAGTTTCTATAGACCACAGTTACCAATCTAAGTTATCCTTCAAGAATTTAACTAGCCACATGCGAATGCTGGTGGGCTGTACAATAAACACAGTTGCAACATGCATCAAATGAGAATGTTAACCTTTCTCCCATACCACAATACCAAACTTAGAAGGTAATATGTGATTTTCTCATGCAGTTAACTACAAGATAGCACATTATTTAGTTGACAACATAAAACATAAAGCTGTATTACACCTTCAAAGTCGCAATATAAGTGATACTGCAATAAGATGTTTCACTAGTGTGCCTGTGTGTGTTTATAATTATTACCTCATACCATATGAAAGCTCCCATGTATTTAACATTCCTTACTAAAAGATAAACAAATAAAGCCTCATTCTGGATAAGTTTCTTTCTCAGAATATATGAATTCCAGATAAATTTGTTTCTCATAATATATGTACTATATTGATAGTAACGATTACAATCTGGTTAGAAAAATGGAACAATCACATTCCCAATTAATTCACTTGTAATGAAATCAGAAACTCAAATATTCATTCCTAGAAGAGAGCACCATAAACATTGCGAATGAACCATCATTGGTATCAACAATCTGTTTTCAGAATGTGCTTCCTAAAGAAAATGCTTCTCTTACTAATCTAAGTACTGTCATTTACTTGGATGCTAAACAAAAACAAAGAAACATATACCAAAAACCTCTCCACGCATGTGAAACAAATTCAAAACCCTTACAAATGAGTGAAGTACTTCAGCAATTAGCAATTAATTTATTTGTCACAATTATACTTTCTTGATTGCGAAAGAAAGAAAGTTTTAAAGTGCTGATGAGTATATCACAGAGCTCAATCATTAAGAGAGAACAGAGAACAGCTTTGACGACATAAACCAATCTTTTAATGACTTCTTTGAAAACCATAAAGTCTAGAATGACATGTCTTTACAACATTAAGATTTGGTACATCTACCAAGAACATGTATTTTTTACTTATCAGATCTATGCCAGACTGTCAAACCTATTCCAAACAGGACTCAAGAGTTCACCATCCATCAACAAGTAATATTAACCAGACATCTATGGTATGCCTCTGATGAACCCAAAGTTGAATTCCAAACCAGATGACGTCTGATCACACAATTATTAACACCAGCTTCTTGAGTTTTTTTATTTTTTAAATGTAAAACATGCCACAATGAAAAATCTGAAGCTACTGAACACATAAAGCACCATCTAACCTAAACTGGACTTTGGACGGAGCAGAATCAAATATCAGTATATCAGTTGTTTCCACCAGAAGAAGTTCCAGGGCATGTGATATTATGCACAACAAAAAACAATATATGTCATATTTCAACATAGTTTTATATGTTGATATATGACATATTGATGACCCTCACATACTAAAACTAAAACATGGCATTAATGCATCTGTGAAATTCCCTTGATTTTGGCCCAAAAATAAATAAATAAATAAATAAAAGATTACCTTGCTTTCTTTATCAGGTTTTCGAAATTCCAACTTGAGTAAATTCTGCCAGGAAAAAGATAGAAAAAATGAATCTTTCCTTCCTATTTGGTTTCCCTTTCCAAATACTATTCCCAGATGGTCCTTGTAGTATATGTCCGTCAGTCGTTACATCAAACCATAAGCTTTAGATCATGAACTAATACTTAATTACGTTGTTTACTTTAATCACTTATTTTACAGGCATATTCTGTACATGCTCAATCAGTTGTGTGAGTTCTCCATGAACAAAATCAAAGCGTTCCTTGGAAATGAATGATTCTGAAAATAAAGTTGCTGTAAGTGAATGGAAAGCTTGAGAGCACTCATCATTGCTGTTTGTAGTGATCTGACCATCCAAAGGAACTAAAGAATTCTTCAGTCGCCATCTGAGCAGAAAATACTTTACTGGAATTTCAAAGTAGTTCTTTACAACAAGCACCCGGAGGGAATGTCTGCATAATATGCCAGAATGTTCAAATTCTTTACAAGAACAATGGACCTGCTCATCATCAGGGATCCAAATAACAAGACACTCTCTTTCCATTTTCTTATAGTGCCGCAAAAGATATGAGCCATCAGCCATTTCTGTTATTGCATACTGCATAGACAACACAATTTCATGCTGCAAGGCACTAAATGCAAAAGGTGTAAGAACAGTCCGTGCATGTTCCTCCAGTGGCAGGCACGTTTTTGTCGGCAAATACAAGATTTCGTCCCTTTTCCCACTATCAAATTTTGCAGCAATAGCAACCTGCCACAGTTTAACAATCAAAGTTAAAATACAAGCAACAAGAGGATTGGCATTTCTAAAAGTCAGAGTCAAGAAAAAAACCTGCTTAAAAAAGCACTGTAATGACTGGACGCCTAAAATATTGTTCATCAATGTCTCTAATGATTTAGAAAACTCAGGAGTCATAGCACGCGCCAAGAAGAAATTGCGAACATAACAAAATGGCCAAGACGTTCGATAAGAAAAAAGAAGAGAAATGTGTCTATCTGAACCAATTCCATACCGAGCAGCCAGATTATTCCACTGATGCTCAAACTCTTCCACATTTTCTAGATGACACAACATGTCAAATTCAGATTTAAAGTCTGAGTATTGCACACCAAGTTGGAGAGAGAACCAACTGGACATTTTAGAGAGGACTTGCCATATACAGATAATTTGTTTAGTGTTGGGCATTTCAACAGCAAGGGCATCTCTGAGGCCTGAATCCATATCACATATAACAACCGCTGGCCGCCTTCCTCTCATAAACCTTACAAAAACCTGAAGAAGAACAATAAAATCAGAGGTTTAAGAAAATTATAAACATAAATGCATTATTGTCAAAGGGCTAGCAGTTGCATACCTGTAAGGCCCATGAAAATGACTTAGATGTCTCATCTTGAAGTAGCGTGCACCCAAAAAATATTGGGCGGCCATGATTGTCAATACCAAACCACATGGACAGAATCATACTGTAGGTAATAGACCGGTATGAGGTGTCAATGATAACAGCATCACCAAAGAGTGAAAATGCCCGGATTGAGTCGCCAAAAGTCCATGAAATGTTTTCAACTTTTCCATTATCATCTGTAGTGAACGTATAGACAAATCCATCATCCCCTTCTGCTGCCAACTTGCATGCCTCAAGAAGTTCCAGCAGATCATTGTCACGCTTCATAGATAGCATACTATCATTCTCTTGAACAGTTTTTTTACATGATCTAACAAAATTCCTAACATCTTTTTCGATGAAAGGTAACTGCCCTGGTTGAACCCCCTTTTCCAATTCAAGCACCTTCAGAATCCGATTAACAGGGAACCCGGCTTTTGAAAGGAGAAGAATACGGTCCTGATCAGCCTCTTCAATTTTCCTATATGCAGGAAGTAGGCGGACTTGATCATCTTCTAATAATTCATGGTTGTGAACATTACTAAACTGAGAAACATACCACTGCGAAACACCATCAACAATCTCTTTGGTCAAGTACAACTTCGCATCACATCCGCATCGTACTGATTTCCTATCTCTGGGGTGTTCCACATTAGCCTTCTTCCTAGGCTGATTGAACCCAGAACGGTAACAAACAAAATCCCTTCTATAAATGCCTAGATTTTGGCTTTCTGTTGAACGTGCTTTCCTAATAGAAAAGCCATTCTTCCGTGCAAAGTTGTTGTAATATTCAAATGCTTCATCATCACTTTTAAATATCTGGCCGACATACGGAGTAAAAACAACCTCTTGGGATGATGAAGATGACAAATCACTCTTAGTAGATCGAGATGAAGCTACTGTGCTTTGTTCATCTCCCTCATATTGAATATAACATTTCCAATCTCCACAAGGGCACTGCTGCCGCCGAATCCAAATGTTATGCAGCGGCTTCAGTGCCATCGAATCAGACAAGCTGCTAGATTCCAAGCCCGCGTCACACCTTTTGAGATTTAATCAGTACAACTAAAAGAGTGACTTCATAACTCTATAGTTATCAATACAAGTAACATTTAAGCGTGTGTGAGTGTGTCATCACCTTCATCAGGTATCAATATTCAACACAAGTAACAAAATATTACTTTCAAAAGGTAAAAGGCAACATTATCAACTTCTTGAATAACAAAAATAAAACGATTGTCCAGATCATTCAACAAATATTATACAACAAAATAATGCCCCTCCATCCATGCTAAGTAGTATGAATAAATAAATAAATAAACAATTCAAAATGTATCAAGGTAAGAAAATTTCTTGATTCAGTACCCAGTATAAACTACAAAACTTTCTAGTAGTGGATGACGTTAAGATAATAATTGGGCAGTAGTAAAACCAAATTCTGAAAGTAACAACAGCGAGAATTGCTCCACAAACACAATAATCACCTGAAATATCTGTCTTTCCCGATAAATCCTCCAAAAATCACTTACATTTTCCTCGCCTTTCCGCAATCAGTTTCTAACGTTAGTGTTTCTGCAAAACGTTTCTATCTTAGCTATGCAAGTCAATATGGTTAAAAGTGATGGAGTCAGGTTAATGGGCCTGAAAGTGGGCCAAATATTGGGTTTGGGACGAGCCCCTACAAATGGGCTTCAGTCGGCCCCATATTTAAGCTTTGAGCCAGTGTTTATGGAATCGGCCCTGTGGCCCAACAAGATTCGTCAAGCTTAGATTTCAATCGGTGGTCTAACTTAAAATAAATAAATAAATAAATAAAAGCCCTAATATTTAACATATTATTCCTTGGACCATTAAAATGATTTTATGCTCTAATTGGACTAGATCAAGCATTGCGATTGAATTTTTGGAACCTAATATATTTTATTATATTAATGACTAGTATGTTCTTCTATAAACATATTATTATAGTATAATATTATTAAATTTTAGATATATATATATATAATTAATATTTTTAAAATATAAATAATTATATTTAATAATATATATATTCCATAATTATAATAATAATATAAATATTATATATAAAATTATACGTGACATTAATTAATTTTATTTATAAAATACAATCATCAAATTATCAAATATATAGTATTTTTGTTTAAATCAAGAAAATTAATAAAATCTTGTATATCAATATGAACTTTTTTTATTATTATATATAGCGTTGATTTGTTAAAATCAAGTAATTATGAAGAGATGAATTTTTTATTAGTTTTGATAAAATAGTAACATTACTAATATTGAAAAATAAAAATATAAAATATTAAAATAAATACTTATTGGTTAGTAATATAACAACATTTCCTAAAAATCCGTCTTTTCATTTCTGGAAAGAAAAATGGGCGGAAAAATGATAATAACAAATATAAAAACAGACAGTTTACTATTATATATATATATATCAAATATAAATATATAATAAAATTATATCATTATTATTATGATTATTTTGAAAATTTATATAATAATTATTTATGTCAATTATATTTTTATAAATATTATACATTTTAATTTTTTAATTATGTTATATTATATTGTCATTCTCTTAAAATTATTTTTATTAAATAATAAATTGCATGACTTTTCAAAATAAATTTTAGACTTTCTCAAATGAATACATATTTTACAACTCATTAAACCTATTAAGGTGGAATAAAAAAAATAATATTATATAAATTAATAGTATAATTTTATTAAGTTTTACAAAACAATATATATTTCTAGATCAGATTCATATAAAAAAATTATAAATTATTTATTCAAATCTAACACATATATCAAAATAAAAATAAATAATTCAATTCATAAAAAAATATTATATTATATCCATAAAAAGTTAAATATTATATTTTAAAATATACAATATTGATGTCAAATTAAAGATTACAAAAAGAGGATTAATTTGATATATGATATGTTAAAAATAAATTTAAAATGAAAATTTTATTTAAGTTTTTTTATTTTTAATAAAAAATACACATATCAATAACAAGTAGTTCACTCGTGCGCTACACCACCTGTGAATTTTCTCTATTGATTTACACATTGTTGACATAATATAGTAATAATTTATTAGATAATGATAAAATATCACATGTTCAATATATTTCGAATAAAAGTTACATATTATAATTGTAAATGTATTTATTCATTGGATAAGAATTAAAACGGTACAAAGTTACACATTGCTAACTTAGCCTATCAACATTACAAATTTTGAAAAAATTAATTCTTAATATACACATTTTTAGTTGAACTGCTCTACCAATTATCGTTGTCATAAATTAAAATTCTCAATTCCTTACGATTGGTCATACGTAAAACAATAACGTATAATTGTGCATAAATATTGGTTTCTGCAACAATAAAATCGATATCCATGATTTTGGTAAAAATATATTTTAAATTTTATATAATTTTTTTTAGTTAGATCTGATGTCAGTTTATGCAATACATGAAATCTAATATGCTTTATTAAATTAATAATACATGATACCATTATATTATTATTAATATAAAGATGTACCTAAGTTATGAATTATATCAATTATATTTATATAAATATTATTTAATTTGAAATATAATTTATTTATATTATATTACATTATCATTGGTATAAAGTTATATTTATTAAATAACCAATTGCACAATATTTAGAAGTGAGTTTTAGAGTGTCCCTCAACTCAATATAAATATTTCAACTTACTAAAAATTATGAAGATTAAACAATAAAATAAAATATTATATAAGTTAATAGCATAATAGTTTTATTTTCATAAAAAAGTATTACTTATATTTTTTAGCTCAAATTCATATAAAATATTAATATATTAGTTATTCAAATACAACACACACCTATATATATATATATATAATCATAAATATTATATTTCATCCATAAAGATTATATCCTACACATTATATATAATTATTTACTTTAACATATATAATATTAGTGTCAAATTAAAGATCGTAAAAGATAATAATTTTAATATATCATATATTAAAAACAAATTTTAAAAAAATATATAAAAAAATATGAGAGAGAGAGAGAGAAGGAGATATCACAAAATATCCAACTGAATTCATCGTTGTATGGAACGGTGTGGTTCCCAAGATCGTCATCTGCTAATGCACAAAAAACCAACATCGATCTTTTAGAAGATATATTGTTAAATAGATGTTCTTGATATTTGTTTGATAACAAACAAAATCTTGCCTTTGTTGTTGGGAGAAGTAGTGTTAATAAAACGAGAAAATTAAAGACCCGATTCTTCATGATATTACTCATATTCTTTTTGTCGAAATAATGACATATATAACCTTTTTTATTTCCTTTAGTGGTAAATTACATCAAGTCAAAGGAAAATTGAAATCTAATTTTAAATATGAAATTTGTGGAATTTGGTTGGCAATCTAGAATAAATAAAAGACTATATTACATGAAAAATCAAATGAAGACCGTGAAATAATCTGAATACAATTTCTTTTTGTATATGTTTATTTTTTTAATGGAAAGATACATATTTTTAAAAATTGATGTGTATTAGTTAAAATTTATTGTTTTTCTTTTTTAGGGGATATTTTTCAATTTGTTAACTAATATTTTTTCATAAAACATATTAAATAAATTAATTCTTATGTAATTAATAAATTTATAATAGAAATAAGACTATTATTTTAGACCGAATGAATATATATATTTTGATACCAAATTATATTTTTAATAAAAAATTAATAAAATATTTTGAATACTCTTAAATATTAATTAACTCAAAAAATATATAAATTTAATTTATTTAATTTTTAAATATATTAAAAATTATGCAACGCACAATAATTTTGAATTGAAGTCAACAAACGAATAAGATTAGGCAATAAATTGAGAAAATCAAAACCTGATTATATTAATTACTAATTTGGCACAATCAAATCTATAAAATTAAAAATATGGTTTCAACCATAGAATAAAATGACAAAAATAAAGACCGTGGCTATTGCTAATAATATGAAATCTAACGATGGAAAATATATGTTTGGAGGAAGATTTTGTCACGATTTGGATATATAGCGGAAATAATTAAAATGATGAATATGGTGTACCAATATAAAATTAATCAAATTTTTATTTATATAAATAAAAATATTATATTATTTGAAAATAATCTATTTATTGTAGAAATTATTATTCTTTAGCTTATTTTATTTACTTTAATCGTAAAATGTTTAGATAGTTTAAGTAACGATATATAAATTGACGTGCAAGTTGCATTATTCAAACAGTAATTTTTCGATTAAAGTATTTGTGGTTGATTTGAATATTTGTAGTGAATTTAACTATAAGTTACAAATATGAAAATTAATAACATAATCTACTTTATAAGAAATAAAAATATTTGAATATTTGAAAATGTATATTATTTTTCTCTCAAATATAGGATTCAATGTATTTTATTTTTTGCATATTATTTATTTTTTACTCACAATATGTCAAATTGTGAAATTAATCATTTTTGCATATAATTTTTAATTTAACACCAATAAAAATATAAAAAAAAATTATAAACGCTTAATAAATTTGAAATATGGTATTTTTTTGGATAGATTAAAATATTTTTGTTGGATTTAAATTTAATTGTGGTAGTTTGAACTATAAATACTAAAATACAAATATATACATATATATATATATAATTTTATGATTTTTTAGAATTTTAGACGTATTAAATCTATTGCAAATTTGGATAATAATTTATTCATAGAATTTAAATATTAATTTAGAAATATACCACCTATCTTGCAAATCCAAACATATATAGTGTAAATTCAAAATTTAATGAATAAAATTCGTATATTTATTTTATATATATTCAAAAATAGATTTGAATAGAAAAATAAAATAATAAAAAAAGTTACCTTAAAAAAAAAACTATATGGTTGGATCACCAATTTGATCGATTCAATCGATTGAACAAACATCCAATGGCTCAACCAATTCAATTATGAAAACACTACCAACATGCAAATATAAAACCATATTCTAAATTTTCTATAAAAAAAAAAAAATTGTTTTTCATATTCCTATTGTGCATGAGGTATTTAAATTAATCATTATATTTGTCTTGAATTTTTATATTTGTATTAGACTATTTGTGATGGCTTAATAATACAAATATAAAAAATAATCATTTAAAAAAAAATAAAAACGCATCAAATTATTTCTTAAAACATAATTATTTAAAAAATATATATTATTACTTAATTAAATATAACAAATGACTCACCCTCACAGCCTTCAGAGAATAGGGCATTATACTAGTATACATTGTTCATCTTCACACAATCAATCAAACTTGCAATTACAAATAGTTCATCTTCTCACACACACACACACACACACACACACATGTGCAGATTGACAATAGATACATATGTGCAAATTGACGATAGATACTAGGTGTATTATGAAACTATATGAACATATGAAAACCCTGTATGAAGCAAAAAATTCTCAGACCCATTATCTAAAAGCATTCAATTATTATGAAAAGAATTGCCATCTATTCCCATGTTGATGATACAAGCACTACCAACATATCATAGGCTAATCGAGTAACTCATATATCAACCGCAGTATAGAAACATTGTAATCAAAATTATAAAAATCAAAGGCACATAAATAACACCAACAATTTAAGTATCAACTGAAGTTCAATATTTAGTATCTCACTCCAATACCACCATAAACGAACAAAATAAACTCCAAAATTGGTTGGCAGGTTTTAAGTAGTAATGAAAAAAGTTGCCATCATTTAGCCAAAATTCAAAGAATAATAAAGAAACCGGAAGAGAATCACCGCAACCTCCTTGCCTCTCTCTCAGACTCAAGAAGGGTGAGAATGTCACCCTCCCTAATAGGTCCCTTGACATTTCTCATGATGAACCGATTCTGATCATCCATAAACTTGACCCTCACTTGAGTGACTTGTCCCCTTGAGCCTGTGCGGCCTATAACCTTCACCACAATAGCATGCTTGATCTGAGAATCCATTCTGCAAATGCAAAGAGTTTTCCCAATAAACATTCGGAACAATTTGTTTAAACAACGATAAAAGTTCAAAGAGGCCAGATAGAAAAAGGAAAAACATTCATTGCACAAGGGCCAGATAGAAAAAGGAAAAACATTCATTGCACAAGAAAAGATCAATCATTTGAAGAAAGCACACATCTATCTACTGTTTGGTACATAACGGGATTAGAATCAAGAATAGTTCAGGTAAGTATTATCAGACTTTTCCAGAAGAGGCTCAGCTCAATCGGCAAATAGGGCTCCTACTTTATTAGAGCTAGGATTGAGTCACACAAAAGCTATAGGAATTGATCTAATAATTTCATAGTACTTGATGATTGAATAACAACTTATTTATGATTCTTGATCAACTGTATATCAAAATCACCATAAACTAATGCATTTGGCCATTCACTAGAAAACAATAATTAGAACAGATCTTAATGAAATTCCCCTATTATGAAATTTACAAACTTACACAAAATATTATGAAAGAAAAACAGGTAAGAAAATATAAGCTCACAACTCTCAAGCACTGCACCATAGTTCTTCAAAGAGCATAAGACAATCAAGGTATCGGCCATATGTATCATGCTGTTTCTTTTAATCAACCGAAGATTTTAATATTATCATCGCTTCATCAGAAATATTATGCATTAATTAGTATAACTTATGAAAAAAATAATGCAACAATATTTTTCAACACCCAAAAACAAGGCATATCCAAACAACAAATCAATGGGAAATTACAAAAACTGCTCCCTTTATCCCCTGTCGCAATTATTTTCTCCCTCAATCTACATCTACATCCAGAAAAACAGTACCAGAAAGAAATACAGTTCAATTAATCTATAACCATAAATTAGCTAATAAAGCATTGGTTCAGCAAAAGATAATCATGAATGATGCATTGAATGCATATTAACATATGGAGAGAGAAAGAAAGAAATAAAACAATACTAACGGCGACGAACTGCAGATCCCGGAACCGGAGAGAAGCTCTGCCGAAGCTTTACAAACAGGGAAAAGAAAAAAACTGATGGGTCTAACAAAAAACCCTAGGAAACCATATTTATATTTTGCTCGGTGTTTATGGACGTAAATACCCCCGCCGCTCCCCCAACGACGCACTTAATTTGAGGTTTCAACGGTCATTTCCGATCCGCCTCACAAATAACGTTGTATGGGCCTACTTTTTGGGCCTCCGGCCTATAAATTTGTGTCTTTCGAATGTGGCAAAAAGCCCAAATATAGTCTGCCGCTCCCTCTCCTCTCTCTCTCGCTCGGTGGAAATGGCGGAAAACAGCAGTAAAGACCTCTTGAAGTTGGAGGCGAACACTGCCGCCGTCTCCTCCTCCTCGAGTTTAGGTAATTCGGTCTCTTTCTCTATTACGGGTTTTTGTTTTTCTCTCTCGCCCCCTCCTCCCCTCTTATTTTGTGCTTCCTCTGAATGCTGTGTTGTTAATTTGCAGAATCAAAACTCTTTGTTTGCAAGAAAGGTGCCACCTTTTCTGCGCCTGATGCTCCTCGTCAGAAGCCCGCCATGCCTCCTCTTCCCAAGAGTCAAGGTACTCTTTACTTCTCTCTCTCTCCCCCGTCTCTCCTCTCTCCTATTGATTGTGGTGTAAGAAAAGCTTTCTTTCTATTTGAACTTATTAACCGTGATGAAGAAAGCCCTTTCGCTTTCTTGGAAATTATTTGCCGTGTGTTAGATTTTTACCAAGACCCTGTGCATCAATTGTTCCGCAATGTTACGAATTTATTTTTATGATCCAATTAAAAAGAACATTACACAAGCCATATAGAGATAGCTACTTGAGTTACTTAATAGCTACTCTCTCCATTCCAAAAGAAAGTGTCATGTTTCGAAACACAAGATCTTGTTTCTCAAAGTAAAAGGTTAGTTTTTTGTTGCTTGAATAAGTCAAATCAACGAACAAAAGATATTGTGTAAGTGCGGATTTAAGGTTTATATAAGATTGTTCCCTCATTTAATCGATTGAAAATAAAAAGTTTTATTACTGAGAAACAAGTTTTTTAGGACGGGGAGGACATATCATCAAGTTGTTTGTTTTATACTCTCAGTTGTGCACATTTATCAATTGAAGTTGAGGTATCCATTATCCAAAAGTGTAATGGATGGATTCTCTTTCTAATTGAAATATGTTCTTGAGGGTTTTATTCTTTAACTTGGAGCCACTACCAAAGGCATCCTCTTGGTAGTCTTGTTAGTTAGTATATGGATTATACAGGCAGAGTTTTGTTTATTATTAAAACAACATTATACAGAGGCATAGTTAAGATGAATGATTTGATTACGCGAGTGCTATATGGTGGATTAAATGAAGTTGGGTTACAATATTCAAGATATCCTGTTTTATGCTTTCAGTTCTGGGGAAGGTGAAGGACTTCTTAGGAGTTATGTCAGAATCGAACAAAAAGCTTCTTCAAGATGCAAAGGTAAGAATCAAGTTCTGATTCAAGCTATGACTTTTCTTTTGTGTTGGTTTCTTGAACTTGGAACTCTGATTGTGGTCTTTGCATAGTGCAGAACAATCCTGATAACTACGACATTGAAATTCTGAGTGGGAACGAATGTAAATACATTGAGATGGTAATTGCCAGTTGCCACCTTCAATCTCTCGCCAAGAATGTATTCCTTCACAGTTGATTTACGTTTATTTTTTCTTTCTGGGCGACAGGATCTAATGCTTGGTGTTGCTGATCTGCACACCCCGGAGGCTGTTTCTGCTGCAGAGTTGGCCTTAGCTGGTTATCAACAACCACTTGGTTTGTCAGAAAGCAGCAGTGGGTCGGAGGATGAAGATACCAGTGGTGAAGATGATGATGATGATGATACTAAAGAAGCTAAAATTAATAAACAAGATAATGAGGCTGTCAAAGAATCTATGAAGTCTGGATTGAAGGATGGTGAAACAGATCCTTCCTGCAAGGCATCAAAGAAACAGAAACCGAAAAAGAGACCTAAGATTGTTGAGCTTGCATAAAGGTCTGATGATCAAGTTACAGAATGAAGCGCCGGATATATACATAGCTATTCCCTGATAATGCGTGGCTCGATTGGAAGTTTTGCCCATTTTTGTTCGTATGTGGTTCAGTCAAGTCTGCGAGTGGTGGGGTGTCGGATCAGAATCGCTCAATTACCTCTCAGAATTCTGAGTTCATTTATACTTCAGACTCTCTACAACATGCAGCTTTCCTAGAAGACTGTATGTTCACTTGGAAATGTTGCTAGAGTTGTAATCTTATTGATCTATTCATCTCAATGCTTTCTTTATGTTAAGCAGGCAGTCTGATTGAAAAACAATGATTACCTTACATATATATTGTGTAATATATATGTAAAATCGGGCTTTGGGGGCAGCGGCAACTCAAAATTGAATTTTTTTACCCTACCCATATGGATATTCTGCCCCCAACTCAAAATCGAAAATTTTTATCCTACCCATATGGATATTACCTGTGAGGATTTCTTGTCTTGTTCCAAATGGAGAAGGTTAGTGACTTCATCTCTAAATTTTATTACCAACTAAAATCTATTAAGTGGCAATAAAAGTATGGGTTTTGCAAAACTCCACTTTAAAAAAAATTATATTGAATTTTAAATTTAAAGTATGTGTGTGTTAAGTTGTTTTTCACTTACAAACAAATTACTTTAAAGTTAAAAGTTGGAAGCAACTCATCACCTACTTTAATATAATTTTGGCTTCCTAATACATGAAATGTTGAACAAATAAATGGATTTTCTTACATGTAAATGATCAATTCAACCCGCAAAATTAAAAAGATTGTAAATTGTGCTTGGGGGGGATTTTTTTCTCATACATGCAAAATATAATAATTCTTCGCAAAAAAGAAAAAAAAAAAGTAAAAAAATAATATTTTTTAACAATTTCATAATGTAATATATTTTCTTGATGGAAGTATTAATTTTTTCTTAAAAAAACATTAATTTCAAATATGTGCGGACAATTACACAATAGGGTCCAAATACACACTTTGTTTGCCACCTCTAAGTCTTCTCAATCAAGATTCACATGATGTGCTATTTTGACTTATAATCCAACCAGTTGCATGGAAAAAAAATTATGCATAAGTTCCATTTAAAAAAAAAATTATTGAAAAAAGAGTGGGTTGGGGGGGGTGGGTGTTGATGGGATCCAATCAAAAGTATTTATTCATCTTTTTCTAAACTAAAAAAACTATCTTAACAAACAATTTATATACTTTAACAAAAACAAAATATCAATACACAAGCTCTAATAATAATAATAATAATAATAATAATAATAATAATAATAATACCCAGAACGGGTATGACCCAAATCAAACAGACTAAGATCAACAATAGACATGTAAGGAACACAAAGATCAAAGATCCTTTTTTACTGAATTCAGGACTTATTACTGAGGACCCCCTTAGTAATATAAGCTGACAAGAAAAACCCCACAAACGCCTGCGCCTTCACTCGGCATTACGGCAACAAGGGCACGAAGTCGGCTTATACACCTTAGGTTAACTCAAACCTGATTCAAACCTCACAAATTCTATCATTGATTTTAGTTATTTGATTTTAATCATGTTTCCAGAATCATTAATAGATCTGGATCCATGTTAGTAGTAATATGAATAGCCATACTATGATCTAACACTATGATCTAGCCAGCCATATTAGGCGGCTTCCTAATACAAAATAAAAATAAAAACAGAAAATAAAAATTTAAAATAACTTACACTTAAGTTGTAATCAGAATAATTTTATTGATCTTGAGGCTTGATAATTACAAGGGAGAGAGTGGTTGGAGAGAGGAGAGAGAGAGGCGGTTAACACCAGCGTGTCTCTTCTAAAAAAAAACAACCTATTTATAGAATGAAAGAGCCGGACATGAAACCCCGGATTTCAAAATAAAAAATGAATAGTAAAAACTTTACAAAAGTCAAAAAGAAAACAGTAAAGCTGCTTTATAAAAACAGAAAATGACAAATGTGTCACAATCCTTGTCTGGTGACTAATATGTCACTGTTGATTCTTCATCTTCAATTATTTTCTGAATCGGAATCTTCTGCAGAGATATGTTCTTTTTTAATTCCAACATTATGGAATCTGAGCTTCCAAAAACCCAGAAGGAAAGATTGAGAAAAACATGAAGATGTATAGGAATATTTTTCCATTGATCTCTTGAATTTGTTGTCTTGGAATTCCATCCTCTTCCAAGCACGACAATGAATTTTAACAACTTTTGCACAATTTTGATCAAGTTGTTCTTCATTACAAAAATCTTGAACAAGTAGAGAAATAGATTCTTCTCTACATTGATTCCAAATATCATCAATAATCTGTTTCCATTGATGAAAACAGAAACATCTAGAACAATTTAGATAATGATTTTGATTCATAATCATTTTTTCTCTGTAGAAAAAGAGTCTTTTAACTCTTCAAGGGCCTCAAAAAGAGCCGGATCTGGAACATCATCATCTGGATCCTGTGCATCCTGAAGAATACTAGTGAATTGATTTTCACTAGATTCAGACCTCATTGAGGTATCAGATTTTGAATCTGAACAAAGATTTCTAGAAATATCTTTTTTCATTTCAAAAACAAATAACTCAATCATCTGTTTCTGTGAAAGAATCCCAGAATATTTCTGAGAAATTATTTTGAAAGGACTAATATTATCCTCTTCTTTCTCTTTTTCTTTTTCTTTAAGATCTTGCTTATAAGCTTTGATCTTTTCATTGATTTTATCAAATGTTTCTTCCGAGTGTAATTTCCCGGTTTCTGGGTCAATTCTCATCATTTTATCCCAGAATTTGCATTGGCTGATACGCCAAAGACAAGGAGCACCATAGCTAGTATAACCAGCTGATGGAGACCATTTCCATATCCATGGAATTCCAAATTCAATAAAGAAAAGACAAGTAGTCTTTCCTTCAATGAAATTTTCAGAAGATTTTCCCTGTATAACAGGGGAGACTGATATCCAGTCTTTCATAAGACCATAAAACAGGTTTGGCAAAATTTTTGCCGAAGGTCCAAAAGTTCTCCACCAAGTAAAGAACCAATTTGGAATTGGTTTATGAAATATAATTTCACAAACTTTAATAAACCAAGAGTGTTTATGCCTCTTGTTCTCATATAAGAGAGTTTTTTCAAATGCTTCAATATAATCGAAGTAATTGAATTTAAAAGTTTGCTTATTAAGCTCATAAAAAAATTCTTTTTCTGCTAATGGAGATATACCCCATTCTTCAAAAGATATAATCTTTTTGATAATTATTTTGGAAAAGTTATAATCTTTTCCTCTTTCGCCAGAAGCGAAATGATTAATCTCAACACTATTAGTGGAGAGAAGGAGATTTTCATAAAAACCTCTCTGTTTATAGGACCCATACACGTATGACGTGTTAGAAAGATATCTTTCCATTATGGTCCAAGGACTATTAGCCCATTGAATATCTCTTTCTTCTATTAGAAGAATAAGTTGTCGATCAGAATTTTCGACAAACATTTTTTCAAAATCATCTTCTTTTGCTATATTAGCATAAGAAGTTTGATACACAGGCTATGCCTAAAATTCCTGTTGTTAATAATAGATTACAACAGATAACTCAGAATAGTGAAGGATCAGTGCAAATTAAATTTGCTTCTGATCAAAGGAAGATGATAGCTTCCTCGAGATCATTAACTAGATCTCAATCTAATCATACTTTTATTTCTCCTCTTCAATATGATGTGGATATTCCACAGACTTCTAGAGCATCAACATCTTCTTATTTTCAAGAGGATGATAAATCTCAAGAAGATCATAATGAAGAAATTATTATAGATAAAAATAAAATTTTACATAGTAATGTTTATAACATTAAAGATACTGATACTGTATCTCAAATGAATTTTACAATTTAATTATGATTAATACATCAAAACTTGATTTTACAAAAGGATCTGCTGTTAGAAAGCAGATAAATGATGAATTTTATTTATCCAAATGGGAGCCATTTAGAAAATGGTATTTTAAAAGTTTTACTAAAAAAGAATATGATTTCTTTTTAGAAAAATTTTATGAGTTCTGTAAAGAAAAGAATGAAATAATCTATTTCATTCCTTGGTTTTTTAAAACCTTTATTACTGACTATATTTCAGTAATGGAAAGAAATTATAAACTTTCAAATGGACAGATTCAAAAATCTATTTTTCCTCCACAACAAACTTTTCAAATTGAAAAGAATGATAAGTCTTTAAATTTTACGGCTTTTTCAAAAATATTTGAAACAGATATGCTTCCTATTACTACAAAGCATATAAATCAATTAATTGAAAATCAGAATTTTACAAATCTGTATTTAACTATTCTTGTTGAAGAAATGATATCTCTTCATGATTAA
This sequence comes from Caryopteris x clandonensis, assembly GCA_028749325.2. Taxonomy (NCBI): domain Eukaryota; kingdom Viridiplantae; phylum Streptophyta; class Magnoliopsida; order Lamiales; family Lamiaceae; genus Caryopteris; species Caryopteris x clandonensis. The sequence continues at coordinate 364,534 of JAPYKT020000012.1, forward strand.
TAGCTGAAATAATTTTTTCAACTCTATCATGAAGAGATATCATTTCTTCACCAAGAATAGTTAAATACAGATTTGTAAAATTCTGATTTTCAATTAATTGATTTATATGCTTTGTAGTAATAGGAAGCATATCTGTTTCAAATATTTTTGAAAAAGCCGTAAAATTTAAAGACTTATCATTCTTTTCAATTTGAAAAGTTTGTTGTGGAGGAAAAACAGATTTTTGAATCTGTCCATTTGAAAGTTTATAATTTCTTTCCATTACTGAAATATAGTCAGTAATAAAGGTTTTAAAAAACCAAGGAATGAAATAGATTATTTCATTCTTTTCTTTACAGAACTCATAAAATTTTTCTAAAAAGAAATCATATTCTTTTTTAGTAAAACTTTTAAAATACCATTTTCTAAATGGCTCCCATTTGGATAAATAAAATTCATCATTTATCTGCTTTCTAACAGCAGATCCTTTTGTAAAATCAAGTTTTGATGTATTAATCATAATTAAATTGTAAAATTCATTTGAGATACAGTATCAGTATCTTTAATGTTATAAACATTACTATGTAAAATTTTATTTTTATCTATAATAATTTCTTCATTATGATCTTCTTGAGATTTATCATCCTCTTGAAAATAAGAAGATGTTGATGCTCTAGAAGTCTGTGGAATATCCACATCATATTGAAGAGGAGAAATAAAAGTATGATTAGATTGAGATCTAGTTAATGATCTCGAGGAAGCTATCATCTTCCTTTGATCAGAAGCAAATTTAATTTGCACTGATCCTTCACTATTCTGAGTTATCTGTTGTAATCTATTATTAACAACAAGAATTTTAGGCATAGCCTGTGTAAGAGTCCAATGTTCTGGGAATTTAATTTCTTCCCATTTAATGGCTCTTCGTGTAGTAATATTGGATTTTCCAAAATTTGTTTCAATTAAAATAGTCTCATTAGACTTTTTATCTACTCTTTTACACATAGGATTAAGAGTATATAATGGTTTAAAATAAATTCGATAACAGATGCATATAACTTCTGTTCCTATAACATAGTTATAATTTTCTGTGCAGACATTTAATGTCAAAGTATCCAATATATTCTTATCAGTTAATGAAACTGAAAGATTTGGATAAACATCAAAATAGACTGGACCATGTGCCAGACTAGATTGAATCATTCCCATAATAGAATGGGTAAAATCCAGATTTCTAGCATTTCTAAGAGTTGCCATGAACATTTCTGGAAGACCTTCTAAAGTTAAAGGTCTAAATGCAATTTGAATGCATCCTATATGAATAAAATTATGTGTATCCATAAAAGGTAAAATATCTCTTTCATTTAAGAGACGTATCGTCATCTCTTTATCATTAAGAGATATAGCAGACTCAGTAGTTTTGACTACTTGTTTGAGACCTAATTTCTCAAAAGTTCCTAATTCATAAACCAGATTTGGTTTTATTTTAGGAATAGTCCATTTATTTAATAAATCTAAATTTTCAGGAATTTCATATTCCTCAATTCTAGTGTTTTTAACACTAGATTTCTTATGAAATATATTCATAATTATGAAAAGTGTTAGATCATAGATGAACTTAAACATATTTCTACTTCCATGGCTCTGATACCATCTTTGACCCAGAACGGGTATGACCCAAATCAAACAGACTAAGATCAACAATAGACATGTAAGGAACACAAAGATCAAAGATCCTTTTTTACTGAATTCAGGACTTATTACTGAGGACCCCCTTAGTAATATAAGCTGACAAGAAAAACCCCACAAACGCCTGCGCCTTCACTTGGCATTACGGCAACAAGGGCACGAAGTCGGCTTATACACCTTAGGTTAACTCAAACCTGATTCAAACCTCACAAATTCTATCATTGATTTTAGTTATTTGATTTTAATCATGTTTCCAGAATCATTAATAGATCTGGATCCATGTTAGTAGTAATATGAATAGCCATACTATGATCTAACACTATGATCTAGCCAGCCATATTAGGCGGCTTCCTAATACAAAATAAAAATAAAAACAGAAAATAAAAATTTAAAATAACTTACACTTAAGTTGTAATCAGAATAATTTTATTGATCTTGAGGCTTGATAATTACAAGGGAGAGAGTGGTTGGAGAGAGAAGAGAGAGAGGCAGTTAACACCAGCGTGTCTCTTCTAAAAAAAAACAACCTATTTATAGAATGAAAGAGCCGGACATGAAACCCCGGATTTCAAAATAAAAAATGAATAGTAAAAACTTTACAAAAGTCAAAAAGAAAACAGTAAAGCTGCTTTATAAAAACAGAAAATGACAAATGTGTCACAATCCTTGTCTGGTGACTAATATGTCACTGTTGATTCTTCATCTTCAATTATTTTCTCAATCTTTCCTTCTGGGTTTTTGGAAGCTCAGATTCCATAATGTTGGAATTAAAAAAGAACATATCTCTGCAGAAGATTCCGCAGACTAAGATCAACAATAGACATGTAAGGAACACAAAGATCAAAAATCCTTTTTTACTGAATTCAGGACTTATTACTGAGGACCCCCTTAGTAATATAAGCTGACAAGAAAAACCCCACAAACGCCTGCGCCTTCACTCGGCATTACGGCAACAAGGGCACGAAGTCGGCTTATACACCTTAGGTTAACTCAAACCTGATTCAAACCTCACAAATTCTATCATTGATTTTAGTTATTTGATTTTAATCATGTTTCCAGAATCATTAATAGATCTGGATCCATGTTAGTAGTAATATGAATAGCCATACTATGATCTAACACTATGATCTAGCCAGCCATATTAGGCGGCTTCCTAATACAAAATAAAAATAAAAACAGAAAATAAAAATTTAAAATAACTTACACTTAAGTTGTAATCAGAATAATTTTATTGATCTTGAGGCTTGATAATTACAAGGGAGAGAGTGGTTGGAGAGAGGAGAGAGAGAGGCGGTTAACACCAGCGTGTCTCTTCTAAAAAAAAACAACCTATTTATAGAATGAAAGAGCCGGACATGAAACCCCGGATTTCAAAATAAAAAATGAATAGTAAAAACTTTACAAAAGTCAAAAAGAAAACAGTAAAGCTGCTTTATAAAAACAGAAAATGACAAATGTGTCACAATCCTTGTCTGGTGACTAATATGTCACTGTTGATTCTTCATCTTCAATTATTTTCTGAATCGGAATCTTCTGCAGAGATATGTTCTTTTTTAATTCCAACATTATGGAATCTGAGCTTCCAAAAACCCAGAAGGAAAGATTGAGAAAAACATGAAGATGTATAGGAATATTTTTCCATTGATCTCTTGAATTTGTTGTCTTGGAATTCCATCCTCTTCCAAGCACGACAATGAATTTTAACAACTTTTGCACAATTTTGATCAAGTTGTTCTTCATTACAAAAATCTTGAACAAGTAGAGAAATAGATTCTTCTCTACATTGATTCCAAATATCATCAATAATCTGTTTCCATTGATGAAAACAGAAACATCTAGAACAATTTAGATAATGATTTTGATTCATAATCATTTTTTCTCTGTAGAAAAAGAGTCTTTTAACTCTTCAAGGGCCTCAAAAAGAGCCGGATCTGGAACATCATCATCTGGATCCTGTGCATCCTGAAGAATACTAGTGAATTGATTTTCACTAGATTCAGACCTCATTGAGGTATCAGATTTTGAATCTGAACAAAGATTTCTAGAAATATCTTTTTTCATTTCAAAAACAAATAACTCAATCATCTGTTTCTGTGAAAGAATCCCAGAATATTTCTGAGAAATTATTTTGAAAGGACTAATATTATCCTCTTCTTTCTCTTTTTCTTTTTCTTTATTTCTTTCTAATAAAGAAAGTCTTTCATGAAAATTATCATTAATCTTATAAAGATTTTTTATTTCATTCTTAAGATTATTAATCTCCTGAACTAAATCCTGAGTAGAAATATGATTTTGTTTTTCATACTTCTGTCTAAGAAGCTTATTAACTTCGGACATAGAGTATGAATTCTTAGTATTCTGAGAAACAGTTTGACTAGTATTACTATTAGATGGAATATCTTCCAATTTATCAATAATATTAGTTCTTAAAGTAGGATCTTTAATCCTTTTAAGAAATTCTAATATATTATCATTAGTCAAGACACTCAAATTAAGATCTTAAAATTGAGACATAAGTTTATAAAATTCATCATTTTTATTATCAGTATTACTGACTTCTTGTAAAGGACGAATACAAGGTTGTCCTTGTATACATGCATCACAATCTTCACTTTCTGATAATAAAGATTCATTATCAAGAATTTGAAGATCTTCAGAAACATCAGATTCTGAGTATTCAGTATCTGAACTTTCTGATTTATTATTGTCAGAATCTAAAACAATTTTACAAATTTTTTCTTTTAAATCATCATCTATTTCAAGAGCTTTAATCTTATCTTTAGCCCAACACTGGTTAGCATAATGACCAGGTTTTTTACATTTTCTACATATAATAGAAAATTCTTTTTTATTTCTTTTATCTTTTTTATAAAAAGATGATCTAGATTTTTTCAATTCTCTTTTCCTATCAGAATAATATATTTTCTTTCTTTTAGAAAGTTTTCCTTCTCTAATATCTTTAGAAGGACGTTTATTCCCCTTATGAGGAATTTCCATACCAAATTGACCACAGAATTGGCCAAGTTGTTTTTTCTCAAGCAAATTTTGCTTTTTAATCTGGTTATTTAATTTCAACTCATTACATAAGGCTAAACCTTCTTGTACACAAGTTGATATTAAATTACCATAAGTATATTCTTCATAAGGTATAGAAACCTTATCACGCCTAAGAATTCTACGAACTCTTTCAGCAAAAAGACTAGGAAGGCCATCAATAAATTTGGCTTTCCAGTGACTATTATTACAGTCAGCAAGTTCAAAGATACGAGTTAAGAAAGTATCTTTGTACCATCTAAAATCAGATAATGTTTTACATTTAAGATTACTGAGGAGAGTCCTAATATTATCTCCATTATCAGTAAACTTACCTGTAAAATGATCAATTATTGTGAGAACCAATGAATAAATAATATTCTCAACAAGAATATTATTCTCATTTTTAACAGAATTAAAAATAGAATCTTTTTGTTCTTGGGACAAATAATTATCCCACCAACCTTTAAGTTGGCCAGTAAAACCTGCAACTATCATAATAGCAATATTTTTTATCTGTATTACCAGATACTTTACACACAGTACTATACATCATCATACGGTGTGCTAAATTATAGATGTGCCTATCAGTGCATCCATCTAAATTCCATTCATAAATACTTTTTCCATTATAATTATTGGAAAAAAAATATTCTTGTTCTTCAAGTAGAACATCAGCAGGAGAAGGTCTATTATAATAATACCTATTTTGTGTGGGTCTATCTGCCCATTTCATTTTATTTATCCAAATGGGAGCCATTTAGAAAATGGTATTTTAAAAGTTTTACTAAAAAAGAATATGATTTCTTTTTAGAAAAATTTTATGAGTTCTGTAAAGAAAAGAATGAAATAATCTATTTCATTCCTTGGTTTTTTAAAACCTTTATTACTGACTATATTTCAGTAATGGAAAGAAATTATAAACTTTCAAATGGACAGATTCAAAAATCTGTTTTTCCTCCACAACAAACTTTTCAAATTGAAAAGAATGATAAGTCTTTAAATTTTACGGCTTTTTCAAAAATATTTGAAACAGATATGCTTCCTATTACTACAAAGCATATAAATCAATTAATTGAAAATCAGAATTTTACAAATCTGTATTTAACTATTCTTGGTGAAGAAATGATATCTCTTCATGATAGAGTTGAAAAAATTATTTCAGCTATTAATCAGATAAAACCTGATGTGCATATTGAAAAGAAGAAAGAAGTATATTTTTCTTCTATTGCTTCTTGTTCTATTCAATCTCCTCCTTTAATAAAGGATTTTAAACTTAAATCTTCAGTTTCTGATTTGGAAAAATTATTACAAGAAAAGTTTAAAAATCTGAATATTTCAGCCTTAAATGATGAAGAAGAATTTTCTCCTTCTACCTCTTTTGTTAATAATACAGAAGAGAGCATCTTTGACCCAGAACGGGTATGACCCAAATCAAACAGACTAAGATCAACAATAGACATGTAAGGAACACAAAGATCAAAGATCCTTTTTTACTGAATTCAGGACTTATTACTGAGGACCCCCTTAGTAATATAAGCTGACAAGAAAAACCCCACAAACGCCTGCGCCTTCACTTGGCATTACGGCAACAAGGGCACGAAGTCGGCTTATACACCTTAGGTTAACTCAAACCTGATTCAAACCTCACAAATTCTATCATTGATTTTAGTTATTTGATTTTAATCATGTTTCCAGAATCATTAATAGATCTGGATCCATGTTAGTAGTAATATGAATAGCCATACTATGATCTAACACTATGATCTAGCCAGCCATATTAGGCGGTTTCCTAATACAAAATAAAAATAAAAACAGAAAATAAAAATTTATCATTTTTATTATCAGTATTACTGACTTCTTGTAAAGGACGAATACAAGGTTGTCCTTGTATACATGCATCACAATCTTCACTTTCTGATAATAAAGATTCATTATCAAGAATTTGAAGATCTTCAGAAACATCAGATTCTGAGTATTCAGTATCTGATCTCAGAATCTAAAACAATTTTACAAATTTTTTCTTTTAAATCATCATCCATTTCAAGAGCTTTAATCTTATCTTTAGCCCAACACTGGTTAGCATAATGACCAGGTTTTTTACATTTTCTACATATAATAGAAAATTCTTTTTTATTTCTTTTATCTTTTTTATAAAAAGATGATCTAGATTTTTTCAATTCTCTTTTCCTATCAGAATAATATCTTTTCTTTCTTTTAGAAAGTTTTCCTTCTCTAATATCTTTAGAAGGACGTTTCTTCCCCTTATGAGGAATTTCCATACCAAATTGACCACAGAATTGGCCAAGTTGTTTTTTCTCAAGCAAATTTTGCTTTTTAATCTGGTTATTTAATTTCAACTCATTACATAAGGCTAAACCTTCTTGTACACAAGTTGATATTAAATTACCATAAGTATATTCTTCATAAGGTATAGAAACCTTATCACGCCTAAGAATTCTACGAACTCTTTCAGCAAAAAGACTAGGAAGGCCATCAATAAATTTGGCTTTCCAGTGACTATTATTACAGTCAGCAAGTTCAAAGATACGAGTTAAGAAAGTATCTTTGTACCATCTAAAATCAGATAATGTTTTACATTTAAGATTACTGAGGAGAGTTCTAATATTATCTCCATTATCAGTAAACTTACCTGTAAAATGATCAATTATTGTGAGAACCAATGAATAATATTGCATTCTCAACAAGAATATTATTCTCATTTTTAACAGAATTAAAAATAGAATCTTTTTGTTCTTGGGACAAATAATTATCCCACCAACCTTTAAGTTGGCCAGTAAAACCTGCAACTATCATAATAGCAATATTTTTATCTGTATTACCAGATACTTTACACACAGTACTATACATCATCATACGGTGTGCTAAATTATAGATGTGCCTATCAGTGCATCCATCTAAATTCCATTCATAAATACTTTTTCCATTATAATTATTAGAAAAAAAATATTCTTGTTCTTCAAGTAGAACATCAGCAGGAGAAGGTCTATTATAATAATACCTATTTTGTGTGGGTCTATCTGCCCATTTCATTTTATTTATCTCTTCTGTATTATTAACAAAAGAGGTAGAAGGAGAAAATTCTTCTTCATCATTTAAGGCTGAAATATTCAGATTTTTAAACTTTTCTTGTAATAATTTTTCCAAATCAGAAACTGAAGATTTAAGTTTAAAATCCTTTATTAAAGGAGGAGATTGAATAGAAGAAGAAGCAATAGAAGAAATATCTACTTCTTTCTTCTTTTCAATATGCACATCAGGTTTTATCTGATTAATAGCTGAAATAATTTTTTCAACTCTATGAAGAGATATCATTTATTCACCAAGAATAGTTAAATACAGATTTGTAAAATTCTGATTTTCAATTAATTGATTTATATGCTTTGTAGTAATAGGAAGCATATCTGTTTCAAATATTTTTGAAAAAGCCGTATTTCAATTTGAAAAGTTTGTTGTGGAGGAAAAACAGATTCAAATTTTATTATTATTATTATTATTATTATTATTATTATTATTAGAGCAGTAAAATGACGAATGAGTAACGTGCTGGTTTGATTATCAACTCGGTTACGACACAGTCATCTAGAGAAAACAGCAACAGTCAAGATTTTTACGACAAATGACGAGGAGCAGAAGACAACACGTCACCAGGAATTCAGACCAACGCGAGTGTACCAGAAAAAAAGGCCCAAATGACAACGAGCGATGTTGGAATCTCACTTGGTAGTGGTTGCTGTTTAGCACAGCCATTTCATCTTTCCTTTTCCCAAAAAACAAAATAATAATAATGATAATAATATTGTTCAACTCCATATAAACAATGGTTGTCTTTTTTAACTTCTTAATATGTTAGCTGATTCGTGGGTTTTTGTTGTCAAACTCAGTTCAAAGTTCAAGAAATTTACGGCCCCCCTGCGTTCACTTTTCTGCTGATTTTGAAGAAAATTCTGCAGGAATTTTAATTGTGAGTTGTCATAACAGTCATGGTTTGGTTCTTCTACCTTAATCGATTCATACTGTAAGGTTAGCTATTAAGTTGTTTTGTGTTGATGGCTCTTTGTAGAAGTGATGATCCAATAATCAATCCCGACATCATTATGGAAGTTTTCCTCAAAATTGTTTTACTTGTTCTTGTGTGTTCGGACATTTAATCATATATGTATATACCTTTCATATAGAATTGAAGGATACACATAGAGGAAAGGAGAATTTACATTGATAATCTGTAGAATATCAGTTTCTTGAAAAGGATTGAAAGTGATTGTTTGGTCTGTGTTTATGCATTTAATTTCCTTGCATTAAACATACCCTGAGCTTGAGTATTTCTTGTCCATACCTTTTGTTTGTGTATTCAAGTGAACTTCTATGGGATTGATCAATTTGGTATAGACTTCAATAATCGTTTGATAAGATCTGTTCTTGCAGCAATTTGCTGTAGACATTTTACGATAACGTTGTTTCTGGTTATTTTATCGTGTGATGTTGGGGATTGCACCAATATTTGATATCATATTGCTATGGTACAGGTTTGGTTCCTTGAATGGCGGCAATACTAGCTTCGTTTAGCAGTGGTTGCCGCTTTGGAGACTTAACACATCATGGACGAGTAGGAGATGATCTCAGTTTTTCAGGATCCACGTCAAACAATGATTTCTCAAAGTTTCACAAAGATGCCTTTGAAACTAGGAAAGTCTGTAGGTTTCAAGTGGTAATGCAACAGACAGAATTGCCCTCAAAAGTTGGTGTAAATGGCCGAGCAATTAAAATGGTTCCCACAACTGAGGTCAAAAGGAGAAAATCGCCATCCATAAGTACATCAGAGGTTGTAAATGGATCGGCGAAGAATGTTAATGGTGTTAGTGTTGTTAATGGACGGAGCCTGGTGAAGAAAGATCCTGCTCCACCCCTTTCAAAAGCCACAAGGACGAAAGAGCTTCCTCCCATTGAAGGGCTTAAAGTTTTACCTTCAGATGAAGGTTTTAGTTGGGCCAACGAAAACTATAACTCGATTCAAAGAAGTATAGATGTGTGGTCCTTTGTTCTTACACTTCGTGTCCGTATTCTTTTGGACAACGCCAAGTGGACGTACGTTGGAGGGTTCTCCGAGGATAAGCAGGTGGGGTTGGTTGAAATACAGCAAATGACATCTTAAATAAATTTCTTATCATTTCCTGGATAATCAGATCGAATGTTTGTTACTTTGTACAATCATTTTATGCCTAAATTTCAGGTAGAGAGAAGACGAAGAACTGCCTCATGGCTACGGGAATCTGTGTTGCAACTTGGTCCCACTTTTATCAAACTTGGTCAGCTATCCTCAACAAGATCTGATCTATTTCCTAAAGAATTTGTAGACGAGCTTGCTAAATTGCAGGTACTGAAAGATGTTTCTGGAAAAGTCATCTTTAGCCTCCTATTTGTCCAAATGATTCAGCTTCTGAAATTTCCATCTTCATGATGCTTTCGCAAAATTTGAAACTCAAGTTCTTTTGTTTATGATTCAGGATAGAGTACCTGCATTTTCGCCGAGCAAAGCAAAGAGCTTGATCGAAAAGGAATTGGGTGCTCCTATCCATATTTTGTTTAAGGAGTTTGAAGACCTACCAATTGCAGCTGCTAGCCTTGGTCAGGTGGCTGCTTTACATTTCTCATCCTTCTATGAAATCAAATACATCAATAATAGTATAGACTTTCTGGATTTATGTGTGTTAGAAGTTTCTTTTTTTTTCTTTATGATGCGGCTTTGTAAATTAAAGCATCTAAGGATATTCTAGGGAATATCTTGGTAAAGATATGTTGCTCATTTTTCGCCGTGTCACACCTCTTTATTTACCCTTCGAAAATCAAGAAATATACATCCCCTTCAAGAAATATGCGGTTCGACGTCTTATTCAAATAAGAGTTAAACCCATTTTTCATGAGCCCTGCTGATTGTCGTTTTGGCATCATGTTAGGTGCACCGAGCTATCTTGTATAATGGAGAGAAGGTAGTCGTGAAGGTCCAAAGACCAGGACTAAAAAAACTTTTTGACATTGATCTTAGTGAGTGCTATCAACTCTATGGACTTATTAATTTTTTTAATGAGTAAGTTTTCTGGTTTATGCTGTTCTAACGTTGTCATTCTTCAGAAAATCTTAAGCTCATTGCCGAATACTTTCAAAGAAGTGAAACTCTCGGGGGTCCTACAAGGGATTGGATTGGAATATACGATGAATGTGCCAAGTAAGCTACACAAAAAATACTCCTACAGGTTTTTCAGTTGTGACATTATTAGCCATTCAGTAATTGCATATTATTTCTCTCAGGATCTTGTATGAGGAAATTGATTATGTGAATGAAGGAAAGAATGCTGATAGATTCCGCCGGGACTTTCGAAATATAAAGTGGGTCCGAGTACCTGTATGTTTTCTCCTGAAGGACTTCTAGCTCTTCCTCCTTTTTGGGCTTATTCTCTTATTCATGCTATTAATCAATTCATATATCATCACCTCTATTTTCTGGAGGTCAAATATGTACATATTGGTTGCTCGAAATGTTACGGAGACTCCAAATGAAAAGGACAAACAGATCGTGAAGTTTTTCAACTATTAACAAGATACTTTTCTAACTTATTATCATCAAGAACACATCATGGATGAATTTGGAATACATTCATGGGAGTTAGAAATCTTGATGTATTTCACTCTTAACATGCTTCTCAATGTTTGCTACGTTAGATCGTGTTTCATTGAGGATTTTATTTTATGTTTATTCTAGATGATTTACTGGGACTATACATCAACGAAGGTGTTGACACTGGAGTATGTTCCTGGTACTACTCCAACTTCTCTTCTTTTTCGACATTAACAAAATCCAGGTTTAAAAGATATTACTACCTGATGTATTTTTCTGGGCAAAGTTAGACGAGCATTATGTTTGTATTTCATTCCCTCCATAGGCAAATCTTTCAGTATTATGGTGCTTACGTACTAATTTTTTTTTACCATATTGATCAGGCATTAAGATAAACCAGCTTGATATGCTAGATGCACGTGGTTTTAGTCGATCTAATATTTCATCGCGCGCTATTGAGGCCTACTTAATTCAGGTGAGCTTCTGTCATTTATTTTAATAAGATTGAATTATACTGCCTTTTTTTTCTTTCTTCTTTTGTATATCACAACCCTCATTCGTGTTTCCATTTTCAGATACTAAAGACAGGTTTCTTTCATGCTGATCCTCATCCTGGAAATCTTGCTATTGATGTTGATGAAACACTCATATACTACGATTTTGGTATGATGGGAGACATTAAGAGTTTTACAAGGGAGCGGCTATTAGAGGTTTTCTACGCTGTTTATGAGAAGGATGCAAAAAAGGTTTGATTTCTTGTTTGATTTGTCACAGAACAATTTTGTACAGATGTTTTACTAATTTTCATAAATCGGGACAAGATTGTTGTTTCACATATGTCGTAGCTAATGTAAAAGCTGTCCATCCAGGTTATGCAAGGTCTGATAGATCTTGGAGCACTTCAGCCAACTGGAGACATGACCTCGGTAAGCTGCTAGACGCATTATTTATTTTCTATTGTCAAATAACATGTGAACTAAGAATGAGAAGTATAAGCTTTTGTTGGGTTGTAATGTTTTTACTACTTCTTAGTTTTTTTTTTTTTTTTTTTTTTTTCTTCCTGACGACAATTATGGCTTTAGGTAAGGAGATCAGTACAGTTTTTCTTGGATAATCTGCTAAATCAAAGGCCAGATCAGCAGCAAACTTTGTCAGCCATTGGTGAGGTATGTTGATATTATGTTTTCGCACGATAATATCTATGTGGTCTCGATTATGTTTCAAGCATTGACACATTTGCAATCATTTTTTGGTCCATCTCTATTCGTTGCAGGATTTATTCGCAATAGCAACAGATCAGCCCTTCCGTTTTCCTTCCACTTTCACTTTCGTGCTGAGGGCCTTTTCAACACTTGAAGGTGATCTCTCTCTCTCTCTCTCTCTCTCTCTCTCTCAGATGGTTTATCCAAGCTACTCTCTTGCAGGCATTGGCTATAATCTGGATCCAGAGTTTTCCTTCCCAAAGATTGCTGCACCATATGCTCAGGAGCTCTTGGACTTAAGACAGCAGCGGCCAACGGGCCCACGACTTGTTCAAGAAATACGAAAACAAGCCGATGATGTACTACATGCCTTGTCTTATTCTCATTTCCCAATGATTCACACACATTCAATTCATGAATTCAATCCACTATGAGTTCATATACAAATAGCTTTATTTCAAAATTTCCAACATTATACTAACAGGTTCTATATTATTGCTCAGGCGCGATTGTCCACTGTCTCGATGCCTAACAGAATCCAGCGGATAGAAGACATTGTCAAACAGCTCGAATCTGGAGATTTAAAGCTCAGAGTCCGAGTTCTTGAGGTGAATTTTTATTACATATTTAAAACAACTAAAGGGTACCCAAAATATTAACCTGCGTTTCTCTTATAGTCTGAGAGAGCAGCTCGGAAAGCAACTGTGCTACAGATGGCGACTATATACACAGTATTTGGTGGCACCCTCTTAAATCTTGGCGTGACGTTCAGCAATCAAGGCGACCAAGTTATTGCAAACAGTTCTTTTGTTGTCGCAGGTGAGCTTCTCGTTTCTTAACAAGATTAATTTCCATTGATCGATGATTTGCTCTTGTTTTTCATCAGCTCGAATTTATGTTGGATGCAATGCAGGTTTTTTCCTCACTCTGTTCGTCAGATCCATGCAAAGGGTGAAAAGACTTGATAAATTTGAGGAAATGATATGATACTTTCCCTCATTTGTACAGCCTTTCTTCTCCTTTGTTCCACCATTGATGGAAATACTTCATAAAGTTTAGAAATTATACAAATATGTTATTATTATTGTTGTTGTTATTTTGGGAAGGACTTTAGGAGGGAAACGTTGAGGTTTTCACATTTAAATTTTTGTTGTCACGCCTCAAAAAATATTTAATATTAAATCTAGTGAATATCCATAATCACTTTTGTATTTCATTTTTTAAATTATACTTTGATATATTTATATAATGAAAGAGATCTTTAAAATTTTAAAATTATGTAAATGAATTTATTCAAAAATATATTATAGAAGACATAAAATGTTTAAACTTAATAGATCAATGTGCATAAGCTATGAACATAGAAAAAAGTAAAGTTAAAGACAAATTGGTAAGACAACACCATAGCTCTTTATTGCTTACAGAATCCATCACAGCTTTGCACCTTCACTGGTGGCCCAGAAAATATGGGGATTCTGCGACGAGAAAACTTCTTCATAATACAGAGGAATGATAAGGAATCGAATGTTGGGTTCCTAATGGAGCCCATTTAATGATTTGACAGCTCGCCTCATTATCCAAGTCAACAATCTATAGGTAAGTGATGATAATTAACAAATACTTATCTAGCTTTTAATCTTAACTAAATTCCACATAAACCAAGACGGAACATGAATGAAGCTATAGGTAAGTGATGATAATTAACAAATACTTATCGAACTGCTAATCTTAACTAAATTCCACATAAACCGCGACGGAACATGAATGAAGCTATAGGTAAGTGATGATAATTAACAAATACTTATCGAACTTCTAATCTTAACTAAATTCCACATAAACCGCGACGGAACATGAATGAAGCAGAACACTGTTGTAGATCACAACTCATATTAGGCTAATGAATAATAATTCTGAAAGGTTGTCAATCCACCAAATATAATTAAGCTACATTCAAAATATGAGTATAATGGTGAGTATGGTCGAATCTATAGGGAACGAGAATTAAATTCTCTTAAATAAAATTAAACAAAATTGAGGGGTTTTGAGAAATATACACTTAATTAACTAAATATTATATTAACCAATCTAACAATCATAAGCATACCCGATATCAATGCACACAAAACAATTTGACAAGAACAACTATCAAAATAGAGACAATAATAAGAAGATAAAATTTTGATTCAAGGGTTCGATATTCAATTATACTATCGATCATAGACCAACAAATGGATTCTTGCAAATTCAAGCAATTAACCTAGGATTTATTAGGATAGCCTTATAAATCTTTTGTTTTCCTAATTAATTAACCAAACCTAGCATCCGATCAATTTTTATTATTAATCAACTAGGCACGATAGCGTTCCTTGTCAATTAATAATAACATTAATCTCAAGCGAAAACAAGTTAATACTAATACCAATCATTAGAATAGCCCTAACTATCAATATTAGCCCTATAAGTTCAATTAGATTAAGCAAATTATGATAGCATAATTTACCTATTCTAATGCTACAATTCTTCATTTATTTACACTACTAGGAGTATAAATTCATGAATAGCTATAGGAGAATAAATAATCATTTGATTTGTCAATTCAAATTAATATAAATCTCCATTAAAATCATTTAAACCTATTAGTACTTGAATATAAAACAAGAAAATCAATACATATCACAAGCCCTCGCAATAATATAACCGAAATACAAAACTCTTAAATCAAAACGTAAACTTAGCCACTCATACTATAATAAATCATAAACATAAACAACATTATTTAATACAAGAATAAAATAAAGAAAAAAAGATAAGATAAAGTAAAAACTTACTACAAAGGGAGAGAAGAAAATGTGTCTTTTCTTTTCTCCAAAATGTATATCTCTACAAAATGTTCTTCAAAAGCAAGAAAAGAAGAAAAAATTGGTATTCTCTCTCCTCTCTCTTTGATTTTCGGCTGCTGCTTCAAGAAGTGGGGGAGAAATTTTTATTTCCCTACTCATAAGACTTCTTGGGCTCCAAAATGGGCTTTTGGTAATTAATTTGGAATCAATAACAAAAGCCAAATAACAATAATCATAAGCCCATAAGAGAAATATGGGCTTAACTCTTGGTTTTCGGTTGTTTTCACATTGGCTCGTTTCTTTCGCTAATTGCCCATTTTTTTGATTTTTTTCTCCAATCGCAATTAATTATTTTCCTGAAATAAAGAATGGTTAATTAGATCAATTAATTGCATTTTGGAAACAAAAATAAGGAGGTTATGCATATAAAATATAGAATATTATAAATATATCAAATCCTCCACACCAAGCAAAAGATACTTCTTTTTGCCTAGGCTTCGACTTCTTTTTGGCTAAAAGATACTTCAATGTTGTATGATCAGAGTACCTTAGAACCAAGCAAATAAGACCGAAAATTATCTAGAGCAAAAGCAATTGCAAGAAGCTCTTTTTCAGTGGTCGTGTAATTGCGTTGAGCCGAATCCAAGGTTCTTGAAGTATATAAATGACATGACTCTTCTTATCAATCTATTGGCCTAAGATAGCTCATACGGCATAGTTGCTCGCATCTAGAGGTGGGTACGGTTCCGGTTCCAAATCGGAACCGCCGGTCAACGGTTCGGTTCAACCGTTGACCCAGTTCCGGTTTGGAATCGAAACCGTCTTTGGGACGGTTCGGTTCTGGTTCTCATTTTTTGGAACCGGAACCGCCGGTTCCGAACCGGCAGTTCCGGTTCCTGGTTCCCAGTTCCCGATTCCCGGTCTGCCCATTTGAAAATTATAGCCGCTGGAGATCAACGACTGAGATTAAATAGCCGTTGATCTTCAACAGCCCAGATCTTGTAACTGTTGGGAACCGGCGGTTCCGAATCAGAACCGGGAACCGGCGGTTCCCAACGGATCTTTTGATTTTCTTTTTCCTATAAATACCCCTTTCTACTCATTTTATTTCACAATATCTAATCTCTCTCAATTTCTTGTGATCTCTCTCAATCTCTCTCGCATCTTTCTCAATCTCTCGCAATTATCTTGTGATCTCCCTCAATCTCTCCCAATTATCTTGTTATCTTTCTCAATTTCTCTCGATTATCTTGTCATTTTTCTCAATCTCTCTCTCTCAATTATCTTTATATTCTTTATCTACTTATCTTTCTCAATGTCTCTCAAAATGTCGAGCTCAAGCCAAAGAGGACGTAGAGGTAGAGGATCATCTTCTTTATCTCGACAAGCAAAAAGGAAAATCGGTTATGCCGACGAGTACAAGTGCCGGAACCGGAATGCCACCACCATCTCCTTTGGTTCCAAGATATCTCAATCTTGATAGTGAAGATATTAAAATTCTGGTCGAGTGGCAAGAAGATTTTGAAGCTCAATTAGGTTTGTGTTTATTTTATAAAATATCTCTCTTAATATTATTTTATACTTTTTCATTTTAAATATCTCTCTCAACTATTTATGTTTAATAATTTATTATGATTATCAATTTAGGTGCACAAAACGAATCTAACGAAGAAGAACGTCTTCCAACTCAAGAGACTCAAAGTCAAAGTACGCGGCAAACTCAAAGTGGACGAGATGAGGCACTAAGATCGGATATCTTTTCCGTTCACTTCAAAAGAGATATACAAAATAATAAAGCAATTTGCAACTATTGTGGGGTGGAATATGTTTAAAAAGGAGGAGGTTATGGCACGCTCAAAAAACATTTGCAACGTCTCCATCCGGACAAAGTCGAAAATGATCGGCGTCAAACACAAATACCTCATGGAGGATTCACCGGATCCACCGATGAATCACAAGGTACGGCTTCTTTATTTAAATATTCCGAACCTTTAATGAGAAAATATTTATCAAAAAATTGTTTGTGGCATGTCTTTAACTTTTCATTTTGCTGAAAATAATTTGTATAAAAACCTTGTGTCACTATCAATGAACCCTCAAGTGTCCGGTGTTTCACGTAGAACATTAGTTCGTGATGTTGAAAAAATTGTATGTGAATATAAGTTGGCTTTAACTGATATGTTTAGTTATTTACAACAAAAAGTTTCAATTTGTGTGGATATATGGGCGGATCATTGGAGAGAACATAGCTTTTTAGGACTTACTTGTCATTGGATAAATAATTCATGGACAATGCAAAAAAGATTACTTGCATATAGAGAATTTGATCAAACACACACGGCCGCAAATATTTCTCATAAAATTCATACTATTTTGCAAGAATATAATTTAGTTACAAAAAAATTTTCAATTTCATTTAACAATGCTAGTGCTAATACTGCTAGTTTGCCATTATTAATTCAAATTTGTCAACTATCATTTCAGGGTAGATTTTTTCACATTAGATGCATGTGTCATGTTTTAAATTTGTGTGTACAAGATGGCATGGAACATTGTAAAGCACATATAGGTCCTATTAGATTAACAATTGGACATTTAAAAAGACATGCAACTTTATGCAAAAAATGGAGAAGATTTTGTAAAACATATGGTATGAGTGAACCCAAAAAAATCACTAAAGATGTGCCTAATCGTTGGAATTCGACATATAAAATGTTGAATTCTTCTTATGAGGTTAGAAATGAATTATGTACATTTTTTTCACAAGAACAATTAGGCATTCCTTTATTTCCAAGTTCATGGGATACATGTGTTGAATTAATGTCTCTTTTGAAATTTTTTAAAGATGCAACGAAAGAATTATCCGGATGTTACTATCCCACTTCTCCTTTAGTTGTAGATCATTGTGTTAAAATTGCACTTATTTTACAATCATATTATTCGCATGACACTTTACAAAATTGCATTGCAAGCATGAAAAGTAAATAGTTAAAGTATTATCAAGAAATTCCCGATTTATTTTTAATTGCAAAACTTTTAGATCATAGGATTAGAGAAGATGGTTTAGAAGAATTACTAAGAATGTATTATGATGCATTATTTCCGGTTAAGGATGATGACACTCCTAATCCGCATATAATTGTAGGTAGCACAAAACAATTACTTTATGATTGTTTTAAAGAATATAAAATTTATTATGGTGATAGTTTAAATAGTGAAAGCGGTCATGGAAATGATAATATTGGTGGAGGTAGTTCGATTTCGGATCAACCCAAACATCATCAAGATCCGAACTTTCAACACCTTAATCAATATTATAGGTTTTATGATATTAGAAAATTAAAAAAAAAAACCTAGGAGTAATAGTCTTTATCAAGAAGTAGATAATAATATATCTACTAATTTTGAAGAACTTGGATTTGATACACCTAACGAGCTTTTGAGATGGTGGTCTCAAAGAGCAAAAAACTTTCCTATTTTATCACTAATGGCAAAGGAAATATTTGCGCGCCCAACATCCACCGTCTCAGTTGAACAAGCATTTAGCACCGGCGGTTATATTTTGGATCTTCGAAGATCCAATTTAAAGGTGTAAAATCTAGAAAATCAAGCTTTACTTCATGATTGGTCGAACGCCGAGGTAAGAAAATAAGAAGTAAATTTTGATGAAGACGATGAGGATGAAGATGGAAACGAGTATTCGACCACATCCGGGAGTGATTGAGTCACGCCACTAAGCCACTTCTCAAGCATCAAGGTAAGAGAACTACGTCGACTTTGATTCCTCAACTATGAGGATACGTAGGCAACTTAATTCTAAATTAGAAATTAAATTTTAATTTCTAATTTATAGTTAAGCTCAAGTCTTTTTTTTCTCTCTCTTCTATTTTTTTTAATATGTTGTAATTGAAAACTTGTAAAGTTGTAATCTCTTGTTAAAAGAAGTAAATGTTTTTAGGTAAGTTAATTTTTTGGTGTAACTTTTCTATTTTTTTTTTTGTAATTTTATTATAAGTTGTAAAGTTAAGTTTTGATTGTTGTAATTTTTTATTTGTAAAATGTAATTGTTTTAGTTAAGTTAACTATATATTCAATTCAATCTCTTGTGAATCAAATTCAAAAGACCAAAAATAAATTTTGAAAGTTGTTAATTATTATAAAAAAAAAATAAACAGAACCGTGGAACCGGAACCGGAACCGGAACCGGAACCTGGGGAACCAGCGGTTCCGAAACCGGAACCGGAACCGTATATATGGCGGTTCAGTTCCGGTTCCACCCTCCACGGTTCCGATAACCAGCGGTTCCGGAACCGAAACCGGAACCGTGGAACCGTGCCCACCTCTACTCGCATCACACATGATTTGGAAAGACAAATTCCAATCGGGTGATTGGATAGTTGGAGCAATGGTCAACATACACTTGAGCTTGTTAAACGCCAACTTGCGATCATCACCAAACTCAAATGGTACCTCATTTTGGAGTAATTTGGACATTGGCAAAGCAATTTTCGAAAAATCCTTGATAAACCTAAGATAAAATCTTGCGTGCCCAAGAAAAGCTCGAACCTCTCTAACATTAGTAGTATAGGGTAAACTTATGATCAAATCAACCTTTGCTTTATCGACTTCAATCCCTCTAGGAGAAATCACATGACCTAATACAATGCCCTCAGTCACCATAAAATGACATTTTTCATAATTCATTACCAAGTTAGTTTCAACACATCTTTTCAAAATTTTAGACAAATGGCCTAAATAACCATCAAATGAATCATCATAAATGGTAAAATCATCCATAAATACTTCAATGCACTTCTCAATAAATTTTGAAAAGATACTGAACATTCATCTCTGAAATGTACCTGGAGCATTACATAGATCAAATGGCATCCTTCTACAAGCAATTGTTCCAAAAGGGTATGTGAAAGTTGTCTTGTGTTGATCTTCTTCGGCGATCACAATCTGATAACAACCTGAATACCCATCAAGAAAGCAAAAGTAAGTTTTACCAGCCAATCTTTCTAACATTTGATCAATAAAAGGTAAAGGAAAATGGTCATTTCTAGTAGCTAGATTTAGCTTTCTAAAATCAATAACCATTCGTCATCTATTTTGCACCCTCATAGGCACCAACTCATCATTTTTATTTCTTACCATAGTGATGCTCGTTTTCTTGGGTACGACATGGATCAGGCTCACCCAATTACTCTTTGAAACAGGATATATGATGTTAGCTTCACAAAGTGTCAAAATCTCTTTCACCACGACTTCTTTCATCACCGGATTTAGCCGTCTTTGGGCTTGTCTTACTGGTTTTGCATCATTCTCCAGGAGAATTATATGCATACAAATCGCCGAACGTATGCCCTTGATACCTGCCATGGTCCACCCGAGTGCAGTCTTATATTCCTTTAAAACTTGGGTCAGCTGTTTTTTTTTATCATCAGTCAACCGGCTCGAGATGATCACCGATAAAGTTTCCTTATCTCCCAAATAGATGTACTTCAAATATTTTAGTAAAAATTTCAACTCCAACTTGGGGGCCTGCACAACATAAGGTAGCAATTTTTCATTTGAAACATGAATTTCATCAATTAAATTTGTTACCCCATGTGTGTTTTAATCAAAGATTGAGATATTTCTCAGGCTTCAGCTATTTCTTCCTCCACATACAATTGTGCTTGCATATTGAATCTTTCACCTTCGTAGTCTTCCTCAAACACATCCTGCACAATGGAATCAACTATATCAATAGAACACATAGAATGATTCTCTGAAGAATATTTTTTAGCATAAAAAATATTGAATTTATCAATCTCTCCGTCAAACTTGACGGAGAGTGTACCCTCATCCACATCGATATTTGTTCTTGTAGTCTTCATAAATGGTCTTCCCAACAAAATAGGGGTAGAGCTAGTGATGGTGTCTTCTTCCATTTTCAAGATGTAGAAATCTGCTGGAAAAATCAACTCGTTAATCTGCACCAAAACATCTTCAACGACCCCTTCTGGGTAAGCATTAGAACGGTCTGCTAACTGAATGACAACTCGAGTATCTTTCAAGGGACCCAAATTCAAAGCACAATAAATTGATATGACATGACATTTATAGATGCACCTAAGTCTAGCATGGCACGCTCAATCTTCAGATTTCCAGTAACACAAGGCATAGTAAACATACTGGGATCCTTGTATTTATTTGGAAATAACTTTTTTATCATAACAAATACATTCTCTCCCACACTAACCTTCTCATCGTTTCTGAATTTCCTTTTGTTAGTGCACAACTCCTTTAGAAATTTAGCATACTTCGGGATTTGCTTAATGGAATCCAACAAAGGAATATTTATCTCCACTTCTCGAAAGGTTTCCAATACTTCTCTCTCATTATCATCCTTCTTGGATTTTACTAACCTACTAGGAATGGAGGAACAACCACATTAGAAGTACTAGGTGAAGAGTGTGGGAAATTTACCTTTTTGTGGTCCTTGGACTTTTCCTTGATGATTTCTTCCGCTTATTTCTCTCTTTTTTTCCTTCATTGGTATTTTCAAGCGAAGAAGGTCCCGATTGTATTTCCTTTCCACTTCTCAACGTCATTGCACTTGCATTTTCTCTTGGATGTACCTCCGGTTGAGATGGAAATCTTCCCGAATTTTGAGCTTCCAATTTACCAACAAATGTTGCCAATTGGCTAAGTTGGTTTCCAAGGCTTTGAATGTTTGTTCTTTGCTCTTGAATGCTAGCTCTCGTCTCTTGCTGAAATTTTTGAGTGTTTACTGCTAGAGCTTTCACGATATCTTCCAAAGACATTCCGGATTCTGAAGGTTGAGCTTGTGGTGGTGGTAGTGGTCTTGTATACCCTTGGTGAGGAAAAATTTGTTGGCCTCCTTGATTCTTGTAGCTAAAGTTCGGGTGGTCTCTCCACCCTGGATTGTAGCTATTTGAATAATGATCATATTTTCGTTGAGGTTGTCCCGAAAATCCTTCCATGGCAATAGCTTGTTGAACATCTTCTGGCAATGAGGGACATCTATCCGAACCATGACCAACAACCGAGCAAATCCCGCATACTTGAGCTTGTGGCATTTGTCCCCCTACAAACTTTTCCATCAAAGATGTGAGCGCTTCCAACTTTTGATCGAAGGAGCTCGTGTTCACTTCATTAACTTGATGTGGAATACTATCTTGTCGAGTTTCAAATTGTTGTGCATTAGCAGCCATGCTCGAGATGAGACTTCTAGCATCTTCTGGTGTCAAGCTAACCAAAGCTCCTCCACTTGCAGCATCAATCATGTTTCTATCAAAGGTCAAGAGCCCTTCATGGAAGTATTGGACGAGTAATTGCTCTGGAATTTGATGTTGAGGACAACTAGCACATAATTGTTTGAATCTCTCCCAATACTCATATAAAGTCTCACCACGTTGCTGTCTAATTCCACATATATCCTTCCTAATATTGGCTGTGCGTGAAGCTGGATTTTTTTTTTCAAGAAACTGCTTCTTCATCTCATTCCAAGTGGCAATAGATCCAGAAGGAAGATAATAGAGCCAATCCTTAGCTTTGTCAGCTAAAGAGAATGGAAAGACCCGTAGAGAAATTTGGTCTTCCGTCACATTTTGAGGCTTCATTGCAGTGCAAACAACATAAAACTCCTTCAAATGCTTATGAGGATCTTCACCTGTAAGTCTACGAAAGATAGATAATAAGTGAATAAGACCGGATTTCAACTCAAAAGTAGCATCGGTAGAAATTTGAATGCATAATGGTTGTTGATTAACATCAAGGTTAGCCAGCTCCCTTAAAGTCCGTTGAGCTGGAACTTCCATGTCTTCTTCCTTTGTCTTACTTTCTTCAAATTCAGTATCTACTTCAGGTTCAAACTCGATCCAATCTAAAGCCAAATTCAAACCAGGGGATGATGAAGATGATTGTTGAGCTCGTAGTCTAGCTTCTTTCCTTAAGGCCTTTGCAGTTTTCTCAACTTTTGGATCAAATATCAATTCACCTGTACGAGAAGAACGAGACATAAACCAGAAACAAGGAAAAACCTAACTCAAAAGAAATTAATTCAACACCGTTCCCTGGCAACGGCCCCAAAATTTGATAGGTTATCAATCCACCAAATATAAATAACCTACTTCCAAAATATGAGTATAATGGTGAGCATAATCGAATCCACAGGGAACGAGAATTAAATTCTCTTAAATAAAATTAAACAAAATTGGGGGGTTTTGAGAAATTTTCACCTAATTAACTAAATACTATATTAATCAATCTAGCAATCACAAGCATTCACGGTATCAATGCACACAAAACAATTTGACAAGAACAACTATCAAAATAGAGACAATAATAAGAAGAAAAAAAATTGATTAAGAGTTCGATATTCAATTATACTATAGATCATAGACCAACTAATGGATTCTTGCAAATTCAAGCAATTAACCTAGAATTTATTAGGATAACCTTATAAATATTTTGTTTTCTTGATTAATTAACCAAATCTAGCATCCGGTCAATATTTATTACTAATCAACTATGCACGTAGCATTCCTTGTCATTTAATAATAGCATTAATCTCAAGTGAAAACAAGTTAATACTAATACCAATAATTAGAATAGTCATAACTATCAATATTAGACCTATAGGTTCAATTAGATTAAGCAAATTATAATAGCATAATTTACCTATTCTAATGCTACAATTCTTCATTCATTTACACTACTAGGAGTATAAATTCATGAATAGTTATAGGAGAATAAATAATCATTTGATTTGTCAATTCAAATTAATATAAATTTCCATTAAAATCATTTAAATCTATTAGTACTTGAATATAAAACAAGAAAATCAATACATATCACAAGCCCTCACAATAATATAACCGAAATACGAAACCCTTAAATCAAAACGTAAACCTAGCCACTCATATTATAATAAGTTCTAAACGTAAACAACATCATTTAATACAAGAAATAAAATAAAGAAGAAAAGATAAGATAAAGTAAAAACTTACTACAAAGGTAGAGAAGAAAATGTGTTTTTTCTTTCCTCCAAAATGTATCTCTCTATAAAATGTTCCTCAAAAGCAAGAAAAGAAGAAAAAATTGGTATTCTCTCTCTTCTCTTTTTTATTTTCGGCTGCTGCTTCAAGAAGTGGGGGAGAAATTTTTATTTCCCTACTCTTAAGACTTCTTGGGCTCCAAAATGGGCTTTTGGTAATTAATTTGGAATTAATAACAAAAGCCCAATATCAACAATCCTAAGCCCATAAGAGAACTATAGACTTTAGTCTTGGTCTTCGGTTGTTTTTACATCGGCTCGTTTCTTTCGTTAATTGCCCTTTTTTTCGATTTTTTTCTCCAATCGCAATTAATTATTTTCCTGAAATAAAGAACGGTTAATTATATCAATTAATTGCATTTTGAAAACAAAAATAAGAAGGATATAAATATAAAATATAGAATATTATAAACATATCAAACTCAAACCAATATTTAAGAGAATAATCATTCACAATCCCCTTGTTTGGTAGATGGAGAAGAACTTACTATTTCTATCATTTGCTAAGTGCTGCTATCTTTCTGAAACAAAGATGATTGAAGCAAGTTATTGGAGTGTGAGTTCTTCTTCTTTCGAAGCTATTAACTCCAAGAGGTTGTATATCTCTTCACACAGTGGATGAGCTTTATCACCAGAGACAAATGCAGAAACCTCATCCCTGATTTTTATCCATGACCATCCAGGTTCCTTAATAACACCTTTCGACTTCATCTCTTTCCTCACCTCTGCAGCTTCTCTCCATTTCCCTTTCGAAGCATAAATATTCGCCAGCGTTATGTGGGCCCCTGCACAATCGGGACCCAATCGAAGAACCTGCTCTGCTGCAGTCCTTGCTCGTTCCATATCACCTTTTTCTCTACTTGCTCTTAGCAGAGTTGTCCAAACAACATCATCCCGTGCGAATGGCATACTCCTTATCATGTTCTCAGCCTCAGGTAATCGTCCAGCTCGACATAGGAGGTCTATCATGCAACCGTAATGCTCTTTACAGGGGTTTATTCTGTATTCTTTTGTCATTGATTCAAAATAGTGAAAGCCAAGGTCTAGAAGTCCAACATGGCTACAAGCACCTAGAACGCCAATAAATGTAACAGGGTCTGGCCTCAATCCGAAATGAGCAAGTTTTTCGAACAAATCAATAGCTTCTTGGCTGTATCCATGTTCAGCATATCCATTGATCATGGCTGTGCATGATATGATATCATTATTCTCTGACAGAGAAAACGTTTTTTCTGCATCTCTTATGCTCCCACATTTTGAGTACATATTTATCAAAGCACTTTGTATTAGAGCTGTGTGATCTAAACCAACAGTCAAAGCATAAGCATGAAGCTGTCTGCCCTGCTCGAGAATTGCCATGCTTCCGCAGACAGAAAGTACACTAGAAAGAGCATATTCAGTAGGCTTTGGTCCCTCTCTCCTCATCCAAGATAGAAGCTCAAAGACCTCCTCTCCGCACCCTCCTTGAGAATAACCTGAAATAATGCTACTCCATGAAATGACATCTCTTCTGGTCATTCCATGAAAAACTGCTGAAGCTAAATTGATCTGTCCACATTTTGAATACATTGTCATGAGAGAATTCGCGACAGATAATGACTGTGCAAGACCCACTCGCACAACATGTGTATGCAATTGTTGTCCCCAGTCAATTCTTGCAATATTCCCAATGGCTGAAACAACTGCTGCATAAGTATACTCATTAGGACATATACCGCACTCTCTCATTCTCAAAAAGGTCTCGATCCCCTGCTGGTCATGACCTGTCTGAACATATGTAGTTATCATAGACGTCCAAGAAACCACATCTGGTTTAGTCATGTTTTCAAACAGACGCATACCATACGCTAGTTTCCCACACTTATTATACATGGTGGCAAGACTGTTAGCCACGTATGAGGTTGTATCGACACCCTTCTTTATTGTCCTAGCATGAATCTCTCTCCCATATTTTAATGACTCCAGATCAGCCGATGCCTTCAACGCAATGGCATATGTGTAAGAATCATATTCCACACCGTCCCTCCACATATTACCAAAATATGATAACCCCTTTGAGTTATAACCAGCACGTACAAGCCCTGTGATGATGGCAGTCCAAGACACTACATTTCTTAATGACATCTCGTCAAAGAATCTACAACCCTCGAAAACTCTACTGTGCTTCATGTACATATCAAGTATTGAACTTCCAACAAAGACAGAGTTCACAAAACCAGATTTCACTGAATAGCCATGTAACACCTTCCCGCAATTCACATCCGCAGTTTGCCCACACGCCTTCAGAGAAAGGCTAAGTATGAACTGGTCCATTTGGGTGCTCGGGGAAACCCAAAATTTTAAAAACAAACACAGCGCTGCATATGAATCAGAGTCGTTCACGTAGCCCGAAATCATAGTAGTCCAAGAGATTTCATCTCTGTGAGGCAATGCATCAAACAAGTTGCGGGCACGTCTCAAGTTGCCAGTTTTTATCAGATGCTTCAGCTGAGAGTTGATTTCCACCATTTTACATTGCATGTCTTCATGTTGATTTGATACCGAGGGAACTTGATCTTCTTCAGAAAATGAAATGTCTATAGAATCAGCGTAAGCTGAGAATGATTTTGCATATAATTTTCTTGCGATAACAGGCCGCAGTGATAAGATCATGATTGAGGAATGAGTCACCAAAACTTCATTTTCCCATTTCCCTGAAACGAGAGTATGCACATGCTGTAAAAGATTCCCACTAAATGTACAGAATTTTTCTTTAATTTCAAGTGATGAAAGTTGAAACCAGGCAACGTTTAGTTATTTTATCTTCTCTTTTTCGATAATTAGGCATCATTAAACTCCCCGACCATCCGCACTCTTAAATCATTTATTTACACTTCTTTAAATTTTAACAAAATTAAATTTTATTAAAATAACTAATATAATTGTTTTTACATATATATATTTAAAAATAATATTTCTTTTTATTTAAATTTAATTTTTAAATATATTGATAACTGTTCATAAATAACAACGAGTGTTAAGTGGTGAGAGTAGATATATAATATAGTCATGATAGACAAATTGTGAATGTTTCTTATTTTGTTTTGGTAAGTTGTGAAATGTCTCATTTTAATCCCATCCCAATAAACTTTCAATTTTGTGATACTTTGATTAATGTATTATTATACAAATTACTTATTTACTAATTATATTAAAAATTCTATTTTATCTTTTTTTAGTTCTTATCCACCAAAATTTCATTTAGTAATTTATATGAGAATTAATATTTTTGATATATATATATATAGTTTTATGAATGATTTATAAATTCCATCTATATACTAAGTATGTAATTAATTGTAGAATCTCAATCGAGGGTCTAGATGTTTGGCCAAGTGGATAAAAAGCTAAGGATTAACAAATTTTTTGGACAAGATCGAGCTGGTAGGCGCTCAATTGAGAGCTATTCTCTCGCCCAAGCAAATTTTAAGCGATTTTAATAAATTTATTTTCGTTTTTACTAGGTTTCGTCAACCTTCAACCCATGTATATCTTATTTCAGGAATTGAAAATAAAGTTTTTCAATATGATCGTCATAAGCATAATTTAACATCTAATTCATCTTGGAGATGTAGGAAGATACAATAATATTAGAGGGGTTTTTCATTCTTTTCTTTGTCTTGTTTGTTTAGTTAAACATGGATATACATTTGTCTATGATTTTCGACAATCATGCCTTGCTAAATCCTCTTGATATTTTAAGATTGTTATAGTTTGATGAATGATTGAGTTTATAGAAATATTTTTTTATTCTCTACTTATATGTTCTTGCATTTAGTAAATTTTAATTATTTAACGGTAACTGAGCTTACATGATTGACAAATTCAGGATTCAAAATATGCGAATTTGATATTGATTTTAGAACATATAACATAATTGATTACTTAACCAAGAGGTTGATGATTGTTGTGAAGAGAATATCAATTCTATATGATTTTGGAGTTAAGTTTATATAGAATAAATATATTAAAATAAGTGATTAATCTATAATTAAACTCTAAAAAAATAATAGTTTAATTTCGTCATTGCTCTCGTAAAGAATAGATAAAAAAAAGTTAAAAATTCATTATGAAATCAATAATTTAAAAAATCATTAAGAATCTTGTTTCAAACTTGATCAAGTATAAAAAAGAAATCTCATTGGTATCTCTTATTTCTCTCATTTTATTATTTAATTTTTCATATATTCTCAAAACTTTAATCATATAAATAACATTATAATTAATATATCACATTACTTATTAAATTAGTCTCGATTTTTGAAATGACCTTACTCATTGCTTTTTATAAGCTATAACGTACACTTGGGGCACAGTTCAAAAGAATTATTTGACAAATAACTTATATTATTTACAAGTCATTTAAAATTAGTTGAATTCCATGAAAGATGTTGACTAATTATGGTTGATAATCAAAGTCCCATTAGAAAAGTTAGAGAGGGTTAGATAATATTTTGGTATAAATCATTTTATATAGATATTGTAATATTGTCATTTATGTATGAAATTTAAATATACTTTATTGAATCTACTTTTCATTCATTAATCATCAATACAATTTACCAAAGTTTAAAGAAAGTAAAAAATATTATAATAATAATAATAATAATAATAATAATAATAATAACTTTAATATAAATTAATAACTATTTAGACTTTTTATGAAGTCAAAGAAGGAACCTCACAAAAGACAGCTTCTCACATTTTCTTCCTTTATTTCACACTATTCTTCTAAAAAATATAGAAAAATAAATAAATAGAATTTATAAACTTTGTTAGAAAGTGGTGCAGTCAATAATCTTGAGCCTAATGAATATTTATTGTCAACTCTCATTTGAGCCAATATCTAAACTTCATTTAAAATTTTTTTTTTGATAAATAAAAAATATATGTCCCAACCTATTTAATTTTTATTTTTAAGTAATTTTTATTTTCTAAAAGAACAAAAGTATTGTCTCGTTTTACTAGTCAAAGTTAAAAATTAAAAATTTGTATTTCAAAAACACAATAAATATAATTGAATAAGTCAAATCATTAATATATGCAGTTGTATAAATACGGCTTTATAATTTTTTTAAAAATTATCTAATTGATAAAAAAAAAATTTGTACTTTTTAAAAATAAAACTATTTTTTTTATGAGTAATAAACTAAGAAAAAAAGGTTGGTGAGATGTGTGATCATGTGTGGGGATTCGATGTTTACAAAGTTGTCCTAACAAAACATACAAATAAATACATGATTTTCATCAATCTCACGTGACAATTTGTATGTCGTCTTAAGATATGCCCAAATCCAAACACGTGTATTCCATTTTTTGGGCTGGAAAATTAATTTTTTTTTTAATTCAGCTTGTTTACAGCAAGTTTCTTCATTTAATTAATTAATTAATTACAATTTTGAAATTATATGTTTTCTAATAAAATAATTGTTTATTTTCATTAAATTGATCTAAGTACAAAATGTAGAAATATTCTTGTTTCTATCTGTTAGCAATGGCTAAGGACAATCCCCCTCCACACATAGGACAATTCTTGGTATTTGTCTATTTGATTTAAATATTTTATTTATGGTATCGAGAAATATCAAATATGTTTGTACTGAATTAGAGAAGGGCAGAATAATAATTTCATAAAAGATCTCGATTGTATGACTATAAAGAATAATATAAATTTTGTGGTTGTTCTGAAATTTGTGAAGTGTATGTAAAATTATGATAAGATAATAATAAATATGTATTTAAAAGTAATTTTGTAATGATTAAATAATTGATTAATTATAAAGTAATTATTAAATTTATAAGAAAATTGGGTGGAAAAGAAAAAAAAGAAAAAGTAGTAGGTCTCGACTTCTTTAAAGTAAAAGGTTAAAGGACTGAATTCATCCTACCCAAAATGTAAGTCATATTAATATAACAATTAAATCGATATGTTTCTTTTCAAATGAGCTACGATGCAGTACAAACCTACCGTTTGAGATAGTTTTGAATAATTTAGGAATTTTAAAATATATTTTATCATGTAGAAATAAATTCCGTTTAAAATAAACGATATCATATAAGGTAAACAAAATTATCACTTAATTTATTTCTAAAAAAATAATGAAAAATACTATATTATAAGAGTTTATATAAATGATACTTCTTCCATTCCAAAATCATATTCTAAAAATAATTTTTGTTCGAAAAAAATTACGTTTAGAAAGTCAAAATCTTATTATATTAGTTAAAATGAGATTGAATTATATATAATTGAAGAAGTCTAATAAATTAATAAAAAAATATAAGTTCGGATTTATTGTTTATAGAAGATTGAATATTTATTGAATCGATACAAAAATAAAATAAATTTTTTTTTAAAGACTATATATGTGTATATATATATATATATTTTTTTTTTGGGAAATGTAAATATAAGAATTATTCATTTCTCCCTTTTTTAATTTTGTATATGAAATATGGTTACTGTGGAGAGTCGAGGAAAGCCGGTGAACGCGAGAGTTCAAACTCCACTACTCCATACTACACGCACTACATACTAGCACAGCCCACACCTACCTACCCCAACACCCACACCCCCACACCCTCCACCCCTCACCTCTCTTCCTATATATATACTGCAACGAACTCTGTCGGATATCCATTCTAGCATTTTCTTCCAATCCCAAGATTCCTCATTTATCACCATTTATTCAGGTTAGAATTTGGTGTATGGGCATGTTTGTATGCGTTTGCTGTGGCTTGATTTTGTCTATTTTCTCCGATCGAAAAGGGCTTTTCAATTTTCATGCAAATTCGCATGAACCAACTTCTTTGTTGTTTCCATATATAGCTCTTTCTGGATTCTCTTTAGATCTAATTTTCGGATCAGTGAGGCGTATTGAAGTTTTTTCTTTATCGGGTCGTCTTATATGATTGAGATCTATAAGTATTTGTGTATGTGTGTGTTTGCGCGCGTGTTTTGTGTAGAAAAAGGAAAGGAAGAATACAGGTCTGTAACGTAATGGTGAACGGAAGTTCCCTATGATGCAGTCAGATCAGATGCCTTAATTAAGACGGTTATTTTATTATTATTACAATTTTTGATGAATTAGTTCTGAAAATGATTTTAAATCCATATTACCTAAGGACATGCTTATAATGTGAAGCAATATCTTCATTTTTTTAGAGGAGGTTGAGGATCATTCACGAAATGTTTCCTGTTTTGTACTATGCTGTTCTTTAATCAGTATTTAATTGGGTTTGAATTTTTTATTTCAACAGGGTTTAATTTGCTCAAAAGTTGGACATGGAACCAGCAGGAGATTCAATTAAGCCACGAGGTAATCTGTTTACTCATTATCCTTTTTTTTTTTTTTTTATATACTGTTGTTCCACGAAACTAGCTTAGTACATGATATGTCTAGCTTTAGCTTCCCTGTGTTTTTATGGGTATTGTGCTGAATCTTGGGGTTTTCACTTAGCAAGATTTGATCTGTAGTTTAGTCTTTGATTATTGATTATTCTTGAAGTCTCTGAAGCACTCGGGGATGATTCTTTCACTTAGATGTGTTGTTTTAATACAAATAGGAAATTTTTTGTTGGGCATGATAACAACTCTTTATCTGGGACACACACATTAAACTTTTAGCTGGAAAAAAGCAATTCTTTCTGGAAAATCAATGAAAGTTATGTGCAATTGTAGAATTTTTTAATAATTGACAGTGTCTTATATTCATGTTGGAACTCAAAGACAGTTGACAGCTTTTTCTCCTAATGGGAGAACAAAATATGAAAACACTTGTAGGATGTGATGCTCTCTCGAGTTAAATTGGTTGTATCCTTTACCCCATCGGTTTCTGCCACCATTTCAGACTTGTTTATTATTAGTCCAGTCTTATAATCAGTGATTTTCATACCTTGTTTGAACAACTTCAATTGAAGCTTGAGCTGCTGCTCTTTGGCCCTTTAATGTTCCAACTCATCAGCTATTTTTGCTTTGTTTCTAGTGTTTGATGTGCTTTTCATTCTTGCATGACGGCATTTTCATTTTAATCTTTCAATCTTCAAATGAATTAATTCCTTATCTCTATAAAATTTTCTGTAATGTAGATGTTTGCATTGTTGGCGTTGCACGAACACCTATGGGTGGTTTTCTTGGTTCACTTTCATCAGTACCAGCAACCAAGCTTGGATCTATCGTTATTGAGAGTAAGATTACAGACTCAGCTTTCAATAGGCAGAATATTTCTTTTACGTGTTAGAAGTTACTGTTTTTTATCTTTTCGTGCAAATTTCCATCTTTCAGGTGCTTTGAAGAGAGCAAATATTGATCCATCACTTGTTCAAGAAGTTTTCTTTGGAAATGTACTCAGTGCAAACTTAGGACAGGCTCCAGCCAGGCAGGCAGCATTAGGTGCAGGAATCCCTAATACAGTTGTCTGTACAACCATCAACAAAGTCTGTGCTTCTGGACTGAAAGGTCTGGTTTATACCTTCGTAAAACGATAGTGCCCTGAAGAAGTTTACTTTGAACTAATAGGAACGCATTCTTTAAATGTGATGTGTGTTTGTGTGTGTGCGTGTTAATTTTTTTAAAACAAGTGTCTTTTCACATATTATGAAGACCGTTTTTTATTTTGGTGTTGACGATTTGACATTACAGCGACTATGCTAGCATCACAAAGTATCCAGTTGGGCCTCAATGATGTTGTAGTGGCTGGTGGCATGGAGAGCATGTCTAATGTCCCAAAGTACCTGGCAGAGGCAAGGTTGGTACTCTGAATATTTCCCTGAGTGAATGAGTTTCTTTATTCTCACTCGCTGATAGTGAACCTAATTGTAGAATAATTAGTTTGCTTATGTTTCTACATTATCCAATATTTCATATACTTACTTGTCCTGGCATATTCCAGAAAAGGGTCTCGACTTGGACATGATTCTCTTGTTGATGGAATGCTGAAAGATGGACTATGGGATGTTTATAGTGATGTCGGCATGGGAGTTTGTGCTGAATTATGTGCCGAGCACCATAGTATTACAAGAGACCAACAGGTTTGTTTCCCTCCTTCACTCAAGAAATTTACATTGTCCTAAAAATCATATAACGTTTAGAGGATCTTTGCTACAATATTTTCTCCATTTTTACTGCAAGTTGTTACATTCTGAAAGAATAACCCATTCGTTGCTTGCATCTGTAAGAAATTGTACTGTTGTCTCTTTCTCTCCCTCCCTCCTGATCAATGACTTTTCTTTCACTGTCAAACTCTTACTTGATCCATTTTCTCACTTTCTGTTTTTACCTCTCGTCATCTTTAAATCTGGTGCATATCTGTGTTTGACTTTATGTTTATTATGCTGCTAATCTTTGCAGGACGATTATGCAGTCCAAAGCTTTGAGCGTGGAATCGCTGCTCAAGATGCTGGTTCCTTCGAATGGGAGATTGTTCCAGTATGATAACTACACGTTAGCTTGTAGACACAAGTCATGTCTCTTGTTGCTTCGATATAAACTGTAGTCTTATGGATGCAGGTTGAAGTGTCTGGGGGGAGAGGAAGACAATCAACTATTGTTGATAAGGATGAAGGTCTTGGAAAGGTGAATTACTAGTCATTCCTCTGTGTGTTATTAGTATGGTATTTATGTTTTTCTGCTCAGATATCCCTCTTCTTTGCTTGTGTCCTTAATAGAGTATCCTTGGAAAGAAATGTTTTTTAGCAATAATACTACTATTTTAAAGGTCTGTACATGTAATTGAACAATGTTAAAATCATATCATTAGGCCGTGTTGATCTCACTTGTACGTATCCCATATGGAAGAAATTTTCAATTTGTTCCCTCTACTGATGATGAACTGTCTTAAATGTAGTTACAGTTCTGCATCTAGTAAATTAATAATCCATATATTAGATGGTGTGATGCATTTAAATTTACCATATTTCATGGAGATCGCTGCTATCATGAGTTTGTTTGCACGTAGTTGCATATTTACTTAGTCTGTAAATAGAATTAACTATTCCAAAGTACTAAATAATTTTTTTCATGCCAGTTTGATGCTGCAAAGTTGAGGAAGCTAAGACCAAGTTTCAAGGAAACTGGTGGTACTGTTACAGCTGGAAATGCTTCTAGCATAAGGTCCTGTGCCTTCCCTTTCCTCCTTCTCACTTAATCGTAATTTCTATTCATTGTACGAAATAACTCAACATAAGATAAAAACATACAACTCGTTAGAATTGCTGGGAATCCTTCTCTTTCCGGTTATGGAACAAATGGCGCATTTGAACTGCACCTATTGCATGTTTTCATCTCTTATTAATATTTGTTTTTTGCCATTTGTAAATTAATACGTTCTTGTATTTCCAATGGTTGCAAAACAGTCTTGGTCTCATGTAATGCAACTTCCTCGACTGCAAACCTAGAGCTGTCATGCCTAAAAATGTCTGTTAAAATGCTTTAAAACCTTGTTGATAAGCAAAATTAATTTCATCTGCAGTGATGGTGCCGCTGCTCTTGTTTTAGTAAGTGGACAGAAAGCTCTGGAGCTTGGACTTAAAGTCATTGCTAAGATCACGGGATATGCTGATGCAGCTCATGTACGTGTATACATGTCTTTGTTAGCAAAGTGCTAACCATCCCCCTTTTAGTTTCAGGTTGTGATGTTCGAGTTTGCTATATTGATGCATAAACTGAACATATTGGCAGGCACCAGAGATGTTTACCACTGCACCAGCTCTAGCAATTCCCAAAGCAATTTCAAATGCTGGTTTGGAAGCATCTAAAATAGACTATTATGAAATCAATGAAGCCTTTGCGGTATGATGTCACATTTCTTCATCTAGTAAAGCAAGAGAAGTCTGCCTACTACGAAAAGCTAACCATCTTATTCCACATATGTGATGACATGCAGGTCGTGGCTCTTGCAAATCAGAAGCTATTGGGTCTTAGTCAGGTCAGTAATGTCTCTGCTGATTACAATAAAAATAAGGGGTATTTATTTATTAACAAAAATGCAAAAAAATCAAACAGACCTTAAGTTGAGCCTATTTATAAATTGCATAAGTTTGTTTCCTTACAAATTGCACAAATTGAAAAGGGGGGAAGGTGTCAGAAAATATGAACCTCAAGGGGATGCGTGTAAATACCCTAAGGGGATATTTGTAAGAAAACTTTATTGAGCTCTTTTGCAATTATATTAAACCTCAAGGGTAGTATTTGTACCCCTAGTAATGAAGATATAGTTCTGCACTTACGTGAGAAGCAGTCTTGTGATGGGTTGGTTCCATTGCTGTATTTTGCAGGAAAAAGTAAACGTACATGGTGGAGCTGTGTCACTGGGGCATCCTCTTGGTTGCAGTGGTGCTCGTATCTTGGTCACACTTTTGGGGGTATGGTCTCCTCTCAGTTATGCTTAAGTTTCTTATTGATAATCTGTTGCTTTCCTCATTTGGAATGCGTTTGGAACTGTGTGGCTGGAAGGGTGTTCATCATCAGATGGGAATTTTCGCTATTAATAACCACTGAAAATTATGAAACTAGAATTTCGTACAAATTTCACTGTACTACAGCAGAGCGATGTGTGTGCTATCTTGGTTGACATGTTCAAAATCCATGTTTGTGTCAGGTGTTGAGGCAGAAGAACGGAAAGTATGGAGTCGGTGGTGTTTGCAATGGAGGAGGAGGTGCCTCAGCCCTTGTCGT
The DNA here is from genome assembly GCA_028749325.2 of Caryopteris x clandonensis. Taxonomy (NCBI): domain Eukaryota; kingdom Viridiplantae; phylum Streptophyta; class Magnoliopsida; order Lamiales; family Lamiaceae; genus Caryopteris; species Caryopteris x clandonensis. The sequence goes on from JAPYKT020000012.1 coordinate 400,688, forward strand.
AGAGCTTGTTTAATTTTTTTTTTCCATTTTTTGGTAAGTCCGATGCCCTCAAATCTGCATATTGGTCGATTCTACTCCATTATTAGAAAGCACACAAAATTGTACGTGATGTTAAGCTGCAACAAACACATACAATTTCTTGTGAGCAGTTCTTGTGTGATTGGTGAATCTTATTAAAAGCTGCTTTTGTTATATATATATATATATATATATATATATATATATATAACTAATTAAATCTCTTTCTCTCGCAGATTTCTTTCAGAGAATTGGGGAGATGAGATGGACAAAGCTGAGTAAGCTAGACTAGTTTTGTCATCTGAGTTATTTTCTCTGTGTGTGTGTTTTTAAGCCAATAAATTGACCTACTTAGATTGTAGTAGAAGAGTTCATCTGTAGCAGCAAAGTTTTATTACAAATATTTCATCTTCCAATCCGTTTTCTGTTGATATTAATTTGTATTTGTGGGGTGATCTCTTTGGTGGCTATCAATTCATAGATAAATTCAATATATAGTTTCCAATTAATAGAATGGAAAATTAAAAACAGTAAAGTTTATACTTTTCAGGAAAAGATTATAAATAAATAAATTATATATATATGTATAATAATTGATTGATGTTTAACTTATTGTTAAGGTATATTTAAAAGAAGTTAAATATTGGAATTTATGCAGAGTACATTGGTTGCACTGTGTAACCCAACTCGAATGAAAAACGTTATATGTATTATATAATAATAACTTAAAACACGATTTCACTTGTTTTCATAAAATAAAAAAGCGTGCATCAAATCAACCAATTTACAGCCCCTATTACTTCCTTACAAATAACTTCGTATTTCGAGGAAAATCCCATTCATTTGAAAGTAACAGAATACACATAAATTTTTCCTGCAATTACACAACACTGCAGGTTGACATATATCCATCGCATGGAAAGACAGGAGTACAGTATTGCAGAACACAAATCTTGAATACGAGCGCAAAGACATCAGTTGCTGGTACGTAGGAGAGCGCTTCCTTGTGATCATGAGCTGTACATACATGCATTGCGCCCACAATGATCAGTTGAGTAATCGAACAAGGGGAAATTACGCACATGCGTATAAGTTCTAGACTCTAGACGTCCCAAGCTTGCGTTCAAAAAGGCGTTGGAGGAGGAAAACTTGAAGGGAAGTAGCTCCAATGAGTGCTAAGGATTCAAGAATTGCCTTGTACACTGCTCTCTGCCTCATAGATTCATTCACTGCATCCAATAACAATATATGCGTCACTTTTTTTTGTTTAGTAAGACAAACAATGAACGATTAGATCAAAACTACTTGAGATGGAATTTAACCAAAGATAGTTTGGATCGTAACTAAAGCTCACAAAGAGAGCTTTTCCAACATGAAAATCTTCATCAGACTTTTGTCCCTCCTCTTTTTATTTCTCTGTTCGTGTTTTGGATTTGATACACAAGTGAGGATCCAACAAATTTCACTAGTTGAAGCAGACTAGCCGAGGGAGATGCGTTTGGAGAACATTAGGACTTACAAGGAAACAATAGAAATAACTTAAAGTTTGGTTAAACATGCTCCTCCTTAAAGTGGCGAAAGATTCTGACTCCAGGAGTTGATGATGAAAATGTACTTGGTTTCGCTTCCTTCAGGCATTTCAATTTTTATGTATTATAGCTAGATGTTCTAAAATTCTTTATCAAACGACAATGCATGATTAATTCAATAGAAAAGAAGCAATACTACTGTTAAAATTACTTTTTCTGATAATCTTCTTCCATCTAGAGGAGATGCTTGTTGCCGGGCCATCCATATTAGCTATATCCGTTTAACTAAGTTGTTCAGGAATTCATTTTAGCTATTGCTTTATTCTACCCGATCCTCATATTGGTGTTTTTTATGGATCGCCGAATCTTCTATGTCAGCTCGAAACGGCCTAGATATAGCCCCACAATTCACATCCCTATGAAGATATGAAGTTCCTCCAACAAAAACATCAACAACAACAAATGATCAAAAGTTACCAATTGCCTGTCGGTCCGTCTGTGCTTCTAACCAGTGTTGTTCGAACTGGATATTGTAGAGAGCTTCTTCTAACTTGGAAATCTGTTCCAGCAAAGGATTAAAATGCTCTGCACACAAGTCAAGAAAGAAGCCTCATTTATTTACACATGCACGATATCCTCTGATTCATTTTGCTTTTATTTCATATTCCAACTTTACTCAAAACTACAGAAAACGGGAAAGAAATGACGAAAAATGCAATAAAATATAGGTGAAGTATGGCATACCATCCTTTGCATGTTGCTCATAGTACCTAAAGTGACCAACATGTACGTCGAAATCAATGGTCTCATGAAAGGGGGATTTATTCGTGAAGCAAAACCGATAAACGCCTCTTTTCTGGGCCAAAAACTCGTATTTATCACTTGTTTTATCATTAAACTCACGAATCTTTTCCCCTGATGGCCCCTTTATCTGGTGACAATAAGTTACGGAAACATTACGACCAAAATCCAGAAATCCAACCCCGATCTCCTACTCGTAAATTGGTTTAAGTGCAATCGGAGATGCTGGACGATTTGCAGTAGAAAATCGGGATCGTAGCTCGAAAGAGAAGGTATTTATCCTTACCAAGAGATCAACGCCGGCGGCGTCGCCATTAAAATTCCAATTAGAGTCGGCTCTGATGACGACGAAGGAGACATAAACAGTGTCTCCCTCGTACTGGACATTATGGGACATACACTCCTCTTTGTCCATCACAAATCTGATCCCAAACCCTCCTCTGATCTGCAGCATCGACCATGTTATCGTCATCCATAATATCGACATTTTCCAGGAACCACTTCCCATCTGCACTCATTTACCCAAACAAATGAATAATGTAAGCATGCAAATGCAATATTGAAGGTTCGAGTTTCATGAAACTTACTGGCGGATGACTGTGATTTCGAGATTTCTTTTTTGTTGTGGATTGGAAGGGAGAGAGAAACGGGCTGCTTCTACTGATGTTAATAGTCTTTTTTTTTTTTTTTTTTTTTTTTTTTTTTAATATATATATATATATAATTAAATTAGTGATATATTCTAGATTAATAACTAATTCTTATATACTAATTGTTAGATCAGAATTCGTGCGCTTGTGTTCACTATTCGAATTATAATTGAACCATGCGGAAGCTAAATAGTAATTAAAAATAATGAATATTACATAATGCAGAATCAGCTAGATCATGCTTATAGCGCACAGTTAGTCAGTAACCACAAGAAAATCACACGTAGAGTGTCAAAATATGCATATCTCCCCCTGACAACCAAGTCCCCCCTTAATTTGAGCTTTTCTACTTAAGTACTATTCACTATCTCGTATCCCCCTTTTTCCATGTAGATTCTACCACGCATTCACATCTTAAGAGATCATGCGATAGGTTAATTTCCACTAGTCTCATATTACTAGCCACCAGGCCCACTTACTCATACATCCCAATTTTCCATGGTTTACCCGTCAGTTTGTAGAGAGAGAGGGGGAGAGATCTAGAGAGAGATACTAAAAAATAATGAGGAATTACTACACAAGAGGATATAATTAATAAAAGCAGTTCAAACATTTATTCTTCTTTCAGCAGGCAATCCAGTTTGAGGATACACTAAGAAAAATTATGGTTCTCAATTCATATGTGTCTCTTTGGTTCACTTTTTCTTTTTAAGAACACAGTTTTAAGAGTAGATTTTTTATCACTCCTTCTGCAGAAACCTTGTGTAGTAGCTCGCAAACCACACAAGTAAGAACCACACTGGGAAAACTCTGTGACGAGCTCAACTGTCCTTTATAACCCCTTTTGTGCGAACCAGAGGAGAACACTTTGGTAGCTTTTACAGACCTATCATTTTCTGTGCATGATGCTCAATCATACGGCTGATAGCTTGTCACTGCATCATTTCAAGGTCGTAGCTCTTTCCAAAAAAACAATAAATTGAGACATATTAGATTCAAAGTTCAAGACAAACTGAATTTTAAACCTGCGTAGAGAGATAATTTAAGTCATATTTCCTCCAACCCCCTTTTTCTCTCATTTATCTACTAGAGAGAATTCAAGGTTCTTCCTTTTTTTTCTTTTTTGTATTATTGAGCACAACAAATGCCCAATGATTTCTTAAGATAGATGAACCGTTGGGAATCCAGGGCATTGGTAAATATATCAGCTAGTTAGCTTAGAGTAGGAACATGCTCAAGTACAATAACATCTTCCTCAACCAATTCTCTAATGTAGTGATACCTGATGTCAATGTGCTTGGTTCGGGAGTGTTGCACAGAATTTTTAGACATATTTATAGCACTCATATTATCGCAAAAAAGAGTCATTTAGTCCAAGTTCATACCGTAGTCGCACAACATGTGCATCATTCATACCAACTGTGAACATGAACTCTCTGCCGCAATGTATTCAGCTTCTGTTTCTTACTGAGCCATGACACTAGATTGTTTCCAATAAAGAAACATCCTCCCGAAGTGCTTTTCCGATCGTCTATATTACCGGCCCAATCACTATCAGAGTATCCTGCAAGAATAGGCTTAGTATCGAAAGAATATTTTAGTCATAGTCTGTAATACCTGCCACATAGTGTATAATTCTTTTTACTGTCTTGAGGTGTGATTCATTTGCATTGAATTGATATCTAGAACACAATCCCACACTAAAACTTATGTCAGGTCTACTTGCAGTAAGGTACAAGAGACTCCCTATCATGCATCTATACAGTGTTGGGCCAACGCTAGTTCCACTTTCATCTTTAAACAATTTGGTATTGGTTCCTATAGGTGTTTGATCAATCTTGCAGCCTCCAAAACCAAATTTATTTACCAGGTTTCTGACATATTTCCCTTGATGTATCATGATTCTATTTTTGCTTTGTTTAACCTACAGTCCAAGAAAGTATGATAGCTCACCAATGATACTCATTTCAAATTCTTGTGACATTACCTGGGCAAAGTCATTCACTTTGTTTTTAGATATAAAGCCGAACACAATGTCATCCACATAAATGTGTACAATGATAATGTCATTGTTTGGCCACTGAGTGAACAAGGTCTGGTCCAGCCCTCCTCGCTTGTATCCTTGTGCAAGTAGAAACTTCGTCAGTCTCTCATACCAAGCTCTCGGGGCTTGCTTCAGTCCATACAATGCCTTCTTCAGTTTGTACACATGATTTGTGTAATGTGGATCTTCGAAGCCTTCGGGTTGCTCTACATACGCTTCATTTTTTAAAAGACCATTTAAAATTGCACTTTTCACATCTATTTGATAAAGTATGAATTTTTTAATACAAGCAAAAGATAGAAGGATTCTCACATACACCAGTCGTGCGACTGGGGCAAAATTTTCTTCGAAGTCAATTTCTTCAACTTGCGTGTATCCTTGAGCTACCAATTTGGCTTTGTTCCTTGTAATGTTTCCATGCTCATCAGTCTTGTTTTTTTTTTTAAATCCATTTAGTTCCAATGATGTTTGCATTCTCCGGTCATGATACAAGTGTCCATGCATCATTTCTAGCAAATTATTCCAACTCCTCTTGCATGGCCAATATCCATTTGTCATCTTTGAGAGCCTCTTTAATGTTCTTAGGTCCGATCATAGAGGTATAACATACATGATGTACTAAACCCTCCATTTTGCAGTAATCAAGTTTTGGTTTTCCACGTGCTTTTACACCTTCATTGAGATCTACAATGATAAGTTATTTGGGATGTTCCTTTTGAACTCTGGTGGAAGGTTCATGGTTTTCAGACTCTTCGCTCTTTGGAGTCTAAACAGTCTCTCCTGTGTTTTCTCAATTTAGGTCACCTCTAGGTCGCACAGCAAATGAACCTGCTTCATCCAAATAAATGTCCAATATTTCCAAAGAGTCATCAAAGAAAACATTAGTACTTTCAATCAGTGTTAGAGTTCTTAGATTGTATACACGAAATGCTCTACTATTTGTAGAATAACCAAGAAACATACATGTATCGCTTTTGGTATCGAACTTACCTAATTGTTCTCGGTCATTATATACATAACAGCAGCCGAACACATGAAGATGACTGAGATTCGGAGTTTTGCCTTTTCAAATTTGATACGAGGTCATTCCCACTCCTTTCCTTAAGTAGACACGGTTTGAAACATAGCATACAGTGTTTACCGCTTCAGCCCACCATTTTTTAGCAACATTCTTGCCTAGCATCATAGTCCTGGTCATTTTCTGTAGAGTACGATTCTTTCTCTCGACTACTCCATTTTGTTGCGGTGTTTTAGGGGCTGAAAACTCATGAGTAATACCACATGAGGTGCAAAATTCAATAAAAGCATTATTTTCAAATTCTCGATCATGGTCACTTCGTATTCGAACAACATAATCCTGTTTTTTATTTTCAAGTAATTTTATCAGTTTCTCAAATTTTCCAAATGTTTCTGATTTTTCTCGAAGAAATCTTACCTAGGTATATCTTGAAAAGTCATCAACACACACAAAGATATACCTTTTACATCTAGTACTTTTGGGCTAAACCGGTCCCATCAAGTCCATGTGTAATAGGGTCATAATCTGTTTTGTGTAGACATCTTGAGTTCCTTTGCGTGAGTTTTTCACCTGTTTGCCAAATTGGCAGGGACCAAAGATTTCTTGATTCTTGTTTGGGAGTTTAGGTAACCCCCGAACACATTGGGATTTTGATAAGGCAATGAGGTGGTTGTATCCAATGTGTCCTAATTTTTTATGTCATATTTTGGTTGCCCCGGTGTTTGCATTATGATAAACATAATTCATGTCAAGAAAATAGCAGTTGTTAGTGGATCGGATTCCAGTGAGTATACATTGATCATCAATGTCAATAATCATGCATTTATCATGAGTAAAATTCATTCGTAGTCCTTGATCACATATTTAACTAATACTTAACAGATTTGCTTTAGATTTTCAACAAGAAACACATTAGACAATTTAGGTAAACCACATATATTAAGAATCCCTTGTCCAATAACACGTTCACTCTTACCATCACCAAACGTCACAGATTCCCCATTTATTGAAATGATATCAGTTAGATAAGTGGCATTTTCAGTCATGTGAAGTGAACATCCGTTGTCAAAAAATCAAGTTCTAGTGTTGTTTGCACCAAGAGAGATTGTCAAAGATGTAAGACACATGTTGTTCTTAACTACCCATATTTTTTATATGATATTTTATTATTGTTATTCTTCACCTTCACAGTTTTTGGTGATGTAGAACTTTTCACAGGAACACCGAACATATTCCAATTTAAGATGCTACCTGATCGTAGGTCATGTTTCATTCTGTAGTACTTAGGTCGAATGTGTCCAGGTGCTTCACAGTAGTGACATATAGGAATGAATTTTTTCGTACATATGGTGTTCTGTTTTCCTAACTCGTAGTATTTGGACCTTCTTGTTGGACCGTCGAGGAGTTGGCTGGTACAAAGATTGTTGTTCCAGATAATCTTTCTTTAGTGTATCCAATTTTGATTTTGTTACTTTATGATCTTCCATATGCCAGAATCTCATCAAATTTAGTTTTTCCTTTGTTCAGTCCTCGTATAGTTTGCACCACTTTGTCTAACTCAAACCGCAGTTCTGTCATCTCATTATCCTTGTCCTGCAATTTAGATAGATATAGTTTTTGTTAGTTTATTAGTTAATGATGTACTTACCTTGTGGTTGTCGTGAACAGATTTATGTGATGTTTCCAGATTGATTTTGAGTGACTCAATTTTCGTTGCTTGAAGTTGGACCTGATGTTCCAGATTTCTCACATTTCTTTGGGATGCAATCAGTTCATTGCTCAGTCGTTCATTGATCTCCCTTGTAATTTGTAGTTCATGTTTCACCCGGCTTAGTTCTTGACGTTCCATGGCAATGGTACCTTTACTTTTATATTCTTTCACTTGATTCTCCAGTCTTTGAATTACCTCAGTAGCTACTGTACATCTGGCTGTTACATCCAGGTACATTCTCTCCAGATCCTCCGGAGTTGGATCATCGAAATTTAGTTTTTCTGGAAGCTCCAGTTCTTCTTCAGTTCGCACCGAGGATGTGAGGCACAACAGATCTTTCGATGTATATGCAGCAAAGTTGCTGGGATAGGTTGTTTCTTTTTCGTCAGGTTCTTCATCTCCTTCTGACTCCGATTCACTCGAAGTGGCTTTTAGTGCTTTGTTCTTTCTCAGAAAATTTGGACATTCAACTTGATAGTGTCAATATCCTCTGCATTCCTTGGATTGGTTAGAATCTTTTCAATTACCTTGTTTGAAGTTTGGAGTTTTGAATCCTCCTTTGGCATTATCACCATAGTTCGAACTTTTGGTGAACTACTGCCTCTGGTTGTATTTTTTAACGAACTTGCTGTAATTCTTTGTCAATAGTGCCATTTTGTCAGCAATCTTTATCACATCATTCTCAATCAACTATGTAGTTTACTCAGACTTGAGTGCCATCCTTTTATTTTTGGGAACATCCATTCCATTGTTTATCTCAAAGGTCCTTAGTCTCCCATCAAGTCATCCAACGACATTGGGGTGACCCTCATGAAAGATTCTAGAACTGTAATATTCTCCCTAAATCTAGGAGCCAAGGTTCTCATAATTCTCATGATTTGAACATTCTCTTGAATTGCATCCCCAAGGGTGTAACATTGATTCACTATGTCACTGAACCTTGCAAAATACATTTCGATGTTTTCTTCTTCAATCATTTGAATCTCGTCAAATTGTGTGGCCAGTCTCTGCAGCTTTGATTTTCACATCGATTCATTTCCTTCAAATTGTTTTTGTAGTGCATCACATGCATCCTTAGCCATTTGACAGTGTATGATCAATTTGTGTCTCATCGGGTCAACAGAGGCCAGTATTACATATAGTGCGATGTAATTTGCATCTTTTGCACACTTTTCATCATCGTTCTATAGTGTTTTAGGTTTCTCAACGATCTTTGTTATGTCTTTACCATCATTCATTTACGGCCATGTCCACTTAGTTTGAATTGCCTCTCCACACCGTTTGGATCTCAAGTAGATGATCATCATGGATTTCCAGAATGGGTAGTTTTGTCCATCGAGACAAGGAGGTCGCATCGATGTTCCTTCGTGAGTTGCCATGTCCCTATCCCTGGATCAACCTGTTCAAAAAAAAAAACTTGAACCTGCTCTAGTGCCAATTGTTAGATCAGAATTCGTGTGCGTGTGTTTTGTTCAGTATTAATTTGAACTATAATTGAACTATGCAGAAGCAAAATAGTAATTATAACAATTTCAAGAAAGAATCTCTTATTCCTCTCAAGTATTTTTATTAGATAGAGTGTTTGTTCCCACAATTATATAGTTTGGACTTACACGTCATTAGATTCCCTCTAATACTAGTCAACCCTATACCACTCTCTTCTAACAACTTACTTGATCATTGAATCCCCCTAGATGAATTTGGCTGTGACTCCCGTACAGCAGAAATCTGAATTATCTCGAGCCCATCAAACTGTACTCTCCCAAGCACAATCGAAACCATCGAGTGGTTCACTAACAGTTCGCCTTCGCTGGAACTGTACTACAATAAGCTCTCAATTAAAATCGTCCCTCTCAAATAGGACGTTTATTTCTATGATAATAAATGTAATGTAACAGATATGCTTTGCAGCCTTCATATATGACTCTTATTTATAGACCCGTTTCATTCCTTAATTTTCTCCTCATTAGTTGATCATATTCCTTGAATCTCTCATTTGTTTGTAGCTTATCTCATATTCATTGATTCTCTCCTTGAATCTTTGATTTGTTTGTTGGTTTGATCTTCTTAAGATTATCCATATCTCTTGATCTGCTTTCCTTCAATGTCTCCAACCAACCAATATTTCCTTCCTTGATTATCTCTTAGGTTGTTGGTGTTCCTTGATTCATGATCCTTTTTCCTTCTCAATCAGCCGGTCTTCCATTCCTTGAGTATCTCTTAAGTTGTTGACCTTCCTTGATTTTCGTATCTTTGCAATATCCTGTATGTAATTCAAACTTCATTAGATTTTTGATATATATGACAACACACTCACTTTATCACTAATATTTTTTAGAGTAACAAACTATTTTTTCACGTAAATTCAGATAAATAAATAGTATTTTTTAATTAAGCAAATAATATTATTAAATTGAATTGTACCATGTATACAATGCGCAAAATTTTGTCTTTTATTTTATATTCCATTTGTTTCAAAATACATATCGTTTTTCATAAAATTTAACACAAATTAAGGAGTATTTCAAAATTAGAGATTAAAGAGACTCATAAAATAACTCATATATGTCCTTATTGAAGTTTAATTATTATCCACTTAAGGATCATTCTAAAAAAGATTATTCTTTTAAAAGACTAGAGATTTATTTATTTGTGGAAAGTTAATACTCTCTCTATACACAACAACTGTCTTTTTGTAGTTTTAATTTTTTTCCACAATAAGTGACGATTTATAACTTTTAAGGTGAGAATTAATATTATTTTTCTAATTTACCCATAACTTTTGTTGAAAATGTACATTTAATGTGTCTTCGTACCACTAATTATTAATATTTTTTTTTCATTAATTAAAAGTAGAGTACACACTTAATTTATTTGTTAATATATATGAAAAAATTTAAAATGACTCTTATTGCGATAAGGGGGTGTATTGATTTTGAAAAGAATGGATATAATTTAAACCCTCTTTATATGGCAGGAGAATTTATTTTTGGTTGTGTACGTAACAAAAGCAATTAATTTTCCAGGAAAAGGCTTTGCAATTTATTTATTAATTAATTTGTCCGGACTCTCCAAAAGTAGTTACTATTGTGCTTATTTAAGATCAAATTCAGAGAGAGAGAGATTCATTTAAATTACATTAATTTAAATTAACTTATGAAAATGGATGATTTTGCAACGGCTAAGGTAAGCAACATGCATAAACTGCAGGGATGGAACACAAAATGAAATGCAAATATTGCTCTTCTTCGGGTATGCGCTATACAGATTGATCGACTCCAACATGTTTTTTTTTTTACTTTCAAAGTTCGAAAACTTTTACAAATGTTACTCGTAGAAGGCCCCTGAGATCTTGAAACAGGAGCATTCTGAGTCGATGAGCTAGCCGCTTCCATCAAGTTGCCCAAGGGAGGCCAGGTGCGCCATATATTGCTACATCAAGAGAAAAGAGGAAAAGAAACTATGAGGAATAAAATTACTTGGAACAAAAATGTAAGTACAATTGTAGTGGATGCATCTGAGCGAACAATTTCAATACGATTCACCAAGTAATGGATTCCTTCGACATCAATTGATATGCGAATTATTTTGATGCCAACCTACATAAACATTCTGCCAACAAGCTGTCCGAATGATGTATAAATACAATGGAGGTCTAGAAAAGGCCTTGCCAAATGGGCTAGGATTTTCTTTCTTCTTTGGGGAGAAGGCTTGTCAAAGTTTCAATGAAGGGAAAATATATAGGAGGAACTGACATTTCTTAACTGAAAGGGACGGCATCTCAAAGTGGGAATTCATGAGATACGACGAGTGTGATCCATGTAGATTAAGAGGTAAATTATTGATTTCACTTTCACTGAATAGATATTAACTACAAACGAGGAAAGACGTTAATGCAGAAAACAAGCCATCTGAGTCCTCTGAATTTTATGAAGTAAGGTTTCAATTTTCAGAATGCACAAAAGGCATATGATAAACAAACTAAACTAGAAAAAGAGGTCACTTACTGCATGATATGCGTAAGGCGATTTCCCTTGGCGTTCAAAGTGTTTAGCCAAAATGCTCCATTCAATTGGTCCCCACTCCTCTATTTCAAAGCAATTGCCGAGTGCAGCTTTATATAACTACAAGCATATCGAAATCTCAATTAACCAAATTCAAGAAATCAGAGCATTAATAGTTCAATATACTCCCAAAATGCACGCTCACTTCGGAGTCGAGTACAGAGAGCAGAAAAATAGAAACATTCTGCATAGAGTCAATATTACAGATGAAGATTATCACACATACAAAATAAAGAAAAAGCTAAAGCTTGCAGCAATTTGTAGCAAGCGATATCAGTCATTTAAATTTAACCACCAAAACGTAAAATAGAAGAGGATTCAATTGAGGTCAAACCATTTTCTCGTTTCAGCAATTTGATTTCATCAGCCAACAATGAATAAACTTCCAAAGTGGAAAGAACGAAAAAAAAAAAAAAGCTAAATGGGCTTGGACATTATTTGGCTCCGAACTGGCTGACTTTGGAATAGGGCATGTACCTATGTTAAATTTTATCAGCTATAATAATGAACTAATGTAAATCCAACTAAGAAAATTGTTTGTTCTGTTTCTTTATAGCCCGAGTGATCATACCTTCCCTGTGTCTGTCAGAAGCTCAGTCCCAGCAGGATAAGATGCATAGAATTGGTCGGCGTTCGAAAATCCAGCTCTCTTTCTGCAGTATCCAAGTAAGAATGAAACTAAGATTTGAAACATAAATATACATATATACATATATATATATATATATGTCTATGTATGTACACAGCAAGGGCAGCCCCCCCCCCCCCAACCCCCTAAAAGAATGCATCCTTGCACATCAAGTTTCATAAACATCATACAAGAAGAAGAAAACTAAACAATCTACTTGCTTTCTTTTCATAGTAGTTTATTATCCAACAAAATAAAGACAACGCCTTTTCTGATTTCCAACTCTTCACCAAAAAATAAAGGACAAGAAAAAGGCCGTAAATACTTACGTGTTGTTACAGTAAGCAAAGCTGATCAGTGCAGTAAAACAGTAAAATGCAGTATAACCCGCCATTCTTCGAAACTTCTGAATATTCAGAATTTCTAACCAGCCATCTTTGAGCCGCTGCAGCATTTTCAATAAAGCACGATGGGTGCTAACTCCTAAGAGGAAAACAAGTAAAACCATTCAGGCATTACATCGAACAGGACATCCGCTATTTATCTGGGGGTTGGGGGGGAGGGGATTACAAGCTGCACAAAAGATCGATCTGAGGTCATTTCAAATTATGTTGTACAATGCGTCAGCTTCGGATTAAGACATCAACAAATCAAAAGCGAACCTAGCTAGAATCTCCACGATTTTTTTATAAAACATTTGGAGGGGAGGAAAAAAAAGCATCACAAAATCAGAAACGAAACCACACAAATAAAACGAAACCCTTCTATAAGAGGTTACCGGAGGGCGGGGCGGAGCGGTGCTAGTAGTTTTCGCTATCGACGGCCCAGTTAACTATGTGCTCATGTAGATATAAGAGGGAGTTGGAGAGGAAACAGGTGAAATTCAAACTGGGCCTGTAACTCCACTGTAAACATTAGCTTTAAGTGGACTAAATCTGCATTCGGCAGCTTTAAGTGGACTAAATCTGCATTCGGCCCAATTATGGCCCAATTATAGCCCATATTAAATTAGTAGATAATAGAGTTTGGGGATTCCAGCCCAAATCTCTTGCCCAGTTGCCCGACACAATAAGATCTATATATATATATATATATAAACAAAATGATTTTTTTTAATTTTATTTTTTCACCTAAACTTTATTACTTATTTAGAATAATTATATTATTATTAAATTATAATTTAATATTTTTATTCTATAAATTTTGATTCAATTTAAAATTTAAGTTATTTCACAAATTTAGGTGTTTCAAAATTAGATGATATCAAGATAAATATACTCCAATATTCAATGCATGATTTGAAATCTATATATTTTATCGAATATTAATCAAATAATTGAATTATAAAAAATTAAAAAATATATGAAATCTAACAAATATATGACTCAATTTTCTCGATTCATTTTATCAAAAAAAATCTATATATATATATATATATATAAGTAAAATTATTTTTTTTAATTTTGTTTTTTAGCCTAAAATTCAACCATATAAATGTAAATTTATATATATTTATGCAACTCTTTTAAAATACATTATTACAATTTAATTGAAGAGATTAATATCAACAATCTTCAGGATTTGCTTAGTTTCTATTGTTCAACATAAATAAATTCAAATTTTAAAGAATTTTTGTTAACTCATAATATATTCAAAATAAAAAATAAATTTGTTAGGAACGTGAATTTTTGTTAACTCATAAAAATATGCAAAATAAAAAATAAATTTGTTAGGAACGTGAAATCATTGTAGTTTCAGAAAATCATTAACAATTTTTCTATAATTAAACTATCAATTATTTAAAATCACCCAATCACGTGGATAAATTATGATTTTGTCAAATATGAAATTAAATTTTCAACAATCTTACCACAATTCAAAATCATTTCTAATTTTTGTCTCTCTCTTCTTTCTATATATTTTATCAAGATTATCACTCAATATTTTAAGGTCTCTCTTTTTGTTCTCCCTCCTCTTGAAGTGTTTTGCGTTTTCTGTTTTGAGAAAATAAATGGTAAGATATTTAAGATAATATGTGTCATATTTCAATTGTCACAAAAGCCTACACTCTTCAAAATATTATTTTTAGGTTTATTTTATTTTAAAAAATTTATCACCTGATGCTTTCAATTTATCATAAGCATATTTAATTTTTTTTAACTATTTTTCTTTCTTATTTTTAAAAGTTCGTCCATCTCTTTCATGTTTCGTTTGATTATTCTTGTGATTTTTTTGTTAAGATCTGCTAATTATTTCGACGTATAAGCACTGTGCGAATTTTCATTAGCTTTCAAAATATTTGTTTCTATCAAATTTAAATTTTTTGTAATATTATTACATTTAATTAGCAATTTACGAAATATTTTTGTCCTTAATTTGACTATGTAATTAGCAAATTTTACAATATATGTACAAATCTATATTTTCTTTAATCTGCTGATATGGTTAATTTTTTAATTTAATTTGATTCAACATTCTATAAATCGTGGATATCATGATTATCAATTTGTGAACGAGGCTAATTCTAATAAAAGAAAAGACGAAACATAAAATTACAATAAATTTCTACTCATTATACAAAAAATAATCAATGAATTACAAACCTACACATTATATAATATACTATATAACTTGAATATATGATTATATTATAAAATATAAGAAAAAAATATCTTATGTGCGTCGCACAGATCTCACACTAGTAATAATAATAATTAATGGTAATGAAGTAATAATACTCCTATATTACGTCATAAAATGGGTATTTAGGTGTTGGTTTTAAAATGTTGGGGTCAACCGTTGAGTTCTATCTACAAAATAAGAAATGTGATCTTAATAATATCCTCCAAAGCAATGAAGTTCGGGTGAACCGATGAATCTCCTTGATCAAGTCAAGTAAAGATAAATTCAGATTTAGGGTCTAATTAAATAGGTAGGATATATTTGAAATTAAATATATATTATTGGACGTTTCTCGTCTATTAAAACTTGAAGAAGAAACTTCATAAGGATCTAAGTCGGCCATAACTTTGTTGGGTTTTAGAGCTTGAGAAACTTTACATATTTCTTCTGGTGATTAATAAAGTTAGAAGCTTTTTTCCAGTGAAGAAACCATACAAGAAACAGCAGTTTGAAATTTTGAAACAGTACATTGGGCAAACTGATCACAAAACAATGTTCACAGAACAGCTAGCTGCATCCATGCTCACTTGAACAGCTTCCTGAAACCGTTGAAAATCCTCAGAGCCTTTAACTCGCCGCTTCTGATATCTCTCAATCTCCTCCTTAGTATCTGATGTAACAACAAAAGGAAACGGACCCACAATTACCATATCATCATGTACGTACGTACATACAGTTTTAGAAGGTTAACTAAGAATGTCGGAATTAAGTGTGTGCACATGAGCATATACGATGGTGCATGTGTATATTTGAATTTTTGCAACAATTTGCAAGTATTTGAACAACTGGCTGTTTAGAACTCTTATGGGGCTGCAATAAGGATGATTTCATGCAATGTCAGATTATAGATTACGGGGTTCCCTCTAAAGATGTTACTCAATTCGGCAATCTTTTTGCTTCGACTAAACCATTTAAATCAAATGAAACTAGCTATCGATAAGGCAAGGATTAAGAATATCCTCACATATTGTGCACGGAACAGTATTCTCCTTTCACTGGTGCATAAATCCACAGCCAGCTGTTTCAAGAACAATTTTCTGTTCAGAAGCTTTGGGTTCGTCACGTCTAAATCCATCGATCCACTCGCCTGTCAAAAAGTAGCAAACTTACTTACTTTTCCTTGATTCTAACATTCAGGTTGTGTTTGGAATAAAAGATTTGAGAATGATCTGAAATTCCTAGCTGGAAGCAAATCCATTATTGGTTGTTTGGATTGATATTGATTTGTAATCCATCAGCTCCATTTTGAACTAATTTTGAAGAATTTTGGAGGATTCCAAATCATTTCAAATCTCTCAATCCAAACATAACCTTGATGTTTCTCACTCAACAGGTTCTCTTTCTTTTCTTCTGTTTATGTCGGAGGCTTTTTGTACTTGCCTGAAGAAACTTGGAGTACTTGGATATGCTGGCCTCACAAGAATCAAGAACAAATTGAAGAGCGTCTTCCTCTATTTCAGGGTATCGAGTATCTTTCTTGTACGTAGTCTTATTTGATGCAGCAGCAGCCATCTGCAGAAATTTCATCACAATATATTACTCCAAATATCCACTGATATTTTAATCTCTAGAGCTGGCATTCTGGATCCAGCCTGGAATAGGACCGGCCGGAAAATTCTAGCTCCTTGACTGGTGAGGGATGGGCTGGGCTAGGCGGCCCAAATTACCAGCTCTAACAATCTATTTTGAATAAAGAGAGGTACTCATACAGACCTCATCAAACTTGTTTTTCATGCTTGGGGGGCTTACAGCTAGGTAAGCATAAGCCATCAACTCCAACGGCCAACCGGTAATTTGTATTGGAAAACATTGTGGCCTGTTAACAGTCAAAGATGTCACTATCAGCAAGTTTTTTTTTTTGTATTTAGATTGCTGGATCAGTTGGTGATGCAGACTCACGCAGATAGTCCGTGTTTCTTCAAAGCTTCGAGCTTCTCTTTGTAACATTTGTCCGATTTTTCAAGTGATAGTGGCAACTCAACAGAGTCATTGGGGTTGGTCCCCTCCCCGGGAACAAATCCGTAGGAAAGCAACAGCTCTCCGTTAGATTTCTTTCCGTATGATATGAAAACCTGCATCAAGTTATAACCACCTTATGTAAGAAGGTTGTTTTTCACCAAAATCTTCTGCGCGGCATCAAAACATTCACATATTGGTATATGCATATACCTGCTCACCTGGCTGATATGCTCGGTCTGTTGTGAAAACAACTCCCTGAGATGATCTATCGTAATCTAGAAATGTTTCTACCTAGACCAATCAAACCATTGAAACTAGAGTTAAAAATCAGAGAACTATTCTTGAGAATCGTGGATAAGAGCAAGTAATCTGGCCTAATAGGCTTACTTTGCAACTATGATTTAGCATATCGGCCCAAGGAACCAAGGCAACTCTTCCATCCATCGATGGTAGACGGACCTGTTTATAAATCAAGAGAAGTGTCGTACTAACAAAAAAATTATAACTGCCAACACACGCACATATTTTAGTTATTATCAACCACAACTTACCAAGCGAGAAAAGAGAATGCCGAATGACCATCTAAAACTATCCATGTTGAACACCTGTAATTATACACAGCAAGTTAGCAACAGTTAGATGAAGCAAGAAGGCTCTACAGCAGAATGAAGAAAGCATGAATTCCTCAGCAGAATTGTCATAACATGAATGAGTTCTTAACCATCACATGATAGGCTTTTAGTTCTACAAAGCGAGACTAAGCCGCGAGAATAGAGCTGTGACTGCAGATCACATAATTAAGAAAAGAACAAAAAGAATTGCCTCCGTAGTATATTTGTTGATGCAATCTTTCCAAACTTTGAGCTTCAAAATTATTTTCACGGCTATAATCTTCTAGAAATTTAATAACAAGGAAGAATAAATTTTTTTTTGACTCATTCTCTATGTTTCAATCTTCTATTTCAGTCCCGTCCTCTCTCTACCAAAAGCACCATCTCTAGTCAAAGGGTGATTTTCCTGTCTCAAAGTGCAATCATCGGGAAACAAATTAGATTGCTTCCCTCTATACTTATATCTTCTTACCCACACTTTATGCAAGTCCCTTTCCATACAGTAATATAGATCACAATAATAAATCGGTACAATTGAGAAGAAGGACAAAATTCAATATAAATGATCTCCCCCCCCCCCGGGTTAGAATGTGTGAGTATATCCTGGAAGGCTCACTTAAGAAATATGGACATGTTTTTAAGATGATGTCCTTCAAAACATATTACACCATTGGAGTTCCATGGGTTGTGTTGGCACACACTTAAACAAGATTATATGCAACGATAAAGTTTGGAATATCTAAACAAGCTATGGTGGGGTATATGCACTCTCCTGGTAATGGTTTCCAAACGTTTTGACTAAATGAATGTGGTTATAAGGAATACAATGTATATTTTGCCCTCTCTAATGTGAAACTAAACATGGCAATGGGAAAATTGGGCAAAAGTACATCCCCCTGATCCCAGAATTAAGGTCGTATTAAACACACTGTTCATCAATCGAACATACAACAAACTGAGCAGATTAGAGGATTTCATACATAGGCTTAATGTCAGCCAAACAAAAAAATGATAGACAGTCATTATGGATATGTACCTCTTCAGGGAATAGATCGGGATGCTTGGAAAATATCCTGTCCCTCAAGTCATTGTATCTGCATTGGAGATTAGAGGTTATAATAGGTCTTAGCAGTCAATTACCTCATACAAAGCAAAAACATTAAAAGTGGAGTAAAATATAGTTTGTTTAATTTAAACAAGAACACATACGTTCCAGTAACATCATTGATCCTCTCAATTGCACGCTGTCGTATTTGTGAGGCTTCTAGATATCTGTCTAGTTCCGAACGTGTCCTGAAATCACATGGAGCTGCTGTAGGGAAACCAACTGAGTGCAGACCCCATATGTGTAGAGAGGGAATGAAACTGCGACAAACTCCTCTTTGCACCATTAAATATAAGCTTACCAGTAGAGAAGGGAATAGGGTTGCCTGGGCAAGGCTGAAATGTAGTTACTCCATCTGGAAGAGTTCCTAAGACCTGCCTCACTAATCAAATAGGTCGCAAGCAGTGGCCAGTCTGGCACATTGTACTGTTTTAGCACCTCACCAACCTCACGGCGGCTCCACGCCTAAAGCCACCTCCCCCCATGCAAAAGCAACAACCAAGTAGGTCATGAATATTATTTAAAAACTCCATAAAAAGGCGATCAACATAAACATCTCTAGCAGGAAATATTCAAAAAAGAACCAAGCATAAAACTATTTTATTTTCATTTTAAGAGATCTATCTTCTTTGATTGAAGTTGTTTGTCCGTGACTTCCCATGACAATGAGTGTGATTTAGAATGCGGAAGAGATTGAATCATCAGATACCTGAACTTGGTCACATTTAATTCCTAATTAAAAAAATAAATAGGATCAAGCTCCTGCCAACTTCCAGCACCTCAACCATCACAACAATCAAACAGGAAATCTCTATCATGCCCATGCCTGGGTTTTTACCTTGGCCCAGAAATTATTTCAATAACAAAGCCCATATAGATACATTCCACCAACCAAATTTCATTTGCCTAAAGCTCAGTCTCTTCATTAAGATACCATCATTCATTTTCCATCAGACTCATCTTTAGCAAACCTAAGTAATTGATATCAAACACATCAATAAACTCGAAACCAACCAAACGAAACCCGCATTCGAGAAGCCATCAACAGACTATCCAGGCATACAAAATCCAAAAAGCTAAAGGATAAAGTAGAAAATTTGTTATTAAAAAAAAATACAAAATCAACCAACTCACAGAATCAGCAGTGATGAAGAGAGATGGAGGCACAAAGAGCAATTTTTCTCCTTTCCTGATATTTTTCAAAGCAACAAGGCCCCTTTCCCCAACGTCCACTTTCTGTATAGCCATCTTCTGGGCCGGAAGCCCACACTCCGACAACCACTCCTGCAGCGCCGACGCATTTTCCAGAGAGTCGATGTCACAACCCCATGGGACGCCGCTTTCGGTGGCGCTTCCGCTGCCGCTGCTGACGGTGGAGACTGAGCAGCGAATTCCTTCAAAAATCTTGCCTCTTTTCGAGATTGATGGCAGGAAGAAGTGATGGGAGTGGGTTTTGAGTGTATGTTTAGATGTGTCTTGTGAGAAAGTGGGTATGAGCGTTGTTTGGAGGATTCTTGAAGCTTCAGCCATGGCGAATGGCTATGGCGTTGCTCCGGCTTGGAGTTTATGATGCCTTATCTCTTACAAAGGAGGATTTGGTAGTTTGTACCGTTGATAAATGTGGCTACTTTTAGGAATTTGCCGTTTGGTCCAAAAGAAAAAGGTAATTGCACTTGGCATGTGCTACAGTGTATTGCTTCTTATTCTAAAATCTAATTCTCAAGATGAGTGTACCATATTAAGAGAGGGGCTAAATTGTAATTTAGGAAATCAGAGGGATCAATTAAGCAAACTGATTTGAAGCCGAGGAGCCATACATGGCTGGTGACACTCCAACGCCTTTACACAGCTGAATAGCTTTTCAAGAAAGCGAATATGATAGCAAGCAGTAATATACTATCCTGCAACTTCTCAACTCTCTCACTTAAGCCCTCTTCTTCTCCTCCCAAATACCTAATCCCTTTCTCTGTTCAGACAAATTACAGTCGTCGACTCCCAAGAACCTCGCTCCTTTTCACCAACCCGGTATTGCGTCGCCTCCAAACACGCCGCAGTTCATCTAACACTCAATCCTCGCAAGACCCGCCTCTTATTTCTTCTTCTGAGGAAAATGAGCTTCTTGTTGATGGCGACACGGGCGGCGGAGATGGCGGTGGGGAGGAGGAGCGGGACTGGACGACGTCGTTTCTGCTGTTTTCTTTCTGGGCTGCTCTCATGTACTATGTGTTCTTCCTCGCTCCTAATCAGACACCGGTAAATATATTACCTGGTTTTTTTTTTTGTTTTTGTCTATTTCTTTTGCTTGTAATGATTCTTGAATTTTGTACCAGTCTGATTTTTGTATACTGTTATGTTCTTTGGACAAAAAATTTAGGTGACAGATTCATATTTCTTGAAAAAGCTGCTGAATTTGAAAGGTGATGATGGATTTGAATTGAATCAAGTATTGGTAGCTTTGTGGTACATCATGGGTTTATGGCCCTTGGTATACAGTATGCTGCTCATTCCAACTGGCAGAAGGTAAAATTTCCAGCCTTTTTTGTTTTTTGTTTCTCCCATTTGGAAAATATTTCAAGAACACTGCACTGGATAGATATTTGTCATAAAATATATCGTATTCGACTTTCCTAGGGGGTTTCTTCTAGTAAATGTTAAGGATCATGTCTGGTGGACCATCCATAGAATGTGTCTGTTCCATGTGGGAATAACCATGTCAAAGGCTTGGGGAACAAAATTCTTTCTTTCTTTGTGATGGATTTTATTTTTGGTGTGTGTGCAGCTCGAAAAGCAAAATTCCAGTTTGGCCGTTTGTTGTTCTATCATGCTTCGGAGGCGCATATGCGATCATTCCGTACTTTGTTCTCTGGAGACCACCAGCTCCTCCTGTTGAAGAATCCGAGCTTCAGAGATGGCCTCTGAATTTCTTGGAATCAAAAGTAACTGCAGGGGTGAGGGGATTCTTACTCTGAAGAATGTCTATGAAAATTGTGTGTATATTAGACATGGTGAAAGATTGTGAATTCTGAAAATTTTAGATTTTTCAACTGGAATTCTGTTATTGATATGATGAATTATCAGTGCCCTATACTGAGATACTGGTTTCATGAAAGTTTTAACTAAAGTCCATTGATCCATTTGTGATCACAATATGACAAGCTACTTCCATTATTCCATTAGTGTAGTTTCTTGAGATAGTGTTGATTTCTTGTAAAAGGCATGTCCAATAAGAGCAGTCAGCGTGCAGACGAACATTGGATTATGATTTTGAGCTATATAAAAGAATAATAGAAATTGTGAAGGGCTGGTGCTGCCTTTATCTATTGGTCCTTTTTTTTTACTCTTGAAAATGTAGCTAACTAATTATGCCCCAGATTACATTGGCTGCAGGGCTCGTGATTATGGTTTATGCATTTTCATCCGGTGGTGATGAGTGGAAGGAATTTTATCAGTATTTCAGAGGAAGCAAATTTGTGAGTTTTTCGTTTCTTGATGAAGTTAAATTTGATAGAAACCAAACTGTTGTTTGAAAGTTCATTTCTTATTGCAGATACATATAACGAGTATTGATTTTGCTCTGCTTTCAATGTTCGCTCCATTCTGGGTCTACAACGACCTGACTGCTCGGAAATGGTGAGACGATTTTCCAAGATTAATAATCTTAAAGAATGTAGAAGGAACCCTGTAACTATGATTGGTAATGTGTTGTTATCTTGCAGGGATGGAAAAGGCTCATGGCTTCTTCCTCTATCACTGATTCCATTTGTAGGTCCTGCTCTCTATCTTCTCTTACGGCCCTCGTTGACCGTTTCTCCGGTGGCATCAGCATCCACATCCGATGAAACGTGACGCTGCAGTGCCGAGTCTGGCAAAGAAGAACCAAACGTGGATTTCAAGCAAAACCTTTTCAAGTGGAAGAAGATTTTGAAGCTCTGCAGGGCAGTTTGAATGCATTAATGCTTGTTGTTCTCATATGGAAACTGAGTTTAATAGTTTCTGTAACTATGCCAAATTTAATCTTGAAGAAATACCACAACAAATAAATGAGGAAATGATTTTGATTCAAATAACATTTTCTTTAGTTCGAATACTCTATTTCATTTTATTGTTATTTTATACGCGCTATGTGTTAATATAGTTGAGAATAAGATGAAAATATCTGATGTGATATATCAAGGTATGGAATATATATATATATATATATATTTTTGGCTTGAAAAAGAAAAGTATGAATTATTATTTATGAATTCAATTATTTTCTTATAGTTTAAGGTTCAATTAGTCCTTTTTTAATTTTGGGGCTATTATTGGCACCCTCAAATTCTCTAGATGCATTTAATTTAATAAAAATATTTTTTATTTGTAAAAAATGAACCAGAAGAAAAAAAAGGGAAGAGAACTAGAAAATTCGTATTTTGTTTGTTTTTTAGTGTTTTATTTTGAATTGTCGTGTGTATGTGTTCGAATCTGATTTATCGAACACATTTGTTCGTGTTTGAAACTTATTTATTGAACAAGGACAAATATGTTGGCCTATGGCTTGTTCGATACATTCTACCGAACAGCTGAAGCAGTGTTCGACAACATGTATTCATTTTCTTTTTATGTTTTTTTTCTAATTAGTCGGGTATAATTCTCATAACTAAAATATATTGAAGTAGTGTTCGATAACATATGTTCATTATTTTTTTTTATGTTTTTTTCTAATTAGCTAGGTATAATTGTCATAACTGAAATATATTGAAGTAGTGTTCGAAAACATATGTTCATTCTTATATATATATATATATATGTATATAGTTGCGTGTGAACGAAAGATGGAATCTCAAATCTCTTATACCTAGGGTGAAACATGTGCAATGCACAAAATATTTTTTTATTATATTTTGTAATGTAAGTATATATTTAAATTATATATATATATAGTGAATGAAATCATTCAAGCATATAAATTCAACAAAAATATTGGATTTACAAAAAAATATCTTTAAAAAATCCAATTTTAATGTTGTTGGGTAAACAGAAAAAAAATATATAATTTACATTATATCAAATGAAATAGACAAACGAAAATGTACATATTATTCAAGAATCAAATAATTGTATGTGAAATAATTAGATAGGAAATGACCTGTTTTTCAATCTATTTTAACGGATAACAATGAAAATATTAATAAACATTATATCCATAATTTCTAAAATTATGAATCAAATCAACTATTTATTAATTAAGATTTACCAAAAATAGTGAAATGCACACAAACATATCTTAAATAATAAATAATAATTTACTTTTTTATTAGGAAAATAGATTTAGGCGGAAAACGAAAATGAAAAAAGTCATTTTACTTTTATATATGCTAGTGTGAGACCTATGCGTTGCACATAAGATATTTTTTAATTATATTTTGTAATATGAGTATAGACTCAAGTTATATGATATATTGTAGAATTTGGTGTGAGTGAGTCCTAACAACAAATGTCGCGTTGGAGAGTGATGACAGCCGTGTAGTGGTGGTCTATTGTGAGAAACTAAGAGAGAAGATTGGATTTTAAAAAAAATGAGAGAGAAGAGTTTATTAGAAAATGACAAATAATGATAGTTCCAATATCCGTAGAATTTGAAGATTGGAAAAGTAAAGTTAAATTATTTCAAAGTTAACACGATTTAATTTTTAAACTTACCAAATTTTATTCAAATAAATTTTATTTAAATTGCAATTTTATTGGCTAAAATCAACCAAATTCTAGTTTTATTTGTTAAAATTAGCTCAATATTTATAGGCTTGTTTAGTTATTTTTAATTTCGAAAATTGATTTAAAAAATTATACTTTATTACTTAATATATAATTATATTTTTAGAAAGTACATTTAAGAGAGAAAATATTATTGAAAATACTCATTTTACTTTAATATATATATATATATATATATATATATTAATTGACAGAGTATAATTATAAAAAATGAAAGATATTTATTAAATGAGTATATTTAGAGAATTTGAGGGTGCAAATAGTCCACCCTTTAACTTTTTGTCCAACAGTTTCACATTGCTGTTTTTATAAAAGTAAATTAATTTAATATTATATATGAAAACATTAATTTATATCAATAGTAGTCAATCTTATTTATATTTAAAGCCTCCCATAATTTAGTTATGTATTCTTTTTTATTTGCAAGATTGACAATGAGTAATAGATATATATATTATATGGTATGTTTGTAATGTAATTTATTAAGGCTTAATTAATAAAATTGATATGAATACCAAAAAAAAAATGTAATATAATATACTTGATTAGTTATACGTACAAGAATATATATATAAAAAAACATTAAAAAAACAAAATATTACATATTAGATGATAATTGATACATATTAATTCCAATAACACATGATGTTTATTAAAAAAAATACAATTTCATTATTTCATATTATAAAACATATAACATTTACCATTGTTTGAAGTACTTATAACATTAATTATTAACTGTATCAACAATATTATCATTATTATAAACCATTAACATCCAAAAGTAATATTTATTTTACTTAAGCGAGAGACAAATATTGTAACTTGAAAACAAAGAGAAGACCCTGTTGTTAAATAATTTACTTATTTGATAAAAAAAAATATTTGTTGTTAATTTTAGGTGGAATTTTATATACTAGTTTTTGTTAAAGAATTTTTATTGGGGTACTTATATTATTTATTTCATTCAAAATATTTATATATATATATATTATAAGATCATAGGGTTGGGCTCTTCTAATAATTAAACTAATAAATAAGGTGATTAGGATAATTAAGGTAAATTAATAATTTAAATAAAATAATAATTTAATTTGTGTTCTAATACATGTCATAAATAAAATAAAATGTATACTTTACTATGACTTTTTCTTCAATTTATAACTCTATCATCAAATATTTTAGACTTATAATTCTCAAACTAGGAAAATATTACTTCTCATTATTAAATAGCGGAATCATAATCTTAATATTTTATTATATATTTATTTACTATTAAGTCAAATATTCTTAAATGGGAGCATTATTCAATAAATAATATTTTAATTCTAATCCATTTGTACTTCTAAATAGTGTATAACGATTTTTATTTATTTTTGGTTAATTTATTATATATTTTGAGTGGATTAAATACATGTTCAATTCATACTTCTAAATCAATTTATATTCGATTGAGTAACCATAAATTTACAATCGACATTCTATAACTTAACAAGTAACTAATTAATTGATTAATTAATACATAATTTGAAAATTAATAACTTTGTTTATTAGCATATTTGTATAGTCAAAATATATTATTCTTTTTTTTTTTGATGTATTAAATTTTAAGGGTAAAGTCAAAATATTAATTTCTTATGTTTTGGGTGCGCTATTAATATTCTCGATGAGAAAGTACATCTTAGGTTTGTATGAACTAAAATTAGTACAATTGAAATATATACACAAATATATATAAGACATGACATGGTTTTGAATTGAAATATCGAACTATGAGTCAATGATTTGATTTAACCATTTATTTAGTTCTAGTCTGAACTAGAATCAAAATCGAAATCTAGCTGGTTCGATTTCAATTTTGAGATTGCCGATTGCAGGAGCCAATGGTTGTGGGAATAGGCAGTTCCAATTTGATTCTGGCTTTAAAAACATCGGTTCCAAATGTAAAATAATAAAACATAAATAACCGAGATCCAAAGTCGTGGAATCGGTGATTCCAAAATTAAAACCATGCCCATATCTAATATATATATATAGTAAAACTCTAATCTACTTTCAACATTTTCATGATTAATATTACATATTTTTCATTGTTTTACTCTTAATAGTCACATTGTGTCTAATAATTGTTCAATCTAATACGTTGTTCAATATAAATTGATGAACAAAACCTATATGACGAAGAACCTTAAGTTGAAAAGCCAAAACATGTACGGCCAATTAATGCGAATGTGATGAAAACACTGCACACATATGACTAAACACCATTGAACCTGTTGCATTATATTGGTTGACCAAAAAAAAAAGTCGTTCGACTTAGTTGGTAGAGGAATACAAAACAAGTTCAACTAACTAGTCTCGAACCACATCAAGCTAAAAAAAAATATTTCATTCAAGCTAAACTACCCTACATTATAATTTTTTCATTTGGATTTTCTCTCTGTTTCTACTTGACTGAATTCTTAAAAATATAAAACAAAAAAATGCAACATATTTAATCATATACAAATCCTAGAAAATTGAAGAAATATCAAACTTGATTATCAAGATGGACATTGATTGTTAGATAATATGTTTTTTCAAGTCAAATGATGTATTTATCCTAATGAGATAATTTTAAATTTATATAGTCTATTTTATTTATTTACAAAATATTACTATTATTTTAAGGTAGCAAATCAGTAGTAATATTTTTTAAATAAATAAATAATATTTTATATATATATAATTTTCTTACGTATATAGTTACTAGCATGAGACATATGCGATGCACAAAATATATTTTTCATTATATTTTGTAATGTAAGTATATACTTAAATTATATATATAGTGAACAAAATGATTCAACATATAAATTCAACAATAATATTGTATTTACACAAAAATATTTTAAAAAATTTAATTTTAATATTGTTGGATAAAAAGAAAAAAAATATAAGCTATAATTTACATAATATCAAATGAAATAAACAAATAAAAATGTACCAATTATTCAAAAATCAAATGATTGTATGTGAAACAATTAAGTAGAAAATGATCCGTTTTTCAGAAAATATTGATAAACAAGATTTCCATAATTTATGGAAGAATAAATTAAATTAAATATTTTAGTAATTAAGATTTACCAAACACAATAATTTGCACACAAACATGTCCTAAGTAATAGACAATAAATTACTTTTTATTAGAAAACCACATTTAGGCGGGAAAACGAAAATAAAAAAAATTATTTTACTTACTTATATATATATCTCGATGATATGATGTATTTAAAATATTTGAGATGTTAATAGTCTCATCTTAAATTAAAGTTTATTTTTAATTGTAAAATTATTAAATTGTGATTAGGAATTACCGATAATAACCCGACAACAAACCCACAAAGGCACCAACATTAAAGTGGAAGAAAGGCTGACCGAAAAAACATGTTTGTGTTTTTATTTAAGATCTGAATTTAGCAATTTCTCTCCCAAAAAAAAAAAAAAAAAAAAAAGAAGAAGAAAAGAAAGAAAGAAAGAAAGAAAAAGATCTGAATACAAACACCATATACAGTCACAACGCCTTTTTCATTTCAATTTTTCATAATCACCATTCTACAAAAACCCTTTCCCCTAAGTCTTCTCTCCTCTTTCTCTAAATACAAAGATCAACACACACACACACACCATTCTCTCTCTCTCCTCCTCCTTCCCCCCCCCCCCTCTAGAACGGACGGAGGTTCGTCCGTATAATACTTCTTATTGTTGCACTATCAATCGATAAATATTATTTTTTATCTACGCAGATTTTTATATATAAATATATACGCAAGTATATATATATATATACACACAGATATATAGAGGTATTGGGGGATTTCAGAAGCAGAAGATGAGCAGTGGGGTTAAGGGAGGTGCAAGTAGGGTTTCGATTCCGAGCGGCGTTAAGAAGACGATCGAGAATATAAAGGAGATTACTGGGCAGAATCACTCTGAAGATGAGATTTATGCAATGCTCAAGGAATGTTCCATGGATCCCAACGAAACTACTCAGAAGCTTCTACTTCTCGGTGAATCTTCTCCTCTCTCGTTTCATCTGTCGTGTCCTTTCCCCTCTTTTGGTTAAACCTTTATTTTGTGAAATTGTTTGGCATGTGATCTCGATTTTGCTTTTGATCTTTTGGCACCGGGGAGTGGAGAATTTGATTGTTGATCTGTTCTTTATTTGCTGCATTATGTGTGCGTAATTGCGCATGTGCGAGTGCTCTATGTTGTTTCCTGTTTCAGTGCAGCAGAATTCATGTTTTGTCTGTTTGTTAGAGTGAAACGGAAACAAGTCTTGCTAATGGGTTCAAATTGTGACTTGTCTGTGTTTTGCTTTCTTCTGTTTCTGTTAGTGAGGCAGGCTCTTTGTGTTATGGAGGAAGCTGATAGTAGCTGTCATTTCTTCCCCCTTTATTTTTTGTTTGGATTTCTGTTGTATTACTATTTTCTTTGTTCTCATTCTAATTTTTAGTTTGAGTCTTTTTGGTTCACTTTGAATTTAGTCCTTGTAATGTTCTTAGAAAGTGAATTCTTTTGTCTTTCCTATGGATTGATTTTTTTCAGACAGAGATATAGTAGTATTCTCATTTGAAGTGGGGTTATGAAGCTCATGAGATTGTCTGGCACTTCACGTATCCTGGGTACGATTTTTGTAAGATATGGGGATGTCAGATGCACGGGTAGAGGACTTTCCCGGATTTAGTTACCTTCGTGATCCCTGGTTAATAAGTGGTGGATGGTATCTGTAACTAGAATCCTGGTGTATAATTTGCAATGGCTAGCATTCACCGTTACTAAAGCAGGCTGTGAATGAATTTTTGAATAATGTTCTATTCATTGTTTATTGTAGCTGTAATTCTTCCACCAATTCTAAATTTTTATAAGAGGAATGACATACTTTAGTTGTGATAATAGCTCATGTGCTGGTTTCCTTTGATTCCATTGTTATTTGTTTTACTACAAACCAAACTTACAAATGTCTTTGTATTCTTGTGCAGATTCATTCCATGAAGTAAAAAGAAAACGTGATAGGAGAAAAGAGGTATTGCTATATCTCAGTTTATTCCTTTTTTTTTTTTCTGTTTTTTTCTATACCTTGTTTTTAATTTTACTTGGCGTCATATAAGATATTAATTAAGTTTATGACAACATGTGGAACTTCTTTTATTTTTTATATGGTATTTTTATGTATTGTTGTATTGGCCTTAGAAAAAGGATATTTCAAATTGTTCTTTCTCATTAGTAGGAGTATATGTTCTGAATCCAAAATTGTACTGAGTCTACTGACATAGTTATATTTCTGTAGTTGCCCTTTACAATAACATTTGAGGTTAGAGCAAGGGGATAACACTTCAATAGAGTAAACCATAAGGAGATCAATGTAAGACTAACTTTGAGAACCATTAGTATTTCTCTGGTAGCGCAGTGTGCCATCCTGGTGTTATTCACCTACCATTATCAGCTGAGCAAAAATATTGATTTTCTTTGACTCATACACCAATCTTATTTTGGCCAATGAGTGCAAACTTATTTTCCTCATAATCTTTTTAGTATCATTTAATTTGATTATGATTATGGTTGGCTCTTTGTATTGCATAAAGATACTTTGAAACATTACGAGGAAGATAGTTGGTGAATTGCATCTCTTTTTTGGTATTGTCTGAATGCATCTGTTGGATATATTACACTTGTGATGTCTGTGTTGAAAATCGAGAAATCAGTTTCTTATCTTGTCAGACCTATCCAGTATTTTTTTCTTCTTTGATTTATTTGAAGTTTCTCCTGAGCTGTCTGTTAAACTGGCCTTGATTGAGTTTAAATTATTCTTTGTCCTTGTCCAGAATCCAAGTAAGGAGCCTGTGGAACCGAAGTGGAAACCAGGTACCCAGGCCCGGTCAAATAGAATGGGTCGTGGGAACTATTCTTCACGATATGTGTCTCATGGTGAGCTTACATCTGCAATCACATATATGTGTGCCTTCTAATATTGAACTATCACATTATGTACATTCTTGTAAATTACGCTTCAATCAGGTTTACCTCTTCTCCCAGCAGTTCTTAGATCCTTGAACTATATGCATGTTGTTTTAGATATTTTGGGATTTTTTTTCGGTGTGATACATTATGGGAGTGGAATTTGGATACATGAAACATCTCACATCAATTTCCATGGTAATTTATATTGTTCCATGAAGGTAATGGTTGGGAACATATATTTTAGATAATATATGTATGTAATGAGTTAATACAATTGTTGGAATATATATAAAAATAATGGAATATACAATGAAGAACATGGATTAAAATGAAATATCCAATTTAGGTGTGTCATGGGGGCAAAAACTGCCATCTCACCAAAATATACTGTGCGAACACATTTTTATTCTTAGGAAATAACATTTGGACTTCAAAATGAAACCAATGTAGAGTTACAATGGCCTAATAGTTATCTTTGTTAAGTCTACTTCGCTTTCAAGTAACAAGGAAAAAATTATGGATGACTTGCCTTAAAGCTATGAATTCAGAAGCATTGTTTTTTCATTCCACGAATTCCATCATTTCCATGAATTCTATCATTTCCTTATGTTTTCTCCATTCCTTGTCAGATGCTGGAGGTGGAAGAAATTCGGCTGCTATAAAGGAAAATGCTATAGAGAAACCTACTGGCAAGGGTCCCTTAGCTACTTCACAAGATATGAAAAAGAACGACACATCTTCTGTTGCGAGGTGCGATGGGTGGTTAAGATCAAATGCATGCGTACAATGTTGTGCTACTATTGAAATTATCTTATAATTACTTTTATGATGCTATCGTACTTTTTATGTTTTGGTGCAAGAGCCCGACAACCATATGTTTCATAAGGTTCTCATTTGTCTTTGCAGCCTGACTGCTGCTGTGTCTAATGGGCCATCTGGTATTACTTCACCGAGTACTGATGTTGTGCATGATAACCATGTATCTGCAAGTGGAGGTGGTAATCAATCAAATACAACTGCTAGTCTCAATAAGTTGGAGAAACCTCTCCTGCTTTCATCCCCAATTGATTCAATAAAAAACTCTGATGCTCCGGGGACAAAGGATGTACAGCAGCACCAGATGTTGGAGTTGACTGATAAATCTGCATCTATTCCTCCAGCACCTGCCTCAGGATCTTATTTCTCGTCTTCAGATCCTGTATTGTATCCTTCTCAAGATTCACCCCTCCCTAGTGCAGTAGGAGGCAGCATTCGACGTGAAGTGGGAAGTCAAAGAGCCCCTGGTGAACCGATTGGTGATAAACTTACTGAGAACAAAATAGGTTCTGCCAAAATCTGTATGCTAATTGAATTTGTTCTTATATACCTTTTCTTCAAATTATTGATATCTTGCTTCTGAATCACAGAAAGCAACTAATGACATTTTCTCCTTTTGAACTCTGTAATAGCTACTTCCGAGATTGGGATTTCCGACTCGCAACAAAAATTGCCAAATGATGTCCATGGAGTTGGAAAACACCACCATTTAGAGCCTATACAGACTGCACCTTCGGCTGTTGGTGTTCCTACTGTTAGTAGGCCTTCATCTAATTACAACAATCGATCTCAAGCTATTGGCCCACAAAAAGGTATTTTTTTTGCTTTGGTATGTTGCCAAAGAAATTTCAGAGTTTTGATACTGTAAACAGCTTTTGTACATTCTTAAGTAGTCCATAGCTGGGATTAGCGACCATTTCATTGTTGATATTGGTTATCTGTTTGCTTTTTGTAGCTGATTATTGTTATGTACTGACGCTTGGTTCAAGTTGGAAATTCAACCTTATGTAGGTTGTAGCATATTATTTCATTTTAACATTTAAATTTGTATTCTTATTATTATCTGAATTTTGTAATAAATAAAATTTATTTCATCTCCAGTAGTAAGCTTGGATTTGGTGATACTATTGATCTTGTGATGTAAGCGCATTAGGATTGCAGTAGAGCCAGATGTAGACTTTATAATGACATTAATTTCTGGAACAATGATTGATTCCATTTATTGTCTGTGGTAGTCTAGACTCGGATAGATATTATTGAATATGAACTTGGACCTTCAATTACTAACAGTGATGGTGTGTATCTTTGAAACAGCGGGTCCTGTCAAAGAGTGGAAACCAAAGTCTACAAATCTGAATATTGGTCAGAGTGCCACTGGAGCTCCTTCTTCGGAGGTCTCTACGGTGTCACAAGCAACTCCTGATGTCTTCACTTCAAAAGAAGCTACTCCGGAGCTGCAGGAGCTGCAGAAGAAGTTGGAGGAGTCTCACATTTCAGATAGCCAACATGTGATCATTCCTAATCACCTGCATGTCCCTGAAGTTGAAAAACTTGGATTTTGTTTTGGAAGTTTTGATGCAATCTATGCTTTGGACATGAACCAAAATGGCCATCCAGGGCGTGGTAAGAGTCCATCAGTGTCAGAATATTCTGAGGCTATTGATGAACCTGTGAAGGAGCTGGAATCAAGGTGACTTATTTTCCTCCCCAAGTATATGATTTAGTTGCTGTTGTCCTAAACATCTAAGCTTGTCTTCTGACATGCCAACTCCTTCTGATCATTTATGGATCACATGTATACTCAGGCATAGGTTGTATTTCTTAGGCAATCTATTTTACTGGAATATTGTTTTTTGGTTATTGATGAATTCATGTCTTCAGGTTGTGATGCAGGTTGCATTCATGTCTGTGTTAAAAAGTCAAAGATACATTATATAATTTAGAGCTCTTTCTATTCCTTAAAAGATCATCACCTTTTTTGCTCACCTCCTTGTCTTTCCTGACCAATTATATAATTATAACACTATCAATGCCTTCCAGAAATCTATATATATCCGATAATTGCTTGCACATGCACTTACACCACTCAGAATCAATCAAAGGCCAAGGACCATTATATTCATTAAGGGGCATTATAGAGACTCGACTGTTGCCATTCCTGGATCTTAATGTCTTGTTTGGTATGTGAGTGTTCACTCATGTGAGAAATGTTCTAGTTTTCTCATCTCTGGTTCAGGGTTTAGCATCCTCAAGCGTTCTACTTAAGATTTTCACTTTCAGTTTGACCAGATCTTTCTTTCTGAAATTCATACTCTACACTTGATTACAGCAACCAGGGTGAGTTGGTAGCTGCAGAGGATACTGAAATAAACTATCATGATCATCCTCAATCACCTCCTCAAGAACCAGAAAAAAGTTCATCTAGTGAGGTTGAAGATGTCTCATCCTCTGTGAACCCTGATTACAATGAGTCCAAGATGGAGGTAGCTCCTGGAAGCCATCAACATCCTGTTGTCCAAACTTCTTCCAATTATGGTTTTGGCTTCATTCCACCAGTATTGGGTAATCAGCTTACACCTTCAGAGATTTCAGAATCTCAAGCTCGTGATGCTCCTCGACTTCCAGGCTTTGTTGTATGTCTTATCAACCATTTGTCTGTTCACTATTCTGTATAGTATTTCATTGTTTCTGGATACAAGTCTTGTCATTTCTTATATTTTTAAAACTTCGGTGTCATGGTACTCTGTCGACCATTAATGTCAATTATATGGTATACAGGTGCCACAATCTTTTGATCCAGCAAGCTATTATGCTCAATTTTATCGTTCGGGCTTGGATGGTGATGGCCGCATTTCCCCATTTCACTCTGCTGGGGCTGCAAACAAGTATAATGGAAATGCTGCGATGGTCCCTGCACAGACTTCTCAGACTCCACAAGAGGTTTGGCTCTCAAAACTCTGTAGTTCTGTTTTTCCCTCATGTTTTATTTGTAAAATTTTGATAATTTAGACGTTTATTGGTATTAATATGAAGACTTGAGTTAGTTATATTTGATCAAATCTTTGTTGTCTTGTATGAGACTAATAATATTGTGAATTTCGTAGTCCAACTTTTCAATATTTTGTTAGTTTTGACATTTTATGGAGAAAACTTGTTTGTGTTTCCATGTCTCTTGTTTTTTAATTATTTGCTGGTATCTGCTGATGTTTCATTCTTTCCGTACTTGCATATATTCATATTATTGTTCTCAAAAGTGGGTCTATTCTTGCAGCTGGCGATGCATCCTCTTGTGATTAAATGTCATTGAGTTAATCGTATTTACCTCATTTCAAATAGTCAGTTACACCTCTCCATCCCTTTCTTTATAATTATATAAGAACGTTCTCTCTGTGTTTTCTTAGCAGTGAACTAATAATCACTTAGCTGTGTTCTTAAAAGCTATTAAATGGACCAAGCCAAACCATCCTTATCAAACAAGAAAAATATTGCTCTCTCTGTGTTCTTGGTTTTAAGTTAACCACCACACTTAAAACTAAAAAAATGGTCTTAGCAGTGAACTAATAATCACTTAGCTGTTTTCTTAAAAAGCTATTAATGGACCAAACCAACCCATCATTATCAAATAAGGAAAATAAGAAAACTGCTGTAAAGATGTTTATATCACATCCCCTAGTTAAATTGCATTTACCCTATTACTTCAAGAATGTTTATTACATTGTGTCATTTTTACTCTCAATTATACATACTGTTCGGTTTTGGAATTGAGATATAATCTCTGGTTCCAGAATTTTAAGTTTTTGGACTCAATTTAAAGAGAATCCCAGAAGTCCCTTATCGATTTTTTAACATCCTACCTCTGGTTAATCTCTCTTCTTCTCTCATTGCCAGCCCTTTCTCTCACTCCACAGTCCATGCCCTCCATCACATTTGCCGCCCCCTCTATATTGCCTATTTCCTCTCCTCGTCTCTCCCTGAGTTGCCCCCTCCATTTTTAGTATCGTAGCGCTCCTCATGCAGCCTCCCCTATCTCCCTCCACCCTTGCAAATTTCCTTTATTCTTCTTTCTTCTGTCCAACCTTCATTCAGTCCATCTAAGATTTTGATTCACGTTGTCAAAGCTAGCTAACTGACTCTTGGAAATACATCCTTTCACATTTTAAATGGTGGTATTCACACCCTTTATCATTTTAAATATTGAATATGTCACTCATGAGTTTATCTAATTTACAATTATAGTACAGCAAAAATGGGTTTGTGGTTACAATAGCTAATTTATCTCTTTCTGCAGTTGCTTTCTTGTTATATTTCCAGATGAAAATTCTCACATTAATGATTTGTGGGTCTGTTAATCCTATTCCTGCACAGGATATCTTTACGTGGAATTTGCTTCTTGTGACAACGATGATCTATGGTTGTCAATGTGTATAGCTGTAAAATTTACATTAGTTGGTCAGGAAGCACTCGTCAAATTTCGGCTCTTCTTTTCTTTTTCTGTTTCTCTTTTAAGTGGACCATACTAACAGTGTTCACTTCTATTGATATGCTCTACACACTTTCTTGATTTTTTATGAAAATAGATTTGCTCTAGTTGGCTGTCTTGATGTGGTACTGAATTCTTCCAAATGTGGCGCTGATAATTAATTTGGTAAAGCCTACTGCGATTATTACTCAACTGACGTAGTTCTGTTACAG
The DNA here is from genome assembly GCA_028749325.2 of Caryopteris x clandonensis. NCBI lineage: Eukaryota > Viridiplantae > Streptophyta > Magnoliopsida > Lamiales > Lamiaceae > Caryopteris > Caryopteris x clandonensis. The sequence continues at coordinate 436,770 of JAPYKT020000012.1, forward strand.
GGTGGTGTCCCTTTGGTTATGTCCACAGCATCTCCAACACCACTTGTGACGCAAGCTGCTGGGGTGATGCAGAGCTCCATAGCTGGGACTCAGCAGCCTCTTCCTATATTTCGGCATCCATCTGGGGTCCATTTACCCCATTATCCTCCAAACTACATTCCCTATGGTCCTTACTTCTCCCCATTCTATGTTCCACCACCTGCAATTCATCAATTCTTAAGCAATGGTGGATTCCCTCAGCAACCTCAGGCTGGTGGTTTATATCCGTCTGCACCTGGGGCTACTGCCAAATATTCAGTTTCACAGTATAAGCAGGGATCAAATACAGGAAGCTCAGCTCCAATTGGAATGCCTGGGAACTATGGGCCTTATGGTCTTTCTGTTGCCAACTACACTTCCAGCTCAGCCCCAACTCCAGTTACTTCAACATCTAATGAGGAAGTTGCCGCCCCTCATGTCAAGGAGAATAATGTCTATAACAGTGGCCAACAGGTATTGTTTATTATCTTTGATGTTACATGTAGTCTTAGTAAATTAACAAATTATCCTTCTCGATATATTGTGATCCCTAGAAAGATGGATTGTTGTCACTCACTGATCAGTGAAAAGTTTAACAGTCCACTCCTTCCCAATATCTTCCATTGTGAACCCCAATGTCATAGAAAGAAATATCTATTCCTAATGCAGATAGTGTTGATAATCTATAGTTTGTTCATACAGAGTTTCTTGTATAAAGTACATGTTTGGGAGAAGTTTTTTATAAAGCAGATCTCTTAAACGGACTCTTAAGGAATTACCTTAACTCTTCTTAGGTGTTCGGTAAAAATGTACTTTCATATCCATTCCCTAGAAGTGCAAAAAAAGAATTCCAAAAGCCACAAATTGCATGTCTTCCAGATGGACTTCCTGAGAAGTGACTTATTTCATTAGTCCGTTTAACTTTTTCTACCAAAAACATAAAATTCCCTCAAATGGATTTTATGTCTAAAAAGTCCATCTCAAATTTGTTACCAAACAAGCTAATAGTACATCAGTTTTTGTTCTGGCGACATACTCATTTTTCTTAATGGACAGCCATTCTTTCGAGTTATATTTTCTTGCACATATGAAGGTTGAAAGTAAGAACCATGTCGTCTGATGTAGACCTTCCTTTTTTTTTTTTTTTTTTTTTTTCCTTTTGTTTGGGTACTAATTTTGTGTACTATTTAATTGTTTTGCAGAATGAAGGTTCTGGTGTATGGTTTACTGCCCCTAGTCGGGACATTTCTACCTTGCAGGCTAGTTCTTTCTACAATCTTCCTCAGGGACAGTTGGCTTTCACCCCAACACAGCCAGGCCATGGAACTTTCACTGGCATTTTCCACCCTGCACAGGCAGTGACAGCAGCAAACGTACACCCTCTTTTGCAACAATCCCAAGCCATGACCAACCCTGATATGGTGGGACCCACAGCAAGTGTTTACCAGCAGCCACAGCATGCACAACTTAACTGGCCGAGCAACTACTAAGAAAATGAGATGGTATGAACTCTCAAATCTGAACCCTTACTTGTCAATGGGATTTCCAACAAGCTCTGATTTAATGGAAAATCAGAAGACAGATGCCTGAACTGAGTGTAAATTAATACAAGGGGCCGATAAAATTGGTCGATATATTTTTGTGGTCTTCCTTTGACTTACTTATATAACAACCTACCTTTTAAGTTGATTGAGGCCAGGAAATGTGCCAACCGTCTCTTTCTTGCTTCTCGTAGATGGTTTTTTTGTAATCCTCTCAATATCCTTGGGGAGCTCTTCTGTAGGTTTTAGATTCTTCGGTTATTGGTAAAGATTTCAATTCTTCTTTTGGCGTATTTTGCGTAGTTTGAAAAATTAGATATCGTAGGCAGATTATGAGGTGAGGTTCTTAGGTGTTGTCTTCGACTTGTTTCTGCCTCGGTTCGTTTCCCTTTGTCTTTGCGATGTCTTACCTGTAAAGTGAGAATATTTTTTTTTTTTTTGGGGTAGCAAGGAAGATGTACTTTTGGATCTCTGTTGTAACTGGCCCTGGCATATTCTTATGGTGAATTTTATGTTCTGATAGACTTATAAGACCTCTAAATAATTTATGAATTCAACTATTCTGTTTGTCGCAGGTTTCATTCTGCCCTATTGTTTTCTCTGTAACAGTTTCTTATTAGGTTCAAAGTGGTAATGAACTATGATTCGTCTTTCCAATTCCCCCCCACCCCCGTCTCTCTCAATATATAACTTTTATGGGGTGGGGTTGGTTAGGGGTGAATTGAGAATGAATTTGAATTTATGAATTTCATTGTCATTCTCAATTCCTTCAATTCAAGGTGTTTTAGATTATTTTTGGATTGAGAGATTTGAATTTATTTATTTTAGAGTGGATTTTCAAACCTGTTTGAATTACTTGTAAAATAATTCCAATTATAAGTTTCATGGTCAAATTCTTGAATTTAGAGGTAACGTGGGGATTCACTGGAAGAAATGGACTCTGTTTATAAATTAATTAGCATTATTCCGTGTTATTTCTAAAGCATTTGATTGTTTAGTGTATATTGAGAATGCTAATGTCTCCCGGAAATTAAAAATGCCATAATAGGAATAAGCCTTGATATTATTTGAAATGCCCAAAAATCATCATATTGGTAAAGCAAAAACATAGAAGCACTCGTTATCAACGTTGAAAGTATAACTAGTTAGTCAAAAGAAGAATTCATTTTGACCAAACCATCCTTTGATTATTGGGGGGTGTATCTCATTTCAAGATTTATCGATTTGCTTTAGTTAGTTAGTTAGTATAACTCTATATGTTATGTTTAGACAAATTTTCTTATTTTTGCCTAGGATTCTTGCTAAAGAAAGTGGCTTCAAAATAAAATAAAATTTGTATTTTGTGTTTAATAATTTTGATTATTGATTATTTGTAATTATTTTTTTATAATTATAAATTTTGATTTTGTAGGAATAGAACGCAAAATGTTGATAATATGAGAAAATAGGAATGTCATTTTCTACACATTCAATTGGTACTCTTTCTGTCTCTAAGCTTTTGGGGGCAAGCCTAATCTGTTCTAAGATAGATTCTTGGGGCAAGTCTGACCTGCCCAATTTTAAGATGGGGTGAGCGGTGAGCCAACTCCGAATCATGCATGGGTTAGTAGGACGGATTTGGGTTTTATGGTTCCATTGTCCTACCTTGTCCCATTGAAATTACTTATTAAACATTTATATATATGGTTAATTTAGTTCAATTGAAGAAAAATGAACTTCTTAAGTTTTGTTTGTTCTTCTCATTATGTATATCCACAGGTGATTTGATAGAAATTTTAGATTGTATATATATTAGCTGTAATATTCATTAAATATTAAGGTTGTACTGATATAATAAGCAATTTTAAAAACTATGTAATGAGATAAGGTTGGGGTGGACCGCCTCGCATAAGGTTGTGGATGGGTTGACATTTGATGGCTCATAGCGGGACACGGGCCAAGGGCCAAGGTGTGACTTTTCTACTACCTTACCCTACTTAGTCAGTCCCTTCGACATCCCCTACAAGAAAAATATTTTTATGACAATACTTTCTAGAGATGACAATCGTAGGTGTCGGGATAGTATTGGCAATACTATTTCCATATCAAAACACCACATTTATATGTATTGTGAAATTATCTTTTTTAAAAAATATTAAAAAATAAAACATAGATTATAATAAACTAAAATTACAATAAAAGTTGAATTTAAAATTGAATACCATCAGAACATCGTGGAACTTTATAAGGTATCAACGAAATACATATGTTAAACTACTAAAAGTTGAGGAATGGAGACTAATTCCAATTTTAACCAAAATGGGGAATGGATAATTTTTTTTCAATCCATTTATTTCGATTGCGAGCAGGGAGGGTTCCTCGATAAATTTGTCCCCTCATACTTTCTCATGGTGTGCTTAGATTTTGGGATGATATGCTAAATTAATAATTTTTTTCTATAAATTATTAATTCTTCGACTCATTAATAATGTTATTTCTTCTATAATTATTACTCTATAGATGTTTTGTTTTATTATATGTGTGTTTAATATGGCATAAGTAGAATATTTTATGGAATTTTTAGTTTGGCATAACGACTTAAAACATAAAGAACACCCATAAATGTACAAAAACACACACTAAATGTGCAGCATTTTTCACTTAAGTAATGTCGAGGAAATTCTATTGTAATACTATGAAATTATTTCCTATTTGCTAACGGCCGTTCAAACGTAAACTACAACTACTACACTATCTACCATATTATCTTGATTTCATCGTTGTTCACAACACATATATTAAATCTCAATAATATATAATATATATACACACACACCCACGCACACTATATAGTCCCTTGTAGGTAGTTGGGCCAATTTTGGGCGCCACAGAAATGCTAAACAAGATCTTTGGTACCAAAAAGTCTAATGATACTTCCATGATCACCCCTGCTCAAGGTAAGCCCATGGCAACTCCATCCGGCCCGATGGGGAGACAGTCACGGGCTTTGAAGATTGTCCATGCAGGAGGCCATGCAGAGAGCTACTACATGGCGATTCCTGCAGCCAGTATCATAGAAAAGCACCCATCCTTCATTCTGGCCCGGCCCGAAGTCTTCAGAAGGCCGTGGGACTCGGTTGTCCGGCCCGATGAAATTCTTGTCCCGGGCCAGAGATACTACCTTGTGCCTCGACGGACTGTGAAGAAGCTCAGGCGTCGAATCAGGAAGACGACTACAATGGGTCCCAGCTTCTCAACCGAAAATGGATCTCAGCAAAAGGATAGCCAATCATCCATCAGCGGGATCCTAGTAAAGCCAGGCCTGAAGGTTAAGGCCCGGAACCGCCATGTGAGGTTCTTTGGCATTGAAAGCACCAATCCCAAACCTGGTTCTGGTTCAGTTAACTCAATCCCCCCTGATAAAAAGAGTGGAAGTAAATCAGGGAAATTTTCAGAAGAGAAACTGATGAAGCCCGATGAGAAAAAGAGAATGGCCCGAATTGAATATTCATGGGAGCCATCTCTTCATTCAATTACAGAATGATGGTTTCTCATTTTGTCCTCTAATTTAGCAATAAGTTTGACCATATAACTATTTTCTTAATTAGTTATGATGGACCATATCTATTGATCTTGTTTAGTTTATTGTTTCTAAGCCCGATTAGGGCGCCCAACGGGCCGAGTGGGGGAACCATATCCTTTCTTGTAGTCTGATTCAATTGATTGATAATCCATACCTCATCTGAAAACTACACTTTCTTGGATGCCCTCAAAATTAGTTTATGTAGTTAGAGCGGGCATCATATCCAACCCCTATTAACATAACAATAAATATATAACAAGATGTGCACCAAGTAGCCATTAATTAAGAAGAGGCCGTGATTCTTATACGAGCAAACTGCAAAATTAGTTTCATAACTATGGACAATTGCAATTTCAGTCTCATTACAATTTTAATATTATAGATTTAGTCATGATTAATTTTGGATGAAACTAAAAAAATTTGCTAGAATTTCACTCGTGCGTTTCATGTGGCTCACTTGAAACCCTTTTCCGGCAAAACTTATCAGACGTAGTGCTGAAATTATCACACCACTGTTGAAGTATTTACTATTGAAGTATTTGCTTATTAAAAGCCACATTAAACACATGTGATAAAAAAGATGGTTTATGTGAGACACGTAAAGCACATGAAATTTTTTTAGGTAAACTTTCCAGTTTCACACAAAATTAGGAGTAAATCAACGAAGATTAAAATTGTTACGAGATTTAATTGCAAATTTTATCTCAACTAGACTAAGCAGATAATAAGAACATGTCCGAATCTTGTAAACCGAATCTATGCCAACAAATCCTTATATTATAAATCAAATTAGCACCAACCAAAGAACCCAACACATTATCATAGCCTTTGCCAGCCAATTTATGACATGTGGGCAAAAATATATTATTCAAAAAACAAAAAACATAAGTTTTACATGTTAATTAATGGAGTTAGGGTACCCTTTTTACCTAATTAAAGTGCACTTCCTTTATTTGTATTTTCTCCAAATAGTTGGGTACATCCAACAGCAGCCTGCAATATACAGCAAATTTTATTTTCCTTTCTCCCAACTTACTTCAATTTTGACCTAATTTTATGTTTGCAATTGTCACTTTTTGTGGGAAAATTAGGTAAATATAATTGTCACACATGTTAAATGCTGCACTATTGATTTAAAAAAAAAAAAAAAAAAACATTAACCAATTTATAGTTGCCAAATCTATATTCCTTTTGTGCTTTATTATATATATATATATATATATATTTGGATCGTATCCTTTACATATATTATTATATATATATATATATTTTTGGATCGTATCCTTTACATATATTATTATTTGATGAGATTATAGAATAATTACATTTTAAAACAAGGTTAAGGGACAAATTATTACTTTTATAAGTATTTAAAATTATATATAAATAGATAAATTAGATGTGTTCAAATTCCATGCCCTCCTCCACTAATAATAATAATAAATAAATAAAAGACATGTGCGAGCATATGCAAATGTCATTAATTGTTAAGACATTCGAACATTACATATGTTGGAACTGAGTGTTCTGTTTAGATTCGACCAACTTGAATAAACCAGAAATTAGGCTACTAATCCGCATCCAAATCTACACAATTACTACTACTTATTAATAATAATAATAAATACAAACTCACCAAAGTCCTAATCAATTTATATAAGTTAGAATATATCATTAATCTTTGTATTAATGGTTTAAACTCTTAAAATGAAATAGACGACAAGAAAATGAAATTGAGAATCGCAACCGAATCCTTGAATTCTCTAAATATACTCAAATTTATTTTTAAAATGAAATTATGCACTATCAATATGACTAAAATACACTTATATTCAATATGCCAAATATTTATTTGGAACATAAACCTGAATAAGTAAATTAGCATTTGACAGATACTGCTGAATACTACTTCAATTGTTCGCCAAGGTGTTCCAAACAAGTCTTAAGCCAGCATGTTTGCCTTTGTTCGACATATAAGTTTCGAACACAAGCATATGTGTTCAACCAATTCCGTCGAATACGAATAGATGTGCTCAACAGATCAAATTCGAACACATACAAACAGGTGTGCGATGGGTTCAAAACAAAATGTTGAAAAAATAAACAAAATATGGATATTGTTCTTTTTTTTTAATTAAAAGGATATATTATCTAAAATAGAATATTTAATAAAAAAATAATTTTTAATAAAATATATTTAAAGAATTTGAGGGTTCATATATTATTAAATTAGTTCATTTAGTTTGCCAAAAGACACCAACATAATCACCAAACACTTCGCTGTCAACTTTTATCCACATGGATAAAACCATAGCCCACTTGTAAAGTCTTATTGCCTCATAACAAATTTACACACACACACACACACACACACATCATAATTATAATACAGTTATAATTTGATTAAAAAAGATATAAAATGTAAATAAATATTTAAAAGACAAAAAATGCATATTCTGTCGTCTAATACTTATATTTTCCTGAATTATGTCCCATGTACTTTAATTTCTATATTTTTAATTCACGTACTTTCTAATATTTTGCGTGTTCTATATTTTATTGGTACGATCTAGTTTCTAACATCTATGTAATACTTTTTGTAATTTTTATAATTTTTTAACAATTTTATTATTTTATTAGTATTCTGATTTTTATTATTTTTTGTTGATTTTCTGACTTTCTCGGATATACAAAATTCAAATTTTTAAATCATACTGAATGACTTGAATTTCAAGTGGTCCAAATATTGATTTTAAAATTTTTAATTATGATAAAATTAGATGAAATGATCTTAAATAAAATTTAGGTCACTAGAAAATTAAGTTATCCAAGATAATTAAAAATTTGAAATTCATGTCACTTCCGATATGATCACTAAGAAAATCAGAAAAAAAAATCAGAAAAGTCAAAAAATAAAAAAGTTAATAAAGGTTAAAAATGTTAGAAAACTAGTAAAATATAAAATGTGCTAAAAAATTTAATTTAAAATATTAAAAATAATAATAAAAAAAAACTGAAACTTAAATTGTAGATAAATATTCATTTTCACGAATGGTAAAATTTAAAACGTCCTTTTCTGCCCCCAAACTATTTTATGAACTTTTTCTTTTATTGTCAATTTGGTCCCATTATCATGCAATTGTACTTGTTAAGCCTTCCAAAAGGGGAATCCCTGCTCCTTTTCATTTATTTTATTTTTTAATATAAGTAAAAAAAATTAAAAACACAAAAATAGTGATTACCATTTAAATAATAGTGTATATATTTTTGGGTTTTAACTATCCCAATTATTTGATTTTTTGTTGATGACTATTTAAATTAATCAATTTTACATAGACTAAAGAAAGCAATGGGGATTATTTTCCCAAATTTTGTCTGTCAAATCTTTTGGTGAAGATTTGGCAAAGATTCTTGAATTTATATATGCAAAAAAGTGAAATTGCAGAATAGGTAGATGGCGCCATCAATCAGACAAAAACCATTATCCTATTTACCTCTTTAATACACACACACAAATATATATATATATATATATATGTATATATATTTCTTGCGGACACGAGACAAGTTGAATTGCATTAGATACACAACACTGTCATACATACCCATGACACAGAACACACACACACACACACACACACACACACACAACTGCCTATTTAAAGCCTCTTCTTGCACATCAATTTTATCCTATCACAGAACACACACAAAAGTTAGCCATTACAAATAAATCTGTTAAATTAAAAATAAAAATGGCCTCAGAATCATCTTCTCTATCTCAACCTTCACTTACCACCGAAGATGAGTTTGAAGGGCTGGAAGTGACAGCATTTGATGCAAATGCGCTCTGGGAACTGCTCTACGACGTCGGGCCGGGGGAAGAAGCCAAGAGCTGTGGAGGAGCCTCCATGCAAGGTGTGGAGGTTATCGGACCAAAGCCCGATCCAATGGTCGAGAGTTATAAGCCTCTCGACGATAACAACAACAACAACATTCAAGATATCGAGTGGTTCGGTATATTGGAAGAAATATGTGGGCAATGCAATGATATGGAAGATTGGTATGGAGGGTCTTGCATGGAAGAGATGAATGGGATTCTTGAAATGGGAGAGTATTCACCTTCTTACAGTGAGATTATGTGTGAGGAAATTGGGTACATAGGACTGTGGCAACATTATTAGAAGGATTTCTTCTTCACTTATCAAAACAGAAAGGTCAACAAATTCAGGTTTTCATAAGGAAATTAATTCTATCAACCTTACTATTTGCCTATTGGCTATATCACTTGTCAAATTTAATGATTGAAATTATCACAATATGATTATTAATGAACAGTTTATTTTAAAAAATAAAAATAAAAACTGGTAGATAACATTTAGATCAACATGTTAGAAGTTATTTGAAAATACTAGATATATTTTAATAATTTTGTTTGATCACTTCCCATCAAACAAACTTGGTCATATCTGTCTAAATCAATGGTCTTGGAACAAGATAAAATTTAATAATTAAAGGAGATTTTAAGTAATCAAATTTAAAGGGAGAATGCATAAATCCATGCAGAGTAAAGTAAATTCATTAAATTTTGTCAATTTAAAAATAAAATCAAGAAGACATATTGTAAAGTAGTAATACATTGGCTTGTTATTATAACAAATTAGTTATCTCTATTCACATAAGGTCTTTCAATAATCAAGAAAATTATCATTAATTCATTAAAAACTTCTATTGTCGATGAAGTCGGAAATCATAGAATAATCGACTAAACTCATAATCTACCATACTTTATATTTTCTTTGTTGCAATTCAAGAAACTTAACTCCAAAATTTTTGATGCAATAAGAAAATTAGAGATGACATCCAATTCAATTTAGATTTCAAGAAGACAATCGAGCTATATTTAATAGCACGGCTTAATATATATGTTTAAATTAATTTTTCTAGAATATTAATTTATGCTATCAACGCGGCCATCAAATTATATAAGTATTTTTCAAAATGAAATTATCTTACTATTTCACTACACTATTAATTTGGCCTATGGTCCCAAATCGGGATCAAAGAAAATTATTATATAAAAAAGGTTCATAAATTTTGCAATATTAGTTTAGAAAGATTTTATTGTCTTAACATGCATAGGATTTTATATAATTTAGTTAAAGAAAAAACAAAAAAACGAAAAATACATAATAGGTAAAAGGGCCACCAATCATATAAAAGCATTATCCTCCTATTTTTACCATATTATTATAAAATTATTTCTTGCCGAGGTGAGTCAAGTTGAGTTGCATGAGATATCTACACCACTATCATGCACGATGCGCATACGCCTGCCTTTTTAAGGTTCTTATTGCACCATATACTTTATCCTATCACAACTCACACACACATATACATATAATATGATATATATAAGACTGCTGAAACATACGGTGAACACCTGCTAAGGTGGCAGTTAAATTCATACATCACATTATAACCACATCAACAAGTGCTACTGAGGCCCACAGTAGGTGCTCATATTATCATTTCTCACTATCTACACACACACACACACACACACACACACACTTACATATATAAATATATATGTATTTATTGTTCAAAAAATTGGACTCAGAATCATTTTCATTATCTCAATCTTCACTTACCACCAAAGATGAGTTTGAATGGCTTGAAGTAACAGAATTGATGCAAATGCACTCTGGGAGTTGCTCTCCAACGGGCCCGGAGAAGAAATAGAGCACGATGGAGGAGCTAACACGCATGCAGTGGAGGGTATTGGGCCGAAGCCCGACCCAGAGGTCGAGAGCTATGGGCCTCCAACAATATCAACAATGATAACGTTCCGGATGTCAAGTTCTTTAACATAATGGAAGAAGCATATACAGCATGCATTGATGGGGGGGTGGTATGGAGGGGGGCCACGCATGGAAGAGATGCATGAGATTTTGGCATTAGGAGACTATTCACTTTCACACAATCCAATTATGTCTGATGAAATTGGCTACATGCAATTGTGGCAACATAATTAGCACTATGGAAGGAATTTCTCCTTCACATATCAACACAGAACAGCTCTAGCAGATGATGAAAATAAACTGTGTCATTGGCTATATACACACACACACATTGATTGTTTCCTAGCTTATATCTGATACGGTGAGAATCTAATTTCTTGTTATCTGTTGCTCAATTTGTTGGTGACTGCATTCTTCACAACTGTAGCACGGGCTCAACATTCGATTGGCATAACGGCGAATAGAGTCACAAAACACAGAATCAAAGCTAAAGCAAATAAATGATGACCAATCTCATTACAACTATAAAGTTATTGAGTGCAATTTTTGGTTTCAACATGTTTCCAACAAATCAGGACACGATTCGTATGAAGCTATGAACTACAGTAGTCCAAGATAATATCAGTTCACAGTAGTGGTGGTGTGTTTACTTGAGAAACAGAAATGGGAAGGAGGGAAGGTGGAAAAAATGGAGAAATCAAACCTGAGGCATGTGATTCGGTTTGAGCAACTAATTAGAAGTCTTTGGGGCCGACTTTAAACTTGGCAATAAAAAAGCCGATAGTATCAAGTTGTGAAGAAGGATCAAATCTCTGAACAAGATATTCTTCACCAGGTCTTAACCACTCCCTGAAGAGTGAAAATTAAAATTAGTTATCAGAGTTATCAGTTTTTTTTTTAAATTTTCATGACTCAATGGGATAGCAAACTTCTCGGTTCACGCCTAAAAAATCGAAGCACTAAACTATGGCCTACAGAAGCACATATAAAGCTGCTTTCCTTACAATTTCAAAAAAAATTGCCAGGTCCTATGTCTTTATAGTGCTGTGTCCAAGAATCACAGTCTAGCAATCTCCAAAACAGTCGCTTAATCAAATTAGCAGCGGATATGCATCAGAAAGGATCATGTGATATCACTAGGGGTAAAAGGAAATTAGGCAAATCATCTCATTAAGTTGTTCTGCTCCAAATGATCTTACACTGTGTAGACTGACATCACTTGTTGGGTGATCATCCACCAGAAGATAGACAATTCAAAATCCATACAGCTAAGGTTCCAAAAAACCAACCTCTTTATATTTTGATAGCTTATCAGATTATGTTCCTTTTCGTTGAGTCAGTGCATTATGCATCTATGTGATGCAACAAATAAATCTTACTCCTAAATTAGGGATTTAATATCAAGTGTCAGATTTAAGAACTTACTCCTGGTATCCATCTGAAAATTGACAACTTCCAACAAGGCCAGGTCCTCCCACTTTCGGATGCTGCAATGGATTAAATAATAGATGCAACAATCAAATATTTAGTATCAACATTAACAAACATGATTCTTATCTTGCTCTGCCGTACCAACACATTCCGATTGGAATAAATATCATAAAAATATTCAGCTTGTTTGGAACAGAATATGAATATAATAAATTAAGGCAGCACATAGCATGTCATTACTCGCTATAAGGTTATTGGGAACTTGGGATGTGTGGCTTCTGAACCCTCCACAAGGTAGAAAGGTCAAAAACTAAGGAAAAGGACATTAAGCACACATGACATTTGCAAGGTATGGCTGTGGGGGCTCTGTATGTGTGTGTGGTTCATAATAGCTCAACAATCAATCTTTATATACCTCCAAACTTCGTTCTAACCTGCGATGCCAATGAGAGGAACTTGTACGTGTCCAATGCATATCTAACCAATGCTTCATTCTCACCAGGGTTTATAGTACATCTGCACTTTGAAAACACTAGGTGATTTTCTCCTCAAAAAATGTTTAGGCTAGCATATAGATGTTGGATATTACTTTGAAGGAAAAACTCAGAGATTCAAGATTCACTAAATAAGAATGCTTACGTTGAGTATACAAGAACTCCACCAGGACGAACAAGCTGCACAGCCTGGTCAAACATCCGCCTCTGATATTTGGCATGGGTCCGCAATGATTCCACAGTGTCCTATACAAACAAAGTTAAATAGAAGGAAAAACTTAGCCACACATTTCATGCATTCAAAATGTACAAAGCAAAGCAAACTCATGAATCATCCAACCAAAGAACATTTCTTATAAAATAAAGACCTTACTCATGCAAAATCTGGGAACCTTGAGATCTCAAAATTGGAGGTGAACATTTTTAAATTGAATTTTCTAATTGCTACAGGAGGAAAACCAAATAACTAAACTGACATGGAACAGTATATTTTCTACGACCAGAACATTACACTATGAGTAGCATATCTTTGAAGCCATTCTTGCTAACAAAAAAGAGGCATTTCAATAGAGTTCCAGATATTAAACTTATTGTACAAACAAAGGTATGAACTAAAAGAGTTTGGTGTAGGCTTTAAGCAAATTATGGAGTCCAAGTGATCCAGGCATATTTATCCTTCAAAATCAAAACTTTCTTTGTTTAAGTTCACCTATCCCTTATAACAAAATTAAGCCTGAACACTTCTTTTTCTATGAACACCTTCATCTAGAGATCCATATTTTTCTCCCAGGGGATGGTAAAAAAGAGGGCAGAAAACATAGGGAAAAATAAACTGGGCATTAGAAGTTCAAGGATGAGAGAATCTTAAAACTTGAAGAAAATCAAGATACTTTGTTATCAATCAATCATAGAAGGAGAATTCAATGAAGACCTATAAGAGGAGAATTAACTGGCAATATTACTTAGAAGCATTTGAATAATTATGTATTTCTCCCTTTGTTTCCTTCTGATGTCAGATTTAAAACAAAAGATCAACCTGCAAATGTTTTTTTTTTTTTTTTCAGAATCAACATGCAAATGCTTTTTCAGATGTAATTAAACTTTGGCAATCACCTATAAATCCTAAATACAAAATTCTGATTGGCTTGTCAGAAGATAATTTCAGCACTATGCCTTACCTCTCCAGCAAACAGGCGAGGTCTTAGACCAAGAGCAGAACAAGGAGCATCAAGGAGAACTCGATCAAAACTATCAGGCAAAAATCCTTTAGACTTTTCAACTCTTCCACCTAAAGTGTTATTTCGCCCAGGCCCATTTCTCATTCTCCGAATGTTCTTTCGGAGCTCAGCTTTACTGGTGCAATTTTCAAGGGTAGCTACTTTGCCCAATTAAGAGGAGATAAAGTAAATGGCAGAAGTGTCAGAAGAACTGTTGTTCAAGAATGCATGAAAAAACAGAGTTATAATGAATTGACAAAGAGAAGAAACACATACTTTATTTGCATGCATTTTCAGTTACTTATCAAACCTACATAGACTGAAACTCAGCAATGTGTTTGTTTATTATGCACTTTGTGAAGGATTTCTACAAGCATTTTAAAAATGGGACACTTAACAAACTTGGAGGACCAGATGATAAAGTAATAGTAACATTAAATCCAGTGAAATATGTAGCATACGAGGGAAAATAACTCATAGAAAGGGTCCTTCAAGTTGCCAAAGCTATATGAATCTAAAATAATGATTGCAATGGAGGATGTCTGCAGGATTTAAGCATCATTAAAGCAGAAAACATGAATATCACCAGAACCACACTAAACCGAGCAAAAAAAATGTCTCCACTCAGAGTACAAGATTACCAAGACAAAAACAAGAATAGTGGTGGCATGCAAGAAACAAACCATGAGTAAAATCTAGAGCATTGTCTGATACTTTCTCTATTCCAGATTTTGATGAATCTGAGTTTTGACTGCTTTCATTCTCCCCACACTTTGGAGAATCCTGACTATCAGATTTATTGACAGATCTCAGGGCATCAAGTTTATAAGTAGTTATACACTTTAAGCCCATTTCAGCAGCCAATTTCTGGATGTCAAGCACCTGAAGATGACATGCAACAATAAAGTAAAAAAGGAAAGCCCAATAATAACATTTACAAGAGACAGAGATGCATATGAAGGGAGGTCACTCCTATAATTTGGAAAACAAAAAAATAAGAAGCTATTTTTGGATGTGCTTCTAAATGTGTGATGTTTCTTAGTCTCTTCATTTTGCGGACAAGTAAAGCAGATCCAAGTAACCTATGAGTTCATTCATCTTAATTTGCCTCTCCTAAACTTCAAACGCTATTGCCATTTTCTGTACTGCGCCTATAGACTAAACCTCCTCGCATCAAGTTAATGAAATAGACAAAGGTTTTGCACTCTTCTTGGTGTCAAGCCAACAAAGAAAAGCATGCAAGGATTTCAGGTGATTCTTTTTTACAATCACATCATCAAGAACTGGAGCTCTCTAATGGTACTTGGATAGGGATGGTAATAGGGGTTATCAAGTTCTTCAAAAAAAATTCAGGACACCATGAAATAAGAAAATAACATTATAATGTGGAGGGGTGGAAACATCAGCAGGCAGGGACGCTATGGGCATTGGCATTAAACAAACTCATAACACCAAAAAAAAATGTCAAGTATAAAAAAGATTTATAGCACCACAACACAATACAATATCATGACTGGTTTCCCAGAGTTGAGAACTTGTGACTACCAACAAAACAAAAAAGGATGTCAGGCCACTTAGTTATCGTTATATTAGAAGCGATGACATAGTGATTCATGAAGACTTGATAAAAATAAAATAAAAAACAGGTAAATATATACACAATCACCTGTCAAGTTCAGAAGGTGCACCTTATTGTGAGATCGATCAGCTGCAATAACCTCTCCATTGTCCTTCATGAGGATTGCAATTGCAGTGGTTTTCCCTCCAGGAGCTGCACACATATCTAATATCTTCTCGCCCTCTTGAGGATCTACAACAAAGATGATGGGGCAACTTAGCAGGGAAACAAATAGAGAACGAAAACACAATAAGCACGTCAAACAACTGAGAGCCACAAGCTCTCTTTTCTGATGGTAACTTATAAGCATCTAAATCAGATTTACAAATAGCATCATACTTCCTCGGTGCACTTTGAGCAGCTAGTAAATGAAAAGGCAATAAACAATAGGAAAAAACATCTGTACAACTAAACCTTCATGGTTAGTATGCTACATACCTAGGGCATGTGCAGTGATGATGCTAGGGAGGTTCTGAAGAAATATTTCCCCCTCAAGTAAGTCTGCAGTCTCAATAATCATGTTTTAGTAATTAATAGAGCAGAATTTTGATTAAACAATGAAAAACTCGACATAGATACAGATCAGCACCATGAAGCAAGATAAGAAGTATGAAGGTCACAACCAAAAAAATGCTTGAGATGCCCCTAGCTCTATATTCTGTGGGATATTCAATTTTCAAATTTTATCTACAGTATCTTAGTGACACATGACACAAGAAAGGATGGAGATACTTATTTTTGAAGAAAAGACATAATGGCAGTATGAAAAAGTACATATACACAGAACGAATGGTGGTTTTTATATTTTCAATAAAGACATTACTTAAGAAGGGCAGCAGGGACAGTACATGGACAGGTTTTGTTCAGTTGATAGCAAAGGTCATGGAAAGGCAGAAATTATATATAATCTGTTTAGAATGTTCCCATTATTTTTCTACTCTTATCAGAAATAATGAATCGCCCAAGATTCTAGGCATGGCTTTATAACATCACTGATCAAATTTCTAAATTAGTTGGATAAGCACATGATCTTACTTGTTCACTCTCATTTCTCTCTGTTTCTGAGATAAAAGTTTACACAGTGAGTATATTTTGAAGTCCAGAGCGCTCAGATTCGGGATACCATTTAATGCAGTATATAAATGTCCCAGCAAAACAGCATCATGATAGGAGTGATACTTTAGCATCAGGATAAACCATCTTTATCATAAATTTTCAAGATTTTTACTGCATCTAAGTTTTCTATATTTACCAATCATTCTCTTTCAAAACTCTGAAAACAAATGGAGAGCAGCTGCAGAACTACATGCTATTGCAGCCACACTGCAACTATACATATGAAGGAGTCACTGACTCATAACACCTAAATGCATGCATTTTGTCAAATAGAACTATACCATGAAAGGAAGGTAGTTTAAATACTCTGTCATCCATGTTTAAAGCAAGTCCTTCGGATACCCGAAATAGCCCAGCCCTGGACATTGTAGTTGTTCCCCGACCGATGTAGAGGCCATTCCGTTCAAAATAATATGGATCTGATTAAAAATAAAAATTAAATAACTTTTGCATCAGTAAGAGTCCAATGCACTCTTCATGAGCAATAAAACAAAAATAGAAAAGCTGTTTGTAAAAAGAAGAATGGTGTAAAAAAAAAGATCCATGACTACTAACCACATATGGTGGAACTCATATTCATTTCCAAGGCTCATGAGCTATGGCATGCTGACCAAAATGGAATAATATAACAATAAAGGCAAAAACAATTGATGGCTAGATCTAGTGGGACTTATTCCTACCTGTTTCTGATCCCTGTAGCACAGTTCCACGTGTAAAACCAACTCCCCATCCATTATCAGCTCCAGGTTGCTCCACAGCAACTGAAACTGCTACAGGTTCCCCTTTCTCCACATGAGCACTACAGGCCAAAACACCGGGTACATACACCTGAACATAGAATATCACAAATTGGCAAGGAAAAGAATTGCATTTATCTATGACATGTTTTCCATAAATATATAAGCACAGATAATTCTCTAGCAAAACTTGCATATAAAATGATAACAAGAATCAAACAGAACTGGAAAAGAGAACTGCATTGAGTAGACAGATTCAATAGATAAGAAGCAAATATGCTTTAAACATCAGAATGAAGCTTGCCCATCATTTTCTTTTTTTGTACCAATTAGGATTTTCATCTAACATATTAGTTGCTGTTAAGGTGCCAAAGTGCATACTTACATGGGCACCACGAAGAACTGCTTCAGCACATTTTCGGCTCACAATCACCTCTTTAGGAGAATTGTCCTCCTTGTACCCATAATCGATGGTGTGTGGTCCTGAACCTTTGACGAAAACAACATAATCTAGACTGGGTATCTTACACTTCGAAATATAACAATCTTTTTCAGCAGAATCGGTTTGCCACCCTTTTTCCTGTAGTAGAGCCAAAAGCTTCTTGACAACCTCATCTCTAGTTGAGTTAAGTGTATTCACCCGCACACAGGAGTAACATGATGGTCGCCTGAGAAAAGCATAAGAGCTAACTTACAAGAAAGCAACACTATTACAAAAAGAACAGCAACCCAATGTCTAGGAAACTATGTATACAGAATTACTATTCCTCTAGCGAACTTTTCATATCAAGGAAATGAACAGCGCTATAATTTAACAAACCGAAAAGGTACAGCAATTAAAGAAAGCATTTGAACACATTACATCCAATTCTGCACAAGAAGCTGGCATTCAGCAAACTATACGCAAAAATAACATTTGGCAGCATGTGGAAGTAACCAATGAATGTCCAAAAAAAAAACAGAGAGCTAAATACAGACGTGAGAGCCTCAGAAATTCGAGCAAAATGGTCAGCTCCATAGGCTTTAATGAAGTACTCTTCCAGTTGAGGGTTCCAACGCAATGTTGGGTTGTAACAGTATCGTTCCGATTGATCCATCTGTACGTACAATACATAAATCAACACACCAATCTATACACACAGAATGAGAGAGGGGAGTAGTTTACCTTGGGAAGTGAGGGTTTATGGTGTTGGTGAGTGAAGAGGGTTCTGCAGAGGGTTTTGAGGATGCCCCTCTCTTTCTTCATTCACCTTCTGTCGTCAACGCAAAAGCCCCCAAACTTTTGACCGTCACCATGTTGTCCCCAAAAATTTATAATTTTAAAATTATATATACACACACACATATATATATATATATCACAAATTAAACCCCCCCGCCCACACACACACTGCACCAGCCTTTACATGAAGGAATCATGTTTTTCTTTTTAAAATTTTATAAATAAAAGAAAAAGGTCCACCGCTCATTGCATAGTGATTGAAAATAGTTGATGCTTTCGAATTATCTATTTATTTATTTATTTAAAAATTCTTTTTCTACTTTATATAATATAAATATTTTTTATTTATTAATTATTTTAGCATGTTCTATATCAAAATAATCATCTGTTTACATATTTTATTTTAACGTTCATATTGTATATATTAAAAAAAATTAATCCAAAAATACAATTGTTTGTTGGTGGTCATTTTGGTTGGATTTTAATATATATTATAGGGATTTGAGCTCCAACACAAAGTTAATTAAAGAAATTTTATAAAAGAAAATTATTGTATAATTTAAATAGTTTTTAAAATAGAATTTTCCAATTTATTATTTATTATTTATCTTAATTTATTATACATAAATACGTTAACATTTGTGAATCGCACACGAGCTATTCTATTTAATTAAAATATTAGATATCAAACGTAAATTACATTTTGGTTGTAGTGGTGTTTAATTTAACTGGCAATTCATTAAATTTTTAAGATAGATTTAAGTCGCCGTCATAAAATTAAATCTAATTATTTTTCATACAAATAATAAATATTATATTATTTGAGAAATTTTGATTCTCCTACAAAAGAATAATATAATTCAGCTTATTCAATTCTTCGTATAGTATTTTTTTTATCTCTTTTGGAAGGATTTGAATATTTAGAAGGCATTTGAATATTTTTAGAGGATTTCACTAACCTTATATTTACGCTACAAATATAAAAATTGAGTCAATAACTTTTAATAAAATAAACTAAATAAATAACTACATTACTAGAGTTTTTATATTTCCAAAAAATGTATCTAATTAATTTAGTTTATTATATTTATTTTAATATCTTAAATTCATGTGTCAGGAGTCTTCGAAGCAGCCCTGTGAAATTGGAGAATCTTCAAGAAAATGTCACGACCCATTAATATTACAATAATAAAAATTTAATTTAGAATGAATCGACCTACCTCATTATGCGACCCACAACAAGTCAGCTCCGCCCCGGTCTATTGTCTGTTTTATAAAAATAGGTCACATATGGAAGCATGTACCGATTTAAACAAGTTTACAACTTTTGTTCGTCATTGAACCCACAAATATATACATTTGAATCAAGAATATTCCGAGACTTTAATAAACTTTCTAAAAAAAAATTAAAAAAAATCCAGCCAAAATGTGCAAGAAACAACAAGAAATTTCTGTCTGATGCTTCTTCTTTTTCACCTATAGTAAATAAATTGTACTCCATGTGTCCATCTCTCCGACCCAACATGCATGTTTACAGTTTTCCACCAACAACCCGAACCTATACATCACCGAAGATGCTACATATCCGCGCACTTTGTAGGCGCAAACCCAAGCCTCAACTGCTTGGTGTCGTACAGAACATGAAAGTTCTGCTGCTGATAGTTCCCAATGATAGACAGGCCCGAGCGTGGGGTCCCAAGAATGGCCAAACAGACGATATCATCAGGGTCGAGCTTGATGAAGTAATTCTCAACCGGGAAGTTCCACACAGCCCCATCACCAAACACAATGCCAAATGAAGGCAAGTGGGGCTTCTCCACACCAGACACATTGTAACATGGATCAAGAATTGGAAAATCATCCACAACCGGGTAGCCCGTCACTTTCCTCACAAAAGCCTCTTTGATGATCCTGTAAGCAGGATCGGCAAAGTAGCTGAGGGTAGTCCCTGAGTCTATGATCGTCCCACCACCGCCTTCCGGCGTCAGATCCCACATCTCCTCTGGTATACTTAACACCTCCCCGCCAACCAATACCGACTTAATTTGCACATAATAGAATGTATCCACCGGATTTTCTTTCCCGGTGATCAAAGTAGTGAAGTTCAATTCTGGGTGGCCTAACAGATCCTTATTCTCACCAAAGATCAGCTTGCTACTAACACTAGTGTTGCTATTTCTATCCACAAGACAATACGAGAAAGAGTGGCCGTACAGAGATTGAAGCTGAGACGAAAAAGACAAAGGCCCTCTTCCTAGCCCTAGCAAACCAGCAGCACCATGAAACAGCCCTCTATTCCAATGACCACATCCAAACATCACATTCTCCACCTTCCTAAACTCCGATTCCCCACCAATGCCGGTTAGATTGACAGTGAACGTTTCCAACGAAAAATCGCCTGTCGTATTAGAGCTATCACCGTACCAATAGTAATACGGACAGCTCTGATTCTCAGCCCTGCAGGGCAGTGGGGGATCGGGGGACGAAACAAGGTGGCAACGGGGATCACTACAGGTTATATTTCTAAAAGAAGTCGATTCCGTTGGATCGTAATAAGGCCCAGTTTGCTCGAAACAATCATAACAAGGAACACATTGAATCCAGTTAAGATCACTACCGGTATCAAGAATCAAAGAGAAGTGTTTAGGAGGTGTACCAATAAACACATCCATGAAGTACTCCCCTGAGCCAAGGCTGACCCCTGACTCCAGCGTCGCCATCAGCTGGGCGGCGGGGTAAGATTCCGGCACGGCGGCGGGAGCCACAATTGGGCTGTGTGGCGGTTGGGCATCGCCTTTCTTAAGCCTGGAAACTGTGTTTTGGTTCTTCTTATCAACTATCCTCGTATGAAGTGTCTGAATTCTGGTCAAATCCTTCGCAGTTGACTCCATAACAGAATCTGCAGGCTTAAGCTGACTGCCGGAAGATCGGTGCTTCATATTGAGCACCACGTTTGGTTTTACCTTAAAATCTCCCTCTGAAATTTCTTGGGTTTTCATCTCGTACGGCTTCGAAAAGCTGCAATCGGATTCCGCAGAAGAAGAAACGGAATTGAAACTGGGAATTTCCATGGCTGTAAAAAGGGAGGCACTGGAATTCAAATTATTCACACTTTGAATTCCGCCTCCACTAGCTATAACGCCATAGCAGAGTAAGTACCCCACAACAAGCAAATACCTTGACACCATGAGAGAAGGCCGTCAAGCTAAAGAACACAATGAAAAAAAAATATTCAATCCTGAAAGTTTCCGACAATTCAATCCAAACCCAGGATTCTGAAAAAATTCACTCCAAATCCTTTCTTGGTAGAGCTTTGAAGCTCCACACCATGGAGTACTTTCAGAAAATCAAGATTTCAGTTTTTCTACAACTTGGGTTATAGAATCCCTCACTTCTTTCTTTCTTCAAAAACCCGTGAAAAATGAGAATGAGAGAGAGAAATGCAGAAAGAATTTGAGAATGAAGAAGAGGAAAAAAGGGGGCCAAAATGGGTACTTGCAGAAATAGGGTGCAATCGTCAGTGGTGAAGAAATGGAAGGAACGGATGTTCAAAGGAAAGACTTTGAATATTGCAGCCTTTTCAGCTGCCCAATGCCACCTTCGACGCGGTTTCACATAAGAATGCTGTAAGAATTTACATTTTTGTATGGTACTAATAACAATTAAAAAATAATAATAATAACAATAAAATTAGTGTCCCCTAAAAGAAGAAAAAGTGTCGGAGTTTTGAGAGGAATTGACTAGGTCCAACATAATTTGGAGATTCCAATTTTATTGTTTCTTTAGATTATATATATATATATATATAGATAGCGGGCGACATAAATTTATTTGTAAAAATTTTGGGTTTGGACGGTTATATAAATTCACACGGTTATATAAATTCACATAATTATGGAAGTTTGTAAGATGATTAAGTTAAACACAAACAA
Source organism: Caryopteris x clandonensis (assembly GCA_028749325.2). NCBI lineage: Eukaryota > Viridiplantae > Streptophyta > Magnoliopsida > Lamiales > Lamiaceae > Caryopteris > Caryopteris x clandonensis. The sequence goes on from JAPYKT020000012.1 coordinate 459,459, forward strand.
AAAGGAGAAAGAAATAACTGAGAAAAATAAAGTAGAAAGTTTGTGTTTTACTATAAAAAAAGATAACAAATTGTTGGATTTATTCATTCTAAAACGTATGTTTCAAAACAATTGTATATATATTTGAATCGGTATGTTTTCCATATATGGTCAATCCACTCAATTCGTAACGAAACATAACTTCATATGGCTCTCGACCTGGAAGGGATCCTGCGTACATTACAGAAGTTATTTAATAACTGTAATTATATTTATAGAATAACTATATAATTTTTTTATAAAATTATAAAAAATACATATATTAATTAATTTTTATTATTTAGTTGTTGAGTAATATTTATAGTAAAAAATAAGAGTGCAAGGTTGGAAGAAATATTAATTATATATATAAACAAAAAGTGACATATCAAAATTTATTTATTTATTTATAAATAAATAAATAGGAGAGAGAGAGAGAGAGAGAGATTGTTTAAGTTGGCTTACATTAGAATTGAAAAATTAAATGGTTGAATGGACTAATAAGTAGCAGTTTGACCCAATGTGTATATTTACGACACGTCTTTAGTGGAAATTTTGCATTAAAACAGTGCAAAATTGCATTCTATCTCAAGGCATTATTTTCTACATTTAAAAAATATTTTAATAATATTATTTTTAATTTATATTTTAAAAACTTTATATTTGTTAAAGACATAATAAGTAATATAATAAAATTATTTTTTTATATGTAACATTTAATTTTTTATTTATAAAATTAATTATATATAAAAAATACATATAATATCAAGCAATAATAATGCATAATTAAAATTGAACTTCATAATAATAATACAATAAAAATACATCTTTACAAGATTAAATTTCTGAATTAGTTTCATGTTTATTTTCTATTTAGTAATTATATTTTTAATTATATTGTGTAATTTTATATTTTGTTTGTAACTTTATAATTTTTAGTTGTAATTGTATATTTTGTCTATTTGTATTTTTAGCTATTTTTTAATATTATGTGCAGTATTTAAAATTTTATTGTATTATTTTTATTTATAATTAAAAAATTACATCTTTTTATTATTTTTTATCATATTAATTAAAATAATCTTAAAATTAATTAAACTAAATTAATTATAACACAAACAATGTATGATTAAACATAAATATTAAGAAACGTATAAATAAAACATTTAAAAAATAATGAATAAAAATATATAAACATAAAAACAGAACACTATTAGCAGAGAGCAAATTAAATAAGAAATAAACATTGTTTCACAGTAATGCAGGCTCCAGTTCACCGCCGGATCCTGCAACTCCTTAATTACCGCCACTCCAACCTACCGCTGGAGTTGGTCTTAGAAATATATTTATTAATATTAGTTTTTTTTTAATTATTGATATTAGTTGAGAGGTAGGTTAATAAGGAAATAAATAGATAATGGAAACAATAATTACAAAAAATGTTAACAAAGAATATCAAATTTTTATAAATACCACAAAATGAATTTATTTTGCATTTAGTTCTCTAAAATTCATCCCTATTTTTAATTAAAAAAAATAAAAGCTTCCATTCTTTCTTCAAACTAACTCAAACTCAAGAATTTTTGGTAAGTGCTCTAATTAGGAGTGCGCCAAAATCGGGCCAACCCAAATAGGTTGACCAAATCAAAGCAAACTAAATTATTTGGATTTATTTCTAAAATAATCCATTTTTATTTTTATAAAATTTTGGCTCAATCAATATTATGAATTATTATTATTACTTATATATAATTATATTAAAATCATATAAACTTAATTATGAATTTATAACCCTAACATCATTGCATCCTTATTTTCTCATAATTTGTTGGTAATGAGAATGATTTTGGTTAATTGAGTTTCAAAGCAATTTATTACGATTTAATTGAATTTCGGTTTTAGAAATATTTCTGTGCAATTCAATTTTAATTTTTAATCTTTGGTTCGATTCAGCCACCAATCATTGCTCATTCTTGGTTCTTGCCACTTGAACCAACTCACCCCTGGTTACTTCGTATACAACCACTTAGTTCATGATCATTGTAAATAAACGATAACATATAAAATTTAATTAATAATCAATTTCCCGATCTTTTCAGTCAAATCACATTATCTAAAAAAAAAAAGTGCAATTACGCATACAGTAAATAAATAAATAGAACCGGTCAATTGATTTTATACTAATGCAGTCAAAGTTTCCTACTAATAAATAAATAAGCCCAATGCTGTAAAAGAAAAGAAAGTCAGTGCTTCTAAAATAATAATAATAATAATAATAATAAATATTATAATTTAAAATAAGGAAAGTCAATTAATTGATTGACAACTCTGCCCTTGATGGCTAATGTTAATCAGCCATCAATAATTGACTCATCAAATAAATTGCACTAATTAATGCTTTGCTTACTGCATATTATTATTACTAAGCCACGTATTTAATTTTCATTTTCAGTTCCATATACATCACTGAATAACTCATTTCAATTTTCCAAATAAATCGTGTCGATTTATTATAACATCTCAATAATCATCTTCCATCGTGAGCACGTATTATGGGTTTATCAACAATATGTTAAAATTATTTTAATTAAAATTTATAAAAACAATTCGAGCATATTTTAATGAACTCTATTTAATATGTGTGACTATTGTGCAGGCGATTCACTTCTCAGTAGATGTGGCAGTTCAAATCTAGGGGCCAACACTTAAAATTAGGTCGGGTCGAGCCGACCCAAAATTCCTTCCATTCGTAAAAATTGAGCTCTGTTGATCCCAACAACTTTAAATTGTGCTAAAATTTCTTGGACCCTCTTAGATTGAGTTTAATAGGTTCGATCATATTTTGAATCTTGATATATAACCTACCCTATCTAAAATATCATATTGATCGAACACTCATAAGACCTGACCAATTTTTTCGACTCTAATTCTTAATAGCGAAATGAAATATTGCTAAAAGTAATATAAATCATTAAACTAATTAGAGATAGACATATATTTACATTAGTATTCTTGCCCTAATAACAATTAATTGCACTTTATTTTCTCAAGTGAAATAACAATATAGTAATTTAATTTTTACATATTTGAAATATATAATTAATAAAATATATTTTAAAATATTAGAATTAGATTACCACATACTTATATAATTTAATTCAATTTCTTTTTTTTTAGTTTTCAAAATAAAAAAGTCAAACACTAAAATAGATTTAATCAAATGAAGTATTTGAGGGATAAAAAGGTGAAAATTGACTGAATAATATGCTAATGTTTTCCTAAGGACAAAACCAGAATTGATTATGACATTTCACATTTGCTATTTAGTTATTCAACAACTTTCATGCAGTGTGGGCCACTGCATTCAAATGAGAAAATTAAAATAAATTATTTTACAAAATTATATTCTTGAAATATAACAAGAAAACAATAACGTAAGAGCTACAACTCCTAACCTGATACGATATTTTGATTTTTATTTAATTATAAGTCAATAAGAGAAACTCGATATGGTTCAGGTATAAATATAATTGATTCGATTTGACCAATTATCTTAAAATATAGTCATGAAAATTAATATATTTTAATTATAACCTAAAATCTGATATCGAGTACGCATCCCATCTAAGCCATGCTTGGAGCTAGGAATTGGACTGAAGATTCAATTTTTTTTTTTTCAAAATCTAAAGTGTTTATACAATCTTAAATTACGCTTTGCTTTATTTGCATAATTATATATATTAGTTAATTTGAGCTCAGTTGATCAGAAATATTTATTTTAAATTTATGTAAATTATATATCCTATTATTATCATACCTATATTTTTTATTCTTTCCTATAATAATTAATTAAAAATAAGTTTGTTTGCTAAAAAAAGTATTTGGTTGTGTGATTAAACCATAATGATAACTCTTCTTGTAAAGTCAAAAGACAAAAGTATTTGGGAAACTTCAAAGGGCATAAGTAGTTTAAGACGAAAAGGAACACTGAAGACTTTTGACAAAATAAAATTTAATTGATAAAATCATCGTTTGCACACTACAAATGGCGTACAATATCGATATTGCTAAAACTAGGATATTTTTTCACCTAAATATTTTTGTCAAAATATAAAATTAATATTATTCTGAAGACATTTACAAAAATAGACTTGTGTAACTCATATGCGAGACGACAAGAATATAGTATGTATAACATATGCACGTGTGGGTGGATGCATCGAAGATTGTCATTGTTTTTGTATTATTTTTTTTCTACTTTTTTCGTGTAAAAGTAGTAATTGATCATTTTAACCGGTTCGCGTAATTTATATAAAAAAATTCAACCATTTTTAAATTTAACAACCAAACAATTATTTAATTTTCGTTAGAAATATATCAGATTGTTCTAAAATATGTAATTATTTATTTATTTTATTATTTACTTTAATTAGTTTTCATCCTGATATTTTGTGTGTGTTGGATTTAGTTATTTATATTGTCTATTTGTGGTGGGTCGGAATTAAAAAATTAGACAAAATTTATTGTGAAATATTATATAATCTTTCAAAAAAAATATTTCCTTAAACATGATTATTTAATTTATTTTAATTGTAACAGATTTGAGCTATAAATATAAAATAATCAATAATTTAAAAAATAAAAATATTATACAATATGAAAAATAATTAAATTTTCATAAATATGTAGAATTATCAATTTACTTTATCTATTTTAAATCTTAGTATTTCTTATGGGTTGTATATTTCCGTTGAATTTGTGCAAGCAAATTAAATTTAATACTTCCCCCGTTTTAGTGTAGCCATTAATTTTTTAGAAAATAAATTGTGTTTCAGTTTATCTATCAATTTATTAAAAAGATAAAGTAACAGTCGAAATTTAATATTTTCCTCTAAATAAAGTCATAATTAATATATGTTCTCCACGTATGGCTAGGGCATACAATAGTATCATAATCTATACTGATACGGTCTTTTGGTTTAGAATCGGTGGTTCAAACCATCAATCAACGATTCAGTTTAACTGTTCGTTTGATTTTAATTTGAAACTAGAATTTGATCGGTTCGATTTGATCCATATATATGATTATACTAATATAAAAATAAAAAAATTTAAATACAATTTTTTATTAAAATATAAATAATTATTTTGTTTCTATTTTTTAATATGATATATTAAACTGCTCATTTTCTCATAATTTTTAATTTTACACACTTATCATATATATATATATATATTGAAATAAGATATTAAATGCGAAAAATATAATTTATTTTTGGATGATTATTTAAGCTATATTTTAATATTTATTTTGAACTGCAAATGAATATTAACTAATAATTTAATTTTTATATAATTAATTAATTTATTAGAGATTCAAAAATTTTATTTTGGGAAGGAAAAATATATTTTTTATACAAAATTATCTATTTTATATATATTTACAGGTAAAATAATATATTTAATAATATTTATCCTTAAATATTTAACTAAATTTTATATTATAAATATATTTTACTTTATTTTTAAATATATTACAAACCGTTCATTTAGGAGTGTTACTGGTTGTCAAAATAAATCAACACACATCTACACTCCTTTTGTACCAGAAATATATAAATTATATGATAATTGACTGCAATTAATTAATTTCAAATAAATGAGGGACTTAGATGAATTAAAGATAACATATATAATATATAGTACCCTCCAATTATTTGGGCTTCAAAATATATTCCACATGTGAAGATCACAATTCAAATTTGTTGAAATATAATTTTAAAATGGTGTATAAATCAGTACTTTTATAATTGAACTATCGATCAAATTAATTATGCTACCAATTTTCAGTTCAATTGATCGGATCGATAATATAACCTTGTGATCACCTAAATTTACTCATTTGTTTTCCTATCACATCTATTACCATGTAAAGAGTAAATAATCACTTCAAAATTGTACAAAAGGTTTAAAATTCAATTTAAAATAGCAACACATAGAAACCACAATAAGTGAAAATATTAAAAGAGTAAGTTACAATTATATTTTTTTAAAATTTTTTAAGAAAAAGATCAATTTAGCTCTGATTATTATATGGAGTTCTCGGACCTTGCTCGACAATGGTTCTCCATTAAATTAATTGAACCAACCGATTTAGTTCGATCGTAAAAAATAATAATACAAATTACTTATAAAAAGAAAAGAATATTAAACTGATTGATACATAATATAGCTTATGACGATATGTGATTGATTGATTACAATATTATGCAGCCTAATATAGACATGGTACGGTTCTGGTTTGGAATCGGAACCGACAGTCAACAGTTTGATTTAATCGTTCATTTGATTTTGGTTCGAAATTAAAATTGGAACTGGAACCTAGTATGTTCGGTTCCGGTTCTAAACTGCCGATTTTGTTTAAAAACTGGCAATTTCAAGTGTGAATTTGTAATTAAAAAAAGGAATCGGGAACCGAAACCGTAAAACTGGTGGTTCCAGAATCGAAACTGACTATATGCCGGTTCGGTTCAATTCCACCTCTCCCGATTCTAGAAATCGATCGTTTCAAAACTAAAATTAAAACCAACAAAACCGTACCCATGTCTAACCTAATAACATAATATATTTGACTTTATTCAATTATAACCAATAATTAATTGTTTTTACCTTTTATAAATAAAGAAAAATACAATCACCTTATAATAAGCAAAAAAAATTCGATTGTGTGTATATATATATTGATCAGCTGTCGTGTTATGGGTCCATACAGTCATGTCGGATTCCAACTATATAAATAATTACTTCTATCTTAAAAATGATATTGTATCTACCTAATTAATGAATTTTTTAGACTTTTAAGTGACGTAGCTTTCGATAAATGTTATTGAAGACTATTTTAATTATTCGACAAGATATTTCGAATGAATTTTAGGCTAACATATTCGTTTTTGTTTTGACATATAAGTTCAAACACATACAAACAAGCATGCAACGAGTTCATAACAAAATGCCGAAAAAACCAAATGAAATACAAATGTTCTAAAGCAAATCCTTCCCCAATGTATATTTTTATCTAAAACACTTATAAACCTTGTAATCCTATACATATACAGGCGGGTCTTCTTGCTATTTTCTTCTTATTATGTTTGTTTGATTTTTTAATTAAAAGTGTATAATTGTTCGGTATAAAATATTTAACAAGACAAAATAAAAATAAATTTTAAACAATGTGTATTGAGATACGAATAGCCGCTGCCCACTGTAAAAGTTTGTACAAAATAAAAATTTCTTCATAATTAATAACAAAGGTAAAAATATCAACACTTGCCACTCAAAATTCTGATTTATGTAGGAGTTTCTTGAATCTAAAGACACTAACAAAACCCAAACCTAGATGGAAGCATGCAGTTTCAAATTCAATCTCCTAAGCCAAACAGAATGAACAATCATGTTAAACAGATCAAATCTCTTGGGACTTCCATTTATTACAAAATGCCTCTGCACTTGCTTCACCCTCTCCTGCAACTTCAAATACTTAGCCTCAGAAATCCCCATCAAAATCTCCTTAAGCTTCCCTATATCCTTCGGAGCCACCGCCACCGAGAACTTCCTCCAGTAGAGCACATCGCTGAACGGCGGCATGTAGCTGTCGGAGATCAAAACCGGCACACACTCGGCGTAGATTGCCTCCACGATTCGTGGGCTGGCAACCTCGTACCCGCTGGGGCACAGACAGAACTTGCTGTTCTTGAGCATCGACTCGTAGGAGATGTTTGGGGGGAGTTTTTCGTAGACTTTGATGTCGGGGTCTTTTTCGTCTTTCCATTGGTCAAATAGAATGTGTCTTATGTCGCCGTGAAGACCGCCCGCGAAGAAAGCCAGGATGGACCTCTCCAAGGGCGGTGGGCCCCCCAAAAGACCGGCGATTTCGCCGGTCTTGAGGTTGATTTCCGGTAAGGATGCATCTTTTAGAGGGTTGAAACCTTCGGAAGTGTTGGCGTTGCATAGAACTCTGATGGAAGTGTTGAACATAAGTGGTACGTATGAACTTGAGCGAGGACCCTAGAAGATTCCGACTCGTAAGTTAATATACACGTTGCGTTTATATGAACAATGAAGCATAGGATGAAATAATATTTAATTGGATCCGGAGCATATGATTAGAAAAAGAACTATCTACTACTTATAAAAACATCAGTTTTTAAAAATCGAGGGGCGGTTGCCCCCACCAAACACAATCTGGTGCAATAAACACTGATTGGAAAAATATTCCAACAGTAATTTGAACGTGCATACGTACCCAATCATGACACGAGAGCATGAAATGATCGGCACCACGGCTCGTATTCCAAAAGGGATGCTTGTGGGCGATGGTGTCTACATAGTCGGCAACGGTGGTGCCGATAGCGTCCATGTCGAGTGCACCGGGCTCGTACAAGTACTGAACCATCACGACCACACTAAAAGGCATGAAGTAGACGTGGGCTTCTTCTGGAACCTTCGTTCGATACCGGTTTCCTCTCTCCATTTGATGGATGAATCTTCCCTCGGTGGAGTATATACTCCGGCATGGACCGTTGTGGAATATTGGAGCCTCCCCTTCTTCGTATACGTATATCTTGAACACTTTCTCCATCTCTATGTAGCTCCTGCAAATTAACTACCTCCTTACCACCTTATGTATATACTCAATCTCGTTTCTTTTTATTGTAAATGGTGGGTTGTCCTTTTTAAGAATCAATATATTTTTGAAGAATTAATAATATATTTATACTGTCTCTGTCTCAAAATAATGTTATCTTTGTAAGAATCAATATCACCTCCTTTTCTATTAATTTGATGAAAGTATAATTTTTTAAACATTATAAATTCAATTATATATAACATATTTATGAATAAAAAAATCAATTTATTTGACTAATAAAACAAAAACTTAAGTTTCGACAAATAACATTTTTTTAGTGGTAAAACCATATTTTCAAACATATTCTTTCTTTGGAATTGGGGGGAATATTATTTTTAATTAATAGAAATTTTAGAGACTTAAGGCCCAAAGATATACAAAGCCCATTAGTTCGGCCCAATCCTGAATTACTATAAATACCTATTTAATGAAATCAATTGGGTCGATAAATCACTTAAGCGCCTGTTTACTTGGCCGGATAAACCCGGATTACTGAAAATAGTCCGGTTTTATCCGGCGTTTACTTCGACGGATAATATCCCGGGATATATGACTAATCCTGGGATAAAACGCCGGATTGTTATCCCGCCATGTACCCTGGGATACAATTTATCCCATGGGATAAGGAGAAGCAAATTACTGTTTTACCCCTGTTAGAATTTGTTATTACAAAAGTGTCCTTGTATATAATATCAAGGGTATTTCAGTAATTTTACACTTATCCCCTTAATCCCACAATGTAAACGGGTGATAGGATAAAAATTACATCCGAAATCCAACAGTAATCCGGCAAAGTAAATACAGGATAAAATTTATTAAATTATCCCTATCCCACATTTTATCCCATTTTCTATCCTATCCTATCCTATCCTAACAAACAAAGTAAACAGGCCCTTAAAGTTTTATTGTTATTTTAATTTTATTAATATATTTTAAAAACAAATTAATAAATTGTATTATAATTATATAGAAACAAAAAGGTGACATATAGTAATAAAGTTGGAATTGAATCTTATTAGCCATTAAAATTTTGTTTAGATTCGCAATAGTTAACACAAGACATTTATTTAATTTATTTCCTACTTTAATTTTATTAATACACTATATATATAATAACATTATTAATTAATAATCAGTGAGTGTTAAAAGTAATATAAAATATGAGAAATAAATGAAGAATCCTTTCTCAGGCAACAAATTAATAAAACTTTGATCCACGTTTGATCACTAACAAAGAATCAAACATATTTGTGTGAGAGATAGACAAAAGGAAGTAGCTTATTATACACAACATCAATCAGAAACTATACCTGTAAAATGCATTGGCATTGCGATAAATAGAGCCCTGAGGCACATACTCAGGATCTTGTTCAATGGAAGATGAATTGAAACTCTTGTTTTTAGCAGCCTCTCTAATGGAAAATCGAGCTTTTGCTAGATCGGCCTCAATCTTCTCTGATCGCGTGTACCTTCTAATACTTACAAATCCGTGCTTTTCTGCGCTCGTCGGCTCCTGTTTAAGCGGTCCCTCTTTTCTCTGATCATTATTTTTTGTTTGATGTAACAAATTGTCATGAAACCATCTAAAGATGTTTGATGTAGAAAGTTAGTTGCTATAAAATCATACTTACTTGTAGTTTGGGTTGTAGTGTGCTTCTCAAGGATATAGGATCGGATACATTAGTGTAAGTGTTGTTATCATGACCTTCAATGGCGTTTGTTGAACTAAGATCAAACGAGCTTAAAAATCCAAAAGATTTCCATGAAAACGACGATAATAGAGATTTTTGAGATCCCAAATCACAAGCAATGAGGGAGATGAGAAGCAAGGGGGTTAGAAGTAAGAAACCCAATATGGAAGGAGAGACTGAAAAGTGTGAAGTCCAATACGACGACTTTCTTGAAGGCCACATTGTCGTCGCACTATCCCTTTCTTCTCTCTTGCAAGAATTGGGAGGAAAGGGACATCGATCCTTTTCACCCTTCTTTTTTCGACTGAAGAATGTTCTTGTAAATTGTGACAAAAATCGATTTATAGCAACTTAAGGCAAAAAAGTTAAAATTTCGAGATAAAAAAATACTATATTCATTACTTCACTGCAGCAACTGCATGCACGCTCAAAAGGGGTTATTCTTTGCTGCATCAAGGTAATATTCTCTGATAATTATTTATTTAATTGTTATATGTATATATTTGCATGGGGATCTTCATCACATGCACAAGATTACTTAACGGTCAAGTCCACTCTTCTTTAATTTAGGGCTAGCTCATCCATGATTTGGGGCTAATGATCCGATCAATACACCATTTTAATCGATGTATGTGTGTGTATATATATAATCATAGCATGCATGAAGTATATATTTTTTTTGTAGAAAATACGAATTCTTCTTCCAATAAAAAAGTCATGCTTCATTCGTAATATATAGTTGAATAAGTCATGTTTCAATAACATTTTTGTTTGAAAATTAAGACATATTTCAAAAATTAAGATCTCGTAAAGTAAAAAATTGATTATTATTCACAAACAAGTTATATATAATTGAATAAGTTAAATAAAAAAAAAGTCTTACAAATGCAAAATTATTAAGAATTTTAAGGTTTCAGACATTCATCTAATCGACAAAATATAAATTGTACTATTGAAAACAACTTTTTTTTTTAAAACAAATTTTATGGAGAGAGTATTTCTTACCCCAAAATATCAAAATATTCTTGAATTAATATCTCGTAATTCCCTTTAATTTGGCGACATATATATATATATATATATATTCTTTTTTTAAAACCTGAGATATCATTTCTGAAATCATGCATGCTGTATACTTACATATAGAAGATACACATTAAGATGGAGTTTTCCAAATTGAACTATATTTTAAATATTTATATATTTATGAGTGTGTGTGTGTGTGTATATATATATTATATTTATATAAATTAATGTATTCATAAATAATAGTCCAACAAATTAATATAAATTGATTATATATTAAATTATGGAGGATGGATATACATAAAAAGGTTGCTTGCCACAGCATGGAAGTTGTTATTCCCAAAGCAATTTGCATGGAGATTGGAGTTTTAGGACGATTCGTTAAGGCACCGAATGCTTTTCCATTATTATTACTTTTATACTCTTTAACATCTTTTTATTTTGCTTCCTCATTCATTACTATTTTCTAGAGTCAACCATTTTAATAATTACTTTTTATTAATTTCATGTTGCATCCGACCCGACCCAACCTGACCCGTCCCACCCGACTAATTTAAAATATGTTATCACACATGTTTTGAATAACTTTAATTCATATTAGACACTTAAGGGGATGTTTGGACTAGGCTGGAGGCCTCCGTATCACAATCGGTTGTGGGTTGTAAGGTTGTATCACAATCAAATGCATAGTAAAAAGTAGTGTTTGTTTTGGGCTGTCATAAAGTAGATTGTTATTGATATGTCAAATCAATAGATTTAGTAGAGTTTTGTTTGTATTATTATATTATGAGAGATAAATATTTGTGGATTTAATAATTGGTGATGGATTATTATATATATATATGCGAAATGTATATCAAAATAAAGATCTTAAGAAGAGAATTATCAAAATAAAGATCTTAAGAAGAGAATTAATATGATATAATTTTTTATAAAAAATAGATTTGAAATAAAAAAAAGTTATAATAATTTTGGGTGAAAAAATATATATTGAATAGGTTTCTCGGGAATGATAAGAGAAGAGGGAGAAAAAAGAGGTGTAGAGTGGGTAGGGTTGTGGATGGAACAACCACAACCCATAACCTCGTAAACAAACATGGGCTGGGTTGTGGCACAATCCACAACCAACAAAAGCGTGTCCAAACATGTTTTTGAACTCAATACAGCTCAACTCATTCAAATATACACCTAGTTGGTCGGGCTTATTGAATCATGTCAATTATATTTCAAACTTAAAAAATATTATTTATTCATGTTCATTCATTAAATTTTATCCCTTTCATTAGCTCTATTGAATAAATACTATATTTGTTTGGGTTACATGAATTCATATTAGCTATAATTTTCTTAGCTCACTCCAACCAAACTCTTTATAGATATACCTAGTTTCTTGTGGGGCTCATTGGGCAGGCCAATTATATTTCCAACTTAAAAGATATACTTCATTTTAATTTTAATATTAAATTTGATCCGTTTGATTAGCTCTATTAAAGAAATACTATATTTAAATTGGCAAAAAAGAAAACCAATGCTAGTTGGTGAAGAAATTTGAGAGAAATAATTTGTTTGAATCGGGCTTTTGTCCATTAGAATCGAGATTATCCGGTTCATCAAGTGGTGTTTGAGCTGGGATGCGGGTGAACAATTTCAATTAATCATCGATATACAAACGATCATCAATTAATCGAATACTTAATGGTATTATTCACACTATTTTTTATACTATAATGCTTTTATCTGTCTTAAAAATATTAGGTTATTATTTTTTCTCTGAAATAAATGAATATACTTAAGCTATAATACACAAAGTTTGAAAGAAGAAGGATGTGAAAATTGTAGTTTGGCATTTGATTTAGTTTGATAAATTAAATTTACATTACATTCTGAAATTTAAGAAAACTCGTTTTTTAAACTATTTTGGTTAGTTAAAAAATTTCATACATTACTCAAAATATTTCGGCCCAGCAAGATTTGGATTTAATTGGGCTGGGCTTTCAGCCAGGACTACAAGTTTGACCCAATTATAGGCCCACATTGATATTTCTTCTTTAGTGGAGTGTTACGAGACATTTTTTTCTTTTGGGAAAAAATAAATCCTGGGTGGAAAATGAAGATAGGCGAGAAAGTGATACTCCTGCTCAACGGCGGTGACGGTGGCCTTGCCGCCGCCATTTCCGGCGGTCTCCATTCAAATGCAAACTCAAAATTCCAAACTTTGTGAGTAGTAATGAAATCACTATTCATTGGCTCCCTTTTTCTCCATATTTTTTCGATAATATTGAACTTAATGTCGTGAATTTCGTGTTCCTTTTCAGAAAAGAATCTTTTGGTTTCTCGCTGGAATGCTATGGAATCAAAGATCGGAAGGCGTCTGGCGAAATAATTCATTTTGTCAATTCGAATGGCACTTATGAGGTAAATCATCATCGACATAGTAGTTTTTTCTATTTCCTTTTTTTTTTTTTGTACCTTCTTTTCCCTGAGCCGAAAGAATGCTTAGATACTGAATCATTTTCCTGGTTAATCTATGTTTTTTATTTACTGCGAGTGATTTTCTGTGCGAATTACTGCGTGGAAAGGCAAAAGGGAATATTTTTTTTGTCGTTGTGAACTTGATTATAATCGACGATATATAATGTTTAGAGGCTTCGTTCCCAGATCAATTGCTGTTGAATTTGCTTCCATATTCAGCTCAATGGTTGCATTTCTAATACCTTCAGGATCAATATTCTACTCGATTTTTTTGTTTTGTTCTGCATTCAAGCAAATGCGAGTTATATTCGTCTCTAGTTTTAATAAATCACTATTTTTGAAATCCTTGGTATATTTCTCAGGTGTCCATTCTGCTGTTAGATAATTACGAGCCTCCAATCTTAGCTTGTGCGCTGCATGAAGTTCTGATGAAATTAGCTGGAGATGATTCGGCTGCTATGCCAACGTTAATAGTCCCTTTTGTTGTTCCAGAATCTAAGCTTAAACTAGGAAACAAATATTCGGGGAAAAGTGATAATGTTTCACTTTATGGCATCAAATTGGGTCCAACAACGAATGTGACCGATTCATTGAGCTCCAAATTGTCAAAGTCCCCACCATTTTCGCAGATTCTTCATGAGGAACTGGCCTTGTTGCTCCATTTGGTTAATGTGATTGAACTTCCTTCAGTTGTCCTGATTGGTCTAACTGGTCAGCGCGTTTCAAGTAAAAACTCCAAAGAAGATCTTGAGGTACGATGATTTTTTCTGAGCCAAAACTGAATTTTTTTGTGCTTCATTTTCAAGTCCTTTTTTTAAGTCCTTGTATCAGCTAGTCTTTGATATAGATGCTTAATGACAATAAAGTCTTAGAATTGAAATCAGTATGAAGTTCACTGGATGACCTTGAAATGTCCCAATCATTATTTCTGTATAGTAGCAAGTGTTAAACGATCACTCTGTCGTAGTTGTAGGTCCTGGGAAACTGTAATGGTTTCTCCAAATAGATTTGTTGCAACTGCAGTTCACAAATACTACTGAGAGCGCCTTTCTTGCTCAAACCATGCCCCTTATCTTCCTTTTATCAACGTTTTCTCAGGTAATATGCCAGATTGGAGAACACTTGGCAAGTGTTTCCTCACTTAGTTTTTCAAAAGATAAGATGGTCCAGACTCCAACCAAGACTTCAAGGGACACACAAGAGGCTTGTCGTGCGTTGTATGGATGACATCAGAGTTTAAGTTTCAAAATGATAAATGAAGCTCTTTCCAATGTCTTCACAGAAGATGAAGCTGACCTCCTAGCTTGCTTTAGTTCTTGTTTGTATGAGACAATGAGCCCCCATCTTTAGGTTGATCGCTTGTTTTCAGTCAGAAATACTGTATTGCTCCATATAACTCTGATATATATGATGTTTTTTCGAATTTTTGTATGTTCACATATGATGTAGTCCAATGCGGCCTTCTTTCGTTCGAGTACAACGTTGTCATAGTTCGTTTTATGCAATGTTGGAACCCAAGATTGTTGTGTATTGTTCATTGCCAATATCTTAGATCAGCATTAATTTAGATGTGATGTATCCCTTTTTAATCTCAGGTTTCCTTGGACAGCGTTGTAGATGATGTACACAATCCATTTTTCCCCTAATTTTATCTACAACTTTGTTACAAAAATAATTTCATCCTAATTTTCGTATATAAATGAAAAAATAAAATAAAATAAAAACACAAGATCACAACCACTAATGGTACCATCTATGATCTAAACTTTTAATTTTGTAGTGAAACACGAATGGAACTTATACAATATAACGGAGATTTGATTTGATTCTCTATTTTACTATGCTAAGGTGCCCTCCTAATCAAATTTATAAATCCCGGTTCGATTCTTATTTCAAAATTTTAACAAGAATGATATATTTGGTAGATGTAATAATATATGGTGGTTTTCAAAAAAAAATTAATAAAATAAAGTGTTGGGCAGTAGTTTTAAAAAATGACTAAACTCGCTGGTACGGTAGGCGACAGTCAAAGAAGAGGCACCTGTAGGATAGGCAACAATTTTTATTCTTTTTTTTTATATATAATTGATGTCGCCTATTGTACATGCGACTTATTATTTTTTTAAATTGTAGTCACTCTGATTTGGCTAGGACAGTGCTACAGCCTTTGACCATCATAGCCTTCACTCCCAGCCTTCACTCAGCTACACCAAAGTTGTTAGTAAAATAATGTTAAATGCTACCAATAAAATTAATATTAAAATAAATATAAAAATAGATGGCAAATAAATGTGAGTTTGAAGCTCATTTCCAACCTTCACATTACATTTTCAAGCAATTTAAGTTTATTTCTTCCATCATTTTTAGCAATTTGTGTGCATTTTTTCAGATAATATTTCTCATGCTTCTTTTGTGTGTGTGTGTGTGTGTTTAGGGTGTGATGTGTCCGTGTTCTGTGTGTGTTGTGTGTATGGGTATGATGTGTGCGTTTTGTGTGCTGCGTGTGGGTGTGTTGTGTGTTGCGTGCTATGTGTGTGGGTGTGGTGTGTGCGGTTTTTTTGTTGTGTGCTATGTGCCGTGTGTGTGGGTGTAGTACCACCACCACCACCACTGCTGCTACTGCTGCCACCACCATCACCACCACTGCTGCTATTGCTGTTACTACTACTACTGTGATAATAATGGTTATTAATTTAATTATTATTATTTATAATAATAATAATAGTTATTATTATTATTATTATTATTCAACACACAAAATACGTACACACACTGCTCACAAACAACACACATCACAGCACGAATACACACATCAGCACACACACTTGTCGCCTATGCTACATGCAAGATTAAAAAAAAATGCCGCCTATGCTACATGCGAGATTAAAAAAAAATGTTGCCTATGATGTTGGTGACCAGAAAATCGAATGTTGCCTCCTGGGCAGGCGACTTTACTTAAAATTTGAAGTTTTCCATTGAAAATATAGATGATGAATTTTTTTGAAAACCACCATATATTGTCAAATCTGCTGATATAATCTGGTATCAGAGTATTTCATTTCGAATTATTTTGTATTTTTTGTTTGTATATAGTCATATATGAAATATATTGAATAAATTATAAAATACTTAAAAATACTTGAGTTAATCTAAATACTCTACATTTTAGACTTTTAAGTATGAATGATGATTAGACACTCGTTATAAAAAAATAAAAATAAAATATTATTAAAATTTTATTTTATTTTTAAAGCTTGAATTTATGTCTCGATCGTTTCAACCAGAATCAGAATTTTGGCCCAAATTGAACGAAAGCAATTATTTATTTATTTTTTAAATAAATAAAATGAAACATTTCGGTCACATCACTATTCCGATAGTAATGGTTGGTCTAACTTAATACACGAAGCGGTGCGCTGCGTTTAAATATGACTAACTTTAAATCAGCACATTTTCCCTCCAAACGAGAAGCAAATTGTAAAAACCCTAGTCCCGAAGAGGGGAAAACCCCGACGACATTGTTCACAGTTTCATGGATTCCCAGGAGGAGCAGAATGCAGACGGCAACCGCCACAACGCCGCGACTGACAACTCCGACACCATGGCTCTGCATAAGAAGCGTGCGCGCAGGGTAAGCTTTGCTGAGATGACGTCGGTTCACTTCTTCGACCGCGATGATGAAGAGTATAACGGGACTCCTTTGATGCAATCTGCAAAAATTGATGATGATTCAGCTGTCGGATCAGGGTCTGGTGGACGTATTAAGGAGTCTGAGGGTGAGCATGATGGTGATAATAATGATGAAGATGATGAAGAGATGGAAATGCGGAGGATGTTTTTGCGCCCGATTCGGTCTCCTTCTCCTGGAGGAAGCACACTTGGTTCTGCTTCTTCTAATGATGGCAAGTTCCCTTCAGCGGCTTTGCTTTTAATGCTTCTTGAGTTCTATGTCATTTTGCTGTGTGCGTTGATATTAATGTTGATATGGAACTATGAAAAGATATATGGCTGGACACGAATTGCTTATCTCATCCGGAAAATGCTATAGTAACTGTTGATGAAGTATAGGATGAAGTTTTTAATAGTATTTACTGGTTTCTACTGCCAAATTTCAACAAAATAGCCTGGAAGGTTCTCTTGACTACTTTAAGTCTGCATCAGCCAGCAGGTAATTTAGGTTGTTATTTCAATTTTCAGTGGATGCCTTCTTCTGCAGAAGCAATTAAACTATGGATCTCTGAATGGTGATGCACTGTTCAGGCACTTACCCAAATTATGTTATGTTTAATCGAATAGTTTCTGAAGGCTTCATTGGGGCTATCTCTTTTCGTCACACTGCTGCACTTAAGAAACAGTGCGGAAGTGGTAATATTCAATTCAGACAATCTTTGAATGTTTCATTTCATGCGTTGTTGCTACTTCATCCTACACTTTCACAAGTTATGATATTGAGGTTGTACATATAAACAGTTTCTAATGGCTTCATCACATGGCTTGTGACAGGTTGAAAATTTGATCCCATCACTGGGATTTTTCTTCTTTAACATCATTGGAGTGACTGTAGCCAAAATATATTGACAAAGTGAATTTTGGTTGCCCCCATTGCATATCATCCATGTCCTAATGGATAACTATCCTGAATTTTTTTCTCCTATGCTGTCTACTACTATATATATATATATATATATATTTTTTTTTTTTTCTATGTACTTTTTTCAATAGACTTTTGGAGACAGGCTTTAAATGGGATGCCCTTTGCCATCACTCATTACCACTGGTAACAGCACATCTTCATTTCTAAATAATAACAACATTGATAGTCAGCCCGCAAGTTAATACTGTATTAGGAATCCATTTGCCTTTTAGAACTAGTATAAACAATAGATCTGCAATGAGCCGCCAAACTATGGGTTGCAGTCCTGAACTCGTCACCCTTATCACAACTGGAAGCAAGGTTCACTTTCACTGTACAATAATGAGAAAATCACTAAGTCCACCAAAAAGCTTATGCATTGGTGGTGTGATACTGAATTGAGGAATTCATCCAATCTCTTATATATAGATGATAATGAATGTGCACGCTGCATATTGCTTTCTGGTGACTTTCAGTTATCCACCATTTCACATCTGCTTTATTTATAATTAACTCTGAAGGTATTAATTATTTTGTTAGTTATGTTTAGCTATACTATTTATTCGTATGTGTGTGTATTCACATTGTTGCTCAAGTTTTACAGATAAATTTTTATACAGCTTAAAAGTGCTTTAGCGATGCAAAATTTTTAAGTGTTAGTTATTGGTGGGGCAACAGGTGTAACAATTTCTGATTTTCTTTTCATTAGGAGACTTGCAACACTTTCATTCACTCTCTTCTGGTAGATTTTCTTATTCTGAAAAGGTTAATGACTTGCACTTTTCTCTTTTATTGAAACAGAAGATAAATTCTTTGGCCCTCTATCAACCAACTTTATAAGGCCTGGCCAGTTGTCTGACTCTGCAGCTTCTGATGATAATCATGATGTTACCATGGATTCAACAGCTTTTTCCATGCACTTCCGCAGTCTTGCTAGATCTGAGTCAGGGTTAGACTTAAAGACACCAACAGGGGGTCAGCTTTTCTTTGAAGAGAAGACACCAACTAATTCCAATACAGGGAGCTCTATGGTTGTCACTTTAGGTAAAAAGCCTTTTACAAAGTCTTCTGTGCCTATGACAGAAGTAAGTGGGAGTCACAGCTCCAATGATATGAGTCTTGTTGGGGGAGACCCTAACAAGTATAACTACGATAAACTATCTCCAGGACTGGATGCAATTCTAGCTGAGGGTCGGAAAAACTTGCTTTGTGCTAGTGTATCTGATGACATTACATCAGTTTCCCCTAAAAAGATAACAGGACAGGTTTTTTCTTCAGTTGATCTTGGTGATAACCTTATTAACTTTGGTGACTCTGTACGAGAGGAAACAGGCCGAATTAACTACAATAGTGTGCTGAATGGAGATGAATCGGCTGGTCAGCACGAAATTGGTGAGACAAACAGTGCTCCGGGAAACGTTCTTAGTGGTCCTTCTTCTAACATATTTTCAACTTGTACATTGGGGGCCTCAACAAACAGAGACAACCGTAAACCGAATAGTTCGTCATATCAATTGGGTAAAGTAAGAATTCATACCTATTGCAGTAGGTATCTATACTTTTCTTGAACATATGCTCTTAGCTTTATGACTTGGTGTTTTGGCATCTCCGTTTCCACTGTGTGATGTTTAGCTTTAAAAACATCACTGCCCTATATTTCATGTGTGCTTAATTTAAGTCCTTTCTTTGCATATTCCAAGAGAGTTGCCATTTTGAACTCCCTTGACACTTGTAATTTTGAATGGGAATGGTTAATTGATTCATTAAAATGCTTTACCACTGTACTTGAGAAAATAATTGTCTTCATCAAATGATTCTTGTGTGCTCGTGCTGCATATGTAAATTGGAACTCGAGCTTGGTCATAGAACTTAAGCTAGTCATCTTTTGTTGAACCATTCTTGCCAATTAACTGTAGTTAGGAACTTAGGATAACTTTGTCGTAAACTAATATGTATTATTGATCCAGTTTTATAATGTAAGGGCACTAAGTACTTGGTAGTTCATCAAAATTTACACAACTATCTTTGATCTTTTCTGTCATGTAAATTGAAATGTTACCTTGAAATATGATTTTGCAGTTTCTTCTTAATTTATAATTGATAGGTACCTGAATTGGTTCTGTAAAATGTCTATTAAAAAAAATAAAAGGAAAGGAAAAACTATTAAACAAATTTTCTTTTATGTATCTTACCTTGTCTATGATTCGACAAAAGGTTGCTTGTATGCTAATTGTTTTAATCTCTATATGTTGCCAAGTGCTGTATGCTGTAAATTTTTGTCTTAATCTGATAAATTTTGCAATTATATTATTACTTTTCAGTGGATACATTTTGTTTTAAATGTCTCCACCAGTCCCCTTATTCCTTCTGTGGAAGTATTTGGTTAAATTGATTAATAAGGAACTTTGTGTGTTAGGATACTAATTCTGATTGGAATTGATAACAAACTAATAGAGTTAAACTGGTTGGCACAGAATGGTTCCGACATGTCATTGGTGCCATCTACTTTTTCTCCTGTCAAACAAGAACAAATTCGTCTGACTGCTGCTTTCCCATCTAAACCTCCAAGATTGGTGTCCCCTTTGCCAGAACAACCTGGTTCCTTGCTGAAAAATGGAAGTGTAGAACATCAAGATAACGAGACATCCATTCAGAGAAGCATTTCCAAACTGGAATTACTTGAGAGATCTACATTCTCTTCTGCTTTCAGTGCTAAAATTGACAAATCTACTATTAAGTCTCTGGATTTTTCAAAATCCCCGTATGATAATCTTTCGGCAAAAAATCATCATATTGCTGGAATCAATTTTGCAGAAGATTTGGATACTGAAGAAAAAGCTGCTGGTGCTCCTCGGAGTACAGAACATAATTCTTCTTTCAACATGGATCATGCCAGGGGTGAAAACAATTTGAAAGTCCCTTTGTACCAAATAATGAGCGGAAAATCGCCAAATGAATTTATTTCCAAGGAAATCCTTGCAGATAAATCTAAATTTAGCGCACCTGCTGGCTCACCCTCTAAGATTAATTGGTCTGGAGATAATTTGGAACGTAGCTTGTTTACGATAAAACATAATAATGATGATTCATTAATGATTGAAACAGATTCTTTGTTGGCTGATATTGCGTCATGTGAAGGTGGGAAAGCAATTACGCCTGAGTTTGTTCCTTCTCCAGGCAGAATGTTGGTGAGGAAATTGTCAGCTTCACCAGGTTTTCAATCCAGTCAAGCTAATGACCTGTTGCTTCCGAGTCAGATCGAACAAATTGAAGACATTGACAATGGCCAAGGTTCAACTTCAGATGGAAATGTTGCTCTTATTACCCTCTCAAGTGCAACTGCTAATATGGGTGCTTTGTCTAAGGGAATGAACGGAGAGTTGAACTCACCTTATAGTGAAGTCAACCACCTCAACTTGATTGAATTAAAATCTACTGATAACAAGGAAATAGATGTTCAGAACAGGAAGGAAATAATTGGAACTACTAGTAATTTCAGTACTCCTGCTAAAGAGAACAAATCCCAAGTTGCCCATTCCGAAAATCTGGTTCTTGATAACCTGACTAGCAGCGGCTTCTCCAGCTTTAAGGATAACATACCTGGGGCAGAATCCCGAATGGTTTCTAATGATTCTGATCCTCCACCTGCCAATAAGAATTTAGACCAGCCAAGATTGCAGGTCAGCTCATTTCTTTTCTTTCTATTTTTCTTTTCCCTCAATTAGAGTTTCATTTACATGTATGCTTCTATTTTTTCAGTTGTGCTCATACCAATCATAGCAGTTTTAATGCAAAAATTCCTGATCATAAGGAGGCGTGTTAGTATTTATTCTGATCCTCAAAGAAATAACTAACTACTCTGTCCTTTTATCTTTCTCAATCATTTTTATTGTTATTTAGGGCTGAAGTGAATTTTAATTGTGACTATTGTTTGGTGCTCAATACGGACATGCCAGAGTCTGGTGCTGTTCCCTGCAGGTAGCCAATCAATGAAAGAGGCTGATAATAAACAGCCTTCTGGAATGCCCTCTCCAAAAAGCATTCAGCTGAGTAGCGAACTGAAAAAATTTTCTGCGAAGAAGAGAAACCTAGAATTATTGCTGAGGGACACACAACATAGGACTGATATGACTATAGTGGGGAGGAGTCCTAAACTTTTGAAGGGTGGCAATTATGAGTCAGAGACAATTGTTTATCCTGTTGAAGGTAGATCTAAACTGCCTGGCCATGAAAAGAAGAAGTGGGCTGATGTATGTCTTATTCATCTTTTACTTATTTGCCAGTTACTTGTGTAGAGGTCTGGTTGATGCAGCAGCCCAACATTTTGGTCTCACATGGTTTGAATCTGAAATTGCAGATATATTCTAAATTCACAGAGGATTTGAAAGTTTTGATTTTGGGATCCACCAAAGAGCTTCATAGTAAGATGGTATGTCTTGTAACATTCATCGTTTTGTTTGTTTCTTATTTTTATAATCCAAGGAGACACTTTCTAGCTTCCTGCAGAATGAGTTATTGACAATATTCGCCTTATTTATCACATTGAGTACTATAGAAGTTTAGTGACCTGTTCTTCACCTTCATGTTCTTTTGGCTTGGCTATACGGTAATGTGTTCCATTTCAGATTGATGTGCTGGAAGACAAGTTGGTTCACCAGCAGAGGTCAAAACTGTATGAGATGTTTTACCATGGAGTTATGCATAAGGTCTGCTAGTTCACAATTTTATTGTAAATACTGAAGTTGAATTAATAAGTCACACGATCAAAGCTATAACATTTTTTGCCTTTTTCACATTTTAAGTGCTTTGGTTGATAATTGCTAGCTGCACTGCTCTGAGTTCATCTATATTCCCTTTTCCAGAATACAATTGTTCATCATGATCTCCAGCTTGATAAGTAAGTATTTTGCCGTCCCTGAGCAACTGAAATGGAATGGTTTTGTTTTTTCCATCTGAATGGTGGTTTTTTCATTTTGATTAATGATATAATTTACCTAATATGTGTTTTCACTTCCAATAATTGCACATGCAGAATAGCTGAAGCAAATTCTTTGTTGCATCGAGTTGTGTTTGAGAAAGCAAAATTGCAGCTGAAGCAGTTAAAGAGGGAAAGACTTTTGGTACTGTATTACTTTGTTTTGGCACATGAACACGCATCCAATGTTTGCCACTAATGTAGTCATATTATATATGCAGAAAAAGTTAGAGCTGTTGAGCTCTAGGATACAGGAATCACTAATTTTGGGAGCAAATGTTGTGTCTCTGCCACTGGAGGCGTGCACTTCTAATGTCCAAATTGATGCTGTTGGTGATTGGTCATGGTCCGTGAACTTAAAGAAGAAAAATGAGGTATGAAGTCGACTTTATTTGCATCTGGACAATATGCAGTTTGGCCCTTTGTTTTTTACATTTTATCAAATCTTCTTGTTTGCTAATTGGTTGCTTCTCTACTTTGGAGATAGAGAGGGTATTTTGACTGTTGTTCCATGTTGAAGCTGCTTCTTTTTAATTATTGCATTAACTATTTCTTGATTTATATCTTTGATAAGATAGTTCTGGGTGTAAGACCCATTTGTTGGTAATGAGCAGATAAACCAGCCTTTATACATATTTTAAAGTATTATGAGTTCGTGTTGCTTCCTTATGCTACAAATTCAACATATAACTTGCATGTGCTTGAAGTGACACTTTCATGCAGATTAATCTTTTCTATATTGTCTAAATGGGCTTACAGCATAATTAAGTCAATATGTATTTTAAGCATATGGCTAATAGTGTCTCCTATATAATGGCTATTATCCCTTTTGTGTATCAGCCACTGCATCCAATCAGGATGCATAGAAAAAGGAGACCCCATCACGCAGGCATTAATGCCACCACCACCTGGTGGTAGTATTATCAGCCCAATTAGGATGCACCATCTCTAACATAAAGCCATAACCATTCTCACTGATATTTATATATCTGCGATTGGCATTAAGATCCAGCTTGTCAACATGATGCATGTCAGTTTTCAGCCGGTTATCAATAGAATAGTTATGTATCTATTGGTAGAGTTTGTGTTTTTTTGGATCAGTTTGGAGTGATCTGATGTATCCAGCAGGCAGTTCAAACCAAACCACGTGGCCTTATACGGTTGGGCGCGGGGATTAAAACTTTGGCACTTGTTCCCTTGTAAAGTGGTTTGCACGGGGTTGATGCCTGGGCTGATCAGAGGGTTTCCTTTGATTTATTATCTTCTGTAAGGAAAAGCTGATGAGTCAGTTTTGGTGGCCAAAAGATGTTCTTTACTAACTTATTCATATAGCCTCTACACTTCTGTAGAATACTACTTAATGTCTCTGATGGTAAGACTCTTCATTTTGAAGAGGTACTCACCTCCATAGAGTATACAACATGGCTATGGCTATGGGATTTTTTCTAAAAGTGGATCCTTCACCATAAAGTGGATACAAACCTTAAGCTTGTAGTTTGCAATATTTTTTCTTGATCTATACTGATGTAGTATTGCAATTTTAATTTTATCTGGCACTTTGAATTTATTATTTGACTATTCTTTTAATTAAATGTGTTTTGTGAAATATTCACATTTTGTTATGTGATGTTCCCTATCCGCATCCTACTTTTGGATCCTTTCTGCATAGCCAAAATTCTATTTAAAAATAATTAGATAGTAAAAAGTCGGACTCTAAGATATGTACTTGTAATCATAGTGGGCACACACACACACACTAAGTCTAAGCACCATAGTAAATCTATTAAGTCATGTTTCCATGTATGCTTGAGCCTGTTCTACTCATTTATTTGATTCTTAATAATCAGTCGTGTATATCCACTATAAATGTTGATACTTTTTGAGCTGCATTTACACACTTCCGTATGTATATGTATACATTTGAACTCATGGGTCACATGCAGGTATATCTATGTTCAGACATCGCATGAACATATTATGTGACTCAGATGTGTGTTTCAGTGGTTGCTAACATGCATGGTTCAATCTTATAGATAATATATTTTTGCCAGCATGACGGGACAAACACTGTTTTTGTGTGAAAAATATCTAGAGCTATACCCTATGGAGCAGATGACGAACACCACAAATACCAAATAGGCTATTGGTTGGTTTTACATGTTTAGTGATATAAAAACTTCATATGTAGTTATGATAATTGTGACTATTTTGTGGATGCACACATCTGGATATTGATCTACCATTTTGTGTAATCTATCATTAACTTGGAGACTTGGCTTGGATGTAACACATATCATTTGTGTGGTGCCAGGTTTGCCAGGAGGAATTGACTGCAATGAGACAGGCATTGAAAGCTTTGGATAGAAAGGTATTGAACTTGACGAGAACCTTTCATGCATGGTGCAAGATGAAAGCTGAACCTGGTAGTGGTGACACAATTGATCAAGCTAATGAGTATTTAGTGAAGAGGGCTTCTTGTAGGTCTATTCGTCTGGATATGCAGGTAAAAACTCCTGCCACATGAACTCTTAATAATTGCAGTTGGTCTAGAACATGGTGCCTTTTGTATATGTTAGTTGCTGCAATGATTCTGTCTTTGTCACATTGTTTCCCAGTGGAAGTGGAACTAATGGGTTCTCAAAAAAGAAAAAAAGAAAAAAGAGAATTGGAACTACTTGGGTTTTTGGGTTGGGGAGACAGCAGTCTTAAGAGTTTGTAAAATCTTTGTGCCAACCATGGATTTATGATATTTAACTACTAGGTAACAGTTGATTGACAACCACCACTCCCAATGTGAAACAGAAAAATGTATAGAAACACAGAACTGTGACGCAGCCAATATTGCTGCTCTAAGTTGCTTATAGATATTTTCTTATCTTCTCCAGATGTGGGTGGTCGACAGCGTGGGCAGTGTGAACGGTCAACACGACATTTTCCTTAATTACCTTGACTTCATTGTGCAGAGGTTTCTACAAGAACTTTTTCTGTTCTGTATGTTTTTCTAAGTTTTGATGAGAAATGTACTTTCTGCTTCTCTCAACCTTTCAGTTCACGTGTTTTTTTAATGTTGTTACAGCACCAAACTCATTCTTGGCCCTACATCAAGTGCCAGAACTTCATTTAAATTGAATGAGGCAAACATCAGAAAGGTGATACTGCTGCCTTAACGGAGTTTGATTTATGTATCTTGCTAATTTCATGATCATGCTGTAATGCTAAAACCATTTTGCTGGACAGAATTTTCCAAATATGGATGCTTGCAAAGCATTTGCATTTGTATTTGGTGGTGAGACTGTTCACAAATACATTGGTGCTAAAACTTTGGTGCAGGAAACTCAAGTAAGTAAAGATAGTGCATCATAAACATTAAGGAACACATAATGAGAGTTGTGTGCTTCTTTTTGGCCTTGTTTGGTTTCATATTCAATTGTCATTTTCATGATTTGTAAATGTAATTTTTGTTTTGTACTTGTTTTTATGTGAATAATGAGAATATGTTTGGTTCACTGTTTTTTGATGAAAACTTACAGGTGATAAAAACGAAAAAAAATTAAATTTGGTTAAAGATCTTTTTAGTGTTTTTGTTTTGAGAGGACATCAGAAAATTGAGTCCATGCTTGGTTATAGGATTTTCAATGGCATAATCTTCAATCTTTATGTTATAACAATGGTTGAAGTTGGCGGTCGTGGGGCTTTACTTGAAGTCTTGAATATTGCATTTAGATATGAGTTTATTTGGATACTACGTAAGTTTGTCCCATTAAATAATAAAATATTGAACAAGGATCATATTATTTGATGCAGTTGCTGTGGTGGTCTCACTACCATAGTGTATGGTTGAAAATTAAGAAAATATTTTTGGCAATTGAGACCACAGGGTGGGAAAGTGTATTTAGTAGAAAAATGTGAAGATGAATTGAGATTTTTCCTGTGAAAATTGTTAAACACACACAATTCCAGTTCTGAAATAGTAAAAAAGAACAACAAAACAAAAAGAAACTAATTTTCTTCTTATAGTATCTTACGAACAAACATATGAAACCTCATGCCAAATGCAATCGATTTGTGGATTGTGGCCAAAGGGATAATTTAATGCCATTGCCATCTAAAACTTTTAAAGAAAAAATTGTTTGGTCATCCATGTATTAACTTTGTGATACCCAGCAGCGTGGAAAAGTTACATGTCAAGCTTGATAATTGAAATAAATGGCTCATTAGAAGCTAGAATGTTTCTCAGATGATTTTTGTCTTGATTCTCTGAATCTGTCAATGTTTCAGGTAAGTAATTCACTTTTAGGTACCTTGCTTGATGTAATTGAAGAGGTACAGTTGGCGCAGATGGAGTTCCTAAATCTGACCCAGATATGTTTTTGTTCACCATCAGGTAATTGCATCCCATATGTCTTATACCGTTTTAAGTAAGTTATATTTGCATTTTTTTGGTTCTCGGCAAACAATGTCTACAAAGTGCAGCCTTAGATGAAAGTATTTTTCTCTGTTCAATATGTTCGGGATATTGACCGTATTTGTGTCTTATGTTGAAACCATCTTATGCAATCCTCTTTCCATCTCTGCCATGTAATGCTATTGTTCCCTTGACTGCTTGGCATCTATATAACAGATATAAGCCGTGTGCATTGGGTCTTGCATGTGTAATGTCGTACAAGCAACATAAAACAGCTTTTTAATTAGTGGAGATTGTTCCTTATTAGTATGTGTTCTTTGTACATGAGTTTTAGAGGATAGTGTTTTGGAAGTGAGACGAGGTTTGGAAACATGAGTTTTCCCCAGATTTCATTGTAAACTAAAGAGAACACCTTTTAAAGTTCAAATGATTTTTGTTGCTTATATTTATGAGATGTTCCGTTGCAATGCAGAACATGTAACACGATAACATGGTTGGACATTTATATACTCTGAAAGTGGCAAGACTTGAACATATTACCATTTTCACTTGTTCCTGATCCTTCCATCTTCCTCTTCTCAACTCATTCATCTTCAAGAGTAAACAGTAGTTTGAGAAATAATTAATTGTTGTAGTCAGGTTGACATTTAACATCCTGTCACACGGTGAGTTATATCCTCTGCCTTGCCTGCCATTTATGTTGAAATATTTGTTCATGGTCGTCCTTGCTTCCTCCATTATAGTTTATTGCATACTAAATATAAATGCATTGATAGACTACATCTTTTGTTTCAAATTGGAGATACAAATAATCTAGACACTTGTGCCTCTAAATCAGTTTGTCACTTTTTGAATACAGCTGAGCGGCTTGATCTGATGCTTTGTTTCTCTAATTTTAATTCTGGGAGGAAGGTTGTCCTCACACTTGATATGTCTTGCTTGAAATGGTTAGTAGTTCTGTTTCCTTTTTTTTTAATGATCTCTTACCTTGAGTAAAGTGGCGTCTACTAAACCGACCGGGATCAATTGCATCAGCTCTTTGTTCTGCTCTCACTGTTTTATTTATAACCTCCACTTTTGCTAATATTGAAGTCATGGTTAGCAGGCATAAGCTGTCTGGTCATATTTAACTGACTGTATTCTCCCACTAGTAGTTTTGATTTAGGGTAAATTACTTTTTGCCACATGAAATTTTCATATTTCAGTTCCTTACTTTTGTCATACTCAACCACTTGAAACTGTGTGATTTATACTTCACAATCTGAATATCACGTCCCCACTTGCAATGATGAAAATTCCCCTGAAAATTTTGGATTTTGGCTAAAAAGTTGGCGGTGGCGGCCCTGAGGTTGCAAAGTGTATATCATGCTAACTTAAGGTGGTTAAGTGTGACCAAAAGAAAAAGTTGAGAAAAGAAATAAGGAGGTTAAATATGAAAATTACCATATTAGGTAGCAAACGTAATTTGTTTGGGTCATAATTGTTTTTTCTTGGGGTAATTAGGTTCAATTTCAAGGGTAGCTTTTATAATTATTCCTAAGAAATATGTTCGTGATATTAAAATACCAGTGTCATTACTCTCCGGTATCCCATTCTAGCAATCCTTTTGGCCACATCTGTATGTCATGGGTAATACAAATTCGATTTGTATGGGTTTGGTGCAGTGGAATCTATCCTTCGGAGATCCTTCCACTACAAACGGCATCATCACACATTGGCAGTAAAAAGTGTTCATATTCCGGGCCAATCTGTGATGAAATTAGAAGCGCGGTTAAGGGTGTGAGAACTGGGTACATGAGGATTTTACGGCTTTGCAGATGTGTTTCCTGGGTGGTTCAAGCTTCAACTGCTTGACATGAATCGGGAAAATGAGACGTCGATATGGTTGCATCTGTCGAAAGTAACAGCAAATGCACTCGTTTGCTTACATGCTATCCTTTTTTTTCTTTTCCTTTTTCCTGTGGGGTGGGGGTTGTTCTGAAGGCTTTTGTAGCAGCTCCAGTAATGTATGATGCCCTTCGGTGAGCATATATTTGCTATGGAAGTATATATGTTGCTTCCTTTGCGTTTGTTGATCTTCTCTTGTAAATTTTCTTCATTGTCCCCTATTTTGGTTCCTTGCTTATCTCCATTGGGATTGTTTACAGGTTTGCTCTGTCCTCCTTTCACTTGTTGGAAGTCAGTAGGGTTTTATTTTTCATTTTTGGTTTTAATGTTTTCAAAATTTTGATAATTGGTTCCTCAATCAATTTGACAAATTATTCGCATTTTTTTTTTAACATATTTATATTATTTACAAATAGTTTTTATATATGGTGCACTTTTTAAGTCCAAATTATGGAAAGGGGTTCAACTATTGTGTGTTACAAAAATTATTTATGTCCTTTTATTTGTTTCTTCAGTTATACAACACATAACCATCATAATATCATGCATATATATATATGTGTGGTGTGTTTAATTACTTCGAATCTGCATTATTTTATTTGTATACCTTTGTAAAAACGAAAAATATATTTTCTGCTTTTATTGCAACATCTCTTCTAGTTCAATTTGATTTTCCGTTTAATCGAATTTTCCCTACCAAAACGTAGGTTTGGCTCGGTTAGTTTTATCAAATGTGCACTCCTAAAAATTGATTTGGTAGCTAAGCTAATTATTTTATTCATTTCTTTGATAACTTTTAATTTGTTATAATTATTCATGTCATTTTCAAAGATTAAAAATATTAAATCATGAGTTTTCTTTTTTCCTCTAATTGATCTACTAAATTAATATATAGGGGGCAAAACATATTTGCATTGCTAATTTTTTTATGATTATGTATTCATACACAAACACATGGATAACTTGGTATTCTAGTACTTGTATTTGTGAAAACTAAGTCATTGACGATTTGATCTTGTTGAATTGGGTTTTTATATTTCAGTTTGGAATGAGGTATAATTTAAAGCATTCAACTAATATTTTGAGTTGAATATTTCTTAAAATCGTTAAATTTTCTGTGGGGAATTGTTAGAAGATGACTCCTCCAAAGTAATTTAAATATGACACTTTTTAAAAATTGAAATAAAGAGTGATGGAGCTTGTTTTGATTTGATTGGAGTGATGGGGTAATGAAGTAGTAAGTGGCTTATCTAAACCTCCACTTACACAAATTTGTTAAATGCCATTTTTATTGTTATAAGCCTTTTCTGTAAAGTTACGCCTCACGTGTACGATAATGCAAAATGCTTCATCTCTTTCCTTGCCCGCCACGTGCTTCTCCTCATCACCATAATATATATATATTTTAATTGGTGGGATTTTACCAACACCTCATACAACTTTTTTTCTAGTAATGTCTTTTTTAAGCTTTATCCATATTTTAAAAATCTTTATCACCTGAAATGTGTTGACCACTATTTTTATTTGAGAACTTCTTCTTCTTCTTCTTCTTTTTTTTTTTTTTTAATCTAAAATTAGATAGAAGTATGTGGCAATATCTAACCTTATAGGCACTAACCGAGTGAGTCATTTTATTTATTTATTTTTTAGTATAAAATTGAGTCAATTTAAATTTATCTTACAATATTTTTTTACTTTATTTTAGTGGCAATAAAATCAATTTAAAATTATGTATTTGAGTTGGTAGAGATAATTTATAATTAAACATCAAATAATTATTATTGTATTTCAATTGTAAGTATAATGTGATGCTTAACTTGAGAATAGACGGAGATAATTTTGATTTTGAAGCAAAATCAACAATTTGAATTATCTGTTAACAATTCAATTTCACATTTGATTTAATTGAGTTAAAATTAAAATTGAAATTGGAATTAATAAATTTAAAATAATCGATTCCAATTCTAAATTGTTAGTTTTAGTTATAACTGTAAAGACAGTTATGAATTTAAAATATTAAAAAAAAAAAAATTGACGACCGAAAATCAGAACTGAAATCTAACACATTTTGAAAGCTGACAAATCCAAAATCATTGATCAATGATTAGAGGAAAAGGCAAACTGTTATACTAGAAGAGAGAGAGAGAGAAGGGGGGGGGGGGGGTTAAGGCAAAGAAACTTATACAGACATGCCTTTGAGTTTTCTGTGAGAGAGAGAGAGAGAATATAATAGTAAAGAAAAATAAATATGAAATAATTGATTTATTAATGAGTAGAGAAAAGATAACCAAAAGAAAAAAACCATTAATTTTTGATGAAAAGGACAGGGCCCCACCTCACCCTTTTCTTTTCCAACTATACTTTCTCTCTCTTGCACTTTTTGTCACTTTTACTATTAATTTATTCAAGCTCTGTCATTTGTCAAACAGCTCAGCCCCGAAAATACCAATCTGCTCCTGCTACAGAAGAGAGAGAGAGAGAGAGAGAGAGAGTCCGTTCTGGAAAGGTCAGATCTTCCTCAATCTGTTGTTTGTTAGGGTTTAAGTGAGATTAAAAGCTGCAGAAAAGTTCTACTACTTTTTCTTCTTCCATGTGATAGGTCCCGTGGATGCCTTTACTGCTAATTTTGGAAAATATATCACTTGTTGGAAATGGGTTTTTCTTTTTCTGTTCCGTAGCTTTTCTTTTCTCAGCTTCAAATTCGACTAGTAATGTTTTGTGTGCGGTTGTTTATATTTTGGTGATTAAAATTTAGAGAATTCAGCTGAGAGGATCGTCTTTTTCTCCTGATTTTGTTGTTTTTTTAAGAGATGAGTTGGCTGGAATTTTCCAATATTAAGCTGGAATTCTGAGAATTTTGTTATCTGGGGGTTATGTGGATTTTCTGTTTCCTGGGAGATGCTTGCATTTGATTCTGTGAGTTTGTGAATTGTCCATCTTTTTTTCCCGTGGGTAATATAAGATTGCTTTATATTTCTTAATGCTTTTATTTGGTACTGTCTTGAAATAAGTTGGTCTTAGTTTGCTTGAAATTCTTGACTTTTTTGTTTGGATCCTTGGTTCTTAAAATGGTGGAACTTGGAGCACCGTTCTTTTTATCTGAACTTGTTCTTCTGTTATTCGTTTGGCATCTCTCAATATAGTTTCTTGTTATGCATTAAATATTGATACATGTCAATAAAGAACTTGTTCCTGCAATTTTGATGAGTAAATAACCTGTCGTTCTGTATCCCAAGGGAATTGTCCCATCCTGGTTCTTGCTATTGATAGTTGCTACTTTCACTCGTTTTGGGATGATTTTTAAGAACCATATATGTATGTCCTCTTGTCAGTGTTGAGTGATGGCCTGAATCATTTAATTCATAATAAAGGTTATCTTTTTACAGATTGATAATGGTTGCCAATTTTGATCTAGTATTGCCTTTTAATGCAGATACTAAGATATGTCCGAATAAAGTTGTGGAGCGTTGCCTACTCCAAGTTCTTCCTGTAAATCACGACGGCCCTCTGATTACCTGCCTTCTGCTAATTGAATAAATTGCTTGGATGAGACCGTTGTAAAAAAATATTGGGTGAAGCGTTTCAATAAGACATTCATCATTAACATATGGGTTATCTTTGTGACTTTTGCGGGGAACAAAGATCCATAGTGTATTGTCGTTCTGATGCAGCTAGTTTATGTTTGTCCTGTGACTGCAATGTCCATTCCGCAAATGCCCTTTCAAGACGTCACTCGAGGACACTAGTTTGTGAAAGATGCAATTCTCAGCCAGCTTTTGTTCGATGTATTGAGGAAAATGTATCACTTTGCCAGAATTGTGATTGGACAGGACATGATTCAAATATAAGTCCTGCACATAAGAGACAAGCTGTTAGTTGTTACTCTGGCTGCCCTTCTGCTTCAGAACTATCTTCTATTTGGCCTTTTCTCTTAGATTCTCCTTCAGTTGGAGGTTCCACTTGTGAGCAGGGAATGGGTTCAATGAGTATTACTGATAGCCAACACCCCCTAGGAAAAAGTCACATTCAAGATGGATCACTATTAGCAGAAGCTAGTGAAGGGAATAATGTGGGTGTGGATAAATCAACAGTTTGGATGGAATCATTAACTCCTTTGCTTGAACCCAGGCTGCAGAATATGGGTCATCCATCTGGATCAACTAGCTCTGCTATGCCCAAGGTATCTATATTTGCATAGCCATTTTTTTTTAACAGTGGAAGGATTTTCCTGATTTTATCTGAGACTATTTTGCATCTATTTGTGCTCTGATGGACATTGCTGTGGTGTGGTAAGGAGTGAAGACTTGTATTATGCCTTCTAATCTGACTTAAATTGAGTTTGGATTTTGGAGGCAGTTGTGGAATCTTGCTATCCGATTACCCTCATCTTTATGTTAATTTTACTAATGGCTAAAAATTGTGGAGCATGCTGCCAGCTATCAAAGACAAAGACCCCCCCCCCCCCAAAACCCGAAAAAAAAAGGAACAGGAAAGGGCAGTTCAAAACCTTAGTTTGTTGAACTATGCCGAGTTGTTATTCCAGCAACATATCACTATATCTCAAACTTTTCCTTTGTCAAGTTATTTTGCTTTCTTTCTAGATTCCATCTCTTGATTTTGGCCTGAACTGAATATATTTGTGATTTGGACAAACTTGTCACACCGGACTCTATTTTTGGTTTAAGAATAAATAGCTGAAAGATAAATGAAAGGTTGGATCTGATTAAGGAACAAATGAAAAGTGAGTTGAAGCATTTATTTGTCCCCACAGCGAACCTTATTGTGAATGAAAAATGGCAATAGTAACTTGCTGAGAAACTGACCTGCTTTAGTCGCTTAGCTTGTGGCATGCTATTACAGTTTCTGTACTTTATCCTAAAATAGCAAATAGAGTACTTTACTTAAGCATTGCATTATGCAAATATGTCTTTAAATGATCTCTAACCATTATTCTTTAAGGTAAAAGTTGACAGCTATGAAATCAGCTCTTATCAAGCATTTTTTGCCAACGCAAACAAATACATTTATGATGGATATAAGCAAGTTTTTATTTGTGACAAGATATGAGAACTATAAGAACTAGAATGTTGAAATTACAGAAGGAAACAATGAAATGTGAAAAAAAGAGGAATAAAGCAGCTTGTAGAAGGTCTTGAAAGGAAGAAATCAGGCCATCCTTGCATATAATAGCAAGGATAGACTGGTCTCAGGCTACTCCAGTGAAAGCTTGCCTCTTACCTACATGTCCTTTGCATAAAAATGAGTGAATTGCTGGTCTACCTTTTTTCTCAAGATCTCTCCTTTTCAGTAGCTAATAGCTCTTCCATGAGTTCATGAAAATTGTTACAACTTCCATTATGAACTTATTGCTCTATTTCATCAGACTCTTACTGGAAAGACTGAGGAAAGGAATTACTTGGATAATTAACCAGTAGTTTTTCTTAACAAGCCAATTATTTTATTTTTTTCCTCCAATATATTATAAGAGTGCTGGATTGTCTTGTCCTCGCATGTGCAGGTTTTCTTGTCCGGAGCAAAGGAACATTCTGTGTGTGAGGATGATGGTTTCTATGATAATATCAATATGGATGAGGTGGACTTGGGTATTGAAAACTATGATGATCTATTCGGTGTAGCTCTTGATAATCCAGAAAATATTTTTGGTAATGATGGAATACTTGGGATGAACGATATGTCTGAATCCAACTGTCAGGGTGCTTATGCTGCTGAGGTACTCTCGGAATTGAAACTTCTCAAAGTCATCTAATCTTACAGCACCTTCATATTGCTCTATTTTGATAGAATATAAATGTTCTTACTATCATATAAATTGAGGGTGTTATGTATAATTAAGTCTTAATTGACTTGCTCCTGAAGATCCTTTTGTCTGTTTCTGAGGCAATGTTCTCTAAGATGAGATTCTTAACTGTATAATATTTGCCAGTAAAAATATATTACAAGTAAGGTCAGAAGGAAGTTCGGAAAGCTAACAGGCTTAGACAAACAGTTGTAGGTTTAGGCTCCTTTACAGATTAATTTTGAGTGAGAAATGACATTATGATAATGTTGAAATTTAAGGAACTCAAGGCAGTGCTCTATCGATTTTTTCTTCTTTGTTCCTTTGTGGAGAAGTTCTCTCCTACCTATATTCCTGGCAACAAAATAATGCTAGTGATAGATCATAGCCGTAGTGCAATAATTATCTAACTCTTGTAATTACATTTATTCTTGCAATGTCAAAGCTGGTTTGCTTGTCATTGACTTTGTTTTACCAATCCTCCTGGATATATATGCATATAGATATCCATCTCCTTTTAGTCTAATTGCCCCCCATCAGCATCAAAACTTTGTGTCCCATTCTCATTTAATGCATGCTCCTTTAACTTGCTCCTTCTTCATATGTTATTGATGGCTTATTTGGCATATGTTTATCATAAATAGGCTTATTATTCTTATTTATTTGGAATTGAGGATTATGGATAAAGGACAATAATAGAAACAAAAGACTACTTTTGAGCAAGTACATGTTAGGTACTTCCGTCGAGGACCTCCTTGACATTTGAATAGTATTATCATTTATGGTTGGAAATCTTGATGCAATTATCTTTTTAAATTTGAATATAATTCTGATTGAACTATCAGTAATTTGTAGTCTGAATTTTTTGATATTGATCCCATAGGTGCAGCAGCACCTATGGATATTCTTCGTATTTCTTATTCTATGCTTCCTTTCCTGATTTTTATGAACTTCAGTTCCCCCATGTTAAGGAACATCAAAATTAGAAAGTCAAGCATTTATCCTTTCAATAGACATCTATAAACAATCATAGACCTATAAACAATCATGGAAATTAACACACTGTTCATGGCTTGTGAATAGCAGCGTGTAGGAATCCATCTTCTTGTTGTCCTGTTCTATGTTACTAGTAATAATCATTCCCATGCCACAAGCTGTTGGGTGTTCCACATGCTCATAGCTTTGACTTTTGATCCTCTCTGTTGCTAAGCACATTTGAGTCCTCAACTTTTCCATGTGCCCCTACCCCAACTGCCCCAACCATAACTGGGTCAATTTGCATTTTCACAGAAAAAATTCTGAAATATATTTTATGCCACCTTACTGGTTCTGTGCTCAGGAGCGAGCAAGTAGGGGACCAAGATTTCAGGCCTTCCTCCAAAATGTTTCATTTGTTGTTCTCTCGTGAATTGCGGATTTTGTCATGTTTTGCCATTAAAAATGCCTGTCCCTTACAAAATTTTGGCCCATGAAATCAAGGTCTTGTTAAGCTCACAAAACTGAATTCATCCTAATTTTTAGTTTATTGAAAGTGAAAGTTTCAGTTCGTATATTGAGGTTCAATACTTCAATGAATGCTTTCTTCTATACTAGTGTGGTAGAAGGCTTCGAGTTCAACTATGTGCCAACCTATTTGGTGAGATTTAGTCTTCATATGCATGAGTGTAGATTTTTTCAAAATGCTCAATACAATTTGTCTTTTATTCAGTCCTCTTGCTTATTTGATTCAAGTGACGTATAGAATAAAGTTCATGTATCTTCTGATGCTTCACCTTTGGACTTGTAAGTTAATTGTTTCTTATTATTGAATTAATATTCAGACA
Source organism: Caryopteris x clandonensis (assembly GCA_028749325.2). NCBI lineage: Eukaryota > Viridiplantae > Streptophyta > Magnoliopsida > Lamiales > Lamiaceae > Caryopteris > Caryopteris x clandonensis. Next base: position 496,872 of record JAPYKT020000012.1, read on the forward strand.
TGCTCATTTTCTTGATAATTCCTTAGAGGTCATCAATTGGAGGGGCAAATATGATGCAACCAGCATGCAGCAATGCAGCATCTGCAGATTCAGTTATTAGCTGTAAAACTGAACCCAACTTATGCTTTACGAGGCCGGCACATTCAGGTCTCTCATTTTCTGGTCTTACTGGAGAAAGCAGTGCTGGTGATTATCAAGAATGTGGAGTTTCATCATTGCCAATCACAGGAGAGCCTCCATGGTACCCTCCAGGTACTGAAAGTTCCATGCCTCCAACTAGCAGGAGTGATGCTGTCATGCGCTACATGGAGAAGAAGAAGGCACGAAAGTAAGATCTTTTTTTTAAAAGTCTTCTCATCCAATTTTTAAGTTAAGGACTGAGTAGTTTTGAAATTGTGACTTCATATTTATGTACTATCAAAATGAGCATTCATCTGAAAGAGATCATTCCTAGGAGACCTTTCGTATAAATAAACTATTCTGTGTGTAATCAGATGTTGCACTTATTAGGGGGCATCAGGAGATGTCAAGAAAGGGGTGGAGAAGCCTAATTACAAAAAAAGTTCAGCTCTCTTTTGCAGTACTTACAAATACAAGGCTTAATATTCTTTTTTCCCCACAAATTACACCTGTTGAGGGGGCATTTTTAGAAAAACACAACCTCAAGGAGAGCTATCTCAGGATTTTTCTTGTAGAAAATAGGCCAAACCTTAAGGATAGTTTAGTTTTAATTTTCCCATCTATTTCTTGCCACTATTCCTTCCATTTCTTGGAGTGTAGTATTCTCTATTTATCCTAATTCACCTTTTAACATTTCTTTCCTCAACAACGACACGACAGATTTGAGAAGAAAGTACGATATGCATCTCGCAAGGCAAGAGCAGATGTAAGGAGGCGTGTTAAGGGACGGTTTGTCAAGGCTGGTGAACCTTATGATTATGATCCATTGAGCCCAAGCAAGAGCTATTGAGTAAAATCTCTTTTCTTCTCATATGAGGATGCGAGGGAGCAACTATATTGGATATCCCAAGAGGGTAGAACCTTCCAATGACAAATCGTCTTTCTGTGTTACAAGGGTTGGACAGCTATAAACAGATAAAGCTGAATATGACATGCTGATTTCTCAATTTCCAGTACAAGGTTCCAGCTGTGCTTTCATAAATGAGGGTTGGAGGGCAAGGTGGGGGTGGAGGTGGTTTCCAATTGCATTTACCAGCTAGTGTAGAAGTATTTCTGTAAAGAGAAGGGAAATGTCTTCAGCCTCTTAAGAGCGCAGGGTCAGCCTTCTTACTAGTGCTGTTTCTTCGTTCCTCCCTCCAAGGCATCTCTAACTGGATCAAGAACACATGGTGAGATGGCGGAGTCTCACTATTACTTCAAGACTAATGCATATTAGCCGGTACTGCTGCACAGAAGCTAGGTAGATTATTGATCTGGAGACAAGAAACGATGCCGTGCATGAAAATAAATTATGTTCAGGTAATGTATTGTTATGGTGTGGATGAGGTGTATAATCAAGTCTATATAATTGAATGTATGTAAAAGGTTTTGTTGACTTGTAACATTTGTTGATTTATTTTGTTGTATAATTCTCTAAAATTTGTTCAGGGTCGATGTAGGCTTAGTTGGTCTTTTTTTTCTTTAGAGGTGGAATTTTAGATATTGGGGATTTTCCTTATGTGCAATTACACACTTTCTGGAGAATCTGTTTGTATGATCGTTCAGTTTAATGTTTATTTGGCCAAAAAATTTGTACCTTTGACATTACTTTATATCAAAATTAAACAACATTCCTCATCAAAATACACGCTGTGTGAGATGCCGCAGTGCAAACTACCGAATTGAATAAAACCTTCAGGACCTAATTTGAAATCAAAATGGATGATCCTACATTACAATACATATAATGAAATGGTAACAAAAATGAGATGGGGTTGCGCTGTTCCATTCCCCTTCATCGAGCATAGCTGAGGCCGAGACTATCTTTGCTCTAGGAAGTGTTGAAAACAGATCACTGACGAGCCTGGACCCAGCAAGCATAATTCCCCATAGATGAAAAGAGATTTGATTCAACCTTCTGAAGCAAATGAGCTACCTAATCATCATCTGATGAAGAATCTGCATCTGATGGCCTTCCAAAGTCATCCGCAACATTTGTATCCTGAAATGTTCAGATAATAGATAAATAAAAAACTCGTTACAATTCTACAGGCCAGGGGGTTGCCTCAGCTTTTAGTGATATAAAAGCAGTTCTAATATCTGTCTCAGTGACATTCTCCAAGGTTCTCAAAATCCAGCTGGATTTCTACACGTCAATATTTGATCCCGTTTTACCTAAATTGTTTATTGTTATTTGTTAATGCGTCCGAATGTTAATCAGTCACATCAAAATCGGACTACAACACTAAGTCAATTCTAGGAAATAAAACTTTAGTATATTTGCAGACATGCCCATCTACAGATGAATATCCACAAAGTCATGGAAGTACAACTAATCCTCTCACTTACAAGCTAAAGTTCTAAGTTGGAACTTCAGGGACCTAAAAGTAATGTAGTTTTGAAGCTGTAGGGACTGAGTGTGATTAAAATATTACCTCCATCTTATCCCAATCCTTCAACTTGGGGTTTGTTAGCATGTAATTGTCACGCAGAGGGGCCCATGCAGGAGCTTCACCATCAACAGAGCCACCGGATGCGCCAACCTGCATGTTGACAAACAAGAGATATAAGATAAGAAGTTCTTTGCTTCCTAGCACAAGACTAACATCAGATAAGGAAATGAATTTAGGGGGGAGCTAAAAAGGAAAGAACCTTGATGACAGTTTGGTTTGGTGTCTTGCCCAACTCTGAGAAGAAGACTTCCTTCCTTCGCTTCTTTATTACTGGAATAATTCATTACAATATTCATGTAAGATGATTGATAATGGAGGAAACCAGATCAGAACTATCATACATCTGTTTAGAAAGTTAAAGCAGTATAAAATATGGGTTCAAATTTCCTTCAGTTATTTATTCCCATAGAGGAAACTCAACAGATATATCCAATGTGGAAATAGAAACTTAAGGAATTGTCCACCTTGGAAACCAGATGGAAACTATTATATATATGCTTAGAAAGTTGATTGTATAACAGACTGCGGTTTTAAATTTCCTTCGGCAATTCTTCCCATTAAGTGGTAACTTCATAGATATATAAGTGTTTGCCCAGAATGAATGAAATTCAGAATTGCAATAAATCATTCATTCCATTTACAAGCAAGTACAGCTACCGTGTCTCAGTTCCTTATCCATACATTCCTTTTCTCAAAAGATATTTATATTATACTACACTTTTTCAGTGCATTGAGCTTCAGCTATATTATACTACACTTTTTCAGTGCATTGAGCTTCAGCCAAACATCAACAAGCAAAGCTGACGGCCCTAAATATGATTCCAACACTTACCAAAGCATTACTTCTTACTGATGGCTATGCAATAAACATGCTCAAGATTAAATCATTTCAGCATGGTAAAAAGCAAATTTTAATAAAAATGATTTTAACAAACCAATGAGGCAGTGATAGGAAACAAACATATTGCAGAGGTTTACCTTTCTCGTCCTTTGATCTTGACGGATTTAATCCTTTTTGTGCATTCTGCGCTTTGTTTACCTGCATCAACCACAGAGTAGCTTCAATAAACATTATTTAGAGTTGAAAACAGAGAAACACAACATAAAATACAAATACTTACAGCATTAAACAACTTCACCACTGATTGTCGAGCATTGTAATAGGCACAAGAACAACCAAAATCAGTTGTCAGAGAGAGACACGGTAAATATATAAAATCAGAACGCAGTCAAAACCAATAAAACAACACATACCTCCTTTGGTTGCCACTCCCAGCAGAAACTTTTCATGGACATCTAAGTAGTTTGCAGGTTTAGCATGCCCCTTCTCTGCTATCTTTTCATCAAAAGTACCCAAACAAATAACAAAAAATTAAAATGGACACACACACACACACACACACACACAAAAAAGGCAAAAAAGCAAAAGATCTAATACCAAGTGCTTCGCCTTCTTCACCTCCCCCTTAACTTTCCTTTCTGAGTCTTCTTCAGCAAGCTTCTCAGCTACTAGCTTCTTGTGCGCAGATAATACAGGTCCCTACAATTACATCAAATGTCAAAATATCATAATTTACGTACGTTTTCCTTTTTCAAGAAAAATATACTAAAAGCTTGCGAAATTCACTGACCAATATATCCTCGTCAGTTCCACTCTTTTTAACGATCTTCTTAAATGCCAATTTAAAAGCCTTAATTCCCTCAGTAAACTTCGTAATCCCTGGCTCAATTCCTCCATTTTCATCTTCCGATACTTCTTCTGCATCACCCGCTTTATCCTCGTCCTCACCATCATCCGAAAATCCACCTTCAAATTCATCATGCTTTCCATTGAACCTGTCACCTCTAAATACAGGGGCAGGCTGCTGGATCGGCTCATCTTCACCTTCCTCGTCTGAATTGTAATCCCTGGCCCTTTTCTGATATAATTTTCTCATTTTGTTGTCAATTTTGACCTTATTATCAGCACGAGGCATCGATCTTTGCCTTTTCTTCGCCATATTCCCCTTCTTTTTCCCTGATCTCCTTGTATTTCCGGCATTCTTAACATCAAAGGGCTGCGCTACTTCCGCCATTTCACCTGCCACCAAAATTTTCCGATGAAATTATTTCGTTAATCTTCCTCCCAAAGCAGAAGCAGATAGAAGCTAGGGCTTAAAGGAGGGTTTTAGGATTTCGCTTTCTAAGAAAGAGTGATATTTTATTGGGCTTGGGCCTTATAGCCCATGGAGTTTATTGGACTTTAGCTAGCCCATTACTTGTTTGATATGAATTTAATTTCTATATCTTGACAGATAATATTCAATTTAATTTGTAGGAAACTTTAATTAGAGATAAATATTGTAGGGTTTACCTTATATTGTTGAAAATATTTATTTCTACATCTCAATTACCATAACATATTACAATAAATATTTCTAGGAGTTACATTTACATAAATAATCCCAACTAATTATTTTTTTAAACACACATAATTAATATATCGTTTATATTTAATAATCATGCAATGCACGAATTAAACACTAATGACGGTACATACCAACAAATCCTTCAATTCAAACAAAAGGATCACCGAGCCTCCCTCAAATGCCATTCTCTCTCTTATCTTCAAGGCCATCTTTTTCTCTTTTAAATATTCTTACTTTATCAAGTTCACTATACATTTGATCTACGCTAAAGGCTACTAAGTGTCCCTTCAAATGTAATTGTCTATCTTCTTTCCTTAAAACACCATCTTCATCTTTTTGGAGTAAATTGACTACCCATGTCACTTGTTGGCCTCGAGATCTTGCTATATTCAATCGGCTAGTCATCCTCATTTCATTTAGGCACACTTTTTATGTAAAATTTGTGACTTGTTGATGCCATGCTACCAATCTGTTTGATCCATATACCTTATTATGTAGTCTCGTTAAAGCTCATCATCTTTTTCTGACACCAATGATCACCACATGAGTACTTATGAGATCATGGTTGTACGATCAATGTTTATCTGTCGATAAGCTCTACAATCTTTATTTTATAATATTATTATCTGCTTTAATCAGATCCATACATTTTTCTCCTGTTTTCGCTGATATCAACACAATAACAATATACCTCCTTCCATACATACCACACAATCCTTCATATTTAATCAATTTAAAACATTGTTTGACAATTATAATAAATTATAATACTTTATACAAACTCAAACCTAACTTAAAGGCATGAAAAATTTCCATGTAGATGAGCACTCTATGACTTTGTTGACCCATATACCAACATGTAGTGTATCAAGACATGAAATTTTTCATAATCAAATATTTAATTAGTTGCATATCTTCCCAAAGATTTTGGTGTTGGGCAAATAAATAATCATAGTACCTAAGTTTGGACGCAATAATGGGTTAACTATAAAAAGTGCATGTGACATACCAAATCTTTACCATGTTTCTAGGTACCCCACATGTAAATTACACATGACCACAAGGAAGGTGTGTATATATAAATAAATCCTATGTATTCTTCAAGAATTTTTATGTTACCCAATGTGGTAGTATTATGTTGGGTACAATATACTAATTTTTTTATAATGTATTGTATATTATATCAAAATTTTAGGTATATCGAAGTATGACAATACTTGTTTTACCCTACTGAAATTTCAGTATACCATTTCTTATATAAACAAATAGGTATATCGTTTAATATTGAAATATCGGTATGTCAAAATCATCAAAATTTATTTTGGTATCGATCAATACCATTTCATACCAAAATTTTAATATACCAAAAATTCATTTGGCATATCAAAAATTTTATTTTTCAATATTTGAGTATGATTCCACACCGTACTAAAAATTTTGATAAACCAATTTTTTAATATTCTCATTACGATAAGTGCGATATGTCAGTATTTTTCGATATTTTTTCTCCCTTAAGTAAGTAATATTGTAATTCATTTGAATGTGTATTATATAATACATTATCAAATATACAAATATTAATCATTTAATTATGAGTAATGAATCGTATTATGTACATTCAATATATTAAGATAAGAATATAGCATGATCTAAATATAAATATAACATGATGCTACTAATACATACTTATATATATATATATATGATATGTAAAATTGGATATAAGATTAAAAATATGATAGTAGAACCCCCCAAATTTATTTAAAATTAGGGGTACATTTAAGTATTATTGTTGAAAGAGATGCACATGGATTAATTTGGAATTGTTGGAAATTTTATCTTGGTTTATTGCTTGGGTACATTGTACATGTTGATTCTAGACAAAATAATAGATTCTCTAGGTAGACACGCAATCTACAAAATCACATGATATACATTAAAAAAATTATCACAAGATATATACATACATATATATATGTAATATTGTAATATTTAGAAAAATAATATGTGCATTTGAGTCGACCGTGCAATTCAGTTTTTCAATCCACATAGGATCACTTATTTATTCAAAATGTATTATTTTTTATTTAAAAAATATTTATTAAAAAAATATAAAATGTTACCCCAAAATGTATTCATTGAAATATGTTACGTGTTGCCTTAAAATATATTATTTGTTGAATTTGAATCATTTAGAGTAATTCATTACACATTTTATGTGTGAATAAAAATGTTAGTATTGCTTTTTTAATATTATTATTATTTATTTATCTAAAAAATATTACTCAGTTGCCCTATCTCATATAAGCTTACGTAAGCTCATTATTTCACTTTAATGAAAAATTAAATTTTCATATAAAATTTATGTAGAGTTAGAATTATAATATAAATGCGATTATTTCCACTCCTAACTCCTTTAAATACATTTTATTTAAAAATAATTTCTGCTTTTTACTAAGTATCTCAATTTGGACAAGCATACCATTTTAAATTAAAAAATAATAAACAAAACAAAATTAAGAAGAACAAGCAAGAAGAAGAATAGAACAAGTTTGTTGTCTCAATTAAACGTCTATATTCTTGAATTTTTGAATTTTTATGTGTTTTATAAGTGTTTTAAATGAAAAAATATATATTGGGGAAGAATTTGATTTAGATTCATATTTTGCTCATTTTTAGACATTTTATTTTGAACACATCACACGCCTGCTTGTATGTTTTCAAACTTGATTTATTGAATATATCTGTTCATATTTGACAGAATTCGTTGAACACGTATACTCGTGTTCGAAACTTATATGTTGAACAAGGACGATCATGTTGCCTAAGACTCGTTTGGAACGTCCTGCTGAACAACTAAAGTAGTGTTTGACAATATTTGTCGAACGTTACTTTACTTGTTCGGCTGAATGTTTCGAATAAGTCTTGAACAAATTGATAAAATTAAATATAAAGATATAATAATCATTTTAATAGTGTTAATTTTATTCAAATTTTGTTGAAAATATATTTATAAGACTCAGAAATTTCAATCACCGCACCTTTATAATATTATTTTTTCATAAAATTAGTTGTTTATGATAAGTTTATAATATTAAATTTTAAAATTTTTTAAGAATGACAACAAATTTAGATACTAAGAAGTCGGTTTAGAATAAAATTACCAAATATTCTAAGGCAAAAAAGTCTCTATCCAATTCCATATTTTGAAAAGGTATACAAATTTATGAATATTAGAATAGTACAGTGGACGCGATCCGCACACATTTGCATCCCTAAAAGAGCTAAGATAGGATTCTCTACCTGCAAGTGGTAGGTGGAAATACTCCCAATACAATATTTCCTTGAAAAACAAGATTCAGCTCCTTCTTTGCTTAATTGCTTCCCCTCCACTTTCTACATAACCGAGAGAGAGAGTGAGAGAGAGAGAGGATACACACACAGCTAAAGTAGTGACAAAGGTAACATGGGGGGAAGTGAGGAAAAGTGATAATTGTGGTGGGGTCAACACTTCTTTTTAGTAGCAGTATAAATTAGGAGTGATCTTTAAAGAAATTGATTGAATAGAAAGGACGAAGACTGTATATCTGCCATTGTCAAACCCCAACTCACAAGAATTCTACCTCCTCTCTCCACCATCTTCAGAGAAGAAGTTTATATTTTGAGCCAGCTGTAAGTATATCTATGGTGTTCTTCTTTGCCTGGTTTCATACGAAAGTTATTTTTCATGTTTACAGCCTTTTTTTATTTATGGGTTTTTGGGATATTTCTTAATTCTTATGCCCTTTTTCCCTGCATTTCTTGGTGGGTTTTATAAGGGGAGTATAAGCCATTAGGGTTCTTTATGGTATCTTTGAATTTTGTAATTTTGTTTGTCTGTGTTTTTCTTTTTCTTGAGCTTCTTTCTATGGTTAGGATCTTCTGCTCCATTATATGATTTACCTCACGTTCCGACTCATCAATACACATCTCACTTTCCAACTTCATCAATACACGCTGTGTTAATTGATAGTCTCATTCAATATACGCCTCATGTGTTGGTGAAATTGAAACATGAGCTGAAAACACACAATGGAATAGAGGATATGTGTGTTCTTTTTTGTTGTTGTTCAGTTGATGATGCTAAGTTTATTCTTCTTTGCTGATTTTGTGGGTTCTCTTTTGTTTTTATGATTCTTAAAATCTGGATTGTTAATTTCGATCTGCATACATGTGTTTGAGAAGTGATTCTGGATTGTACTTTCCAACCAAATTGGGTAACCCTTCATTGCAAAAACTGTTCTTTAAGCCTTTCTCATGTCTTTTGTGTGTCTCTCTGTCTGTGTGTGGGATTGTTTTTCTTTCTTTCTTTTTTTCTTTTTTTTGGTTTGGGTGGTGTGGGGGTGGGGTGGGGTGGGGTGGGGTGGGGGAGGGGTATGGCTATGGGTAGGGTAATGAAAAGAAAGACCTCATGGATTCTGGAAGACTTGTTCCACCATATTTGTCAATTTGTAATAATGCAGGGTGGGTTCCTCCTCACCTTTTTCTTGCTACCAAGACACTTGGCTCTGTACTTATTGGTGGGTAAGAGATATACATGACTGTATTTCAAGAAAAACAAAAAATAAAAAATAAAAATAAATTATTTATCTGCCACTTGATACAAGAGTGAGCCCCTCTCATTTTGTATTTTTACAATTGATTGATTGGTTTGTTTCATCTTTTAAACATGGTTTGCTTTTGTTTCTTTCCAGAGTTTTTCTGTGTTTTATTTGAAGCAATCTGCAATCTTTTTCTATCTCATGTTCCAACGTTGTCAATGCACACCACGTGTCTGAAATGATATCATCAATAGACGCATAACTCGTGTTGTTATTGGTCTTTTAGATGCAACATCTGGCAGACAACAATATTAGGCTGTTTATTCACCGCAAATTTGCACAAATACATGTGGGTGCATGTGATCGTGTTCAAATCTAATGGTGGATAAACCACCTGACGATGCATTATTTGCATTGCACTTCTTCCGTTCGCTCGTTCTTTGTATTCTTCATCTTCTCTAACTCACAACTTGTGATTTTGCTCAGATTCAGACAACCAAATGGCGATTTCATCTTACCCAACCCCAGCCGATGCTGGAGTACTCTGTGTAATCCTGGCAAACACAGCAATATCAATCTCCATCTTCAAGGAGATCTTCCGCTCTATCCTCCACGTCATCGGAATCCACATATCGTCATGGGAAGAATTTTCAGTCGAGCCCTCAAACTCTGCTGAGTTGCGAAGATGCCCCTCGGACTCATACATGGAGGAGTTCAGAACCCGAACACCATCAATGCAATACGATTCAGTCTTCTTATGTGATTGCCCCGCACAAGAGTGCTCAATCTGCTTGAACGAATTCAATCCAAAGGCCGAGATTAACCAGCTATCATGCGGCCATGTCTTCCACAAGTCATGCCTCGAGAAGTGGTTGAACTACTGGAACACGACGTGCCCTCTTTGTCGGAACTACATGATGCCTCAAGAAGAAGATACCTGTCCTATGTGAGTAATTTTAACAGAATCTAAGTTCTGTTCTTGTACATAGTGTGTAAAATAGTATCTGTAAAATCGAAAAAAAAAAAAAAAAAAGTAAAGAATCAGGTTATAGTGTAATGCCTATATCTTAGCTGCCAGTATTCTGCGTCCTCTTGTAGCGACGGGTCAGCACGACGACTATGCATTGTACATATTATGAAGCGTTTCTGGAGTTCGATTTGCTGAGCTTATTAACCTGTTTTATTAAGTGGTTTTACCATTTTTCACTTTTCCATACGAAATATTTCTTCACCAATCGTCGTCTGGTACTAATCTTTACCATCTCCATTTCACCACCCCTTGTCCCTCGTTGCATTTTCTCTTCTGAACTTCATTTTTTTCAACCCTATGATGGAATGTTCCGTTTGAAGATGGGAAGTAAAAACCGATAAGTTTAGATGGCAACTTGGGAAAAATAAAAAGCTGGGATGATAAAATTCAAAAACTGCATCAAACAAACAGAATAATTTATTAACAACTTCAAGGTCTGATCTTTGTCGAGTTCGAAGAGATCGATAGAACTGCACAAGATATAACAATACACGTCTTCTAAAAACACCAAGAAAGCAATACAAATGCGAACTAATCAATAGTATCTTCGTATTTTGCAGGTTTTGATGATTAGGAATCGGATGGTTTAGCACCTAACTCCGAGAGCTTTGCACCAACGGACAAGCTGGTGCGCTTGAGGCCCGAGTTTCTGTGGTAACGGCATCTGAAGGAGCCAACGTGCGTGGTTGGTGAGCACAAGCAGTTGCTTCTTACACTTGCTGCCTTTCTGAGACCACCTGTTGGTGAGGACGGGTTGGAGGATGAGGGCCTGCCCGAAGGTTTCAGGTCGTTTAGGTAGAGATTTGGGACGAGGATCTCTGGTTTCTCTGGCATTATGGGTGTTGTTGATTCTTCCGACATTCTTGTCATTGTCAGATATCTCCAAGCAAGAAGAAACCTATCAAGATGATCCAAGTAAATCAAAGCAAAACATGGAGTCGTGATTTTAACCCGATATCTCTTCTGAATCTTATAAGATTCAACAATCAGATAGGTCCAACAAGAAAACATTAGTTCCATGTAAAACCATGCGTTTATGTGTCTAATTAGATATTTTATCTCATAACACAGGATCATGAAAAAGAAAAAGGACCTTATAAGATGCAAATGATACTCTCTGGTTTTGATCAAACAAACAATATGAAAAGGAAAGAATGAATCATCTGTCATACAACCTCTCTCTCTCTCTCTCTCTATCTCTCTCTCTCTCTGTGGATTGCAAGGATGAATTGTTTGTCATATAACATAAAGATATAAACAAGAAAACATATTACCTGGGAATTGTATGTACAAGTCTGTGAGATGCAAAGGTTGTCCAATCTTACAACTCTCTCTCTCTCTTAGATTTTTTACTCTTTTGCTGGATTAAAATTTGAGGTTTCAGCAAATCCTGATTGTTAGCCACAAAAAGATGTTTTCTGTTACTATAATTGGATTAGGATGGACTTGGCCATAAGTCTCGGTCTATTACATACTAAACTAAATATAACATATTGGATGTGGTATCCATATCCATTTACGTTTATCCAAACGATGTTTATTTATATAATATCATTATTCATTCCGTCCCAAAAAATTGTCATGTTTATATTTCGTGTAATTGAATCATATTTAAAATTATATTCAATTATACAAACACATCTCTATTGTGGAATGAATTTTCGATTCTGTTAACTTATATAACTGATATAATGCCCCCAATTCAGATTTATTACAAAAATTAAAAGGTTGTTATATATTTCGTTAGGTAAACACAGTTATCCATCTTGCTTTCCAAAGCTAAATCTTGCAACGTGCCTCCAACTCAGATGATCAAATGTACTTTGTGCATTGTTTTGTCATTGCCAACACACCAAGATTCATGCATCCACGGTCTCACGTATTTTGAAACCATTTTTAAATGAATTGAATCGAGTTAAACTTTTCATAGCGACTCATTCATACTTTGTGCGAGTATGCATTTGAAATCAGCCGCTTTCATTTTTTATTATTTTAAAGCAATTTTAGGGGATTTAAAATTCATTTAAATTTAGATGGGTTTGAAATCTATTGTTTTCCTTACGTTTCAAATCCTTCAATCTAAATGCAATCTTATCGACCAATCCCCTAAGGGCTCGGATAGGCAATAGGCAGTTGCCTCTGATCACTATGTGTAAAATCTCAACTTTGCTCGTAATTGCATTCAAACTACCCTCGTAAATAAAATCTTCTTTCTTCCTCATACGAGAAGCACAGAGCAGCCATTGACATTCTCAATATAAAATTATGGTTAAGGCAATATTTATCTCAGACAAGACTGTAATAAGTGAACTACAGATGAACAGAAGCAACTTGTCTTATACAAGTGCATCACGCGTACTGCAAAGGGTTCGACAATCAGACCGATAACAGCAAACATCTAGTCCAGAAAATCCTAGGCTACAAGTATAGTTAGTGTCTGCATTCCATAGGATGTATGACGTGGCACATTATGAAAAGGTTAAAAATGTTTTGACCATTGATCTTTTTCAGATGTGCAGCATGTCACAGGCCTGTGGAATGCAAGGTATGCCTGTTGTACAGGTAGCATAGAATTACCCGATCCCATCAAGTCCCAATGATATCAAGAAAGCGCACAGCAATCACAGAAAATTAACAAACCTGTTGGTAGTACAACAATGAATTCTAACACGACCTGAACAAATGTATAATGGATGAACCAATGTAAAGCTATAGCAGCAACAGCACAAAAGCACAGGACCGCAGGAAGACAAACTTAAGAATTGATTGATAAAATTTGAGCGTAAATATGGATGGAGAAACATCGGGATAAATAAAAAGTACTACAATTGACAGCACATTGCAGCAAGTGTACTTAGCAGAACACCAGTAAATGATACTAATTTGTCTGTTTCTTTGAAGTACCAATACTCTAGAAAGTTTCTTAAATTAACCTATCATGAATGAAAAAAAAAAAGAAAGACTGAATAAAGAAATTCGGGAAAGCCACAAAGACGGGAGATAAGAGTACACAGGGCGCAAACCCAACTATCTTGAATGAGCGATAAACCTTTTGTGTGTGAATTAACTGGCAGAAGTACATGTATTGATTCCATCCTTGCAGTCCTTTGTGAGTTCATTAAAAGTCTCAATCTGCTTCTTCCCCCGCAAGAACACTTCAGTATCAACAGATATTCTCATGTAACCATCAAACTCGACAGGATTTCCATTGTTGAGCTTAGTCATTTCAGCATACCAATCGCTGTTTGGTTCCCAAAGATCCTTATATTCATCAAGAAAGTGAATTGAGTACTTGTCCTTCAAAGGATCAAAGAAGGACGTGTCAGGCTCATTTGTCGCAATATACAAGTTCCTTCCATCTTCGATTTTGTATTTCAATGTGGACAAAAGTGCCTCTGGAGAAGTATCTCTTTCAAGATTAGGCCAAAGCTCCTTGTTCGTCGCCTTCTCCCCTCTTTCAACATGGACAGAATCAAAATCCCAGTTCATTCTTGATGCAATACCCGAAGCTATATCCAACAATCGCCTGGACTTCCATATCATGTGCCATGGCCGTTGGATGACAGATTCTGTCTCACCTTCACAAACTCGGTACCAATAGTTATCGGGCTCCACAGTTCCGAACTTCCTCATAATCAATGCATCCTTTACGTTAGCTAGCTTCATTGGCGTGACCTTGAAATCCTCCACAAGATGGAGGTTTAATCGGTCTTTTTGTTGCCACTTGCTCCAATCTGACCAAAACTGAGTTTGGTCCAATACAGATGCTGAATCCATCAAGTGCTCGAAGTCAAAGTAAAACCTGAAGTCTTTACCTTCCGCATCCTGACCAGATGAAGTGTACATCCTGGACAAGCAGAGGCTGAGATCCATAACCAGCGTTCGATTCAGATATTGTGCCTCGCCCAACATGCACATGAAACTCCATAGATATTGATTCATGCTCTTGCACCTATCCCCACCACCCGAGTATATCAAATACTTCCCATGACTAAATGAACCCTCCGATTCAACTGTGGGAAGAGCGTCATCCACAGTCTCCCCAACCTCAGGCAAAGCAATAGGGTTGTCTTCCACCTTAGTTGGGACCTTCTCAAACACCTCCTTGTCCTTCTCCCTATTCTTTCCCCTCCCTTTCCCCCTTCTCTTCCTAGCATTTGCACCCGAATGATAGTCTCCAATCCCCGCCACACTAAGCGTGCAATTCTCTGACCTCTCAAGCGTGAAACTGCGATAATCCTTGTAAAATGCAGCTTGCTTTCCTTCCTTGGGCCTAAACCGCCATGCCATGTGGCAAGAACTATCATTATCCCCTTTAACAGGCCTCCCAAATTTGTAGAAATGAATGTCCTTAAACTTTTCAATGGCGGACCTCATCAGGAGATGGAACACATCAGGATCACGGCAGTTTATGGGGTCGTCGGCCTTACAATCATGAGCCACCGCAACCACCTCAGTTTCCTCAGGCTCGGTGGCCACAACCGCAGCATCAACATCCGTGATGTTGAGGAATGTAGCAAATGCGGTCTGATTGGAGGCAACAAAGTCCTCACCGGTCTTAACAACACCAATATCGGATTTGAAAGTGGCATTGGAGTTGGATGTGAGAAACGTTGTGATCTTTGACGAAGGGTGAAATAATGGGTCCTCAGGCTGATAAGTAGCGGCTATAATAGTGAAAACCAAAACCCCAACAACAAATAAAGTGAAACAGAGATTCTTTATCATTGACAGCGCATTTTGGCCGAGATTTTCAGGTCTGAAACTTCCATTTCTAGATAATGCAAATTGAGGCCGACCCAACATTTTTCTCGCTATCTAATTCTTCTTTCCTAAACTGTAAAATTGAACGTAAAGAAAAGACCGAAATCAAACAATGGAACTAAAACGTGCAGAAACCATAAAGATAGCTTTTAATTGGAAAAAAATGGTGTGCAAATAATGGGGAAAGGAGCGAGGAAAAACCTGAGTCAACAGATCTGCTTCAAGTACGAGCAATGGATACAAAGATCTGTATCTAAATGCAGGAAGCAATAATCTCATGCAGTGAGAGGAGAGCAAGGATCAGCTTCCCAGCATCCTTCTTTTCAATATTCTCTGCGAGGAGAGAGAGAGAGGAGTGTCAACTTGGAGCTATTTCAGGATCTTGTTAAAATGATGAACTAAGTGATGATGATGAACTATAAGATTTGTTGCTATAATGAGCCGGGGGGGATAGCCTGTGGCCTTTGTCTAGTGCTTTGTTTGGTTATCACTAGACACTTGGACCTTTATTCACTAACACTAATGTTGTAATAATTATTAATAATCACTTTCTTCTAAATCTTTTCCCTCGAAATTCTCTTATTCAATTTTATTCCATTCAAAAACAAAATTATGGGATTGGGCTATTAACACCCTAAAATTCTCAAAATAAACTTATATTAATTATTAAATTTACGAAATTTGTAAGATCAAATATTTGTCTTCTTTTTTTTATTCTTTATATTGTTAGTCACCTCGCCACCGCTATCTTGTGACCATATCCGCTGGCAAGCTACGCCCACTTTCACTCACCGCCAAACTTTCATTTTATCTTTCTCAACCAAACTCCTTATTTTTTACTCTGAATGAAAAGAATTATTGATCAAACAAAGTTAGTTGAACATTGTTAAACGATTGTTTATTCAATGTATAGTTTCAAGGGTATTCGACCAAATTTGTTGGTACAAGTAAAAGAAATGCGACGACTAGTGTTATTCCTCTTTTTATTGAAGTTCCTAAAGAAAGAGGCGTTGATGGTGGATATGATTGAAAAACACGGATGGATATGAAGGAAGAGATTAAACAAGTGTAAAACAACGCTGATGGATATGAAGGAAGAGATTAAACAAGTGTAAAACAAATTATGCATCTGTGTTTGTTTTTTCAATAAATTTTGGATCTAATTATACAAACATAATTTTTTAGAACTAGAAATTATTTCATATTGAAAAAATATAAAATAAATCATATTGAGCCTCGTCTACATTCCATGATCCCATATTCTTAAAAAATAACAACTCTCATAATTTGGTGTTAATATTCTTCTAAAATAATTGAAGTAATCTCTTAATTTAAAATTTACAATTTCGAAATGTGTCATACAAGAAAATAGTATGCAAATAAAATACTATCTTTTTATTTAAAAAATTAATTTCTACCATTAATTATAAATTATTAGTTTAAATCTTGATGTCCTTCTCAATTATATTCCAAAATTGTAGCTTATGCAAGAAGAAAATTTGGCGAGAATTTAATTAAATTGTCGGCTCGATCAACCAAACATGGCCTAACAGGAAAAGGGGCGAGTGTCATTTCCTAATAAATTTGACCCAATAATAATAAATAATGTATAATTGATTTAGATTTGGTACCAACCACAATAACCTATAGATAACACATTATAAATCTAATTTAAATATCCGCCTTCTCTAAACTTTTCCAAATGATTTTTACTCTATTGTAATATTACAAATATACCCACATATATTTTATAGAAATATTTATTATCGTATTGACAATGGATAGATGATATTTTTATATTTTTTCAAGTAAAATATTAATACAGTAATTAAATAAGTTGATAAAATATATGATTTAAATGCAATTTGGGATTATTATGTATAGTTTTTAGATAATTGCAGACAAGTTTATGATGATTTTGTTATATTTTGTTACGTTGTTGAAGTTTTGACAGAAAAACAGACAATTAAGGTTGTATAAATGCAAATTGAGAACAGGCTCGGAGGTACGACCAAGAGCACGACATGTGCTTTAGATCAGAACGACACATATTTGAACCTCATGAAGCTAGGCACATGTTTGTTCTTGCACGGACAGTGCGTGGTCCTTAAAACGGACTGTGCTTCGTCTTAATATATAATCTTAAGCGTTCAATTTTAGCTTGATTTGTGCATATCTTCTCATTCCAAAATAGAGATAGGGTGGCAATGAAGACCGAGGATCATATTATATATGAGATGGGACATCAGATTTTATATGAGATTTTATATAAGATTTTAGAGTTGGAAACAAGTATACAAAGGAGGATCAAACACAACCAACAAGTCATTAGTCACAACCAAGAGAAACGAAGATCGTTTCACTTCAATAATCTTTATTTTTTTTGTTCTTATATGTTAGCTATGAGTATCAATATGTTTTTCATAAATTATGTATTGAATATGAGTGAGAGAGTAATTGATTAACGATTAGGAATGCATAACATGAACGTACTAGGTCGAGAAGTTGATAAATATTGTGATGAGAATAGATTATCTTGAGAATGATTAGTGTTACATGTCCCTGAAATACAATTTATCTTTGAACTTCCTTAGTTGTTTGAATTTGATTTGATCTCTTTATACTCTTTATTTGTTACGGTCCCTCTGAATAAGATATATGTTCTCATCATATTTTTACTATATTCATGCACTTGCGAGTTATATTTTAAGTGAAATAGAATAGCAAACATAAGTAATAATATAGATCGAGTTATAAGATGTATCTAATACACATAATTTTTTTGTATTTTTTGAATAATTTTGTAAGAGATATTTGTCTCCCTACATTTGCTTAATTAGTATCTATGGCCACCATGAGAACTATGCAGCCCATGTATAATATTGAACCTTTTTAGTAAATAAATTTCCCTTTGTCGAGAAAAAAAATGGTATTGTCACGTAAATATATCTATGCATATGTATACCTAGACAATCTACACATTTTTAGATGGTTGACACCTAATTAATATGACTGTAAAATATATATACAATTTTGTGAATTTTTGGATTAATCTGCTTGTATTATTTTCATGTATTCTAGTATTTAAATATTGAATACAAAAGCATTTAATGTTTTCCTAAGATATATACTTATTAGGAATTCAAGTAGTTAAAGATGTTAGATTATATAACCTATGAGGTTAAAAAGGCCCCAACCCTAACAGTTTTGTGTTAGTCTTAATGTGTTTAAGTACTAAGCAAACTAGCGATATTGTGAATATAATACCAACCCTATCATAGGGGGGCTAAACGAACTACAAATATAATACTAACCCTATCGAACCTCTAGTTAAACATAATTGAAACTTCCAATATCTATATTCAACACAACTCTCTTTAGATCAATTATTTCAGACTTGACTTGCTCTACTAGAGACGACGTCAAGATTCAATCCCTTCCCACGAACTATCCCAATCTTTCAAAGAAACTGAATTTAAAAAATAAAGAAACACACACACACACACACAGTGATGAGATTGCAGACCTCTGCAACTAAATCTAGAATGTTCTCATATAAACTAAGACAAATTTATAAGTAACAAAATTGACACAGGATTATTGCTGTGATTAATAATGTACATTTTCTGAGTAAAGTCGTAAACAATCCTCTCCAATTCGGAAGAAGTCAATTGCTTTCCGGAGGGAGAGGCCCGAAGCAAATCCAAGAGGGCCCGAGCTTTACCCTGGGCCGTAGAAGTGCCCTCCGCAGTCAACCTCAAAAGGCCTGGTATTGCACCTTCTTTAAGAATCAGGTCCCGATATTTGTCCCGAGAGCTCTGGCACAGGGACAGCAAAGCTCCGACTGCGTGAGACATGCTAACTGAAGATCCATCCTCCACCGTTTCCACTAAAGCCAAAATCCCACCATCCGAATCTGTGATTGCGCTTCTTCCTTCCTCGGATCCAGAGAAGATCTCGAGTAGGAAAGTGGTTTTTTCAGCGAATTTGGAATATTTCTTGCATTCTTTTAGCAGGTTGATGAGAGGAGATACAGCTTTGGAATCTAGAACGAGCTTAGGCTCCTCTTCACAGGTGGAAAGATAGTACAGGGCGTCCAGAACAGAGGACCTGCACAAGCAGGAGGGCAGCACCGGAAGCAGCTATTGTCGGCTTGTTGGATGCTGCAGATGACAAGGACAGAATTGCACCAGCTGCTAATTCTCTCAGATTGCTGCTTTGATTTTTGAGGAGGTCCACAAGAGGTGGAACGGCACCAGCTGTAACTATTCTGATCTTGTTTCTGATATACACAGAAATTACTGGTTTTAGACAAATATGTGAACCCTGGTGAACAAGGCTATCTTAAACGGCCAAGTTACAGAATTCTCGAAGGAAATTTGATAATGATGTGAATGAAAGTAAAAAGGAAACTACACCGCAAAGTAAATTGAAAGATAACACATCATGATACTGGGCGCAAGGAAGGCTTGTATTTCTTGAAATGAAATATGAAACTGATAAAAGTAAAGAACAGTCTGCCATACCTACAGAACGTTGAATGATTAATCAGCCTTCAATCATAATAAGTGGAAAAAAGAATCCCTTACATAATAACCTGTCCGGTAATCTTCCTATAGAATATACAGCCCAAATATCAATTTTAATTCTTTCAATTTCCCGATATTACATAATCGAATAACAGAGATATTCCTCTGTTTCCCAATATCATTGTTATATATTGTGTTAGGTAAACACAGTTATCCATCTTGCTTTCCAAAGCTAAATCTTATAACGTGCCTCCAACTCAGACGATCAAAGGACTTCGTGCATCGTTTTGTCATTGCCAACACGCCAAGATTCATGCATCCACGGTCTCATGTATTTTGAAACCCTTTTTTCATTGAATCGAATTGATTTGAACTTTACATAGCGACTCATTCATAGTTTGTGCGAGTATGCATTTGAAATCGGCTGCTGAAAACTTTCTACTATTTTTTAGTGATTTTAGGGGATTTAAAATTCATTTAAATTTGGATAGGTCTGAAAATCTATTGATTTCCCTACGTTTCAAATCCTTCAATCAAAATGCAATCTTATTGACCAATCCCCTGAGGGCTCGGTTAGGCAATAGGTATTCAAACCACCCCCCTATATAAAATCTTCTTTCTTCTTCATATGAGAAGCACGGAGCAGCCATTGAAATTCTCAATATAAAATTATGGTTAAGGCAATATTTATCTCAGACAAGACTGTAATAAGTGAATCTACAGATGAACAGAAGCAACTTGTCTTATACAAGTGCATCACACGAATTGCAAAGGGTTCAACAATCAGACCTCTAACAGCAAACATCTAGTCCAGAAAATCCTATGCTACACGTATAGGTTGTGTCTGCATTCCATAGGATGTATGATGTGGCACATTTTGAAAAGATTAAAAAAAAAAATTGACCATTGAACTTTTCCAGATGTGCAGCATGTCACATGCCAGTGGAATGCAGGTACACCTGTTGTACGGGTAGAATTATCCGGTCCCATCAAGTCCCAATGAAATCAAGAAAGCGCACAGCAATCAGAGAAAATTAACAAGCCTGTTGGTAGTACAAAAATGAATTCAAGCATGACCTTGACAAATGTATAATGGTTGAACCAATGTAAAGTTATAGCAGCAACAGCACAAAAGCACAGGATCGCAGGAACACAAACTTAAGAATTGATTGATAAAATTTGAGCGTAAATATGGATGGAGAAACATCAGATAAATAAAAAGTACTAAGCTTGACAGCACATTGCAACAAGTGTACTTAGCAGAACACCAGCAAATGATACTAATTTGTCTGTTTCTTTGAAGTACCAATACTCTAGAAAGTTTCTTAAATTAACCTATCATGAATGAAATAAGAAAAGAAAAGAAAAAGAGCGAATAAAGAAATTCTGGAAAAGCCAGAAAGACGGGAGATAAGGTACACGGGGCGCTAACCCAACCATCGTGACTGAGTGATAAACCTTTTGTGTGTGAATTAACTGGCAGAAGTACATGTATTGATTCCATCCTTGCAGTCCTTTGTGAGATCATTAAAAGTCTCAATCTGCTTCTTCCCCCTCAAGAACACTTCAGTATCTACAGATATTCTCATGTAACCATCAAACTCGACTGGATTTCCATTGTTGAGCTTAGTCATTTCAGCATACCAATCGCTGTTTGGGTCCCAAAGATCCTTATATTCATCAAGAAAGTGAGTTGAGTACTTGTCCTTCAAAGGATCAAAGAAGGATGTGTCAGGCTCATTTGTCGCAATATACAAGTTCCTTCCATCTTCGATTTTGTATTTCAATGTGGACAAAAGTGCCTCTGGAGAAGTATCTCTTTCAAGATTAGGCCAAAGCTCCTTGTTCGTCGCCTTCTCCCCTCTTTCAACATGGACAGAATCAAAATCCCAGTTCATTCTTGATGCAATACCCGAAGCTATATCCAACAATCGCCTGGACTTCCATATCATGTGCCATGGCCGTTGGATGACAGATTCTGTCTCACCTTCACAAACTCGGTACCAATAGTTATCGGGCTCCACAGTTCCGAACTTCCTCATAATCAATGCATCCTTTACGTTAGCTAGCTTCATTGGCGTGACCTTGAAATCCTCCACAAGATGGAGGTTTAATCGGTCTTTTTGTTGCCACTTGCTCCAATCTGACCAAAACTGAGTTTGGTCCAATACAGATGCTGAATCCATCAAGTGCTCGAAGTCAAAGTAAAACCTGAAGTCTTTACCTTCCTCATCCTGACCAGATGAAGTGTACATCTTGGACAAGCAGAGGCTGAGATCCATAACCAGCGTTCGATTCAGATATTGTGCCTCGCCCAACATGCACATGAAACTCCATAGATATTGATTCATGCTCTTGCACCTATCCCCACCACCCGAGTATATCAAATACTTCCCATGACTAAATGAACCCTCCGATTCAACTGTGGGAAGAGCGTCGTCCACACTCTCCCCAACCTCAGGCAAAGCAATAGGGTTGTCTTCCACCTTAGTTGGGACCTTCTCAAACACCTCCTTGTCCTTCTCCCTATTCTTTCCCCTCCCTTTCCCCCTTCTCTTCCTAGCATTTGCACCCGAATGATAGTCTCCAATCCCCGCCACACTAAGCGTGCAATTCTCTGACCTCTCAAGCGTGAAACTGCGATAATCCTTGTAAAATGCAGCTTGCTTTCCTTCCTTGGGCCTAAACCGCCATGCCATGTGGCAAGAACTATCATTATCCCCTTTAACAGGCCTCCCAAATTTGTAGAAATGAATGTCCTTAAACTTTTCAATGGCGGACCTCATCAGGAGATGGAACACATCGGGATCACGGCAGTTGATGGGGTCGTCGGCCTTACAATCATGAGCCTCCGCAACCACCTCAGTTTCCTCAGGCTCGGTGGCCACAACCGCAGCATCAACATCCGTGATGTTGAGGAATGTAGCAAATGCGGTCTGATTGGAGGCAACAAAGTCCTCACCGGTCTTAACAACACCAATATCGGATTTGAAAGTGGCATTGGAGTTGGATGTGAGAAACGTTGTGATCTTTGACGAAGGGTGAAATAATGGGTCCTCAGGCTGATAAGTAGCGGCTATAATAGTGAAAACCAAAACCCCAACAACAAATAAAGTGAAACAGAGATTCTTTATCATTGACAGCGCATTTTGGCCGAGATTTTCAGGTCTGAAACTTCCATTTCTAGATAATGCAAATTGAGGCCGACCCAACATTTTTCTCGCTATCTAATTCTTCTTTCCTAAACTGTAAAATTGAACATAAAGAAAAGACCGAAATCAAACAATGGAACTAAAACGTGCAGAAACCATAAAGATAGCTTTTAATTGGAAAAAAATGGTGTGCAAATAATGGGGAAAGGAGCGAGGAAAAACCTGAGTCAACAGATCTGCTTCAAGTACGAGCAATGGATACAAAGATCTGTATCTAAATGCAGGAAGCAATTATCTCATGCAGTGAGAGGAGAGCAAGGATCAGCTCCCCCGCATCCTTCTTTTCAATATTCTCTGCGAGGAGAGAGAGAGAGAGAGAGGAGTGTCAACTAGGAGCCGCTTCAGAATCTTGTTAAAATGATGAACTAAGTGATGATGATGAACTATAAGATTTGTTGCTAAAATGAGCCGGGGGTGATAGCCTGAGGGCTTTGTCTAGTGCCTTGTTTGGTTATCACTAGACACTTGGACCTTTGTTCACTAACACTAATGTTGTAATAATTATTCATAATCACTTTCTTCTAAATCTTTTCCCTCGAAATCATCTTATTCAGTTTTATTCTTTTTTAAAAATAAAATTAATAATAAAATTCTCAAAATAAACCCTAATATTGCGTGGATCAAAGTAACTTTGTGTTCATTATTAAATTTTTTCTATTTGAAAGACTGATATTTCGTGTCTTTTTTTTTTATTCTTTACTTTGTGAGTCTCCTCGTCACTTTGACAGTTTCACCCACTTTGACAGTTTCACCCACCACCAATCTCTCGTTTCATCTTTTTCAATCAAACTCCTTGTTTTCTACTTTGAATGAAAATAATTATTGGTCCAACAAAGTTAGTTGATCATGATTAAATGGTTGTTTATTCAGAGTATTTAGTTTGAATGTAATTAAGGGTATTTGACCAAATTAGTACGTACAGGTAAGTGAAATGCGACGACTATTATTCTTTCTCTTTTTATTTAAGTGTCTAAAGAAATAGGTGTTGATAATGGATATAATTGAAGATGATGATTGATATGAAGAAAGAGATTATACAAGTGTAAAACATATAATTATTCTGTGTTTGATCGTGAAATAATAATATTAAAATTACTTTAATAAAATTTGGGTCTAATTATACAAGCTCAATTTTTCAGAACTAAGAATTATTCATATTTAAGAAATATAAATGAATTACATTGAGCCTTCGTTTACGTCCCAATGATCCCATATTCTTAAAAAAAATAACAACTCTCTTAATTTGATGTCACTATTCTCTTTAAAATAATTTAAGTATTCTCTTGATTTAAAATTTAGGGTTTCAAACAATGTCTTTCATTTATTTGTCATATAAGAAAATAATATGCAAATAATATATACCATTTTATTGAAAAATTAATTTCTACCATTTACTTTAAATTATTAGGTTAAACCTTGATGTCCTTTCTCAATTTCATTCCAAATTCTAGCTTATGCAAGAGAAAAAATTGCAGAGAATTTAATTATATTGTCGGCTTTTGTGAGGCAGCCTGGGGTGTAATGCGCACTCGGTACAATGGAGATCGGCCGCTAACATGCCCATTAAAATATGCATGAGCTTGAGAGGTTATGACTGATGGCGATCTTTAGCATACGCACTATTGATGCACCGACAACTAACAGTGGTAAAAGTATCATTTCCTAATAAATTTGATCCAATAATAATAAATAATGTATTGAGGGGTATAACTAATTTAGATTTGATACCAACCACCATAACCTATATTATAAATCTATTTTAAATATCCATTTGCTCTGACTTAACTTTTCTCAATGACTTTTACTCCATTGGAATATTATAGATATAACCACATATATTTTTCTATATAAATATTTAGCTAACGTAAATTAAGTTGCACTGTATACTCAATGCATCAAATTATTAAAACTTTTAAATAATTTTGTAAAAGATATTTATCTTCCCACGTTTGTTTAATTAGTATATATGGCTACCGTGAGAACTACGCTGTCCAAGTATAATATTGCACCTTTAGCAAATAAATTTCACTTCGTCGAGAAGGAAAAAAATACGGCATTTGTCATGTAAATACATCTATGCATATGTATACCAAGACAATCTACACATTGTAGGTGGTTGATACCTGATTGATATGACAGTAAAATACATAAACTTTCATTGGGTTTTCGATTAATTTGCATGTATTATTTTCATGTTTTATCATGTATTATAGTATTCGAATATCTCACGCACAAACGTATATTGAATACAAACCATTTCATGTTTTTTTATGAGAAATTTAAGTAGTTAAAGGTGTTAGACTATATAATCTATGGTTTTTGGTTAGTCTTAATGGCTTCAGGGCAAAACTAACTAGCAATAATGCGAATATAATATTAACCCTATCAGACCTCAATATCACATAATTCTTCCAATATCTATATTCAACGCAACTCTCTTTAGATCAAATATTTGAGACTTGACCTGCTTTACTAGAGACTATGTCAGGATTCAATCCCTCCCCACGAACTATCCCAATCTATCAAAGGAATTGAATTTACAAAAATAAAACACACACACACACACTGTGATGAGATTGCAGACCTCTGCAACTAAAGCCAGAATGTTCTCATATAAACCAAGACAAATTTACAAGTAACAAAATTCACACAGGATTATTGCTGTGATTAAAAATGTACATTTTCTGAGTAAAGTTTTCATTTCATCCTAACCTTTATACGGCTTAGGTTGAGATCCATACTCTTTTGAGCCATATCTTGCAACAGTTTCTTGGCAGTTTCCACAGCCTTATCTTTCCCATCAATATGAGCAGCAAAGTCGTAAACAATCCTCTCCAATTCGGAAGAAGTCAATTGCTTTTCGGAGGGAGAGGCCCGAAGCAAATCCAAGAGGGCCCGAGCTTTATCCTGGGCCGTAGAAGTGCCCTCCGCAGTCAACCTCAAAAGGCCTGGTATTGCACCTTCTTTAAGAATCAGGTCCCGATATTTGTCCCGAGAGCTCTGGCAAAGGGACAGCAAAGCTCCGACTGCGTGAGACATGCTAACTGAAGATCCATCCTCCACCGTTTCCACTAAAGCCAAAATCCCACCATCCGAATCTGTGATTGCGCTTCTTCCTTCCTCGGATCCAGAGAAGATCTCGAGTAGGAAAGTGGTTTTCTCAGCGAATTTGGAGTATTTCTTGCATTCTTTTAGGAGGTTGATGAGAGGAGACACAGCTTTCGAATCTAGAACGAGCTTAGGCTCCTCTTCACAGGTGGAAAGATAGTACAGGGCGGTAACAGCATCGACCTTTCCTTGGACGGTTCCTGAACAGAGGACCTGCACAAGCAGAAGGGCAGCACCGGAAGCAGCTATTGTCGGCTTGTTGGATGCTGCAGATGACAAGGACAGAATTGCAGCAGCTGCTAATTCTCTCAGATTGCTGCTTTGATTTTTGAGGAGGTCCACAAGAGGTGGAACGGCACCAGCTGTAACTATTCTGATCTTGTTTCTGATATACACAGAAATTAATGGTTTTAGACAAATATATAAACCCAGGTGAACAAGGCTATCTTAAACGGCCAAGTTGCAGAATTCTCGAAAGGAAATTTGATAATGATGGGAATAAATGAGAAAAAGAAACTAAACCGCAAATTAAAGTGAAAGACTACACATCATTATACTTGGGCGCAAGGAAGGCTTGTACAATTAGTTTTTGCTAATATTCTAGTACCGGAGCCTAGAACATCTTATGATTCGTTTCACTTTCATCTGTCAATGTTATAATGTACTAATGTGTATTTCTTGAAATGAAATATGAAACTGATATAAGTAAAGAACAGTCTGCTATACCTACAGAACGTTGAATGCTTAGCTAGCCTTCAATCATAATAAGTGGAAAAAGAATCTCTTACATAATAACCTGTCTGGTAATCTTCCTATAAATTTTACAGCCCAAATATCATTTTAATTCTTTCAAATTCCCAATATTAGATAATCGAACAACAGAGAAACTCCCCTGTTTCAGGTCCTCAATAGAGTAATTATAGTAAAGAGTCAAATAATGGCAGTGGATCCAGCTAAAATTCATAGACAGTTATACATACATAGAAGAAAGCAAAGATGGCAAGGAAATGAAGGAAAAAGTAAATGGTTGCACGCAACATTACTTGGTCATAGAATTCCTGAAAGGAATCTTGAAATTATTGCAAGTAAAAGTGAACAGCAAACTATGCCTCAAGTAAATTGAATAACGACATATTATCATATTTCGTTACAAAGAAAGCTTGTACAATGATTCTTTCCGTGTGTCCAACTTAATAACCGGCCCCACCATCATCTTATATTCCTTTAACTTTCAAATATCAATCTTCTTTTCCGCAGAAATCTTGAAATATAATTTGAAACTGATGTGAGTAAAAGAAAACAGTAAGCAATACCTCCGGTAAATTAAATGATCAGCCTTCAACCATAATTAGTCTAAAGGAAAAACCTTTCCGATATAAGTTTTCGCTAATCCCAAAATACAGCTTAAGGCCCCCAATCATTTACATACTAAAGTGGTAATCGAACATAGATACTTCACTCTATTCAGCCAAAAGCCACCAATGCGCACATCTTGCAAATGCGGCTGCAAAGGCGCATCAACTTTGTTTTTACGAAATATAAGGTGAATAAACATTCTGGAATCTGGAAAAGAATTAAAAGCATCAAAACAAAGGATAGTCATTCATTAATCAATATAAACTCAATTTCTGTTGCAACAACAAATCACTGCTGTGCACATTAGTCCTTTGTCCATATACAAAAACTTGGAAATCCTTAATCAAGCAATGTGTAAGTTATGTTAACACTAATGGCTAGGTATCGAATTATCAATCCATCAATTTCACGTTGAATCTATTTCCAGATAATGCATTCATTGTTTACAATTCCAAGCACAATTTAACTCACATAATTCGAACTTCATATGCCAACAAATGTTCTAAAATTAAAGCGGCAAAAGAAGGAAAAGTGACCTCAGATTCCGAGCAGCGAGATTGAGGAGCGCGAGGAGCGCAGCCTCTCGAGCCGCGAGAGGTAACGAACTATAGAGCATCGACACGAGCGGCTCAATAACTCCGGCGGCGGCAAAGCGGCTGCGCACGGCGGACTTGGAATTGGAGCTGGAGGAGTTCCGTACCAGTCTCCTCACATCTCTCGCCGCCTCGATTTTCGCTCTAAGATCCCCGTTCATCAGCCTTGTCGCTGCCTCCTCCACCATCATCTTCCGACTCCACGGAGGCGTATTCTTGCTATTTCTTTCCCCTTCTTGTTCCTCTTCTACTTCTATTTGCTTTTTCAGCATTGCCTCTTCCTCCTCGTCCTCGTCCTCCTCCATTTCTCTCTCTAAAACCATGATCGGTGATTGTTTCTCTCTCTAACTGTCAGCTTGTCTGCGGATATGGGAAGGATCGACTTGGTCGGCGGGCCGATGTTGGACGTTCCGCCTTAGGTGTTGTACCACTTCCCTCTGCGGTGGACTTGCCTACGGTTCCTGAATTACGAGCAGAGAGATCGCCCACCCACAGTGTCCCATTCCATGGAGTATGAATTTGATTTTGGTCCTCAATTTTTGTCATTAATTTGAATTTAGTCCTTATGCTTAGATGATAGTTGTTGAATTAAGTCAAAAATCTTTCCTTTTTATTTTTCGACAAATTCAAAATTTACCATAACATTCAAAATCTAATAAGCCAGTAAATTTTCTCAAGACATTTTGATTACAATTAACACTAATTCATATTCTCAAAAGAAAACTAGTAATTCTTGAGGGAATGTATATTTGAATCTCAACTTTGTTAAAGGTATATTTGAATATTTAATTTTCAAGATGTAATATTTTTATTTTTTTATTTAACATTTTTTCTTATTAATCTCTTTAGTTTCGGCCTGTCTAGGAGGTCTTATGAAGAAAATATTGAAATTTATTTTTCTCAAATATTTTCTTTGTTGAAAAAATACCATATACTATGTATATGAGACCAATATACCAATTTTATAGGAGATTCATTCTTACTTAAAATTGACAGAAGTCCATAGAATTAGAGGTGAGATGCGTGTTTCTTGTGTAGAAGTTGTTGTTGGTTAAAAGCCCAACTCCCGTTTAAACACGATGGTCCAATCCAATTACAAAATATTGGTTCCAAATAAACTATTAGCTTCCGAACTTTTGATCTCAAGGTCTTCTAAAATAAAAGTTTTACTCAGTTAAATTTTTGGCTAGATTGGAAATAAGGTAGAGTTATATATTGTAAATTTGTAATCTCATGAAGTTAATTTGTGGTGAAGTTATGTTAACAAAAGTCACCGTAGCCTGCAAGGTGTCCATAATGGATATCACTTAAATATTGATACATGTTAAAATATGTAAGTATGACCACTTGTATGTAATTTATCGACAGTCTTCTCTTTAGACCAAGAGGTATAAGTGTTAAATCAAGCCTAGCCAGCCAAACTAATTTGCCCCTTCACATTTTTATTTGGAGGGTAGGATTGTATTTTCACAAATCAGGTCGAAAAACTATCAGAGGAAAAATATATACCGCCAAATAAATACATTCGACACCGTAAATAAACAAATGTCTATATACAACTTCGAACCGTATCTCTAGAGTTCAAATATCCAACTTATATACAACTTATAAATATTTAATTTCTCCTGCATTTACATCCAAATGTCTATTTCTGTCCACCGGTCAACTGTGTAGAAGGAAATAGAACATAAGAGTAAGAGAGGAGACATAAAATTTCTATATATAGGGAGAGGGAGAGGGAGAGATTTAAGGCAGCCCATTACTCTCATGCAAGTGAGTGTGTGAAAGCGATAGTAAGTACTAACCGACATAAAGAGAAGAAATAGGGAAACGCAATGCTTGCCTAAAAAATGTCAATCCATACATCCTATCCTTCAACTAGTCATTCCGTGTGCGTGTGTGACAAGCGATTCCTCAGTACTACCCAACACAAAGAGAAGAAATAGGGCAACATATACTTGCTTCAAATATGTTGAATCATACGTCCTATTCTTTAACGGGTGATTTTTTGGGCAATGATGCAAACATATATATGTTTTTGAGATGGTTTATTTTGTTAAACCTCGTAAGGATCAAATAGAGATGATGTGCAGGAAGAAGATGAAAAGTGAAGTTGTCCAGAATCTTCATTCCCATCTCAAAATCATCAGCATACACATACAGAAATAAAGAAATGAATAAATAAAGACAATTCAGCCCACCTGAATTAATGTAATCTCCACCTAATGCATCCAGTGTTAGATCAGCGCCAGTATTGAGCCCATCGGTGGATGGTTTCCACCATTTGTGGGAATAAAGCACTGACACTCTCATTGATAAGATCCTGGAAGAAATGTATCGACTCCTCATCGTCTAAGTCCAAACGGAACTTTTCTTGAAGCTGCATGAACAATAAAAATCATATCATGAGAGGAGGGAAAAGGTGAATGGTGGTTTCTGAGGGAAATATCACTCAAGGATAATTACAAAAACTACCCTTGAGCTTTAACCTAGTTATAAGACAAGACAAATTAATTTTGATTTCTTACAAGTACATCCACTTGAAGTATTAAAAACAGCCACTCAAACACCCCTCCTCTCCTTCAATTGGTGCAAATTGCCAAAAAAATATAACTTCTGTGGGTTTTCCTGTAATTAGTCTGAATCTCGGGGATAGTTTTTGTAGTTAACCATACAATAAGTGAAAATTTCACCTTTAGGATGCCTTTTTCAGGATCAGAAGCAATGTCTGGAATGTTGGAACCCGCCATTAAATGAAACAAATTCAATATTAGGTTGCTCGATTTCCTCAGAATGTTGTACGCTTCACAGCAGTACGACTTAAACCTGGTGTAGTATTGACTGCAAGTAGAGAAAGCAGATGAAACTGAGAAAGTTGTGTGTATTGAGTTTTGGAAGCTATATTTCTTTCAAGCACAGCACGTTGGAAAAAGTAGCAGGCAACAATTAGTGACTGTTAACTTATTTTGGAAAATAAAGAAAATAGTTGTATATATATATATGTGTGTGTGTGTGTATATATCAAACCAACACAGCACTATGAAGAAATCTGTATTGTGAGCAAAAGTGCCAATCATATCAGATGTAAAACACCTCTCTGCTCCACCCATAGCTTCAACCATTTCTTTACAAAGTTTCATAGGTGGTGGAAAGGGCTTTGGATCGCGGCCAAGAATAAAGCCAAAATCAACATGAAAAAGGCGACCATCATCTTGTAGCAACAGATTATCAAGGTGCCTGTGGACCAAGAAGATTCATAGTGTAAGAAGAGTTAAATATCATGAAAATCAAGCTGCTACAGTGACGAGGTCTAAATGCTTGAAAATTTCTTATTCAGAGTATGTTATTAGTAACTTATCATCCCAAATACAAGATAAGTAAAAATTGATGGTTAGATTGATCCAAAAAAAATAGCAAAAAGATATACTCAGAGACTTGAACAAATTAGGGCCACAGTTCTATCATGAATATGTCTGTATTCTTTGGCATAGTGGAATCACCTGTCACCAATGCCTAGTATATATGTGATAACTGAGTAGCCAGCACAACTTTTTATAAATGTTTCCAGACATGTCGCAGTTATTCCAAACGGTCCATCCTCATCTGGGTGAAATTTCTGTAGGTAGCTCGTAATACTCCGATGTTCGGATAGAATCTGAAATCACGAAAGGAACAGCTTAGCATTATTGAAGTATATTGTCACAACATGTAAACCTTGTGAGTGCAATGATTTAGACGGTGAAATATAAAATTAAAATAACAGAGAAGCCTTGATTTTATATATTTCTTTTACTAAATATCCCATAAATATTTTGGTTAAACAAGCAGCCCAGAGCAGCATCAACTGCAATGGTGTATAAGCCAAAAACATGTCTAGAATCACATAGAATCATTTGTCGGGTATGATACCTGGGCTAAAGATTTGGAAGGAATGAATTCCAGCATGCCTTCATCATGACCTGTTGCTAAAACTCTGTAAGGAGTCAAATGCAGGTCAAGATTCTCCAACTTGAGCAATCGATCCATTAGTGATACCATTTGAATAACCTGAATTAAAACTTGTGAAATTACACAGTTGAAAATTAAACTACACTGTAGATCTATGGAGTCTAAAGATACATGGCACCTACCAACTGATCTTGCCTTAGATCATCACCCTTCTTAAATATGATCTTGCAGTTTCCACCATTTGCTGTTCGAAATGCTAGCCTCAAAGGATGCAGTGCACTTTTAAAAATCGACGATTCTGATGGAATGATTCCTGTTATAAGGACCCTTGGAGCCAGAGGTGATCGTATTGGCTGAAAAGAGTGATTTTATGTGAATCTCATAAAAATATTGCCAATTTCAGTATAGAGCAGAATATCACAAATATTACTAATTTGCAAATTGCAAGTACCTCATCAAAGTAGGTGAGCTCACTAAGAAGCCCTGAAAGAAGATGCCTAAGCTTTTCAATCTTCTTGTGAGTTCCGCCTCTTACATTTCTCACGTCTCTCATTATTGAACAGAGTTGTGCAGTTAATTCCGTCTGACGCACCAAACTCTGCCAAAGCTTAAAACCATCTTCTTCACCACTGGCACCTGGACCCAACTGATATTATGCACACAGTCAGCCCACACTAATTGTATCAAATACAGTAAGTAGATATAGGTTCTGGTGAAAGCTTTCAGAAGTCATTAACAGAATTACTAACAGCTGTTTCTTATATTCATAATACAGAACCCTTGGTGTCAGCACATTATTTTCCCAATGTTCGGCAACGCAACCTTAATCATACTCATACTTGTTCCATGAAATTCTAAGGAGATCAACTGAACTAGTGAAATGTATACATAAAGAAGTGAAGGCACAGAATCAATCCATCAGGTCCTCCATATCTCCTGAAAACAGTTTAACTAATAATCCTCAATATATCCTGATAATGGCTCGACAATAAGTTTCTGCATTTTCGACGGAACAATCAAGATATCATTATGCTTATCAACATAACAGAAAGATGTCAATTTATTTATCGTCTATAGGCCTACAGAATTTAAGAAACAAGTATGAAAAGCAAATTTCAATAAGGTGTCTACTAAAATGAAGAGGCATGAAGACACGGGGGGAGCAGAGACACAGGATGTGGACAGAGAAATAGATGCAAAAATCCCGCACCTTCAACATACTTTCTTCCAAAATTTCATATGTGCTGTAAAAACGTCTAGCATATACAGGATCCTGGAGTTCCACAGCCACATACCACCGGAGAAAGCTCGCCAAATCAATATTGCACAGTGCTACAAAATGAGAAAAGGATTTAAATTAATGTAAGTTGAGCTGGGATATTGTCAGGCCATGTCTATCAGAAAATTTCATTCTTTGTTGCACCAAGCTTACACCGTTCCACGAGGAAATAACTAAGGCGAGACTTGTCAGAACGTTCAAAACGAAGTGCTTGAACCAACTGAAGTAGGTAGCACTGGAGCTCTTCATCATCAGCTCTTTCAAGAACACTCACAGCATACGCACGGACCTGTCAAAGAGATTCAAATTTAGCGATGAGCCAGTTATTTACCAAAATACTGCTACTTTAAAACCAATAATCAGAAGAAAGAAATCACATATATTATCTTGTGAACTTGAGCAGACAACAAAAAATTCAGATATGCAATAATGCATCAGTTCAACAAAACGAAGATATGGAATATGCATCTTACTAAAAGTAGATAGTGGAATTTGTTCTCATCGTATGCCATAAGGGAGCAAATCAAGTTACAGCAAGAATACAAAACCATGAAAATCATATCACCAAATACATATCTAACATTGTATAATGAGATTCTCAACACATGGTTCTCAGCGCATAGTGTAGCATTACTTTCAGTCATTTTCTTAATAAAATGTATACAGATTAGTATAGTTGTTGCTTTTTTTTAGACTCTTTATGCAATATTCGAACCAAAGAAAGGGTTGAGACAGCACCAGCAGAATAAGGGAAAATTATAGATTGCCCAAGCCTCCACAGAATCAATAAACAATATTTTCTATTAAAGCACATCTTAAGATAAAACAATTCCAGGGTATTCCATAAAATCCCCTTACTTTAAACTTGAGGTAAATTTTTAATATGGAATAAACATAGTATATTTCCACACAGTCACTCTTCAATTTAGACACAAAGGTCACTTCACAGAAAATTAGTATTGGTGATTAAAACTGATGCAGAAAGGCCAGAGTGCGTGGAAAAAGGTCAGTAATTGCAGGACCCACCATATTGCACTGAGAAGGTTGGCATAAAGCCCCATTGGAGAAATTTTCACCCCTAACAAGTAATGTATGACTCCATCTAATATATAAACAATACACATCTTTCCCTACTTAAAGTGATTTGGTTTAGGGGCGCTACGTTTCTCAGATGGCATCAAATTATTTAAGCTAGATATCAGTTATAATATATAATCTAAAGAAAAATCTAGACTGTTCATAAGGGAAGAAAATTCAAACAAGTTTAGACAATTAACCTCTTCACTTTCAAAAACAGGAGATAGAAGCTCTAGTGCATCACAAACATCAATTGTCTCCCACTTCCCCATCAGTTCTAAGGCTTGCTTTGCTTCCTGTAGAGAGCAGTAATAATTTTTTAATGCGTAAAGTAAGATTTCTCAATAGGAATACAGGGAAAAATGAGATTAATCTAATAAACCAACATGTACTAAATATGTAATGACAGATACATAAAGTGAAAGTATTCATATCTCCTCCCAGTCTAGGCGTTGAGTCATTGACACATTTTTTTCTCCCTGAATACTCAGGATTCCAGCATTTTTTCTTCAGGCACCCTAAAGCAAGGGGGCAGTATATGGCTTGGGCCATTACCAATAGATGAATGTAGGACAGCTTTTGCCATAATATTTACATAATAAATCAAAAGAAAAGGAAGGATATACATAAAGATTTTGATTAAGATGAATTACATCTGAAACTGAAATTCACAAGAATTTACCTGAACATCACTCCATTCAACACAACGCAAAAATTTTGTCAGAGCCCTTTTCTCAGACATCAATGAAAAACGAAATTTCCAGAGCAGCTGTTTCTCCTCTCCAGTCAAAGTCCTAGTTGGTGGATATCTTAATATTCTTTGTATTGACCTATTGAATATCAGAGAGGCTTGCTGAGTAGCAAAACTATGAAAAGATTTGACACTGTAATGAAGTAACTCAAGTAAGAGTTATGTGCGTAAGTGACATTGTATGTAACTTTCTTGAAGTAACATGCTGCGAATAGTCACAGATAAGGTTTCAGTCAGCTGATGGAAAAACTTTGAAGCATATGGCAATAGACCATAACAATCTAACAGGCCATAGTTTTGCATGGATATTGTAACATATATCAAGCTAGAACCAATTCTCTTTTCGAGCCTGCTGATTCTCGAGATATGTACTTAATGCAACTAAGTAAGAAGACATATTATGAATAGATAGCAAACCCAATTGCATTCAACACAACAACCAACATTCTTATTTATTCAATCAAACTGATGTCATGCTCAAAGATAAGAGATCAAAGAGTAGCGGACTGATAATTATATTCTTCCTTCAGACAGCAGTGGGCATGTACATAGATAAAAATGTTACATAGATGCATGAAGTTTAAGCAGGCAACAAAACAGACAGGTGTGTTAAACAAAGCAAAAACTCCAAATATGGGACCGTGCTGGGGATTTATATTATGATAGATTCATTGGCTTTGAGATGTTTGTATGAAAAACGAAATAGAGAGTAAGACATACAACTTCCATTATTCAGGAAAAAGAAGTGGTATAACATTAAGCATAAACTAATAGAAGCAGTAGAACACTAAGAACAGAAGGAAACTCACTTCCTTTCTGTAGAGCTGGGTTTAAGATCTCTATCAATAATGCCACGATTTAAACTTCTTGCCAGCTTCAGCTGCTTGTGCTCAGAAGGATTAATTTTTCCCACTTCAGGGTCCCACACTGTAACTACTTCATTTGTTGAAGCTATTGGGGACGGAATTAAGAAATTTGCACCAGACTCCTATACACCAAAGTGATACAAAGTTTGAAGTCTATAGCATCCAATAGTTAGTACAGACAAATATTACTAGTTGAAAAGGACTCCTGAAAAATATTTTTCATAATGAATAACCAAATTGCAGAGCCCAATGCAGTAGAATATATGATGCTTAAAATGCTCAACTAAATTGAATAAGCAAATGCGATTTGAAAACAGAAGATGTGGGCACAAACATATGCATGTCAGGAGAGTTAGCTCAGAGATGAAGTTTGTATGGGGTTCATGGTGTCATATTCGTTTGATGCACAATCAAATTAAACACTAATTGTATTCACTGGAACGAATGTGATTATAATAAACCAATTCTGCTCATCAGTGAACCCATAATAAAATTAGCATTTGGCCAGGACAAAAAGATGTAGCAAAATTAAATCCATGAAAACTGCAAGAATTAACAATGGAGTTCATGTTTCTAATAGCACAAAAGAGGATAAAGAAAGACTAAATGCATGTCGAAAGTACCTGGAAAACCACCCGGTGTTCAAAGCTGCAGAAATCAATGATTACATACATATGAGAACTCCCATTTTTTATGCTTTCACGTTCCTTAATTTTCTCCATGGCTTTGAATGCAAGCCTGTCAAGCCAATCAACTCTATGAATTTGTCCCCTCTCATACTTATTTACAAGCTTTTCCAGACGCTCTAATTCTCCTCTCTCCTCCCTAGGAACCTATCATAATAAATCACGACAATCAACCATACCTTGTCATATCATAGGGCAACTTGATCCTGATTGGCAAAAGACCAATTATTGTAGAAACATTATTACCTTTCCAGGAGTGTCAGTGTTTATGGAGCCATCTGCTTCTTTGCCTGCCCAAAGTCTAAGCTTATGCTTCCCAGTCTTCAGCTGCTTTTTCAAGTTAAACAGATGGATGGTCGCCCCACCAACCACTTCCTCATCTTTTCCACAAGAAACATCATAGACCTATATCACAATACCAATTTGCATTAAGAAAAAAATCAAAATGAATTCACAGTAACTCAAATTAAATACTTACAGTAAGAGCGAGCTGTGAATTTGCTGTCAAATCACGATACTTCGTACTAAGCGTAATAAGTTCATTCCAGCAGTACGATGGACCTCCAGATTCCAACCTACATTTTTACAACATCTCCACAAAAAATCACCCAAGAGTATTGGATAAACAATTACAGAAAGATATATCACAAAATTGTTATCCAAATATCAAACCTTGTTCTCATGGGGAGCCCAAAAGGTGCGCCATCAATGTACAACAAGCACTCCACGTAAAGTTCGGGTTTCCTCTCCTCTGTCGTACAATCACTATCAGCTGATGAATCACATACATCAATACTTATCTCAACTAAATTTGCAAAAACTCAACAAACTATCTATCAACACAGCCAACAGATAAACCCTAAATACCTGAATCAAGAGAATTGCGAGCAGATAATTTCCCTTCCAGTCTCTCGATTTTGAAAGTGACTGGAAGATTAATGTCGCATGACAGAAAGAACCGAAATTCATTCCCGCTCATCTCCTTCAACTGCACTAAAAATTCAGATGCCTTTTCGAATATTTATGTATTTTTTCATGAATTTTTCCTGAAAATTAACGAGAATTTCTTGCTTGAAAGTCGATTGATTATTGAACTCAGGAGAATCTAGGGGTGTGCATACCGAACTTATAACATCAAAATAACCGATTTGATTCTCGACTGAACCA
Source organism: Caryopteris x clandonensis (assembly GCA_028749325.2). Classification (NCBI taxonomy): domain Eukaryota; kingdom Viridiplantae; phylum Streptophyta; class Magnoliopsida; order Lamiales; family Lamiaceae; genus Caryopteris; species Caryopteris x clandonensis. The sequence goes on from JAPYKT020000012.1 coordinate 534,838, forward strand.
ACGGAAGTAACCAAACAAAAACACACACACAGAGGAGCAACATAAGCAAATACAGTGACACGTACAAGAGCTCAAGCCGGTGATCGAAAGATGAGTGGCTGGAGTGCGAGTCTCAAAGCCAGATATTGGATTTAAAGTTGAGATACGAACATGAATTGGAGTAATTTCTGAACAGATGGAAGCGGAAGCGGACTCCGGGGTCGAGGGTGTCGATGTTGTCAGGAGGTGAAGGATTAATTTAACGCCATTGTTTTGTTTTGTAAAGTTTAAGCGTTTAATTGTTTCATTTAAAAAGTTAAAGTGCCTGACTGTTAAAAAAAAAAGAACCGTGACCACGAAAATCAATTTTCCTGCCATATTTTGTGAACAAAATTAAATAGAATGTAAATATATTTATTTTTATATAATTTTTTTGAAAAAAATAAACATTAATATTTTCATTATTAATATTCTTTCTTTTTTGTTCAAATACACTCACACATTAACTTTATATTTTTATTAAAAAATTAAATTGCACGCACGTTTAACCAACCAGGGCCGAACATACAATATGGCGTTTGACCAACAGTGGCCGAACATACAACAAGACGTTCGGACATCATTGACGAACACCATATCGTGTGTTCAGCCCTGGTTGATTGAATGTGCGCGTGGTTTCAGTTTTTTGACAGAAAATACATTATTTGTCTAATATTTATAATAATTATATTCTCTATATTATTTATATTGTATTGTCTATTATTGACTACTTATAAAATATTTTACATTTTATTTTTATTCCTTTGAATATAAGGTTAGTGTGTGTTTAGAGTCAAGAATGAAGAACAACAAGAACAACAATAATAATAATAATAATATGATTTTGTTTAAAATATATATATATATATAAGGGTATATTTATCATTTACATTATATTTAAATAAAATTAAAGTGGTGTGAATTATAATTTTTGTGTTGCATTTAGAAACACCCAAAAATTAATTGAAGAACTTATTTGAACTTCAGGGGTTTGTTGTTATTTTATTTTTAAAAATATGGTATTTTCATTTAACTGATTAAAGAGATATTGTGTGATGCATAATAAATAATAAATATTTAATTAATTAATTAATTATAGAAATTCTTATGTTTTTGGGTAATGGCTTCCGAAAAGATTAATAACTTTGATGGTTGGATGATGTTGTTTGTTTTTATTGATGACAAAGTTTGAGGTATATTGATGATTGAATAGAATATAAATATATGGATTACGAGACCCCCCTTTATTAATATATATATATATATATTATTATCCAAAAAGTTATATAATAATTATACATATTGATTTTTATTCAAATACGACTTTATTCTTCTTCAAATTTAATCTAATCTAATCTCATCTCTGCCATTATCTTCAAGGTAGGACTATTAACAACCCCACCTTCCACCATTTTTTGAGGTGTTCGATCAGTGTTGATCGAACATTTTCAAAACATAGGACATACATAAGGACATACGGGTAGCAATTTGCTCGTTTATTAATGTATCTACATGCAACAAGCAGCAACGCTATGTTGCTGTTTTAGTGCCTTGTTTGGCTTCAAGCATCTTCTCGTATTCTTCGATAGACTTGAAGAGTTCTGAGAAGTTCCCCTTTCCAAATCCTCCACAGCCACCCTTTTGGTAGACCTTTCCTTCTTCGTCTTTGAGCATGCACCCTATTCTCTGAATTATCTCTATAAATATAGTTGGCCTGCAAAAAATTAAGCAAGCGTACATTGTTAATCTTTGGAATAGCTCAATTAGGACCGGGTACTCAAATGAATCCACTATCTTGTGTCTTTTGTCTTGCTGTCGTTCCATAGTCGATCCACCATTGAACGTGTGTGCACGCGCGTGTGCAGATCAATGGCGGATACTGCACACAATGTATTACCTCATTTGTATGATTTTGTGCAAATTATGCTTCGAGATCCTACTAGAAAATTGATAAACATATTTGGAAACCAATCAACAGTCCATTGGAGAAAGCCCGAGCTAAAAGGGAAGATATTTCTTAAGTATTCATTAGGCTATCTTACATATTTATCTTGTAATTTTTAGCTCGCATTACGATACATGCGACAATTCAAAGAGATTGCAATAGTGCACTTCTTAACTACTCCATTGAATATGAACGGGGTACCACAAAGAGCTTGAAGAAGTGAAAATGTGAAATCTGCAACAAACACATAAAGGTAAGAGTGTGTGTCCATGCATCCTATTTGATTGGGTTACTCTGTAGGGATTCTCCAAGCCCAGCCAGCAGAAGATTGGTTCGAATATGCTTTTTTTTTTTTTTTTTTTTTTTTTTTTTTGCAAAAGTAATTGTGACTCGTACAATCAGTAGAGACTATAGCAACTTATCGATTTCACTGATAGTCGAGTAACCAAATCAATAGCATATCTAGTGATCTAACCTGTGGGCATTGTCCTAGAGAGCTTAAGAAAGAAAATTCCCAAAGGATGACGAATGATTGTGTTAACCCTGTGTTTGTGTGTGTGCATGCTGCTCAACCATACTGAGTGCCAGAATTTGTAACTCCTATACACCTTTAGAACAACTAACTTCAATCTTATAAGATATCAAGAAACAGATCAAATATTTTGTGACAATTTCCCAGGGAATTCCCTCAAACAGAAGTTTCTGATAATTAAACTTCAAAATTACATTCAAATCATATACTAAAAACACCACCTTGCTGATTATCATCATATGATCACAATCCACTCGTGCCATTCTCTTTATCTCATTGCTTATTCCAAAGTATTGATCAAGAAATTGCAGAAATGCAGAAAGGAACTAAATTTGAATCATAAAAGCACAGATAGATAATAAAAAACTACAGAACTATTATAATGGAAAATTAACCGAACAAAGGTATCAAAAAGTACCTGTCACCCACAGGCTTGGTGAAAATCTGGAGCAAAGTTCCCTGATCATCCCTGTCCACCAAGATTCCCAACTTCTCACACTCCTCAATCTGATCATCACTCAGCACATCCCCAGCCCTACTCTTCATTTTCTTGTAATAGGTAGGCGGCGGTGAAGGCATGAATTCGAACCCTCCAACTCCACTCCTCTTCCTCATTTCCCTCAGTGTCCTAAAAATGTCCTCACTCACCAATGCTAAATGTTGTACCCCTGACCCTTCATTGTGCTCCAAATATGTCTGTATTTGGCTCTTTCTCTTTGTCCCATAAACCGGTTCATTCAATGGTATCAATACATTTTCATCGTTGTTTGATAGAACCACCGAGTTCAGCCCACTCTCCGCCGTCCCTACATCCTCTGCGGTGAATTCTGCAAACTCATGAAACCCTGTGAATTTCTTCAGGTATTCTACAACGGGCTCGAGTTTAGGCACATTTCCTACTGCGTGATCAAGCCTTCTAATGCCGTAATCTAATTCTTGATACGATATTCCATTATCTACAGGCTCGAAACCTGGCAAAAACCAGTCATTGGTAAGTGCTCCGTTTTCACCAAAGCTCACAAAACGCAACACCGCGTCCCCATACAAATGCACTTCCGCCATGGCAGTCTTGTTGTCAGATAAAAGAATTGGTGGCGACACGGATTTGGCGCCGCGCGAGACGGAGGCAGAGTAGGCTGAAAACGCCGAATCAACCTGAATGGCTATGGCGCGGACGGCGAGGCCGTGCGACGAGGTGAAAGAGCGGTGATCGGAGAAGGAGAAACCGGGTATGGAGGCGGATGATGGGTCGGAGATTGAAGGGGAGTACGGGGCGGTGAAAAGGAAGTTGAGCTCGCCGGAGCGTATGAGATAAGAGGCATGGGCGGAGTTCCCGGTGGAAAGGTCGGATTTAGCTACAAGCGGCATTCCGAGCCCCCACGAGAAGCGGCGTGCGGTGTTGGTGGCGTCGCCGCACCAAAACTCCACGTGGTGGAAGCGGCGGACGGGGAAGTGGTCGGACTTGGGGTTGGCTCGGACGAAATTCTTGAAGCCCAGCAACTTGAAATCGCCATGCGCGGCCGCGGACTCCGCTGCGGCAGCGGAATTGGCGGGGGATTCTTTGCCCATTGATAGAATGCTTGAGCTAGTTGCTCGGAGCTTAACTGGTAAATTTATTATCCGGTGAGAGTGGTGGCGGGGTGGTGCATTTATAGAGAGGGAGAAGGGGGGAGAGAGGAAGTTACTTGTCATCTGAAGCTATTAGCTGCTTACCACTCATTTTCTAACTGGTCAGTTTCATGTGTTTTGTCGTCTCTCGTATGAAATCAATGAAATGTTCTCTCTCCCCGATTTGCCCTCATCCAACTACATTTTCATTAGATTTTATGTTAAAAATGAAACTTAATAAAATTCTCCCAAACTTGTTTAAATTATTATCAAGGTATCTTGATATTTAAATTAAAATTTTATCAGACGTAAAGAAGATTTCTAAAGTTGTGCTATGTGTTAAACAATGGTCATGTTACGTTTACTATCTAAATGAGTAGAATATAATTTGTTAAAAATAAAATAATATTATTTAATCAAATGTTATTTTTTTTAATTTTGACTCGAAACTAGATAGTTTGTAAATATTCAAATGGAGATACATATCCTGTTGAAGTTTCTTATAACCACACGTATATTCTTCAAATAGAAAATACATTTTGTGGACTAGGACAAATTTTCAGGCCAACATATTTTATGGCTGAAAAGTGAAAACAAATAAATGAAAGTAATTTTGTCATACGATATTCCGAACAATTTCTTAATATTCTAATATAATTATGGAATGACTGAATATTTTTGAACAAAATAAGGAAAGAGAAGAAAGAGTAGCTTAATGGGGTGGGCAAGTGCACACGTGGAAAGATAAGTAGAGTGACGTTTTGATCTAATCAAGTAGTTCCTTAAATCAAACCGAACACGGAAGTAGCGCCGGTCCACAGACAAAAGTTGGCCATACTTGGGGCCAAAAAAAAAAAAATAGTATAGATAAAAACGAAAGTACAAGAAAACTATAAAAAAATAAAAAAGATTAAAAAATCATTTGTAATTTAAGTGTACATAATATGCAATTTTTCCTATGAATAGATATTAAGATGTGTAACATTCAAGTTTTTTTTTTTTTTTTTTTTTTTTAGTGAAGTCCATGCAAGTATTTTCACAATTAAGTCTATATTTTCATTTATTAAAATTATGTACTCTTTAGTACGTATGAAATTTAATTTTAATGTACGCGACAAGAAACGAGCAAACTCAAATAAAACTAACTGCAGGGCTGCGCAATTTAAACAAGATTGAATGGACAAAAACTCAATTCATACGAATGAAAGTTAAAGAACCATATTCAGACAAAATTGAAAGTAGAAACCTATTTTTTACAAATAAAAATACACAAACCCAATTATTAACAAAAAATTAAAATTACGAGAGCCCAAAAATGCATTTCCTCCCTTATTTATAATGTCAAATTCTAGTTATATAAATATATGCATATTATATCTCCTTGCATTATATTCTACAACCACGTACAAGATTCATCATGCAAAAAGGCTAAGCCAATATTTCTCAATGAAGGCCCTGTATTCAAAATAGACAACTGAAGCGATAGTAACCAAGTGCATTTTGTCACTTCATTAAATTATATTAGGTCTAAACATTTTATTTAAAATAAATATATAAAATTCTGAAAAATTATTATTTTACATTGGGCGTAAGCGTTCACATGAACAAGTTGGAACACAATTATGCAACTAAGAGAACGTACTATTACATAGTTGATGTGTATCTCTAATGGGTGATGTACAAAATGAGATGCAATACAAATGAGATGTGCTAGTTCAAATGGTAAGAACATGCACTACCTAGAGGAATTGGCAAATGAACATATTTCATTTAGCTAACTAAAACCATCAATACACACATAAATAAAAACTGTTATGGTGCAATGCACATTTTATATATTACTCTGAATTATTATTAGAACTTACTAAAGAGAGAACCATCCATGTCTTGTGGATTCTCAAATGCCGTAATATGCTTCCTAAATGATGTCGCAGCTTCTTCCCTGTCATCCAACTGTCCCAGCTTGTCGTATACAATCGCCAACAAGTAGAATGCTTCTGATGCCAACTCATGATACTGTTTGCATGACAATATCATCTTATAAGTCCAACATTTTGATGTAGCAGCTGAGGAGAAGAGAATAATGGTGATGCAAAATCTAATGGTCAACGAGAATGCTTGATACCCAGAGAGATTAGTGTTAATTTTTGGAATGTGATTTGCGATGTAAATTTGCTTGTGAAAACAAAAGAGCCACTTCCAGGCCATCCCCACAACTAACCAAAAACCACTGGTTGGAACCCAAAAATTTACCAACTTGTGAAAGAAAACCTAAAAAAATCATTCCTTTATAGCCAAAAGAAAATAATAATAATTGTCCGTTATACCCTTTCAGTATTTTGGTGGTCAGGCTTAGATGAAACGTCTTGGTTTTTCCACTGGTGCAAAATGGTGCACACGGAACAGCATGGTTTTATTGGTACATGCGTGTAAAAACTTCATTTGTCAAGGCATTGGCTGGTGTAAGTGACACAGGCATTCAAGGTAAAGATATACCCAAAATAGGCTAACAAACAAACAAAAGAAGAGAGAGAGAGAGAGAGAGAGAGAGAAGTTCTAAGAGAAAGAACACTGGACCTCTGATTTGACAGACAAATGTGCATAAAGTACAGAAACAAAAGTTAAGACATGAACTAACCTCCAAGAGTTGAAGTTCTTCTGAAGCCTGTATTAAAGGTTCCAGCACCATCTCTGGATTTTCTGAAACTATTGAAAGAAATAAATAAAGTATTATTATGGTATTGCATTTCAAACCATCCTTCTACACCCAACCTTAAATATTTCTCTTCTCATTCTCAGAGGAAGAAAATGTAATCCTGGTATTTATCAATGGAAGCAGAACATCAAAATACCTGAATAGTTCGGGTCTGCTAAATAGCATTTTGCTTCTGTAATGAATGCTCGAGAACGAAGCTCTAAACCACCATGACCAAGAAGTATTGGAAAACAACTATGTAGAAGGGCCAATGCCTTTTTGGCATGATTTGATCCAAGAGAGAGCCATAACTCAGCCAATACTAAAGTTGCAGAGGCTTTAAGAAGATCCAAGTTAAATGACTGACAATAGGAAAGACTAGCCAAAGCATATGGAATCCCTAAAACAGCATTGCCTGACTTCTGAAATGGACAAATATATGAAAACACTGTTAACCATGCTAGTTAAAGATGAAACATTGAATGAAATTTTCATAACAAAGTATCACACAATAAAAAATGAATACAGAATAAAAAATCATATTCCAGCAGAAGTCTATTTCTTCCAGTATCGCGAGAAGCAAGTTGATTAAGTGTTGTTGCAGCAACCAATTCTAAATACCTTATGTATCTCAGCAAGCAACAGAAGAACAGTAGCATTTTTAACTTGCATGTTAAATTTATAACACGTGCAAAACAGAGAGTGTGCAACAGCTGCTGCCTGCAAGAACAACTCGCATCAGAAAACAAATTAAATGTAAAGAGAATCAGATAAAAGTGTTCAGCTTGCACTAATTCAAAACCAAACATGTATTGTTAAGGGTAACTTTAACAAGAAAATAATAAGAAGAGTGCAAGCATAAACAAAAAGTATTTGCAATTGCTGTCTTTCTGGAACGTTAAATTGCATATATACCTGTACTCTGATTGCAGATAACCTTCAATTCGTGTATCATTGTTAAATACAAACCTTCAGCAAATAACAATGATTGCAGGAAGCGATTCAAACTATTAAAACTGACAGGGAAACATAAACAAACAGAAGACAAAGACCACGGCCATTCTTTGGTGTCTTCTTCATAATGCAAAGGATCCAGTTCTCGTTTTTATTCTTTACTGTTTATTTTTGTTCTCCTGCAAATAACGTTAACTTGTGTTCTATTTACCCATTTCTTCTCACCATATCATTATTCTCAATAGACAGTCACCTAGTACAAGCAACAGCCACCTTTTACAGCAAGATCTTATTTCTTTACATATTGAATTCACACATGCAAGCATGCTGCACTTCACTGTTTACCCGAAGCAATAGTGGTGGTAAACTCAGATGAATGGACCGACATGCAAAATCCACCCCCTATTTTGGGTTTTGGTAACCACTGTTTGAATAGCTTTAGTTCAGTTCACAGCTCTATTCCCCACAGAACTCACCAAAAAATATCTATGGTTGAAGAAGTAGCAGGCCAGGAAAATTTTGATAATTCAAACAGAGAGCACAAATACAGAAGCTTATTAATCCTTTTCCGGAGTTTCTAGTATCCTGAATTTGATCAAATTGAAGAAGAAATAGGATATTATCATTCAATGGTACACCATGGAATCATACATGAGGCGTCATTCGAATGCCTCAAATATCATATACCATATTTCTCGCACATCATAAGAATCGTAACTATTAGGAGAAAAAACGAGAAATGGCTAAGAATCGTAAATATTAGGAGAAAAAAGAAATGACAAACCTGGTCATACTGGTTTGCAGCAAGTAATGTTCGAGCATGGCGGAGACTAGCTTCCGTCTTCAGCTCCATGTCCACACCAGTTACAGAAGAGGCCAAAACCCCAAGCTCATCACAAAATTGTTGAGCAAGTTTTAGGTGTCCCCTGAAGGAGGGGTCAAGAACCACAGAAACAGTGAGCTAACTCTTTGACTTGTTGGAAAATAAATATTTTAGGCAACTCAATATACCTATGTAAAGCACACTCATGCAGCAGCTGTAGCTTCAATAGCAGCATTCTGGACTTTGAAATACACATAAACTTCTCTTCTGCTGTTCCCAGAGCAGCAAAAGCATCTATATAATAGACAATAGAACAGAATGTAAATAATAGAGAAGGTACTTGCACATAAGAGCATGTCAGCATTCTAGGGGAGAATGAGGGAGAACGGAGTATCTTGAAATCATCTGAACACTTTCAATCAGTCTTTTACTACCTGGGAAGGGCTTGGGCGGTAAATCACATCAGCATAACTATGCCAACTAATAGAAAAAGCCAGGAGCTTTTTCCCTACAAATCTTCAAAGGAAATGCTAAATTTTCAGTGTCATTTATCCAAAAAAAGAGAGCGTAAAAATGCCTTCATTTGTTTTTCATTTTATCATTAAAAAATAGGAGTTCAAAGTGTAAAGGATCTACAAAGCAGTTCGCACAAATGGCATCCCAATGTAAGATATAAAAAAACCCTGATGAAAAACAACTTAAAACTATTAGGTGGAACTATATTAATTATATAATACATGTGCAGATAGTCTATCATCCTTTGTTTGCTTTATTATTCTGCAACTGTTGCTTTTAACTATGTTAGCCAAGTTCCCATTTTTACGATTCCAACTTTTGGCCAGCATAATAAAGAAAAAAGAAAATTGACTGCACAACGAAATTTTATTTCTTTTTAAGAACAAATATTTAATTGACAACATAAAAATCCTAGTTATGACACAGATTTTCACTGTGGAAACAGCAAACTATGTTCGCCAAGTTCCCATTTTTAAGATTGCAACTTTTGGCCAGCATAATAAAGAAACAACAATTGACTGTACTACGAAATTTTGTTTCTTTTTAAGAAACAAATACTTAATTAATACAATAAAAATCCTAGTTATGACATAGATTTTCAATGTAGAAACACCAAATTAGTTCTTCAAAATAATTTAAGAAATCAAATATTCAGAAAACAAACACAGTTAGTCAAAAGCATAGAGTTGAATTTTGATATAAACAGAAAAATGCCTAATTTCTACAACAGATACCAGTGCGTCCCACTAGCATCAGGAATAAAAATTATGTAGAATTAAAACACAATTTATGGAGAGAAAGAAAGACTATTTTTGTACATATCACCCATTTCCAACCTTTGTATCCTTTATAAACAGCCAAATGTTAAGAAAGACTATTTTTGTACATATCACCCATTTCCAACCTTTGTATCCTTTATAAACAGCCAAATGTTGGATGAGCTTGGAGTAAGCTAATGCAGCATCGGATGAACTGTAAAAGAACCAGATGCCACTTAATTATATGAGGATATTCAGTAGCATTTAAAAAAAAAAAAGCAGATGAAAATAACATCAAGCAGAAGCAGGTAAAAGAGCCCAGGAGCAGTTGCAGTTACCTTGAAGAATCTGCAAAGCAAGTTGCGAAAACCAGTGCATTCATTCGAGCTAGAGGAGCACTGAACGGAAGTAAAGGGAGAAAGATAAGAAAATAACAATGGGCAACATGAATGGACCACATAGAAAAGGAGAGTCCCGATTACAAATGGAGATAATGGCACTAATCATCACCCATCTGTTTTCTTTTCTTTTCTGCCATACATCAGCGAAACCAGCCAGAGAAAAGGGCAAGTTCCCCGCCCCCCCCCCCCCCCCTCTCCCACCCAAAAACAAATATTGAGGAAAAGCATATTTTTAATTATATGACTATTACATGAAAGGATATAATGATAAAGATGAAGCAACAAACCTGCCATACATCTCCCATGAACTGGCACGAACCAAATAGGAAGACCCTAGTACTTGTAAAACTGATCCAGGAATAGAGCTCGGCTGTGCAGAAAATTGGAATGCACCAGAATTACTCCGAGTTTCACTTTCTTGACTGAAAATTAATGAGCCGTTTGGCTTTTTCAAGCTTTTCATCCATGCTGTGCAGAAAGCACCATCAGCAGTCATTACAGAACTTTCATCACTAAACTCACTAATTAGATGAGAACTCGACCACAATTCCTGCAACAAGCATGACATCAGTAAAAGAGAGTGCAGATTAATTATATAAAAAAAATGAAAATAACAAAAAATTAGAAGGGCACTAAACTGAAGACTTTATACTAGGAGTTGAATCTGTTAATGGTTAGAACCTTGTAGGCATTGACAGGGATCGTTCTAAGCTTCATGGAAGCCTTTGGGCCAAATGAAAGCAACGGTCTTTGAATATGCTGCAAATCAGAATACTGCAATTTATATTTCCCTTCCAAACAACAGACCAAAATAAATGAGTCAAGCAGCCAGGATAGTGGCCAGTTGGTTATTCATTACAGAAAAAACAGGACCTTAATCACTTACTCTAGATATACGCACAAAAATTACATAGTAATAGCAGCAAGAGAACAATTAATAACAAGCAATTTGAACAAAGCTTGCATTAGATATTAGCTTTCATTAAGATACGAGAACCCTCCCAGACAAACCCAGCCAAGGAACACTGAGGATCCAGGCCAAACTCAGTTTTTCTGAAAATGCTGAGCACTAGGGAACTGAAACCAAATGCTAATAATATGTTAAGAAGTAGAATTTAATGAAGATTTATAAAAAACTGTTCCTATTTTCCTCCTATATATGTTGGTAGAGGCATTACACTATTCTAGTAGTGTCCTATAATTCACTCAAGTTGATGGAAAACCAAGCATAGCAGCATAATTGTTGCTCTCAAACTAACTAGAGTGTGGTCAAAAAAACCCTGGGCACGTTGAAGTATTTGGTACTACAAAAATGATGCTCAGACACTAGACAGTATTTCTTAAAGAATATAGGGCACAATGCACCTCTACATTATTATAAATATTTTTATATTCCAAAGATGTCATTAAACAATGTACTCCAAGAAGAAGTGAACATATAATTGTCTTCCATACAGAAATGTAAAAAAGAAGGGGAAAAGTCGAAGTTCAATGAGATTCTGTTTGCCAGTAACAATTTTGTTTTCTTTTTTTTGGTAAATTATCTTGTTGGCGATTTAAATCTATTAGAGAGAGACTCCCTCTCCAAGACAGGTCAGAACTTTTAAATTGTTCTTTCAATTTATGGGCACACCAACTGGCATATCAGACATGTTTAAGGCAAGTAGTGTCAATCATGGTGCATTATGCAACACTTTTCAGACACAAAAATTTTCGAAGTTTTGGTGCTTTTAGATAATCAAACAAGTCAAATAGCACAAGATTCTTCATTTGATGTTGATAGGACCTAAGTGGGTCATGGAAACCCACTACAATTTTGATCTTACGCTGTGAGAAGGGTGTAAAAGAATCTCAAATATAGCTTGTAAGAAATTTGAAAAGAAAAGATTTCCACTGCTTTGTCTTATTTTTGAATAAATACATTTTCCAATTCCAACTGAAGTGTTACATGCTAGGTTTCATATTGGCCCATCAATTGCAAATTCTAGCATACCTTCATAATATTCTCATAATGAGTTGGGTACTTCATCACATCATCAAAGTATCTAAAAGATCTAGACAAGTCTGAAAGCACCAAATAACATACTGGGAAAGAAAATTGTGACTAACTAAGACCAAAAAAAGCTGATGACAACAATGACAGAGTATCAACATTGTCAAGATGATGATCATCATGATCATGATGATAACAAAATTCTCACCGTAATGTCATACTTAGCAATTTCAAGATGAATAGATGCCACTAGTCTTTTTAACTTTAGATTTTGCGCCCTCTTCAAAGATCTCCGTAGGAGCACAAACAATTGTTGTTGGACAGATAATGATGTGCCTAAACCAGCAACAGGCCAGTATGAAGATCCAATAATTCCGGACGTCTTTGATATTCTTATTTCAGAGAAGAGGTTAGAAATGGCCGCCAGGGTGTATGCAAGACATGTGTCATCACTGTACTGCAAAATTGAAACAATGTTAGCAAAACAGAATACTGTTCATTAGGTCGAGAAAAATTCTAAGTAGATTAGATATGAATATACAAATAGACAAGTAAAGCAACTCAGAGAGGTAACTAATAGGTGAGGTTTAAGGTAGGATAAAGTTTAGGGTTGTAAGGTGGGTTTCTATCCACAAAGAATCCAAAACTTTTCTATTTCTAGAGATTGGAGTATTGTGCTATAGATTGTATTATTTATCCTTTTAGGATTTCTAACCCTTTGTACTTTCCACATCTCCTATAATCAATAAAATTGTGTATCTTGTCCAAAAAAAGGAAAATAAAAAAAACAAAATTAAAGCACTCACAAAAGGCATGACTAAACTAAAGTAACCTAACACATAGAAGTGAAGAAGACAGTTTTAGCTAGCAAGTAAAACTCAAAACAAACAAATAGATCAAAAAGTAGAAAGTTCTGAAACATCACAATTAACCTTGTGTCTGGCAATACATTGGTCCTTCCACATAGCTTTCTAGCCCTATGCTACAAGTGCTCTAGTTCAATTCAAGATATTATAAATAGAAAAAATAAGCAAATTTCTATTAACTTTTCTGGTTGTAAAATGTTTTGTTCCTTACTGAAAAAATGTTCAAAGCAATCTGCCCACATTATCATGCCCCAGAAAGGATAAACAGGACACCTGAAACATCAATAAAAGCCAATAAAAATGAAAAAAGATGATATTCATTCTTTTACACATGATTCATATATATCCTAAATTTCTCATAGTGTAAGGATATGATTAACATCAAAGGTGTCAGAGATGAGAGATCTCTCTCACTTCTGCTCCATAATTAGGAAACACAGCTTAAAATGAATCCCTTATAAGCACTGATCAAAATTGATTGCATGAAAACAATTATTAAAGGTTAAGCAAATGCAATTTTTTGCAGATGCCAAAACACAAATGCCCATCATCTTAGAAATAGGCATGAGAAACAAAGTTTGAGTATCTCAACCTAAGGGGCCCATGAAGTTTCTCCATTAGGCATTACGTGGCTCTCTAGCACTCAGCATTAACATCACTCCACAAGCGACCAACTAACTGCTTTACTTTTAAAGTTTTTGTGGCAGAAAGTTATCAAAGGTCTTCTATATAACAGAGGTTGTAGCAGTCAATAAACATGTTGACCATGTCCAGATTTGCATGTTAGCTAACTTTGCTGTTGATAAAGATCTTTTTGGCTAGAGATGGGGAGAAGATACTTCATACGAATAGGTTTGAACAAGCTGAATAAGACAGAAAAAAATAAGCACTTGATGAAAGCTAAGTTAACACACCTGCTGAGAAACTCGAACTGCTTCAGTCAATACCTGAACAAATGAAAAGAAACATTAATCATGCAGAGGCTATCATGGATAGATCCCTCAAAAAACAGCAGCACTACATGCTCAAAGTCCCAACAATAAACCACAAGAGAACCAAAACAGTAGCAGCATGGAAGACAAAATAGCTGAACATGAACAAACAGAGAGGAGGCAGTTGAATTCCATGCTTACCTCCAAAGATTGCTTTGGGTGCCCTAAGTGAAAGTGCATCATTCCTAAACATAACAAAGCAATCTCATATCTTCCAAAGCTACTGCATCCAGATGGAGGGGGAACACATTCAACTCCTTCAGTCCCTGCACTTTATCATGAATATAAATAACATAAGGTAATTGGAAAAATATTTTGCTACAAATCATTATAGAAGTGATAATTCAATTGCAAAACAATAATTTATCACAAAAACTTCTTATGGCAAGGAGTGGCACCAGAATGTCCATTGGTGAACTTCACTGTATTGCTCAAGTCCCAAGGAAGATTTTTGACATATAAGAAGGTATTGATAAAACAATACACAGAATAAAATTTCAAATTCGCACAAATTAGGAAAAAAAAATCTATAACTCATTTACACAGTTGTGCTGCATTCACAGAATCTAACACAAAAGGCATCAAAATCTATAGGACCTTCCCAACAGTGCTTATTCTCATGGGCTAACACAATGTTGGACTGTTTAAAATATAGATATTATCAGAATGAGAAACTAAAAAGATCCATAAATTTTGCTGATTATTAAGATGATGGTAGCTCAGCCTCCAAATTAGTAAACAGTGGTGCTTGATAACATCATGTATGATTAATTTGTCGAACTGGAAAATGGAGAAAACAAGAGAATGTTTACCATCATTTTCTGCATTAGCCATATAGAGGACTGCATTAGTTTCTATGCACAATTTGAGATGAATATAATGTGTTGTCTGATGTTATTTGATCAATCAACAAATGCAAAATTGGTCATCTTGTAGTGCTAAAAATTATAGGCGTCAAAACAATGTCAGAGCTTAAGAATGGGAACAAGACTTTTATTTTATTAATCATGGCATACCTCATACGATGCAAATACAGTATGGTTCATTACATGTAGACCATTCCTTGTTTCAGTTAAAGTATAAACAGGTACATTTTATCTGGCACTAAGGTTAGGATGTGAACTATGTACAGCAAGATCGATAACATGAGATATTTTCACTGAGAAAAAATTACAGCATAATTTGGACAACTGTTCAACCCATATATTATTTGGTGCTAGGCTTGGTCCCTGTCAATAACATGAGATTTTTTCATTTTGATTGAAGAGATCCAACAGAATAAGGAAATTGATCTATGATGAAATTTTCAAACCAAAACTTTTATATAAGCTGCTAGACTTGGTTATTAGACAAACACTTCTAATTTTCATTTTCAGCAGTGGTTGTGCTCGGATCACTATCTTGTTCTCAATCCCATACTACTTTCCAACAACTTAGACTTTGTTTCTCAAAAGATCAGGTTGAGTAGGCCCACTTAATTGCCCCAGACAGATTCAATGGTTTGAAATTTTGCATAGAGGTCTGTAAGAAATTAGCTGGGTACAAGTTTCTGCAAAGGTCAGCAGTGAGATATTATTGAGTCTGGAGAAGAGGTAATAGAGAAGAAAACAAGACAATAGTTTCAATATGCCCTCAACTTATTCATCTCATATGTTTCCAAGAATGTCCTCATCTTTAGACCTAGTAACATTTTCTCTCTTGCTCACCCGGAAACAACTGAAATAAAGAGCTTTTCCTTTTCATTCATATTGAAACCGTGGACATTCAGGTCATGCCATATGTTGGTGGAAGATAAAAGCATATAGGCCGAATCAAACATAAAGGAAGTTCAAGAGGAAAAACGTGCATCAATGCATACCTATAATCAAAATAACGGTGAAGGTTTTCCAATGCACTTGGATAGTCGTCATGATAAAGGCTATTCAAATATCGCAAATAGTGAACCTGAAATTAGAAAATGGATACAAGCTTATTGTAAAAGTCCAGCTGAGTTGATCCTCATTCAAATAAGCAAACATGTTAAAATTAGATTTATGTCATCCCAAATAAGAAACACACTCGATGTAATTCAGGTGCCAATTGCTGAAGCTTTTTCAGTATGGAATCAAATGCATCTAGGGGATAGGAGCTTCCAAGTCTGCCACATAAATAAAGGTGTTTAATATATGAAATGAAACTACAAACAAAAGGACACTGCTTTACTCAGTTCACTAAATACGCAGCTACATTGTGTGGTTGCTAAAAATTTATGAGCCAAAAATAAAAATAAAAAGCACTTACTTTTCAATAGCATCTGCTTGCCCTGAGAGGTAACCTTGCACCTGCCAGTTTGTGTGTAGGAAGCTCCCATTAAGGGAGCCAATACTCCTCAACAAATCACTTGAAGATGACACACAAGGCTTAACTTCTGAATTTGTATTAACAAGTTCCAGCCTGGAGCTTGAAGAGATATCACTATCTATGCCCATCAAAAATCAAAATATCAAAGCTCTTGATATAGGCTACTACTCAAAAAACTTAATCTCTGACAAGAAATCAACATATCCAATAACAATACCATCAACTAATTCAGCAAAAGGTTTGGGTGTGTGCCCATGGAAAGGAATTCTTTCCATCCCCATTTTTCTTTCTTCAAAATCTTCACTATCTTTCTCATAATAATTCTCTGTCTCCATATTCTCAAATTCTGATGAAGTATGCAGATCAATAGTGGAATCATCCAAGTGTGATAACTCATATGGAGGGTATCCTGAGAGGGATTCCTTGCAATATGTCCCTATATTTGTTAAAAGATGGCAAATACCCTGGAAAGAGAAAATAGTGTTAAGATACGAAACTTTCCAATGCATTAAATTATCACAGTTTTCGAATATAGTAAAAAAAAAATCAGAATGTAATGTTGGCAGTATAGCAGGTATCTCCTCTTTGATTATTCCTTTACCAACTTTAGAAATTCATAATCTGATTTTCACTGATCACATCTCTACTGAAAATGACATGTTGTGACAGTAATACGAAAGCCGTAATAGTGAAAGCATTGAAAATTGACCTGTTTTGGTAGCACTGTACTCTCTTGTAACATAGATTTTTACCATTCAATTAAGGAAAAGTTAGATGACAGAAAATTTTGAATTATATATATATATTGTTCTTAGTTTTGATAAGTCAAATATGTGTGCTGCATATGATTCCTTTCCGGACCCTCATTCACAAATAAATGTATAAACTGAAGAGTTGGATGAGAGAATATTTTGAATCATAACCTTGTGCTTGTCATGATGTAAACTGGCTGGATGAATATTACCATCTTACAGCCCCTTATTCACAAATGGTTCCAGGAAGATCCCAGTGTGGTTTCTAGATGTGTTAAGGGAGGTTGCCATAATTGAACCAGTTCAATTTGTCGTGGGAGTCATGGTGCCATTAGGAATTTGAGGGACTTAAGTGAAAGCACTTATGTAAGCACAAGTACTTCAAATATGGTTTGTGTACGTGTTTGAGAGCTCATGGAACACAGTGGTGCAAAGGAGAGAAGGCTTTTTTCTCATAATTGGTCCAGCGCAGCACGGTGTTGTAAATTTGCAATGTCTAGCAGCATATTGAAAAAATGACTAACAAACACACATTGTCCACTATTGAACAATTAAGATATTTTCTACATGAACACCAATAATGACAAAATAACAAAAATATAAATAGGTTCAACTGGAGACAAATGCCGCATAATTACCTCAAATGACATCTGATTAAAAGCAAGCAGGCAACGCCGTACAAACATGCCAATATTGCTATTAGGATCCAGCATTATTTGATCATCATCCATAACATTAGAGTCAGAGCCCCCCAAGATTCCTGATCGAACACCAAATATCAAACATTCATGCATCAAGTAATTGCTCCTGCATCTAATCACATTGCAAAAAAATTCTCTTGCAATAGCATAAAATAACAACTACCTCGCAAATCTGCAAAGAAATTAAACAAGTCATCGGG
Organism: Caryopteris x clandonensis; assembly: GCA_028749325.2. Lineage (NCBI taxonomy): Eukaryota > Viridiplantae > Streptophyta > Magnoliopsida > Lamiales > Lamiaceae > Caryopteris > Caryopteris x clandonensis. The sequence goes on from JAPYKT020000012.1 coordinate 552,932, forward strand.
TGATGCCAACGATGAAAGCCTCCTCGTTAAGTGGTCACTCAACCAGTGACTGAGCAAGCCACCAACCTCCCTCAACTGAGCAATCAACTCATCCAACGTAGACTCAAAAATCCCATCATATTCCTACACAATCCAAATAAGTATTAATTATAACCCTTGATACCCGTTTTCTAAGTAAATACGAACACAGCGATATCGTCGTTCAAACCTTGGTGAGAGATAACAGGAAAATTCCGAGACGATTATGCTGGGAAACTGATGAGAAAGGAAACGGAATGGAGATTTGAGAAGGCGGCGCGTAAACCTGAACCAGCACGCAGATGGAGAGCTTGTGCGGTGTGATGACGAAACTCGCCGGCGGCTTGGTAATAGACGCCATTGCCGCCGATGAAAAAGTTGGAAACTGGCGGGGGTTTTCGGTCTAGGGTTTTTTGAATTGGAATATGTGATGGACCGTTTTTGGGCGCTTGATAAGATACGAGTTAATTATATAAAAAAATCATGAATTCCGGAGCTTTTTAAAACTATCAATTTATTGTATGAATTTTAAATAAATAAATAAAACTCAATTACAATATTAACTATATATTCTTGTTTATTAAAGTATAATCCGTGGTCATCAATGGATGCAGCTTCATAAGATTGTCTAAAAAACAACACATTTTATCATTCACTATGATCCTTATGACTGATTAATTATGCAAGTTTGAATTTGTAATTAACGATGATAATGAATGGAATTGTAAAATAAGTGATGAATCTGAGATGACTTTATGAAGGCGCATATATATCATCACAATTGGTGTCATAAATATGATCGATTTTATATTTAATTATAAATTATTATTAATGATAAAATTTGATATCTTTTAAAGTTTACATTACAAATGAAATTTAACGAAAGGTTTGTGTTTTTTGTAATAAACCCATAAAATAAACACAATGGTGCAGACAATTGCTACCACCAAAATCACTTTGCACCAACTAAGATTTTTTAAATCACACACTAAGATTTTTAAATTACACATAAGATTTATATACTTAAAGACAATGACACAATGGAGGCTACAAAAATATTTTCCAAATCCATAATATAGCCTTGGAAACTATATTTTAAACACTTAATATAGTATTGGAAAACTATTTTTCGAGCACTTTAAGCATAATTTGGTATGTATGTTGGAAATGTTACGCGTTGGAACATATATAATTAACACAAAAAAAAAAAAACTTAAAGCCTTACAAATGTGAATTAAAGCTTATGTTGTTCATATACTTTGAAATTTATGAGTTTCAGCGTCACTTTTGAATCAAATCATAATGTACTTCAAGTAAGATTTAATGAAAATAAAAAAATAGGAATTGTGAGAGGGCGGGAGAGAGAGAAAAAAAGTTGATACATTAACAAAAAAGGGAACCGATAAAATTATTATTTTCTTCTTGTTTTGTTTGCTATATTTTACCTTTTTTGTTAGATGCTTCATCTCATTTTATCCTTATCTATATCCGTTGTTTTGTTTCACGAGAAGTTTTTGCAGCATCACTTGTCTTATGAGGCCTACCTCTCAAAATCTAAAAGGAACATGACTAGTAGACCTTGAATGTATTATACATTAGTTCGAAATTTTATCAATAAACGATTTCAAAAAACAAAAAAAAAACACACACACACACTAGTTTAAAACTTAGCAAAAAAAAATTACGAACTTAATATAGTTTTTCGATTCAAATCACTTTCAACTTTTTGGCGAAAATTTGCTAACTTGTCCAATTAGTTTTTACACGCCCATTTGTCCAAATAAAATAAAAAAGGTTGATAAATAAAAGTTTGGACTAAGAAAAATTGTGTTCAAAATTATGTTAATTCACAAATTGTAGCAAAATGGGTTAGCCATAAGACTAGTACAAAACACCATTATGTTACACCATCGAAAAAGCATATTTAATTACTCCTTATCAAAGTGCTCGTACTAATACATTGAATAAACTTTTCTTGTTTTTCCTATGTGGGATGTGGATTTTCATATCCCACTCTTCATTACTTTCCAGTTTTAAGTTGTAAACTTTAAAAATTAATTTTTCATTCACCTCGAACTTAAATTTGAGAAAATAAATACTCTAAATTCATCTACAAGGAATGTAGACTTTGATATTGCAACTTATTTCTATTTTTCAGAAATGGAACATAACTTTAAAATTTGCTCAAAGATTTTATCAACATCAAACTTCATAAGCCAATTCCAACAATTTAACTTTGATATATATATATATATATATATGTGTGTGTGTGTGTGTGTTTTCCAAACTTAATATATCGTTGGGGAAGATGACATATATCTCCAAACTCATTAGCTTCGAAATATATTTGTCCTTCCTAAATAAGAACGCACTCCACTTATGTCTCTCAATAGATTCCTCCAAACCCACTTAATTTCAAATTCAATACAAAGATATTTAACCATTTACTCTAAAAAATGACTAACTGATAAACTGAGTTTATCTGGGATAGAAATCGTGTTTTACTCTAAAATTCGTGTTTAAATTTTGCCCGTTTCTACTACTTTTACCATGATTTTGTAATCTTCGAAAAATGTACGCGAGTGCACCATTTCCACATGTTTTGCAGGAAAATCGTAGGAGAAAACAAACTCATAGATCAAATCGGTGAAATAAGAGAAAGGACAAAAATGGGAGAATGAGCAAAAAATCGAGAAGATGAAGAAAAGAGAAATTCCACTTGGTCAGCCGAGTGGAGTGACAACCTAGTGAACCAGCCGAGTGAAGAAATGTCAAAGAATTCCATAGAGTTTCGCTCACTCGGCCAGCCGAGTGAAGTGGCTGACCGAGTGAGTCAACCGAGTCAATATCAGAACTCGGCCAGCCAAGTGATTTTCGGCCGAGTGATCCAGCCGAGTCACAGACACCACTCGGCCAACCGAGTGAAACGACCGAGTGGCGCAATTTTCTCATTTTTTTGTGGGTTTTCGAGTCAAACCCAATTTTTACCCATTTTTTTCACTTGCTCCTAGGTCAAAAGTTAGCTTTTCATTTATAGAAAGAAGACTCTTAGCTAGCCACTTTGAGACACATATAGTTGAGTGAGTTTTGGAGGAGAAAGAAGAATTTGAAGAAGATTGAAGAATTCCTTGAAGATTTTGTCAAGATTCAAGCTCTCATTTATTCACCTAAGTTCCTTCTTACTGTATATTATGGATGTTTATGGAGAGATAATCATGTTAATTAGTGAGTAGTTTTCCTTTTGGTCTTGGGATAATTTCCTCATGTTATTGATGAATTAACATTAGTTTTGGTTTCAATATAGAGATGTTTATGTTTTTATCCATTTATTTCATGCTTTATATGTTGATGTGTGAGAACTTGATCAATTTTTACATGTCTATTAGGTGTTAATAGATATAATAGTTGTTGATTCTTCATATATCTTGAAATTAATGTTAATTTCATGATCGAAAGATATATTATTAAATATAATGGGTTATTGAGTCCTAAAATCCTCTTGGAATTGAGTATGAGAAATGGGGCCAAAAATCGATTTATCCTACCTTAATCTACATGATTAGAGAGATTAGAAATAATTAATCTATTCAACATAAGTGACCCCCATATGAAAGTATATCCAACTTGATTATTGAATCTTTCCCTAGATTAAATTCGTATATAACATAGAGGCAAATTCCCAAGGCCATCTTTAAATTAATTAAGAAAAATTCAAAAATCAATTATAATGTTAGTTTAGATCAAGATACTATTGTGTTTTTGATTTAGTCATTTAGGAAACTTTACTTAATTAACCGACCTCTCCAAATTCGATAGTTTAAATAGTAGTTCAAATTAAATTTAAATAGCCATCTAGAATTTCACATATACCTATTTTTCGTGGGATCGATACCCTCACTTGAGCCGGTTGCTACAATAATTGTGCCCATTTTTGGTGAAGTTGGACGTAAACCACTTTCGTTGCTGAGGAATAGGTGAATTTATAGATGATATTTGAAGAAAGTTTGAAATACTAGTTTAAACAATTTTTTTATTGATATTTGAAAATCTCGCACAAAAAAATAATATATTAGTAAATTATTGTTCTTGGTTTATTGTCAATCGTGTTGAAAGTTGCTAACTCACTTTTGGAATTAGGTGGTGCATGATAACAAGATCAAAGTGTGGGAATCTAGTGCCATTCGATTCATAAATTGAAGCAACTAACCGACATCAAGAGAGAAAGAAGAAAGCATGGCTGGAAATCCACCACCATTGGGTTTGAGAGAAATAAATCCGAATTTCCAAGAAGATGAGAAAATAATAAGATATGGAAATTGAAGCATTCCTCAACTATAGATCGAGCCAAATGTAGAAGAAATCATAAATGAAGGAAGGCCACTAGGGCAACAAAATATTTTAGATGGAAGAAAGGGAGCAAAAAGAATATGAGACCATATTCGACCCATAGCTCGGAACTTTGGAGGGGCTCCAAGGATACCTATAAATGCTACCAATTTCGAATTGAAGCCAGCTTTGATCTCCACGGTACAACAGAACCAGTTTGGGAGAGGTGCCATTGAAGATCCAAATTCACACCTTGGCCAATTTCTCAAAATTTGTAACACAATCAAGTTGAACGGAGTCCCAGGAGATGCAATTCGCCTTAGCTTTTTTCATTCTCGATTCAAGATAGAGCGAAAGCATGGTATCAAACTCTGTCTCCTTAGTCCATCCCAACATGGGATGGTCTCATGCAAATATTCATTTTCAAGTACTTTCTGCCCATAAAGACTCTCCAACTCAAGAGTGAGATCACTCAATTTCATCAGAGGCACAAAGAAACTCTTTATGAAGCATGGGACAGGTTTCGAGAGTTAATTCGTCGGTGCCCTCAACATGGTTTTGCTCTTGAGGAGCAAATGTGCTACTTCTACAATGGTCTCGATAGTTAAACACGTACCAACATGGATGCATCAGCTGGTGGATCACTCTTATCAAGGAATGTCAATGAAGCTTTTGACCTAATTGAAGAAATGACAATGAACTCCTATCAATGACCAACAGAAAGAAGAAATCTGAGACAATTGGTAAATATAGAAGACGGGAGTTCGATGAGAGAAGTGACTGAGAAGTTGAATGCCCTAACGGCATTGGTTACTCCTTTACCAAGCCAAGGTATTCAACTCCATCACAACCAATGCAAGGAACACAAAAAGAGGTTAACTTCCTTGGTAACCAGAATTATGGAAATCAGAGGCAAATGAACCATCAAGGATTCCAAGGAAATTTTCAAAACAATTACCAAAGGGGTAACCAAAATTTCAGACAACCTTTATATCGCAATCAAGAGAGGCTTTCTTATGGAAATCCGAACAATGTACTACAACCCCCACATAGGTTTAATGTTACCAATGGGAAAGTCAACAAGCCAAAGGAGCTGGCAGAAAATCGAACATTGAGGAGCTCCTTGCTAAAATCATGAGTAAAATGGACATGATAATCAATCAAACTCAAGAGTTCATGCAAAAGACCGATGCAAGGACTACCAAACTCAAAGAAAATGTTGAATAAATTTCTACCACAGTTCGGTTGCAAGGTACTCAACTCCATGCCTTGGAGATCTAAATGGGACAAATTGCAAACTCATTGAATAACAAACACACACCGGGAAAATTTTTGAGTAACACAGAAATGAACCCAAGGGAACACTGCAAGGCAATCACTTTGAGGAGTGGAACACAGTATCAAGGGCTGAGCAAGCCACTTGAAGAAATTAAGGAAGACAAAGAGTCCGAGAAAGAAGAAGTAAGACAAGAGACCGAAAAAATCATTTGAGAATAGAAACCGACAAAAATTGGGAAGGTACCAATCGATAGGGTAACTTGAGAAAATCCCAAGAAAGTTGTACAAATTCCTTTCCCTCAAAGGTTCCAAAAATAAAAAGAGGAAGGGCAATTTGTTAAGTTTATTGAGGTGTTAAAAAAGTTACACATAAATATTCCTTTTATTGATGCTCTTACTCAAATGCCAAATTATGCAAAAAATTAAAAAAAAATCATGTTCAAGAAAAGAAAAATGAGTGAATATGAAACGATTAAACTAACTAAATAGTGCAGTGCAATCTTACAGTCAAAGCTTCCCCAAAAAGCTGATCCAGGGAGCTTTACCGTACCATGCCTTATTGGTGAAATCTTTTTCGGTAAAGATCTATGTGATCTTGGAGCAAGTATAAATCTTATGCCATATGAGATTTATAAAACACTCCAGCTTGGGGCATTGAAGCTGATGACCATAGGGTTGCAACTTGCCGATAGGTCGATGACTTTTTCTAGGGGAGTGATTGAGGATGTGTTGGTAAAAGTTGACAACTTTATATTCCCCGTAGATTTTGCTGTGTTAGAAATGGAAGCTGACAGATCGATTCCATTGATATTGGGAAGACCATTTCTAGCAACCGGAAGAACATTGATTGATGTCGACAAGGGCGAACTCATTTTGAGGGTAAATGAAGAGCAATTAAGCTTCAAGGTCCATAAGGCAATGAAGTTTCAAGGGGAAGATTTTGGAACAAACCCCGAAAAGGAAGAAGTATAATTGATTGAAAACAATTTTGACACGTGTAACATCTTTGATGCTATAAGATCGTTGAATGCGCTTCAAGAAATCCTGAAAGAAGAAAATGAGTTTGAGGGGTTGGGAGTGAAGCCCAACTTGCAAGGAAGAAATTTTTGGTATGTTTCCTATGTTAAGTATACTTCCGACATCAATGAGTTGAAAGCTTTAGAAAAAAATGAGGTAATTAAGATTAACCTTTTGGAAGTGAGACAAGAGTTGAAACATTTGCGTCAAGTATGAATTTCTAGGAGAAATGAAACTTTTCCTGTGATTGTTTCTTCATATTTGAATGAATCAATGATAAAGATATATCTAAATTGCTTGATGTACTTAAAAGATATAAATTGACCTTAGGTTGGTCTTTGTCAGACTTAAAGTAGATTAGCCCTTCACTTTGCATGCATAGGATTTGGGTAGAGGAAAATGTTAAACCATATGTGCAAAATCAAAGGAGATTAAACCCAATAATGCAAGAAGTGGTGAAAAATGAAGTACTTAAATGGCCTGATCATGATATTATTTTTCCTGTTTCGAACAGTGAATGGGTGAGCCCTAGTCAAGTTGTGCTAAAATCAGGGTATGACCATTTTTACAAATGATGAACAAGAAGTAATTGCCACAAGGTTAGTGACGGGATGGAGACTTTGGATTGACTATAAAAGTTAAAGGCCGCTACTAGAAAAGATTATTTTCCATTGTCTTTTCTAGATCAAGTTCTTGATAGGTTGGGAGGTTATAACTTCTATTGCTTTTTGGATGGGTATTTCGGGTACAATCAAATCATGATTCCTCTCGAAGACCAAGAAAAATCCACATTTACTTGCCCATATGGTACATTTGCTTTTAGGAAATTACCTTTCGGTCTTTGCAATGCCCCTGCAACTTTCCAACATTGTATGATGGCAATCTTTCATGGCATGGTTGAGGTAATTATGGAAGTATTCATGGATGATTTCTCAATTTTTGGAAATACCTTTGATCATTGCTTGCATAACATATCTCTTGTTTTAGAAAGGTGCGAAGAAACAAATTTAGTGCTTAATTGGAAAAAAATATCATTTTATGGTGAAAGATGGGATTGTACTTGGACATCGAGTATCTTCCACAGGGATTGAAGTAGATCGAGCTAAGGTGGTGGCAATTAAAAGACTCCCACCTCCAAAGAATGAAAAGGGAGTTAGAAGTTTTTGGGGTCACGCCGGTTTCTAAACTAAGGACTTTTGTAAAATTGCTAAGCCCCTGTGTAATCTACTCATGAAAGACGCAAAGTTTAATTTTGATTCTTCATGTTTGCAGGCATTTAAAAATTTGAAAAAAGCACTGGTTAGTGCACCTGTCTTACTCACACCGAATAAGGAGGAACCATTTGAGCTTATGTGTGATGCAGGTGACTATGTTGTTGGTGTCGCTTTAGATCAGAAAAGAGACAAACTCTTTAGAGTGATATTGTATGCCAACAAGTTATTAGATGCAACACAAAAAAATTATACCACGACCGAGAAGGAGCTTCTTGCAGTGGTATATGCATTTGAAAAATTTCGGGCATTTCTGGTTGGAACAAAAACTATAGTGTACACGGACCATGCAGCAATTCGATTCTTGTTTACAAAGAAGGACGTTAAATCGAGGCTAATATGGTGGATCCTCCTTCTTCAAGAATTCGATATCGAAGTTAGTGACTGCAAGGGATGTGAGAATGTGGTAGTTGACCATCTTTCTGGGTTGAAGAACAATGAAAACGAGGAAATAAATCCTGAGCCTATAAATGCTACCTTCCCTAATGAAAAGGCACTCCTTATTTCTTCAAAAGTACCTTGGTATGCCGATTTGGTAAACTTCTTAGTCTCTGGAGTACTACCTCCTGATTATAGTCCTCACCAAAAGAAGAAGTTTGCCCAAGAGGTGAAATTCTATTTTTGGGACGAACCCATCCTTTTTAGGAGGTGTGCTGACTCTATAATCAGAAGGTGCATACCGGAGGAAGAATGGCACTCAATCATGTTTCAATGTCATTCTTCTCCAAGTGGTGGACACTTTGGAGCTAATCGAACGGCACATAAGGTCCTAGCTTGTGGCTTCTATTAGCCTTCAATTTTTAGAAATTGCCATGAATTTGTTAAAGCATACGATAGATGTCAACGGTTAGGGAACATTTCTAAACAACATAAGATGCCATTGACAAACATCTTTGAAGTGGAGTTGTTCGATGTGTGGGGTATAGATTTCATGGGACCATTCCCATCATCATATGGATTCGAATAAATTTTGTTAGTCACTGACTATGTTTCAAGATGGGTAGAAGCAATCCCCACATCCACTAATGATTCTAGGGTAGTCCTAAAATTTTTGAAGAAAATCTTTACACACTTCAGAGCACCTAAAGCTTTAATTAGTGATGGAGGGATCACACTTTTGTAATAAGTGGCTTAATAAAATATTATAATCTTATGGTGTCAAGAACAGAGTTACATCACCTTATCACCCCCAAGCAAATGGCCAAACTGAGCTTGCAAATAAGGAAATCAAACAAAATTTGGAGAAGACAGTGGGTAGTAACAGGAAGGATTAGGCAAATAAATTAGATGATGCTCTTTGGGCATATATGACGACCTATAAGTCACCTTTCGGCACCTCACCATATCAAATTGTGTTTGGAAAATCTTGTCACCTTCTTGTAGAACTTGAGCATCAGGCATATTGGGAGGTAAAGAGATTGAATTGGACTTGCAGCATTCAGGGGAAAAATGAATGCTTCAATTAAATGAAATTGACGAGTTTCGGCAAGAGGCCTATGAGAATTCCCGACTTTATAAGGAATGAATACAAATATTTCATAACAAGAAGATTTTAAAAAGGGAATTTCAAATAGAGGATAAAGTGTTGTTATTTAACTCTCGTGTGAGATTGTTCCTAGTAAAATTAAAAAGCATGTGGAGCGGACCATATCCGATAACTTGAATTTTTTAAAATGGGACCGTAGAGTTGATTGACAAGGAAGAGACTCCATTCATGGTTAATGCTCAAAGGATCAAAGAATATTTTGAAGACAAAAAATTAGTGGAGGTGGCCTACCTTGATGAAGTCAAAATGAAGTGAAACTGCAAGATGTCGAGCTAACGACCTAAAACAAGCGCTACTTGAGAGGCAACCCAAGCGTTTTTCTTATTTGTTTCTTTAATTTTCTTCATTTTTTTAGAAATTCTTTGATTGAAGATTTTATTTTTCAAACTTCATCAGGTGAAATAGTTCGAGGACGAACAAACGATCAAGTTTGAGGGGAGAGAACACGATCACTCAACGATGCATTTTGGCAAATTGAAAAACCTAGCATTGGTTTGGAAGGTAAGTTTCTAAAAAATAAAAATAAATAAATAAAATAATTAATTAAAAAAAACACACTGAAGTCCTACTCGGCTGGCCGAGTGAAGTGCCAGACCGAGTGGAGAAAGGGCCCTGATCGAGTGGTCAAATTTCAGAAACTTTTGCTCACTCGGCTAGCCGAGTGAAGTGGCTGACTGAGTGAGGCTCCAGATTTATTTTTAAACGTTAATTTCCCATTTTCTCTCATTCTTCCTATTCCAAAAATCATACTCTCTTCAATTCCTGCCCTCTTTCCATAAGAATTGAAAGAGCAACATCATACAACAAACTTTCTCGTTCGAATCATCCATGAAATCACATTGAACAACAAATCTTTCCAATTTTTTGCAAAAGTTGTGAAGATTTGAAGGTTGGAGCAAAAATACCAATTTTTTTCCTCTACTAAGGTATTTTTGATTTATCATTTCTCTTGTTGATTTAATTTGTTGATGATAGACTAATTTGGAGTATTATGGCATGAAATATGTTATGTTTTCTTGCAAATTTTAATTGTAGTCTTTTATCGAATACTTGGTGTGCATCATATAAATTATGAATTTGGCATGATTTGTCTAGAATAATGATCATATGTTGTTAATGTCCCATGATAAATTTCAATGTCAAATGATGAAATTACTTGAGAATGAAATTCGTAGATGCAAAGAGGGAATTGAGAATAGGTGAAATGAATTGTGGTTTTAAATCGAAAAATTTGTTGCAATGATATAAAATAATGAAAAAAAACAAATTGAAGAGCAAAGTCATGAGTTTTGAACTTATTGATCTGAATAGATTACTAACTCCATGTCATCTACGTACCATTAAGACAATGCATCCGTATCCGTGGGGAAGTTGAGGCATAACCGTTGATGAGTTGGAAAGAGAAGCACAAGATAGGTGTAGATTTGATGAGGAACAAAGAACCATAACTCAAATCCATATAATGGAGGTAGTCAATACTAACTTCGATTGGGGTCAACACTCCATCGAAGTACAATAAGAAGAGTACAAGAAAATTCTAATAACCATGTCGGACGAATACGGGATAAAATTTTGAAATTAGGAGAATCAAAGTGAAAGATGGTTTGAAGTCCACAGGAAGAAGAGACGAGCCACTCATTTTGCTGACGCAGAATGCATGAAAGAGAGGGGCATCTATGAGGATCTAAAAAATTATGCAAGAATATAGGTTGGACAAAAAAATTTGGATTGAAAGAGAAGACGTATCAGCCATTGGTCCTGGAATTCTTCTCCACAGTTGATGTAGGATACGATGATACAGTGCTGGTATCTATAATGTTCTTTTTGGAAAACGAGTACCAATATCTTTTGGCCGAAGACATCAATGAGATTTATAGATTCCCGAAGAAGAAATAATATAATCTACCCGATGCCAATATCAATTTTCCCAATTTCAACGCAATAACTTTTTGGAAGGAAATAATGGAGGCTTTTCCAGATAAGTCATTCGTATACAACCCTAGTAGATCTAAAGCATCGAGTATTAGAAGCCCGATCATTCAATATTTTCATATGTTCATCTCTAATACAATTTTGGCTAAACATGAGCCTAGGGTGGTCAACTTGTATGAATTATTCATACTATGGTGCTTGATGAAAGAAAATAAATTCAATGTAGCGCTAATACTTTTAAAGCGATTTGTGCGAACAAAACATCAAGTAGCGAATCATATTGGAGGATTGATCACTCCAATTGCTCGATATTTCAAGATGAACTTGGAAGGGTTGGAAGAAATGCCAGGTGAGATCACCCTAAACCTCGAACTGCTATGCAACATGAAGATATGCCAGTTACATCTCAGATAAGAAAAAGTTTGCACTGCCCAATTCTCGCCTCACAAATGTCGCCAGGGGAAGGTCCCAAATATTCTGTTGAATGGCTCAGTCTACGTAGAAACCATCAAGGAGAGTGAAACTAAAGAATGAGGAGGAAAGAAGAAAAATGAGGAGAAGAAGTACGGATAACCGAACAAAGCCTATGGAGGTTGATACTGAAGAATAACATGAGGATGAAATGATGGGGGAGACACAACTGCTGACATACGCTCAAGGAAGAACAAGGAAATAGTTTCCTCAATCTGAAGCCGAAACTTCAAGCAACCACACCATTCACCTCAATTTCAAGGGGGTGGAACGATTGGACAGATTGAATTAACGCCTTGGATACACGTGTCACCAACCTTAAAGAGTATATGCATCGTCAAACATATAATTCTCAAATTGCACTTGACATGCAAAGGCAATAATACGAGTGACATGTGCAGCAAGGCCATTTTGAGAAGCATGAATACTTAGCTTATCAACCATTCAACCCATCCAACACACTGTACCAACCACCTCAGTGAGGCATCTGTGAGCATGTCCCTATCTCTTTTGAGTATCATCTTGATTTTGGTGGGTTAGAGGATGTGAAAAACTATATCTATCTATCTATATATATATATACATGTATTTTATTTAGATTAGGATAGTGCAGCATGTTGAATAAGAAAAGTGCATGAACTAGGAGTATAAGAAATGGACTACTTGTTAGGAAGAAATTGTTTTGATTTGAAAAGAAGTGCTTGTGGAAAATATGGATGAATTGTTTGAGTTTAGCTGTTTATTGTTGATTTTGAGTAGTATGAAACTTGGTTATGACTATTTTAACCGCGGTTTTGAACCTCACTATGACTTCTACTTGAAATCTAGGTATTCTTTGTTGTGTGTACTTTGGACAAATATTTGATATCCAGAACTTGTTTTGAATCTATTGGATTTTTGAAACTGTACAAGAGCATTAGAAATGATCATAGGCCATTTTTATTGATTAGCCAAGTCACAAATTTATCTACCATTTGAATTTTTCCCTTGGAAGCCCCTTTGAGCCTTGTAAGTCATAATTCTTATCATTTGTTTGAGCTCAATGATTTTTTGTCAACTCATTGCCCTTTTCCCAAAAACTTGGACTACAACGTGAGTGATAGAAAAAAAAAAGGTAGTGTGTTTGAAAAATGATTACGGGAATAGGGAGAATTGGTGGAAAATATTAGAATTGGAAATATGGAAACAAGATGAATGCAATTGATCACATTGAACAAATATCAACAAAACTAAAAAAAAAAGAGTTGTTGTGATATACGTGTTTCTCTTCAAATTATGTGATCTCAATTGCACAAATAAAATTGGGAGATTGGGAGGACATGTGAATCTTTTGGATGATGACATGAAAAGAGCTTTCTAGCTCTATTTCGATGAGAGTTGCAAACTTTTAGGTTAGCTATAACATTGAGTTGTTATAACACTTGTTAGTCCAAAACAAGTCACTAGCCTAAAAAAATATCCCACATTTTAACTAAATAGCCCCATTACATTCAAAATTAAGACCTATATGTTCTTTTGCGTGCTTATGCATTTTGTAATAACTGCGTAGATAATAAACAAGTTTATGGTAAATCATGTTTTGTGCCAAAGATTGAGGGAAAATATTACCTATACACAGTTGAGTGAAGAATATACATATTCATTCGAGAGAGTCATATTTTTTTGTTTTCATTCTACTCTAATTGGCAAAAGGTTGGTTGAATTTTTTTCAGAGAATGAAAATTCTAAATGCACTTCTTGATGATTTTAACGATCGTCTTCTCAAACTAGCTTTCAACTATTTATCTTGCTCTCATACCCCCAACATGATATTATTCTTTCTTTGTTGCTCGAGGACGAGCAATGATTTAAGTTTGAGGGGTTTGACAAACCGAGTTAATCTAGGGTAGAAATCATGTTTTACTCGAACATTCATGTGTAAATTTTGCCTTTTTCTAATACTTTTACCTAGATTTTGTAATATTTGAAAAGTGTACGCGAGTGCACAATTTCCACATGTTTTGCAGGAAATATCGTAAGAGAAAACAAACTTATGGATCAAACCGGTAAAATAAGAGAATAGACATAAACAGGAGAATGAGCAAAAAATCGAGAACATGAAGAAAAGAGAAATTTCATTCGGTCAGCTAATTGGAGTGACAATCGAGTGGACCAGCCGATTGGAGAAATGTCAAAGAATTCTAGAGAGTTTTGCTCACTCGGCCAGCTGAGTGAAGTGGCTGACCGAATGAGTCAACCAAATCAACATCAAAACTCGGCCAGCCGAGTGATTGCCAGGCTGAATTATCCAGTCGAGTCGCAGACACCACTCGGCCAACCGAGTGAGACGACCGAGTGACGCCATTTTCTTATTTTTTTTGCTGGTTTTCGGGTCAAACCCAATTTTTACCCATTTTTGTCACTTGCTCCTAAGTCAAAAGTAAGTTTTTCATTTTTTGAAAGAAGACTTCTTAGCTAGCCACTTTGAGACACACACTTACGCATAGTTGAGTGAGTTTTGGAGGAGAAAGAAGAATTTGAAGAAGATTGAAAATTTTCTTGAAGATTTTGCCAAGATTCAAGCTCCCATTTTTCACCCAAGTTCCCTCTTATCTTTATTACTCTTTATTATGTGTATGATGGATGTTTATGGAGAGATAATCATGTTAATTAGTGAGTATTTTTCCTTTTGGTCTTGGGATAATTTCCTCATGTTATTGATGAATTAACATTAGTTTTGGATTCAATGTAGAGATGTTTATGTTTTTATCCATTTATTTCATACTTTATATTTTGATGTGTGAGAACTTGATAATTTTTGCATGTCTATTACGTGTAGAATTAATAGATATAATAGTTGTTGATTCTTCATATGTCTTTTAAATAAATAGCATGTTTAATTTCATGATCGAAAGATATGTTATTAAATATGATGGGTTATTGAGTCCTAAAATCCTCTTGGAGTTAAGTATGAGAAATGAGGACCACCTACCTTAATCTACATGAATAGAGAGATTAGAAATAACTAATCTATTCAACATAAGTGACCCCATATGAAAGTATATGCAACTTGATTATTGAATCATTCTCTAGATTAAATTCGGATATAACATAGAAGCAAATTTCCCACGGCCACCTTTAAATTAATTAAGAAAATCCAAAAATCAATTATAGTGCCAATTTAGTTCAAGATAATTTTGTGTTTTTGATTTAATCATTTAGAAAACTTTAGTTAATTAACCAATCTCTCCAAATTCGATAGTTTAAATAGTAGTTCAAGTTAAATTTAAATAGTCATCTAAAATTTCACATATAACTATTCTTCGTGGGATCGATACCCTTACTTGAGCCGGTTGCTACAATAAACATGCCCATTTTGGGTGAAATTAGACATAAACCACTTTCGCTTCACTCATATATACAAAGGTGACAAATTTTTTACCGAAAACATGTTGAGGTGTTGAAAAAATAATGGACTTAGCCTTAGATGGAACAAAATGCATTGTGCAGTGTAAGCATTATTTTCCGCCAAATAATATAATTTATAGTTTGAGTTTACAATAATGCATCTATTGGGACCTCATATAAATAGTTGAAAAGATTATTAACATATATATTACCTTAGTCAATTCATATTCAGTAAATCTAAAATACTGCAACATAAAACATAATATTATTCCCCAGTTGAACTTTTATTGACTTCCAATTTGGTGAATGATGTGGACATGACAAAGGACCCACTATATATAAGAATCTAAGAACCGAAGGAATAATAAATAAGGGTTCTCCCCAAATTGAGAATTTGGTTTGATCTTACTAAGAGCTTGATAAACCTTAACTTGTTGTAGCCATGATATAATTGAACACCACAAGATCTTGTTCAATGTTTTGATAAGTTCTTGAAAACTTGAAAATCTCACAAAGAGAGTGATCAAATAGCAAACAAATGCTTATTTTTGAAATTTCAACAAAGTATGATTTTATAGACATGTTTGACCTATTTATTAGCTACAAAAAAACAACTCTTGCTACCCTACATTAATATAATTCAATTGACAACTTTCAGTAGCATTAAACTACACTAATAAGCCTTCTAAATAAGAAATAACTCCTTATAGCTCATATTCTACTTTTATTTCGCAAATAACATGGCTCTCTTAACCTTGGCTAATGTAACCTATGAATTGATGGTGAAATTATTTAATATTAGCTTTCAATTATATTTAGCTCCAACCCATCTCATTAATTGAGTTTAAGCCCAATAACATTCATCATTGGCCCTTCTAAGCTTTTCTATTGTATGTTTCTTTTATTTCAACAATAAGGATCTTCATGGTCTCCTTAATTTATTCAGCTCGTGCTCTTGTTATTGATCCATCACGAATTGCTAATGACCCACTCTTGCTTGGGCAATGTTGTGTGGGATGGTCTTCGTCGGTGAATATATAAGCCATCATTCTAAATACGCTATCTTTCACCTTCCAATATATACTGGTCTACTCGAGCAATAGGCCGTGATCATAGGTCAATATTTTCCCAGTAACTAATGATCATATTTCTTTAACAAAAGCAGTAGACATTTTCAAAGAATTGACTCGTGTTTGTAGAGTCGGTTGTACCACCTTCAACTGATGGTCAACGTATTAAAATAAAAAAACAAATTATATTCTTTTAAAGTAACTTTTTTAAAAGTAATTATTTTTATCTTTTAACAATCTGTACCTATTCTAGTAAAGGGCATATGATTTTTTACTTGAAAACTAATTACATTGCCATTTGAAAGTGAAAGGAGGTATGTGTCAAATTCCAAGTCAAATATTTGGGTTAACAAACGGATGTTTTGCAGTGTTGGTTTCTTAAGACTTGCTATTATGGTCCCAAAAAAGAATTTCGATTGATTGATCATTATAGAAGTACATTAAATAATAAGTTTTAAAATATGTAATTATGTGCAATATTAAATTTGGACGATCTAAAGAGATATAGGAGAGATTGATGTTGACATTTTGGGAAAAAATATTATTCGCTACCATACTAATATATGTTTTTCCAATTTTTATTTCAACCAATTAAAGCATACTCTACAATCTCCATTAGAATAGTTCAAGGAATACTCTGATAGGAATGGTAACATGTAATAATGTATGAAATTATGGTTCTTGTTTTCATGGAAGAAGAAGAAGCTTCATATTGCAACAATCTGTAATGTTGTGTGATTATGAATATTTACTTCCCTTTAAATAATATTTTGCTCTAAATTGATAAATTTAATTGTGTTTTCTACCAATCAATGCAAAATTGAAAACTAAAAAATAAAAAATATTAACAGAAGATAGGAAATGTTAGAAATCGAAAAAAAAAAAAGGGAAAGTTCCAAACCAAAACCTAAAGCCTCTCTCAGAAGGTTTAGTTTGGTTACGTTATTTATGAAACCAAAAGTATTATCTCTTACACCCCTCAGTTAAAATGAATCCATCCAATTTATGAATTGGAATTATGTACCTTGGCAACCTAATTGAAAATGAATTGTTATTCAAATTGTGCACAAAAGGATTACATATTGGGAGAAATGGTGAAGAGGAACAAATTCAGTTACTAAGCGATGGGCTGAAAAAGGTATTTGTTAAACATTAGTAATTATCTGGTATGAAAAATCACGCTTGTTTAGTGAATGAAGAAAAAAATAATAAATATATATTAAAATCTTACACAAAACAAGTTTTGGGGAAAATAATAAATTAAAGTAAAAGAACTGATTAAGTGCCAACTAAAAAGCCTCAAGAAAATTAGCATCTCTAAAAGAGCTTCATAAAAGAATTCAAGTAAAGATCACTTGAATTAAGATATGATTCCAATAGAATCTTCAAAGGGGTCATTTTTCTTTTCCATAATTAGATTCATCATTTCTCCCTTTTTTTTCCTGCAGCACTGCTAGTACTAGAAGGCTCAACTTCGGTAACCTTGCGATCAACCATCGCAATCTTCCTCTTCAACAAGCGAAGCATCTCAGGCAATTCATCTGAATTGCTCACATCCATCTCTTCATTCACCAGATACCTGGCTAGGAGTAGTTCCCTCTCTAAAGACTTAACTTTCATATTCTCTCTATCCAAGTTTTTGGATAACCTAGACAAGTTTTGCCTGAGAAAACTAGCACGATCCACCATCTTGATTGTCTGGGAATGAGAAGGTAAGTTTACGAACTTTTGAACTATTTCAGATGTTGCAGATGGTGAAGGCCAAACTTCAGATTGAGTCATATCTTCATTGACGACAATGGCACAAACTTCAACGCCGCATAGTGTTTTCAATTCATGAAGTTTTTTAAAAAAACCTGTCCTCCGTTTTTTAAACGTCTTACAGCGTGTACGACCATCAGCAATTAACTGGTAACTTATCTTTGAACGAACCATTGTAAAATTATCTAAAGCTACAAAAGATAATAAAGAATTTCAAGCTTGTATAGAAAATGAAAAATTATGAATAAAGAAAGAATTATAATATGCTTGATAATGCAAGTACGGGAAACTAATATTTATCTAAACATTAGGTTTACTTTCTCGAACATTCATATCATTCTCAACCGACTTCGGTATCCAAATAGCTAATCATATTATCTAATTATTTCATCCAACAAAGTTTTTTCTTACCATATTTAGTTTATTCTCTCACTATGATAGGTCTCAATAGATATTGTATTACTTATAACCTAATAATTGTGCACAATTGAGCTTATTGTTATGTTCATTACCATATGTCAAGCCATTATACAATCAAGTCAAACTATGCTCTACCAAACAATTACACCAATTTTTCTTCTATAACTTTCATAAATTGGGGAGAAGATTCAAGCTAATTTCATTACTTTCAATTACTATACCTCATTTTTAGGAAAAAACAAAGATGACCTATCTATCATAAATTGTTCGGCACTCGCTTTTATCTAGACTTGAACAAATATAACACCACATGCACTAAGCACCCTTGATTTTATATAGAACTAGCATCTTTAACTCACTTTTCAAGGCAGGTGTTCACATCTCCAATAAAATAGCAAATATAATACTATAACCAATGCCTATAATCATAAAGTACCAATACCAACTAAAGAAAGTGACACCATCACCACCAACAAAACTCTAAGGCCTTATCCCATTATGTGAGGTAAACCACTTTCAATTGAAACACATTTTCTTAATATTTTTTTTTATATACTTTTTCAGGTCTTCACATTACTTTTTTAATTTTGAGTTTTTGATTCTTTAGTTCTAGACATCGTACTAGACCATCAAAAGGCCTGCTATATCCAAACATCTTATTTGTGCTACATCTTTTATCAACTATTCTATTTTCTTAAAGATATATTTCGAAAATTTAAATGTTGTAGATTCATTTAATTCATGCCCACTAATCTTCACATGTATCATATTGCCACCTCTATTGGCGACGTCATATTTTGACATTTCAAGGAAATATGAGAGATGCATATAACTTTGATTCATAGAATGACCACTAACAACTCAATTATCATTGCCACAAAATATGCTTCTTGTGTTTGAGCACATAATGACACCACAATATTCATAATATAAAAAACTTCTATGACCATCAATTGACCAATATCATACTACTCAAAATTTACCACCTACTACAATACTAATTAGATCTGATTATCAAGTCAAGTTAGTTTAATCGAAAGAAGCAGCTAAAATGAAGAGAACGCTTTATTTTTCTCCTCTTTCCACCCATACCTTAATTGTAGCTTTGAATTCTAAAATGTGTTCTTATCTTCATTTTTTATTATAAATAAGCAAACGTGACTTTTTTAACATATGTGAGAAGGGAAATTTGGTCATATCAACACAAATATAATTGGAAAACCCCATATTAACATTTTTAGAAGAAATGCATATAGATTAGTGTAAAACCCATAAATTAGAAGACTCCAAATTGAATGATACATTACCTATTTGAATTCCAACACCTTTACTTGACCTACACCCCTTATCAAAACCAATGATCCAATTCTTAGTCGTTCAACCTGCAAAACAGAAGAGAGTGTAGGGGAAATGCATGAATTGATGCATACAAAGATTTCATCGTATACTCACATTATCTATTATGACTATGCAACTGTATCTAGTAGCAAATGATATTTCTGCTGATGTACCACTTAAAGCAGTTATATCCAACACAAAGTGCACGAACAACTCGTCCTTTTGAAATAACGGCCACATTCACAAAATATATCAAACAAATTTCATATCAAATCTTATCAACTAAACAACTTGGAAAAGAAAGGTTTTTGAACTATTTTTCTAAGTTGTTAGTCAGATCAAGATCTTATGTCGGTGTTGAAGACATACGCTAAGAGTGATGAAAACTCACGAAGTATGAAGGATTACACAAGATATGAGAGAGATTTATACTTCGATATCCACTTGCAACATATAATTGATCTAGAAAACTAAGGGGTGTTTGCAATTGATTGTGCTTTTAAAGAAGTGATCGGAATTGATTTTTGTATGAAAATCAAAAGTAGGTGGTATTTGAAAATTTAAATGATTTTATCAAAATTTGAGAATTTGCTAAAAAAAAATTTCACTAATTTATTAACAAAAGCCTAGAATCACTTTTAATCACTTTGAAGCATACATTTGATTGATTCTAAAATTCAAGTCAAAAACCGAAGCCGATAATTAATATGTCAAACTACAAATACTTTAAAATCACATTTCCTTCAAAATAAAATTGATAATAAGTTAAATAAATAAATAAATAAATGCAAACACCCTTTTAAGTTGTAGCTGCAATCAATTAACTAATCCTAAAAAAGTAAGATGGCAACATTAAAAAGCTCTTGAAAGAAGCACTAATCACAAAAACAACAACAAAAAATTGGATCATTCTTGTTCAAGAAAATAAAAATATTGTTGGCATTTTTCTAATCATGTTAAAACAAATAACTAAGTTGCCATATAGGAGGGAAGGAAAATTCAAGATAAGGAAGAACAAATCTCAAACTAATGAATTTTCTCATCGTACTAACCCTACATCAGGTGTTGCTTATTTATAAACATGATAAATTTACATTCTACATTAGGGCACAAAGCTTTTAACAAAAAATAAACTTTCCCTTTTATGAAGATCTTGTTGTGTATGTACAAACACAGGTAACATGACAGCATAATAAAATTGATGTAGATCTTAAAACCACTCAACCTAGCATTCAAATGAGTCCACTCAAACAAAAAATAGAAATTCTTGTATTCTCACCTTCAAAGCGGTAACTCATAACTTTAAAGACTTTTAGTTGATACTCAGAATCAAGAACGAAAAATAAAAATATCCCATAAAATTGAACCTCATCAGATCTACATATAAACTCGTACACATTCAACAAGATCACGTAAAAAATGTTTGCAAACTTAAGAACCAATCAACCTACCATTCATATCAGTCCAATCAAACAAAAAAGAAAATTTTTGTTCCACCAAATCTATTTCAATACTTTGTTGATTTTAAAACCCTTCAATATTCACAACCAACACCAACAAAACAATAACTAAAACTTAAAAAGTGAACTCACCTGATGGGCTAGAAATGGCAAAAGAGGGACGATTGAATTTGAATCGGCGTCGTCAAAATATAAAAATTGAGGTGAGCTAGGGAATTGAAAAGTGAACCAAATGAGGGATGACGATGGGTGATTTATATAGGTGGGTGATTAATGCTGGCGAGTTAGGGATTATGGTAATCATAATGACTGATACCAATAACCCCTGCTGGATTTCTTGCCTTCTTGTGGTGGGGATGGTATTGGTGGGAACACACACAATCACATCGGATGTTGAGATGAGATTTAAATTAAATGCAGTATAACCGTTTCAGTTTCAGAAAACAAAATTGCATTTTGTTCCTCAAGGTACTCGGTCATTACAAAATAACCCTAGTCTTTTTTCTAATGGAGAACTTTATAACATGTTTCAAAATGATCCAAAAAAAATAATACTCCTTCCGCCCCATAAAAAGAGTCGTGTTTCTAAACAAATAGCTTTACATTTTTTGATAATTTGATGAAGTTACAACCTCTCATACACCATAAATTCGTACTTATATAATTTTTTTATTCTTTAATTTTTTAATTTAATCATATATAATTTGTCTGTGAAATAAATAATTCAATTTTTACTTTAATTAATAAAATTAGATAATTTTAAAACAAAACTCTTTTATAGGATATTTTTTTTTTGAAATATGATCTTTTTGGGGGGAGGGGCACAAATAGAATAACAATAATAAATGAAAGGATCAGTCCAATTTGTATTGTAATTTATTATACTAAATTATCCAGGTTTGTAAAAGTAGACAAAATCTTTCTATTAACTTTTTTTAAGATATGGTTATATTATAGATTATATGTTTTAAAGTGAATCTCTTGTGCATGGGGCTCACGATACACCCGATCTACAATGTTATTTATTTACTTAAAAAATATTATTAATTATTTAAGGTAATAAATCAGTAATAATATTTTTTACATAAATAAATAATATTTTTAGTTAAACAAGTAATATTGTAAATCATGTCTCACGGTGCACCAAATACATATAATTTTGTGTGTATATCTTATATGTTGGTATGGTCATCAGATAAATATATAAATCTAACTCAAATAATCAATGAAATATTACAGATTCTTTAATATAATATTTTATTTTAATATATGTAACATGAGTGTCAAATTAAAAATCTTGAAAAATAGATTAATTTGATATATTATTCATAAGAAATAGATTAAAAAATATTTGTTTTCTTAGCAAAATAATGAAGTATTTGAAATTTAAAAAAAAAATCAACTAACCTAAAATTGATATATCATTTTTAAAAATGGGGGAACTTCTACTCTACTCATTTATTAGAGTCCAAACTCCTTTGTGCCCAGAATTTTAAAAAATATTTTTTACGCACAATTTCCAAAATATTTTTACTAAACTTACACAATCACATGACTATGTGAGTCCAACCTTATAAGCTTGCATGAGATGAATAGGAAGAAGAAAGAAAGATAAAACAAAAGAAAAGAGATCTTTCACGATGGAAAGGAAAGAGAGAGGAGAGAGGGGTCTACGTGATGGGGAAGGAAAGGAGGAGAGGAGAGAAGGGAAGAGAGAGTAGCGATATGTAAATTTGTTTGTAGCCTTAAATGAGGGTAGAAAACAAAATTTTTATTTTTTTTGTTAAAAAAAAGTTAACTATTTTTAATGGGTACAAGTTATTTTTTCTAAAAAATAATTACAGTGTTAAAAATTCAGAAAAGATAGAAAATTAATATTTTAAAATTACTTTATTATTATATTAATATAGATCAAACCACTACAAATTATTAACAAAGAATACTTTTTAATTATTTATCTTATTTGAGAGCTTTGTGTCATGGAAGAAAAAATAAATATTTGTATTATTATCATACTTTTAAAATCTTTATAATTTTTCCTTAAAAATATAACTTGTGAAATATTATATATTTAAAAAATAATAATTGATTTTATTATTTAAAGTTTTTTTAATAAATAAGTTTTATATAATTGAATAGATTTAATTAATAAATAAAACAAGTTATATAATAACGAATTTATAATTTTCAAATAATTGTTCATGCAATTTTGCAGAAGGTGTTGGATAAGTTTGAGGTGAGTCGTACAAAACTAGTTGTGGGTTGTGACACAATTCGATTTGTGTTAGTTTAAAAATTTTACACCTCTTTTTCCCTAGTTACTCTTATAATTCTCAATAAAACTACTTAATATTTTTTCCTTCCAAAATTTTAATTGCTTATAATTTTTTTATAAATTCAACTTTTATAATAAGCATATCATATTAATTCTCTTTTAAAAATATTTATTTTGACATCCATTTATCACATATATAAATAAATGTTGTTAAATATAAAATATATTTTGTTAAGTTAATGGCGATATGTTTTTATTTAAAATAAAAATAATATTATTTGATAAACATAATTTTTCAAAAAAGTAATATTATTTTAATGTTATAAATCATATATGATTTTATATTTATATTTTATTTAAAAAATATATTTTAGACAAAAATAATTATTTTATTTTTTGGTATTATAACTTTTTTTCTTTTTTTACTTTTTCATAAACTATTTATTTTTTCAATTTAACTTATTATCGTTTTTTCAATTTTCAACTTTTCATTAATTCTTATTTCTATTCAATAATAATGAATTTATTATTAAATATAAATTGTATTATTATTTAAGATATATATATATTATACACGAGTAAATATTGATGGTGCATATTTTTAATTTGGACTACATACAACATGTCCATATTTATATATTACTTTTGTTTTTTTATGTATTATTTAAGATTTTTACATATTATCCTTACTATTTATTGTTTATATATATATATTTCTACATTTGGAATATATAAATATAATAATATACTTATGTTATTAACACTTTTTTTACATGTTATTTATATTATTATTTATCATTGATATATATTTTTATACATTAAAAATATATAAATATAATGATATAGTTATATAATTTATGATTTTTATATGCAATTTATTATTTTATATATTATTTCTGTAATTAATGTTTCTAATATATTATTTATATTTTATTTTTATGTTTCTTACGTGTTTTAAAATATTATTTATATCTAATATTTATTACTAATATACATAATTTATTTATATAACATACAATCTTAATAGATTATTTATAATGTTATTTATATTTTTATATATAATATATAAATTAATATTAAATATATTATATATCAATTATTTATCATCTACTATTAAATTTACAAATACCTATTTTCATAATATAATAATAAAATAAAATTCCCTAAACTTAGTAATTTGATATTTAGAATAACAACTTATTCTATCAATCTAATATAAAGGTAATTTTTTACTGTATTTGATTGGCATATAATTCCATAGTCCAATCTTGGGAAATATGCCCAATAAACCATGAAATCTGGGGTAAAAGAATAATTTAAGTATTTTGAGGGTGCTGATTGGGGTTAAACTCATTTCAGGGGGTCTAATTTTATCCAGCAAAATATGATTAATTCTAAACGACCCCTGATTTTCTTTGAATTTACAATTTAAAGCCCCCAACTTCTCATAAATACGATAAACAACCCAGCAAATCTTACATACCAAGTCATAGAGTCTCATAGATGCACAAGTCTCAATCTCCAACTCTTACATCAAACTGCAGCAGATTGAAACGCGCGCGCGCGAGAGAGAGAGAGAGAGAGAGGGGAAATTGCGATTGAAAGAGAGGACAAATGGATGGGCCACCGGAGAATGATGTCTGTTCAATATGCCATGCCAACTTTCATATTCCTTGCCAAGCAAATTGCAGCCATTGGTTTTGCGGTGCGTTCTTATTTTATTCTTCGCTGACCCTATAAGTGTACGATTGCCATGGTGGGAAACGATTAAGTAAACTTGGGGAATATTTTGTTTCTTGTATCTATGTAGTAGGATAGGGCATTGTTCATGATTGTTTTTGTCTAATTATAAAATTTATTTTGGCCTTTTCTGTTGGACTTGTTTGTGTGATTTTAATTTATCTGTTTTTGAATTGGTCAATCTTTCAATTCTTGAACTTTTCGCTGATTTTCTTGAGGAAATAAAAACATCGCATTTAAGAGGTCTGCATCATGGAGGAAAAATACACACACTTTGTTAATAAAAAAATATGATGGTCTTTAACTCCATTGGAAGATTAGGGTCTGTGTCTGTCCATTGACCTAGAAGAGACTGCATTCAAACTCAATGTTGGAGTTCTGTAAACCTGTGCTGCTGTTTATTTCAGGTAGTTGTATATTACGGGTTTGGGAGTACGGGGCTGCTCTTCACCCATGTAAATGTCCACTGTGTAGACGTGAGATCACCTTGTTGGTTCCTAGTGAGGCTTCGTTAAGAAGGCAACAAATGGATGATGTTGCCGAGATTCTGCAGAAGATTGAAAGATATAACCGTTTATATGGAGAACGAACTAATGGTCTCATGCAGGTTGCTTAGTTGTAAATAACTTGTTATTTGTTCCTTACATATATTGCAGATTGATATATTTGCTGCAGCAAGGATGTCGTTTCCCCTATCTGGGTTTGCAGTGGAGTTCATGTTTTACTTTATCTGACTGTATAGAACTTTATCAGCTGTTTTCTATTTAAAATTACCTATCCATGAAAAGCAAAAAGGTTATTTAAAATTACCTATCCATGAAAAGCAAAAAGGTTAAGTATACGATGAAATGTGAAATCTATTGATATTTGATCTGAATGCAATTGACCCTTCACCCTTATTGCTATTGTGTCTTAGGAATTGTGAAAAGTTATTCTTCATTTATTGAATGATATTATGACACTGATCATTCTTCTTTGCAGAGAATGCAAGACCTTCCCTTTCTTCTCAAGAGATTGTTACGGGATATGCTGGATCCTCACAGATCACTTCCATTTGTTATCAGAGCACGTGTTTTTTTGGCAGTTAAGTTGTCGATTGTCGTTTCCTTTTTACACTCCATGACAGCTATGAATTGGTGCTCTTCATTTTTAAGTGACGATGCTCTTGATAGCTGCAACTTACAACTTTCTTTGGTACTTGAGATTTTTAAATTTATTAGGATTTTTCTAGATCATCATCACTTAAGTATAATTTTAATAATCTTGTGTTTTTTTCAAAGGTTAAGAACATGGAATATACAGCTTATTAGTGCGTGGATTAGACAATGTGACAATGCTTTCAACATTGAGCCTTTTCAGGTGCCCCTTTCAGATGAGTTAGAATGATGGTGATACCATGTACATGTAGGTGGGATAATGGGTGATCTAATAGTTCATTAATAATAACTAAGATATTTGATGGCCTGATCAACTGTCTTACAGGGCAAAACTAGCTCCACTATAAGTCTAGAACCTAAATGTGGATGATTATTTTCTTGTTGAAGAAGATAATTTTATTTGACACTCCACATATGTGTCGGAAACAGTGATCACCATGGGGAAGAAGAAAATTTCATTACTATCTTTTGCCTCGGTTTTTAACTATTTGGCTAACCAACCACCTGTCGACCAATAAACCATGTATATCCAATAGAATAGTGTGGCTTGCTTGTCTGGAATTAGTTTACTGTTTCATGTTTATAGTGATAAGGCATCTGACTGGATACTTTTGCTTCCATTAGATAAGTGATTATTTCTTTTGTGACGAAGTCCTATTTGTCTTGTCTGTTTCTGGTTTGGGCTGCTTCCACTATACCTATGGATAGTGATTAAGTGATTTATATCAACATTGCCAGAAATTTGAAAATTTGGATATTTTACAGATATGTTTTATCTCTATACCTATGGATTGTGATTATGTTATCTATATCAACATTACCCGCAATTTGGAATTTTAGATATTTTGCAGATGTTATATCTTGGTTAATTTTTTTAAAATATTAGCTCAACATGCCATACAATTTTAATATTTTTTATTTTCCCAATTCACAGATGATTGTTAGTGCAATTTATGTACTTAGCCCTGTGGACATCATCCCTGAAGGTACCTTATACCATGGCTCTTTCATTTATTAATTATTTTGATTTTGTGAGCCTTTTTGCTAAAATTTCGCAATTTTTGTTGTCACAGCACTGCTTGGTGTTTTTGGTCTCTTGGACGATCTGATTATTGTATTCATATGCTTCTTGCACGTTGCTGCCCTTTACCGTGCTGTTCTCCTTGCTCGCCATGGAGGTTCTTGAGATGTATCTTTCCCATGGATTACAAAATTAGTAAAGCACCTGCTATCAAGAGTTCACACTGTCCCGTAGTGGCATTCTCACAATGAACTGAACTGCAATTGAAGGCCCATTTAGAATGTATATTGTTCATTTTCTACAATTTTTTCCCTTCTTTTTGTTGTTGTTGTGGAAGCATGTAAAACATTAGATGGCAATGAGTTTATTCGATTGCTAATCACTGTATGACATACATGATACAACACACTCTTTGTAGCAATATGGAGGAAGATATGTACAAGTGACATTCAATAGTGCTCTTTTGTCATGCTTAATCAAGGTTGATAGGTTATCTCAGATATGGCTCTCTACAGGGACATATAATGTAAATGATAAAATTTATATTTAGTATTTGGGAAGAAAGAAAATAATACCTTCCCAAAATGCAAGTGGTGAACACGTTTTCATTCTGAGAAGGAAAACGTGTCCTGGAAACCAAACCTAACGTAACATCAGTGTTCTGCAAATAGAGTTTGAATACAAATTACGGTTTGATTTCACTCCTAATAACAATACTGAAGAATTTCTTGATCAAACTATGTTTAAAGCTGTGTTGCCCAAGAAAGCTGTGTGAACTGTATGATACTAATGAAATCTAGATGTGTTCCAATCTGTACCCTGTTGTCTCATACTCTAATGCGCTTATGTATCAGTGAACTCATAAATATGCTGTCTCATAGTTCTGTATGCACGGGGTCTTCTCTGCTACTTTTGGTATTAACATCTTTTTCCTGTAAGAAAATCGTGTCCTTGTCAGAAGAAGACAAGCATTCTGCTGAAGGATGAACTTGTCCAAAATTGAAGCCCGAAGCATTGTTGCAGAGTGTCTCCACAGAGCCATCTTTACTCTCTAAGTTAATGTTGTAAAGTACTATGTTGGTGCAGGGAACTGTGTCACTGCATGCAAATTTCATGGCCACTCGGCTTCTAGAAGTCCCAGTTATGTTAAGGTACATGATACTGCTTATTTCAACAGCTGATGTCTGAAATATTCAAGTGGAAAAAAAAAACATTATTTATTTGTAAGAAGTGATTTTACGTACGGTTTTCGAGAATTAGTTGCAGTAGATGTAATAACCTGATTCTGGCAAGTTTTTGGTGAATCGCAGTAGAACTGGTCGATGATAATGGGATTCGAGACATTTTCCATTCTCACGTTTTCATAGCGTATTGCTCTTACATAACCAGAGCCTCCCTACAAGATAAAAGTTCTTTCATTCACAGTGAACCAAAAAACTGATTGATGCTGCAAATAATTTCATGTTTGTAACTGCATTCTGTTGATGAATCTGTGGCTCTGTGGATCAAATTTAGCATGGTTTCTATGTTAGTTGGATCTTTTCTAAACAGGGAACAAGATTTACTCTTTGCTGAATCTGTTGCTTTTCTTTCTGCACATGTAAGAGACTAGAGCAGACTTATCAGGCCGCCTGGCCCAACCTGGGCCTGCCGGGCCTAAGAGTATTACCTACTCGGCCCAGCCTGGTCCAGATTGTCGGTATTTTTCTACCCTGACTCGACCATATTCCAAAAATTATAGCTATTGGTCATTAAGCTGACCCTGAAAAAGGGTCGCGCCAAACAGACTCGAGTTGGGGCTAGGATATTGAGAGCCCAGCCCAACCCTTTTTTGGGATGTTTGGGCTGGCTAGTCTTGCCTGGCTCAAATTGTCACCACTAACTAAGACGACGTTTAATGGGATTTACCTGCCAGGTTTTGATCCTGAGGCCATTTGTTGTATCTCGAATTAAAGCATTGTCCAGTACAACGTTTTCGACTCTACCAGTGGAGTTGTTCTTCCCAAGACTGCCTATGCTGATTCATAATCATCAAGATAGCAACTTCACAAGTGAGTAAATGCTGAACCTACAACTTTGTTGATTCTTGAAATGTAAAATATTACTACTTCCTTTCCGAAAGGCTGAAATTCTGCTCCAAGATAAGGAGTAGACTATAATAATTACTTGTATGTTAGTTTCACCTGATCCCATGACCTGGCCCACAATATATATTCTTCATCTTGATATTTGAACTACCACTGACAATGGAGATGCAATCATCACCTAAAGATCAAGACACAAGATAATCATGTTACACTTTTCTCTCATAAAATTTGAGAAAAAACTGTAAATTGCACCTTGTGAGAAGCAAACTTCTTAATTTCAATGTTTTAGTAGAAGACGCTCAACGCCAGTAGGCAGCCGAGGCCTAGTTAGGGGTTAGGCGAGGCCAATTCAAGAGAATAGCTGGGCAGGCCAGGGATTGTTACAACACTAACTATACATCAATTTCTGATTGCAAGAAAACTCTAAATCTAGCAATAAATTGCGTAGAGACTGGGTAAAATTGTTCATAAGAAAATAGAAAGCACAGCATTGTACTAACAAAATGCAACCTGTTCCGATTTTGCAGTTCTGAAGAACGACGTTGGTTGATTCGGTAATGTGGATTCCATCGGTGTTGGGACTGTCCTCAGGAGCCGAAACTTTTACACCGATCACACGAACTGCGTCAGACCGGCCGATAACAAAATTCATCTGCGGTCCATTTTGGACAGTGAGGCCTTTCACTCTTACAGCTGAACTAGAATCTATAGTTAAGGCCTGTAGGATTCACAAATTGATATCATGGTTTCAGTTTCACATAGTTTTATCGAAATTCGTATTTTTAAGCCAATCAGTAGTCAGCAGAACCTCACCGTTGGAGCTCCTTTACAAGGCTGAGAATGAAAAAGGAAAGGAAAAACAGCAGAAGGTTAGTAAGACTGTTATTTCTTCATCACACTAAGACAAATTCATATTGTCAAGATCTTACATTGGATTTGTTCTTTTTGCAAGAAGCTGCCCACCATTTGCTGCCTGAGCCATCAATAGTTCCTTCCCCTTGGAAAGACACCTTGCTTAAATTGTAGAAGCCAAGCCATATTCGTGGATTCTTGGCATCCCATGTTTTTGGATCGTCTGGCGCTAAAATAGTTCCATCTATCTGCGCGCGCACACACACCATGTTTAAAGAAGTAGATCCAGAGTACAATAGAGTGAAGCTAAGTTTAGTCCAGTGTATACAGTGCCCTCGAGTTCAAACTTGACTCAAACTCAAGTGAACTTATTTTTGTTGAGGTTGAGCTCGATAGGCCCAAGCTGGACTCGACTATGTATATAATTTCAATTGTAAAATCACTTAAATATTACTCTCCCACCCATCCTAAAAAAAGAGTTCGATTTATGCAACTATTTTAGTTATCCAAACATGATTCATTTTTTTGGGATGAAAACTATATTTAAATTACTAGGGCAAACTAATCATAATATAGATCTATTAAGTCACATATTGTTGTGCTCGAGCTTCGAATTGTGATAATCTTTGAGTTGATCGGGGCAGATTATAAAACAACTCGACTCAAATACATCTCTAAAACGATGTGTACACATTCTGACATCGAAGCGATTTCATTATAGCAAAAGGAACAAATATACCTGGATTATTAACTTGTCAGCACAAGGCCCTTTAAATCTGGTAGCGTTTACAAGATAACTACGCCCTTCGGGGACCAGGAACACTGATCTAGGTGTGGAACAAGCTTGTTCCCATGCATCTATAAAGGCCTGAAACATTAACACAAGCGTTTAAAAAAAAATAAAAATTGGTTGACATTTTATTTGTGGAGTAATATTGAATATAAATTAATGTTAGGAAAAAGTCCATTTATGCCGTTCACTTTGATTTTGTTCAATATACAACCTTTAATTTTATGGGTTTTTTCTCCAATTTATGTTTGTTTCGCTGGAATTTCAAACTTATAGAAAATTCCTAATATAGCAGTCGAGTTGTCTATATAACATGTGAAATTATGAGTCACATCAACAAACTTCAGTGAATTCTTGAAAATTCGGCAAGATTAGACAAAATCAAATTATCAAAAGCTAGCAAAATTAAAGAATGTATATTGAACATGGTGAAAGTTAACGAACATAAATTAAAAGCTCCCCGCCAATATTTACCACAACATTTTTTCACCTGAGTATCATCACAGACTCCATCTCCGACCGCACCAAATCCATCCACATTTACTAGCACCTTACTGCTATGATCACTTCTTCCCCAGTCTGTGAACTCAAACCCATGATCATCTCCTTCATCAGGTATCCCGAAGGCCTCGTTTTCCGCAAACTCGTCGGGACTGTCTGCGCTGGTGAGAGACAGAACCAGGAATACCAGAAAGCAAAGAAATGTAAGCTTGTTCATGATTTTAAGGATGCTGCTGCTTCTGTCTTATAATGGCAGATTAGTTTATATGCATGGATAAAAGGATATTAATATGTAAGTATGGATTTATGTATGCAGTCAATGGAATGGATTCTGTAGGGTTATGTGGCTTGGCTTGGCTTGGCTTGAAAGGACATGAAGGTGCTAGCCTCTTTACATGTAATGCCCACACTTGAAGTGCAAGTATATATATTTTCCATGGATCTTGCTTTACTCTTCAATCTACTTCATGAACTTGGTCAAAACTCTGTGTGTGTGTGTGTGTGAGAGAGAGAGAGAGAGAGAGAGAGAGAGAACTGACTGTTAAGATTACATATAATTTGAGTTGCTTTTGAGGGCAAAAGTACTATTAAGCAAAAAAGGGTTTTAGTTGGTCCATAAAAATGAATATTTTTAATAACTTCTCGAGTCTCATAAATATCTCAAACTCATATATCGAAGTCTATGGATTTAAGATGTATTATCCCCTTAAGATTTATGAGTAAAACAATTAACAAAGCAGAAGTTCCTAGATACTATAGGGGTATTTGCAATTGATTGTGCTTTTAAATAAGTGATTCAAATTAATTTTTATATGAAAATCAAAAGTATATATTATTTTAGAATAAAAATAATTTTGATCATAATTTATGAAGTTCAATGTTTGCTAAAATTTATAAGTTTCAGTAATGTATTACAAGAACCCTAAAATCACTTTTAACAAGTTTTAAACAACTATTATTCTTATTCAGAAATCAAAATTTAAAATTTACACACTTTAAAAACACATTTGTTTGAAAAAATATTTTAAATTTAAAAGAGAGTTTGCAAACACCCAGCCTTATAACTTGCAACTTATTAACTTAGAGATATGTACAAATTGTGACTTTCAAATTTATATTTATTTACAAAATAATAAAAAATAATTCTAACCTATGATAGTTTGCTAGAAAAACGCAATAATGAGTTGCTTTTGAAATTAATTAAAGCCTTGTTCAAAGGATTAATGATCATTTTGTGGTTAGCAAGTAGAAACATGCAGTTTTCCAAATGATACGTAGAAGAAAGAATGACAAGCAATGAGATCATGCACTCTTATTTTCTCCATCTATATAATTATTAGGACCCTCAACTCATATACCATGATATCATTATTATGAATCTGGAAATTAATTCTGCTAATTATCTATTTATTATTATTTCGATTTACCCGAAAATGCAATGTTTGTAAAACTTTTATCAGGGCAAAATGGTCATTTCTAAATAATAATGAGGGTACGTGGTAATTTTAACATGATACACATCAGACTCAGAGTGAGAGTTCTTTTTCTTGAGGACTTCTTTTTCCCACTCCATAAACAAAGTGCTTAGGTAGAAGTTGAATGTTCCTTCTCCATTTGAAGATGTTACTTGATTTTAATTTTAAAAATAAATATCTCATTTTAAATTTTAAAATGCCTATCGTATTAATATTATATTTTATTTAAACGGCACAATCATAATGAGACATAATTCATATCATCGCATTAGTTAAATACGTACTAAACTTAATACTAAATAGTAAAATTTGCGGAAGCATAATAAATAAATTCGGACTAAGATACGTTTCGAGGAAGAACTCTCTTCTTTTCCACGAGCAAATCTATTAGAGTAGCATCTTATTTCTCCACTAAATACCGCTAGTCCCCTGAATGAATTTCACCACACATATCCCTACATTGTTAGTTCGAACTAGGCGTATAATTTAGATTGCTATTGAATAAAAATAAAATTGAATACTCTCTTTGAATATCACATTAATAAAACTAAAACTCGATCAAACTAATTAGCGTGGGTTGTCCCCTTTGTATAGAATATATCTTCTTTATTAATGTGTGCATATCTTGAAGACGTTGGTATCTTATTGAGATGTTTCTTGATAATAATAAATATCTTACCTTATTTGATTTGCTAATATCATTAGGATTCTTCCTGGTAGATTTACTTTCGTAATGACATTAGAAATATTTCTTTAATGGACTTGGATTCATATATATTATCTGATACATCTCTACAGAACAATATTCTATGCTCTCGAAATTGTTTAGAGTATTCTAATTATCACATTCTGAAAAACTATCTCCCTAGAAAAATCAGACTTTATTCACATTCATATATATATTTTGTCAAGCACACACACACACACACACACAAGATATATGTTACAAAATTGTCAAAATAAAATCAAACATTTTCAATATTATCATTATTTGTTAATTTCATGGAAAAGAAAAAGAGAGGATTGCATGGCCCAAAGTAGTACTTGGACAGCCCAAGATAACGAATTGCAAGGACTTGGGGCCTATTCCACTTTTCTTTAACCGGCCCACAGTAGCTTATTTGGGCCCTTTATAATAAAAGCCCAACCCATTTAATTAAAACTTTTATTATTTGAACCCCAACGGAGTTAATTTAATTTGACTAACATGATTGGGAAATTTCCGTTCTTACATTAGGGCTTCGTTTTTCTCTGGTTTTCTTTGTAAAATCAAATTTCCGATTTTTTCCCGGTGGGGGTTTCTGATGGCCTCCCTCTTTAAGGTAAATTAGGATTGTTATTTTGTGATTCCATATTTCTTCAGAAGAAATTGAGTAGGCGTTAAATCCATTTTGAATTCCTACATTGTTCTTCAACTTTTCAGTTAATTTAGGTTTTTAGAGAAGAACTTAAGCTGCCTGCTTCTAAGAAATTTGAGTTTGTGTCTTCGAGCCTTTTGCTACAGTGAGTTTCAGAGAGTTGGGGGTTGTTAACTGATGTCTGTTCATGTTTTTTTAAGGATCCGAACAAAATATCCGCGTACAGGGACAGAAAGTTTCCTGGGACGCAGGAAGAATACGATGATGCGCTGCAGAATTCAACCACTGTTTACATAGGAAACATGTCGTTTTATACGACGGAAGAGCAAGTTTATGAGCTGTTTTCGCGGGCGGGAGAGATTAAAAAGATAGTCATGGGTTTGGACAAGAACACCAAAACCCCTTGTGGCTTCTGCTTCGTAATGTAAGATTATAGACTTAGTTTTGGCTCAATTTCCTAGAATTTTTTAGATTATCATTTTAAAGTTGTGGGTATTTTTATTTTATTTTTAGTTATTTATTTATTTATTTATTTTTATCTCCGCTGTAATTAAGTTATGCAACGTTGCCCTTACAAATGTCATTGAAAACTTAATGATGATCCCTCTATAATTTTATTTGAAATTGGGTTGAATTCAGGGGCGAAGCTAGACCATTCACTTTGGGGGTGCTAAATGTACAAATTTTTGTGTAGTAAATATTAGTCAAATAAAAAATAATAATTAGTGAATTTTAGAAAAATTCCTAATGATGCACTAGGAAGCGCACCTGGGGTTGATTAGTTTCATCTTGTTGTAGTTGAGATGTTTAGCTACCAACTAAGAAGGCGGACAGCCTCCTGAAAGCAATATTTGAAGTGTTCAATGCTTATTGGTTTGGGGGGGGGGGGTGTCAATTCTGCTTTGTTTGTTAACTTTTCTCGAGCAGTTTTGTATCATCAGAAGTTTCTTTTGAGCTTGTGTTGTTGCTGTTTGGTGATCACCTTAAGTTGCCGTTGCGTATCATCTCAAAACGAACTAAAGGAAAGCAAAAAAAAAAAAAAAAATTCCGTCATACTCTGATGATGGAGATTTACACATATCAGGTTCTACTCCAGAGAGGATACTGAAGATGCTGTAAAATATATCAGCGGGACTATTCTGGATGATCGCCCTATTCGTGTTGACTTTGACTGGGGTTTTCAAGAAGGCAGGCAATGGGGTCGTGGAAGAAGTGGTGGGCAGGTGATGCTTGTAAACGAACTTTGGCTTCTTGCCTATCCAATGTTTGTTCTAATTCATGTACCATTTGTCAGGTGCGGGATGAATATCGTACAGACTATGATCCAGATATCCTTCTCATGCCAATTCTTTTTAACATTTTTGCTTTTGGATCAGAATCTTTGCTATTATCTACCTCTGTGGTTCTTATTACTTAAAAGTGGTTTCTTGGCCTGGGCTAGATGGATTTGTATTCTGTGACAAGTGTTATATATAGGCCCAAGTATATTGCATTCACAAGCCTGATGCTCTCAGCTGTTAGACTGTGTGGTGGTTGGAGTTTCTTATCATGCATTTCTCTTTAAATGGGAGTTCTGTACAGTTGAAGTTGCTATCTTCTATGTGTAAATCAATGAATGTTCAATTTCCTTAATAAGTCATACGTAGAGGTGGTTATGGTAAATTAGTCCAGAAGGAGTTGGAAGCCCAGAGACAATTAGTGGATTATGGTACTGGATCATTGGGTTCATTTCCACCTGTTATGGCTCCTAACTGTAAGTCACTGAACGACTTAAGCCTTTGTTATATTTCTGCATGTAAATCTGGAAAACTAAGGCTCTTTGCTGAACCTTTTGTGTATTTATTTACTGTGAGTCTTCCATATAAACCTTAAAAAGGCTTTTTATCTTGGTTTGACATTGAATTTATTTTTGAAAAGCATATCTACGCTAAAAAAGCTGAGCATCTTGCTAAACTAACTGAAACAGTTTTATATATTTGTGACACATTAGAGATTTCAACGTGCATTTTGTATATTAGAGCTGAACATTTTAACATTAAGACATTCCACACTGAACTCGAGAGCTAATTTCAAGGGTGTATGTATATGTGTATGCATAGATGTTCCTTCTTGAATTAGTGGTTGAAAACTATTCACAATTCTGTCATATTCGGTGAGACAGTTGATCATATTTTCTAGTACATAATTTTGGTAGCATTTGCTTGGAACTGCTTAATTGCTGCCTTAGAAGTTGATCTTCTACTCTTGTAGATGGTAGACAAGGTGGAAACTATGGTCATGGGGGCTCTAATCGACATGGCAGAGGTATTATCCTCGTTTGTGCTGAATTTGTTTATTTGGTTTGTGGAATTCATTAACAGATGCCTTACTTTTGGAAAGCAGATTACAATCGTAAGCGCCATAGAGAAGATGATCGCCGGGGATCAGATTTCCCAAGGAGAAAGTCAGACTTCGTGTATCGGAGAAACCCAGACAATGATTCTAGACCGGTAAGTTTTTCAACCCTCTCTGGCCTGTATAAATGATTGGTTTTTATAAGGTGTTAAAGAGCTTTTGGGTATTATCTTAATTCTGACTCAAGAACCAAAACATGTTTTGAAGTCCTAATTGTTTTTTCCAATTGAGCATCCAATATTGGTTAGAATTTTGAGGCAGCCCGTTCATATTCCTTGATCTTTCATCCAATAATATGTTTTTCATAATTGAGGAAAGGTAAAAAAATGGGGAATAGAGAGTAGAGGTGGCAATTTTGGCCCTGCCCGAGGTAAGGGCTGGGCTGGACCCCCTATGTGCTGGCCTGAAATAGTTGGGCTTATTGGCACAACCCGCTAGTTTTTGTGGTTCTTTTATGGACTGGGATGGTCTGGGCTAGGGAAATAGCATGTGGAAAGAGTTACGTTCCGGCTTGGTTTGCTCCTGGCATGATGGGCCAGGCTAGGCTGGGCGGCGCAAATTGTCATCATGCGATTCATATTCCAC
The DNA here is from genome assembly GCA_028749325.2 of Caryopteris x clandonensis. Taxonomy (NCBI): domain Eukaryota; kingdom Viridiplantae; phylum Streptophyta; class Magnoliopsida; order Lamiales; family Lamiaceae; genus Caryopteris; species Caryopteris x clandonensis. The sequence goes on from JAPYKT020000012.1 coordinate 590,462, forward strand.
CATTAATTTGCTTTACAGGAAAAAAATCCAAGGTTCAGGGAAAGTGGTGATTCCGATGAGGAGGAGGAGGATGATGATGATCGTAAGCGGCGTTCCTAGGCAATTCCATCGGCCAGTTCATGATTTAGAAGTAGGAGTATGTTCAGCTCTATGCTTTGCTTCAAGAGGTGGTGTTATCACCAGTTGTACAAAGCATTTCTGGTCAAAGTTTTTTTTATTTTTCTTGTAAAACTTTATGTTTGAATATTAAAAAAATTTAAGCTTAAACTTTCCTCGCATTAAATTCATGGGTTTGTAGTTGTGCCTTAAATGTTGTTTGTGGCCATTAATATTTTCTATGTTGAAGATTCAAATTGCAAAAATGGAAATGATTGTTATGGTTGAACACAATTGATTTTTATTTTTATTATATATATCTATATATCTATCTATATGTCTATATATATATATATTCAGGTGGATTTCTTTTGAAGATGCCGTACCAAATGAAATATATTGGATGTAGTGTCTTTGTAAATTAGTCTAATCAAGCTCTCCCTGTCTCATTGCCTATGCAATCATTCCACAAAGTTGGGTATATATTTAATAAAAGTATATGATACATTTCGATCGCTGATATACATGTGAAGATGCTATACCAATATATTGGAGGTAGTATTTTCATAAATTAGCCTAATCGAGCTCGCCCTGTCTCATTGCCACTGTAATCATTCCACAAAGTTGGGTATATATTTAGTAAAAATATGTGATACATTTTGATCGCTCATATATATTTGAAGATGCTATACCAAGTGAAATATATTAGATGTAGTATCTTTGTAAATTAGCATAACCGAGCTCGCCCCTCCTCATTGCCACTGCAATTATTCCACAAAGTTGGATATATTTCTAGTAAAAGTATATGATACATTTTGATCATTGATATATATTTAAAGATGCTATACCATGTGAAATATATTGTATATCATATCTTCGTAAATTAGCTTAACCGTGCTCGCCCCACTTTATTGCCTGCTAGATTTCACCGCCTCAATATTTTATGGAGTGTAGTAGCATGAAGGCCTATGGCCTATGAACTACAGATAGGCTTGAGTTTATTCAAAATAATATTTGTTTTTGAAGCAACAAAATAACATATTTCTTCATAATTTATTTTAAGGGTGAATAATAAATTATCACAATTTTGTTAAAAGAAAAAGAAAATGAAAAAAATAATGATCGAGGTATATTTTTATATTGTAAGATATTTTTTATTTAAAATAATTTTATTAAAAATATATTTTACATAATTATATATTTATATTATTATTTTTATAATAATTTATTACATTATTATATTATAAACGAGAAATACTAATTTCTGACAATAAACGAGTTAATAAAATGGCTTTACCCTTTTAAAAAAAAAGGAGATGGGCCTGATCTGAGTAAATCAGAGTAACAGATGGATTTCCAGATCAGCTTATGTCTGGGCCTTTATTTTATAGGTTCAATAATTATAGGCCCAGAACTAGACCCACCTTAGTATGTCATTTCGCGCCAATTTCGTAATCTCCTCCAAAATACGAAGGAAAAAAACCCCTAATTAAAAAGCCCTATCATTTTTTTGATCCTCAGCAATGGATATGGAAATTGAAAACCCCGGTCAAATGGATATGGAAGAATGCATAACAAATCCAGTTCACAGGGAACCACCGAGGATCTACCGCTTGGATGAGGCGGTGGTCAACAGAATCGCTGCGGGTGAGGTCATCCAACGGCCAGTCTCAGCCGTGAAGGAGCTTGTCGAGAACAGCATTGACGCGGATTCGACCTCCATCTCCGTGTTAGTGAAAGATGGTGGTCTCAAGCTCATCCAAGTCTCTGATGACGGCCACGGAATTCGAGTATTCACTTAGCTTAACACTCTCAAGCGAGTTCTCTTAAAAAGAAAAAAAAAAAAGCTCTTAAGTTTGTGCTTGTGTTCTTGTGTTGTTTCTCTATGTATGTCGTATTATCTATAGTTCTTTTTTTTTTTCATTAATATGAACTTTTGAGTTTTAAAATGTTTATGCTGACACTGGTAAAGTGCATGCTTCGATTTACACCTTGCATGTACATGGTAATTTTTGAGTTTTAGCATTAAATTCGGACTTAAAACTTTGAATTTTGCAATACAATTATCAAAACACTGCGTTTGCTCCTGACGACAAGGACTGGTAATGGCACGTGAAGTCAGATTAGAACAATATAAAAAAGTCAATTAACATATATATATGTGTGTGTGTGTGTGTGTGTGCCCGTGCATTTTTTTTGTTCAATTTTTTTTCTGTAAGTGTAATTCCGTGCTGATTAAATATTTGCTTTGATCTGCATCAACGTCCATAACATCTTATATTGTTATGAGATATAACTTCCATGCTTAAGAAATTGGAGAAAGGAACATATAGAAAGAAAAGGTGATACGTGCCATCTGAGTTTCATCTAATTAAATTTGTAGAAGGCATTTGAATGTGTTAACGGGGATATTATATTTATTGTGACTAAATTAATTGTTTTCTCCTCTTTGTGCTTAGCATGAAGATCTGCCAATATTATGTGAAAGGCATACAACCTCTAAACTGAGTAAATTTGAGGACTTACTGTCTATCAAATCAATGGGATTTAGAGGTGAGGCCTTGGCGAGTATGACCTATGTTGCTCATGTGACAGTCACCACCATTACCAAGGGTCAATTGCATGGCTACAGGTAATGATGCCACACCACCTTCTCTTCTTACATATAGGAAAACCAAAGTAGCCAGCATAATTATTATCATGTATACCCTCCTTGCAAAGGCATTCTTGAATGCATTGTTTAGGCGAGTACTGCTGTTTAGGTAACTTCTGCCATCTAAATATCCATTTTCTCTTTAGTTATTCTGTCATTGTAACATCTTGCTTTATGAAATGGTATGTATATCTTTTATCCATACTCTGTTGAACTCCTTTTCTTCTCTTCTTTTGGTTTCTTTATTATTTTGTTTATCATATATTATTACTTGTAGTTACTCCTATTTTCAAAGATTTGAAAATTTATGCAAGATCTCTATTTCTGTGTAAGATTTGAAACCCTTGGCAATATTTTGTTTCTTTTGTTTTGAATTTTTTTTTCCTTTCTTTACTTTACAGTAGCAGATGCATGTAATTTACCATGCTTGTAAACATAAATGTGAAATTTTTGTGCACACTTATTTGCTAGGGCAACTTATAAAGATGGTATCATGGAACAAGAACCTAAAGCATGCGCAGCTGTTAAAGGTACTCAAATCATGGTATGAATCTATCTTGATGCCGTTCTTTACTAATTTTCTGAGTGGTGAAGCAGATTTCACTTCCATACAAAGTGACAGTCTTCCTTAAAATAGATACTTTGACTACTTATTCTTTTTGTTGTATTTTCTCTGTTGCTACATTTCTGATTGCTTAGTGAAAGAGCTATCCTTGTCATTTTTTGATTCCATTTATAACTTACAATCTTTTCATTAATGTCCATTGCTTTTCCATGAATATCTCCTCGGCAGATCGAAAATTTGTTTTATAACATGAGTGCTCGGAGGAAAACACTTCAGAATTCGGCTGACGACTATCCCAAAATAGTTGATTTAATCTGTAGGTTGGCCATCCATCACACAAGTGTGAACTTCTCCTGCCGAAAGGTTTGTCCATTTACAAGGTTCACTTCTTTTCTATCTATTTCTGCATAACACATGAATTTAGTGTACATGTTTCTGTTAGCATGGGGCTTCCAGGGCAGATGTTCACTCTGTTGCTACATCCTCAAGACTTGATGCAATCAGATCTGTCTATGGCGTATCTGTTGCCCAAAATCTTATCAAGATAGAAGCTTCTGATGATGATCCCTCAAGCTCAATTTATGAAATGGATGGTTTTATTTCGAATTCAAATTACATTGCAAAGAAGATAACAATGGTGCTTTTCATTAATGGTAGATATTTTCTCCCTGATACTTGGATAGTTAATGATATGATCCTCTATATGCTTGTCCAGGTTAATGCCCTCCATATTTCTTAAAGTCTTTTGTGCTGTTTGTGGATCAGAATGTAATGGTGTAGTTGCTTCTTTAGGTGTTCAAAAGAATTATACACTTGATGTGTGTATACACAGCATTTAGTATCTTAGCATATCCTCAAACTTATTCTGCTTCTTGTTTTCTTGGAACTTGAAGCACTTAATCCTCCTAGAAAATACTTCCAAAAATTCTTACTTTGTCAAATGGTGAAGTTTTGGTTTCACATCTTTTCCTTACATTACGTTCTCTATTTCAGATAGACTAGTGGAATGTGGTGCTCTAAAGAGGGCAATCGAAATTGTTTATGCCGCAACATTGCCAAAGGCATCCAAACCTTTCATCTACATGTCGATTAAATTGCCACCTGAGCACATTGATGTGAATGTACACCCAACAAAGAGAGAGGTGCATATAAAGCTTTAATAAGTGAGAACTCCCATTGATTCACTCTATATTAAGTATTAATTCTGCTTTTATACGCCCAGGTAAGCCTCCTGAATCAAGAAATTATAATTGAGAAGATACAATCTGCTATAGAGTCAAAGTTGAGGAACTCCAATGAATCGCGAACATTTCAAGGACAGGTGTTGTGAACGAATAAATGACTTCAACTTGATTTTTCGTCTCTCCATTTAATAATATTTGAACTTTCAGATAGGATTTTGGTGCTGGAAGAAAGTTGTTTTATGAATGTTTAGAACTGAATCTGCTCTCACGTGTCTGAAATGCAACTTTTAAAATGACTTGACTTAATGTATTCGAAGTTTGAGCACACTGTTCATTTTGCTACTTGTTGATACAAATTGTCCTAATTTTCATGTTCCATTTCCCCCCTTTTCCTGAGGCAGAGAATGGATCTCTCAGCTGTTTCTAGTTCTGTGAGCAAAGATACCCAAAACCATCCCTCATCTTCTGGTATACTAAACCTTGCTCTTCTTCGCCTTTGTGCATCACTGGACTGTGTTGGATTATTTTTACATTTGTTCGTTATTGGATTTTGATTTTGAAATCTTTAATCTTCATATGCAAACTTCTTAGGAACAAAGTCACAGAAAGTTCCAGTGCACAAAATGGTACGGACAGATTCCCAGGATCCTGCAGGAAGGTTGCATGCATACTTGCAGGTTAAGCAGTGTAGTCAACTGCAAGGAAGTTCTTCCCTGGCCTCTGTAAGGTAGAATACATCTAGTCCTTGTGTATCCACATTGAAACCTGTTGAAAGGAATCATATATAATTATTATGAGGCAGAAAATAACCGACCATATCATAAGCAAAGTGCTGGATGCATGAGAAACAATGGTTGATTCTTGGCTTTTACCATGAACTCATTTCTTGCCTATAAATTCTTGTTAAGCTATTGGTTTGCATACGATTAATGTGTGATAGGCTTTTTTAAGTATCTCACCCTGTTATCGTTGTTAGTATGATGATTATGATCACTTTTACATGTTAATTTCAAGGAAAATGTCAGAAGAAGTCTACAGGCCAGTGGTTATACGATTACTCATATTTGCATCATTGCTTCTTTTTTAAATGTAGGTCTTCAATCAGACAAAGGAGGAACCCCAGGGAAACTGCAGACCTTACTAGCGTTCAGGAACTTATCCGAGAGATCGACTCTATTTGCCATCCTGGTAAACTAGTGTCCTAGCTAATCATTAATCTATTTCACCAAACTTGTGAATGGCATATATTGACTCGTGTTCTCATAGAGTTGCTGGAGATTGTCGGGAACTGCTCATACATAGGGATGGCAGATGATGTTTTTGCTCTGCTGCAGCACAACACCCATCTTTATCTAGCTAATGTGGTCAACTTGAGGTCATTTATTTCCTTTCCCTATTTGTTTTTAAGGGCAATTTATTGATGTGAACTTGCTAAAAACCGAAAAATGTGCTGTTTTAATTTCATTAGTAATTGTAGGCTATGATTGTATAACATTGTACATGGCTATCCTTTTCCTTTCCATGTTTAAATCTTTTGATTTTGAATATAGAAAAAATGAGTTGAAGAAAACTACTATGTAACATGGTTGGCATTTTAGCCAACATCTACATGTAAAGTGTCCTGATGGCTGAACAGCTTTGTCATATTCTCTTACTGGTCATTAAAGTGAGCACCTATATTCTTTGATGTCTTGACAGCAAAGAGCTTATGTATCAGCAAGTTTTACGGCGATTTGCGCATTTTAGCGCAATTCAATTGAGTGATCCTGCTCCATTGCCAGAATTAATAATGCTAGCATTGAAAGAGGAGGATTTGGATCCTGAAGCCAATGAAAATGATGAACTGAAAGAAAAGATTGCGGAGGTATTTTTTTTAATGCTAGTAACTAATTCGAGAATGTATAATTGTTGCTCACATGATTTTGATTCAATTGATCCTGACTTATTTCACACTCATTTCTGGTTTTGATCATCCCAGGAAGGTCTTTTTGTAGTCCTTTTATTTGTCTCGTTACATTTCTTTGCTTGACCTAATTACTTATTCCTTCCAATATAGGATATATTGAAGTACTTAAAAGGGAAAGTCCGTTGCCTCAGTGAATGGAAGAATGGCTTGTGTATAATAAACAAAATTCACTTAATTCACTTCAAGTGGTATGCCATGCTCTAAAAAACCATTCAGCTTGATGAAAGTCAATAAAACATAATGAAATACTGACATGCACTTTGCGCATATGTTCATATAATTTTTCAAGTTACAATTTGTAAGAAAATTAAACATTTTGTTTGTAACTGATTATGATGACATGTCTAGTCACACTATCATTCTGCACAAGACCCTTTTAAGCAGTGTTCCATTAATTGGAGAAAACAAGAGGGAAAACTTTATATGTTGGCCTATTCATCTTTCACTCTGGAGTTCCTTTATGAGCTGCTGTTTTCTCTGCAGCTGTCATAAAAGTGGACTTAAATGGTGTGCCGCACAATGAGGTGCTAAGAGTTTAGCATCAACATTGTAAACTGGCTTCATCTGTCATTAATCTTGGAGGTAGATGTGCAACCGGGATTAGGGGATTTATGTTGCAACTGAGCAGTACACAATTTGTGCAAGAAAATATGCCTTCGAGCCTTTCATTTATTATGTTTAAGATGTGTCATAGGATACTGTTCCTTTCGAGCTCTTCCATTTACCTTTAGATATGAAGAGAAACTGTCTTTGGGTTAATTTCTTGTATGGTCAACTGGTCCTTCTTATACGTACTGAAGTCTTGTTTCTCATTGCTAGATGAATACAGAAGTGATCAAGCAGAAAACTGAGATGCTGGAGGAGTATTTTGGTGTTCATATTGATGCAAATGGTAATTTGTCACGGTTACCCATTGTGCTTGACCAATACACACCTGACATGGATCGTGTTCCAGAGTTTGTACTTTGTTTGGGCAATGATGTAAGCCCCTTTAAAATTATTTCCTTTTCATGATATTACCCACATCTTATATTATCTCCTCCTGATGTTTGACCATGCTGATTTTGGATTGGCTCATGGTAAATAGACATTCTGATGTTAATTACCTGGTTTTAGGTTTGCAGATCTGCTCTGCCTTGACCTTTTATCTACCCTCCACATTCTCTCTCTCTCTCTCTAATAAATAAATAAATCATACATGTTTTCGTCGAGTGAAACCTATATGGATCCATGGGAACTACAGAGCATCCAGTTTTAGCTTCACTACCTCTGGGTCATGCGTCCTCATTTTATCTCAAGGCTGAAGCTCTGCAAAAATTAAAGTTTCCCCTACTTTCAAGAGCTGTCTAATGAACCAAATAACTGTCTAGTCCTAACAGCATAACAATTAATCCACCTAGTGATCTGGAAGCCTTCCTAGTTAGTGAATCCAGTGTGCTGATCTGGTTGAGTATTATCTTTCATGAGTTTTTCTCGTCTGATGTCTGTAGATAAGTGCAGTTTGATAACTGGAAGGAATCCTAATTATGGCACTAGATACTGATTCTCAGTTCATTACTAGAATTTCTTTTGATGGTGTGATATTGAAGCTTCATATATCAGAATTCAGTCGTGTTGCGACTTAATGATATTTCCTCTCTTTCAGGTAAATTGGGATGATGAAAAAGTTTGTTTTCAAACAATTGCTGCAGCTATTGGAAACTTCTATGCTTTTCATCCACCATTGTTACCTAATCCATCAGGCGAGGGCTTGCAATTCTACAAGAGAGTGTCTTCTGAGGATCCTGAGCAAGGAGATGCCTCAAAAATGGCTGGTAAGATTACTGCTTTAAAAAATGCATATAATATTTGGCTTTAGTCTATCAACCTTTGTATTTTTAAAGAAATAAGCAACTAGGTTTTAAGATTATGGTATATTGTAATTATAATTTTCTCAATTTTTTTGTCTGGTTCTTATTTTGATTCCAATAGGTACTAATATACGTGTTATTGCTAACCAGAGGATGCAACAGAGGAAGCAATGGATCATGAACTACTTTTGGAGGCTGAAAATGCTTGGTCACATCGTGAATGGTCAATTCAGCACGTTTTGTTCCCCTCCATGAGACTCTTTCTGAAGCCTCCTACTTCAATGGCTACGAATGGAACATTCATCAAGGTATTAGAGCTTGTGAATCTATTTTTCTTTGTTTTTTCTTTGATCAGCAATTGCTGCTAATAGTTTTAAGATCAACTTATGCAACCTCCTACAGGTATAAATCGGGTTGGGGTTGTGTTCCTAGTACCTAAGTGATCACATCCAAATATATGCGGTTAAAACTTATGATGTGCGCCTATCCACTTTATATCGTGTTTTCCAAGTGCAGATTTCAACATAATTTTTTTTTTTTAATTTCCAGGTAGCTTCATTGGAGAAACTCTACAAAATATTTGAGAGATGCTAATTGGAGTAGTTGTCCTATAGAAAGGTTGCCTTTCTTGATTTGTCTCTTTTTGTTTGTAATATTAGCATATCATCTTTTGCTGTTAAATCTATGATGTACATGTGCTACTATTTTGAGATGAACAAACATGCAAGAGTTATGCTTTATTGCTTACCATTCGAGCATTTTATTTTGACTTCCCTCTTACGCACGAAATCTTACATTTCATTTCACCAATGTTGCTTCGGTAAAAAGATTCAGGATTCAATTAATTGGAAGCGAGGCCTTTCTCTTATTGAGAGAAACACTCCCCTCTCTCTAGGAAAAAAAAAAAAAAGGAACCTGTAGAATCCCTTTCCCCTCCCCTTCCCCTTAGGCTGCCGCCCACCCCTGCCCCCCTCTCCACCTCGGCGGGAACCTACCTCCCTCATTCTCCCTTTCTGATGTCCAATGATGGCTTGTTAATTGCTATATGCATTTGCCTTTTTTCTTGGCGTTGTGGATGGTGGTTATTTGGTGCTGCTTGTCTATTGTGGCAACGTCAGTTTTCTTAGCAGAGGCAACGGCAGTTGCTTGTCTGTTTCTGGTGCATGCGCTGGGGCCCACAGCGGGAGAAGAGGGAGGGGATGTGGGGATGGGATGATGGTGGTGGATCCAGCGGCTTTGGAGGAGGAGAGGTGACTGTTTTTCCCTTTTTGTGCAGTCGTCTCTGTTTTGTATTTTTTGTACTTTAATCCTTGGTTTGAGGTTGATTCATGCGGAAATTGAATTTAGCGTTAGGGTGTTTGCATCAATGCTTGCTAAATTAGGTGTTTTGTTATGATTTTTCTTTGGCTTTGTCTTGGTTTATATTTTTCTAATTTATTGATATTTTTGTCTTTCCTGTGTAGGATTGTTTTTTTCTCAATTTTGGAAGCATATTCTTTTTGAATTTGTTGATCGAAGTTATCAGTTTTTATTTGAATTATTTTGATTGTTCAAATGAACCATTTTAGCCGATTGACTACGAGATGTACTCTTTTGTTCAAATAATATAAAATTTTAAAAAATACCAATATTACTTTTGTAGATAGATACAAGATATTGAAGCGATGTAAGGAATAAAAAATGGGAAGGGTCCATTGTATATGTATGTGCGATCGCCACAGAATCTGGGGCTACTGACTATTAGTGACTAATAATACTTAAAAAATTAAATGATTAGGATCCTTATGTTGGGAGAATAAGAATCCCATAATGAATTCACCTACCGAGTACCGACTAACATGCAGCTCTATCATTGATGCCTTCCAAGGAGACGCATGCTTCATCCAATCTGGTCCCTCCAATTTTTTAAATAATAAAATAAAATAAAAGTCATTTTGTATAATAAGAATATTCATATTAATTAAAATAAAGTTAAACTGTTTGATTAGAGAATGAGGAAGTATTAATTTGACCAAACTACAAAATCTTTTTTGAAGTTATGCTAATTGGATCACGGGGAAAAAAGTTATTCTATAAAAAATATGTTATAAAAGTATTTTGTTGTTAAAAAAAGTCATGTTTTAAAAGTTAATGTTTTATTTTATTGTTATGTAAAAGATTTAATTTTTTATTTTATAATAAACTATATATGCTTGAATACATCAAATCAATGAATAAATAAAATTCTATAAATACAAATTTATGATTTTTTGAAAGTCTACCTTTATTAAATTGATTAAAAAGTAAAAAGTTTGTACTTTTGAGAAAGTTTTTTTTCCTTTTTAGAACAAAATGAGTAAATGAAAAGCAATTAGGTTAAGAATAAAAAGTTGGAATTATATCTTTTCTTTTTTTTTTTAGCTTTTTTTGTCTTTTTTTGTTTTGTTTGTTTTTGTTTTTTGTTTTTTTGTTTTCTTTTTTTTTTTTTGAGAGTTCAAAGTATTCATGTTATTGCCCACAACATAACTACTTCCCTTTTGACCAAAGGGTACATCATCATAATAACTGGAAAGTTAACAAAATGGTCAGTTCAACTTAATCAACTATGGATCACATTTTTAAGCTTAGATGATATTTTTCATTTATTTCAAAATAATTGTCTATCAAAGAACATAAAAGTTTTGTTGATACATTAATAATTAATTAACTAACAATATTCTGAATTAATTTCTTTGCCCCTTTCTCTCTCTGTCTCTCTCTCTCTCATAATTGTTCTATTACCCTAAATAAATAATAAATAAATAAAAGTTAGAACAAAGTAAGGAAAAAAAATTAAATCCATATTTAAATTGTTACATTGAGCCTTAAAAAGATAATTATTTTAGCTTGAAGGAAATATATATTAAGCATATCTAGATTACAAACCATTGACTCTCTAAAGATATACTTTCCTTTTAAGATTTGATTATAGAGAAAGTTTGAATTATAGAAAAAAAAATATATGCTCCAGTATTTTAATTAGAGATACAAGACCAGAGAGATAGAGAGAGACGGTAAAACCGTACAAGAACTGAACAAGCAAGAACCATGGGTAGAAAGTAGAAACTGAAAAGAAGGAGAAACAACCATAAGTGAGAGTCAGTGCAGAGAGAACAAACGTGGAAAAGTTTTATAATAAATTTGTTGTTTTTCAAAAAATAATTAAATTTGCTTACATTTGCAATTGAGCTGGTTTTGTTGTTTGTTCCCACCCAGTTTCTTCGTCTACAATTGTTACCACAGCTCTCTTTCAGTCTTCTCTCACCCTTCGAATGCTATTCCTTTCCATCTCCAGATCCCACAGTTATTTTGATAAATTCTCAAGATAATAAAATCTGGGCTTTCTTAAAAATACGGTTTTGTTTCTTGGTAAAATATGGGGAATAAATTCATTTGCATGAGTAAGAAGGATATCAAGAATGGTGGGATTGGATCAAAAAGCAAAAGGGGTTCAGTTTCCAAGAGAAGGAGCTCAATGGAAGAAGAATTATTACACAGACAAGCTCTAGCCATGGCAATTCAGCAGCATCAGCTTTCTCAAAGATTTGATAATGGTTCCATGTCTCGCCGTATTGGATCCACCTCCTCCCGATGCCGCGCCGCTAGTTTATCTGAACCTTTTTCCAGTACTATTAATACTAAACAGGTGAAGCTTCTAGACTTTATTTCTGCTTCTTTTAATTGTTTAGACAAAATTTCTTTTTAGCTTTGCCTGGTATGTGTTTGTTTAAATGATTTGCTGGGGTATTTGTTTGTGATTTTGTGCTTCTTGTGTGTGTGTGTGTGGATGAATGATCAGGATCTAAGAGGAAAAGTGCTGGGTTCTTGATGTTATATGCTGCTTTATATTTATTTATTTTTGTTTGTGAAATGTGTTGATTACTTTATTAGCTAGTGCTCTCAGTTGAAAAAAAGTATGATCAAGCTTATATGATTCTGCAAAAAGGTGTTGGATAAAGTTTTCTTGGACTTTTGTTTGGGAAAGAAAATAAGGCTCTTCCTTTTAGACCCTTTTATTTATTATTTATTAAGAGACTCTTATTTTAAACTTGAGGAGATAGAAGCAGAGAATAGTTTGTTTGTTGGATTGGTTTAGAATCAAAGAACATAAAAGCAAACAAGTATCCTTGTTCATCTCTCTGTCTCTCTCTCTCTCTCTCACACACACACACACACATACACAAACAAATAAAATCTGGTTGACGATTCACCATAAGAGGCCTTTTCTCCAAATATTTTGATAATCCGAACATGCTTTTTTTTTTTTTTTTTCTGGGCATTATGTATAGGAAAGTATTTTGTGAAAGCAAGGGTTTGAGAAGGAAATGAAACAGGAGGATTCGATTGTTCTGATTCCTCAAAGGAAGTGTTGAGCAAGATCCTTTTTTTACTTTTTATTTTTTAAATATGGATTTCATGATAGGTAGCTTTGCAGGCGCAGAGGCTTCTATATACGTGGGTTTTTGTGCGTGTGCAATGTGTACAACTATCATATTTAGTTAGTTAGAAAGGAGCTCTGAATTTAGATTTGTAATGTAATCATTCCTGACAAGCCTCTAATGTAAGCATCCCACCTGCACCCCAATTGGCTCAATGTGAAATCAGAACTTGAACAAATGGATCGTAAGTATTTGATACATTAACCAGTCACATAAATATTATATGTAAGTGTCCCCTGTTATATAAGGTAAATATCTGTTACAGTTGCCAGAATTCTTGGAGAATATCAAAACAAAGAAATTTGTTTTGGTTCATGGTGAAGGATTTGGAGCTTGGTGTTGGTATAAAACGATGGCGCTGCTTGAAGAATCTGGACTGAATCCAATAGCCTTAGATCTAGCTGGGTCTGGTATCAATCAAACAGATACAAATAATCTCACAACACTAGCAGAATACTCAAAGCCACTAATCGATTTTCTGGAGAAACTACCTGAGGATGAGAAGGCAAGAAATGTAAAATATTAGCATCAATTTATTTCTAAATACATTTTGGCTGCAGTCTCTTGGCATTATTTTGGATGAGTGTTTTGATAGAGTGTCCTTGCAGGTGATATTGGTAGGTCACAGTAGTGGCGGTGCTTGCATCTCGTACGCATTAGAGCATTTCCCGCACAAGATATCTAAAGCCATATACCTCTGTGCTACCATGATTTCTGATGGGCAAAGACCCTTTGATGTGTTTTCTGAAGAGGTATATTCTAAAGTTGAACTGTTTTAAAACTTTACCTCTTTAAGAAGTATTTCTAACATTTCGTAACCATTATGTCAGATTCATTCTCCAAAAATGAAAAAACAGTCATCGTTCATTAGGTTATTATAATTGTTCTTTTTCATGCTATTCTTTGAGGATAGAGTGTCTACCAATGAGAATTATAGTTAAATTCCAGTAATAGGATTCTATTTTCTTCACAATAAAAGATATTATTATCTTGCAGCTTGGTTCTGCAGAAATTTTCTCGCCAGAATCGCAGTCTCTAATTTATGGAAATGGTAAAGACAATCCTCCAACAGGATTCATGTTTGAGAAGCAGCATTTGCAGGGGTTATATTTCAATCAATCTCCATCGAAGGTATTCAATACATTACTTTAAGCTGTTGTTTTTGCAAGCTTTTCTAAATAAACAGAATTATAGGTTTCTCGGATTTCTGGATGTTTTTGTATTCGTACATATCACTGTTCTTTCAATTCAGACAAAAAATTAAATGATGTTTATAAATACTCATGCTGCAGGTATACTTGAAATGCATGCTTAATAGTCCCTCCGTCCCCAAAAAAAATCATGTTTGAGCAATGTACAACTTTTTATTTTTGGTCAGTTAATGAAAGTATAGCTTCTTATATGCCATAAATTTTCACAAAAGAAAGTTTTGGAAACTGAACTTTTTTTTTTTTTTTGGGATGGTTGGAGTATTAAACATAGGTTTAATTGAAGACACCATGTTTTTCCTTAAAACTTAAGTCTCCTAATTTGTCAGCATATATTGAAGGGATAATTACAATAACTGCTCTTAGGCTTGGCCTAATTACGCGCATGCGCACACACAAATAGGGAAAATGAGAAGGAAAAGCCAATGATGTTTGATTTCTTATAGATACCCCCCTTAGAGAGTTGAGTATTACACAGTCCGCAGAGGGGTGTTTTGTATTTTTCTTACACACCTCCCTCAGTTGGTGCAATTTGCAATGAGAAAACATTGGTGGTTTTTTCCTTTTAGGCTAAACCTCAAAGGTAGTTCTGCAATCATCCTTATAGAATTGAAGTATGTGGTACATATGAAAAAGTCCTCCGACTCATTCTGTTTTACCAGTAACATAAATCTATTATCTTGTTTCAGGATGTTGCTTTAGCAAAGGTGTCCATGAGACCTATCCCTCTCCGTCCCATGATGGAAACACTGTCTTTATCATCTGAGAAATATGGCACCGGGAGACGATTCTACATTCAATCATTGGATGATCATGCCCTTTCACCAGATATCCAAGAAAAGCTTGTGAGAGAAAACCCACCTGAAGGAGTTTTCAAGATCAAAGGTAGTGATCATTGCCCTTTCTTCTCAAAGCCTCAGTCATTACACAAGATTTTGCTTGAAATAGCTCAAATTCCTTAGAAAAATATTTCATTCTAAGAAAGATTTCAAGGGATTATTTGCAGTAGTTAGTGTGTATAATATTGATATATACATGTAAGAAATCTGTTTATTTCATATAGAAAATGATTTTTGTTTTATTATTCAAGACCTTTTCCAATTCAATTCTTTTCAGTTTCTTTTATTGTTTTGATTGTAGTGGATGAGTGATGAGAAAAATGATTAGTAAGCGATGGATTGTGTGATAACATAGGTTGAATATTGATTTCCATTAGTTTTGATGGACAATTAACGGTTGGTGACTAATGTTGGTTAAAAATGTAAACATCAACGGCTAAAATTGACGAGGAGTGAACAGTAGTACTGCACATGAAACCCGGGTATAATTGGGTGACTAAAATTCGAAATATTCCCATAAAGTAGATACAATTTTCATTTCCAAATGGTATAAAATGCTAACGGTGTATTTGGGATATAGAACCAAATAACCCTTAGCAGCCATAGCCACTGCCACAGCAAGCTGGAATTATCACAGTTCCTATATAACCAGTGCTCATCATCTTTAAAAATACAGATTCCAAAAGCAATTTAAAACAAGAATGTTATATCATTAAGAAGTATCATTTAAAACGATTTCTTGTTCGTCCTCTTTAACTTTCTCTTGCATTGTCTCAAGAAAGCTTATCATGCTTTCAAATCCTTTGTCATCTGTATGTAAGAAGAATGATAAAAATATCAGCCGACTTAATCTGTCTTACTGCAAAAAATATAGTCAAAATCAAGGTTTGATCGTTACCAAATCTTGGTATCGTGTGGCCCTTAGGATGACGAATCACCACAGGATCTACATATGAGTCGAGCAGTTCGGTCCCATATTGCTTCAAGAAATCTTGCTCCCCTGTTATATCAAACGATTAGTAATTTCGTAACATCAAATGGTAGCATGCAACCAATCTTCACTGTTGAAAAAATTTCTGTCACCCCCAACTAACCCTATCTACAGTATCTGGTGCCTAGCGCCATTTACAATACCAAGCTGTGTAATTAATAAATTTCTCCTACCCTGTAAAAGAAGCTCCTCATAGAGTAGGGCTATGATCTAGTAATTACAGTGCACAAAGAAGTGTCACTTGCTATAGACCTACATGTGATAACATTAGGCATTTAAAGTGGAAATAGATATTTAAAATCATAGAAACAGGGGGAAAAAATGAAATGAAAAAAAATGAACCAGCCACTAAAATAGATCCCCTATAATTTCAATCTCAGAAGACAATGTTAGAAAATTAACTAAAGTTAGGACAGCATAATTGTGAGCAAACATTAGAAATCACAAAGTTTATGTTGGAATTTGCCACTGCAAAATCTTTGTAAGACATCGTTGAGGAGGATACTAACCCCGTTGTAAAAGTTCATCTTCGAAAGGAGCCCTTAAAAACGGCTTCCTTGAGATACATGAATTTTGACCGTATAACCACATCGGCCAACTTGTGCTTGGAACTAAACTATAATAGAGTGGTCGGTTTGAGATCTTCTAGGAATATTTTTGGCCTTTTTTAGAAAAAATTGTATAATTTTAACTAATTTAAAAAAGAAAATACAAAGGATATGTTGGGAAGTACCTAAGAAATGAACAGAAGGGCACTGAATAGGTGAAGAATAAGCCTTGGCAGCCACTAATTGATCTCTGAATTTCCCACCACTTATTATTACAACAACTTTTATCTTTGGTACTCTTGTAAGAGCCACACCCTACAACGGCAAACCATCATTAAAATATCAGTAACTTTTTTTTTTTTTTTTCATAAATACTCTAATAAAAAGGTTTAAAAAAAAAAGTCGAAACAAAGGAATCGCGGCTTACATTTGCTTGTAATCCAGGCAATGCAGCCGATAAAAATGCGCCCTGATTTATATAAATTCAAAACAAGTAGATTATATAAGACATATTGGAACAAAGCTGGCAAAATTGGTTGAGCCTGAAAAAAAAAGCTTCGACTATGCCTTTATTTTAATGAGTTGAAAACCAGCCAACCCGTTTTGCTGCCAAGCTAACTTACTGGGGCCCGACCTGCTCGGGTTGGCAGCCCCAAACCAAGCCCTATATTTAAGTTCTATGAAAGGAAATAGAAATTGTGTGAAGTTGAATTCACCCAACTAAACCATCTAATGACAGAACATACTGAATTCAAATTGCAGTATGATTCTTGCTTGCCAATTCATGCAACTGAGACTTGCATGCAATAATTATGAAACTACAAACTGATCTTTTTTTTTTTTTTTTTTTTGTGCAGATAAGTAATACTCTTTTCATTCTAAAAAAAAGAAGAAGTATATTTTATAAAAATATGCACCTAGACTTCTTCTATTTATTAATTTTACTTATTCGATCATACAATTTGTTTGTGAAAAAAATAAAAATCAGTCTTTCTTTTCAACTAATAAAACGAAAACTTTTGAATCATGACTTAAAAAAAAAAAATTGAAATAGCATTTTTATTTAACAGAAGGAGTACTTTTATTATTGTTTTTTTAATTCTGTTTTACCAGATTAGTGTATTGCACTGGTTATTTAGAATAAATAAATAAAATATCAAGATTCAGTATGAACAAACATACCTGAGAAACCAAGAAGACCATCAAATGGACCATGTTTTATCATGCAATTTTCTATGTAAGCAAGGCACTCATCAAAATTCTGATATTCAGTCGCTTCCTGAATTCATTCAAGGAAAGTCAAAATGAAGGATTTTTTATTTATTTATCTCTCTCTCTCTCTCTATATATATATATATATAACCAAAACACCTCAAAATCAGCAAATGGTAACATAATTGACATAAAAAATAATTAATTAAAGAGAAGGGGTATATATATATATATATAACCAAAACACCTCAAAATCAGCAAATGGTAACATAAAAAAACATAAAAAATAATTAATTAAAGAGAAGGGGAAGATATTCAGACCTTGTTGAACTGGAACCATTCATAGTATGGAGGATCAAAAATCCCCTCAACATCAGATTTTCCGTGGCATGGAAAAGGGGCGTCCACGAAAACTAGATCCAGTTTTTGCAGCACAGATTCCGGCCATTTTCCGGTGACTTGTTTCTTGATGATCTCGCCGCTCGTTCGGAATCCATGAAGGCACAACAACCTCACTTTTTTCTCTCTCCTCATTTCTCTCACTTCACTACTGTCCATTGTTGTGTTTTTGTTGAATAACCCTGCATTTCTGCGCCCCCGCCAATCTCCAATAGTCTGTAAAGGTTTCTTTTGGGGTCATATATATATATATATATATATGGTAAATTGCAACAAGACCTCTGTAATTTCATAATTTTGCACAAAGAACCCGTATGATTTTATCTAAAACCTCTTCTCATTGTTTGAATAATTCAGCAAATATATTCTTTTAAATTAATGGGCTTCATATTTTTTCAATTTTGTGGATTATTCTTCTCTTATATAAGTATACATATATAAATTATGAGAGAGTGATCTTTTTTTCTTTTTAATCTCTAGCAACATTAAAAAGTTTTTAATTCAAATTAAAAAAATCGCCGAATTTCACTCCAATTAATGTTAGTTTGCTTTGTCCCATGACTTCTATATCATTGTGCCATTTCGTTAGAAGTTGAGTTTTTCGTTGCGCGTTCATAGACGTTGAAGGAAGGCAGAACAAGCTTGCATCAATCTATTTTAAAAATGAAAGATGTGAATTTTTTTTCAAAGTTTGGTTAATGATTCTGAATCAAGAAATGTATGGCTAAATGGAAAGTGAAATTAGGTTCATTTGATTGGATCTGCAAAGTTGAAGGCAATATTTTCTTTTTCAAATTTCTCACACCAACAAATTTCTAATTTAAAATTAAAAATCGTCAAATTCCACTCCAATTTATGTTATTTTGCTTTGTACCATGACTTCTACATCATTATGTCATATCATTTAAAGTTGAGCTTCTTGTTGTGCGTTTATAAAGATTGGAGGAAGCGGACCAAACTTACATCAATCTATTTTAGAAATGAACGTATGACCTCTTTTTCCTTCGAAGTTTGGTTAATTTACGAATCAAGAGATTTATAGCTAAATGAAAAGAGAAATAAGGTTTGATCTTAAAGAGATCAATACAAATTTTCAAGGGATGTGCTTTGAATTGCCATTTTCCGTACCTCCCTACCAAACTTGCCCTAAAGATAAAATTAGTTTGGAAGGTGACGGTTCCCATTAGAACTATATATACTTCTATGTATATAGATAAAATAGTCTCATTGTTCCAAAAGAAAATTCATATTTTTATTAAATTTCATATTTAATGAAAATGTAACTCTTTTTGGAGCGGGGGAAGAGTATTAGATTATATATAGAGATGTAAGTATGGAATTTTAGGCATAGAGATGTTTTTGCTTTTGGGTAAGAAAAATTAAAATAAAACGCATAATTTGATTAGAACCTAAATCAAATAAATATGATTTATTCATTTCGAAACCGCAGAACCAAACAAGCCCTTAACTGCCACCACAGCCACAGCCAAGCCGGTTCAGCTCATATATTGGTAAGCCAACTACAAATGAAACTTCAATCTTCTATCCTTTCTACCCTTTCAACATCCTGCTGCACCCTTTCAAGAAAGCTTAGCATGCTTGCCAAACCTTTTTCATCTGCACAATCAAGACAGACAACATGTGAATCGACTCAAATCTGTTGCGATTCGAACATAACCAATTTGGAACTGAAAATCAAGGTTAGATCGTTACCAAATCTTGGTATTGTGTGGCCCTTAGGATGGTGAATCACCACTGGATCTATGTATGAGTCCAGGAGCTCGGTCCCATATTGCTTCAAGAAATCTTGCTCCCCTGTTCAATGAGGGGATTCATAGAGCAGAAAAAACGAGCATTAGATGAAAAATCAATAATTGGTAGCATCAGACCAAGTTAGGTTCAAACATATTTTCCTACCCTGAAAATAAGCATAGAGCTGCCAAATCCTATGATCTAGGAAACATTAGGATGCAAGTTTTAATACTCCGGGTAGAAAAATCTGGTTGAGATAATGCAAATCCTACACTAGGTGGCAGATTGGGTCCTGGCGCCTAGGCTGCACGATCTTGGGGGGGGGGGGGGGGGGGGGGGGGGTTGGTTCAAATAAATTGAATGCTGCAGGTCCTAGTGTGCGGAGTAGGATTAATTGAGCCAACGGCTAATAGATTATTTCTCCATTTCACCAAACATCATTAGAAAATCAGACAAACATAGGAAAGCATATACAGTAGGAAACAAAGAAATCTACAAAGCACACAACACAGACGACGTTGAAAATACCTATGAAGTGAACAGACGGGCATTGAATTGGCAAAGAATAAGCCTTCTTAGCCACCGATTGATTTACGAATTTCGCGCCCCCAATTATCACAACAACTTTTATCTTTGGTACTTTTGTAAGTGCGACACCCTGCAATGGCAAGCCATAGACATTACCAAAATATCAAAACATTTCCTTCCTCCAAAAACATTTTGATAAAAGGTAAAACAAGACAAAGCATTCGGTAAAAGGAAGCACAACGTACGTTTGCTTGTAATCCAGGCAAGGCAGCCGATAACATTGCCCCCTGATATACACAATTTCATACACAAGTAGATGACATCAGACAGAAAATCTTTAATACATTATGAAAGAGAATAATCAATAAAAGATTATGTAGCTTGCACCTAAAGAGGACAGATCAACTTTGGTATGATGTTAGATTAACCTAAGTTCTACGACAAAAACAGAATTTCTACGATGTTGTATTCACCTAAACTTCACTGCCTGATGAAAGAACAGATTGAATTTAAATTCTAGTATGCACCATCAAAGCTTTACAGCCTACATAATTCAACTGAGAGTTGCATGCATAAAGAAAATGACATTAAGAACAAACAATTGTTGCAGTTTCATGAGATTGATCTCACAATTTATCACTCACTCCGTCCCAAAAAAGGAATCATGTTTGTACGAGGGAGCATTACAACTGACTAGTCAATTGATATAAGATTGAAATAAATTATTGCATTCAAGAAAGAACTCAAAATCTCAAAATTATCTAAAAACAAACATACCTGTGAAAAACCAAGAAGACCATCAAACGGTCCATTTCTTATCATGTAATCTTCTATATAAGCAAGACACTCATCAAAATTCTGAAATTCAGTATATTCCTGTGTTCATCCAATCGAGAAACAAAAAACCCATCTCAAAACACCATACAAAAACCAATAATAGTGTCAGGATTCAAGCTTTCTCATATATTTTATGATGTTTTTTATGGTTGTTTTGTGGTTGAGCAAGCATAAGGCAGAAAGAACATTCAAGAAGAAGATGAGATACGAGAGAGAAAGGGATGAGAGAGACAGAATTTGCTGATAATTTTTTTTCTTCCTCCAAAACGCAAAAGAAAACGGTACATAAGACTGCAATTCTGTTAGAGCAACAGAGATACACCCAATAATAAAAATCCATCTGGCAAACTACTAAAATAAAAGAAAGCAACATTTTCCAAAAGGACCACACAAATTGACGCAGCGCGTGAGCCTTAAATGCCCAGACCCTTCCAAATCGCAAGACACCTCCGTTTCACCATCTTCTTCCTCCGAATCCCTTTTGCACCCCAGCTCTCGATCTCATCCGCTCTGCCAACTCCGCCACCTTCAACGGTTCTCTTCCTTGATTTCCTTTTGTAAATCCCCTTATAAATCGCATCCTTCAATGGTAACAAATCCCATGAATTCCCAACCATAACATTACCCCCCCCTGAAGATGATCCTTGTCCCCAAGGATCGAACTGAGGGAATCTATCCACCAAACCATCAATAGGCTCCCAAGATGCCATTTTGGGGCTGGTGTTCTTCCAGTGCACTAAAACTTGTCGCTGAACTCCAGTCGAAAGTGAAAGTTCCCGCTTGGCAAGAAGCTGCAAGGGTGTTGGGTCATGAAGATTCATATCAGTTGACCCCGGTGGAATAGTAGTAGGAGTATAGGTGTTCTTGATTTTTTGTTTGAGGAGTGAAACGTGGAACACGTTGTGAATTTTTGCTTCTGAGGGTAGATTCAATTTGTATGCAACCTTGCCCACTTTTTCAGTAATTGTGTAAGGGCCATAATACTTGTTTGATAGTTTGTGGTTTGACCTGTGAGCTACGGAACCCTGTCTGTACGGCTGAAGTTTTAGATAGACTTCCTCTCCAACTTGAAAAGATCTATCTATCCTTCTCTTGTCTGCAAAAAATTTCATCCTTTCCTGTGCCAAAATAAGATTGTGTTTGAATGAATCTAAGGTAGCTGCCCGTTGCTTAACCAACTCGGCCACATCAGTGTCTAGTTTATCCAAATATGGACTAACAGCCAAAGGGGTTGGTTGGTACCCATACAAAGCTTGAAATGGTGTCATTTTCAAGCTGGTGTGATAATTGGTATTATACCAAAACTCTGCAAGAGAAAGCCATCTCACCCATCTATGAGGATGCTGACTTGTGCAACATCTGAGGTAGTTCTCTAGGCATTGGTTCAACCGTTCTGTCTGACCATCTGATTGGGGATGATAGGCAGAGCTCATATGCTGTTTAGTCCCCAAAGTATTGAACAACTCAGTCCAAAACTGACTTGTGAAAACTCTATCCCTGTCAGTAACCATACTCAAAGGCTGACCATGTAGTTTCACAATATTATCTAGAAACAATTTAGCAACAGTTTCAGCAGAAAAAGGGTGAGATAGGGGTAGGAAATGGGCATACTTAGTAAGTCTATCCACCACAACAAGTATGACATTTTTACCCTCTGATTTAGGCAAGCCTTCAATAAAATCCATTGATATATGAGTCCAAGCTCCTGAAGGAATATCCAGTGGTTCTAGCAACCCAGGGTAAGGGTTGTTCTCATGTTTTGCCCTTTTACACACATCACAACCACCGACCAGCTTCTGAACATCCGCCTGCATACCAGGCCAATAGAATAATGCTTTCAACCTTTGATAAGTCCCAAGATTACCAGAATGTCCCCCAATAACTGAACTGTGAAAATAATTCATTAATTTAGCCCTTAAATCAGATGTCTGCCCCACAACAATCCTTCCTCTGTACCTTAGAATGCCATGTACCACTGTGTGGAGTGGATATGAAGTACCCTCTATAGCAATAGCAGCCAGAACCTTCTGCACAGATGCATCACCCTTATAACTCTCACATACCTCCATCATCCATCTAGGTTGAACTGTTGAGATAGCATGTAAAGTAGGATTTTCATGCACCCTAGAGAGAGCATCTGCCACCCTATTATCAGTCCCCTTCTTATACTGTATTTCATAATCTAACCCAATAAACTTAGAAATCCACCTCTGTTGGAGAGCAGTAGTAAATTTCTGTTCCATAATATATTTAATACTCTGTTGATCCGTTTTCAGTATGAAATGATGTCCCTGTAAGTAGTGCTTCCATTTCTGAACAGCCAATAGGACTGCCATAAATTCCCTCTCATAGATAGATAGAGCTTGGCACTTTGGGCTAAGTGCCCTGCTAATGAAGGCTATGGGCCTACCCTCTTGCATTAAGACAGCCCCTAGGCCAGTGGAACTAGCATCAGTCTCCACTATAAACGGCTTGGTAAAATCAGGTAAGGCTAGAACTGGTGAAGTTACCATTGCATCCTTAAGTTTCTGGAAAGCTAGTTCAGAATTTGTGGACCATTTGAACCCTCCTTTCCTTAGCATATCAGTGAGGGGCTTACTGATAACTCCATAGGATTTAATGAATTTCCTATAGTATCCAGTAAGTCCCAAAAACCCCCTTAACCCCTTCACCGTTGATGGCTGGGGCCACTCCACCATACTCTGGATTTTAGCAGGATCAGTGGAAACACCTTGTGCATTGATGATGTGGCCTAGGTACTCAATGCTAGACCGACCAAATTGGCATTTAGACTCCTTGGCATATAATTGATGCTTCCTCAAAATAGATAAGGTAATGCTGATATGCCTCAAATGCTCATCAAATGTAGTGCTGTAAATTAATATGTCATCAAAGAAAACCAATATAAACTTTCTTAAATGATCAGAGAATACTTGATTCATCAATGATTGGAAAGTTGCTGGGGCATTACAAAGCCCAAATGGCATCACCAAAAACTCATAATGGCCATGATGAGTTTTAAAAGCTGTCTTATAAATGTCTTCCTCTTTCATCCTGATCTGGTAGTAACCACTCCTCAAATCCATCTTAGTGAACCATTTAGCCCCATGTAGCTCGTCCAATAACTCATCAATAACTGGGATAGGGTAGTCATGTTTAATGGTTAGTGTGTTAAGGTATCTGTAATCCACACACATCCTCCATGAATTGTCTTTCTTCCTCACCAATAAAACAGGAGAAGCAAAGGGGCTTTTGCTGTGCCTGATAACCCCATCACTCAATAGTTCAGCCACTATCTTCTCTATCTCATTCTTAGAAGAATGAGAGTACCTGTATGGAAATATCTGCTTTGGAAGGGCATCAGCCTTAAGATTAATTTGATGTTCCACTCCTCTATATGGTGGCAGCCCCTGTGGATCCTCAAAAATGTCCTTAAAACTGGACAACATCAACTTGATTTCCTCAGAAACTTCTAGAACAATTTGCTGGGAGTTGATAGTTGTGAACTTCCCCAACATCCCTTCCATAGTAACCTGATCCAATGGTTGGTCAGTATGCAACATCAAGACCCTTTGTTGTGGCTCTTCTATGGCTGTAATTACCACTTTTTGCCCTCCCCTTGTCAGCTTAACAAACCTTCTTTTATAATCAAATTTAACAGGGCTATTCTCCCATAGCCAATCACAACCAAGAACTATATGATAACCCCCCAGAGTGAGCAGCCTCAAGGGAAAACTGAACAACACTCCGTGCATCACCCAACTCAACTCCTTCACAACCTGTTGGCTTATGATTTTCTCACCATTAGCAACAGTGATGGTCATAGGCTCTATATCTTCAATGTGACAGTTCAATTTCTGAGCTAATACTTCACTAATGTAACTGTGAGTGCTACCAGTGTCAATGAGTATGTTAAGAGGCCCTGCATCAACCTCTCCCAGAACCCTGATAGTTCTTACCCCAATTTTCCCAGAGATGGCATTTAGGGACACTTCCCCATCCACGGCCTGTACTTCCACCTCCTCTGCTCCATCACCAGTGTTAATGGAATAATAATCTTGTTCCTCCTCTTCTGTCATAATTATATAAAGCCGGTTGTACTTGCATTTGTGCCCTGGTACATACTGCTCATCACAATTGAAACATAGACCTTGTTGTCTCCTATCCATCATTTCACTCTTAGATAGAAGTTTCCTAGGTGGTGGTGGTGGTGGTTGAAAAGTAGGTGGTGGTTTGTTCTGCGGAGCCACAACCCTTTTAGGCTGTGTTAAAGCCTGTTGATACCCCTGCCTTGCACCCATCTTAGCCCTCCTAGTCAAAGCCTCCAAAGTAGCCTCTTGCCTCCTTATCATGTCAACAGCTTGCTGAAAGGATTTGGGTTCAAAAAGATTAAAGAACTGCTGATTTTCCTCAGGGAGTCCACTCACAAAAAATGTCATGAAAAATTCATCATCATAGGTTCTAGTGTTGAACATGAGTAAGTAAGCCTTTAACTCTTCAAATTTGTCAATGTAAGCTTCAAGGGACTGAGTGACCCTTAGCTTTCCAAGCTCAGCTAACACCTTGGACTCCTTTAGATCTTCAAACCTTGCAGAGACAAGGTCCACAAACTGCTCCCAATTCAGATTTCTTCCCTTTAAAGAAACATGACTATACCACACTGCTGCCTTCCCCTCAAAATGAATGGTAGCCAACCCAACCTTCTGCTCCTCCGGTGTGCTCATCAATTGGAAATACCCATGACACTTAAACAACCACATCCTAGGATTACTTCCATCAAATTTTGGAAAATCAATCCTAGGAGTAGAGTGGTGATTATTGGGTGAATAAGAATTATTTGCTATCATCTCTCCCCCTTTCTGACCCACAAACCTACTACCATCAATATTAACATCCATAGGGGTTAAGTTAATACCCGTGTTCATCGAAGATCCCTCTCCCAAAATCGATTTCTCCTTAAAATAAACATCCATACGTTCTGCTATTTTAGAAAATTGTAATTGCAACATTTCCATCATTTTCTCATTGCGTTCTTGATTTGATTGGATCTTATCTTCCAATCGCATCTCAGCCGCCTCCCGTTTATCGATTTCTTCTTGAATCCTTTGCTCGAAAAGTTTCCTCTGAGCCTCCAAACGTGTACCTTCAGCCATATTTACTTACCCAGCAATCGACAGGTCTTGCTCTGATACCAAATGTCAGGATTCAAGCTTTCTCATATATTTTATGATGTTTTTTATGGTTGTTTTGTGGTTGAGCAAGCATAAGGCAGAAAGAACATTCAAGAAGAAGATGAGATACGAGAGAGAAAGGGATGAGAGAGACAGAATTTGCTGATAATTTTTTTTCTTCCTCCAAAACGCAAAAGAAAACGGTACATAAGACTGCAATTCTGTTAGAGCAACAGAGATACACCCAATAATAAAAATCCATCTGGCAAACTACTAAAATAAAAGAAAGCAACATTTTCCAAAAGGACCACACAAATTGACGCAGCGCGTGAGCCTTAAATGCCCAGACCCTTCCAAATCGCAAGACACCTCCGTTTCACCATCTTCTTCCTCCGAATCCCTTTTGCACCCCAGCTCTCGATCTCATCCGCTCTGCCAACTCCGCCACCTTCAACGGTTCTCTTCCTTGATTTCCTTTTGTAAATCCCCTTATAAATCGCATCCTTCAATGGTAACAAATCCCATGAATTCCCAACCATAACAAATAGCTATAAATAAAATTTAAAAATAATGAAAAAAATAAATAAATAAAGGGGACCTTATTGAACTGGAACCACTCATAATATGGAGGATCGAAAATTTCCTCAACATCGGATTTTCCCGGGCACGGAAAAGGGGCGTCGACGAAAACGAGATCCAATTTCTGCAACACAGATTCCGGCCACTTTCCGGTGACTTGTGTCTTAATAATTTTGCCGCTTGTTCGGAATCCATGAAGGCACAACAGCCTCAATTTTCTTTCTCCTCTGGCTTCTGTTCCTTCACTGCCCATTTCCTCTTTCTAAAGCCAATTGTCGTGAGCTCCACGAGTAGTGGAAGCGAATGATTTGCGTGTGTAGAAACATTAGTTTTCTGTCTGTATATGAAGAAAGGTTCGAATCGCCCCATGTGAACACTATTGAATATTTGCGTTGACAGCAGGAGAAGATAAAATAATGGAGAAACATTATAAAGATGATAGGGTGGGAGGAGCTAGAAATGACATTGATGGTGTTGGAAAGAGATCGAGAAGCCATAGATGGCTTGGCCGGCGAATGCTCTTAGGAAGCCTATTATCACACGTGTGTTCGGCGAATTGGTTTCGCAGTACCTCGCGTAACCATTACTGAGCTATTAAGAAAGGGTGCAGCTATTCCTACTTTTAATATATTATGATTCTAATCTTAATTTTATTAAACTTTGAATTGGATGTGACATTGTTTGATTATATGTTAATATAGTTGCATTATGATTTATATTTAAAATTTTAATTATATATATTAAATATTTTTTAAATACAATGTTAGAAGACATAATAAATTGTATTATTTATAAGTTTATATTACTATAATAAATTTAAAAATTAAATATTGAAGTAATGTATATTTATACTTTCAATTTTATCTTTAAGTATATCAAAGTTATGATATTAAAAAAATATTTAATACCTTATTTAAGTTCTAAATTTAATTGTTGGTAATTAAAAATTTATTATAATCAAAATTATATTCTAATTTATTCTATTAAAAAACAACTAAGTTTTAGTTGAAATTACTTTAAAACATACATATCATTGTTTCGATATTAAAAAATAGAACAATGAAGAAAAGAAAGGCAAGTTATGGAGCCAATCATATCGCTAAATGAGCTAGCTTTATTAGGATTTCAAACCATACGAAATATTTTAAACGAACTAATTTTGAATTCAGCCCTCTATTGTGAGGGCACTACAATATTCTATGGTATGCTCCAAAATGACATTATTTTATTTAAAATAGTGACGATTTGATCATAAGTCAAAACAATATCATTTTAGCTAAAACAACACTATGTAAAAACACATAACAATCTATTTTCTACAATTTTCAGGTTAAAGATATCCGGCCTTCAAAACGTAATTCTTTTAACATCTCTAGTTGCAAGCTTTGTAAATGTTAGTGAAATAGAATAACAAAAGAATTATTTCTCATATTTTATACTTTTACTAAAATATTATTACATTACAAAGAGGATGTGTTTACTTTGAAAGAAAATGATTAGCGTTGATAGGATAAGGGTATATTAAGATATGTGACTGAGTCTATAGTTCTTATTTCTTCCAATATTTACTTTCAAGGATTATGAATCTTAAAAAGTATTTAGGCGTATCTTATCCATCATTTACTTTTAACCTTTGTGGATAAGATAATATTTTTTTACTTAAATATCATCATGTTTTAAATCATCATTTTTATTATTTTTACAAACCTCAACAAATCTCGATTTCAGACAACACAACACGACATATCTTATGTGTTTACGGGAAAGCACACACACATGGTGCAGTAACACAAACACACACACACACATATATATATATATACTTATATATACAACATAGAAGCATTATATATATATATATATTTAGGAGGCGCAGTTGAATTTATCATAGATGAAACGGATGCTGGTTTTTTTGGAAGGATTGATCATTGAGGAAGACCAGTTTGTAGTTCTTGACACCACCGCCATTGGAGAACGAAGAACGATGACTCCGATAATCAGCTCTAAATCTGTGAAGAGAAGTTAGAGAAATTTATGGGAAATATAAACAGAAGAGTGAGAGGGGAATTAAGGTAGCGTATTGTGGACTTATGGGGTTTTGTTTGGGAAGATATTTCCATCATTTCTCATGCCTACAGTAGGATTAGATGTGTAATAAACTATCCCAGGGATTGAGAGCTGATAGATTATCTCATTTTTTGGTCCTATTCCGAGCCTCGGGATAATAACATCCTTTTCATCATCAAATGTAAACGGCTGATTTTAATGGATTGTGAATCCTTATACACGCTCATCTGCCCATGTAACCGCACCTGCAACATCTGGCAATATGTTGAGGAATGGCCATCTCCAAATAGGTCCCCTAAACTTTAGCAACAATTAAAAAGATTACACGTGTTATCACCAATAAAATTATTTATTTCCTATATTAATATAAAATTATAATACTTTAAGAATTTTACATAAATAACATTTTTCCGCAAAAAATGAAAAATAAAGGGGCATCTGCTAGAAAGAAAAAAAGAAAAAAAACCTAATTTTCTAATAAAATAATGAAAGTTGTTAAACACATCACAATATTTATTTTTCATACAATTTTTACTATATACATCATACAAATTATATTTAAATTATTAATTTTACTAAATACATCACACAAATTATTTATTCATCCTTAAAATATAGAACCCTAGAACCCCAGTCTCCCATCCCCCAACCTCCCCCCACATCTCGCCATCCCGAAACCCCGTTCCAATTGGAGGGCGGTTGAAAACAAAGCAGATCTTGCAACGTGTTCGGTTAACATTCGCCGAATATTGTGTTTGATTTTTTTAGCTAAATATGGTTCAAAATGTTCGACTTATGTTTGTCGAATGATTTGCTTTGCATTCAGTTTAAATAGGCTAAACACTTTTAAAAAATGACCTTTTGAAAAGAGAGCATCATAGGTTACGTTTTTTTATATTTTTTCATTGCAAAAATTAAGATTTTTGTATGTTATTATTCGCCGTGTAAATATTATATATACTTATACGTTGTAAATTTAATATTTATTTTAAATATTAGATTATTTAAAATAAAATAAAATAAGGGTATATATATCATTTATATCATGTCTAATTTTTTTCAAAAAATTAATCTGGTGTGGAGAATAAATTTAGTGGTTTATTTAAAAACACCATAAAATAATTTAATTCCCTTTTTTAGTATTTTAATGAGTTGTATTTTAGTTATGAGTATTGATAAATTGAATTACGCGGTGGGTTTGAGTTTTAAAAAATAATTAATCAATATTTTAAAAATTAAAGTACTAGTTTCTTTTTTTCAAAATCAAACTATTTAAAAGAAATGAATTGTCTAATTTAATTTATTTAATATGTTATTTTATTTTTTATTATATACTTTTTATTTTTTCTTAAAAAAGTTTTGTTATTAAATAAATATATATTACAATTTATGTATCGAATGAGAAAATAATTATAAAAACTTGAGAAATTAATATTAACAACTTTTTAATATGATTAAACAGAGCTTTCGAATTTAGTGTAAGCTGTTGCAAAATTCTTACACCGAAAGGAACATTATTATAATATTATTTATTATTATTGATAAAACATTTGTTCATAATTTTAAAAACAAAAACAGAAAATGTTTATATTTCGTAGTAAAATTATATTTTGTGTTAAAAGTTGTTTTTTGTTATTATTGAAGTTGCATTGTAGCATAGCTATCTATTTTTATCATTTTGTTAACAAATTATATAAAGAATTAGGAAGTTGTAAAAGAAATTACAAGTATTTATAAAGATAATACTATCTAAAATAAATGTATACATATAAAAGTAGTGTTTATACTTTTAAGTCTTGCCACATCATTGTTTTTAATAAGCTGCGATGTGTCCCTATTAGTAATAAATAATAATACAGAAAAAGTGAATTGTCTTTTCAATTGTTGAGGTAACTGATAAGGTTAAATTGAGAGAGGAAGAAAGACGATTAGGAGAAACTTTTTTATTTCTAATATGATACTATATATAATAGTCTTTACAATAACAAACAATGCTAAAATAAAGGAAACAAACTCCACTAACTGGAGGCTACACCTAGTGGAACTATTCCATCGACTAAAAATAAGAAAATAAACTGGCTCAATCTAAACTTATTCAACGACCTCATCAGACTCACAATTAAGAGAAAAATCAATTGACTGAAGCACACATGCATATCTTCTGTAAGGCAGCAACACATTCAGGTAACGTGAGTAAGGTACGTATCAGTAACTCCCGTACTTAATTCTCCTTATAGTGAATGCTTTGTGAATATAAATATTTGCACAACAACAAATATTCCTTCTAGTTGAATCTCCATAATATTTCTTTTGGGTTGTATTATATGGTAAAGTTCAACAAGACCTTTGTAATTTCATAATTTTGCACAAAGTTCCCGTATGATTTATCTAGAACCTTCTCTCATTGCTTGAATTATTGAGAAAATATATTCTTTTAAATTAACTGATGGTCGCCCGTGCAATGTACTAGACATAATATATTTTTTTTATTAATAATAATACAAAAATTTACATAATAACTATTTATGTCAATTGTATTTATACTGATATTATGTGATTTGATTTTTTTATTATGTTATATTAAATTGTTTTCACTTAAAATATATCGTTATTAGATAATAAATTGCACGACTTCTTCTACTGAATTTTAGAGTATTCCCAACATAATACAAAATTTTCAACAATATAACCTATTAAGGTGGAGGAATAAATTATAATATTATATAAATTAATAGTATAATTTTTTCTTACAAAAAATATATATATTTTTAGATCAAATTCATATATTATTTATTCAAATCCAACACATACATCAAAATAAAAATAAATAACTGAATCCATAAAAGGACTATATTTTAACCATAAAAAATTAATATCATATTTTAAATATAATTATTTATTTTAAAATATGCAATATTAGTGTCAAATTAAAGAGGATTAATTTAATATATGATATGTCAAAAACGGATTTAAAACAAATAATTTATTTAAGTTTATGAATTTAAGTAAACAAAGAAAAGGAAGAAGAAAGATGGGAATTACACATGTCAATAAATATTTGAGACACATGTGAGGAAAAGAGAAGAATTCTTGATAAACATAGAATTTACATGCAATTCGAAGTTATTATGTATAGTTTTTAGGCAATTGCATATACCTAAGTGATGAGTTCATAATAATTTTATTATATTTTGTTACGTCACGTGTTTGTTGAAGTTTTGACAGAAAAATAGACAATTAAGGATATATAGACCATGTCTCAAGTCACACGAATCGTGCACGCAAATCGAGAACGGGCCCCGGAGGCACGACTAAGAGCACGGTCCATTCAAGCCCTTGT
Source organism: Caryopteris x clandonensis (assembly GCA_028749325.2). Lineage (NCBI taxonomy): Eukaryota > Viridiplantae > Streptophyta > Magnoliopsida > Lamiales > Lamiaceae > Caryopteris > Caryopteris x clandonensis. Next base: position 622,704 of record JAPYKT020000012.1, read on the forward strand.
GCGTCTTGTGTTTTAGATCAGAACGACCCATTTTTTAGTCTCATGAAGCACGACTCGTACTTGCCTTCTCGAGATATGATTTTTGTCGCGATTTGGTGTGATTCATGCATATCTTCTCATTCCAAAACAGAGATAGGGAGGATCAACTAACCAAGTTATTAGAGAGAGAGGGAAACGAAGATCGTTTGGCTTCAATAGTTTTATTTTCTTTCTTTCAATATGTTAGCTATCATTATCAATATGTTTTCCATGGATTATGTACTGAATATGAGTGGCTAAATATCTAGTGATTCTGCATTCATCTGTTTTCTTTAATGGTATTATTTCATTTCCTATATTTGCTTATGTTTTTTTGATTTGAATATTGTATGATATTTTGTGGCGAATAATTGCATATGTGTAGTTAATAAATTATTGCCCGGGAGGGAGTTATTGATTAACGGATTAGAAATGCATAACATGAACTTGCTAGATCGAGAGATTAATAAGTATTGTGATGAAAATAGATCCTAGGCACGATTGAGAGTTAGATAACACTGTGAGATCGGAAGATGATGAGTGTAGTCTAATCTATTTTTAGATCTTGCTCGAGAGAGATTATTCAACTATATTAGTGATTCTCCTACAAATATAGGGATTAAAGATGGTTTGATACAAGAAACTCATATGAACCATATTAATTCATGCCCCTAAAATTCATATAATCTCTGAATTTCTTTAGTTGTTTAAATTTGATTTGATATCTATTTCTACTTTTTATTTGTTATATTTTATTTTACAAAATCAATCACTATTAATTAATTCTTTAAATAAAGGATAATATTATAAACAGATGCTTATTTGATTTTACTATATACAATCCATGTTGTGATACATGTTCTCATCATATTTTTACTATAAATTACCTCGTGCATTTGCGACTCTTATTTAAGTGAAATAAAATAGCATTACAATATTTTGTGAGGCGATACGTAGCAGAAGACTATCCTTCTTTTATATAGAGAAGGATGCCCTTAATATTTTTTCAATTTTGTGGAGTGACCCATGACAAAAAGACTATTCTTATTTTTGTATTAAGTATACATGTATAAATTATGAGAGAGGGGCCGAAAAAACAACTCAATTTCAACAATAATCAGATATGGAGTTTGATTTATCTAATATGTCTCTTCCTCAAAGAGATCATAACCAACCCAAAATCGATTAAAACGAGCATATTTCTCATCTCTTGTGTAATGTCTCTCTTTCTGTGTTCCATCATTGAATTAGATCTACAAAGTTGAAGGCAATATTTTTTTTTCTTTTCTAAACCCCTCGGCAACATCAACAAATTTTTAATTCAAATTAAAAAAATCGCTGAATCTCATTTCAATTTATGACAGTTTACTTTGTCCAATAACTTCTACATCGTTATATCAATTTTTCATTTGAAGTTGAGTTTCTCATTGCGCATTCGTAGAGGTTGAAGAAAGGCGGACCAAGCTTACATCAATCTATTGTAGAAATGAATTGTGTGATTTTTTCTTTTTTTTTTCAAGTTTGGTTAATGATTATGAATCAAGAAATGTAGGTCTAAATGGAAACAGAAATTAGTTTTCGTTTGATTTTAATTCCAAAAAGTTTGTTAGCATTGAAGGGATCAATACAAACTTTCAAGAGTTGTACTTTGAATTGCCATTGTATCTACCTCCCTACCAAACTAGCCCTAAAAATATAAGATAGTTTGAAAGGTATTGCCCTAAAATCATCGCTATCAATTATTCTCGTCGTTCTAACAAAAAAAAAATTACATTTTCATATTTTAATAAAAATATAACTCTTCTAGAAACGAGGGAAGAGTATTAAATTACATATAGAGATGTAAATAAGGAATTTCAGGTATTGAGATGTTTTTGCTTTTTGGTAAGAAAACACATAATTTGATTAGAACCTAAATCAAATAAATATGATTTATTCATTTCGAAACCGCAGAACCAAACAAGCCATTAACTGCCACCACAGCCACAGCCAAGCCGGTTCAGCTCATATATTGGTAAGCCAACTACAAATGAAACTTCAATCTTCTATCCTTTCTACCCTTTCAACATCCTGCTGCACCCTTTCAAGAAAGCTTAGCATGCTTGCCAAACCTTTTTCATCTGCACAATCAAGACAGACAACATGTGAATCGACTCAAATCTGTTGCGATTCGAACATAACCAATTTGGCACTGAAAATCAAGGTTAGATCGTTACCAAATCTTGGTATTGTGTGGCCCTTAGGATGGTGAATCACCACTGGATCTATGTATGAGTCCAGGAGCTCGGTCCCATATTGCTTCAAGAAATCTTGCTCCCCTGTTCAATGAGGGGATTCATAGAGCAGAAAAAACGAGCATTAGATGAAACATACAGATGAAATCAAGGATAACTACCAAGCGGAAGGCTGTCTTTCGATTCAAATCAATAATTGGTAGCATCAGACCAAGTTAGGTTCAAACAAACTTTCCTACCCAAAAGATAAGCATAGAGCTGCCAAAAATCCTATGATCTAGTAGAACATTAGGATACAAGTTTTAGTACTCCAGGTAGAGAACTCTGGTTAAGGTAAAACAAATATTCCAAACGCCCACACTAGGCAGAGGTTTGGGGGGGGGGGGGGTGTTAGCGCCTAGTTGGCGCCTTTTAGAAGGCTAGATAAAGCTGGTCCTTGAATCTGAGTCAAACATTAGTTCTTGGCTCAATATATTGAATGCTGCAGGCCCTAGTGTATGGAGTAGGATTAAGTGAGCTGACGACTAATAGATTATATTTCTATTTCACCAAATATCATTAGAAAATCAGACAAACATAGGAAAGCATATACAGTAGGAAACAAAGAAATCTACAAAGCACACAACACAGACGACGTTGAAAATACCTAAGAAGTGAACGGACGGGCATTGAATTGGCGAAGAATAAGCCTTCTCAGCCACCGACTGATTTACAAATTTCGCGCCCCCAACTATCACAACAACTTTTATCTTTGGTACTTTTGTAAGTGCGACACCCTGCGATGGCAAGCCACAGACATTACCAAAATATCAAAACAATTCCTTTGTCCATAAACAAGATTTTGATAAAAGGTAAAACAAGACAAAGCATTCGGTAAAAGGAAGCACAACGTACGTTTGCTTGTAATCCGGGCAAGGCAGCCGATAAAATTGCTCCCTGATATACACAATTTCATACACAAGTAGATTACATCAGACACAGAAAATCTTTAATACATTATGAAAGAGCATAATCAATAAAAGATTATGTTGATTGCACCTAAAGCGGGCAGATCAAATTCGGTATGCTTTTAGATTAACGTAAGTTCTACGACGACAAACAGCATTTCTACAATGTTGAATTTAAATTCAATCTGTTCTTTCATCAGACAGTGAAGTTTAGGTGAATACTAGTATCCACCATCAAAGCTTTACAGCCTACATAATTCAACTGAGAGTTGCATGCATAAAGAAAATGACATTAAGAACAAAAAATTGTTGCAGTTTCATGAGATTGATCTCACAACTTATCACTCAATCCGTCCCAAAAAAAGGATTCATGTTTGTAGGAGTGAGCATTACAACTGACTAGTCAATTGATATAAGATTGAAATAAATTATTGCATTCAAGAAAGAACTCAAAATCTCAAGATTAGCTAAAAAACATACCTGTGAAAAACCAAGAAGACCATCAAACGGTCCATTTTTTATCATGTAATCTTCTATATAAGCAAGACACTCATCAAAATTCTGATATTCAGTAAATTCCTGTATTCATCCAATAGAAAAACAAAAATCCATCTCAAAACACTATACAAAAACCAATAATAACTATAAAAAATAAATTTTAAAAATAATGAAAAAAGAAAGAAAGAAATAAATAAAGTGGACCTTATTGAACTGGAACCACTCATAATATGGAGGATCGAAAATTCCCTCAACATCAGATTTTCCCTGGCACGGAAAAGGGGCGTCGACGAAAACGAGATCCAATTTCTGCAACACAGATTCCGGCCACTTTCCGGTGACTTGTGTCTTAATAATTTCGCCGCTTGTTCGGAATCCATGAAGGCACAACAGCCTCAATTTTCTCTCTCCTCTGGTTTCTGTTCCTTCACTGCCCATTTCCTGTTTCTATCGCCAATTGTTGAGAGCTCCTCAAGTAGTGGAGGCGAATGATTTGTGTGTGTAAAAACATTAGTTTTTTGTCTGTATATAAAGAAAGGTTCGAATCGCTCCATGTGAACACTATTGAATATTTGCGCGTTGACTGCACGAGAAGGTAAGAAATGGAGAAACATTATAAAAATGGTAGGGTGGGAGAAGCTAGACATTACATTGATGGTGGTGCGTGATGGAGAGAGATCGAGCAGCCATAGATGGATTGGCCGGCGAATGTTCTTGGAAAGCCTATTATCACACGTGTGAAACACACGGTGAATTGGTTTCGCACTCCCTCGCGTAAGCATGCTATTAACAAAGGGTTGCGATTCGAGTTTTGCCTTTAAGCAAAGGTGCGACTATTCGCAACTCTTTCGAGTTTTGCCTTAACTTGATTTCATATTAAATTTTAAAATTGGATGTGATATTGTTCGATTATATGTTAATATAATTAAATTACAATTTATATTTAAAATTGTAATTATATGTATAAAATATTTTTAAAAAATACAATTTTAGAAGTCATAATAAAGTGTACAATTTTAATTCAAATATCGAAGTGATATATATTTATGCTTTCAGTTTTATCTTCAAGAGTATCGAAGTTATGATATTAAAAGTTTTTAATATGTTATGTAAGTTTTAATTTTAAATAATAGTATTTAAAAACAAATTATAATCAAAATTATATTCAATTTTTTTTAATATATATTATTATTTCAATATTAAGAAATAGAACAACAAAACGGCAAGCTATCGGTCTATAATTATTTTAAGAAAAGAATTATTTTCCATATTTTATACTTCCACAAATATTATATTATTTCACAATGATGGGCTGCGATATCAATGGCAATATTAGATTAGGAATGCCGAAGGCCTACTCTTCAAATAAAGGTCTCCTAAATATTATTGTTTATGGGCCCTACAAAATATGTAACCTAGCAATAAATTAAAGATTACACGTTTCATCACCAATAAATTTTAATCATTTATTTTAATTTATAATCTATATTAATATAAAATTATATTACCTACAGAATTTTACGTAAATAACAATTTTCCGAAAAAAAAAATTGTTTTAGTAGAAAAAGCAAAAAATAAAAAATAAAGAAAATAGAGGGGCGTCTGCTGGTCCATGGGCATGGCTTGGTGGGTGGGTGGTCTCACATTTGCTTTGATTGCTTTGATTATTTGAGGAAAAAAACTATTTTTTTAATAAAATAATAGATGTGCACTACAATATTTATTTTTACATCATTTGTATTATATATAAATTATATTCAAATAATTGATTTTACTAAGTATACACACAAATTATCTAGTACATTCGTAAAAAAAAAAAAAAAAAACTTCCGAAACTCATTCCGATTGGAGGAATGGTTGAAAATAAAGCAAATCTTGCAACGTGTTCAATTAATATTGGTCGAACATATTGCAACATGTTCGTTCTTCCTTTAGATGAATGTTGTCCAAAATGTTTGGCTTGTGTTTGCCAAATGGTTTGCTTTATAAACTAAACGCTTTCGTGATATTTTTTTCATTGCTAAAACAAAGGTTTTGATTTGTTTTGTTGAGCTATGTACTGTGTTTGTGTATATATTATATATGTTGTAAATTTAATATTTATTTTAAATGTTAGATTTAAGAAAATAAGAAAATAAAAATATATATATCATTTATGTCATATTTAATTCTATTCAAAAATTGTGGTGTGGAAAGTAAGTTTAATGGTGTGTTTAGCAACATCCTAAAATAATTTAATTATTTTATTTATTATTTTAATGAGTTGTGTTTTAGTTAGAGTATTTATAATTAATTTAATCACTTGGAATTAATAAAATTTTTTGGAATTAAAAAAATAGGTTTTCTTTCAAAATCAAACAATTTTAAGAAATGAATAATATAATTTGATTTATTTAATATGATCTTATTTTTTATTATATAATATCTTACTCTTACAAAAAGTTTTATTAAATAAATATATATTGCAATTTATGTCGCATGAAAAAAAATATAAACACTTGAGAAATTAGTATTGACCGCTTTTTAATATAATTAAATAGATATATTTGAGTTTGGAGAGATTAAAAAAAATTGTAGAGCCGACAGGCTTTCGATTTTGGTGTAAGATGTTGCAAAATATTTACATGAAAAAGGAACATTATTAGAATATTATTTATTATTTTATTATATCAAATATTTGTTCACAATTTTAAAAAATAATTTTGGAAAATATTTATTTTTTTGTAATAAATTGTAATTGTATTTTATAATTTAAATTCTATTTTGTTTTAAAGTAGTTCTTTGTTATTATTGAAGTTACATTTTAGCAAAGTTATCTATTTTTATTATTTTTATAAGTGATTATATAAGAATTAGGGAAATTGTAAGAGAAATTATAAGTATTTACCAAAGATAATACTATATAAAATAAATATAAAAAATGCCCATGTCAATGACACAAGCATTAAAGTATAATAACTTAAATTTCTTTAAAAACAAAAAATTTAAAAAAAAAAATCGGAAGAAGACATGCATCTAACAATTTAATGTAGATAAAATTAATGTAGATGTATTTGAACAAGCTGTAATTATTTAGTCGAGGCAAGAGTTTGACTCTTTCTTCGTAAGACGAGATTGACCTGTATTTAGTGTTCACGAGTCGAGGCAAGAGTTTGACTCTTTCTTCGTAAGACGAGATTGACCTGTATTTAGTGTTCACGGTCTACGGCAATCGTCCCCAAGATACAACGACTAGGCACTTAAGGATCGCAGCACAACAATATCAAAAGTTATCGGAGAATTACTTGATACTCGGAACTTTCTTTAAACTTAGAGAGAATACTACAAATGCTAGCATATTTTATATGCAATTGTAGTGGAGTAAAATGAACAATGATTTATGGATCTGTTTATAATATTGGAAGAGATGTGGTGAAGAGGTGTGATGTTCATTCATGAATAGAGATCTTTTAGGCAGAAGTGGTGTGATTCACACCCCTTGGTGAAATAGAGGCATTTTTTTAAGCTGAAGAGGTATGGATCACATTCCTTGACCTTGGCTCAAAGCTATTCGGCCTATGACACCCATTCGCACAAGCACATACCCGGTCGTGCATCCTCACATATTTTCTCTTCAATAATTTTCATCTTTTAGTTGCCAACTTCCAACATTAATATCTCATTCATCCGAAATTGGATACTCTAAAATTAACTATTCAAAACGTAGATTCCGATTTTGCAACTTTTTTCCATTTATTTTTAATGGAACATCAAATTAAAATTGATCAAATAATGGTCAACACCAATCTTTTTCTAAACTAATTTTCAACATTTAACTCGGGTCGGGATTTGATAATAAATTTGAAGGATGAATTTAATTCACGATCAAATTTATTCTAATTTGTTTGGCAAAAAAATAATTAGTGAATTTAAAGTTCTCGTTAATATTTTAATTATTTTCTTGTAAATTTGATATTCTTTCTATAACATGATCATTTTGAAATTAATTCCGAGTCAATCATGTGTAGATATAACAATATTATTACACACACATTGCTCACTCACACACATGCTACACACATTACTCACAGACATACATAATACATTACACACATTACTACTACATACATTATGCATATACACATTGCACATGCATTAATATATTTTATGCTCTTACTCTCACATACACTACACATATTGCAAACTCTATTTTATTCACACACTCTCTACATTATGCATGTTGCACTACATGTTTTAAATAAAACGCCAAAAAAAAAAATTCAAACTCAAAATATTCAATTTTTTTTTTAAATTAGTGAATTTCCGAAAACTAATTCATTCAAAATAACTTAATTTCCAAATTCACTGATCCCTAACAAAATTGGATACACAGGTCATAGGTAATATAAATTATTAGTAATTAAAAGAATTTAAAAAATGATTTACATATTGATTTGTCATTTAAAAAAAAAAAAAAAAAAGAGAGAGAAAAAGAAAAGAAAAAGCAAATAGAAATGAAAAATAGAATCGGAACAAACCAACCCCAACATCGATCATCTTATTACAATTTCTTCCTCCATTTCCCCCTTTTGCTCCAAAAACCCTCACTAAATTCACACAAAATTTCTTCAAATTTTCTGCTGTTATATTTGCCTCAAGATCATCATGTCTTCCAATGGAGCTCCTCTTGTCAGTATCCCATGCCTGATGCTTCTTTCTCCATTTGTCCTGTTATTTCTTGATTAGCATGTAAAATTGGTTGATATCAAGATTTTTTTGTTGGGGGGGTTAATTTTCTAATTTTTTAGGGTTTTTAATTGGACAGGAAGATGCTCATACGAGGACGAGCTTGGAGAAGATCAAAAGACAGCTGGCGTCGAGCTCCGGCAGAAATCTTCTGCAAGGACCCCTCCTCAAGCGATCCGAAACGGTAATTTTTCGTATTTGTTTAGTGTTGCCAGTACTTTTCCCTTGAGCTGCATTTCTTTCCACGTCTGTTTGAAATAGTCTGCTGATCGCTCTTGCTTTAGCTCGAGAATCTTGTAGAAGCATCTAAGTTAAAATCACTAGTCAATGCTCGGATACGGCCTTAATTTTATGGGATGTTCTCGGGTTATGAGACTGGCCTGTTTCGTCATAACTAAAATCATTTCACAATCAAAAGATTAAAGGGAAAAGGGAAAAGGGAAAAAGTAATCTCAGGGGTCGGAAATTTATTGAATGTGGGAGGATTCATTTTTATATTTGTAGTCGCCTGAATCTGGAGAGATGGTAATGCCTAAATGGATTTTTTTATTATAGAAAAGGAGGAATAAGTGTTTCAGAATCTTATCTTATTGAAAAAAAAAAAAAAATCAAATCATAGTTGATGGAAGTTTCCCCATAGAGATAAAGATACTTTTATGCAACAATCTATTATGGAGGATAGATGCTTTGCAGAAGAAGTGCATGCACTTGAGTATCCATTTATTGGCCTTGCAGTGTGCACAAACCTGGCATAGAAGTTATATGTTTGGAAATCAATAGTTACAATGACCTAGTGTTGTACGTGTGGCTGAATATCGTATGGTTTTATTTTCTTTCCTAGGTTGCTTAAGATCTATCCTAAGTGCTTGTTTTGCATGTATTAGTCATATGTCTCTTAACTTCTTAGCTTCTCCCGGTATCTGTTGGGCTAGGGTAATGGAGAGAAAGTGCAGGGACTATATGTGTGGATGCTAGTGGAGGTTCATGGAGAAAACAAAATTAACAAACTTCCATTTTGTTGAGTATAACATGCATTCAAACTTAACCTGGTTGAACTTGGCACTTTTGATTCTTTGCAGAACCTTTCTGGGATTACATATATGCACACACACAAAATCTTTTCAAGAAAAAAAGATCATTCACATATATCATCTTGTTCAATAAGTTTACATAAAAGAATGTGCTTTCATAATGATCATTCATATAGCTTGTGAAACATTAGCTGATTATATGAAATTAATTAACCGAAATAGTATAGATGAGGGCTAAGAATCATACACCCGGACTAGTTTCTTTCTTATTTTAAAATGTTGCAATTTAAAAAGAAGTATCAAAGAATAAGATCAAATGGAAGCGTAGTTGACTCTTATCTTTCTGTGCTCAAAGTTCCGTATTTCCTGTTTATTTTGAAATGAGGGTTGACTGGGCTTTCTTTCAAGTACCCTTCTGTGCCTGCGGGTCCACGAAGGCAAAAATACTTTCCTTATTCAATTCTTCGTGGTACATATTGGTCGAATATTTATACAGCTATTGGTACCAATTGATTAGAGCTTCTGCCAACTTCCCTCCATAATAAGCGGATTTTGCTTAATTTATTCATTTTAACAGCTGAGGAAGTGGAATGAGAGGTGGGTAATTTTAGACCCAACAACTGGGAAGATGGAGTACAAGTAAGAAGCTGAATATGACCTTTTCCTGTCACTACTCTTTTTTCCATTGGCAGAATATGCTGCCTTACAAAAGTGTGTTGATGCATTTACAGGGTCAGGAGAAATGAGCCAACAGTAAAAGGAACCTTGGTATTTGATGCAAACAGCACAATAACAATTTCTCCAGTGAATTTCCAGTAATATTCTAATTTCTCTTTCATTCTGATTGTTTGGTATAAGGAATATTTATTTTCGTATTCTGAGCACATGACTTGTAGTTTAATAATCATATTTTCTTCCTTTTCTTCTTTCTCTTGATCCAGGGGACTACCAAAGTATGACGGCTGTTGTTTTTGTATCCACATCGATACTTGAAGTTTTATTCTTTTCTCGAAATCTTTTTATTTCTTACTAATTATGTGGAGATGAAAAGGTAAAAAGAAGTCTGGCTATCTATGGTGATGGTAAGTTGGGATTTGGAAATTCTGGATACAACCATATATAGTTTTTGTTTATTTTCCTTTCGCTTGATTTAGTAGTGGTAAATTTGATAGCACCTGGCCTTTTTAATTCTTAACTTGGTTTAAGATATTGGGACACCACAGAGAAAAGATTATTTTCTTTGTGCAGAAACTCCTGCTGCTGCCAGAGCCTGGGTATCTACTCTGCAGTGAGTGGTCAATTTTATCAATATTGTTTTGCGACTCATTCTGTTGGTTTCTTTCAATGGTAACTGTGGAAATTGACTCGGCTATAGAGCTCATGTGCTTTCAGATTTCTCTATGTTAAGTTGAAAATGCAAATATTTTCCATGCTAATTTTTGGGTGGTTTTAAATTTTCACATCCTGCTGAAATGCAGTGCTACACAACTGGTTCTCAAGGCTCATAAAGAGGCAGTGAATACCTTAAGTGGAAATGGGTCCACAAAGTTAGGAACAGTCGCCACTGTTGTTGCTGCGGCTAATTCAACAGCCCTGGAAGCTTCTAAAGAAATTGAAGCTGCAATGCAAATTTCTATGAAGAATGCTTTGGGGGCTATGTTGCATAGGACACCCGATCTTCCCATGGATGATTTATCAATTATGAAGGTAAGAAAAATGTTGTCAGCATCCATTTGAACAACCAGCCACCTCTGTCTGTTCACACGTGCTGTCTCTTTCTCTATATTTAAGTGGGTTATTATATCAAGAATGAAGATTGAAGATTCTGCTGTAGTGGATAATTCACCTGTTCTCTAAATCATGAAGCGAAACTATGAAAATGTCATCTAAGGTTTACATTATTGCCTCATTCTTAAACCCTCAGCTCCCTCTCTAGTACCATACTCATGAATTTTTTTTTAATCTCTGCTCATGTTTTCTTTATTTTTCTTGTCTTTCCCCCTTTTGAAAATATGAAAAATGCAATGCTGCTGAGTTGACTTATTTCTTTGATATTCTATAATACACCACCTTTTCGCAATCATCATTGCTTATAAACGTAAGATCCCCTGGTTATGCTATAAAACTGGTCTACCAAAATTTAAAACATGTGAGGAAAGATTGCCAATACCTTCCAGGCTGGTGTCATTTTGGAGTAGTAGAACTTGCAACCAAAATCATAGCCTTTTGTCTTCTACTACTGGGATCTTAAATTAGCTTGGACAAGGGGCAGCTATGTTCGTAGTAGTCACATTACAAGTACATTAAATCATACCTCTTTTGTCATTCTTTTTTGATGAATTGATTTTGTTGTGACACTCTAACCATTTCACCATCTAGGCATCTATAGCTGATAATTGTTTCATCATTCTGTTTTCCAGGAAACCTTGAGGGTGAAGGATGAAGAGCTGCAAAATTTGTCTAGGGACCTTCGTGCTCGGGATTCAACAATAAAGGAAATAGCGGAGAAGCTATCTGAAACTGCTGAAGCCGCTGAAGCTGCTGCTGCTGCTGCCCATACCATGGATGATCAAAGGAGAATTGTATGTGCAGAGGCTGAACGGCTAAAAAGAGATTCAGAGAAACAATTCGAGTCCTCAAACCTGAAGGTAATTATTGATTCTCATCAGCTCTAAAGTCTCATTTTTGAGATTTAGTAATTATTTGCTCTTGTCCAGTCAATGATGCTCCATGTCGCATTTTTATGTACTTAATAGATTAGAGAATTGGAAGAAAAAGTTGTGAATCTGAGCAAAGAAAAAGAACAGCTGATAAAACAAAGGGACTCAGCAGTTCAGGAGGCGCATTTGTGGCGCTCAGAGCTTGCAAAAGCTAGAGAACGTGCTGTGATATTGGAAGGAGCAGCTGTTAGAGCTGAAGAGAAGGTCAGAGTTACAGAGGCTGATGCTGAAGCTAGAATAAAGGAAGCAATTGAAAAAGAATCAGCTGCTACTAAGGAGAAACAAGAATTACTTGCATATGTCAGTGCATTACAAGAGCAACTGAAAAGGTTGGATATCAATATCAAGATTGTTCTGAGCTAATTGGATGTTACTGAAATTCCTGTTTTCCTGCTGACAGGCATCAGATTGAAACTCGGGAAGTCTTTGCAGAGAGAACCGATTCTTGCTCTAGCATAGGTGGTGGTGACTTGCCTCTTACAAAGCATGTGGATCCATCACAAGAGAATGTGGATAAAGCATGTTTAAGTGTCTCAAAGGCAACACCGGTACCTGCAGAGAACGTAGTGCGTCTTGCAGATGAACAGTCATCGGATCTCCATTCTATCCGGGAGAGCGAATGGAGTGATATTCAAACAACTGAAGCTAGGATAGCTGATGTTAGAGAGGTTGGGCCTGAAGCAGAAGGGAGGAGCCTTGATATTCCTGTTGTACCTTTCCCTGTCAATAGTCACCAGGACCACGGCGCTTCAGATCAGCCTTAGAGATTTAATGCGCAATCAAGAGGTCTAATACCATTCGGGAAGGTCAATTTTCTTAACATAGGTTTCACTCACTTATTGCTTCCTTGTTCCTGTTGATAAATGATTTTTATATTTTGCATGCTTGGTCAATTTAGGAATTTTCTCGCCTTTTATATACGCGCTGAGTGAGTGCAGATATTCGTGATAAAGATGTATGACTTGCCGATCTGTGTCACTGTATATGTAACATTTTGATTGCTCCCCAAATATGTCGAGCCAGATGTGCAGTCTATGCATCTGGGATGAACTAGTCATATGTGATTCAGCCGCTATTGTACTTATACTTTTGTTTGTCGATTTATTTATTTTTGAATTCAGCCTATTTGATAAATTGGAATAATGGAGATAAGAGGAGTGTCTACCTCTCTAGTCTCTAGTAGAGTCGCTACCAATTCTTCTAATGAGGGTTGTTTAGCTGCTATTATACGATATGACACCACACCCCACCCCATGAGAACCAATTGAACCTTAACACACTCTTACCAATTTGTCTTGAAGGCATTATGTTGGCGTTGTCTTTGTTACTTTGCCTGTGGACATACGGGCGTGTATAAAATTTGTGGTGAAACATGCACAAAACTACATAACTTCACATACACAAAATTACAAAACTCATTATGTTCTACTTGTGATATGTTTTTACGACAACCTGAAACCAAGCACAAACATGACAACTCGAAATTGTCAACCTACTCAAACTGCCATTAAATAAAAATAACACTACTATGTCTAAACATCTAATCAAAAACACATTCAAACATGCATTTTTATTTACACGATTGTTTTCTACATCAAAACACCAAAATGCACTTACTCTACATAGTTTATACTTTCTTTTCAACCCAAAAAATCAATACATCAACCAAATATCTCATTAGAAATTACCTATTTTGCAGGATTCTTCTCGGAACAAAACCAAACAATCCCCAAATTTCCCAAATCCTGACATAAATCTCTCTCTCTCTCTCTCTCTCTCTCTATATATATATATATATATATATATTCCATTTTTAAGAGAGATATCTTTCCTATTAGAGTTCACCTGCATAAAGTTTAACCCTTAGTCACTTTTAATTTTATTCATTTGCACTTCCGCTTGAATAAAAGCGGCCCTCAATCCAGTTTATCCAAACTACAACTAAAACTGAACCCAAGTTGGGAGGCTAAAAGTACAACTTCCCAAGAAATTTAATTAAAAAGAAAAAAGAAAACTTAACCGATAACATTGACAGTAAAGATGCTTAAAAGGGAACATAAAGAGATTGATCAGATCAAAGGGCACAATTTTAAGAAACGAGGGCAAATTGTGTTCATTTACAGAAGAGTAAAAGGTCACACAATTCACAACATTATGTTGCCAAAAAGACTAATGACCAAAAAAATAATTACCCTACCGCGCATTTTTGGATTCAATAAGCCTGTGCTATTCTAACAACAGACATCATATTAACATAACATATTCTTCGAATTGCTTTATAGAGGGAAGACTGCGAACCTGCTTTGAATCTTGTGTCCTTGAGCACATATGTCTTTCCCACACCAAATAAAAATAAAATTAATTAAAAGGGAAAATGTGGTCTTTGAGATGCCATATATAATAAACATTCTATTTAACAACTATCATCCTTTTTTATATGCATCCTCTTTGTCGGGGAAAAGGTGAGCACTAGGCATTCTGATCTGGAAGTTTTTCTTTAAGAGCTTGGGGCATGCTCAAAACGATCTCTGCAAAAGCTGAACGGAGAAATGCATGGTTAGTGGCCACTGGCTAATCATTTAGAGGGAGACGGATATGCATAAGATGCGTGCATTAGAGGGTCTCCTTTGCCCTACACCGGGTGTGTGTGTGTGTGTAAATTTATTGCTGATCCTGCACCCGTGCATTGCACCAGGTGTAGTATCAAAAACACAGCATTATAGATGAGAGTGTTCTCACAGGGCCTAACCTTCAGGTAAACTCATTGATCGTAAAGCATCTTCAGCATGTGCCAACCGAGCTGGAGAAAGTTGATGTCTGAGGGATTCCTTCCCGTTGTTTAGCGTGCGAAGTTTCTTAGGTTGCTGCATAGGCCATGCTAGGACACTGATCCCAGATGGAAGGGTAGAGATAAGATCAGCATATCGAAGACTCACTGTTACCTTGCTGTTAGAAAGAATGAAAAAAAGGCGTATTAATAAAGAAATGAGCTTATGCATCCAAAGACCAACGACTGTACAAGCAAATTGACAACATTTATATAAATTGCACTCTGCCTCTACCAGAAACTATAGGATTACTTCAGTATGCAAGATAAAAGAGTAGACGAAAGCCCGCTTATGCATATACCTATTCTGAAATTCCTATGAAAAATGCATATTTTGCCCCCCTGCACTCCATTTTTATACATTTTGGCCCCTTTACTTTTACTTGTTCTTGGCTTTTACCCCTGTAATTTTGGCCATTGCTTTGTTAATAAGGGGAAAAACTTAAACAAAAATAAAGTGCAAGCAGTGACAGTAAAAAATAAAAAGAATCGAAAGTGTGGCCAAAAATGTGTTTTTCAAACTACTGATAATTACACTATCTATGCAAATAAAAAGGCGATCCATTTCTTCTAGTGGAAACAGCTTCAGTCTTCCTCACTTTCTATTAACCTAGAGCCACACAATACTAGCTTTCACATAACTTCTGGTGTTTTTGGGTGGTATGCTCTATTTAACAATGTGAAAAAAAGGGTCTCATTGCAAGAATATAATACATGCAGCACACCTATACGTTGAGATTAATTCCAAAAGATACTAAAAACAAAGACAACTGTCAAATACTAACTGTAAAGTAGATTGCTCACTAAATAGATCAAAATGAACTAAGCTCAAAGCAACCTTCACCCACCTATCAAAATCTGCAAGCACAAATTCAACCATGTGATATGGAAGGCTATAATACAATTCTCCTATTTGATTTCCGTACAACTCCTTTAAAAGGCGAACCTGCAAAAGAAAAGAAAAGGGAGGCAGATGTTCATTGTTCCAGATCATCATGAAAAATTAATGGAACAATAATATACAACTAATGATGTATTTAGCAAAAAAGAAACAAAAAACATCTAGCGTCAATAGAAATCCATCTGGAGCATATGTATTCAGAGTTGCTTCATTTACAGATGAAAATCAACAAGTTTGCTAACGAACCAACACATTGGTGACCCTTGGTACATTTCGAGGTGATCTTTAATTCCTTGCACATAATGAATGACTTAACTTGCACTAAAGAAGTTGTTTCCAAGAATATCTGTTACATAAGTTGTTTCACCTCAAAAAAGAAAAAGAAAAAAGAACTAAAATTCCTTTTAGGTCACTTAAATGAATAGCATACCTGCTCTCGTCTATCGACATAAGCCTGCAGCAAGTCTCCGACATGGTCTATGAACTTCTGCTACCCACATACAAAAATGATTATCTTAAATGCGTTAATTTCATATGACATAAGATATTAATGGAGCTAACCTAACCATTGCATTTGAAGAGAGAAAATCATTTTCCGCCTCACGTATTGGCAAGAAGAAAGGAATTGTATGCTCAAGAACTGTCATTTTCTCAAGAAACGACTTGCTTTCAAGAACACAATGGAACAGCTCACAAGGTTCTCCTGTCAAGTTCAACATTAAATTTACCACTAGTTTCTCATTTGATAAATACAATGAGCAAACTTAAAAATTCTCCAATTCTTTAATAAAAGCTGAGCATCAGAAAATTGTAGTTTGGAACTTGAACAAAATTCTGCATTTATTACATTATCTTCAACTGTTTACAGAAACAAACACATTTACATTTATTATGCATTCTCTATCTAATACATCGCCAATTCCAATATAATCATTTTCAAAATTTTCTCCTGAAACAGATAATTCACAACCACACATGACCCAGATGGGAATGGGATTTAGACACATTTTGATTGGACTAAGAGCGATAAGTATTAGACGCAATTCAGTAATTACCAGCAAATGACGTCTCATATTGAATGCCAATCCTAGCTCCGTCCAAACAACAGATCATCTGCTCATTCAAAAATATTAATGTTAGAAGTCAAACATTCTTTTCAATTTCTTATAAAAACTACTGCCAACAGTACATGAAACTGAAGTTTATGTTGGTATATTAAGGTCCCCAGATAGAGTAATGTGCTGTCAATTATGGTTATCAGGTTAACAAACAAGTAAATGGATTACTAAATTATAACCGTACAAGTTATCTAACTTTACTGCATCTTTTTTTAGGTTAAGAAGGCTATAATGAATTAGGTTATGGCAATACACCACCTCTAATGCATAAAATAATTGTTTTGTCATCTAAATTACCTCTCATTGAATACTGATTTTATCTAGTTTACAAATGCCTCATGCCACTTAGAGAACACAAGCCAAAGAGAGACACCTCGCCCTCCCCCTAGAGCCCCTCCTCTCCTCAACACATAAAGAAAATAAAAGGAAGACAAGAAGAAGGAATGAATTAATCACACTAAGATGGACATAGTCACATAATACAATTGAAGTCGCTACGTAACCACATATACAGTAAGCAAATTCATATGCAGCTAAGTGGAGGTACTATACCAGTATCTCATAGTTTTACTGTGAAAAACATTTAGATTCAAAATGTTACTCTTGGAAAAAAATTAGGTTAAAAATAAGTAACGTCAAACCAATGGTATTAATTACTCCAATACATATATACTGTTTCTAGTTTTTACATTCACCCTTGAACTACTGCTTGCATTATTATGATGTAGATCTTAGATTCTATGCATAAATGACAATGGATCAAGTAATAGCATTTATCATAGACAATAATTTAAATAACTATTAACTGTCCATATTGAAATAATACTTTCTCAGAAACAACAGAAAAAATCCAGAGAGTATGGTGCTAAATGTGAAATGACAAGAGCACACATTATTCGTGAATCATAATTTACTTTATTTCCAACTCGGTAAGTTATTTTTTCATTAAGAGGTAGAATTGGGATTGCAGTAGCATCGCCTTGCATTTGCATTGATTTTCTTTCAGCCTCCATGTGAACCTGAAACAAATAACAAGCTATCAGGTCTGCATGAAGGTAGGAACTACTACAAGTATTCTCCCATCATAGGGACAGCAGACAAAAAGGAAAGATACAAGAGAAATCATGTTATATAATTCAGTCATATAAGTCATGGGAAGGATGCCAATAAGAGGTAATGTTCTTAGACTGGTGGAACTATAAATGCGTAACTGCAGCTCAAGCCGTGAGGATGGCCCCAAACGTAACAATAGATGCATTTTATGTGCTATGCAGTTCTTTGGATAAACAGCAAAAGCAAAATCAACTAGCTTCTCATACTTCTAGCTCCACTAATATCCAAAAGAAAGAATATAACCAATCTATAAACAAATTTAATGAAACCATACCCGCTCTCTTACTGTAGCTAATAACCCATCATTCCACTGCTCACCATCTAAACATATCTCTACAAGATAACAAACATTGCATCAGAAGCGGAAAATAAACACATACTCAAAGAGGAGTGAGGATGAGGAGAAAAGATAAGAAGTACACCAAGCTCAATAAAAAATGTCTCATATATGCAACAATGCAAGTAATCATAGTAAGTTCTAGAGAAGAATCTCTTCTACTAAAGATCCAGGTCAAAATCTAAATTCTAACCATCTGATGCAATTCCTAAACATCCATTTTCTTTGGGGTGTAAAATTCAGCGATTAGGCATAATCTGTATATGCTAGTTTAAGAAGACTGGTTTATTCAATCACCAAGAAATGAAAGATGGGTTGGGCTGCATTCATGTACCATGTATACTGTATTCAATTTAACATTAGAGTTATTCTTTTAATGCATAGCAAAAGTCTCAATTTACATCTAAACTGGTCTATTTCCTTCTTCATAACTAATGAAAAGTTTAACCTAAACATTTACAGTTGCTGCAAACATGTTCAACAGAACAGATGACCCAAAAACCCTATGGATATAAATCAAGAAAAAGCAAGAAAGCCGGAAAAACCACATGTAAAACTACCTTGAGTTTGAGAAGCTTGTGCAGCTTCAAATTCTCTTTGCAAACGCTCAAAAACAGACTTGTCAGAATCCCTAAGAAATTTAACAACTTTTAGAGCCAACATTTACATAGTAATCACAGTTATTCATCAACTTATTTAGAATAGCATGTGCATCACATGGAAAACAAACATTATGCTTTCCAATTTAGTAAGCAGACCACAATACCTAGGGATCTCGTTGCCTATTTTCATTCTTTTCGCTTCTTATCAGACGAGTGTTACAACTCATCGTACAAGTTAACCGGCGCAACACTCTGATGTTTACAATACGGAAAACACTATCAATCAAAATTTCTCATATTGCGTTCAGAAGAACCATCCAAGTTACTTGCATACTCTTTTCAACTACAATGAATATAGTCAAACCCGAACCGACCTAGCATCTCAAAATTTGTGTCTGCTTGTGAGAATTCATGTTAGATACTATTCTTCCTTAACGGAAACTTTGGAAAAAAAGCATCTTCTCATTCAAGTTGTGACACAAGAGTTTCAGTGTTCAATCATGCTGCCCATAAACTGTAGAGCAAGTCCTTCTTCCCTTACAGAGAATTAGAAAAGGCAAAGTAAAACTGAAGCAGGTTGTCATTGATAGGGAAGCAAACAATCCAGATGACTGGCCGAACCAAGCAGTCTCAGTTAACAAAACAAAACTGAAGATTGAATATTTATTAAAATTCTCTTCCAATTCTATTTCTGATGTTCCCCTCAAAATCGCAATTCGTATACGGCAAATTAAATATATGATCTCCAAATTGTAATTTCCATATGTGATGTTGCTAACCTACTGCCAATGTGCCCTCCACTCACTTAGGCAGAAACCCTTTTCACAATACCCAAAAACTGCAGCACGCAAGTCGTCACCACTTATGCTAAAACCAAGAATAGGATCAGAAAATGTCTTTCCAGGCACAGCAAGGCCAAACATATTATGAGGAAGACCATCTTGATACGTAACTGAAAGTTTTTGGTTATTAATTGTGAAATGTGTCAGAAACATTTTCATTTTTCAAATCAAACTGTTTCCCTTTAGCTTTCATTTAAAATTTGGTGAACTAAGTTTCAGATTGGTCCAGTCTAAACAAATGTGCCCCCCTAGTCATTGAAGCAATATTTTTAGGCCGTAGAAGCATTTCACATAGCAGGACTCATTCTCATATACTCCCCCTTACTCTGTTCTTTATATCTGGATATGGTCTTTATATCTGCAGCACATTATTCGCCCAAAATCTTCACATGGTTCAACAGACCTTGCATAATATAAGAGCATCATAACCTACACATCTTGCATTAGTGTATCGGATAAGGTTACATAATGAGGCCCAGCAAACTCCCTAAGGAAGGAAACAAGACTGAAAAGTAATTCAAGTAAATTACAATTCATATACAGCGAGTGCCCAGGCCCAGAAATAGCTGTATTATAAAGATCCATAGTCATGGTGGTGAGCTTCTCTTTAAAGAAATCTAACTGACTGACATGTAAATCATTCACAGAAGCAAAAGTCATACACAATGTATACCTAGAAAGTCGCTCTGTTAAATCTCCATGCCTTTTAAGGACATTTGAAACTGGAAAAGAAACAGCTTTCGTCACTCAAGATATTCAATGATACTAGTAATATCTTTGAGATAACAGGAACAGAGTGTAAGGACAATACATCTTGCACGGGTAGTCTCCAATCGTACGTCATCAGCTTGGGAAAAATTCTGATAGATTGCCACCAAAAAAGAAGTTAAAAGCCATTCACTAAAGTATGAATTTAGTGTTAGAACAAGCTATTAGGAAACCAACTCAAGACCCTCCACTCACATGAACTCAATATAATGATAAACTGATCAAAAACTACTCATCAAATGAATTTCATAAAAAAACTCTCAGGTTTGAGGACTTTTACCACTTCTCCCATATTCAGAGGCACAGGCCTTTCCTTCACTTGATCAACTTGCTGCATTTTTCTCCAACTCACCTATTATCATCACATACAAAATAATTCGCATATAGATCACACAAACAGATGGATTATAAACAAAAACAACAGATTAAAAGGGAAAAGGAACATTAATAACACTATGGGAAAAATAATAAACAATCGATTGCAAAATTCGAAAGACGTTTGACTTGGACACCGTTCTTACAGAGGGGCTCCCCAGCAATTCCCAAACAAGAAGATAGGACCAGGGGATAGAAAGTTGCCTCAAATTTTCTATGGTGAAAACCCTAATTCAATCAAAATTGGGGAATTTGGATTTTGTTTGGATTCCCTCTCTTTTTATTCATGATGGGCCGTGGCAAATCTAGGTGATGGGCCTGATTGTATGCCCCAATAATATTCCCTCTCTTTTCCGTTTTCCTTGTTTTTTTTTTTCTTTTCAAATTTAATTATGATTACATCTAACAAATAATACGTGGACTAATAACGTAGCTATATATATATATACATACATACATACATATATAATTCCAAAATCATTTATTGCGTTGTAGAATAACTTGAATAATTTTTTTTTTTTGTTTATTATGCTGATAAGATATATTTTATATTGTAATCATATAATCAATTATATAAATATTTAAATTTTATTCATATTATTTTAATTATTTATTCGTATTATCAATATACCAAATAACCCAAAAACCCTCTATACACCCACAACTTGTTTTCACACTACACGACCAATTTAGTGGAAGGCCCAAGAAGAAATATCAATTTATAGGGATATTAAAAAGGCCATGGCCCAACATACCGGTCAATTTAGTTCAAAAAATTATAGGGTTAGGGTTTAATTTTATTAGCCCGTTTAAAAATCAGTCTGTTTAGTCCGAACTCAATTAGTCCAAAGCCCTATAGGACTAGCCCGCTTAGTGTTAGGGCTAGTCCGATAGTCCAAACTTTTCTTCTTATTTGTCTATTTCCTAATATCAAATTAATAATGTACACCATTTTAAATTATTTTTTATATACCATATTTGATTTTTAGTAGAAGATATTAAAATTTATGGTTAATTAGTAGAAAATTCTAAACACTGTCATTTAAATTTAGAACTTAAATGTAAAATATTTCAAATTTTATGACGTGAATGCTCTTAAAACTAGAATTGAGAGCATGAAATAGTGTATATCACTTAAACGTTTGAATCTTTAAATTTTGTATAGTGATATAAAGGTTATAAAATATATAATTTTTTAATGTTATCTAAAATTGTATTTAAATAGAGTATAATATGTATTTAATTAAAATTTTAAATTTAAATATATAATTTGACTATTTTGACTCATAACCCAATAATGGCCCGATTAGTCCGAAAACCGGTAGGGTTAAGGTTAGGTTCACCATAATACAAGCCCGTTTAAAATGACCCAATTAAATCGAGATTCGATTAATCCGAAACCCATTAGAACTAGCCCGAAACAGATAGGGCTAGCCTGTTTAACATCTCTACCAATTTATACGAAAATAGTAATAAGTTTTAGAGTTTAATTACATGACACTTGGCATCAGATAAAATCTTGGATCTTCCTTTCCTATCTCCAACTACTCGAGGTTTTGTCACCTCTCCAACTATTTTTCATTAGGCAGGATTATTTATTGCGAAAAAACTAATTCAATTCGAAGTTGTTAATGTTTATGCTTATTGGTCATAGAATAAAAAAGTTCATATTTAATTCCAATTAAGCTTCCTTCCTATTAATCATGTCTACACAACTCTACTATAATCCGCAAGATTGTAAAATCTAACATGTCTTCTCCATCAATTTGAATAATTTTTTTCTTACTAAAAAATATTTCATAATATTCCTTATAACTTATTTATGGTTACATCTTTATTTTTATTATTTTATATATACTAAATATAATTATATTTAGTTATGTTGTGTAATTTTTTTCATTGTAATTTTATGTACATTAATAATTATGATTGAAATTTCACATTTGTATTATTTTATATTTTATTACATTTAGTCAATTTAATTTAATTACTTGTGACATAGCCCGACTATTTTCACATGTCTGAAATGGAATTCTATCACAGGCTCCCAAATTTGAGGGCCCCACAAAAAAAAACTGTTATATACATAGCCCACAACGCGTAAAAAAAATGGTTCAGCAGCAAATCTATTAAAATAAATCTTATTTATTTTATTTTATATGCATCAGCCGTATAAAACCAAAACTAAAATTATAATCTTAAATTTTGGGAGAAACAAGGATGAAAAAGCCAATGCTTTAAATTTTAGGGAGATTAGGTTAGTGAAATTTTTTTTTGGCAGAAAAATGCTGAAATTCGTCTTGCCCAATTAAAATTTGTACTACATTTTTTGTAGATTTTTTTTTTACTTGTTGTTTATTTATTTAAAAATTTATATTTAAGAATGTCCTTTTTTTAAATAAAAGATTACTACTAGTTTAGATTGCGTTTGATTCTTCATTTTGTAAGAAATTATCGTACTATAATTACATAATAAATTTATTTTTTGTGATTATATCTTTTTAAATTTTTTAGAATTCAATTTAAAAAATTAGCACATGGCCTCAAAATTGTTTGAGACGTCCTGCATAAAGTTAATATAATATTATATAAAAGATAATAAACACACTTTAAAAATAAATAAATAAATTAGCGCAGACCACCACTAGCGCACAAAAAAAACCGCTTCAAACTAAAGCAATATTTAATGGACCGTTGTTTCACGGCCACTCCAGCGTCTTGGTAGAGAAGGTGTTGGTAGTGTAAAAGTTTTTCTATTAATATTTTAGTTATTTTAAACGCAACATGTTTGGATCATATCAATTGAAATACAAATAAAATAGACTACAACTCAATCCTATTTTGGCCCACGATCATCTTCAATCGTCTGCACAACTCTAATGCTAAATCTGTACTTAGTCTCCAGCAGTTTGCACTGCTTCTGTACTAAAAAAATTCGATATCTCGCATAATTTATTTTTATTACTTCATATTTGTTAAACACATAATATGTAATATATTTAAAATAATTTTTATAATGTGTTTGGACATTATAATTATATACATTAGTTCATATTTTTCTTACTTCATTATTTCGTTATGCATTGTTATTACTTTTATGTTATGAATATAATTTTATGTGTCGTATTTTAAATTTTATTGTATTTTTTTATTATGATTGAAATTAAATATATTTATTATTATACTTTTTACCACATTTAAATAAAATTAATTTAATAAATTAATTATGATACAAATAATATAATATTCAATACAAATATATATAAAAAAAAAAAAAAGAATTAAGTGGCGCAAACCAAGTCTGCGCCACTATTAACGGCGAAGAGACAATAATTGTATTCTGAAGCAATGGATGAAGCATTGCTGGAGGATATTATTTCTGCTCCGCGGCTTCTCTGAAGCATGGCTGGAGAAGCTCAATTTCTCCTTCCTCCATTTTGTTTTTTTCTCCCCATTAAAAAGATAACTTAAAAAAAAAAAAGAAAAAAATCAATTTATATCCATTAATTTTGGTCCAATTCAATAAACAATTTCTAATTTTACAGCTTTTTTATAATAACTACCAATTTTTTATTTTATCAAATTTATACTGAATTTGCTGAAATTTTAAAAATTTGTTAAAAAATAATAACGTAAAAGCTGAACTGCCAACATGGCTAGTGCAATTAAGACTGTGACATGAACAATTTGCTGCCAAAATTTTAAATTCTAGTATATTTGGTAAGATTGGATAAAATTAAAAGTTGAAATATTATTAAAAAAACTGCATTAAATTAGAGATTAACGGGCATAAAATGAAATTTTTGCAATAGAGAGAAAAGGTAAAAAAGAAAAATAAGGAAATCAATAACAAATTGATAGTCAAATTTAAAAAGAAACTAAAAAATATGTCAATTGAATGGTATAAAATGCCCAAAACCCATTGGCCTATTAGCTAGGCAGCAAGACACAAACCATGAGAAATATCAAAGGGAAGCCACTTTGTTTCTATACATTCACAGCAAACATTCATCCAATGAGTTGCCACTTCACATTTCTGCTGAACTGTTCTGAAACTGCTCCACACACAAACTCAGCAGTGGTTCAAAAATGAAGAAGAAATATACCAATAGTACGCGATGGCGAACTCACAACAAATTGAGACATGGTTTCAGCCTTCATCAGAATGAAACAACAGATTTGAGGTTGGCTGTGGGTTGCAAATGCGATATGGCAGTATCAGATTCTTCGGTTTCACTTAACTCGAGTTGAGGCGCCCTGTTGATAGGCTTCCTGCAACATGAATCATTTGGAATAAGAAATATGGTTAGATGCTACGATTGTTCCGCTTCCTTATGCTTAATTTTCATATGAACTGGCTAGAAAAGGCATCAAGAAACCAACTCTTTAGTTGTACTAAAAAATCTCCACTAAAATTGTCCGAACAGACGGAAACTGAAAGAGTATTAGAAAATATAACATACCTCTGAGATATCAAAGTTTCTTCAGACAATGCCTTTTCCAGTCTCTCCTCAAATGGTGTTGCATGCCAACTCACTTTCTGATCCTGAGAAGTGAAAGCGACAAGTTTGGATTTGATCAGTCGAAGAAAGAAAATAAAACAAAGAGGAAGAAGCTGAAAGAAGGGAAACGAAGATACCTCTTTGTACTTGTTAGTAGAATTCGGAATTCCATTACCATCCCACCATTTAGGTGGAATATGAGAGGTCTCGTCATCATTCCAATGAGCTGCCACCATCCCTATAATAGGTCTATCTGCAGGAAGTTTCCTGCGATAAACATTTTCACTAAATCGTTTGTTATTGTCATCTTGTTTGGCTGAAAGAGGCTTCAACCAAGAAGACAGACTGTCCTCACTCTTCATCTCTTCTCTAACTGAAAGATCCGAACCTGGGGTTGGCATCAAGTTATCTTCATCATTTAGCTTAACTGATTCACTCGGGTGGTGGGAATCAGAACTCTCATCCTTCAATTCGTTTCTCTGGGAAGGACTCCTAGCTGAGTCTAGGAAAGAGTTAACAAGCCGAGACCCAGGGAACATATTGCCAGGTGTTTGCATATCCTGAGTAAATGTCTGTGGGGTTGGATATAGTGATGGCTTTGCTATACTTCCTGTTCCAGCTGATCCACACTGTTTTGAGTGTTGGCTCACACTTTCAGATAAAGAGCGTTGTGATGAAAGCGCAGGCCTATGTGGCTCATAGTCAAAACTAACAGATTTCTTTTTGCATTGTGTACTAGTAGCAAAGGCGTTGGTTGAAACTGATGAAATTTCAGAATGAGCTTCACTATCACACATGACCGTGGGTGTATTAACAATCTGAACACTTCTTTGCATGGAGCTGCTAGAGGCTTTTTCGGTATTATGAACTTCGGTGATGCAGCTAACAAGCAGATTTTACAAATTTGGGAGTAAGTTGCAAAGTTTTTGGAAATGTCGGATAAAAGAAGTAGATTAAAACCACAGGACCAACATATATGGTCCTTGTTCCTATTAAAGTAAAACAATGAAATCATACTTTCTATTATATTGTTAGATCACATACAAAAAAAGCTCAATATTTTATTGGGGATATCAGCAGCACAATTGTTTCAGAGCCATAAACAGAAGTCTAGAGATGTACCTGCTTGGAGAGTCCATGCGACAACCTGATCGAGTCACCACTTCTTCACAAATTTTGACAGGCATTGGCGATTCATCAGATTGATTCTCCAATTTCAGTTTCTCAATTGATGCATTCTGAACCCATGAATTGAATTTTGAAGATTTTTGTACTTCATTTGGAGCTGATATACCCTCCCATTTCTCTAAGGCTTTTTTTACTTTAAGAGGAGTCTCTGGTAAAGTTCCACAAGCTTTGAGGAACTTGGCCTGAAGAACAAGTGACAACTAACATGTTACCTAGGTTGGCTTGTTTAGGGGATTGTCCTCATGATTTCAGAATACATTGGTACATTTATTACTAATTCATAATTGGGGGGGGGGGGGGATGAGAAATCTATCTTACTATGTTTTGCATATTTATAGGCAAACAACATAACCATCTTATCAATGAATTCAAAACCAGAACTTTAGGATGCATTGTCAAGTAGTAAAACACCAGCCAAAAACAGAATGATGTATTGAGAAGAAGATACATACGTG
This sequence comes from Caryopteris x clandonensis, assembly GCA_028749325.2. Taxonomy (NCBI): domain Eukaryota; kingdom Viridiplantae; phylum Streptophyta; class Magnoliopsida; order Lamiales; family Lamiaceae; genus Caryopteris; species Caryopteris x clandonensis. The sequence goes on from JAPYKT020000012.1 coordinate 649,905, forward strand.
AGGGCATATTTGTTTTATGAATTTACAGAAGTTAAGGAGGCTGATGAGATCAATGTTAATCGGTCTCTCCACACTACAGCAGAATGCACCTCGTGTATTATCACCACACATACACACAATCACAGACACACTCATGTGAGAGTGTAAAAAATGTGGTAAAAAATACACCAGGTGCATTAGCTAAGAAGGAACCACACTGATCTAAGGTTAATCTTTAAAAGGAAGAACAAAAAATATCGTCTGCTACAAAAAATAAGATGCTTAAATTCAGATTATGTTTCCGATCTTAGTTAAAATATAGATTATGTTTCCGATCATTGAACACAAATATGAAGATGCACATAAAAGATCATGTTTGTTGACAATTTAACGAAATACAGACCTCATCCTTGAGCTCTCTGACATCAAGTTCTCCAGACAGCTGATTCTGAGTTTTCTGCCCCTTTGGAAGTGAGTCGTCTTTTTATTCATAAGCAAAACAAATTTTAGAAAAGCACGTAATCAATCAAAATTCCTCCAAAAGAAGGTTTAATTTCAATCAAAATGTCGAAAGGAATTACCATCAGTCAGGAACAATGATGACAGTGCATTCTTACGGCAAGGTGCTACAACCTCCTGCTAAATGAACGCTTCCCCGAAATTATTCACAAAAAGAGGCAAAAATAACTCAAAGAAAAAAGATGAAATTATCACTCAATTCAAATTTCAACATCACAAAAGGAGGGGAGGAAAGCTAAAGAGATCACCATCTTACCGAAGGAGTAACAGGATTAGCGTTAGATTCTTTGGAACGAAAACAGCCGAAAAAACAGCCCATCGTTGCTCCCAACAACCCTACCACCGCAGCTCCTTCGCGTCCCTTCTTCTCAGAAGAAAAACCGGTGCCATAATGCTTACTCTATCTACCTAAAATGTTTATCACCATAAATGGAACGCCAATGATTGAATCGATTTATCGAAAAATCAATGGAATTCCTTTAGAGAGAGAAAGAACATGAGCGAGATAGATAAAGTGAGAGGTGGAGTGTCACTGTGCTGATGGCTCCATAGCGTTTTGAAATTCGAATAGAGAGGGAAACAAATTAAATGCGGTATTTACATCTCTATTTCACACGTGTCATTCAAATATCCATTAAAAATATATATATATATATAAATAAATAAGATGGGCCCACATAGATCAGCCTCAGCGTGAAATAAGGAGAAGAGTGAATTAGAAATCGTATTAGTTGCGGGTTAGCTTTTTTAAATTTAAAAATAAATAAATTCATGCACAATATTTTATTTTGGAAAATATAGAAAATTTAAGAATTAAAATTTGCTCTTTAATTATTATTTTATGGTACAATTATTTTGATTTTTTATTGAGAATTATTTCATTATTTTCTAATTTTGGAATATAAAAAATTTAGGAATGTCATTGAGTTCATCTTGAATAAGATTGTCATTCAAATTCTAATAAAAACAATATTATATAATTGTTTTATATACAATGATAATTATATAAATCAAGGTGAATTGTTGCATAATGTTGACATATTTTGGAATAAATTAGCATTCAGCCATATGAACAAATGTATGTTGCAGTCTCACAAGTAAAGGTAGCAATTAGGGAAGTTCGGTCGGCCCAAAATTTCATCAGATTGTTAAATTTTAAGTCAAATTCGATTCAATACCTTTAAAATAAACTAAATTTATCAGGCCAGCTCATTGCCCGTGGGCTATTGGCTCATCAGCCAAGCCATATAAGCTCGATCACATTTTAAGTCTAAATACATATAGTCCATCTTACCTCAAATTTTGAGCTTGTCGACCAAGCCATCGGGTTGGGCCAATTTTGTCCCCTCTACTCATCACTTACTTTTAATTTGTTGTATACGAGAAAGTATTTGGAAAATTGTAACCATTGAATATTACTTTTTTAACATGTCTGTAATTTCAAAATTTGAACTTTAAATTACTCTACAAAAACCTTCTTTTATCTTATTTACAAATTTGTAGATAATTTTAAATTTTTATGAAATTTGTAAGTACTTACGATTAATTAATATTTATGCTTATGTATATAAAATATTTATTTTAAAATAATTTTTATTTTGTATAATACCAAAAATTTAGAAACTGTGCATCACACGAATGGAATACTAGTTAGCTAAAATAGTCATAAATATGGAGCTTTAAGTCTTATTAGTATCATCTTTATACATAGTAAATATGTAATAGATACCAAAATAAATGATTAGGGGTATTTGATCTCGAAATAAAAGGTTGGAGCAAGGATAATTGATTAAAATAAAATGATTAGGGGTAATTAGCAAGGGTATGGGTCAAAATATCTCCCTTTTCCACATCATTTCATTTATTTTTTTACAATAATTTTAATTTGAAAAGGATAATACTCTTATGTATAAGAAAAACACTAAATTTTTTTTATATAATAAGTATATAAGATATAAAAGAAGAGAAGTTGAGAAAATATTTTTATTGTAAGAATTATCTCAAAAAAATAATAATAAAATAAAATTTCCGGTTTAGGCCACGATAATAGTATGTCTCATATCAACAAAAGTAACAAAATTTTTATGAATACATACATAAATGAAATTTTAATAAAGAAAAATAGTGACAAAACTTTGCTAATATTCTGAATGAATCGTCATCTTCAAATTTGTGAATGAATTTGGCATATAAATATAAGCAGTCATGAGAATATAAGTACATGAGAATTTTTGTACAATTCCTTTGGAATGATAATTTTATAAAGCAAAAGAATGTATAAGTAGGCACAAGAATATAAAAAATAAATTTTATACCGAAAATTATGGAATTGTAAATAAAAATAAAGAAGTATTTATATATATATATATATAATTGAAATCACTTAAAATTAAAGAATGTATTAGCTTAATTAAATGAGATTTGACAATTAGTTGAAATATTTTAGGTCATTTCAAATTAATGGAACATATTTGGTTGAGTTTTATTTTTCTATATTTCAAAAAAGACTATAAGGTATCCACAAAACTCATTCGAGGTGAGAAAACTAACTGCGTAGTACAAATACGATCAGATTTATACAACTTGTTTCAGTGCTATTATGCGCTCACAAATATTAGAATTTGTCTCCAAAATATCAATAATCATCTCTCATAGCACTTCTGAGTGGACAACCTCAACCTATTCAAATTTAATCATGAACAAATTAAATTGAAATATATAGGTCTGGGAACACGTCCAAAAGCCCACAACCCAGGGCAAGTCACCTGGGCGGACGCGCGTGTGTATGGTCCAACCGTTTCAACCCACAAAGGTGTATTATTTATTATACACAACCATATACTAGCTAGCTAATAAGTTTGTTTTTACTTCATTCACGTTTCAATGTATAAAAGACTTTTAGACTCACAACGCATAAAATCTTTTACATAAGACTATCTTTATATATTAATTTTTAGTGCTCGATTATTGATTTAAAAAGTTCAAAACTTTAAATTCATTACTCAAAATAATTATAGATTGTAAATATACAATTAAATTGACAAAGAAATATTTTTTAGCAACTTAAAATTTTATTAAATTAATACAACACCTAACTTCTCCAATCCAAATTTCCCAACATATACTAGTTTGAGGATCTCATTCCTAGCTAGGCTTATTGCATTGAATCAAAAATAATGTTACATCTATAAATTCCAATTCGAATTCAACCTATAACAAACGCAGAAATAAGACAAACAATCTTGCGTTTTATATAGAAAGGGAATATTTTCAAATTCTCTTCACAATTTACTATCAAAATATCGATAAAAATATTAAAAAAAGTTGTGCATAATCTGTTGGTACTATTTATTTTATCTCTGGTAACATCGATTCCATCCAATATATAACCTCTAAGTTTAGATACCCATTTTTTATAATAATGTCTAAATTTTGATTTTTGTCCAATTTTTACTCGATTTTATTGGAACTTAGAAAATTAACAAGACATTGTTGATGAGAAAATCTTAATTTTTCTTCCCAGCCAGAACACAAAGGTACACTAAAATCAAGCCAAAAATGAATAAAATAAACAATATAAAAACTATTATCAAACCCCGTAAAATTGAAAAATCATATATTGAATAGAATCAAAATTAACAAGAATAAATTGAATGATCCACCACATGAGATTAAAATGATAATCAAGTTAGTCTAAGCAACAAAGTAATAATTAAATATTAGTGTATACATGAAATTTGTGAGATGTTCAAAAAATTATAATAAAATAAAACTCTTTTATAATAAGATAATCATTTTAAAATATGGTTATTATATTAATAAACATACTAAACATTAGTTTTTTTCTAATAAACAACATATTGCCTATGTTATTTAAATTTATTTTATTGTAAATATCTTTTACAAATTTGACCATTTGCATTATTAATTAACATATTCTAATATCTAATATTAAGAGGACAAAAATTTAATATCCTTCACATATTTATATATCTGTATAGATAATAAAATATATGATATTTTCATAATTTTTGCTATTCAGATCAATTTTAATTATAATTTAAGCCGTAATAATTTACATAACTTTCATATAATACACTGTAATTACTTATTGTTAACCTTGCATATATAAAAAAGAATATATACAAAAATTATAGAATCTTATTCAACATAAAAAAGACGACCATTATCGATATAAATTAATATTTTCATATATAATATTAAAATAATTTATCTTATAAAAATAATAACATATATTTTTACATTTATTGATTGGACAATAAAATGGAAAAACTCTAATTTTACGAAGTTAGGTAGATTTGTTGTATGATTTATTTATTTGACGTATACAAAAGGAAATTCCCGATTAATTAAAACTGAACCATTTATGCTTTTACAATTGAACAGTAGCTGCATATAGGGTGGTCATTGTACTTAAAAATAAATTAATAATTTATTAATAAATAATGAATTCTTTTTTATAGTATATTTAAAATTACTGCGCTATATATTTGTATTCCACCTATTTCTTTTAATAATTTGCCTGAGACCATCAATGTAATTTGGCCCTAATTAAAATGATGTTCCACCTAATCATGGATTTTCATTCTGACCTAAATACTATTTATTTAAAATTAAATTTGCCTCATTAATTTAACGAACCCAACCTAGATAGACACACGCATTCAATGTATTATCGATTTATCTAACTTTGTTCGAACATGACTTTATGAGGTGAAAAAAATCCATTTAATAAAAAGAATAATTATCCGTTTATCCAGTACTTTCGCTGTTCTAAAACAATATTTATGTTTTAAATAGATTTTTGTTCGAATAAAAAATCAAATTTCAAAAGTCAATATCTAATTTTATAAGTCAAAGTAAAATAATAAAAAATTGTTATTGCATAAAATAACTATATATGATTGAGTATGTCAATTAATGAACAAATATTATGAATGATATGATTCTATGTTAATTTTGGGATCTTGTAAATCATATCGGTCGAGAGATCATTATAATCCGAGAGGTAATAAACGTGTTATTTTATTTTATACTGACATAATTTTATTCATAATTAATCCGTCCGTATAGTATATAGGAACAGTTCATTCCTTACATAAAGAGAGAATTAAAAAAAAAAAAAGAAAAGGAATATTTGTTTTTCTTGCAAATCGCATTATCTATATATATATATATACATATATATATAATAATAATATTAATAAATTGACTCTTTATATATTTGTTATTATCAAATATTTTCGTTTATTTTTCTTTCCACAAATAGTAAGACGATTTTAGAAAATGTTGTTATATTGCTAACCAATAATCATTTATTTTAATTTTTTATATTTTTATTTGTTAATATTGGTAATATTATTAATTTTATCAAAACAAAAAAATCATATATCTTCATAATTACTTGATTTTAACAAATTAATTATAAATTTGTGGCAGATTCGATGCTATATATAACAATAAAAAAATGTTCACATTGATATACGAGTTTGTATTCAATTTTCTTGATTTAAAAAAAAAAAACTATATATTTGGTAATTGATAATTGTATTTTATAAATACAATTAATTAATGTTCACATATGATTTTATATATAATATGTATATTCTTATTATAATCATAGTACATATATAAATTATTGAACATAATTATATATATACATATATTTTTTAAATATTAATTTTAAATATTTCTGAAATTTAATAATATTATACTATAATAATATGTTTGTGCCTCACACGAAAGAACATGCTAGTAATATAACATAAAAACCTCAAAGGCCTTTTATAATATGTTAATAAAACATATGCAAGAAAACAAAAAAAGTCTTGCATCGTTTTGAATAAAGTTATCACACATCTTCTCTCCAAATTTGTTCTCAGATAATTTCAATTTCATAATAAGCAAGTAAATGTGCCGAACAATTTGCTTGACGGAAAAAAATCACACAAAAAACATGATTAATTATAAAAATATCATCCACGAATAATTCCACAACACGGTCTGTATTTCAAAATATATTACATAATTTAATTTTGATTCTTACAACGTAATTTGTGTGCATTTTTTTATACATATCCTAAAATTTGTATTGTATATAACTTTATATTAGAAACATTACAAACCAAACGTGTAAACACAACGCATTTACACGTTACGTGCGTGAAATTGATACGTAAATTAATAATTTAAATCAAGGGTCCAAGTAGAAAGTTTTAGTGGCTTATACCTCACTCTTTTTTTCTTTTTGTTTTTTTATTTATCTTTTAAAATAAAAAGTTAAAAAAATATGGCAATTTAATTTCAAGAAAGCAATGTGCGTGGAATAAAAGACTGCATAGATTGGGTCCAAAATTAGGCACCGTCTTTTATTGACATGACCGCACTCATATAAAGGCAAAGATCCATTTTTTACTTTTATTTTTGTTTATTTATTTATGTATTATTATTATAAACCATACAAATATACAATTATTGGATAGGAAAATGACAATATACAACTGTTTTGGATTTTCCCACGTTTTTTTTTAAATATTCCCTTAATTTAAACATTTAAATTTTGGAGATTGCAATATCATCTGTGTGAACAAATTTTAATATATCTATTGTTGATAAGTAAAAAAGATATATTTCATAGTATCGAAAATAAATTAACTACTATACATGTTTACAATACATCAATAGTGAATATATTACAATATGATCACTTACGAACAATATATGGATAAACATCCATGCGTTGATAGTATAAATAGTCCACGTATAGAACGATTAAATGCTTTTATTAATTAGTTGAACAAATTATTTCACAAATTTCCACACTTTCTCTTAATTTCTAAATATACCCTATATTTAGACTTATCGAATCTACGTGGACAGCCAAATCTCTACGCCAATACACAACAATTGTCGACCATTTTGTTTTTTAGCTATCTGAAAACTCTAGTTTGAAATTGTCCAAGCTCAAACCATAATCTCCACTCCAAGTGATACGCAACTTCAATTTCGCGACGAACAATCTCCCTTGAACAAATGAAGATCCACATAATCATAAACTACCCATCAACCATGTTCGACACCAAAATGATCGCATGATTAAGCATATATGTACAAGACACCACTTACAAACTATCTATAGACCTTGATGTTGATATAATATTATCCATTTAAAATCCAAAATGGATTAATTTATTTCGACATTCCCAACATCCTCTCTTATGTACTTAAACTAGTAAAATAACAACCCCACATTCATTTTCATTTTTTTTTTTTTTGGAGAAATCACATTAATTATTAATATTTCAAATCAATATATACTCACTAATTTGGAATATTGAGTTCTCATCTAATACGACATACATAATTTTCAACATGTAAAGTACAAATTTGTAAGAATATTGGATAATTTTCAATATTCAAACTGTCATCTAATACCTACATGCAAAGTCCACATACCACCCCACAAAAGTCAACACTCCCCAACCATATAAGCAACCCCTCATTCCATTTTCCTCAGCCGCATTTCTATATTCCATTCTATATATATTACGGCCGGTATATATACATATATGTAAATATATATGGTACCTTTCAAACCTTAATAATTTTCTTGATTCTTGATGCATTATTCTACAGTACCAATGGATAATTCTGAGAAAGCTAGGGCAATTAGACAGTACAGAAAATCTTCACTTCCGCGCCTCCGATGGACGCCGGAGCTTCATCATCGCTTTGTTGAAGCAGTTCACGGTCTTGGTGGGAAGCACAGTAAGTTACCATTCTTCTTTGTGCAGCTTAATCTTGTCGAAACGATGTTCCTTTTTGTGTTCGATAAGGGGAAAAATGTGCAAGCTAGGGTTGGAAAGATCTAGGGTTTTGTAAAAAAGAAGTGGGTAAATTTTCATTTTCTGAGTTTACAGAATTTCGGCAGGATGTTTTCATGAGACATATATATGTGTGCGTGTGTATATGTGTTTGTTCAAAGATAATAGTTAGATTTATGGTAAGGAGTTTTATTTTATTTTTGACAGAAGCAACTCCAAAGAAGATTATGCAAATAATGGGTGTGAAGGGGCTCAAGATTTCTCACATTAAGAGTCATCTCCAGGTACTATCTATTTTCCATTCTTTTCTATTAAGAATTTGGTAAAAAGTTATGTTCTCGAATCTCATTGCTACCCATTTATTACAAAATTTGACAACAAAATACGATTAGGGATAACCAAACTTCTGCGAAGAACCATCCCTTTTGGGATCCGAATGAAATGGGACAAGAAATCCCAATCAAATCTATTAGGGGCGGGAATGGAGACGGGAAGCGGGTGTGAGGAGGCAATCGACTCTCATCTTAGCACCCGTCCGCATCGCCGTTTAACCAAAGCGGACTCCCCACTATCCTATATATTCTCTATGTTTTTTCAATAATTTTAAATTAGAATTTACTAGAACATCTAATTTTATGTTTATAATATATAAGCTAAGTTCATGATTGTTGCTTTTTTTAACACTAAAAAATTATGTTGAATGTTTCCAATTTTTAAAAATATTTCTTGCTTCACACTTTGACTTTCGTTATTGATTTTCTTATTATTTATTTTGCTTAAATATAATAAAATAGATGATCCAAACCCGTCCCCTTCCCATAGAAATTCTCCATCTCCATTCTAGCTCTACATCTCCATTCTAGATTTTGAAATAGATAATTTAGAGGGAATATATTTAGAGTGGGATTCGGGGACACCATCCATTAATTATTTTGTCATGCCTAGTTGCGAGACTTTAAGTAAATCGTCTGCAAATAAAGGGGTGTATTCAAAACATAATTAAATATTAATATAATATTACTTTATTTCTAACACCTTAATTTATTGAATATGGGTTTGATCCTTTATTTTATTCAATATTTTATTTTATATTTTAAAATAATTATCACACGATCATTTGTAGTTAAAAACATCACATGACGTGTACAAAGATTTTAAAATACAAAGAGGATTCAAACCCACAAAATATTAATCAACTTCATGTTAAGCATATATAATACACATGTGTATTAATACAAGTTGTTTGAAAGATATGATAATTTTTTAATTCATCCTTTCCTTTTTAAAGGGGTTAACATTGCAACAGACGACATGTGATGTCTCCATGCAATGTGCGTTGTGTTAAAAAAATAAAATAATAGTGTATTATTATCGCGCACCTATTTTTATCCCGATTTTGAGCATTAAATTCAATTGAGTTTGAGCACCTATATTTTATTAATCTTGAAATTAAATAAATTTATTCTCATATATATATATAAATATATATACATATATATATATATATATGGTGGAATATTTAAAAAAATATATAGATAGATGCTAGGTTAGGCATTGCTTTAACCTAATTGTACTCAAAAGTTCAAAAGCAGCTTGTAGATAGCTTTCCTTGGTGTGTTCGTAGTTAAGAACTATTTATATCGTATGCATTAATTTCATGCTAACATGTAGCTCGATTTAGTCATTTTCATTAAAGCAAATAGACTTGTGTTGCATTAAAACTTTATGAAAATTTTATTTTATGTTCGTTAATTTTGACCATATTCAATATGAGCTTTAATTTTATGGGGATTTTTATAATGTTTTTTAATTTTTTATTCTGTCAAATATACCGTCCAACTTGCTGGAATTTAAAAAATTATTTGAAAATTGCTAATGCAACACTCCTAATTTTATTCACCATGTAGGGGGTCCGACCGCCTCGCCACTAATTTTTATCAATTTTCTTAAATTCAAGAAAAATTAAGCATAAGTTATACAAATTCAATAATTAAATACCATTATTTAAAAAAAAAAAAAAAAAGAAGATAAATTTAGAAGATACATATCAACAATGCCAAAGTTATAAGACATAAAATAAAAAAATGTTCCATTTTGATTTTTTCTATGTCAAACCCTACTTTTCTGTATTAGAATAAATTACATTCCTTAACTTTTATATTTTCAAATATTTTGTGTACATATATTTCAAAAAAATCGTTATTATTATTATTGATAATATTTTTCTTTTCTATTTCCGATTAAATTTATGGGACTATATACTACTGTCAGATGTACAGAAGCATGAGGGACCCCATGATTTCAAATGAATTTATGGCAGTCAAGAATTACCAGGAAAATCGACCCAATTTAAGGTATGTGACAGTGTTTTTATTTAATTTTTTAACAATTTGATTGACCACTGTAATTTGACCGTGTGTTCTATTAATTAATTCGAAATATTTTAAAAAAAATTATTTTAATCAAGAATTTAGGGTTGGGAATTTCAAAACATAGCTGATCCTATGGATTTAATTAGGTTCCAGAGGGCATCAATACATTGTTTAATTACTACATAGTTACTTTCCAAATATCTAATACTTTTTCTTAATTCATCGGAGTTAGCACGGATAAGAAACTAGTGCTCTATAGACGGAATACTTCAAGTTCTTTGGTCGAAACTCATAAATGATTCTTTTTATAATAAAAATATTAAATTATTGAAATTTATATTAGACCCTCCAATAAGTAGGTCTAGCTCCACATCCCTAGTTCTCGTGAACAATAGTAGACCATTTGTTAAATATTTTATCGTAGAAGAAGGTTGAAGGTTGTTTCACGTCCCTCATAATTTAAATTATTTGATAATTTGATCGAACCTCAATAACAGTAAATATAGTTCACCCGCATTTCTACAACAAAAGCCACATCCATATATCTATATCATAGATTATATTTTCATTTGAAATGGAAAAATAATGCAATTTACAATGGACATGCAGACAAATATACCTGGAATTGGGAGAAGCACCATCTAATGGAAAACTAGTTAGAGTTCCCTTTGCTTGCCAAGTAAGGAGAATTGCCCAAAAGGGCACAAGCGTACTTCACCATGAATACCAGGTGAATTCCACATCCCAATTTCTTTTATTTTTTATGTTTCAATCTCGTATTTACATTCATGATAATTACATTATATCAAATTGAATACAAAATCGCAACAAGAAAACAGTCAAACTCCAACTAAACAAAACAAAACAAAAAATCGATGGAATTTACTTGATTCCAGCTGGCATTATCGTTTGAATCAATTTCAAGAAAAGCTTATTGAAGCCCAACATTTTTTTGGGTTGAAATTAAACCCTTTTGTTTATAATGAATCATGATTTCGAGTGAAAATACTTCTCTTTTATCAAATTATCATATAAAACTCGATTTTAAACTAATTTACGCATGACATTAGAGTTATATAAGTGCTCTTTATTTAAAAAATATATTTTCTAGTAGAGCAAAAACTGTATTAAACGCACACAAGTGTGTGTGTGTGTGTGTGTGTGTGTATTATAATGCTTACACATATGGATGCAGGGGGCACAAGGAAGTTCTACCAGTGAAGTAACAAAGGGAAGTGCAGAAGTTCCAGGGGCAAATATGGAATTACAGGGAATCTCTGAAATAAACTTTTTGGGTTTAGAAAATCATCGATCTTCTGAATCTATCAATTTAGACCTCACAATCTCTTCTCACTAATTTCTGACCTAATTAATTGTATTTTTTTGTTTTAGTGATCCTCGTCACAAATTTCTTTTATTTATTTATTTAGTTTAGAAGGCAAATCTGATTATTGATGACTTTTCTTCCCACCAATGAGTATACATATATATATATATATATATGTTTATATATTTATTGGAATCTTAAATATTAATATGAATTAATGAAATTAGTTAGAGTTTTTTTATTATTATTATTGGTTTATTAAATTAATAAATTTAATACTTAGAATAACCGTATACTTCATACACATTTACGAACATTATTGCAAACTTATGCTCTACGTCTCAGAAAAAGTATCATGTTTGAGTAATGTAAAAAACTATTAATAATCGAATAAAAATTAAACTTATTATAAGCCATCAATTTTTAAATATTTTTATTCATTTATTTATTTCTTTTGATTTTAGCAATCAAAACCAACACCGAATTGGTACGTTTGGATTATTTTTCCTAAAATCACTAAAATTAAAAATTTATGGTCCTAATTCACAAGCTCGAAAATATGATGTTATAGTTTTACGAGACCCTTAAAAGTTGTTGTAATTTTTCAATTATATACACACAAACACAAATTCAAATCAACAACAAAGTGGACAATTTTCTGAACTGACTAGGCCTTAAGATGTGGCCTATTGGGTAATGGCCCAAACAAGAGGCCCAAAACATTTGGAAACGGTAAACAATTTCAGGCCCAAACTCATTAATGTATTTTCCCGAACCGAACCCTGAATCCGTTTCACGGGCCCAAAAAGAAATCTTCCTATTTTTGGGCCTTTTCTTGCTCCACAATTAAAGGGAAAGAATATTGATGATTGGAGTAAATGCATATCGATTATACTTAGCTTTCAACATTCTTTCAAGCCAAAGACTTTAAAGAGAACGACAACTTGTAGCATTGATTATCAGGTCGGGGCTTATTTTATTCTGCACCAAAATTGTCGGACGAATATTATTTATTTAATTAAAAATATAAATTATTTATTTTTAAAAATATTATAATTTATTTGTTATTTTAGAATTATATTAATACTTTTCAAGAAAAAAATATAATTAAAAAATAATATTATAGATTGGGTGCATGATGCACTTAATATATAAAAGACTCACTCATCTCACGCAAAAATTTATGTGTGTTGTTTATTTTAATTGTTAGCCTAAGATAAATATTTTTATTAATAACTACAACGTATTAAATGAAATTTTTTAAATATTTAATCTAATATTTCATTAAAAACAAGTCATGTCTCAAATGATTCTATTCTAAAAAAAAAAGTTCTATTATAAAAGTTAAAAATACTATTTTATTAGTGAAACCTAAAACAAGTTAATAGGATTGAATGAGTCAATTCAATGAATCAAAGGACTATAATAAATTTAAACTTTTTTAGTTTTATTTTTATTTGTTTACCTTTATTTAATATTTCAATAATAAAAGGATAAAATATAATTGAAAAAAAATAAAAGATTTAAGAAGTCCGACATTATTAATTAGAGTATGAGTCAGGGAGTTAGGACAAATCCCGTACGCGACTCTTTTGCAACTTAGATTCTGTCGTTTGTCCTCTGTTTATCCAACTACAAAAACCCACCTCATAATTTTTAGCCACCTTCTTCTCCAATTCAATTTTTATTCTTTTTCTGGTATGTTCATCTCCCCTCCCTCTCTCTCTCTCTCTCTCTCTCTCTCTCTCTCTCTCTCTCATGGTATGTTCTTAATTTTCTGTTTGAATTTCATGCGATTCTGGTTTGTTCTCCGACCGATGATGGCGTGTATATAATCTCTGTTTTTTTTTTTAGTAATTATACTACCGCTGTTTGTCGGCACGTAGACAAGTTTATTGGGATAAATAATGAGTTCTTCTTGAAATTTTTTGAGGAGTTGAAAATTTGTTGCAGGATGTTTGGAAGATTATAAGGGTAAAGTGATTTGAGTTTAAGAGAACGAACAGTTTATGAGATAAGATTATAAGCGTTTTGCTGTGAGATGCTACTGTTAGATTCTTACAATTTGCTTTCACCTAATCTTAAAAATTACAAATATTTGATGTTCTATACTTACATTTAAAGAATTTATATTTGAAGTGGGTTCTGATATTTGGTAATGTTACTGGATTTGTTAGCCAACCGGTCTGTAACTTAAAGCAATGATCGCGTAGAATGGTTCCGTGCTGCTTGTGCCTGTAAGTTGTTTTATTGGAGTTTGATTGCTAATTATTTATGATCAATTTTGGGTAGAGACATGACATGTGTGTGTGTGGAGGAAGTTTAGTTTGAAAATAACTCGTAAACTTCTTTCGAAATATCTGTTTTCGTCTATGGAAATTCAACTTTGCTCAAAATAATTGTCGAAACAAGGCTGCTATTGTTGATGATAAATTAGGATTATTCAGAAATAGGGAACTTGTGTCGGATTATTTCCAAACTGGTATCGAGCTCATGTTAGGACTCAGGGCATGGGAATGCCTCACTGTAGAAATTTATTTAGAATTTAATTGTCTTAGCAGAACTCTGTTATTACAAGATGGATGCCACTCAATTTTTCCGTTTCCTTTATAGTGTGAATTATGTAAAGCTTCTGCAAGAAAAGTCGTTTTCTGAATGCATTCTTTTTCATTTGATCTTTGAGAAGAGCTGAGCACTTTATGATTTTTATATGTTAGTGGTCAAATGTGATTTTGCAGGGATATTTAGTGTAATGTTATTCCGTTTTCAAATTATCCTACGCGTTTTAATTATACAACTTTGTTTTTTATAATGAGCTATCATGTTTGAAAAATCCAGTTTTCGAATTGATTTTTTGTTGTTTCTTACCTTTTCAATTTGAACTGCTTTTAACAATAACTTGAAAATTAGGAAACACAGGTAAACAATAAAGGAACCTTTCCGCTGGACGACAAATATGCTGTTATCTGAAGGCACTAAGATGCTGATCAAATCTTACCAGAGGCATGTTGAACTTCTTCTCAAGGAATATGTCACCGCTGATCTTTTTGTCATCTATACCTCTATTATCATCGGAATTTTCGCATGCAAAACGGTATGAAGACGTATTCCCTTCCACGACCATATTTAAGCATTGAAAGTCGATTGAGTTTATTTCCTTTATCCTCAAATCAAGTTTTAGAACCTTTTGAGAGTAATGAATATCGTTTAATTTTATTCAATTTTATGCTTTAAACGGGTTGGTCATTTATCAAATGTTCATTGATATTCAGGTCTATGATCTTAGCCAGCTCCTTAGCGCCGTTTACTTCAAAAGCTATGTAAATCTTACAAAATTCCGTCAAATTGAGTGGAGCAACCGGTGAGTAGATTCTCCTCTCGTTTCCTGGATCTTAAGCATATATGTGTAGCCCTAGTTGTGAACAAATACTTTCTTATTGGATGCAGAGTCATGTCAACGTTTCATGCCATATACATCGCAACTGTGTCACTTCACTTCGTATTATGGTCAGATCTTTACTCAGATAACATGCATCGTGGTCCTATCACTCTTCGAAGCTCTACATTATCCACATCCGCATTGGGGGTGAGTAATTCTCTCTATTCTATGTTCTTGTTTCTGCTATCTTCAGCTGGCAGGAAAATCTTCAAAATTAAATTTGAGAAAATTTTTATGATCTCGTTCAGAGACGTCAACTTCCATAGAGCTAAATAAAACAACATCGTTAATTCTACTGGAATTTTGTTTTCTTTACATGATGAGAGTTCCACACACTGAATCCTATTTAAGAAATCTTTTCCATCGTGATCCTTTTCGTCTGTCAACTGTATCTTAATTGCTCTTATCTATGGTTGATAGGTTTCTGTTGGCTACTTCCTTTCGGATCTCAGCATGATCATCTGGTTTTATCCTTCTTTAGGCGGGATGGAATATGTAAGAACAAAGCAACTTTATTAACGCGTTAGCAATTTACTTTTTTAAATCTAAATTTGTGTCAATAGTTCATACAAACACTCTTGAATTGTTCATGCATATTACTTATCATCACTTTGCTAACGTAATTCAGGTAATTCATCACCTTCTCTCGTTGATTGCTGTGACCTATGCTATGCTGACCGGTGAAGCGCAGATTTACACATACATGGTTCTAATATCCGAGGCAACTACCCCTTCAATTAATTTGAGATGGTAATGTTGGAGTACATTTTTGGTTCTCTTTTATAGTTTCAATTGCATCTTCATCTTCTGATGCCAATGTTATCTTTTGAGTAGGTATCTAGATGCAGCTGGACTTAAGAAGTCGGTGGCTTATACTATAAACGGAGTAATAATGTTCTTAGCATGGCTGGTAAGATCAAGATAAAGATGCTTGTTTAACATTTTTACCTTGGATCTTTAGATCCTTTACCTTCTACGTTTACACTCCTGTAAATTTGTTTATAACTGCGACAGATTTCTTATGCAAATCTGGGTTTTATTTGCCTTCATTGCAGGTTGCAAGAATTCTGTTGTTCATTTACTTCTTTTATCATGCTTACATGCACTATGATCAGGTAATTCTTACGATACTTTTAATTTGTTTTATCTATTTCAGCTAAATAGAAGTGAATCGGTTCGTTGTTACCTTGAAATGGTTTCTCATCCATTTACATTGAGTTGATAAATGATAGTTGGTTATCGAATTCCTTTTGGCATCGAGGGGCATCTGATATATTGTTTTATAGTTCCTTAAAGAGGTGGATCGAGTCTCTCGTTGCTTCATATGATATATTTAGTTACGCGAAACACTAAGGTTGCTTTTGGATTGAGAGATTTGAAATGCAAATGAACGGATTTCAAATCCATCCAAATGAGAGTGGTCCACTAATAGATTTGCGACTATAGATTTCAAACATCCTCAAATTCTTCCATCCAAACACGACTTAAGATACAGACATAACCGGACCCTCAACACCTTCACCATTTAAGACAGACAGCAAAAGTCAGACGAGAGAACACAAATTACCCGGGTTCAACTTATTTTGATGTTATCTTGATCATACCAGTTCTCTTACATCCCATCACCATGTAACAGGTGAAGCGGATGCATAGCATCGGAGTTGTCATGGTGTTTCTTGTTCCTGCAGTGATTTCTGTAATGAATCTGATTTGGTTCAGCAAAATAGTCAAGGGGCTGAAGAAGACGCTTGCCAAGAGGGACTAAAATCGGGTCTTGGAAAGGTTCGACATTCTTCTTTTCCCTGTAAGGAAAGAGTGATCAAATGTCGGGAGTAAACATTGGAGACGGATGCCACACCCGGTGCACAATGCCAGATTGTAGCAATCACCACATATCTACTAAAACTTGCACGTACCCATGTGGGTGTGTGTGAGTGTGTGTGAATGTTTGGTTATTTCTACACCCGATGTTGTGCACCGGGTATAAACCCGGGACAACAGGGTGGAGCATTTCTCTGTAAAAATTACGGCACTGTTATTGATTGATTCATTGATTGATTCGTCCTATATATATGAATAGGATCCCTGGCTATGCAGATTGAAGGCCATCTTAGTTTTATTTTATTTCGTGTTTTATTTTATATGTCATGCTATTGACACGATTCATAAGTATGCGTGTGGTTGATAAAATAAAAAACACGAGATGATATTGTCATGTAACTTTTGTCATGTAACTGACATGATTAATACATATGTGATGCGAATTAATAAAATAAAATTATGAGATAAATATTATTTAGAGAATAATTTATATTGATTACGTAAAGAGAATGATGATTTTAATTTTGATAATTAATCCAAATATATTTTTCTTTAAATTCTTATAATAAATTTATAGGCCCATTTATAACATAAATTTAAAATCTAATAAACATACAAATATTCTTTTTAAACATATTTTTGTTTTTTGTTAAAAAATATGAGGAATATTTTCAGTATGTTGGATTTGTTTGATTATAAGATCTATTTTTCCAATTATACTCAAATTTATTCTTTAAGAATGATCAAATTCTAAATTTGTGATTATGTTATTAAGTCAAATATTTGTTCTTATAAATAATGTAAAATATTTTTAAATTAGAGAAATACTTTTTCAAACAATTTTACAAGTATTAATTTTCATAATGATAACAATAATCTTTTGCTAACATAGTTAATTTAAGTAGATTAAATTCATATTCAATTTATTAAATTGATAAATATAATAAACTTTTAGGGGATCAAGATTCTTGTTAATTCCCCTTTTTCTTTAATTAAATAAAACTGAATTTGGATTTATTTATATTTATAACATCTTTTATATAAAGTTCATTTTAGAGATCTATTTCGATGTATTTTTATTATAATAACAAAAATTTCAGAGAGTAAGGATCGAATTTTTGACCTTCACCAAACAACTACGAGATGTTGCAACTCAACTACAATTAGGGAAAATATGCACTTTCTTAGAATGGGATTATAAATAACTTTTGGTGTTTACAAGTCTCACGAAGTAGACTTTAAAATGGTTCAAAAGCCACTAAGTTGTGCTTATGCATAATTGACTTCAGATATGTCATTCATTCTACAAAATTCCATTTGGGACCCCCCCCCTAAAACAAAAACAAAAAAAGAAGAAGAAAAAAAACCTTTAATTCACTCTCTATATAAATTAATATTAAAATTATTAATATTATATAAATTAATAATTTTACATAATTGCAAATTTATTAACCTATAGAAATTCTATTGTAGTTTTCAAATATATATATATATATATATATATATAGGGATATCAGTTTTACCCGTAGGATAGGGTTATCTACAGGTAAATGGGTAATAATGGATGGTACTATCCAAACCTGAATTTTTTTTGATCGGATAGGATAGTATGCTATTATAGGCTATTATCCGATTACTCTACCCGTCTACCTTTTAAAAAAAATATCTATTATTATATAAGCTATATATTATTTAATTATTAATTTCATCTAATATATTGCATATATAATATACTATATAATGTACACAAATATTATAAAATAAAAAATATAATATTTACATGTTATATATACTATTTGTGATTATATTATATAAATTTTTATATTGCACATATGCATATTATATATTATTAAAAAAATTAAATATAATCGGGTAGCCCAATTATCCAAAAAATTACCCGATTATTCAATGGATAATACCCAAATTCTATCTAAATTTAATAGAATAAAATGTGAAAAAGATATAGGATACCCTACTCATACATTTACATCTCAGCCGACCTCCATGGTTATATCCCGGAAGTTTCAAGGCGCCCCCTCTCTCTTAATTGAAGTGTCAATGTTTTGTCTTAACGGACTTGAAGTTTACGACAATTAAAAATTATTTGGATAATGATCATTTTATTATAGATTGAAAGGTTACTTTTCATTTTGAATTATTTTAACTGGCTTTGGAGGAGAAAGCTCATTTTATATGGGCTTACTAAATAATAATAATAAGGGCAAATGTTATTTTACTCTTTAAATAAAAAATATTTTTTTGTGCTCAAAATATAATAAATTATGTTTTGTGATTATAATAGCATGATAGAAAAAGAGGAGTAGACAAGAAAGAGAAGAGAAAAGAGGAAAAATAATTTATACAATTCAAATCGAAAAAGAGAGGAGAGAGAAAAGTGAAGAGATGTCTTTCTGCTTTTCACACCATAATTCTGAAACTCTTTCTGCCTTTAACGATTATCATGATCGTAAAACTCATTGGTGAAAGTCTCTTTCTTGCTTTCACGAGAGAAAATCATATTCATGGAAAAAGAAAAAAAAATGAAGATAGAAGAATAAATAAACGTATATGGATCGAAAAGTGAGTTGCGAAGAGAGTTTTTCTTATTTTAAGTGGTACGGGTTTTTCAAATAATAATAATTACGATTATATATAATAATAATTATTATTATATTATTATTTTATTAAAAAAAAAAAAAAA
This sequence comes from Caryopteris x clandonensis, assembly GCA_028749325.2. Classification (NCBI taxonomy): domain Eukaryota; kingdom Viridiplantae; phylum Streptophyta; class Magnoliopsida; order Lamiales; family Lamiaceae; genus Caryopteris; species Caryopteris x clandonensis. The sequence goes on from JAPYKT020000012.1 coordinate 669,907, forward strand.
AGTTACACAAATCAGACGCGCTCCATTACCCATATCTGCATGCTGCAAATTTGAGCAAAAATCAAATCAAAGCTCCCCCAAGTCAAGTCAACTCAACTCAACTCTCACCCAATCACAAACCTTTTTCAACTGCAGGTAACTCGGAAAATATAGCAAAGATTTCCTGCTCCAGTTTCTTATTCCTCTTCAGATGATTTAGTTGCAATTTCCAAGTGGGCTAATCATTATCTAACTTTGATGGTCATTTCTTGAACTGGGCAGGAAGCCTGAGTGATAAATTGGCGGGTCTTCACGGGAAAGTTGAAGTCTTTACAGTGAATCTTCAGACCCAGGGTTAGATTTTGCAGGCTGGAATTCTTGTTTAGTTTATGTAAAAGCTCCAAACGTTGAAGTTTGTTCTTGTATGCTGCTTAGTGAAATTGGAGGTCTGTAGCTGAAATTATCAATCAAAATGGGGAGTTGACCTGGGGAACTGTCAAGGGTTTCTCTTAGGATGTTGCCTCTTTTTGGAGAAGGGAGAGTATCCATTCAGAAATAAAGAAATGGATTATGTTTGGACAGTGAAAATTGTTTAAAATAGGCGAATACCGTTCTTGAGGTATATACTTGTTTCATTTGTGATTCATGTGGATCTGAGGTTTTTCTGGGCTCTATTTTCGGTGTAATTGATGTTTTTGCCCATGAACGCTTATAATTCTGTGAAGAGATTGATATGAGGCTTTAGTTCATAACCAATATAGTTATGTTTGGGATGATATGGGCAAGTTATTCGTTTAGTGAATAAGGTTTTACTGTTTTTTGAAGTTGGGCGTTCCTGTACTGTATCTCTTACTGCTGCCTGTGCTGTGTCCGAGTAGCCCGCGGGCCGTTAGCTATGGAAAATGGTCATGATCTTTCATCATCTTTGAGTTTTGCCTCGTCTTCATATTTATCAAATGGCTCGAGTGGGCCAAATGTACCTTCTTCAACTGGCTGTGAAGTAGGGACCAGTCCAGAGTTATTAAGTCTGGGTAGGCTAAGTTTGAGTCTTGAAAAGCTCGTGATTGATTCTGATTACGACTATAGTGATGCGGAAATAGAAGTTGAGGGGGTCAGTGTAGGCATCAATCGCTGTGTCTTAGCTGCTAGAAGTGAGTTTTTTCATCAGCTATTTAAGAGTAAGAGTGATGACAATGTAAAGGAAGACAAATCGAAGTATGTCTTGTCAAAATTGGTGCCTAATGGGAAAATAGGATATGATGCATTAATGGTAGTTTTGCATTACTTGTACACTGGAAAGATGAAGGCATCTCCGACTGAAGTGTCGACCTGTGTTGATGACTCGTGTGCTCATGATGCCTGTGGCCCTGCCATCAATTACGCAGTGGAAATGATGTACGCCTCTGCCACGTTTCAGATTAAGGAACTTGTGATGGTTGTTCAGGTCAGTTGTAAGCCTCTGTTTGCTTTTAGAATTTCTGAAGTTTTGATTAATGCCTTTGGTGGACAGTATCTTTCAGAAAAGCATTATATTTGTTAGATTATATGGTTTATTTATATATAAAGCTTTTTGGTGAAATTCTGTTTAATAAAGAGAGGCTAATAAAATTGAAAATATAGACAAAGGCGATATTTACGAGTTGATGCATATTATAGGACTCTTAATGACCGATAAAGAGGCTTTTAGGGAAGAGCTTCACAGAGCTAGATAAATGGAGGTAAAGGTGCAAGGAAACTTGGCTACTTACTTGCAGTCTCTCAACTCTGAAAGAAGTGAATCTGGAAGTTGCAATCATATATAGCAATGATTTGAAGCACTTCATTTTGCACGATTTTATGAATTTTTGTATGCCATTTTAGCTAACAGAAGTGTTTTCAAGGTGTTGCATTTGCTTATATGTAAAGTGGCTAAGCAATTTCTGAGCTGGCTTATGGACTCCGGGTTATTGGAGGTTGTATGCGTTTAAGGAAACGTGGTTTATTTTACCTTTGCTTCTGAAAATCCCATGTTTTTTTCTAAATAATGGCCAATAGAAAGATGGGTTGTGATTGTATGATCTCATTGCGCTTCTTTCTGATATTGTGTATTTTTCTCTTTCTTGCAGCGGCGTCTCCTTAATTTTGTTGACAAAGCTTACGTGGAAGACGTTATGCCAATCCTCATGGTAGCGTTTCATTGTGAGTTGAAGCAACTTCTTCCACACTGTCTTCAAAGAATAGCACGGTCAGATCTTGATATTATCATCATCGAGAAGGAGCTCCCCATTGAACTTCTGGATGATGTCAATTCACTTCGCCTCAAATCTAAGCAGGAGGAAGAACACGATTCCGTGCAAGTTGACCCTTTGAATGAGAAACGGATCCGGAGGATCCACAGGGCATTGGACTCAGATGATGTCGAATTGGTCAAATTACTTCTAGAAGAATCTAACATTACCTTGGATGCTGCTTGTGCTCTTCATTACGCCGCTGCTTATTGTAATCCTAAGATCATGAATGAGGTTCTAAATTTGGGAAACGCTGATGTCAACCTCCGCAACTCTCGTGGGTATACTGTCCTACATGTTGCTGCTAGGCGTAAGGATCCCTCGATAGTTGTTGGGCTTCTGAACAAGGGTGCTACGGTAGCGGATACGACCGGGGATGGGCAGACAGCTCTCACAATATGCCGAAGGTTGGCTCGCCCGAAAGATTTTAATGAGGCGACAAAGCATGGTCAGGAAACGAACACAGACAGACTATGCATTGATGTTTTGGAGAGAGAAATGAGGAGGAATCCAATGGCAGGAAACATGTCATTGTCATCAATGATGGTGGCTGATGATCTACACATGAGGCTTCTTCTCCTTGAAAATAGAGGTACAAGTTAATAACTGAATCTGTATTCCCAGTTCTTTCTAGTCTTGTTTAAAATGTTTGTTGATTTTTGTTTCTTTGTTTGAGACAGTGGCAATGGCGCGTTCGTTGTTTCCCCTGGAAGCCCGGGTGGCGATGCAGCTAGCGCATGCAGATTCGACTATGGAGTTTTCTGGGCTTTCATCGGCAAAAGGATCACTTGGGAATTATAGAGAGGTTAATTTGAATGAAATTCCAGCTGATCAAGTAAAAAGGCACCATATGAGGTTACAAGCCCTACAAAAAACAGGTAATTCCAACTTGAGATCTTCCAATTGATTGATATGGATATTTAGAAATAAAAATGAAAATAAATGGAAAACATTAACGCCATATGCATGTTCTTAAACATGACGTGAAGAATTTCCCATTTTTGTTGAGGTGTTCTCCTTCTAGACCCTAGGCAGTCGAGAGAAATTTCAGTTGGACAACTTTACCCGTTTTGGCCGTACTACCTACACAAGCCCGTACCATTAGAATCCAAGCTGTTCCACCAACACCAATTGGTAACATCAAAACTCAGGCCATTCCATTCTAGCTCATACCAAAAAAAATCAGACCGTTCCACCTGCACAAGCTCGTATCATAAAAGCCAGGCCTCCACCCCGGCATGGAGTGTCAAAACCGGAAGGGCATATTTTGGCCAAAAAAGAGTGAAGTTATGGCTAAAAAAACTCCCTCCATCCCAAAAAAAATGTTGTTTCTCTAGAGCACACTTTTTTTTTTTTGTTTTTTTGGTCAATTTGATGAAGGCACAACCTTTTAAAAACCAAAATTCGCACTTATACGACGTCTTTTATTCGTTGATTTGACTTATTCAATTATCATATAAAACTTGTTTGTGAAATAATTCTTTTTAGTTTTTTACTTTGACTAATAAAACGAGACATTTACTTTCGAAATAGGATTCTTTTTTGGGACAAAAAAACTTAATGAAATAAGTCTCTTTTGTGCCGGAGGGAGTAGGTATTTTCTTTCACAAGTTGCTATATTTGGGGGTTCTGCCATTTTTATTTCCATCACGATGTTACATATAACTCGAGAAGTTCTTAAATTCATCCAGAATCCAATTGTTTTTCCCTCTAAAATGCTGTATTTTCCTTCTTTTTTTTCAGTGGATACAGGTCGTCGCTTCTTCCCCAATTGCTCCGAAGTTCTGGACCAGCTCCTGGCGGATGATTCTCTAGGCGCTCTACTATTGGAAACGGGCACTCCGGAGGAACAGCGCACGAAACGGATGCGTTATATGGAACTGAAGCAAGATGTCATGAAGGCATTTAACAAAGACATAGCTGAACAAAAATGGACCGGCCTCTCTTCGTCTAACTCCTCTTGCTCGGCTTCTTCCAAGGTTGGTGCAACGCATAAGGTTCGGAAAAGGTAGAATGCATGTTATCCTATGTTGTTGTCTATGCTATTATTGTTGGGAGTCTGGATATGCAGCCATTTGCAATAATATACTATAATCCTCCTTGAATTTTACGTGCTCGTTTCGACCCGGAACTCGTTTCTTGTAAAATATGGATGATGATTAAAGTTTTGGGATGTGAAAAAAGGTAGATCGTTTGAGATTGTTTCTTGAACTGGTACTGCTTTTGTCTTGATCAAAAGTGTTGATTTGGTATGAAGATAAATGTGTTTGTGGTGTATATATCAGTTTCCAACTTTTACTCTCTCTCTCTCTCTCTCTCAGTATGTGTTTGTGGTTTACAACACCCACGACAAAATATTATTTTCTCCCGAATTATATTTCTACAGAATATTTAATTTGAAATTTCGTCTACTAGTTTTTGGTCCCCATTTATCTTTGTCTTATGCTTTTAATTTATTTATTTTCTGAAACTCAAATTATTCCCTCACTTTCACGTTTTAAGATGGTGTCCTCATCACTTGGATGATGACAATTTATACACAACTGTTTCACACACACACACACTCTTTACCTATAAGAAATTCAGAATATATATATCTATATATGTATATATATATATATATCTATATATATGTGGCTTGAATTTTTTCTTTTAATATTTGTGGACTTATCTTCCCGAACAATACATTTTAATTACTCTATAATCTAAAAAATAAAAAATACGGAGAAGGGATGGGATAAAAATAGGCTTATAAAAAAGTATTATTACGGATGATTATTTTTCACTTTTTCGGTTCCAAGAAAAAGACCATAATTTTTTTTATTTGAGACGAGGAAAATATGACATAATCAATATACAATTTACATATATCATTAATAAATAAAATATAAATATGAAGAGGGAAATATTTTAACTATATAAAAGCAAAAAACTTACAGCAAATTACAAAAATGTGAAATTAGTTTTCTATTTTTAGAAAGTAGGCAATTCAATTATATTATTATTATAATTTTAAAAAAATTATGACTTTTTCATCACAATTTCTTTTTTAATGAAAAGTATATTAAATTAATAATATTTTTTGTGATCTTTAATTTGATACCCATATTGCATAAATAAAAACAAAATATTAATTTTTAAATATAAAATATTTTTTATATATTAATTGTGGTATACTTTAATATTTTATATTATGAGGTTTTTTTTTAAAACAAGTTTTATTAAAATATAGTTTACATAATTATGTATTTTATTTTTAAAAATTATATTATTATTTTTATAATAATTATTATGTTGTCATATTATAAACTGTGTGGCGCAGGGAAAAAATACTAATGTATTTAAAAAATAAAAAAATCATATGCTATTTATATATTTTTTCATTTTATTGACATAAATATAGATTTTAAATTGAATTGCATGAAAATCCACCATTATTCTAGATGTTATATCCAATGGAGTCTGCCTCGTAATTATTTCTTGAATTGTAGCTAGAATTCTCTCAGTTCTTATGAAATCAAACATTTTTAGAATTGTGGATTGATTTATAATAGTATTTAGCACCATCTTTCCTCGTGAAGTTACTCGAACTCAAGATTGTTGTTTTTATTATTTAAATCAAAATATTTTGTTTAAGCTGTTTACTTCCCTCATGAAGTAACTTGAACTCAAAATTTATTATTTAAATCAAAACATTTTGTTTAAGCTGTTTACTTCCCTCATGAAGTAACTCGAACTCAAGATCGTTATTCTTACTATTTAACTTAAAACATTTTATTTAAGATGTTTACGTTCGAAGATTATGTGACAAATGTTTCGACATATAGAAAATCAACTACATACATATTGTTGTCTTTGATGAAAATATAAATCAAGATATTATTTTGTAGAATTGTATGGAGCAAGGTAACTAAAAGGCTCCAACGTTATGTAAAGGGGAATCCTCACCCAACAAGGAAGGAATAAAGAAGAAAGCACTAAAAAACAAAGAAAGAAAAAAAAAGTATATTCTCTTATTTAAAATTCTCAAGAAAAAATACTACATATATGGGGTCCATAACTAAAGTGCCAAAAAATTGTTAATAATTTCTCGAACGTAAAACTTATGTGTATTGTGCAATTCGATATACAATATTATCTGTTTAATTAAAAAATATTATTTATTTATTTAAAAAATATTATTCATGATTTGTACCATACAAAAATAGTAATATTTTTCAAATAAACAAATAATATTTTTTAGCTAAATAAGTAATACTTTAGAGCGTATAGAGAGTTACTCGTTCCTCAAATATATGTACTTGTAAAAAATACTAAATGAAATTAATTAAAAAAATGTAATAAGTTAGAATCAGTCTAACCTAACCAAGCTGCCCATCTTCTTCAGATACTTGAATCTTTTCATGACACCTTCCATGGCTATGTCGAACGCGTCGCTTACACTTCCCTGATCAGTACTTGAATTTGAGTTGGAATACAATAATCTTGGCAAGAAGTCGATAATTGTTTCTCTCATTTTCTTCACCTCTGCTTTACTGTAATTGTCCAGGACTCGTTTAATGGCGGACGTATCATTTCTAACAATGTTATGGTCGATGAAAACTGAGTATGTGGACGCATCTCTGGGCATGTGCCATTCGTATTGACCCTCAAAACTCCCTCTCCAAAAATAAACCGGAATCGAACCGGCCAGCATACAGTCGAAGAACGACCTTCGTGTCGACCCGTCTCCTTTTGGCTGCAAACAAAAGTCCGAATCCAAGAAGGCATCCAATATTTCCGGAGCTCCATCATAGCATTGGGCGATGGAGCAATCAACTACTCGACACGAACTCGTTTCGTTTTTGCAGTAGCCCATTAGCACCCCTCGGAAGTCGTTCCGGATCTTCTTGCGGGTTGCCCCGACAAAAGTAAACGGGCTGGAGCGTCTCCTGGACCGGACAAAGTTTTGCCATTTGCGGATGTCGGATTCGGATCTTGGGTGAAATGCTGTCGGGTAGGGTACGCTGATTTCTAGTTCATCCCATGGACTTCGCTCCACTGATAAACGAAGAACGTTCCTCATCAGTGGCATGTAGATTAACCTCGTCCCCCATTCGTCGTCTTTGTCGGATAATCTTCGGAAATCCCACGTAAGACGACCCAACATGATGAAATGGTCCGACCCGTTTGAGTTCTTCCATGGCTGCTGGGTCCGGACCCAGTCCAGCATCACGACGCTGTGAAAATCGCGATCTTTGGAAGTGTAATTGAACCAGAGATATTTTCCGACGGCAAGGCCGGCGTAGAAAGGGATGTAGAACGCGGTCGCTTGATTTTGCTCCGCCGTTCTGCACTTGTAGTTCATTATTCTGTCGTGGTATATGACCTCGGCGGCGTACATGTCGGTCCAGTACCACGCCGGAGTTAGATTCTTCGGCACGACAGCATCGAGGCCGGTGGCTGGAGGCCCGAAGCCGCTGTTGGCGACGGCGTTGCAGCGGGACTTCCACGGGTCTAGTTCGTGGCAGTTGTCGAGGAAGTCCTTGTTGAGCATGGGGGGAAGATCGTAGACGTATATACGGCCATGTTTGCAGGTTTGGTCGTGGAGGCGTGGCCGGGCAGCGGAGGCACGGTGGTGATGGGCGGAGGGGCGCGAAGAGACCCGGTTGAGGAGGAGGAGGATTAGGAGTTGGAGGAAGATGGTGGTGGCTAGCCATGCGCAGCGGCGGGGGGAGATGTGGTATTTGAAGGAGTGGAGGGTGGTTCTGAGTTTGGATTTCTTGGAGCCGCCGACGTGGTGGTGGACGGACGGCGGCGGCGGACTGTTAGTCGGAGGCATGGGTTTAATTATGTGTGGTGGTGTTGCCTTGAAACCGAAGGTGGTATTATTTATTAATAGGATTTGATTATAATAATGGCAAAAGGAGGTTACAAGGTTTGATTATTGAAGAACATGGATGGAAAAAAAAGGAGAGAGTTTATCTAAGGTTATTTTAGGGAAATCACATAAATAATGAATTAACTTCTATTTTTTCACAAATACAAAAATCCATTTTCATGAAAATTATACAATGAAATCTATTTAAATTAATAATCTTAGGACTAGTAAAAAATTATTAATTAAAATAGGTTAGTATTAATTTAGGGAAAAATGTACAATTTTACTTTGCTCCACAATTTTTACCTCACCTTCAAATTAATCCCTAACTATTTTTTCTTTCCATTTAAATAAATCAAATAAGCTCTTGAATATTTAAACTCATGACATATATAACTAATTAAGTAAATATATTATTTTTATTTGAAAATTAACAAATTAAATCAACAATATATTTAAATTAATAAATAAAACAACGTGAAATTGAAATTTTATTTAATAATTTAAAAATTAAAAATAAATCTAAAATTTATTTAATAAATCTCTAATTTTTTTTAAACAAAGTAAAGAATAAAAAAGGGGTATGATAAACATGACAAATCTCCAATTCAGTAAATATTTTTCTAAATTTGTTAATAATTTTTTAATTTTTTTCAATGTTCAGTTATTAGACAATTTCTAGAAATTATGTTGCTAGTTCCTTAATTTATTTTTGATTTGATATATTAATTTTTAGAGTTATTAAATATTTATTAAATATATCTAATTATATTGATATTTATAAGGGTTTATATATCATGAATTAAAGTTTAAGAGCTTATTTGACCTATTTTAAAAAATTATATATTTATTTGAACAAAAAATAGTTTAGGATTTAATTTAAATTTTAAGTACAAATACAAGGCCCAAAATTTACCTTTTCATTGATATAACCTATAGTCAGTCTTGAGTTAAAATTGAAAGAAAACATATATTATACTTAAAAAATTACTAATATCTAAAATTAATTTAAAGAGGTTGTAATGTACTCTACGATTGATTTTCCAAAACAAACCTTGAAGGTTTATGGATCCACATCACGTGGGGCCATGGTTTAGAGATTTGAGGATTAAATTAGTTAATTTTATAAAAGGGAGACCATATTTTGTCTCCTTTAATTAATCTTTTATAAGAGGCAAGGAATAATTAGTTTAAGTGATTAATATAATTAATTGGTCAATACGACAGTGATGTAACATTAATGGTGGATGCCAAAAGATACGGTCTCCCTGAAGAAGAATAAACCTTTCTTTCACACACGCATAATTTTACAACTACAACTCCATATACAATATTATTGTTCAATTAAAAATATTATTTATTTAATTAAAAAATATTATAACTCATTTATTATCTCAAAATATGATAATTATTTTCAAGCATACAAATAATATTTTTAAGTTAAATAAGTAAATCAAGTGCACGATACATGAACAAAGGACTCGCACATATAATTTTGTTATAAGATCACAGACAAGACTAATTGTAATCTACATGAACATAATCAAGGGTAATATTTATGGGGAGATTGGGAAATGATACACTCTATTGTTTCACAATTTTCTATAATATAACATCATTATATATTATATATATATATATAATAAATTTATTAAATAATACTTTTAATATGCAATTGACTATTATAATAATATTGGTATATATCTATAAAATACACCCTATCTTCGATAATTAAGGTATCTTTTATTAGTTAAAGTTAAAATTATATTTTTTTTATTTCACAAACAAGTTATATATAATAACATAAATTAATCAATGAATAAAATAAATTATTAACTGTAGAATTTTTTGTTAAAATTATATTTTCATCAAATTTAAAGAATAAAGACGACGCACTCTTCAAAATCACGTTCTTTTTTTCTCTAACATAGGGAGTAATACTTGTACCATGCGCTTGACTTTTGGTAAAGTATTGGAATTTTAGATAAATGTAATGATTTTAAATATGATGCACTAATTGAATAGTTTCAGTGTGACACACTGCCATTATCAAAATAATTAAATTGATAAATAGATAATACACATACACTGTATTAAAATCCATCAGCATCTACTTGAAGCCAATAATTAAAATCCATTTTAAAGACTTAAGGCCATGGGCATCTAACTTAAATTCATATGAGCAGTTGGAAGATCGAACACATGTTCTATATCAAATGTATGCGGGATCTTGGATTCATCGAGCGTTTGTTCATTAAGGAGTGAAATCCTTCCATCCGGCTGTACTATTACGAAAGTCAGTTGACATTTCACATATAATGGCTAGCGATCTATCTATCTCGATTGGTCTTCATCCTGGCTCCAGTGAAGCCCGATGTCGCTGCCACTCTATGATGAACTTGGATTCTCATACAAAAGAAGTGAGCTTTTGACTAACACTGATCTTCTTCTCAACTCTTGACGATGTCATTAAACTAGAATCTAACTTAATCACGACAAGATATACAAATACCACGTCTTCAATGGAAGGTATATGATTTATTATTAACATATTTCCGTAATTTTGGGTTTTTTTTGTTTTTTTGTTCTCTATTATTATTGAGAGGTATCCATACAAGAGATGATTCAGTATCATGCCCCGATCCTTCATGGGCCAGGGTTGGGGATGCCAAAACCCGGCTCCAACCCGCCCCGTCGCCGCTCTTAATTTGTTATCATGATGCCCAAAATAGGTATGAGAACAGCAGAAATTAGATGAAATACAAATTACACTTGGCTGTGAGTTTCCAGCACTTATAAAAGTAGATTCTGCACAACCCCAATGAAAGACATGGAATAAATAATGGAAAGAACAGAATATTAAAACCATGAAATTTTCACATGGATCAAACAGGACAAGAGGACTATATTTTGGCCAAAACAGAATTTACTTAGCTGCATGATTTGTGATTCCTAAGATCAGCTCCAGGCAAAATTTGTCAGTGTCGTATGGACGCAGCTAATAATTCTATATAAACTGTAGAATGATTTAAGTACATTTCCTAATGAGAGATCTTATCTTACTGATGTTAAGCTACTAAGACTTCTCACCATAAATGCTCTAACACAAGCATTGTACACCAACAACACAAACACAACCACATAATGACGCTGAGCATACCGGCACATATTTTGAGATAGAACCTACAAAACTGACAAGAGCTGTAACTAGTGAGCCAAAAGGGTGTCTATAACAGAAACATCAAGTTCATATTCAATGGCCATAAGAAAAGATTAAAGGTAGAAACGAATACCTGAATATCATCCCAATCCAATTGCAGAATGGTTAGCTTCTATCTAGCAAGAAAATGCAGAAGCGCCAGACTTTAATTTATTCTGTGCAGGAGGCGGTAAGGGCCATTCTGAGAGTTTATACTGCGCTCCAGCCCACAGTTTTTCGTACCCCTCTATCCGTCATCATCTTTCTCACCCGTTCTACATCTTCCCACATGCCCATCGAGCTGTAAAAATCTGAGATTAATATATAGTACCCATCATTTTCTGGATCAGATGCAATAGCCCACTTTGCTATTTTCATACCCATCTCAACATTGTTATGCATTTTGCAAGCAGTTAATAAAGAACCCCATATGCCCCCATCAGGGGTGAAAGGCATTGATGAAATGACTGATTTGGCCTCATTCAGACATCCCGATCGTCCATAAAGATCTACCATACAAGCATAGTGCTTCAGTGTGGGTGCAAGAGAATATTCCTTCATTTGATCAAATAGAGACCTGCCCTCTTCAACCAATCCAGCATGAGCACAAGCTGAGAGGACTGCAAGAAACGTGAGACCATTTGGTCTTGCACCATATTCTTCCATTTGCTTGAAAATCTCAATAGCAGAATTCCCATGTCCATGCATCCCATAACAGGAAATCATCACATTCCAAGATATGACATCCTTATCATTTATTGAGTCGAAGATTTCTTTTGCGATATCAATTTGTCCACATTTTGCATACATATCGACCAAAGCTGTAGCAATGGAAACCTCAGAACCAAATCTCTGTTCCATTATGTAATCATGAATTTTCTTTCCTTTTTCCACAGATGCAACCCGAGCACATGCAGACAACAAAATTACCAGTGTGGCCGAGTTTGGCTTCAAGCCTCTTGAAATCATTTTATCGAATAGTGTTATAGCCTTGAAACAATTTCCATTGTCAATATAAGATGAGATAAGAGAATTCCATGTAGTAATGTCGTGTCTTGTATGGTGAAACAACCTCTCTGCTACAGCCAAATTCCCACATTTCCCATACATGTTTATGAGTGAATTAGCAATTGAGACTTTTTCAAGCATCAATTTTTTTATTGTATAGCAATGTATAGATCGACCAAAATTTAATGCTCCCAACCTCGAGCATGAAGAAATCACAGATATTAGGCTGTTTGAATCAGACGCAATCCCTTGATGTTGCATTTCTGTGAACAAAATTATGCATTTCATCTCTAATCCGGCCTTTTCATAGCCAGTTATCATAGAGTACCAAGAGTCTTTTACATGATCATGACATCCAATAAAGATCTTCTCTGCAAGATCCAAGAGGCCAAACATACAATACATCGACAATAATGAAGTATGAGCAATCTCACCTGTAACATAATTTCTCCTTAAGATAAAGCCATGGAATGCCTTTCCTTCAGAGACTCTCATGAAATTAGCAAAAGCAGAAATCAAACAACTAATTACCATCCCATCTGGATATATTCCAGCAGCTTGCATCCTCAAAAACATTTGAAAGCCTTCATAAATGCGCCCCAACCTCACATAAGTTCCAATGATCGATGTCCATGAAAATAGATCCTTATTCACAACTTCATGAAATGAAACTTGTGCATCCTCAAGACTTCCGCACTTCGAATACATTGACAAAATGGCAGATTGAACAATATTTGAGGATACGATTCCAGATTTAAGCGCCAGTGCATGCAAACACCTACCTTCTACCAACACACACAAATCCCCACAAGCTTGGAACCCCCCTTCCAATGTCCGAAAATTCAGCCTCTCACTATTGCTGCCAATCCGATGCATCTCACAAAGACACTGCAGACCTTTGTCACTCTTACCATTCTGCACATACCCTATCACTAGTGTAGTCCACACAACCACGTCTTTCACAGCAATTTCATCAAACACAAGAGAAGCATACTCCACAATACCACACTTCGAATACATATACACAAATGAAGCCCCAACAGCGGAATTTCCATGGAAAAGATTCGCTTTTGAAACCAACCCATGAACAATCATGCCAATAGAAAGAGACTGGAGTTCAGCACAGGCTGAAACAACCATTGGAATGGTAAACTGAGTAGGCAAATTGCCAAAAAATCGCATCTTGGAGAAGAACTCAATGGCTTGAACATGGTTTCCATTGGAAAAATGGGCTTTTATGATAGTGTTCCAAAGAAAATGATCTTTAAAACAGATAGAATCAAATATTTTGGTTGAATAATTGGACTGGTTAAGTGAGGCATATGATGCTATCAGCTTTGACGCTAGGAATTTATTTTGAGCATGACCAGTTGCTATTATGTAGGCATGGGTAGGTAGAAGGGTCTTGGAATCTAACTTATTGTTTGTCAGGAAAGAGTCAATGTGCTTATTAAGGTAATTAGCTTCTGAATCAGCAATAGACAGAGATGAGTAGAAATGTTTGTGGAGCTTGGCGTATCTGATTACAAGCATGGAATTTCAACTGATTAAGGTGGGAAGAACTACAAACAGGGAGGAAATATGCCTGGTTGGTTGACAACGATGAAGCTAGAAAGAACAATGTTTACCTGGCTGAAATAATATTGGCAGGTCGGAGCTCCAGCCTCCATTACTCGTTTCCCTCTACATTAGTTTAACTGCAACAAAAGAAAAACTGTGAAAAAATGTGTTGCATACAGTTGAACTGATGAACTTTGAATTACTAATAAATAGAACAAAATGGCAGATTGAATAATATCTAAAATTTATGCCTAAAAAATGTTCCAACTCTCATATTATGCGCAAAATTCCCAAATTCTGAGCCCTAAATTCTATTTCTTTCAATTATTTTCTTATCTTTTTATTTTTACTAGCCTATTAAATTTAGATACTAAGACCCCAAAATTATGATGTAGGTTACAAGGAGACAAGGCACGAGGATTAGGAGCATACCACTCATATGAAATTTTCATTCTTTTAACAAGAAATCACGCACGAGGTTGGGTTCTCTTATACGGTTTGTCAATTTTAAATACCTGGTTTGTTTAAAGTATGGTTTGATGGTTCTGTGATTTGATACGGAGTCATTAATTTGATCCACTATGATATGTAGGCCAGTCTTGGATACGAAAAGTTACATTTGATAAGAATGTAATACTATGTTATGCTTTGATACGCTCATATTGCTCTCTTACTGTGTTTTTACAACTTTGTATTTAATTTTAACAAGCTTGGATTTCACGAGCTGGATGTACCTGACCCCCATTATTTCCCCCCTTTTAGATTGAGGAGTTTGGTCAAGGCGGCGTGGGCAGGCGGATGAAGCATTTTTTTATTTTTTTTTGTCTTAATTTATGAGTTATGTTTTAGTTATGAACAGTTTTCAAATTTTATTAGGATTTGTCTTATTCAAAATTATCTTAGGAAAACAATGTTGTTTTAAAAGAAGTGCTTAAGCCTGCTTTCGTGTTTTTCTGAAGTTATAAATTTCTTATATTAAATATTTTTGTAATTTTGTTTTGGTTAATTTGTCTTTCTGCTGCTATGAATTTTTCTTATATATGGTAGGTTCATTTAAAGAATAATGTTTTTAGTAAAAATTTGCATTGGTGATTTATTTTTGTGTTGATTAAATAACTATGGTTTTAAATTATGGCATGTTACCTAACAGCCTAGTTATTGGGATTAAATTGTTTAAGATTTAATAATTGTTGTCAAATTAGTATTTAAATGCTTAGAAAAATTGGGTAGTTACAAGTATGCTACTTGAAATAATGATAAGACTTCAAGATAATCTTGGATGCACTGTTGTAGTATTGTAGTTTAAGAAACATGAGAAAAGAGACTGCCACAAAATGACACATCATATACTATAACATGGAATGGCTACAGACATCATAAAAAAGTTTCGCCAAAAATAATCTATGCAGAATGAGCACAGTGCTGTGAAAAAAATGGATGCAGGATCAGTACCTACTCTGATACTATATCAAATATTGAATTACATGATTAACATGGTTTAGTCATTTTGGCCTACATCCATGATAAAATACCCGAAAGGCCATGATAGTTATTTTGTCCTTAATTGATATACATTACATTAAACACCTATTTCTATAGGAGAAGTAGATGTGATAAATAATGAAAGTGAGAAAATCACTCCAATATCAAATCAATGATGACGCAATAATCAATTATGAGAGAATATTACTGTAAATAGACATATATAGGGAAACCTTGCGAGGATCTAATAACTTCATGAGAAAAAAAAACGGTTGAAGCATCATTATGCTTGTCTTCCAAACAAGCACAATTTGGTTCTAAAAAGATGCTAAGATCATACGAACTGGTCCTTACACCATGGCATATATATTTCTACTTCGTGCAAATGGGGGAAAAAGAAAGGAGAAGAACTGAAAAGGAAAGGCAGGAAAAACAGGGACTAGATTGACCATCAACAACAAAGAAACATGAAAATGCTAGAAAGTACTTCAATCATTAAGAACAAGAAAATTATGTTACTGCAAATAATATAAACCTCAGCAAAAACTTAAGTAGGTGAGAGGAGGAAAACTGGAACCTCAGAGAAGAAACAAGAAAGATGAGACTAATTTATTGCAAAATGATTGTTTCCTCGACTTAAACAGATTTTGTTGATGCAAATTACTCCAAACATAATATTATCACTACCGTTTCTATCATACTATCTTTACTAGATCCTTTTTCCCTCAATCAGAATCTCAGAGGTGCTTTCCCATCTCTGTAAACCCTAATCTCTCACATTACATATTCACGGACACAAATGGCAGGCATTTTATAGACGAAATGCCTAATAATAACAGAGCAAAATCACAGAAAACATAAAAGAAACCAGACTAAAGCAACCATGGTCTGAAAATGGAAAACAACCTTTCTCTTAATAAAGAAAAATATAATCCAGCTATAACAAATCCAACAATGTTAGAGAATTTTTATGACTAAAGCCAGGTAAAAACAGAAAACAAGAGATTCCAGTCCACATATCACAGTACTGAGAACAGGAGAAGAAAGAAACAAACCAATTAACTCACTCAGTCAGCATCAAAGCTTCATCGCCCATACCCTCTTACAATACCAAGTCCGCTGCACAAGCCTTTGTGAGTACGACTCAATATCACACGACGTCCGCCGTCCGCCGCCTCAAACTCCGACAATGCTGTTTTTGCTTCTGCGGCTGCAAAAATTTCAGCAGCCAAATTATTCACAAGCACTCCGCCATTATACCTCCAGGCCTTATGAGCCACGCCCATTTTGCTCCCCCCATTTTCATAGTATTACGCGCCTCAAAATTTTCGCCTAAAAAAACTCACTGGAGAATCAAAATTTCAATAATTTTTCGTCCTTGATTACATCAAATACTTATGCAGCCATTTAAATCTATACTTCCAATAATAAATTAAGTTTTCTTTGTATTTATATGTAAAATAATTAGTCTATTGTAATGATTATAGAATAGAATTTACTCAATTTAAAACAAAATTTTAAAACAAATGTAAAATTAAAATCAAGATATGTTAAAAAACCAGTGTAATTCAGGTATAAGCGTAAAATGTCCGAACAATAAGTAATCTAAGGCATTAGAGCCCAATGTGAAGCATAGTAAAAACTTGCAATGGGTTAAGCCCACTTAACGGCCCATCAACATTTTTTTTTAATTAAACCAAAGCCCATTATTTTATGGAAGGTAGGTAGGTGATTTGTAACCAAAATATGAGGAGATTTCCCCCATAATTCCTTCCCTCCCCCTTAGTCACGGGATACCAGGCTAATCTTTGGCATTATTTGGGATTTGGTAGGATTATTCAAAATTAGCTATTCATAACGCGAATGACGCGTGCACTCGAGGAGTGCCCGTGCACTGCGCGCATCACTATCGGCTTAACAAATAAGGCACTTACGAAGTGGGGACTTGAAACCTGATTTAATGACAAACATTTTGAGTCATGAGGAAGATCTCCACCAAGTATGGTTGCAATCCGAGGCCATTAGGCCTTGTGGACAATGAAGCTAAGTGGCTACTGAGTTCCTGCGCGAATGCAGGAAAGATGCGTTGAGCAGAGGGCTTAAATGAAGGAGTTTTTAGAAACTGTTCAAGTGGAAACTTCCTTGAGGTGTTTGGGAGTCTCTCCACGAAGTTTCACCCAGAGATGCGTCCGTTTGAGTAAGTTCATCGACGAGTTGTAAAGTGTGACAGTGCAGTAGCGAGGGAGAGTGCAGTCCATTGCATAGGCCACTCCCAGCCGAGGGAGTATCGAATGGGGCACTTTACAAACTTCATATTGAGAGCGGAAGTTACGCTACGGACTTTACAGAAGTGAACTTGAAGTTCGGACAAGGGAGATACAAGGAGTTACGTTCCTCGACCAAACAATGTTTGGTGTTGGAAAAAAAGGGAAACTTTATTTTTTCCTATTATAAGGGGGCATGCTCTTAAGAAGCCATGGTGGGCAGCGGCCAGCCCTCCCCGTACTGTCGAGTACTAAGCGTGCAATTCTCTAGGGGTATGAGGGAGACCTCTAAGGGGCTCTAAGCATTAGAAAAGTATGAAGAGTCCTGGTCGATTTGGGGATCGATCTGGCAGCATGGGACGGCGAGGTCCATGTTGAGCGCTCCCTTGGTCGTGAGATTTGGATGAGATCTGGAGGTGCCCACGGGCTTTGGAAATTATTGGGCACTGCCTCTAGGCCGAGAGAGTGATCGAGGTATATATCCCAAAACCTCGTGAACTGAATCGTAGCATGCGCTATAGGTTCTAGCCATGTCGCGAGAGACCGTTGGCTTGAGACATGCGGTTGCGTGGCAACACCGCATTGTGGGTAATTGTGGGCATGTGTCAGCATGCAAGGCAAACATCCCGAGCATCGTGTGGGGCGAATATGAGATGGCACAATATCTAAGCCAAGGTTTACAATGTTGCCCATCTCGGACGTGGCACAAACGAGGGGCCTTAGGTACAGCACCTAGGACATCCCGAGTGCGTGACGAGCACGAGGAGTTGCGTTGTGGGCATGCAAGCGACCCTTAGTGCTGTGATGGAGCACGAGTGCTCCAAGGCCATCACGAGCTGTGCCAAAATGACTTGAGAGTGTCGGCCAGCGTAGCAAGCGCGCTAGCTAGTTGGGGGCTGATGCCAAGACATTCAAGTCATGTGACAGGGTGCCCTCGGCGAACATGGTTACTGAGAATAGGCGAGTGCTTGCGCAAGGCGCAGCCTAGGGATGCATTCGAATGAGCATGCTGGTAAGCTTGGTGTACTATACCAAGCAACGAATCATCAAAGGACTCGATGAGGCGATAAGGCCGGACAGAGGCTGCGAGAGTCTTTGTGGCCGCACGGGTATTGTTCCACTGCGTGAAAACTCGATGGCCCGAATAACGGAAGGCCGTGACCCGTGATGCCCTCCCATGTATTAATACGTATCAACAGAGAAACAAAAAATTGTTAGAATCAAATTAATTTAAACAAGTATTCTATGGATTAAGCTTTTATTTAAATTATACTATTTCAATCTCTATAATTTTAATTTTAATCTCATATTTTGTTCACAAATTCAACGGTTGAGAAGATTTAAAAGACAACAAAAAATGAGGATCTTGCTCTGATAATTTTGTAATTGTTGTAGTAAGATGATAGATTTGGTTATTGGGGGTGGAAAAATACACAATTTACTGAATTAATGAAAATAGGTCTTTTGTGAGACCATATATTATGTGTTAAAAGTAATGTTTCAAGATAAAAACGGCACTTCTTGAAAATAGTAAAAAATTATAATTTTCAAGTAAAATTATTAATTTTATGATAAAAAGATAAAATTAAATGTAATTTAAAGTATTATGATATATTATGTCAAACCGAATGTATTTCATGAGAAAGTGGTTTGTTTGTTTTCTTTTTATTCCGTCGAACCGAATGTATGTGGAGAGTTGTAGTAGATGGAGAAGCACTTGAAAAGAAATGCCTGCCTCATTTCACTCTTAACAGCAATTAATTTCACCTTCTCTTGATTATTCTGCAATTCACACCAACGATCTCTCCTTCATCCCGATACTTGGAAACCCAGCTGCATACCAAGTTTGAAAAGTCCAAAAAGCACAGACTAGCCTCTCTCTCATACCCCAAATATGATTTAAACATTGAAGTATCTACCTCAACAAACTTTACAATTTATTATCAACGTACCTCACCAGTCGGACATCAAATCTGACTAATTCGACCCTTATTTACGCTTGCCAACCACAGATCAACCCACACCCTTCAAGATCCACCCACTGATTGACCTGAGATCAACCCACACGCTTCAAGATCCACCCAATTACAATCACCATATCTTCTCCTTGGTGTTGTTTTTGGGGAAGGCCTCACGATGGACAATTGAATGGAAAAAAAACACATAAGCCGGGCCGGGCAAAAAAAGAGAACCTATTTGGCCTACAATGTCCTCAAGGTGGCCTAAAACAATAGAAGAACATTTGCCTCGGTGTGTTTTAACTCATCTTTAATTTACGAATCATTAAGACACATGGATATAGAAACTATCGGTGATTATAGCCGTACAATCAAATGACCTACGAGCTGTAAATCTAACCGAACCTGAACTCAACTCATCTCGAATTACTGCTATGAAATACGACTATATTCTGTATAACCAAAAGATCTGATGTTCGGATTGACAAAAGTAGCCTCCAACAAACAATATGCACTAAAGCAACCCTTTCCTTGTCATATTAGTTCCGAGGACAAAAAGAGGGAAAGGAGATCCAAGCAAAAGATATACTGAATTAACAACATAGGAGAGAGCCTTAAGAGTATAACATGTAGAGTTGGCATCTAGATACTGAGCATGTCAGTGTGATCATGCGCCCACAAATTCTTGAGAAAAGTATGAAACTATCTACTCCACCTACAAGCTCTATTCAGTTCCACAATCATCTGTGTGCATTCCCACGTGACCGCTTAGAGAAGTTTCCCTTTCCAACGGCTGTCCCATACATGCTATGTGCAGGGACATTGGCGCTTCCTGGTACATGCTTCGGATGTTGATTTACGCCAATTTTATGAAGAGAAGATTGTGTGTGATGGTAGGATGTGTAACCCTGGTTATGTGAAGGAGGGTTATGATGATGCCTTGTGTCAAACAAAAGCGACCGGAGATACTTTTTAGAAGGCTGATTAATTGCCATTTTCTTTGCATCATTATCGGTTGTAGCAGTGTCCACAGGTTCGGGCAAAGACATCCCAGACATCCCATCGTAGGACAAGATACAGGCAATCGTATACAGAGATGCCCCAAGATTTTCCGGGAGAACTTTCTTAGGATGTGTTACCTACCAAAAACCGAAAAGAAAGAGATGATAATCAAGTTATTAATTGAGAACAGACGACATTTTTGTCGTTTAGGTCTTCTTGTCCCTACACCATGTGCACTGAACCCATGTACTTTTCACCACCTTTTCACAACCTCACAAACACCAATGTAAGTGTGTAAAATATGTGGGGAAAAGTTACCAGGTACCAGGTGCAGTGCACCTGGCGTAGTGTCAAAAGGTCCTATCGACTACTTCACAACAAAAAGAATAGTTCTACTAGATCTGCCAAAAAAAATGGACATAAACACAAAAATTACTTTAAACAAAATTGCTGCAGATAGCCTCTCCCTCAAGCAGTATATCTGAGCAACATCAAGAGCAGTCGATTCGAAAGGCAGCCACCGATCAACGACAACTTTAACGACATTCTCAGGAGATGACATAATTTTTTCATGCTGCGATTTTGACAATTTACCACCCTCATTTTTATCTTCATCACCATCATCTTCTTCAGAATCACTCTCAGCATCATCATCATCATCATCATCATCATCATTTTCACATGCGGGGGCCACTGCAATCTCTGTGGCCAACAACAACAGAGGAAGTGAACCTATTACACTGCAGCTTCTAATGTAAAGTCCCCCATCTCCACGGGTTATCTCATCAAATATGATCAAAGACTGAGAATCAGACTTTTTAAATGCGAGCTTTGAATTGGTTGAAGATGGGTGCAACCTAACCTTATTTCCATCTGCAGTCTCTACAAAGGACCTCTTATGTTGTGGAATCACTCTCCCAACCATTGGATACAAACCAGCAAAAACTACGGCATGAAGTATTCCGGGGTCCTGTGAGTTGAGGCTACAATGGGATGCATCTTCTGGTATAAAACCGTTCCGAATTAGTTCGCCCTCCAGTTGTTTCCGCATTCCTGATAGCATTCTCATAGTGCTTGAAGAGATGAAGTACTGAGAACAAAATCTAGCTTGTTCGCCTTTTTCCTTAGCCATGTTCCAGCAGTCAAAGGCAGCTATTACAGCTAACTGGTCACTACTACCACCATACAAAGAAGCTAGTTCTAATTTAGCAGCTTGAGCTTTCTTTTTTTCGTTAGGATGCATGGGTAGAATGAAGGGATCTCTGTAATCGGCAGCACAAGCTAAAGTCAATGCCGGGTCAAGACAATTCAACAGTATTGCAAGAAATAACATCTTGCTTGTTAGTGGGTGAACTGGCAGACATCCAAGTCTCTCCCCAAGATCTGTAAGTTTCTCGTCCAGTGTCAGTGCTCCAATATCCCGAAGAACGGTTAATGCATTGTTTATTGTCTCATAAACAGGTGGATCTAATGTCTTCTGCAAAAAATCTTCTATTTTACAAGATGGATCCATAAGCTTCACCTGTCAAGTAAATAAAAGCAGCGTCTGTAGGGTTTCCATAAAAATAATTGGCCAGCGATATGCATACATATATGTATAGCAACTATATTGAATCTCATCGTAAGCAATATATTTTTATTTTACTCCACAAAAAAACAAGGATGAATTTGAAGTACCTGAAGACATAGCTCTTCTATTGGCATCCTCTTTATCTCAGGAACTTGGAAATCTGGCAGAGAAGAGGCCCGGAGTTTTGAATAAAGATGATAACAAATACCTGGTTGACACCGCCCTGCCCGCCCCTCTCTCTGCTTTGCACTTGCTTTCGAAATCCAAGAAGAATGAAGAGTCGATACATTGTTGAATGGATCATAACTTTTTTCTTTCATTCGTCCACTATCTATAACATATACAACATCATCAATGGTGACAGAGGTCTCTGCAATATTAGTAGAAAGAACAATTTTGCGGCATCCACTAGGGGGGCGTTTGAAGACTTTCTTTTGCTCGACCAATGGGACCATAGAATGAAGAGAAAGTATAAGAAATTTAAATGAATTATTAAAATAAGGGCTGGCCAGTAACTTTTCTCGCGTCCTATTGATATCATCCCAGCCCGGAAGAAAAACAAGAACAGCTCCATCCTCTGAATCACTGCAGATTCTCCTCAGTAGTTTTTCAATAAGCACGAAATCGATTAGTTCAGGGTCAGCATTTGATAAATATTTATCGATTAGCTTTTTCTCCGCATGAGTAGGGACTGATGCGTTGCCTATATGCCTTTTAATAATTACAGAAACATCCAAGTGATTATTTTGTTCAGCATAATCAACAGCAGTCTTTCCTTCCTTGGACCGTAAATGAAGGTCTACACCAAAAGAGAGAATCATACAAACATTACCAACTTGGCCTTTTCCAGCAAATACCATCAGTGGAGTTACTCTGGTTTTTGAGTGCTGGTAATTGAAAATTCGTGAATCTCGTTCAGAAGATATTAGCTCAAGGAGGGGACCAAACTCGTCATTTGATAGAGCCTCATCAATAGCCTCGTCAAGAGCAACTCTGCATTCCTCAGTTAAGGGAGAAATTTCGATTGTCTCATTAACTTTTGAGCATGTGGGGCTATTATTGTCAATTGAACTTACTTTAGATAGTACATCCTCCAGATAGAAAGTTTTTACCTAGAGACAATGTATGCATTATATTAGTTATAACTAAAAAAACAGAAAACCTAAAAAACTAGCGCCGTATAATTGGGACAAGCGGCTTACAGGATAAGTAAACCCAGGTACACGGATGATCGGGCAGTCACCAAAGTACTTTGAAAACCGCTCAGCATCAATTGTGGCACTCATTAATATCTGTGCTAGTTGAACATCCCATCAGATTTGTTGTCTCTATGAAACATAAAAAACCTAAATAGATATCAAGGTTTAACCTAAAAAGGATTATTAAGATACTAACCAGACGGAGATGAGGAAATGAAGGAAGCACATCTCTGGAGACAAGACATCAACCAAATCAGCAGAAAATTCAATTTAGGGGTCAAACAGTGAAGTTACATATTGCATGATAATTACACTGAATTAATTGATAGGGAGACGCAGAAAGAAGATAAAGAAGTACTATAAGTATTTGTATAAAAACCAAAAATAAGCAATAATATGATGATGGTAAACATCAAGTAACTTAACTATCTGCTTAAAATAGATAGCAAGGATCCAATTTTTCACGCAAATATAAAATCAAGTCCCACATAACAAGAAAATATCATCATAAGCAAGAACCTGATTATTGCAAGCATGAAATCAGAGAAGCGGTCCCTTTCATGGATTTCGTCCTAGAGTCAAAAGAAGTATATGTCAGGTACAAGGCATCAACATAAAAGAGAGAGAGCGAGAGGGAGAATGTGGCTAGGATGTGAGTAAACCTTTTTGTCCTCTCAAAGTTGAAAACAAATCATCAAGAGAAACTAATATCACGAACAGAATCAACAGGAAGTTTTGAAAAATACCATGCATCCACTAAAGAAGAAAGCACGCACAAACTCTTTTTTTATTACATCTTAATCAAGAACTCTCACCAATGTAGCATAGCACCGGAACACTCTTCAAATAGAACAGAACATACTAGTGACAATATTGTATGTATCTTTCCCTTTTTTCTATTAAAAAGCATAAGCAACAAATAATGCAAAGCCTCAAACAGAACTGTTACTATTCACCTAACAGCAAATGGAGTTAATTATGCAATATGCAGCAACTAAAAGGTCAAGCTAAAACCAGAAATTGTTTTTATGTGGTAAAGAAAACCACGAAAAATTTTAATAGGGAAAAGGAGTGGTCAATACAAAATTGCAAAAAGTAACCAGAAATTAAATAGTAATAGAAAATGATGATATCAAATAAATAATGTTTTCAAAATATAACCATACCACAATTATGTGGGTTATTTCAGAGAGAGCACTTAGTTTCTTTTTAGAGGCCTTCTTTTTCTTTGTTCTGCTACTTCCTTTACTCACTAGAATCCTCAGCAAAACTCCATTGGTGCAGAACACAAGAGATGACTGTCTCCCACCTCTACTTTCCAGCCGAATCTAGAATTTTATAAAGGAAATAAAGTTACTTTAAAAACAGTTTAATGTGCATAAGATTCATCAAAAGAAAAGGTGTTACGTGAAATGATAATCACTCAAATCAAGATGGCACCACAACCATGATAACTACTGTAAAAAGGCATGTACGAATTACTGCACCTTGCGACATTCATATTCACCCCTATTCAGCTATTGACTTAATATCAAGCTTAAGACACCCATTCCTTCTGCATTAAAAGGAGTTCAAGACTACACCTCCAGCATCTACTGCTACGACTCACCATCCTGACTGACCATTGTAACATGTCTGACTACTTTTGAGCAGAGAAAACCTTATCAGCTTATCGAACTTAGGCAGGCATGTTTTGTTTGTTCAAAATAATAACCATATAAGCCTCTTGAGACAGAGCAAAATCCAGAACGACAGAAACAAAGGTTTAATTTCAAATTATTCCAGTGATTTGGGAGAACCTGCAATTGGGAAATGTGTGGAGAAAGAATTTGAAGACTCATTGCAAAAAATGAGCACAAACTTGGGGAGATAATCTTAATTGTAGTTATCTCATCAACATATTTATAATGGTAAATGTTTTAATGATACTATTTTTCTGTAGTTAGCATGGTGTAAAATGATATATGATTATTTGATTGAAGTAGTGATTGATAAAAGAATGTTTGAGAGAATAAAAAGGCATTTCTTCAGAATATTAACTTCAAACAGATAGTTCATTCTGGGAGAAGAAAAATAGTTTCCAGTAATAATACCAAACAAGGTACAATGATTTGTTAGAAAATAAAAACCTCAGTTAAACCATGCCTCTGATTAGGCAGATTACCCTCCAAATTAGTTAAAGCAGTTCCTCATCTTCTGATCTAACTTGTCAACAGAAAGTGACTAACAGATACTTAAGTAGCATACAAGCTATCTAAAAATACAGAGAAGACTTCTAGAGAAATTTTCCATCCCCAATCTTAGTGCTTGAACCTTTTTTTTTTCAGAAACATACTAGTACAGATTATTTATATTTCATCAGATGGCAGCTGCTGTGCCCTTAGCCTTTATCATTTATTGGCCTAACCAAAAAATTAGAGACCTTGGTATTACACGATTTGAATTCTGGTTATTCCAGTAGTAATACGTACTATTCTCAAGGATCACATTAAGCTCAAAAGACACAAAAGTTGGAGAATCTGATCTTTAGAGATTAAAAGAAATCAATAGAGAGTGCCACCATTATACTTGTTTCGAATTCAGAAAATAAGCTTGTTTAAGTCGAAAATCCAAACAAGATTCATTGTTGATTCCAAATAAATAAGAATGAATGATGGAATATCACATGTGGTCATACAAATGAGCAGTGATTTAAAAAGCAAAAGGCACCCCGAGGCGCCAAACTTGTTTCACTGCCTAGGCGCAAGGCGAGGTGCTAAAACTAAAAAAGAAAAAAAACATGTATAAACATTTTACCATAAGAAAACATAATGGATTCACTAAAACATTTCACCATAAGAAAACAAAGTAGATTCACTAAAACATGATCAAATAGAAGTTCAAAACAAAATAGATGTTTGAATTCTACATATAATAGTTATAAGTTATAACTAAGCATTAGGCATCATCATAATACACTAAGGCACTAATCATCATCATTATAGTTTATGTCAAATTGTGTATTATCATTGGATTTGTATCCATCCACATCATCAGTTATTGTTTCCGATCGCTGGTCGCTGCCGATCTCCATTCACCATGGTGGTCACCAGAGTGGGGGCGAGGGACAGCAGGTGTGTGGAGACTAGAGAGGCACTAGGTGTGTGTGGGAGATGAAAGAGGTTTTGAAGTTTGAACTAGGGTTTTACGTGAAGAAATGTTGGATGGCTAGTGGATATGGGGTTTTAATTTTTAAGTTTAACCCTTCCATAAAATAAAATAAAAAAATCACAGCCTTGGGTGAAGCGCGCCTGAGCGGTGCCTCATACAAGCTGGCCTCGCCTAGGTAAAAGGCCATGCACCCTTAAATCTAGGGCTGGCAATTTGCAACACGATCTGACAACCCGACACAAACCAAACACGAATATAGCGGGTTAAGGTTGATCCTTAACGGGTTCGGGTCAAAAATGGATGAGATCTGAATGACCCGAATGGAAAATGGGTCGGGTCAACCCGCTAAGCCGTATGCTTATTATTTTTAAAAATACATATTTTATTGTGATTTCATAGAATATGAATGGTAATATTATAAAAAAATCACATATATATAGGAAACACTCTATCACATGCTATTACATATTGTTAATTTCAGTTATTATTTTTTGAACTTATAGCCTTGTACATTAACAAATATCGTAATTCATTTATTTGTATAAGGTTTCATAGAGTTTTATAATATTTTTTTGTTATTCGGATCCAATCGGGTTGGTTGGGTCAACCCGCAAAATAAAAGGGTCGTGTTCGGGTTACAAGTCTTGACACGATAAGCTCAAGGGGTCGGGGTCAGGTTCAGGTTCATTCAAAATTAGTAATAACCATGTCCCAACCCGACCTGTTTGACACCCCTACTTAAATCGCTGCGCCTCTCACCTAGGGCACGCCTTTTAAATCACTGCAAATAAGTATGAGATAATGTAGTACCTTGTATCCAACAGAATCGCCAATATTCTCACCCCTTTCTGAAGCAATTCTTTCAGCCACTGCACTTGAAACATAGAGTGCAGGCGTTTACTCACAACTGAAGATCAATAAAGAGGACAAAACTAATGTAAAATATACATATCCAAAAAATACACAGGTTGTACAACCTGATGTAGCAGAAATTCGCCTTGGCTGTGTACAAACAATTTTACATGACTCTCTTTTACTCCATGCATGGTCCAGAAGAAACTGGGGGACCTGAATTATTTCATAGATGATAAAATCCACTATTAATAATTGAAGAAACACGCTCAAACCAAGATACGAAAAGATATCAGTATGCATATAGTGCTTCTCTTATACAATCAAAGCACAAAGTGAGGGGTGCTTCTGTTCACAGCATTTGGACTTTCATTATATTATTGGCTCCAAATAAATCACACTCAAAGTACATTGAACTTGTTTTTGTCAGAACAAGAAATACAAGAATAGAACAGCCAAAGCGGGCAGAAAGAGCCACCTGCGTTGTTTTCCCGCATCCAGTTTCACCACATATAAGCACAACCTGTATTAGCCAGACAAAAAAGGCAATAATCTATAAGAGATAGTGGAAATGACACATCCAATTTCAAATTACACATTCCGACACAACAAAAAAGGAGCTGAAGTAAAAGGAAACATAAACTGTCCTTTTTCCTCTAATTCTACGAATCATTGAGTCTTCTGCAAACAGATGCCTAATAGTTTAAATAATTATTATCATATGATTAAGCATCCAGGATAAGATTCAGAGCAATGCAACTATCACAGACATGTACACACGAAACTCAAGCGAGGACAACCTGATGGGACTCTACTGTAGATGTAATAGCATCCTTGAATAATGCAATTGGAAGCTTGGACTTCTCCTCTGCAATCTGCAAACAAGGTTGCAGTCACTTACCATAATTTAAAAAGTTAGGCATGGAGAAGATTTCAAAGAGGGGGTTCCGACCTGAGTCAAGCTTGGGGTCTTCTCAATTCTGGAAGCAAGTGATTCCACCTTGTTCGCAATTTCAGAATGGGACATTGTAGGTCTGCAGAACATATCATCTCTGTGCTCTCCTCCATTGTCAGTTCTTCCATTGTCAGTTCTTCCACTGCTTATTCCAACTTTATTCTCAGTCATATCCACATCATCAGGGGGATAACGAGAAAACAGATCCTGTAAAACAGCTTTTGATTCTTCCGAAAATCCAAAAGAAACAAGATTTTCCCTCCCTTTTACCGTGCCTACTGTCTTCTTGGTCTTATAGACAGAAATACGACGTTGCTGGCCTCGCCTACAAAGTGCTGATTATTAGAAGAAAGGAAACTGGGCCCATAAAATTTTACCAGAACTAGTTCATACAATCATATTCATGATTTTTCCAACTCACAACTCACCCATGACTTCTTGACTTCATGCCCATTTTCCTGCATAACATGTGCACTGCTGCCCGCTCACGGTTTGTCAGATCATCTTCAAATGTGTATTCTGCATAATATTAAAACTTCAGGCAACCATTTTTTTCATAAATGTTACAGTACCCACACTCTTCATAGCTATGTTACAAATCATTATGTAAAGCACACCCCCGCCGCCAAACGATCCATTACTAAATTTCGCATTAGGGGCAATGACAGTCAAATTGTATCCGGTATTTCATCAACAAATATTTAACATTTCAGCTGATACAGGAAATACACATCTTCTTGTCCTCTTTCTATAGAACATACACCCAGAAGGAAATACACATATGCGCGTGTATGTGTGCATGTGGACAGTTGACACTAATATCTACATGAACCCCTTTTCCTCTGTCTAACCAAATTATTACAAAAAAAAAAGGAAAAAAAAGGCTTTTTAACTTACCCTCATTATCGGACCTTTGAAACTGCTCAAGAATCTGTGCAACTCGAATGCAGGTGGCTTCAGAAACAGCTGCGTCCTCATTCGGGTTTCTCCCTTTCTTCTGCCTCTTCTTACCTCCCCCCTTCTCAGCCGAACTCGGAGCCATCCTCTTTCTATTAGTTTCCCCTATTTTTCCTCCCCTTTATTCTAGCTCTGAGTGTGTTAAATGAAGATTCGGGCGCTGCTCTGCTCCTGGTTTCAGAAAATCGGTTCTCTCAGAAATGTCATTTAGAGGACAAGACTGCGGAGACAGATTGAAGGCGAAATATTTTGGGTTTTCTCACTATTTTCCCTGTGAGGCGGTTTTCATTCTTTATACATATCGTGAGGGCTCCGGCTCCAATTTGGGATCATACGTATATTCTCCTTCATTGCCCTCCAAAAATTATAAAATATGTTATTTCCCCTTTTTATTCAAAATTATATAATTTTATTTATTTAAAGAATATATGTTATTTCCCAACCCAATTTATAATATAATAAATTATTATAAAAATAATTATATATTTTTTAAAATTAAATACAGAATTATATAAAATATATTTTTATCAAAATAGACGCGCTAGAAAACTCTTCTTCCACTCTGTCCCGAAGAGTAACTAGGACCAATTTATAGAATTAAAAGAAAATTATGGAACAGACATATCAATATGCATGAATTTTACCTTTCGTTCCACTTCCTGAATGCTTGAGCCTTAGAAGCTTCTAGGCCACTAGACCCGTTAAACTCACTAGGATATGCGGTATTAAATTAAAAAATATTAAATATTAAAATATACCACAATTAATTTATGAAAAATATTTTATATTAAAAAGGTAATATTTTATTTTTGAAAAAAGCAATATAGGTATCATATAAGGAAAAGATGATTAATTTAATATATTTTTCATAAGAACATACTTGAGATGCAAAGAATTGGTTGGATATACTTTCTAAAAATACGAAATTGATTTGGGTGGAAATATGACATTTTGTAAATTTTTCCAACCGTCTTATTTTTATATAGTTATAGATTATAGATGTATCACTAAAGGTAAAGGTCTATGATAATATTAGTACATTATATTTTGATTTTATCATTTATTTGTAATTATATATATATAATTTAAAAAGTTTTTTATTACAAATTAAAGTTATTGATGTGTGTGTATATATACATATATTTATGTATAACTAAAATAAAAATTATTATATTGTAAGGTTAAAAGAAGACAAAATATTTTAGGGTTAAAGTATGTGACTTTTTTTTTTATTGCAACCTCTTCCTTTCTTCTGGCGAAAATAAATCCGGATATTTTCATTAATTTTTCTAAAAATTATTATTAACAATCTAAAACTTATTTTAATAGATATTTATATTATTCATACAATTTGAAAATTAATTTAAAAATCTGAAAATTATTTTGAAAATATTAAAATTATTTTAATATATATATATAATTATTTGAAAAAACTAATTGAATAGAATAAATCTAAAAAAAGAAATCTATGAATTATTTTAATATATAAAAGTAATTTAAAGTTTTGAAAATTATTTCAATACTTGGACTAGCAACAATGTTTGGCTTTTTGCACATTATATATAAATCCAAAAAAATAGTGGTGGTGATATTAGAGAGCGATAACGAGTCCATAAAATTTTTAAAATAATTTACTTATTGTTAAATTAGATTTTTTTAAAATATTTTTGTTTTTTTAAATAATTTAATTATTTCCTAATAACTTCTATATCTTCTTAGAATTATTTTTAAGAGTTTTAAAATATTTTATAGGAAAATGCTATAATACTCTTAAATTTTTTTAATTTCTGCAAAATATAGGATGAATGTTACAAATCAGAAAAAAATCATATATTTTGGAGTGTAAATAAAATAAATAAATAAAAATTACAAAAGTGTAAAAATGTCAAACTTCAGATTGCAAACATAAATTAACCCAACATTTTAACATAAAATATTCCAAGTCATTCATCTAATTGAAAGAAGCACTTCAAATTACTTGAAATTATTATTATTATTATTATTATTATTGAGAGTGTGAAAACAAAAAATAAAAAATAAAAAAAAAAAAAAAATAGAGAGAGAGGAACAAAATCTGGATATTATTATGATTGTGAATGCAAATCTGACATTGTTGTTAAGTAGAAAGAATTTACAGAAAAGGAAGTAAGATGGGTTAAAGCTTTTTTATCCTGCAACTTCAATCTCCCTCTCCCCCCATATTATTTACCTGCTTCTGCTTCTGCTTCAACCCCCATATGCGTATAGTTCGATCATCGCTTGCTGATGCCAGCATATAGGGGTTCGCCGGATTCCAGCTGACGCAGTTGACGGCCCCAGAATGTCCCTTTAACTTCAGAATCAGCTCACAGGAGAGCCTGTGCCATATGCAAATCTACAAATACACAAAAGCAATAAATTGGAGTTGTGAAATACTGATAAAAGCTTAATTATCATCACAACAAGGTGATACAATGCACCTGTGAGTCCTCACTTCCACTTGCAATATATACATGTTTTAGCCCCCCCAAACAGGACCGCACAATGAAACGGGAACGTTTGTGACCTCTGTATCCGGCTACAACCCTTGGGTGGGAATCTATATTCCAAAGATGAAGCTCTTCATTCCATAGGCTAAGAAGCAAGAACTTGCCATCTTCAGACAACGAAAATGAAGTTATTGTTTCACTCTCCTCAATCAAATTCACCAAGTTAGATTCCCAGCCAAACAGTATTATCTTGTGGTTGTCACACATACTTATAACCTCTTTCGTATTACTAATAACCCCCAAGTCTGCAATCCTAATAGTTCCCGGTGCTTTCCAACATTGTAGCTGTTTTCCTTCCAAATCCCACATGCTGATGCTATTATCAGTAGCACCTAAAAAGATGCTCTTCCCATCTGGTAACCATGCACAAGAAATGAGGCCAAGACCGCGTTTTTCATATATATGGAGACATTGTCCAGAGGAAATATCCCATCGTCTAACTACCTCCTCTACCCCACATGTCAGAAGTTGGTCATCGTCGGGGCTCCATATAGCAAAGGATACAGGTTTTTGGTGACCTAGTAATCTATACTTCAAAGAAACATGGCCATCAACCATAACCTACAAAAAAAAAAAAATTATATATTTATGTATAAGTATATATAAAATAAACAGCCACACACATATGACGCAATGACCAACAATATAACAATCATCAAACAAAGAGGAGATTTAGTATTATTTGAGATGCCCTAATACAACCAAATCATGCAGTAAAAGTATTAGCATGAAGTAAGGAACTTGGCCAACCATACTCAACATTTGAGCAATCATCAAATAAATTCAACATTTTTACTTTTGTGAACAGCATACAAACGCAAGAGACTTCAGCACTAACTTCATTCCAAGACTAGCACACTTCATTAATGTGTATCTTGT
Source organism: Caryopteris x clandonensis (assembly GCA_028749325.2). Lineage (NCBI taxonomy): Eukaryota > Viridiplantae > Streptophyta > Magnoliopsida > Lamiales > Lamiaceae > Caryopteris > Caryopteris x clandonensis. The sequence goes on from JAPYKT020000012.1 coordinate 702,576, forward strand.
GTTGCTTTCTAACCCTTTCCTCCCCTTGTTTTTTACACATAAATCCAACTCATAAAACAAGTATAGGAATTCAAAACGAGTTTGATGTAGTATTACCTCCCATATAATTACTAGATGATCACCAGATGACGAGGCCAAGTATTTCCCATTGTGAGAAAATTGCAGGAACCACACTTCATCTTTATGCCCATGCAATATCTGGAGGGGTCAAACAATATAAGAAATCATCAAATCATATTACAGGACATAAGGTTTTAATTATGCCTAAAGAATATTTAACTTTACAAGAATGTGCAAATCTATGCTAATATAAAAGCAGGACAATTTGGCAAATTTATAGGAATGTCATTTTCCCGCAAATATCTCCTTTCTATTTTTAGAAAGTAATACTATCCAATCAATTTTTTTCTTTTTTTCACTCTATTTTTCAAATGCTTATAACTTTTTCATCTCAACTCCACTTTTTATGAAAAGTATATCAAATTAATCATCTTTTCATGAACTTCAATTTGATATCCATATTGCATATATAAAAATATAATATTAATTTCAAATATAATATTTTTCACAGTATAATTGTGGTATATTTTAATATTTAATATATTATTATATTATGAGATACTTTTATTTTAAATATTTTTTTATTAAAAATATATTATATATAATTATGGATTTTATTTAAAAAATTATATTACAATTTTTTTTTTATATTATTATATTATAAATCGTGCGACGCACTGGAGAAATAATAGGTTAATATATAAAGAGGAATTTATCAACACATCAAACAAATCTTTTCATGAACATTTAAAGTATAGTCAATTGTATCGAAATTAGTTGTGTAGCAATTCTATCTACAAATAGGTAAACACAAGCTCCACATCATTCATGAACCAGCACAATTAGATAATATTAATTTTCAATCTAATAGAAAGCAATAAGCTTCTTACAACTAGCCCAATTAGAATACACCACTAACAATTTTACAATCATTGATAACTACAAACAGTAAAGAGCAAAATTACCTGCAATGTTTGAGTAGGAATCTGGTCTTTCTCGCAACACTGATTAGTGAACAATGACATTTCTTCAATTGATGAATTGTAAAATTCACAGGCATGTTTTTGCAAGCAAAGCGCCTGTTCAACAAGATGCACCAATCTGTTCTGGGGAATGATCAGTGTTGGAAGCAAATTACTCAGTTCGTTTAGCAACTTTTTGCGAGATTTGTGTATCAACTCTTTACTATACATTCCATCAAGTAAATTTCGTGAGGAAGACAAAATAAAAGAAGACAACTCTCTGATTGTCTTATCCTCTATACAAAGTGGACTGATCTCTGTCCTCAGAGTCTTCAAAGCATCTATGATGTTTTCTTTATCTAAAAGTTCAAAAAACTTCTGCTCCAATATGACAAAAGATGCTAACTTAATAATAGTTTCATCTTTTAGATCAAGTTTATGTAGCAATGAAATACCTTCATCCCATTGACCTTCCAGAATTTGACGGATAAACAAATCTATCACAGGGGAATGTAATCGAATTCCCGACTCTTCTTCTAAACAAGCCCCTGTCTTGGAATAGCCAAAAGAATACAATGCCTGAGCCATAACTCGGACAAACTCATCTTTCTTTATGAGAACTTCTGAACCAAGAAATGATGATGGCTGAGCCATTGAGTGGCTCAATGAGCAAACACCAAGTTCTCTAAAACATACACCGTTTGAAATAGCCCCTGAATTTCCAGAGGAGACCTTCACACGTTTTGATGGTGGTTCATCATACTCTACACCTCCCATGAAAAGCACCCTCAGCCCATATATTTATGCAAACAAAAACATGGTAAAGAGTGGAGACCTTCTCTTACGTATTTGACAAATCATGTATACTATCTGTAAAGAGCATTGAAGAGTAAAAAAGGTTTCATAGATTAAAAATTAACTGCATAATTAAGGAAGGAAAAGAACACAAAATGAATCAATGTCTGAATGAAATTTTGCACTACTCCATTTGTGTATCAGTTCATGGAGTGAGGGGATGAGATTTTGTAAATCACTAATCAAAGTATGCACTCAAGAATTGATATGTAAATACTGAACTTGTAAAGATAAAAATCAAGCCGCATAATTTACAAAAGGCTAAAATAATTGCATCTAAAGGGGAAGGGGGGCAAATAGGATCAACTTTTATAGGTTCAGTAGGGTTCTGTCTAATCATGAGAAATTTAAAAAAAAAAATTATAATAAATAAATAAATCTGAACTGCTTGAATTATAATATAACTTGTCGTTTCGTTCAAAATCACACTAGGAGATTTTGTTCTTATCCCGAATGTATAGTGGGATCAATGTTATTTGAAGCAATACCACTAGGTCCACTATTTAGTTTCATTGTTAATATTCTTTTTTTTTTTTTTTTTTCCGTCAATAAAAATTCAATGTCCACTATAGTTTTGGTATTTTCCTCACCAAGATTTAAGATCTAAATGTAAAAGCTGGCATTGAGTTTTTACTGTTTATTTGTTATGTCTCTCCCCTATAGGTGTGGTCAATATTTCTATTGTTTAGGTTGGCCCTTTGCCATTGCTCAAAAGGAGGATTACATTCTGCCCCTCAGATATGGAGAACGGAACTGAACTGTGGCAAAACACTATGGCAAAAGGTCATACCTTGCTTCAAGTGATACAACTGTGTAGAATTGATTTGTGAGAGAGAATCCATTACTTCAGGTAATACAACCATTTTGAATTGATATGACACAAGGGGTCATAGCTGGCTTCAAGTGATACAGTTAGAGATATGAATACAGGCAAAATCTTAGGCAGGCAAACTTTGACCTGCTACTTTAAGGTATTATCCAAGGTATTTACATGTAATTTGACAAATACATCATAACGAATTTATGTTTCATTCGCTTATTTTGTCTCTCAAGTCACGTGTTTGTTTCATCACATATTTTTCCACGTTCTTTTATTTCCAATAAAACATAATAAATCCTCAAGTCAGGAAAACGAGGGAATGCTACACTGATAGCACATCCAGTCATAATGACTCGATACAGCATGCAGACCGACACACTATAATTCAGAAGATGTGCAGGAAGCTTATTTAATTACAGATAACTGCATCGCCTGACATTTAACAGGGAACAGATTTCTTCTTACAAGAACTAGAATACAAAAACTCCCAAATATAAACATTATCCCAACAAAACCAAATCAACTCACCTGCATTAAAATCAAAATATCATTGGTAAGAGTAGTTAAATGCCCATGTCATTAAAGAATCCATCAAACTTACAAGAAGTAGCTGCAGTTAAACAAGAGGCCAAGCTCATCAGCCTAAAATCAACTACACATTGTCCATCAAGTTCCAAGAATGCAAAGAGAAGCAAACAAGAAACTAAAAACACATTAAAGATTCATCAAGAAATGGGGAAACCGAATACTAAGCATCATTTCCAATACAATACGTGATTGATATCCAATTGGAGGCTTGGCGCAAGGATTCATTGAAACATAAAGCAAATCAAACTCAGTAAAATCACAATTACTGATTCACGGAAAATCAAGAACGCACCGAACCAGGCAAGCGCGCTGAAAAGAATCGAGCCGACTCGCATGTGATTATGCGCAATGAATTTGAGAAAGAGAATCGCATGAGAAATGGGTATTTATACGAGTGGTTTTGTGTTGCAGGGAGGATAATATTTTACTGTGTTTCCAAGCCAACCGAACCAAGTGTTAATAATTGATGAAGAAACTACAGTTATAAAAGAAAAAGTGATGAAGAAACTTTTAGGAAACATTAAACACGAGTGGAGCTCTCGAAGTGCTCATGTAGAATAGAATCACCTTAACATACCCCTGGTTTTTTGTATTTATTGGTATTAATTGCAAAGAGCTAGATATACAAATGCAAGTATATAATGGAGTGTCATAATTTAGTTTTCAAATTTAAATATAATTTTTATTAGTTGACATTTATAATTATCTAAAACACTTTCTCAAATATATACTTTGTTCCATATTAAAAGGGCCATTGCCCTTTGTCTTCACTCAAAATGAGAACGACGACACAAAAATCTTATGTGGTTTATTGACTATAGAAATTTCAAGAATCTAATATACACATGTTCTTCGCAAAATTTAAATATCTGGAATAGTTAGTTTAGATAAGAACAACCCTTTTTATGACATTATCAAGACAACCTCTTCATGCAGTAAGACATGACTCGATAACAAGGTCATGCGCAATGGGTGAATTGGTCGTTGGGCGGGGTAAATTGATTTTGAAGCTGAATTGGGGCCTTAATAGGCTATGTAGTTTTTCTTGAACAACTACAAATTGAACCTAGGCCAATGGACCGAGCTTTCTAAGCTCGTGTCGGGGCACTACAATGTTCACGAACAACCAATTAACTTTATTTGTAAATAGAAAACAAACAAATATATCTTAAAACTAAGGAATAATAAATAGTAAACTAGTAATAGATGATGGTTGGTATGAAGTAGTGATTTTGTCAATAGTGATTTGATATCCCCTATTATGAGAATCCCCTTTCATCTATATTTTGAAAGCAGTGAAAGTAAATCAATTAGTTTACCTTACTATTACCAACCTCATTCAACCCATTCCCCTCAACACTATAAACTAGACAAACCACTATTCCATTTGATGATATCAAATGGATAACTAGTTTCCAAAGATATTTAAAAAAGTAATAATAATAATACTCCCTTCGTCTCAAAAAAAGGAGTTGATAGAGTAATATTTTTAACCAAACCCATAGCTACTTGGAGTGAGATAATCCTTCACCATGAACAAGCCCTCACACATTGGGATAGTATCTACTAAAATTACATTCCATGATACTAACAATCAGAGAGGAAAATGAATTCAGATAATAGTGTCACGGTGAATGAAAATTCACATTCTTCTTGTGTGCAGTTTAGATCAACTTTAAACAGTAAGAATTTACATAAAAGCAATGACCAATAAAAAAGGAACAGAGCTTTTTTATGTCTTGCAACAACTTCAAGTTCCTCCATTGCAGTGGTGAACACCATTACTCTGCCTCCCATTCCAATGCATATTTACCTGATTCAACCCCCATATGCGTATGGTTCGATCGTCGCTTGCTGAAGCCAGCATATGCGGGTTCGCAGGATTCCAGCTAACACAGTTTACGGCACCAGAATGTCCGGCTAAAGTCAAGATGAGATCTCCCGAAAGCCTGTCCCATATATAAACCTACAAATAGCATAAAGTCGTAAGCAAACAGGACATGCTGGATAGTGCAACTCAAAAGCAGAGGTGCTGATTCGGATTATTAGGTCAGGTTCATGTTTGGTGTCTGGTTGATTTCTGGTTTTGCTCAAATACATCAAAAGTTAAGCAAAACATTAGATAGCTATATTTCAGGACAAACTGATAAAATTGTGTCGAAATTGAGTTTGCCATGTTTGGGTCATCAGGTCAGGCGTGTTTCTCTAGGGCCAGATTATCAGTCCAGATCAGGGGTTACCACCCCCTGCTCAGAAGTGAAACAAATAACAGTGCAAGTACTGAAAAGGTTAGCACAAACGCAACCAAAATACAGCAATCAATAAGCAAAATCAACAACCATGAAAATATCCACATTTTTTCACACAGAAGTAATAAAATGGAAATAAAGTAGCATATAGAAAGACCTAATAAAAGCTTCATTATCAAAAGGAGATGATAATTCTACCTGTGAGTCCTCACTTCCACTGGCGATAAACGCATGTTCTAACCCTCCGAAACAGGACCGCACAACAAAACGAGAACGTTTGTGACCTTTGTATTTAGCTACCAACCTTGTGCATCCATCAATATTCCAAAGATGAAGTTCTTCATTCCATAGGCTAACCAGCAAATACTTACCGTCTTCGGATAATGAGAATGAAGTTATTATTTGATCCTCCTCAATGAACTTCTCTGACTTAGATTCCCAGCCAAACAATAGTATCATGCTTTCCTTACACACACTTACGAGCTCTTTCCCATTACAATTGATCCCCAAGTCAGCAATCCTAATAGTTCTCTGTCCTTTCCAACACTCCAACTCTTTTCCTTCCAAATCCCACATGCTGATGCTTTTATCAGTAGCACCTGCAAATATACTCTTCCCATCTGGTGTCCACGCACAAGATACCAGACCAAGACCACTTTTTTCATATATATGGAGGCATTCTCCAGTGACATTATCCCATCGTCTAACTACCTCCTCTACCCCACATGTAAGAAGTTGACCGTTGTCAGGGCTCCATGAAATATACGACACTGGTTTCTGGTGACCAAGTAATTTATGTTTCAAAGAAACCTGACCATCAAGCATAACCTACAAAGAGAAAAGGGGGAAATCAACACTCACATTCATCACTCTGTTCACTCAGCATATCCATCATTGAACAAGGTATGAGGAATTTACTATAACTTGAGATGCCCTAATAGAACTCAGTCATGCAGCAAACTAATCAGCATGAAGTAAGACATTGGCCAACATGCTCAACATTAAAGCAATCACTCAAATGAATCTGATATTTTAACTTTCACCAAACCAGAGAGACTTCTGCAATAGTTTCATCCCCAGATTAGCACACTTCATCAATGTGTATCTCCTATTTCTTGCTAACCATTTCCTTTTCCCTTATTCTTTATATACATTTCCTCCTATAAAACCAGGAACGGGTTTCAAAAACAAGTTTGATGTCCATCATACAAGAAAATACCGAAAGGCAATTATAAATCAAGACGAATGAGTAAAATTAGATGGTTAATAACTGTAATTGTTAAGCAGGCTCAGTTTATTATCTTTGTCTGATCATATGCAGAGCTTAAAACATGATATTTGCTTTAACTTTATACAATATCCGCATATCATTATGAGGTTATTAGATATTGTCCCAACATTGATGAGATTATGAACTCTGTACCAAGCATTTTAGAAACCAGTTCAATATGAAAATGTTCAAAAGCAGGATTCATGAAGTGTGTAACCAAAATTCATGTTAAGATTTTGACACCGCAACCTCATGTACGAGCCAAGCTATTAAAAAGAACTTCACTGAAGATTGAGAACTATAAATAAAACTAGATACTATTAATAAACAAAATGAAAGAAGTATTACCTCCCATATAATCACAAGACAATCACCAGAGGATGAGGCCAAGTATTTCCCATTGTTAGAAAATTGCAAGAACCATACTTCGTCGTTGTGTTCTTGTAATAACTACAGGATTTAAACAACAAAAGAATCCATCAACCGCACAGCTCACAACATTCTATTCTTAAAGATATTGATCTTTCCAAGAATGAGCAAATATAATGTATGAAGTGTAACTTAGCAGCGCATAAAAGAAATGTTCTCATGTCCATGTAAAGCATAATCAATCACATCACAAATCAACTGAGTAGCAATTCCATCAAAAAACAGGTAAGGGCAACCCTATGTCATTTATGCACCAGCACCACTAAGTAAGATAGGTAGGTTTAATTTTAGTCCCATTGAAAACAGCTGGGTCTTAATATTAATATCTCTCTGACAACTGCATAATGATGAACAGTAAACTTACCTGCAATGTTTGATTAGGAATATGATTTCTCCCACATTTATGATCAGCAAGCAATGACATTTCTCCAGCCGTAGAATTATGAAATCTACAAGCATCCTTTTGAAGGACAAGAGCCTGTTCAACAAGATGCAACAATCTATTTTCAGGAATCATCACCGTTGGGGGCAGCAACTTACGCAATTCATCCAGTAACTTTTTACGAGATTCGAGTTTCGACTCTTTACTGGATGTTCCATCAAGTAAATGTTGTGAGGGAGAAACAATGAAGGAAGACAACTCTCTAACTCTCTTATCATTTATATAAAGTGGGCTGATCTCTGTCCTCAGAGTCTTCAAAGCATCCATAATCTTTTCTTCATCCAAAAGTTCAAAAAATTTCTGCTCCAATATTACAAAAGAAGCTAGCTTAATAATTGTTTCATCTATTAGACCTATTTTCTGTAACATCGAAATACTTTCATCCCATCGACCTTCAAGAATTTGACTCATAAACAAATCAACCACAGCGGACTGCAATGGAATTCCTGACTCTTCCTCTAGACATGCCCCTGTCTTGGAATAGCCAAGAGAATATAATGCTTCAGTCATAACCCGGACAAACTCCACTCTCTTAATGACACCTTTTGAACCAACAACCTCATCATCCTCTTGAGATGCTAGCAACCGAGCCATTGGGTTGCTAAATGAGCAGCTACCTTGCTCCCTAAGTGATACACCGTTGGAAATACCCCTTGAGTCTCCAGAGGACACCTTCACACGTTTTGACAATGGTTCATCATCCTCAACACCTCCCATGAAAAGCACACTTCAGCCCATATATTTACACCAGGGAAACACAGTAAAGAGTTCAGACTTTCTTGTCAAATATTTGACAAACCACGTATACTATCTGTGAACAAATAACACAACGAAATGTTAAAAGACTACAAATTAACTGCACGATTAGGGAAGCAAAAGAACACAAAATGAATCAATGTTTTAATGAATTTCTGCACCACTCCATGCGTGCATGAGTAAGGGGTGAGGGGATGAGATTTAGTAAATATCTAACCAAATGATGCAACATAACAATTGATAAGTATATACCAAACTAGTAAAGGTTAGAATCTAGCTGCATAATATACAAAAGGGCAAAATAATTGCCTTGCATCGGGGGGAGGGGGGGGATAGGATGAACTTTTATAGGTTTATAACCAAAACACCACGAGAGTTTGGTCCAATCATGAGAAAATGTAGAGAAACGACTCAAATTTGGACTGCTTGAAACTTCTGGTTTCCTCCAGAAAAACAGTAGGAAAATATGTTCCTATGCCGAATAGATAGTGGGATAATTTATTTTTACCACTATGTTGTTTCATTTTTAATATTCATTTCATTTCTTCCACAATAAATGTAGCAGTGAGCATTTTTTATTTCTACCACTATAGTTTTGGTATTTTCATCACCGAGATTAAGATCTAAACGTAACAGTGAGCATCGAGTTTTTACTGTTTATTTGTTTGTGTCTCCCCAATAGGATTGGTCAAAATTGCAATGTTTTAGGTTGAACCTTCGCAAAAAGAGGATTGCGTTCTGTCCTTCAGATCTGGAGAAAGAAGCTGAACTTTCGCAAATACTCTGACAAGAGATCATACCTTGCTTCAAGTGATAAAACCGTGTAGGATTGATTTGAGAGAGGGGGGGGGGGATACTACATTACTTCAGGTTGTAAAATCATGTGGAATTGACATGACACAAGGAGTCATACCTTGCTTCATGTAAGAAATTGGTAACTTAGGTGGGCAAAGTTTAGCCTGTTACTTTAAGATATTTAAATCAGGATATGTACATGTAATTTGACAAGCACATCATAAATAATTGGTCTTCTATTGACTTTCTTTGTCCCTCAAATCACATGTTTGTTTCATCATATATATTTTTTACCTATTTTTCCAATAAAACATGACAAATCCCTGATTGTACACAACAACACCTCAAAAACTCAAGAAAAATGAGGGATTACCACACTGATGGGCACATCTGGCTATTATGACTCAATAGAACATGCAAACCAAAGTACAAAAAAAAAGGTGCAAGAAGCTTATTTATATGATATACAATTACATCGCCTGACATTTAGCAGGTAACAGAGTTCCATGATCTCTTACTGGAAGCAAAAGTCCCCCTTTCTCTGAACTTCCTAACTAGCATACAAAAACTCACAAATATAAGCATTATCCCAAACCCAACCAACTTACCTGCATTAAACAAAATCAACATCCCATTGCAAAGAGCAATTAAATGCCCATTTCCTTAAACAATCTATTAAACTTACACGAAGTAAGTGCAGTTGAACAAGGAGCCAAACCAATCAACCTAAAACCAACTACACAGAGTCCATTAAGTTACAAGGATGGAAAATGAAGCAAACTGGAAACTAGATACACATTAGGGATTCATCAAGATATTGGGGAAACCGAATACTGCGCTTCATTTCTAATTCAATACATGATTGATATCCAATTGGAGCAAAGATTCATTGAAACAGAAAGCAAATCAAAGTTAGCACAATCACAATTCACTGATTCACGGAAAATCAAAGAACGAACCGTATCACGCAAAGCGCGATGAAGAGAAATCGAGCCGACCCGTTTGGATTGGAGCGCAATGAATTGGAGAAAGGGATCCGATTGAGAAATGGGTATTTATATGGGTGGTTTTGTGTTGCAGGGAGGATAATATTTTACTGTGTTTGCAAGCCAACCGAACCAAGCCAAGCCAAGCCAAGTTAATGTTTGTTTCTATATTAAAGTTAAAAAATACACATAAATATTGTTTAATATTTAAATTAATACTAATACAACATTCCTATATTTACACGGGATATTTTTTAGATACTATAGTCATTAATTATTAATTAATTTTATTAATATATGTAATATAATTACATAGATATATATATATATATATATATCAAAATAATTGAATTCAAATTCTAATTTTAAGAATAAGAAAATGTGGTCATGTCAAATGTTGACCAAACTCTAATTTACATCCTAACAATATCAAAATATAGTTCAATGTTTTTAATTCTTGATGAATTACATTATTTCTTGTTTCACATGTTTTTTTTTTATATCCTAAATAATTATTTTCTATATTTTTTTTATATATTGTTAATTCATTCTTTGACTAAACATTGAACCCTAGTGAAGTCAATTCATAAATTAAGACTAATGGTAACATTACTTTTAATGATTATGAATTAGGTTTACACAATTTTTCCTTACATCAACTATTATCTCTCTCTTTTTTCTTTTTTTTTGCTTTTTTCATATACACAACAGAGTGAGCCTATTTTTTTAGAAAATTAAAAATTATATTATTGTGATATATGATTATTAAATTTTAACATTATAAATAATAATAATAATAATAATAATTATTATTATTATTATTATTATTATCTGATAAAATAGTTAGTGGATTCCGTTGGAATTTTCTTTTATCCTTGTTATCTTTTGTTAGTTACACTTTTATCAATTAGATAATTGATTTGTTATAATCATATTTATTCATTAGGTCCTAGAATATGATTGCATGTATGATTAAAATAAATATAATGGTCATTTTTATTCATTATTTATTTATTTGCTACTTTATACATTTTTGGTGATGTAGGGATTAATAATCAGTTCATTGTAAATAAAAACCAATTTTGTATTTCTCCTAAAAATTATTTATATATATATATATATATATAAAATTAGAAATTCTTAGTGATTTACCATTTTGTAGGAATTATATATAGCTATATGTACGTATTGTTGAATTATCTAGATCATAGATTATACGAAATATGCAGCGGAAGTAAACAATTAAAATTATTTCTACAATCTATTTATGTACTTGCACATCCCCATATACATAATTAAAATACAGTTTAACAATTATACAAAGCAATTCATGTTTGTAGTATGAATCTTTCAGATGACTAAATCACACGTTTGATCAAGGACGTTTGTGATCTCCTTTTCAAGTTTATATCAATACCAACTTTGATGCGTAAATACACAGTGTAGCTTGATTGAACACACAAAATAAGAGAAAAGAGAGAGAAGGAGTTGCTCTTCTCGTGATTCGCATTGTGCTCTTATTCTTCATTCTCTCTTTGAAAATTAATTTATATTAATCCCCTAATTTCTCCTTATGGGATTAGAAGTTCTACTCCCTGTGTACATTGGAGTCTCACTCTTAATAGGTTTAGGAGTTCAGCTTCTTGTGGACTCCTCATCGGCATAGGAGTCTTACTCCTTATGGGCTTATGATTCCTACTCTTATGTGTTGGACATATCTCCTTTGTGAGCTTAATAATTAAGTATCGTATATCTATATCAAAATATTTTCACGTTTTAATTAAATTTAAATACTAACAAATTTTAAAAGTAATAAAATATGGTCATGACATCCCAATAGTATGAAAATATATACCATTTAGTTTAATTTTTCTAATTCTTTATCAATGACATTATTTGTTGTTCCACACATTTTTTACCCATTTAATAATTTTCAATATTTTCTACATTTTTTTTTATATATTTTCAATCTTCCACGAAAGATTGAATTTAAGGTGAAGTCAATTCAAAAATTGAAACTAATTGTAATATTATTTTTAATGATTGGATTGTATGCTTGCTTACATTATTTTTCCTCATATATTAACTGAGCTATTTCCTCTCTAAGTATTTGGTTTTTTTTTCTTATACATAGCAAAGTAGGCCTACTTTTTAAGAAAAGAAAACATTATATTATTGTGATATACGATTATTAAATTTTAACATTATAAATCATAATCAAAATATGATAAAATAGTTATGGATTCCGTTGGGATTTTAGTTTCTTACCCTTATTAAATATTTGTTAGTTACATTTTTATTTATCTAATTGCTTGTAAAATATAATTGCATGTATGATTGAAATAAACTAGTTGTAGACTCGTACAATGCACGGGTGGAAACTTTTATTAAAAATATTAATTATATTTTAAAATTATTCAAAAATTATTTTAGTCTAGGGGAGGCCATTTCAACTAAAATAATTAAAGTAATACAATTGAAATAAGTATATTAAAAACAATATAGGTAATATTTAAATGACAGTCAACCCAATATTATAAATGAAAACTAGACTTTTAATCGTGCATATATATCACATTATGATTTTTAATTTTTAAATAATATAAATATTAAAATTTAAAATAATATAGATATCAAATCAATCCTAAAAAATTATTAAATAAAAATATCAAATCACAAAGTTCAAAATTCATTCGAGTGGCTGGCTAACACACTTTATATTTATTATGTGTCACTTCCCTTCACAAAAAAATTTATTCACTTGAGGAATCCTTTTTTTGTAAGGCTGGGCTGATCTATTGGGCTTCTCCTCCTGGGCCAACCATTTTTTATGGATTGGGCTTGGTTCCTAGATCATATCATCATCCTTAAATAAAAAATAAAAAATAAAAAATAAAAACTAATGGAATTGAGAAAATAATTTAGAAGACCTTAATGATTTAATAATATTGTTTTACCAAAAATAAAAGTAACAGATCCCAAAATATGAAATATGATTAAGTTTTAGATTTATTCAAGCATTGCTAATATTATTAATTTTAATATATATAATCTAATGACAATAATTATTAAAAATATTTAATTTTAGTGTACCGCACGTTATATAAGTTGTAAATTGCTAAAAGATAAAATTAGGTTTAGTGTAAATTGTGTTGTTGACGGGCTACTATTTACTTCGTCCAAAAAAATTAAAAATTATGCTTTTTTATTTTATATTCTTTTAACAACGGAATGAATTAAATGATGATAGAATTTGTTCCAAACCGTCACATTTTATATATGTTATTTTCATATATTTGTTAGTTTGAAATTTTTAATGATATTTAACTTAAAATATCTTAATTACATATATTAAAATTTTAATTAATAATTTAATTTTTCAAACGTCTTTCTTTTCGTAAGATAATTTATTTGTTCTTTAAAAAAATTACTTTTTATTTTTAATGGAGTGAGTATTGAAACGTATGTAAGTAAATACTCAGACAAAAAAAAAATCTCAAATAAAATATATTTGTGGAAATTACGAATCGCCATCCAAATCCTCTTCATGTTTTTTTATTATTTTGTAGTACAAATGATTATGGTTGTGATTCTCTCACGAGCATAGAGCTAAGCATTCAATGGGTTCGGTTTGTACTGTGAAAAATTAAAATTATCAATTTTTACATTTGAATCGAACCAAATTTTAGTAAGAAATTGAACATAACCGAACATAACTAATTAAGTTCATATTGATCGATTTAATTGGTGGGGTGCTTCTTCCTTTTTTTTTTTTTTTTTTTCTTCTCCTGAATTAGTCGTATCTAAAACTTTGTTTGGATGGAATGGTCAGACAAGACTTTTTGAGAGAACATGTGTAGGGCGTTATCAATTTTTCAAAAAATAAAAATAATATGAACTTATCTGAATGTTTAAAATATATATATATATATTTATATTAGTTCGATTCAGCCAATCCATTTCTAAAAAAACAAAAAGCCGAGCAAGACTTTATGAGAAAAATGTGTGGCGCATAATCAACTTTTCAGATAAAAATAATATAAACTTAACTGAATGTTTAGAAAATAAAAATTTATATATACTTCAGCTCAATTTGACCAACCAATTTTGAAAAAAGAAAAAATCGAACTAAATCGGTATTTTATTTGGTTACCATAGTTTTACTAAACCGTTTACTTTTATAACTAATCCAAACTGAATCGAATCACTTGGTATAACTTTTTTGTTTCAATTTAATTTTGTCACATGCATATGTGAACAGATAATTTATTATCAAATAATCTCAGCCGTCAACAATTTGACATACGTAGATTAATTAATGGTTGAAATTTGAAATAAATTGTAAGTTGATAAGGTAAAATGCAAGCAGTAATATAGTCCTACGTGTACATATGCTCTTTACACATCCAAAAATACCTATCTTGTGAGATGGGAAAATGTTGAACAACTTTTTGTCACACTTCACACTAACTCTACCATCTTCCCCATATGTTTCATCCTTCTTACCACAAAGCAGCTGTACTCCTTTATCAAACATTCTGGTTGGCCCTTCCACCTTTTAAACTAATCCTCGGAAAAAGTAAATTTTCATAATGAAATTGAGAACCAATATATATATATATATATATATATATATATATTTGAATTTTACATTTGTTCTGAATTTCACCTTACCGGGCCTCAAATTTAAAACTGTTTGAATTCAAATAATTGAGCTAGCTTACTAATTTTCCGAACATACTAATTTATTTTGTAATAAACGATAATTAGATACCAACTCTCAAACTATGGATAATATATATATATATATATATATATATATTTGAATTTCACCTTTTTTAAGGGGGCTTGAATTTAAAACTGATTGGATTCAGATAATTGAGCTAGCTTACTAATTTGATTGGGTTCAGAGTAGTTCTTTGCGAGTTTATGACATGCAGATCTACGAGAGAAAATGGTGACCTGCAGGTTCGGAAATTGAAGCTCTTGATTGGTAAGATGTTCTTACATGATCTATTTTGTTGGAATTAATGAAATGTTGAAAGAAACTTTTAGTGTTGTGAATTCGATAAAAAAATAAGTGATAAATAATTCAAAATTTAATGCTATTATTGCATAGTTTAGATAAAAATGAGGCGAATATGATTAGTTAGATACTAAGATGTGCAACTATTTCTTAGGCTAATCCCACTATTTTTCTAATTTTCTTAGTTTTATTATGGATGGAACAACTTATTATCTAAACTCTCTTTCAGAGTTTAATGAAAATTTCTTTAAAAATAAAATAAAATACTTTAATCAAATTTTATTGATCAATCTAATTGTCTTACAATGTTTATAATTGCACGAAAATGTATATCACTCAGGTTTTAAGAAAAGTGGTACGAAAATTAATTTAATTATATCCAGAAGATTCCAACCAATTAATTTAAATGCTTGTTTGATCTTTGTCGGTGGGCTTACTTTATGCCTGTTTGTCTTGTCCAACGTCTTTTAAAGAAATTATTTTATTTATTTTTTGACAAATAAAAAATATATATCTGTACATTTTCTGCAGTACTGTAATTATTTACTCAAAATTAAAATCATTAAAATTCCATACTTATAAATAATTTCTTTACAATTACGATAATAAATATAAACTGAATTTTTTTACATCAGATGTACGGTGCACCTGGTATATAATATTATTTATTTAATTAAAAATATTATTATTTTTAAAATAATAAATTAATAATAAAATTTTAAATAAATAAATAATATTTTATAATTAAATAAATAAAACTGAAACTATTATTTCATAACGTAATAATTAATTAAAAAAGTTTGCCCTCATTTATTCCCAGAGCTTGTCCACCGACACTTCTTAACACCCTCACCACTACAGCTGTGCACAGCCCCACCCCATATTTTTCTATAATTGTTTCTGAACAAAAAAAAAAAAGTATTTTTATACTATAAATTTCCATTATTTAATAAATTCTACCAAATCTATAACACACGTCAACTTTATTGACTGAAAGACTTTTAGATCTCCATCCATTTAAAATATAGCTATAATTATTACTTAATTACTATTGATCGTTTATTTTATTTTATTTTTTTATTTTAACTTAATTATTATAAAAAAATTCATTTTATTTTTATTTCTATAAATATATATTATATTTTAATTTATAATAAAAAATATATAATATGTATTATTTAATATAAAATCGAATAGAGGGATTCATTTACACGAAACAATGTATATTAAATGTTAAAAGTACATCCATCATCTAAATTGTACTTTATCATAATAAAGAAATTCAATTTAGATCTCAAACATGCAAAACTGAAAATAATAATAATAATATAATAATAGTAATAATAATATAAAATACTCTATAGTCCAATTTCCACAATGTATTTTTTATGTTTATTACAAAATGAAATATATAAAAAGTTTTTTTTTCCTCCACAAATTAATGAAATCCACACCACAAATTTAAAAAAAAAAAAAAAAAAAATTCAGGAAACGCAGGCCAGAATTCCGAGCAGCAAACTGAAACACAGTGTCATAAAACTGCCTCCGACAGTTCCAACTCCGTTGTTACTGGTATCTTCATCTGCCGCAGCTTCATCGTCAGCGGAGGGACCCGGACTGTCAGCCTCGTCGTCGGAGTTACTACCGGCCTTGGCCTTGCTCTTGGACTTAGCTGGCTTCGGAGCAGGAGCCGGTGGCGCCGCCTTGAACAGCTCCCTCGGCAGCAGAACCTTGTCGATCTTGAAGACCGCCAGCGGATCGTCGTCAATCAAAGTTCCGACGATCGTCGCCGTCACGATTTTGGTCTCCAACTTGACGTCGTCGCCGTCGTTCTGAACAGTGAAATCGAACTTCTTAGCTCCTTCCGTCGCTAATGTATTCATCAGACCGTTGCTCGATCTCAACGTTCCGAGGGAATTGTACACCGGAACACCGTGGTAGAGCAGAAGCGAGGTTTTTCCGTCGGCGGTGAGGTTTTTGTACCTAGCAAACACCATTAATTAGAAACGAGAAAGCAGCATTTCCAGCACAAAGCTTTTCAATCAGTATAGAAATATTAATTATTGATTATTCCTTGATTTACCTGGGCATGAATGATTTGAGCGATTCGTCGGAGGGGCAGAAAATTGTTAGCCCTTGTTGTACGCTCTCCGCAAAGGTGTCATCGGCTTTTTGCGCCGTAATCAGATCGGAGAAGGCTTTGCAGCCCTGCTTCGCCATCAGCGAAGTTACATTCAAGTCCGAGGGGGCGGCGGTCGGAGCTTCCGCCTCCGGCGAGGTGAGAACATGGCTGATTTGGATAATAGCAATGTCGTAGGGCAGTTCTTCGATGGACTTGACATAAGTAGCCATAGGCCTGTTGGCGTCGCTGTCCACCGGGAGGAAACCGACTCTTCCGCCTTTCATATCGGTGATATTGACGTATCCAGAGGTTCCGGCGGCCTCGCCGGTGGCCTGGAAGAGGGAGGAGGTGGTGGTGGAGCCCTTGGTAATCTGGTGGAGCTTCTTCGCATTGAAGTAGTCGGCGAAGACGTGGAGGGAGAGGATGTTTTTTATGGTGGGGAGGGGGTAGTGTTTGGCGAGAAGGTCGTTCATGGCGGCATTGTCTACGGCGCAGACAGTAATGGTGCGGCGGCGGTTGATCTCGGCGGCGAGATGGGTGGTGGTGAGGTAGTGGTTGAAGGTGGAGAACTCGGGGTGCTTGGCGAGCATGTGGGTGACGTTGTGTGCATGGGTAGTGGTGGTGGCGGCTGCCGCCGCTAGGAGGCAGAGAATGAAGATTCTTAGCTGCATTGTGTCCACTACTCTAGTGTGTGGGCAGTGTGTGCTTTTAGTGTGCAACGATGCTTTATTCCAGCTATACTTACATATACATATATAATTGTGTAATAATTAAGTTAGCAATAATAATTTAATATGTAATAATTAGTGGTGAGATCATAATAAAATTGTAACGGTTGTTTCTTGTTCTGTGATGTGACAAGTAGTTTAATTGGGGTAGTTTCGGGGGCACACTACAGCTCATTTCGTGTTTTAAGGAAACTTGTTGATCGGAATTATGTTTGAAAAATATAATTTATTTATTTTTTTTGTCTTTGTTAGTGATTGTAAATGAGAAGATTTTTTTTATTGAGTGAATCAGGTTGTACATGTATGGTTGGTAACATTTTTAAAATAAAATAAAATATATTATAATGTAATTTGTAATATAGAATTATTTTATTAGTGAAAAATATAATTTTGTATAAAAACATACATTTACTTGGTTCTAAAATCAAAAGTGTTGTTTCTATAATAAATTGGTTCATTGTGTAAAAAATAAATTGCTTAATCTTAGATAATATTTATTTACAACCAAAATTTTATATAAATAATTAAATACACAATAAATATTAAAATATAATCCAAAATAATAAAATAAATAATTTTTGCATGTAATGTCTTATTTTTATATATGTGATATATATGTAAAATTAAAGATCGTCAAACGATGAATAATCTAATATATTATATGTAAAGTGTAGAAACAAAAAATATATTTTAATTAACTGAAAAAATAATTTAAAGAGAAAAAAATAAATCAACTAATAAAAAATTGATACATAATTTTCAAAAGTATTCTTTTTAGAAAGTAAAAAAGAGCGTAAATTTTACATTTATACTATTTTATTATTATATTAGTGTTTTTTGTTGACCATTGAGATTTTTGCCTTAAAATATTTTTATTATATTATAATCATATTTGTGTTAAATTTTTGAGCCACTTTGAAATGTCTAAATTATTAAATTTATTGATTCAATTAATTTATTTTTACAAATTTGGAAAATAAATATCCCCTATTCTTTGGAGATGAGGAAAAAGAATTAACAATTTTAATGAGTATTCTTTACGTCAGGATAAGTTAATTGAGCCATAAATGGTTAGTTAATTTACTAATTATAAATGGGGCATCATTTAGGAAAGAAAGTTGTTTTAATATAAAAATTGCTTGAATTTTAAATTAAAGTAACTATTTATTATTGTAACTAAGGGCCACAAAGTATAATTTTCACATAAGACTCGTGTGTAGGGATGTAAACGGGTCGGGTAGGATACGGGTATGTCTTTTCCATACTCTACCCTATTAGACTTCGAGTATTTATCCTTCGGGTAATTGGGTAATCCGTCGAGTAATCGAGTTACCCGATTATATTTAATTTTTTAATAATGTAAAATCATATATACAATATAAAAATTTATATAATAGAATCACTTGTAGTATATATAACATGTAAATATTATATTTTTTGCTTTATAATATTTTTTCACATTATATAATATATTATATATGCAATATATTAGATAAATTAATAATTATATAATATATAGCTTATATAATAATATATATTTTCCAAACATTGTCTATTTAAAAATAATTGTTTCATACTTATTTGTAATAGAAAAAGGATTTATTTTAGAACCAACATAATATATACAAAAATTATATTTTGTACATATTTTATCAGTAAAATAATAAAATATTTTAAATATTATTAAATATTGAATAAATCAAATTTATATCAAAAATATGTTTATTTTATTTTTTAATGTACCACAAACAATGTATCACACAGGAGAAATACCATTTAGAATAATAATTGAAAAATTTATCTTTTGTCCACCTAGATTAGAGTCGATTTAATTTTGATCTCCACTTATGTTTTTCTACACATTTTGTTTAAATGTTTCAGTTTTAATTTCAAAAATTAAAAAAAAAAAAAAACTAAAATTGTTCGTTAATTCTTAATTATTAATTCTTGGGACTGAACTTAAAATTACAGGAAAAAGAGAAATAAAATTGAGGCCAAAACCGTAAAACAATAATTAAATCGACCTTAATTTAGTGTGACCAAAATTTTAAATTCTTTGCATATAATTAGTAATTGTATAGTCTATATTTTACTATAAGAAAGTATAGTAGTTAATATACTTTGTCTTATTTTTGAAATGTTAAATGACATATATAGACATATTAAATATTTTAATCATACCTAACATCTCGGAAACCTACTGAATTTTGTGAAATTAATTAATAATAATAGCAGTATCAGTAATTATATATTTATCTCGACAAAAAAAAAAAAAAAAAAGAAGATAAATCATTATTTGGATGACAGCAAGGAAAAGGAGTATGGTGCATTTATTGTTTGGCCATTTCAGTGTAAGGGCTTCGATGGCATTCCACACTTTGTCTGTCCAAAAATAAAATATATTTTTTGTTTTTAATTATGCCAAAATTCTTCATATTCTAAATAAAAGAGGAAATAAAGCATTCAAATATATATATATATATATATATAAACATAAGTCACTTTATAAATACCAACAATTTTTCCTGCCTAAATTAATTTCTAAATTTAAAAGATGTCTAATTAAAAAAAAAAATCAACACAATTATAATGTTATAATTAATATTCCTCCTATATTCATGAAACCGAATAAATATTTCTATAAATATTTTAATTATGAAGATTACAATACAATTTTTTTGATAAACTTCTATTTAAAATCATAATCTTTCTATATTAAAAGATTAGATTTTCTTTGAATCATGATCTTCAAAATTTTTTTTGACACAATTGTATTTTTTTTGTTGATTCTAAAAGAAAAAAAATGTATATATATATATATATATCAGTACCTCTGTAAATAAACTTTATAACATTTTTACGTCGTAACTTTCTTACTAAATTTGGTTGTTTTTATTTCTTATGTGGAATAAATGATATAATTAATTTTAAGTAGCATGTAGACGATCACTATCCGTATGTATATATATAAAAATAGAAGTATCGCCTAGAAAATATTAATTTTTTCTCACATAAACTACGTTCTAATTATAGTATTTTTTATATATATCTATATCAATATTTAAATGTATGTAAGATACATTGATAAATTTTGATTAATAGAGCCATGATTTTCAATCTTGAAATTACACTTATTATTTTCTTAAGTTAATTGTTATATATAAAATATTTTTCTTTAGGTAATTGTTATATATTTCTATATTTAACTAAAATAACTATGTAGTATTGAAAAAATCATTCTCTAAATAGCAAAACAAGAAATCAATCTTATAATATTATGTATATCCTTTGATATTTGTCTATCAAAAGACATAAAAAATATAAAAAAATAATATCCTACAGTGGTGGATTTTTTGTTCTTTACTAATAATTTTTGTTAAAAAAATTTGAGATTTCCGTATTTATTGAAATTGAAGAGTATAATTATAATTTATAATTATTTGACAATATTGGCTCTTTTTTAATATTATAATGTTAATATATATTTATCTATTTTATTGATGATATATTGTTTCAATATATACAAGTTTCGTTGAAACAATTTATTTTATTAGTGAAATTTTGAAAAAAAATTTAATCTTTTAGAGATATTCCACTTAAAATTCTTCTAAGGTATATGAATATACCTAATCAGGGTCAAACTCATAAATTATACCTCAAGGGGTATAATTTAAGAATATACCCGGGGTTGATATCACATGTCTTCATCTTGCTGATCCGAATCCTTGATAATTGTTCAGCCTAATATATTGAGTTATTAGGCTGAACAATTGTTTATTTTTTACTACAACCACAAAAAATAGTTTTTTTTATTATTTTAAAACCAATACATTTTCACAATCATAAAAACTATTATGCAATATTTTTATATACTTATTGTAAATATATATTTATGTTGTGTTGAACATATTATATTCACTTACTTTTTAAAATATAATAAATTCATATATGTATATGTGGGGGATGGGACGGGGTGAGGTGAATTAAATTATCGTATCATATTAATAATAACCGTACATATTTGAAGCTAACTATTGAACATAATTTAATTAGAAAATAAAAGATAGAGAGATAAAAAAATACATATGAATATTATATAATACTTAAATTTCATAAATTATATAACTAAATTAAATTAGAGAAATTCACACAAACTATACCTTCATGCATGGTAGTGAAACTTAACTAATTTCTTATGATTTTAAGTACCTTTTGGTGTACATGGAAATAATTTTAGCATTTTCTGAAACTTCCTTAAAAAAATAAAAAATTATGGGTGTTTAATCATTAATTACACACATATATGTGTGTAAATGTTACAAAATATTAGGGTTTTTTTTTCAAAATAATGCGATTTTTTTTTTTTTTACAAAATAGGCATGTTTTGGAATAGTTTTTAAAAATAGGTAAAACGTCACCGCCGGTGACGTTATTTCAAAAAAAGTCACCGGAGGTGACGATTCTAAATTTTAACCAAAGAACGTCACCTTAGGTGACGTTATTTGTTTTATATATACATATATACAATATATATAATACATACATACATACATCCATACATGCATATATATATATTTTAAATATATATTCTTATTAATATATATATGTATATATTTATAAAATATATATTTATATATCAAAATAAATATTAAAATATAATTAATAAAATTAAAATATTATAATTTTATTTAAGATAATAAAAAATATTTAAATTTATTTTGATACCATTCTTGACCCAGGACGGGCATGACCCAAATCAAACAGACTAAAATCAATGATAGACAGGTGAGGAACAAACAAATTCTTTTACTGAATACATGACTTTTACTGAGGACCCCCTTAGTAATATAAGCTGACAAGAAAAACCCCACAAACGCTTGCGCCTTCACTCGGCA
The DNA here is from genome assembly GCA_028749325.2 of Caryopteris x clandonensis. NCBI lineage: Eukaryota > Viridiplantae > Streptophyta > Magnoliopsida > Lamiales > Lamiaceae > Caryopteris > Caryopteris x clandonensis. The sequence goes on from JAPYKT020000012.1 coordinate 725,559, forward strand.
TTACGGCAACAAGGGCACGAAGTCGGCTTATATACCTTAGGTCAACTCATTAAGCTCATAAAAGAATTCTTTTTCTGCTAATGGAGATATACCCCATTCTTCAAAAGATATAATCTTTTTGATAATCATTTTGGAAAAGTTATAATCTTTTCCTCTTTCTCCAGAGGAGAAATGATTAATCTCAACACTATTAGTGGAGAGAAGGAGGTTTTCATAATAACCTCTTTGTTTATAAGTTCCATACACATATGATGTGTTAGGAAGATATCTGTCCATTACAGTCCAATGACTATTAGCCCATTGAATATCTCTTTCTTCTATTAGAAGAATAAGTTGTCGATCAATATTTTCGACAAACATTTTTTCAAAATCATCTTCTTTTGCTATGTTAGCATAAGAAGTTTGAGTTTTCTGAGGAGAGATATTACTCTCTTTTTGTTTTTGTTTCTGTTTCAAGAATTCTTGAAACTCTTTATCAAGATCAGAAGTATTACCTTCGATATTTGCAATATTTTGGGCAACCAGCTTTTGTTTGCCATATTGCACAATTGTTCTGGGTTGAGGGTTATAACCCCTTCCTCCTCTTCCTCTATAAGAGGAAAGATCACCTCTTCCAGGTGGTTGATATCCTCTTCCTCTATGAGAGGAAGATGCTCTTTTGTCAGGATAACTCATTCCTGCAAATATTCACGTGTCAAGAAGTCAGGCAAATAATTATCAATACCTTTTTTATAAACAACATCAAAATCAAATGGAGCAAGATGAGATTGCCATCTGGCAAACATCTGCTTAGAAACATCATGTTTAAAATATTTTTGAAACATGAATTTTGCAGAATTGCAATCAGTTTTAATTATAAATTTTTGATTATATAAATCATCCTGAAATTTTAAAACACATTTAACAATGGCAAGAATTTCTTTAGCTACTATAGAATAATTTTTCTGAGAATTATTCCATTTCCCAGAATAAAACCGAACAAGATATTCTTATTTTTTATGGGGATCAATCTGTTTAAGGATTCCACGATAACCAATATCTGAAGCATCAGTTTCAACAATTTTTTCCCATAAGGGATTTGCTAACATAAGACATGGAAGATTTTTAACCTTCTCTTTTATCCTTTTTACAGCCTAGGTATGATTATCATTCCAAGGTGGAGGATTCTTTTTAAGTCTATCATATAAGATAGCAGTATCTTCATTAAGATTTTTTATATAGGAAGAAATATAATTAAGACTTCCTAAAAATCTCTGTAATTGGGTTTTATCAGTAATGATATCTGGAAATTTATTTCCAAATTCAATACTTCTTTGAATAGGAATAATATTTCCTTTGTCAATAATATGACCAAGAAATCTAATACTAGATTGAAATAAAATCATTTTTGGCTTTGAAATAACAAGGCCATTTTTAATAACAATATCTTTAAACATATTCAAATGTTTAAAGTAAGTTTCAATGTCTTTAGAAAAGACAAGAATATCATCAATATAAACGATGATAAAATTGCTAAATGGATTAAAAATGTCATTCATAATTTGTTGAAATTCTGAAGGAGCATTTTTTAATCCAAATGGCATAACTGTCCATTTATAATGTCCAAATGGAACATTGAAGGCAGTTTTGTATCTATCAGATTCATTAATTTGAATCTGCCAAAATCCAGATTTTAAATCAAATTTAGAAAAGACTAATGCATTAACTAGTCTATCAAGAAGATCCTTCTTGTTAGGAATAAGATGTCTAATCCATTTTAAAACCTTATTAACAAGTCTAGGAACTCCTCGTTCCTGCTCAGAATGTTTATTAACATAAAATGCAGTACATGACCAAGGAGATTTTGAAGGAGTTATTAACTTCTTTTGTAAAAGAGAATCAATTTCTTTTTTACATAACTCTAAATATTCAGAGTTCATTTGACAAGGTCTTGCCTTAGTAGGAATATCCTTTTCTTTAAAATCTTCTTCATAAGGAAGAAAAATTATATGCTTCTTTCTATCCCAAAAATCATTTGGTAAATCATTACAAATATCAACTGAAAACTTATTATTAATAAGTTTTATTTTTTCGTAATTTAGGATTTTTGAGTTTTTCTTCAATAGTCATAAAACTCACTTCTTCTTTTAAAGAATTTATTTGAAAAGTTTTTATTTCAATTTGTTCTTGTAGTTCATTAAGAACTCTATGAACAGGTTTTGTAATAAAATCAAAAGATATGGGTTTTCCTTCAAAAGTTCCAGTTAACCCTTTTTCATTTACAAGAGTTAAAGGATAAATTTTATAAATAAAAGGTAAGCCAAGTATAAGCTGGCTTGAAATATCTTTAGCAAGAAGAAAACTTGTTGAAATACAACAATTTTCTTTGCAAATATATGCTTTTGGAATCTTGAAATTTATTTCAAGACGTTCACCTCCAGCATGAGAAAGTGAATGAGAAGTTTTATGAAAATACCTGGTAGGAATTAATCCTTCCTGTATAACATTTAAATCAGCACCACTATCATCATGGCGATAAAATCAATTTTTTGATTTTTTATAAGAAGAGTGATTTTAGTATACCACTTTTGAGATATAATAATAGAAATAGTAGGAAAATAATCTTTTCCTAAAGACATAAGATGTTCAATAGAATCATCAGGAGAATTATCAATCTCCTTATCTTTATTTCCTTCTAATAAAGAAAGTCTTTGATGGAAATTATCATTTATCTTATAAAGATTTTTTATTTCATTTTTAAGATTATCAATCTCATAAACTAAATCCTGAGTAGAAATAGGGTTTTGTTTTTCATACTTCTGTCTAAGAAGCTTATTAACTTCGGACATGGAGTATGAATTCTCAGTATTTTGAGAAACAGTTTGACTAGTATTACTGGTAGATGGAATATCTTCCAACTGATCAATAATACTAGTTCTTAAAAGAGGATCTTTAATTCTTTTAAGAAACTCCAAAATATTATCATTTGTCAAGACACTTAAATTAAGATCTTGAAATTGAGACATAAGTTTATAAAACTCATCATTATCATCAGTATTACTGACTTTTTGTAAAGGGCGAATATAAGGTTGTCCTTGTATACATGCTTCACAATCTTCACTTTTTGATAATAAAGATTCATTATCAAGAAGTTGAAGATCTTCAGAAACATCAGATTCTGAGTATTCAGTATCTGAACTTTCTGATTTATTATTATCAGAATCTAAAACAATTTTACATATTTTTTCTTTCAAATCATTATCAATATCAAGGGCTTTAATCTTATCTTTTGCCCAACACTGGTTAGCATAATGACCAGGTTTTTTACATTTTCTACATATTATAGAAAATTCTTTTTTCTTTCTTTTATCTTTTTTATAAAAAGATGATCTAGATTTTTTCAATTCTCTTTTTCTATCAGAATAATATCTTTTCTTTCTTTTAGAAAGCTTTCCTTCTCTAATATCTTTAGAAGGACGGTTTTTCCTCTTATGAGGAACTTCCATACCAAATTGACCACAGAATTGGCCAAGTTGTTTCTTTTCAATCAAATTTTGCTTTCTTATTTGGTTATTTCATTTCAACTCATTACATAAGGCTAAACCTTCTTGTACACAAGTTGATATTAAATTACCATAAATATAAATATCATAAGGTATAGAAACCTTATCTTTCCTAAGAATTCTACGAATTCTTTCAGCAAAAAGACTAGGAAGACCATCAAAAAATTTGGCTTTCCAATGACAATTATTACAGTCAGGTAATTCAAAGATACGAGTTAGAAATATATCTTTATACCATCTGAAATCAGATAGTGTTTTACATCTAAGATTACTGAGAAGAGTTCTAATATTCTCTCCATTATCAGTAAACTTACCTGTAAAATGATCAATAATTGTGAGAACTAAAGAATAAACTGCGTTCTCAACAGGATTATTATCTTCTACCTTAATAGAATTAAAAATAGAAGCTTTTTGTTCTTGAGATAAATAATTATCCTACCAACCTTTAAGTTGGCCAGTAAAACCTGCAGTTATCATTGTTGCAATGTTTCTATCTGTATTACCAGAAACCTTACACACAGTACTATACATCATCATACGGTGTGCCAAATTATAGATGTGCCTATCAGTACAACCATCTAAATTCCATTCATAAATACTTTTTCCATTATAATTATTGGAAAGAAAATATTCTTGTTCTTCTAGCAAAACATCAGCAGGAGAAGGTCTATTATAATAGTACCTACTTTGTGTGGGTCTATAAGCCTATTTCATTTTATTAATTTCTTCTATATTATTAATAGAAGAGGTAGAAGGAGAAAATTCTTCTTCATCATTTAAGGCTGAAATATTCAAATTTTTAAACTTTTCTTGTAATAATTTTTCCAAATCGGAAACAGAAGATTTAAGTTTAAAATCCTTTATTAAAGGAGGAGATTGAATAGAAGAAGAAGCAATGGAAGAAATATCTACTTCTTTCTTCTTTTCAATATGAACATCAGGTTTTATCTGATTAATGGCTGAAACAATTTTTTAAACTCTATCATGGAGATATATCATTTCTTCACAAAGAATGGTTAAATAAAGATTTGTAAAATTTTGATTTTCAATCAATTGATTTATATGCTTCGTAGTAATAGGGAGCATATTTGTTTCAAATATTTTTGAAAAAGCTGTAAAATTAAAAGACTTATTATTCTTTTCAATTTGAAAAGTTTGCTGTGGAGGAAAAACATATTTTTGAATCTGTCCATTTGAAAGTTTATAACTTCTTTCCATTACTGAAATATAATCAGTAATAAAGGTTTTAAAAAACCAAGGAACATAATAAATGATCCTATTTTTTTCTTCACAGAACTTATAAAAACTGTCAACAAATAAATCATATTCTTTTTTTAGTAAAACTATTAAAATACCATTTTCTAAATGGTTCCCATTTGGGTAAATAAAATACTGCATTAATCTGCCTTCTGACAGCAGATCCTTTAGAAAAATCTAGTTTAAATGTATTATTCATAATTAAATCGTAAAATTCATTTGAGATACAGTATCAGTATCTTTAATGTTATAAACATTACTGTGTAAAATTTTATTTTTATTAATAATAATTTCTTCATTATGATCTTCTTGATATTTATCATCCTCTTGAAAATAAGAAGATGTTGATGCTCTAGAAGTCTGTGGAATATCCACATCATATTGAAGGGGAGAAATAAAAGTATGATTAGATCTAGATCTAGACAAAGATCTAGAGGAAGATATCAACTTCCTTTGATCAGGAGCAAATTTAATTTGCACTGATCCTTCAGTATTCTGAATAATCTGTTGTAATCTATTATTAACAACAGGAAATTTAGGCATAACCTGTGTAAGAGTCCAATGTTCTGGAAATTTAATTTCCTCCCATTTTATGGCTCTTCTAGTAGTAATATTGGATTTTCCAAAATTTGTTTCAATTAAAATAGTCTCATTAGACTTTTTATCTACTCTTTTACACATAGGGTTAAGAGTATATAAAGGTTTAAAATATATACGATAACAGATACATATGACTTCTGTCCCTATAACATAGTTATAATTTTCTGTACAGACATTTAATGTCAAAGTATCCAATATATTCTTATCAGTTAATGAAACTGAAAGATTTGGATAAACATCAAAATAAACTGGACCATGTGCCAGACTAGATTGAATCATTCCCATAATAGAATGGGTAAAATCCAGATTTCTAGCATCTCTAAGAGTTGCCATGAACATTTCTGGTAAACCTTCTAAAGTTAAAGGTCTAAATGCAATTTGAATGCATCCTATATGAATAAAATTATGAGTATCCATAAAAGGTTGAATATCTCTTTCATTTAAGATACGAATAGTCAACTCTTTATCATTAAGAGATATAGCAGATTCAGTAGTTTTTACTACTTGTTTGAGACTTAATTTCTCAAATGTTCCTAATTCATATACCAGATTTGGTTTTATCTTTGGAATAGTCCATTTATTTAATAAATCTAAATTTTCAGGAATATCATATTCCTCAATTCTACTGTTTTTAACAGTAGTTTTCTTTTGAAATATATTCATAAGGATAGAAAGTGTTAGATCATAGATAAACTCTCACATTTCTACTTCCATGGCTCTGATACCATTCTTGACCCAGGACGGGCATGACCCAAATCAAACAGACTAAAATCAATGATAGACAGGTGAGGAACAAACAAATTCTTTTACTGAATACAGGACTTTTACTGAGGACCCCCTTAGTAATATAAGCTGACAAGAAAAACCCCACAAACGCCTGCGCCTTCACTCGGCATTACGGCAACAAGGGCACGAAGTCGGCTTATATACCTTAGGTTAACTCATTAAGCTCATAAAAGAATTCTTTTTCTGCTAATGGAGATATACCCCATTCTTCAAAAGATATAATCTTTTTTATAATCATTTCTTCCAAATATCATCAATATTATGTTTCCATTGATAGAAACAGAAACATCTGGAACAATTTAAAGAATGATCTGTATTCATTTCTTTTCTTGAGTAAAAGAGTCTTTCAGCTCTTCAAAGGTTTCGAATAAAGCCGGGTCTGGAATATCATCCTCTGGATCCTGAGAATCTTGAATAATACTAGTAAATTAATTTTCACTAGATTCAGACCTCATTGAGGTATCAGATTTTGAATCTGAACAAAAATTTTTTGAATTATCTTTTTTCATTTCAGAAACAAATAATTCAATCATCTGTTTATGTGAAAGAATCCCAGCATATTTCTGGGTAAGAATTTTGAAAGGACTTATATTATCCTCTTCTTTTTCTTTTTCTTTTTCTTTAAGATCTTGCTTATAAGCTTCGATCTTTTTATTAATTTTTTCAAAAGTTTCTTCCGAGAGTAATTTCCCGGTTTCTGGGTCCATTCTCATCATTTTATCCCAGAATTTACAATGGCTAATTCGCCATAGACAAGGTGCACCATAGCTGGTATAACCTACTATTGGTGTCCATTTCCATATCCATGGAATTCCAAATTCAATTCAATAAAGAAAAGACAAGTAGTTTTCCCTTCAATGAAATTTTCAGAAGTTTTTCCCTGTATAACAGGGGAGACTGATATCCAGTGAATTCCAAATTCCAAAATATATATTTATAAATAATAATATATATTTTGAATATGTATATATATTTATTTATTTATTAAGTAAATATATAAAAATATATATTAAATTATAATTTTAAAAAGTAAAATATTATAATTTTATTTAAAATCAAATAAAATTATTAAATTAAATAATAATTTTTAATAATTATTTCATATTTCGAAAATAAATAATATATATATAATAATAATATATAAATATATATAGATATTTTCGGATATTATATATATTATTATTTATAAATATATATATAATATATATTATATATATAAATGTAAACGTCACCTAAGGTGACGTTTATTGTATTTTTTAAATTTCATATATATATATATATTTATATATTATTATTATATATATTTATTTATTTTGAATATGTATATATATATTTTTATTTATTAAGTAAATATATAAAAATATATATTAAATTATAATTTTAAAAAGTAAAATATTATAATTTTATTTAAGATAATAAATATTATTAAATTAAATAATAATTTTTAATTATAATTCATATTTTGAAAATAAATAATATATATATTGATAATAATAATATATAAATATATATATATATATATATATCTCAGTTAAACCATATTTTGTATGTTGAAGACATAATTCAAACTCATCCGCCAATTTAATGTGCTAATTCAAACTCATCCGCCAATTAAAAAAATATATGAAATTAAAAAAAATACAATAAACGTCACCTAAGGTGACGTTTTTACATTTATATATATAATATATATTATATATATTTATAAAATATATATTTATAAATAATAATGTATATAATATCCAAAAATATATATATATTTATATATTATTATATATATATATATTATTTATTTTCAAAATATGAAATAATTATTAAAAATTATTATTTAATTTAATAATTTTATTTTATCTTAAATAAAATTATAATATTTTACTTTTTAAAATTATAATTTAATATATATTTTTATATATTTACTTAATAAATAAAAATATATAAATATATATGAAATTAAAAAAAATACAATAAACATCACCTAAGGTGACGTTTTTACATTTATATATATAATATCTATTATATATACAAATATATATATATATATTTATAAATAATAATATATATAATATCCAAATATATATATATTATTATTATTATATATATTATTTATTTCAAAATATGAATTAATAATTAAAAATTATTATTTAATTTAATAATTTTTTTATTATCTTAAAATAAATTATAATATTTTACTTTTTAAAATTATAATTTAATATATATTTTTATATATTTACTTAATAAATAAAAATATATATACATATTCAAAATATATATTATTATTTATAAATATATATTTTATAAATACATATACATATATATAATATATATTATAAAAATAAATTTAAATATTTTTTATTATCTTAAATAAAATTATAATATTTTAATTTTATTAATTATATTTTAATATTTATTTTGATATATAAATATATATTTTATAAATATATACATATATATATTAATAAAAATATGTATTTAAAAAAAAAAAATATATATATATATATATATGTCAGTGTGTATACATATATATATATATATAACATATAAGAGAAAGAACGTCATCTAAGGTGACGTTCTTTGGTTTAAGTTTAAAATTGTCACCTCCGGTGACATTTTTTCAAAACAACGTAATCGGCTCTGACATTTTACCTATTTTTAAAAGTTTTGCCTATTTTGTAAATTTTTTTTTATTTTCGCATTATTTTGAAAAAAAAACCCCAAAATATTAATGTACTAATTACATAATTTAATTGAAAACTTTCAATATTAGACCTAAGTTTTGAAGTTTGTCAATCAGGGCATTTTCTTTATCCCAATTTAAGATATGCTTTTGAAATTTGATTTTATCCTAATCATATTATGAATCTAATGTTTATTTTAATTTGTGCAGTATGCTTAGATTTTTTATTATAATTTTCTTAAAACTATAAATATATACCTAAAAATGGATTAGTTAGAAATGAAAAACTTGATGCACTAGCTGTATTCAATCAATGCGCAAAATCTGCCGCAATTGCATGCACCTCACCATTTTTCTTAAAACAAAAAATATAAAAAATATTTTAAAAGTAAGCTTTGGCGGAATTTTATTGTAATTTTCTTATTATTATTACTAGTATGTTCTCTCGTGCGATGCACGAATATATTATTATAATATAATATTATTAAAATTAAAAATACATAAAATTAATATTTTTAAAATATATATAATTATGTTCAATAATTTATATATGTACCATGATTATAATAAGAATATAAATATTATATTTAAAATAATATATGAACATTAATTAATTTTATTTATAAAATACAATAATTAAATTACCAAATATATGATATTTTTTAAATCAAGAAAATTGAATAAAAATGGTATATCAATGTAAATATTTTTATTATTATATATAGTATTGAATCTGCCACAAATTCATAATTGATTTGTTAAAATCAAATAATTATGAAGACATATTTAATTGGTTTTGATAAAATTAGTAATATTATCAATATTAATAAATAAAAAAATTAAAATAAATGTTTATTGGTTAACAATATAACAACATTTCATAAAAATCCGTCTTTCTATTTATAGAAATAAGATGAATTAAAAAAATGAAAATAACAAATATAGAAAAAATAAGTTTGTTATCTATATATATATAAAAACAAAATGACTTTTTCCAATTCCGTTTTCACGCCTAAACTTCATTACTTATTTAGAATAATTATATTATTATTAAATTAAAATTAGACATTTTTATTCTAAAATTTTTGATTTGATTTCAAAATCTAAATTATTCCACAAATTTAGGTATTCCAAAATTGGATGATATCAAGATGAATATATTACAACATTTGTCACAAAAGCCTACACAAATATTATTTTTAGGTTTATTTTATTTTTATTCACATGTTGCTTTCAATTTATCATAAACATATTTAATTTTCTTAACTATTTTTCTTTCTTATTTTTAAACAAAAAGTTCGTCCATCTCTTTCATATTTCGTTTGATTATTCTTGTGATTTTCTGTTGAGATCTGCTAATTATTTCGATGTATAAGCACCATGCGATTTTTCATTAGCTTTCAAAGTATTTGTTTCTATCAAATTTCAAATTTTTGTAATATTATTACATTTAATTAGCAATTTGTAAAATATTTTTGTCTTTAATTTGACTATGTAATTGACAAATTTTAAGAGATCTGTACAAATCTTTATTTTCTTTAATCTGCTGATATGGCTATTTTTTTAGTTTAATTTGATTCAACCTATTATAAATCATGGATATCATATTTATCAATTTGTGAACAAGGCTAATTCTAATAGAAAAAAAGACGAAACATAAAATTGCAACAAATTTTTATTCATTATACAAAAAAATAATCATTGAATTACAAATCAACACCTTCTATAATATACTATTTAACTTGAATATATGATTATATTATAAAATATAAAAAAATTATCTTATGTGAATCGCACCGATTTCACACTAGTTATATATATATATATAAATATATATAGATTATAGTAAGTATAAAGCTAGATGCCCAAAAGAATGGGCCGCCCATGCCCACGAAGCCCATTGGGTTATAGTCAGTCCAAATGGGAAAGTCCACTAAATTGTCCCTGCCGAATAAACCTATTTTACATCATCTCAGTTTGTCAATTTTGTTTTTTCTATTTTTTTTTACTTAATTTAAAATAAAATATTGGAAGCGGTAGTATTTTTCTAAAGTAATGACAATCATTTCCTCAAAACAAAAAAAGCTTATAAAATATTTAAAAATATACTTAGTTAAATACAAATAATATAAAATATTAATAAAATACTCAAGAATCGAAACCACTGAAATTCATTTTTCTTTTTATAAATTTCTTCTTCAATAAATAAAATTATCTACAATGTACACACATATATGGGTGACGTGTATCTCTCTAGAAACCTCCAGTTCATCAGGTAACTACATATAGTCTTCCAATCCCAACTTCTCGAGATTCTTCTTCAGACCAAACAATTTCTTACTTTCTCTCTCTTGATCATCAAGCTGAAGGTGGACTCTCTCTCTCTCTATACATGTATGGTTGCATGTGTATCTATATGTATCTATCATTTGTGTATTTGGTGTTGGCTAATGAATGTTTGATTTTTTGTTGAGAAGATAGAAATGGGTAGCTCAGAATTTTCATGGAAGTTGAAGGATCACCCGAAATTGGGGAAGGGAAAACCCGTAGCTGTCGTGGTTTTGGATGGATGGGGCGAGGCTAACCCCAATCAATACAACTGCATCCATGTCGCTCCCACTCCGACCATGGATTCACTCAAAAATGTAATATCTCTCTCTCTCTCTCTAGGGGCATGCTATTTGTATTCACAACGTTGTTGTATGCACCTATTTTTATTTTGGACAGCAAACTCTTGTATAAAGTAAAGTTAATTTATGTTACATTTGTTCGACTTCGCCGGTCGAACATTTTTGAAATGTTCAGTGGGTGGGAATTGAACATCTAAAAAATTCACGATTTTAACAAAAATAAATAAATAAATAAATAACAAGAATTTGCAGGTTTTACTTTAGTAATTTTAAAAAATTTGATTTAATTTAATTTTAAAAAGATGCTTAATATTTTGAAATGATTTGAAAAACAGAAGTAGAATCACCAAATCAACATAAAAAATAGAAATTAAATATGTTTTACAAAAAAAATAAAATTAAATCTATCTATATAAATTTAAAAATAAAATTTGAAAATAACATAATATAACCCGTAAATTTGTCTAATATATTATGGTACAATCCGAAAATCTTGATGTACACTCCTAGTAAGTCCAACAGAGTGTTCGATCACATTCCGACACCACATATACGTATACATTTGACTTTTGAGTGGACGTTGATTGAACTTGTTCGATTGGTCTCGATTGAATAAATTAAAAAAAAAAGTATATTTTTTATCGCGAGAAAAACAAGACGGGTGTGTACAACAAGTTTACGGGTGCAAATAGCTGATCCGTCTATGTGGGAATTGTTTTGTTGTTTTTTCCGGATATGTGGGAAAGGGGGCGCCTGAGAGATGGAGATTGGTGAAGGCACACGGTACGGCCGTGGGACTGCCCACAGATGATGACATGGGTAATAGTGAGGTTGGTCACAATGCTCTTGGTGCTGGCCGTATTTATGCACAAGGGTGAGTTAAGCTTCGTTATTGAATCTTTAGATGTACTGTCACCTCTCGCTCTGTCTCATGTGTTTTTTGATATTTATGTATTTGTATTTATACCTTATCCTTACTGTTTCTTTGTCTGAATATATAGATGAAATGAATGTAGGAATTTGATTTTCTTGGATCAGAGAAACATACTATATAAGCAAAAATGAGTCATTAGGTCCTGTACTATTAACTTTTGTGTGTATAGTTGGTCGTTGAACTTTTGAATAATCATAGCATGTGGTCCGTTTTAACGAATCATCGGACACGTGTTCGCAAACGAATGTCACTGCTAATGATTAATTGAAATGACATGAAAGTACTGAAACTTTGTGCTCTAGTCTGTCGTTGTACTTATTCAGAAGTTCAGGTCCAACGATAACACAAAAGTTGTATAGCAACAAAGGAAATTAATAGAACAGGGACATAAGGATGTAAGTATTATGATGTTTGGTGACATAAAGCACTATTGAATTCTATGGATAGTAGATGTGCATAGCACTGGTTGATGGTTCATGCGTTCAGACAGTAATCTGTAAACTTCAAGAATGATCAGGTCTAAATTTGGGATTGCTTCTTTTACTGTATATTATTTAGTTAGATTGCTCTCTGTTTTCAGTTGCAGTTTCATTTTACAAATAGTTTAGCGTCTATTCGTCTTAGGGTTTGGGAAAGAAATTGTGACATGCATGCAAATGGAAACGGCAAGAACTTTCTTATTTTAGTGAGGAAATAGAAATGTGCATTAAAATTTGTCAATCGTTTGTGTGTTTTTTTTTTTTATTTAGGGCGAAGCTTGTTGATATTGCGTTGGAAAGTGGGAAACTCTACGATGGAGAAGGATTCAAGTACATTAAGGAATCCTTCAAAAATGGAACATTGCACCTCATTGGATTATTAAGTGATGGAGGTGTCCACTCTAGGCTCGATCAGTTGCTGGTATCTCGATTCTCTAAATTGCATCACAATGTTATCGACCAACCATATGAAGCAATGATATTGCATTCCTTCATCTATTCTCTTCATGTGTTTTTATTCAACTTTGGTGAAACTAATTGTGCATGTCTTACTGATGGGACACAGCTGTTGCTTAAAGGTGCTAGTGAGCATGGTGCTAAAAGAATTCGTGTTCACGTCCTCACTGATGGACGTGATGTGTTGGATGGCTCCAGTGTTGGCTTTGTTGAAACTCTTGAAAGTGATCTAGCAAAGCTCCGTGAGAAAGGTGTCGATGCCCAGATTGCATCTGGTGGAGGTCGCATGTATGTGACGATGGATCGTTATGAGGTGAAACTCTTTTCTCCAAAATTTCGTATCATAAGATATGTACTTCCTGTTTTTTCCTCGTGTGTCTTGTTTGTATCTTTGTTGGCTACAATGACGAATATTTTTTCATAAACAAGTCCTTGGAGTGTTCCTCATGTGACAATGGGTTCTGATAATTTCCAGAACGATTGGGATGTTGTTAAAAGAGGTTGGGATGCCCAAGTGCTTGGAGAAGCACCGCACAAGTTTAAGAGTGCTATCGAAGCTGTGAAGAAACTGCGAGAGGCTCCTGGTGCAGATGATCAGTACTTACCACCATTTGTAATTGTTGATGATAATGGAAAGGCTGTGGGACCTATCGTTGATGGTGATGCTGTTGTAACCTTCAATTTCCGTGCTGATCGTATGGTTATGTTAGCCAAGGCACTCGAGTACGAGAACTTTGATAAATTTGATCGAGTCAGATTTCCTAAAATTCGTTATGCTGGGATGCTTCAATACGACGGTGAACTGAAACTTCCGAGTCATTACCTTGTTTCTCCTCCAGAGATTGAAAGAACATCGGGAGAATATTTGGTGCACAACGGTATACGTACTTTCGCTTGTAGGTAAGCTGGTAACACTTTGATTGTACTATCTGATATGTTCTTTGCTTATACCTTGAGCAGCTACTTTCGAGCATCGCACTGAGTTTGTTAATCGCCTGTTTTGTTTTGCAGTGAAACAGTTAAATTCGGGCACGTCACATTTTTCTGGAATGGGAACCGTTCTGGATACTTTAACCGGGAGTTGGAAGAATATGTTGAAATTCCAAGTGACATTGGTATTACCTTTAATGTCCAGCCAAAGATGAAGGCCTTGGAGATCGCTGAGAAAGCAAGGGATGCCATTCTTAGCCGCAAGTTTGACCAGGTAGTCTTTGACTTCTGTTTTCTGTGATTGTCTGTCGAGGAAGAGTATTTTGACATGGATGTAATGAGGTTCGTTCACTCTGAAGGTACGCGTTAACCTACCTAATGGTGACATGGTGGGACATACTGGTGATATTCAAGCAACGGTTGTGGCCTGTAAGGCTGCTGATGAGGCTGTTAAGGTAATTTTAAGCCTGTAACCATTTTCCTAAGCATTTATAGCGTTGGAGTTTCTTCGGATTGAGATCAGCTTTTAACCATTGTTCGCCTGCGATCCTGGTGTGTCGATGAGAATAACATTTTGTGTATCTAACAATATTAAAAAATATATGTTTTGAAAAGAAACTTGCGATGCTCTTGAAACTTTGGGGACTCGTTTTTTTGTGATCTGAATGGTGAATTTTCTCAGAGACCAAAAACTGTGCAGCCGGGGTAGACTGTACTTTAGCCTCGAGACAGCAGAAAAATGCCGGCTCTGATTAATTCTGCTATTGTCTGTCAATAAGACGAGCGGCCTGTGATACGCCATTAGTTTCCGGTGCCTTCAAATTGTATGATGGTGCAGTGTAAAAAGATTTATAACCGATTTAGATATGGATCAGCACTATCTTCATACTTTGGACTTGAACCGACTGATCATTTTTTCGATTATGTCAGATGATTATTGATGCAATTGAGCAAGTTGGTGGGATATACGTTGTTACTGCTGATCATGGAAACGCAGAGGATATGGTGAAGAGAAACAAAAAAGGCGAACCTCTTCTTGACAAGAATGGCAACATCCAAATACTTACTTCTCACACGTTACATCCTGTAAGTTATTCATTACTTACCACGTGTTGATGGGAAACATGAGTCTTATTTTTGGAACGGAGGGAGTAACATAGTGTTTTGTAAGACTAACTTGATTGACACTTTTCTTCACTTACCGCCAAATAATACTAAATCAAGATGTGTCATGTACTCGTTTTGCTCGTTTCTCTTTTTTGTTGACGGAATTTGCTTCAGATACATCGTGTGTTTGGTGTTATTTATCGCACTGATAAGTTGAGTCGTGCGCAGGTTCCGATTGCCATTGGTGGGCCCGGGCTAGCACCCGGTGTGAGGTTCCGCCAAGACGTCCCTGATGGCGGGCTGGCCAATGTCGCTGCAACCGTTATGAACTTGCATGGGTTTGAGGCACCTAGTGACTACGAGCCTACCCTTATTGAGGTCGTAGACCATTAGGTCGATATGAATGAGCCTTGTTTCCAAATTTTGCAGAGAAGGAAGAGTGTGTGGAAATATGCTATGAGCTTTTTTTTTTTTGGAAATAAATCATGCTATGATATTTGACAATATTGGGAAATTATTTTACTGGATATTTTTTTTAATAATAAAAACGAAACAATTACACTTTATAATTTTGGTGTATGAAATATTTAGAAAATGGTGATAAAAGAGATTATTTTTTAAATAGGATAAAATGATCAATTTCTTGTTAAGTAAAAAACTAACTAAAATAGAGGTGAAACGTCTCAAAAAAAAATTTAGTTCGTTTTTGACTTGAACAAAAAATAATTCTATAGTAAAATTTTGATCTTTTAATATGACATAGTTCATAATTTTTTTTTAACAGATGATTATATTTTGAAATTATTTATTTACAAATGGTTATAATATATTGTAAATTAAGTTTTTGTAGTTCATTGAGTATGAAGAGGGTGCCATTATTCGCATTTCAAAAAATTTAAATATATTTTAAAATAATTATAAATAAATTAAATATAATTAAATTGAGTGGAATATCTTTATATATTTAAGATTAATTTTATTTTATTTTTTTCTTATTCTCTCTTATATCTTTAGTTCCAATTTAATGATGAGTATGAAGTGCAATGGCTTCACACAAAGCAAAACTCTGTCCTAGCAATGTTCCATACCGAAGCAGGGGAGGGGTGCCATTTGAGATTTCTTGTCTTTCCAAAAGCTTCAACTCATTGTGCCAACCTTGTAGCTTGGCCACTTTCTCCACAAACAGAAAGCCCATTCATCTTTGATGCAACTCATACTATATTTTCTTGGTCATTTGAACAATAACAATAACCGGGCAAGATATATTGTGTATAAATAGGATATATTTAGTAAAAAAATTATTAATTATATATAAAATTTATTTTAAGTTTGACGTATATTTAAAAATTTTAAAGGTGTGAATAGATGCACCCATATCAAAATTTGTAATATTGAAGTTTTGTCATATAATATTTAAAAAACAAAGATTTTGTGATATAATTATCGCATAAATAAAATACAAATTATGTACAAATTATAATAGTTTAATAATATTATTTCATTAAGGAAATAATAACACAGGTCATATTCGATTTTTAAACTACTGAAAAATACAAAGTATTTATTGAAGTTGTGTTTTGTTGTATTAAACTATTATTATGCATTATAGCAGACATTTTAAAAGTAACTTAATTTAAATAAAGTATGTATTAATGTGAAAATAAACATTTGCAAAATCCCTTTTCCTTAAAATAAAATAATAAAATAAAAATAAAACATTTGCAAAATCCCTTCTACCGTTTGCCACCATTGTTGCTGGCTCTGCACAACTAAAGCAAGAACTCCCCCGCCATAAACCCTAAGAAGCTCGAAGGGGAAGCACCCATACGGCGTCGCCATGGAGAAGAAGGGTACTGTGACGGAGCTATCGTCCCTATTTCCTGCGGAAGAGGCCCACAAAGCTTCAATGCGCGTGCATGACGCAATCACCGAGCGCCAGCAGCAACTCAATCAACTCAAGGGCTTTGTTGACGACAACGTTAGCCTTATAAACCTCGTACAGAGACTCCCAGATGAAACACATCACAATATAATGGTCAAAATCCCCCCTTTTTCTCATATATCTATGTGCCATTTCATGTAAGCCTTGGAAAAGCTTTTGATTTTTCATTGATTGACAGGTCCCTTTTGGAAAGGCGGCCTTTTTTCCGGGGCGGCTGATCCATACTAACGAGTTCATGGTAACATCCTTTTTTAATTGGGATATCTTCACTCCTACTTCTTTGATCTTTGTTCTGTGTTCTTGCTTTTGTCTGTGTATTATTTCATCAAATCTATTGTGGCTACTCTGAAATATATTATTTCTCTTTGGCTAATGGATGCTGGCGACCAAATATTTGTATTGAGCATCAGGAATTCTCCATAGTATACTAATTGAGATACTTTTTAATCTCGAACATTACAATTTGCAGTTTTTCATAGTTAGGTTTTTCAGATATTCGAGTTTCACTGTAGGTCCTTCTGGGGGAAGGCTACTACGCCGAAAGAACATCCAAGCAAACAATTGAGATTTTGAAAAGAAGAGGCAAAGCTTTAGAGACCCAAATCGAATCTCTGAAGGCGATAATGCAGGACTTAAAGGCTGAGGCTTCGTTTTTTGATGAGACTGCTCTTGAGTCAGTGGTAAGCCTGTTGATTCTGTGGGAAATTATTTTCACTTTTAGGAGAACTTGCAATCTGATTGTTGGTCTTAGATTTTTTTATTTAACTATATAAAATAGTAAGTGCATTGTGGTGCTACTGAAGTAATATGCATGTTCCAAAGCTTACTCAGTTTCATCCGTAACATATGAATATATATTCTTGCTATTGTAGAACTGGTGAATTTATTGCTTCCTGAAGTCTGGTTAGTTTTCTTCTACATAGATCTTTCGTAATACTTTGATTTACATTTGGCAGGAGGGTCTTGTGGAGATCAGGGAAGATTATGTTGAGGAAGGTTCTTCTGGGATATCACCAACGGCAGGCAGGTTTCAACTTAATTTAGTTTCTGTCTTTGGTTTCATGGTTAAGTGATTAGGGTGATTCACTAATGCCTTATTTGTGTGAGAACAATTGAAGCATTGATGATCATCTCAAGAGTGGGTTTTACTTATACGATCTTATCATTCTGAAAGGAAAATAAATTAATAAAGAATATTATTTATCTGTTATAAGAATAGAGATCTCATTCTTTGATATAAGAGAGTTTTGGTGGTGCAAATTTGGAGTTCATATTATCTATTTTTAACCATTGTTGCAAAAGTGAAGTAGACGAGTTTGATGATTTCTTGTCATTTGAATCTCAGGAGTCCTTCTGCTTTATATGGGCTTTGGTTGGGTTGCATTAAGTAATGATTTGATAAACCAAAATCTAACGAAGATTCTTCAAAGCAGAACAAATCTGTTGTCAAGTGGATGTGTGAATGCTCAAGTTTTCTGTCCTTAGAACGTGTTGATCCAATAGGTAGTGTCTTCAGTACCTATTTTTGTTTAACACAATAGTGATACAGAAGTAGAGGGCTGCATGTTTCAAACCTCAAATTAAAATTTCACTTTAAGTTGGCATAGGTGCTTAGGCAGTGAAAAAAAATATGGCATGTCTTCAATTTTAATTGTACTTGATCTCAGACATAAGAAGATTTCGTCCTTGTGCTTTTGACTTAAGATAAGTAGGAGAAAAAACTGAAGAACTTCTTCTAGAAAAATGGATCTGATTATTGTAAAGTGCTCCAGAGATGTCTATTTGTATATAATAGCTAGCTGGTTAAAAGACAAAGCAAATTGAGGGTATGTTATGGCAGTTATGCGTTATCGAAAAATGTTTGTTAACGGATTTCAGAATCACCACTCCCATATTTGCTCTAGGATGGTTGTTTTAACATGAATTTTGTTAAATGTGCAGGATATAGAAAATCTGATGCTATTCCTCCTGCTGAGGTGGATGATGGAAAAGCTACAGCTGAAGATGAAGAATATGCACGCATATTTTCACGGATGGCTGAACTTGAAAAAGAAGAAGAAGAAGCTGAAAACGCCAATGAATCTGATGAGGATGAGCAGATACCAAATGAACAAGATGGCAGCATCCGCAAAATCTCTACTGATCAAGAAGTTATAAGTTCCCCGGTATGATTTGTTCTTTGGTGTTTTACTGAGCGCTTGTATAGCTTCTGTAATTACTTTTGGCTCACCTATCAATTTGTAATCTGAACCCCTCCTGCCAATTTTACATAGTATACTTAATAATTATGTGTCCTTATCATTCAGGTTGAAACTTTAGAGGTGCCAGCAGTATCTAAAGGTAAATGTCACCTGCATATAATATGTAGACTGAGTGGTATTCTTTTTCTTAAGAACTGCTACATTTATGGTGATGTGAACGATACCATGTATGGTTTGCCATGCCAAACTTTAATAGTTAAAGACAATAATATTTTTAATATATCTGTCCATTTAGTTTTGCCTTCCAAAACCATATGCATTAAAGAGCTGTACAACAGATTCTCTGTTTGTTTGGCTTCTCAAACTGCAGTTGCTTGCAATTCGTATTTTGCATTGAATCACCTACTTTATTTTTTCTTACTATGGTCCTAAGAGATTGCTCTGGCTGGAAAAGCTATCCCGTGTGCAGGAAACAAGGGTCAGAACTGATGAGATGGTTTCATCATCTTCCGAGCATTAATAAAACTTAAAATGCATTATATCTCTAATCTGATCAAGATGTAAGATGTTGATGCATATCATAATATTTTCTGTGAAATCATTCGGATTCCTATATTAAACTTGACTGCCATGTATGTTCGACTTGGAAAGTTATGAGTCAGACGCTATACCAAATGAATTTAAATTGCACTGGCCTGGCCTTTGATGAAGTAAGCTAGAAACTTGGCAAACTATTTCCTTGTTTATGCATGCCGACCCATTTTCTAATTTTGAACAGGGTTTCTAGATTCTCTTGAAAAATAAATGAACTAAGATTGAGAATACTTTTATTTGGATCAGTTCAAATTCATCTCAAGCACTACACCTTTAGAGGATACTTTATTCATTAATGGATTCCAGTCTACATGTACTTGAAATCGTGACAAGGATATCAATCAGCTCATTTATGTTTATCATTCCAGTTTAGTTCTCTTCTTACTCATGTTTGGTGGTGTACTAATTTAGATGGGGCTTCACAAGGGGATTATCCAGCTATCAACAACAGTGTAATCGATAAGGCTTTGGAGCCTCCTCAAGAAAAGAAGGATAGCCTAGCTCCTTTCCCATCCAGCAACATGGTATATATTCGTTCTTCTTCTTGTGGTCAATTGCTTGAGAATATGAGTTAAACCGCCCCAATTTGTATATAAAGTTCAAACAACACCTTTCTTTGATTGAAGTGCAGTGGTACTGGATAATGCAAATGGTCACACTATTCACTTTCAAATTTCTGTTGGTCCTAACGTCTAGTTCCCAGGGATCAACCTATAAGCCAAATATGCAATTAGAATGGAAACGACCCTGTTTTTAGGGCCTTAAGATATCTTTGCCTGGCCCCTTAACCTGCAGTTTACAGGTTATCATCTTTGTAGCTTTTGCCATCAGTCCAACGGTTGGGTTTTTTCATTGTAGTCTTACATTTGATACAAAATAACCCAATACAGACAGCTCAGGGATGAGCAGTGTAGCATCACATGGACAATGCAAACTATCTGCTGCACACAAAATTATGGATTGAATTATAGGAGATTGGTAGAAACAGAAGTCTAATTAGCGTAGCTGGTATGAAAAATCAAACTCCCATTGAAGAGAAGCAAATCCAAGGCATTCATTGAAAATCTTGTCGAATGGAGACTGAAGTTTTCATTTTGTACATTCCTCAGCATGTAATAGTAACTGCTCTAATGTAAACAAAAAATTCCATTTGCATCGAACTTTTTATTTGTGCTACAGAATAGGATTTTTTGTTAAAAGAGAACGCATCTTATGACTAGCAAATGCAGGTCCACTCTGAAAATTTGGTTATTGCAGTTTGTTCTTACGAACAGATATGGTTTGAGGAGAATTCTCTTCCCTTCATACTTTCATCATTCAACTAGTTATTGTTTGTGCTCTTGCTTGTTGTAGGCATATCTTTATTTTTTATCGGTTACTTCAGTGGAGGCTGAATCGGATGTTAACATTATCGCACCCTAAACTGATTAATGCTCACTTTATGCTTGCTTTACTATGGGATAGGCCTTCACTGGCTCGATTGTGGAGCATGCTCATAACATTGGAGTGAATTTGCCCGAGCAGCAAACTGGTGCTCGTAGCTCAAAACCAGTTTCAAGGTTCAAGATGCAGAGGAAGTAGCATCAGTCGGATGTACATGCATACAAAATTTAGAGGTTGATCAGTTTGGATGGAATCGAAAACTGGCATTTCTCCATGTCAACATGTATTCTTTTACCATGTTTTGATGGTGTAGTTTAGTGCACAGACATAGATGAAATCACTGTCACAATGACAATCCGATATATTACTTGAGGATGTCTTTAAAAAAAGAAAAAATGATATATTACTTGAGGGTTGAAGTGTCAATTAATTGCCAATTTCAGTTTAGTGTTTTCAATTTATAATTTCCTCAATTTGTCCCTTCTGTTGCCCTAATTTTCGCTTGAACCCTAACTCAATCCCAACGCTCTAATTTCTTCATTTCCACTTCAATTCCGCTTGAACCCAGCTCCCAAAATGCCAAAACCCTGATTATCAACATGACTTCAATTTCTAACCCTAAATTGGTAAAATTGTACTTCTGGAGTCCAAATTTAAGATCCTGTGGAGAGAAAAATACGCTATGTTTTATTTTAGTTTCAGTTTGAAAAAATTCTGAGATTTTTATTTTAGTTTTCGTTTGAAAATTTAGTGTTTGCGATTATGATTGTACACGGTGGTGGAACGGAAGAGCACTACACCTTATATAGCTGCTCCTATATCCTCCTAAATACATTGTTTATGGACAACTTGTCTTGTACTTATATAGTGCATAAAACACAACACGAGCTAATGTGCCACTGACTCAGTTAGTTTGCAGTAGCTGGTCATAGTCCTTTGTTTTATGCACATTAGAGGATCCAAATCCGAAATTCACGTCATCATGTAATCATCCATTGTCATAATAGCCATAATCTTGGGTTGGAATTTTAAACAAAGTGATCAAGATCATATATTTATGGTTCTAATTACACACACACACACATTCTTAAGCAACACTGAAGGAGCTAGCCGCGTTCTCGACGAACCTCCTAGCACCCTTGAACCATCTCTTGTCTCCGGCTTGCGCCTTGCAGATGTAGAGCTTCCCGTCCTTCACGGTCGCTCTGATCAGTTGGTGTTTCCCACCTTCGTCTCCGTCCGCTGTTCTTGTCAACACCGACAGGAAGTAGTATTTCTTCCCGTCGATCACTGGAGTCGACGACTCTAATATGTTTGCAGTTGCAACCACCCCGGAATCAAATCCACCCTGATAAAAAAATATTATTCAAGTAAACGAGTTTTTGAATTTTCTTTCGAGTATTTTACACAAGTCATACAGCAGGGAGATTTAATGGCATACTTCAGAAATCGCATGAAAAAGCTCTGTTGATTTCTCGAATTTCAGATGCTCGATAACGAAAATATGGGATCTTTTTGTAAGATAAAATGACCATTATTTATCAATATGCATCATTTGCTCACCTCTGAATCAGTTTTTCCAAAGTAGGCCTGTTTCCCTAGCAGATAATCCACCTGGAATTTACAGACAAACCATTCTTATTACCATGCATACATCACACCCTTAATTAATTACATTTTCTGAATTAATATTATTATTAATGCCCAAGTAAAGAATATTCTGTAAAAGTAAAAATAGCTATTTTGAATAAATGAAAATATTTTGTAACCACTTAATACAAAAAAAAAAAAACGTTATTTTCAGCTATTTTTTTAGGACAAATAATAGCAAGAGGTTCGAGATATATATACGTGTGTGTATATATATATATGTATATCCAGAAGTTTATAATTTTTGAGATATATTACTTATAACTTTCGAGAACCGATTAAGAAGTCTATTTTTTGATGGGCGGCTAAAAAACAGTTTGAATTTACTTGAGAGAGGAAGTCCTCCGGGGAACCAAAGTCGGTGATGGATTTCTTGTTGGTCGGGGTGATGGTGACGGTGAGGTTGCTGGTTGAGTCGAAGTTGTCCTCGTATCTTAGGACCTGACCTGGGTACTCTATTTCTTTACTGGGGTTCCATTTGGAAGGGATTGACAGCTTGAATCCATCTCCATTGTAAGGCAAGAAATCTGTGTTCGTTTTCGGCTTTCCGAAGATGTTTGCTGCAATTAAACCGGCGATCACAGTCAGGGACGGACCCAGAATTTTGTCATCTTTTATTTTCGTTATAATATGATGTAAGGGGACGTAGCGGTACCGGATTCTCCGTAGGCAGCATCGGCAGGTGAGACTTTGGAGCCAACAGCAGCAGCGCCGATGAGGACAGTGAGAGCCAGTCTGCGGGACACGACGACAGAGGCGCCGTCTTCTTGAGCGGTGGCCGCCTGCCTCTGTGCCCGGCAGATCAGCTTCGACGGCGGGGCGTGCCGCTGAGGAGGATAAGAAGAAGTTGCGGCGGCGGCGGCGGGGGTGGAGCAGTGCAAGAAGCAGGCGGCTGTGGCCATCCTTCCAGTGATCAAGCTCTCTCTCTCTCTCTCTCTGTGACTTCTTTTTTTTTTCTCTCGAATGTTGCTAGTTTGGAGTTTGATTGATATGTGGGTGGTGACGGAGTGTGTGTGTGTTTTTTTGGTGAGGGTGGAGAGAGTTCTAGAGTGTGTTGCTGACATGTCAGTATGTGAAAGTGATTGGCTGGTTTTGGATTATAGTTATGAAGGCGGATAAGGTTGTGTATCCTGTTACATTAAATGTTACATATGTTCAATGATAATGTAATGATATTATTATACAAATATAATATATATATATATATAAGTAAAATGTTTTTTTCTTCCCATCTCAAAATCTTTATTGTTGCATATAAATTTGGTATTAACATATCTTATTGTATAATTATTTAAAATATTTTTGAGCACCAATAATTTTCACCTATTTATAACTATATAAGAGTATGAAGTTTGAAAGATTTACTCGTCAAAGTTTCGCCTAAATCACCTTTATAATTATTTTCTTTTTTTTACTCTAATTTTGAAAGGCTTATAAACTTTTAATATTTAATATATTTTTATTTTAAACTATTATTATTAAAAATATATTTTACATAAATATGTATTTTATTTAAAATTTTATATTATTATTTTTACAATAACTTATTATATTATTATATTATAAAACATACAACGCACAGAAAAAATACTAGTCGCAAAAATATCATTAATTTGCATTTGTTAAAAGTGATACTATTAAACATGAAATAGATACAAGTTGCACAAAGATCAATCTATTTAAATACATCATATATATTTCCATTATCAAAATATATTCATAATCAATTATGTTGGATTATTTTATACAATACTGAAAATTATAAATTTAGATATTTTCAGTAATAAATAACGTATTTGTAATAATAAAAATGTATAAAAATGATTTTCATGCATTGTATTGGGTCTATGATACACGTAATTTATACATATTTTTTGAGTTAACTTGAGATGCATATTATGTAGCAAAATGAGTATAATTACTTCTTTTAAACTTATTTAACTATACCGAGATTACATTCTTAACTTATTTTTATTATTTTAGTCAAAATTAATTTATTTTACAAATAAATTATATAATATTAAAATAAGTCAAATAAAAAAATTCATGTAATTTCAAGTTTATAATAAAAAATAATATTTTTATTAAATTGATAAAATATTTAATATTAAATTAAAACAAGACCTTAACTTTCGAAATAAAAGCCTAATTTTGAAACAACTAGATGTCCACCTGTACAATTGATAAGATATAATATATTTATATACTAATAATTTATGATAATTTTATATTATTACTATTATATTATATTATTATATTAAAATTATCATTATTTTAATATAAATAACTTATTATTTTATATCGACTATATTTATATAAATATTTCGATTTGAAATATAGTTTGATATATTAAATTTTATTTTTATTTTTTATAGTTAGCTTTATTAAATAATAAATTGTAAGATATTTTGAATTTTTTTTATTGTTCATGAACTAAATATAAATATTTTAACTTACTAAAAATTATTGAGGTTAAACAAAAAGCATAATATTATATAAATTAATAATATAATATTATTATTTTTATGAAAAAAGTATTTTTATATTCAAACTAAATTCATATAAAAATTGCTACACCTATTTATTCAAACCCAACATACATATCAAAATTTTAAAAAATAATAATTCAATTAATAAAGAATGTATTTTATCTATAAAATTTACATTACATGCTTTAAATGTATTTATTTATTATAATATATAAAATATTAGTGTCACATTAATGAAAAAATATTAATTCAATATATTATACCTTAAAGATAAATTTAAATCAAAAAATTTATTTAAACTTTTTAATTTTAATAATTAATTTTTATTATTCTTCTTTTATATAATAGGATGATAGATATATTAATTTTTGAAGGAGGGAATATTTGGAGTACCCATTGGCGGCCTTGCATGTATACAATCATTTATTTTGGTTATACTATATACCAAGTAGGAAATTTAAATGCGCAGTAATGAAGACAAGCAGCTGCTGCAGCTGGGTAGGTGAACCGGTAGCTGCTGAATCCAGCGGACTACGAACGAATTTGTGGGACTGTACCGCCATTTTTGAATTCTTATTATATGCCATTGGCCTGAAAAGTAATGGGCAGCAGTTTAAGAATCTCACACTTTTCGAAGCGACTCACTTGCCTTTTTGCTGCCATTTACATATATTATAAAAGACTCCGCCCTTTTTGCCGTTCACCATTCGGGTTGGTTTTTCTGCCCTTTTCATCTTCAATTTCGCATTTGCAGTTCGGTAATGGTTTTAATTTATTGTTTATGCTGATTTTTCTTGCCTTGTGTGATGAGTTATTGGGATTCTAGGTTCGTTTCTGTTTCAGTTTTGAAGTATTTTTGTGCGTATGTGAGAAATTTGTTTTGGTGCTGTGCTGAAATTTTTTTGATGGGATTTTTTTTTTCCTGGTTTGTGATTAAATCTCTGAATCGCCACTTTAACGTGTTCACCTTTTTATCTGTAGATCTTTTGATTCTAGGTATGGAGGAAATTGATGTTTTGTCTTGGTTTAGGTGTGTGTTTGTGTGTTTACGCTCATCAGTGTATTGCATAATCTGATTCAGTGTGCATCATAGTTTTGCAATACTGGTAGGTATTCTGTTATAATTTATGAATCTTGAATTTGTTTGGTTTTTATTTTTCCTTTTCATTTCCGTCTTATTTTGGTGTTATTAAGGTTTGATGTATTGATTAAAATGCAAATTGTTATTGGAATCATGAATCGCTCTTGTCTGTTTTTTTCTATATTGTTCAATAAATTGTGGCTTCGACATACAAATTTTGCTTTCTCGAAATTTTTGCGTCTTCCATTGCTACAGGGCTTTCTGAGACTCCAAATTACGTTTCATAACTCTTTCTTTAACCTTGTTGTCTAGTATTTTGGGATCCTTTTATAACTGAGACATACTCGTGTCTGCTAACCTTGTATTATTTAGTTTTAGGAGCGTTTATCTGTTTGCCATTTCATAATTTTGTTTTTTTGTTTTGTTTTGAATGTTTATTAGCTTTTAGGCCAAATGATTGCTTGGGTTTTTGGTGTGAGGGGTGAATTGTGAAACGACTTTAGCTGCCATTTATTAACTGTAATTGCATTGGATGTGTTGTACTGACATAATATCATGCTTAAAGTGGTGTTTGAGCCTCTCAAAGTTCAAAAGGCTCCTGATTCAAGTTTCAAATTTGACACATGCTAATCTGTACTAAATTATGAAGTTTGGATCCAAGTTAACTCGCTTAAAACCTAATAGTGATAGCTTAATGCTGTTTGAAATGGTTGAGCTTAAAATCACAGCGCAAAATTGCTTTCCTCCAGTACCTACTGTCATCTTCTCCAATTTCCTGAATCAACTCATCTTTGAAGATTATGTGAATCTTCAGTTCTTCCTCAAAATTACACATCTATTTTTTTTTCTCACTCTTTTGACTTAGTTTATAGAGTCCCTATCTTCACTGACCCTTTTTTTGTTAGTTCTTGACATACAGGAAAATGCCTGAGGGAATAACAGCCAAGGCTCTTATGAACAATATTATGGAAACATTTTCTGATAGCGTATCAAAGCACAAAAACATGTCATTCTTTGAGGAGGAAAAGTTGAATTCTGTAACTTCCCAGTTTAACAGATTGTTCGGACGTGAAAAACCTGTTCACCATCTCTTGGGGGGTGGCAGATGTAGGATCTCATCATACCATTAACTCCTATTAATTTAATTGCTATCCTTATCATAACTAGCTTAATTTAATTGAATATGCAGCTGCTGATGTGCTGTTATGGAGAAACAAGAAGATCTCAGCTAGTGTTCTAACCGGTGCTACGCTCATTTGGGTTCTTTTTGAATGGCTCAATTACAATTTTCTTACACTTACGAGCTTTGTGCTGGTTATGGTGATGCTCATTCAATTTGTTTGGAGAAATGCTTCAGGCATATTAAATAGGTGATCATTTGATATGGATTTGCATGCTGATTTCTTCCTGATTGTTCTAAACATTTCCTTTGTATTGAAGTTGTTTGAATATTTTGAATTTCAACAGATCTCCATCCAAAGTACCTCGTCTTATGTTGCCAGAGGAAGTTTTTGTCAACATTGGGAGGGCGATTGGATTCGAGGTGAACCGTGGTTTAAGATTCTTGCAGGATGTTTCCTGTGGAGGAAATATAAAGCAATTTCTACTGGTAATTTCACTTTTACATTAGTCCCTCACTTTTGTTTTGCTTGGTTTTCGTTCAGTCTTTTGACGATCAATAGTTTCAGATTAATGTCTCCGATCTTGACTGGTTTTTATGAGCTCAAGGTTGCCTTTAACTCCTTCACAACACTCTATTTCTCCTGTTATTGCTGATCTTTCTAACTGATTCTTTCTGCAGATAATTGCTAGCTTGTGGGCTGCTGCTATTATCGGAAGCTGGTGCAACTTCTTGACTGTGTTGTACATTGGTAAGAAATCAAACTAAATAATCAAGTCAGTAACAAAATTTATATATCATAATTCATCACAGGGACCATGATTTTGATGTGTGATATTTCACCACTGAGATCACTGATATATGTTTTGATCATTGACTTGAATGATTCAAACCTGGTAAACCTATGTTTGTACCCTTATTGTGATGAAGAAAAGGCGCGGTAAAGCATTTCCTGGGACTTCTTAAAACGAGAACTTGTACAAATACACCATTACGGTTTCATAACTTACTCCATATATTCTCAGTAATTCAACTGGATTCAAGAAAAAATGTAGATTGTTTGTCCAAGAGAACATACACTGGCACTTGATGTTTTAGAAATCAGAGTGCTCCTTGTTTATACTTTTGCTTACTTCAGTTGGATCCAAGATATGTACTTGACCGTATGGTACTTACAAATGTTCTTGAATTTGTTGTGCCAAGGTTTTGTTGCTGCCCATACATTGCCTGTCCTGTATGAAAGATACGATGATCAAGTTGATGGTTTCGTGTACAATGTCCTCGAACAGCTTCAGCACTACTACCGCAAGCTGGACACTGGCGTCCTAAGCCGACTCCCAAAGGGTAAGCTCAGGATGAAGAAGGTTGAGTAGGTTTTGGGTTATTGGACAAAGTTTGCTAAAAATAATGTCCTTCAACAATGCTAGTTTTTGTGTGTGTGTGTGTGTGTGTGTGTGTGGTAGTTTTAAGGTTATTATTGAGCCATCTATTCTGGTACAATCTTCATTTTTATAATTGTTAATTGGTTAGAATTAAAGCTCTCAAATATAGTAAATCTGATGATCCAAAGATATGAAGAGACTCAAATCTTTGATTGGTTCATTGGAAATGCTAAATATTTATAAGGTCTATATTTGAAAGTCAGTTAGTTTCTCTCTCTTCCATCCATCTCTCCTCCATGCAAAAAGAGGAAAATAAATTGAATGTTAAAGAGGGAAATGAAATGAGAAGATAGAGTTGAAAGAAAATAAGTTGAGCAATGAGTTTACCAGAAGATGTAATTGTGGATATCTTGTCAAGATTACCTGTAAAGTCGTTGGTTCGATTCAAATGTGTTTGCAAACTATGGAGCTCCATCATCAACGATCCTATCTTCATCTTAAACCACCATCAGACTATCTCTCGCGTGCAACATTCTGATGTTGCATTGATTTGCCGGCGTGACAACATCACAAACCAAAGAGCCATATCATTGCTGACTACAGACGACAAAGATGGCACCCTTGTTGATCTAAAACTTCTAACATTCTTGAACGAAATGTTTGGCCATGTCAGATTGATCGGCCCTTGCAATGGCACCGTCTGCTTGTATGGATTTCCGGACAACATTGCTCTTTGGAACCCTAGCATTCAAGATTTAAAGAGGCTGCCTCAATCTCAAGTACCTCGTCCTCCCAACTCAAAAGTACGAGGTGGTGACCTTGGAGTCGGATTTGACTCCAAAACTCGCGATTTCAAGGTACTACAAATGTTGTTTTGTGTATCACCGGATTGTCAAATCATTTGTCAAGTCGAGATATACTCATTGAGCTCTGATTCATGGAGGAAGTATCATAGCAATGTGCCTGCAAATATTATGTACTATAATCTATGGAGCATGGTGTTCAAGAATGAGAGCTTTTGCTGGTGGGCTCAAGATGGCAACAATGTTGAGGTGATTCTTTCGTTCGATATGAGGAAAGAAGTGTTTGAAACAATGTCATTACCATCAGATGTTGAAGGTTTAGGAGGAGAACGTAGGGTTACCAGAGCTATTTTGCCGATGAAAGAATCAATTGCTTTGATTGTCTACGGACAAAAAGATGTTGACAAGGTGTTTGACATTTGGATTGTGAGAGAGTTGGGAGGAGAAAGCAAGTGTTGGAGCAAGATAATGAGCATCGGCCCTATACCGAGGGTTGAAAAGCCATTAGGGTTTTGGAGGGAAAATGGGTTTTTCTTGGAAAATAGTGATGGAGAGATGGTTTTGTATAATTATTTTAGTGGGAAGATTACAAAATTTGGAGTTTTTGGCAAACGAAGCAGGTTGGAAGTAGTTGCGCTTAAGGAGAGCCTATTTTCAGTCAGCAAAGTTGATAGGAATTAGTATGTGTGCGTGCGCCAAATTTTAGGGTGATCTTTAAGGACGATTCCTTAGAACTTTTTATTTTGAGGGATTCTAAAATTTATCAGTTGTTTTAACCACTTATACAAGTAGAGTTGTTTTCATATGATTTGAATAAAAAAATAGCCTTTATCTTTAAATTATGTACATATTAAATTTATATATATATATATGTGTGTATATATGTTTTACTTTTTGTTTGCAATGATCTTGAGCAAAGCCAGTTGAATATAACATGATATTGAAATGGAATAGTAAAAAACAATTGTAGGATTTGTAAGTAATGGATGTAATGTAACCATATTTAATGTAGCTATCGATACAAACCCTTTGAGGGCTTTTATTGTTTCTTAATTATTGCACCCTTCTTTCTTTGTGCTTTCTTTATTTATTTTTTTGAGTTAAGTTAAAATGATCTTATTTTAATTAAGACACACTAAAGCCAGTAAATTTGACTTGATAATTCGATCAACTCAATATTTTAGGTGGGTTTGATTATATAATTTTATGTCCAAAATACAATTGAGTTTATTTGGTCCAACTCAATGGATCAATGGCTCATAAATGATGAGTCAGTACGAAGAGTTTCAGTATATTTTAGAATTGTTGAAATGAATGACGACTCAATTTTGACAAACCAATCTAACTTCACTCGATTTCAAACATTTACTTGCGGGCTTGAATCGAGCTGAGTTAGATGGACCGAATTGTCAGCTCTAAGTGTGAACGCAAAAATGTTGAAAAGCTAATCCTATATGGAGTGTTCTAATCTTTTAAATGTTCACTTAAACTCCATGAAAATTTACGCTAATGATGTCCAACAAATAATCCTGCAAAAAAATAAAAAATAAAAACTCGAAATGACAAAATAAAATACTTTATTTCTATAAATATCTTTTGTGTTGCTAGTAATTTTTATAGAAAAGAAAAAGAACAAAGAAAAAAAAAGAAATGATGTCATTCTACATAAAAAATAGACTAATAAAAATGGAAGAATGACAATACTCATCTTAGACTATATTATTTTTAAGCACTGATGTAAAAATCGAGCTAGGCGCCGCCTAAACGTTAGGCGGCTGCTTCCCGATCCAATTTTGACTAATTGAAGATAATTTATGTTTTTTTTAGAAGTCACTGCCTAGGCTGGTTAGGCGGCCCCTAGGCGGGCAAAATATTTTTTAATTTTTTTTGTTGAGATTTTCATATTTATTTATATTTTTTAAAATAATTATATTGCGTGTAATTTTTATTCATGTTGCTTGATATAACTCAAATTTTATTTTACTATACTATTAATGTTATTTTATAAGAAAAATGTATTAATTGAGAATATAATTCTTTTTATATTTAATATTTTCTTTATCTCAAAAAAGAAAAAAATCATGTTGAGATTATCTGTTTTGATCTATTAGCATCTTATATTGTTTATTCATATTAATCTTCTTCTCAAAATCTATTAATACCATGTCTTTTCACAAAATTGAAAAAATTAAATTTTTATACACATAAATTTTGTTTATACAATATATAAATAAAATAACTGATTCAAACATATTTATTATATATGAAATAAAAATCAAGTTCAAAAATATTTAAATTTTCGTAAAATACGCTACCAAATAAACTTTAGTAGTTCTCATTTTTCTATTACAACATTACTATGATGTTCTTACTATCGATAACGCTACTACCTATTTGTAGATATTATTATAATTATTTTACAAAAAATGACGCTTTGTTTTGTAAATAATACTTTCTACAAAATTATGTCATATTATCAATTTATCATATATTATGAGGTTGATAATATTTATAAAAAAGAAAGAAAAAGTCGATCCATCGAATTGACGCCTAGACCATCTAGGCGCTAGACGGTCATTTAGCGTTCGACTACCAAGTCCCGACTTCTAAACCATTGATTTTAAGTAGTATATGTCATATACAATATTTTTGTATTGTACTAAAAAATATATTTTCTTAACTTGAGTATTCTATTTAATTAAAATATTTTAAATGTGTCCTGTTTCTTCAATTCTTCTAATACAATTTTAAACATAATCATTTAACGAAATTCACCAATTATTTATTATTATGAGATATATTATATTTAACAGTAATATTCATAATATTTACATATTTTATTCAATTATAATAAATATAATTAGGGAGTACAAAAAATCTGAAAACTAAAATATCCCCAAAATAAAATCTTATATTTCTAATACGTACAGCATTTAATAAAATCTTAAATGAGATGTATACTAACAGCAAAAATATTGTGCGAGGCCTAAGTTGGTTTCTCCCTCCCACCAAAAAAAATGTCCCTTCCTGTTTTCAAGAACATTTATGCAGTCGGACATGTAACTTCATCATCAAAACCCTTTTTCTTCTCTAAAATGCTGACAACCGGGCTTCCATCAGTGAAAGGGGAGATGAACCCATCACCTGAATCAAAAAATCCAGGTCAGAAATTAGTCGAAAACGATTCTCTCCCTCCCTCTCTCTCTCTTATTATTATTATTTTTGAATAATCAGACGGGCTTCAAAGTTTTCTACTTTTGATGATTGTTTCAGGTTGTGAACTTGCTGATGATGATGCTGTAAAAAATGTTCGTGTTTATGTTAGGAAAAAGAGAGCCAAGAAAACTGTACAAACTTCAGTTGGAGTGGTTAAACCTGAAATTCTTGATCAAAAAATTAAGCAGCTCTGTTCCAATAAATGGGGGGTTGGGGTGGGGAGACCCTTACCTTTTTTTTTTTTTTTTTTTTTTGTTTTTTGTTTGTTTGTTTTGTTTTGATAAATGCGTGCGTTTAGGCTGTGATGGTAAATTGAGAACATAGTCTCTATTCTAAACCTCCTTTATGATTACGCAACCTTTTTAAAATGCCAATTTTAGACTACAATGAATTTCTTACAATGTTATAGCCCTAAACGTTATTTGTGATAGAAGCAAGGCTTCTTTGTGGAATTTTATTGCTTTGAATTAAAGAAACACTTTGACCAGATTCATCTTTGAAAAGACGCTAAATGTTCCTTTTGAAATGAAATGAAAAACTGTTATAGTTTTAACATTGAAAGCACTATATGCCATCTTGTCTAAGTTAGTTAGAATGGGTATGTTACTCTTTCCAAATGGGGCAGAGTTATGCACATACTCTGGCATTCAGTTTGTATGAAATGAAGTAAACTATGTAGCTTCTTTCCTCTCACT
The DNA here is from genome assembly GCA_028749325.2 of Caryopteris x clandonensis. Taxonomy (NCBI): domain Eukaryota; kingdom Viridiplantae; phylum Streptophyta; class Magnoliopsida; order Lamiales; family Lamiaceae; genus Caryopteris; species Caryopteris x clandonensis. The sequence continues at coordinate 759,510 of JAPYKT020000012.1, forward strand.
TCAACATGAATTAATTGCTTGATGCAGCCTTGCAGCCTACCTGAAATTGAAGATTTTGCATATGGAAAGGAAAGCGGTTGTTCCCGTTTGAGTATGATTTTTATTTTAAATTCTTGCATACTCTTCAGCCTCCATATTACTAGCATTATATGGTTACATTACTGATCATTAATATATTATCCCTTATAGTGATACTTGTTTCCTCAAGAAAGGGTTGCCTTGCAATCTGAGAATTCATTTCTGTGATATATTTCAGGCAATTGCCTCGGGAAGGTAAAAACATTATGTTGTTGGCGACCGCAAAATAAATTCTTTCTTTGTAGTGCCTTATATATGCAGTTAATGGAGTTTATAGTAGTTGATAGGTGAAAAAGGAAACTATTCTTGAGTTTCCTGGGTGTTGGTGAACAAGTAATGGGCCTGGGATGAGTAGCTAAGTAAACAAGAAAATTGGTTTTGCTAGCAGCAGACAAAACAGGGGCAGGGGGGTAAATTTTATTATTTATTATTAATAATTTTTTTTGGGGGTGGGGGGGGGGGGGGGGGTTGCAGGTTCATATACATGGATGAAAATAGAGCTCATAAGAAACTACAAGCATCGGCACAGCCCCCTCAAAACTTATATCAAAGTTTGTAGGTATAATCATAATAAATATTTCAGTATTGCCCAGCTTCTTTAGACTTATTTTAAGACCCAAGCATTAGGAAGCAAACTAGTAATAGATTCATTAGGCCCTCAGAACAGTCATTTATTAATTTCATTGAAGATTCACCAGACAGTAATCTGCCAGATGAATTTCTGATGGAAGATTGCTTTAAAATAGGATGTCAATGTGATAAAGTTTGGAACATATGGGAACACTTGTTATTTTCTCAGAAAGGGTAGTTTGGAAACAAGACTTCTTGTGTTAAGTGAATTAGGTTCTTTCGGTGGTTTCCACTGTTCTTCCAGTAAGTTTGTATCAAGCTTCTGTATACATTTTTTTAATTTGATGTCATCTGAAAATTTTAATTTTTAAGATAAAGGGCAACCTCCTGCCAACTGGGAAAAAGTTCTTGAAGGAATTCGCAAAATGAGGTCTACTGAAGATGCACCTGTGGACTCAATGGGGTGTGAAAAAGCTGGCGTTTCCCTTCCTCCTAAGGTGGGTCTTGCTTGGTGATTTTAGAGCAAAATTTTAACCATTGAAAATTCCTCAACATGGCGTTTTTATGTTTGCATCCAGTAGCTTGAAATTTCCTTGTTTTGATCTTTAAATGTGCAACTGATATATGCCTAATGATTTGAGTTTTGAATTGCGAAATGGTCTTCTGTAGTCAGACCATGTCAATAGAATGAAATAATTTATCATGTTGAATGGGACTTTGTAGTGCCCTGTTACTACAGACGAGATTACTATTACATTTAATCCATTTTTTGATTACATATGTGATATATCAAATCATATGATTTTTAAACTCCACTGATTATTGGTTTACATTTTTTGTTGATTTTTCTTCAAGGTTAGTGGGTGTTCAACCACATTTGAGCTTTTTATTTGTGTTGATAAATGTTTTTTAACATATTAAGTTTTTCTTTAATTGCTTAAATATGGTGTTTGATAGTTGGCTTCATACTCTTTCTATCTTTATGTAATTTGTACTTTTCCTTTTCCTATTTTCAGGAAAGAAGATTCGCAGTTTTGATATCTTCTCTCTTGTCGAGCCAAACGAAGGATCATGTTACTCATGGCAAGTCCTGAGTTATTAATTTTTAGTGTCTCTGAAGGAGTAACTTTTTTTTTTTTTTTTTTTTTTTTTTTTAAATCTTGTGTCTCTACATACTCTGTGGCCATGCTGGTGGGAAATGGTGTTGACACTAAGGAGATTGTCCTGAAGTACAAACTAGTCCGCTATGTTCTTTTATCTCTACTCTGGATTCGTATTTCTTATGTTTAATCACGCTCAGTTTTGCAGGAGCTATTCAACGGCTTCTTCAGGATGATTTGCTTACTGCAGAAGCTATTGACAAAACAGATGAAGATGCAATCAAGGACTTAATTTACCCGGTAAACTTCTTTCCTTGTTTCATATTTGGGAACAGTAATGTACTCGATCTGGATAATACAATATTTCAACCGATCTTTAATGGTTATGGCTATCTACTTTTTTGGGTTTGAATGTTAGCAGGTTGGGTTTTATTCAAGAAAAGCCAGCAACATGAAAAAGGTTGCCAAAATTTGCCTCTCAAAGTACGGTGGAGATATTCCTAGTACACTAGAGGAGTTGCTCCAGCTTCCTGGGATCGGCCCCAAAATGGCTCATCTGGTGTGAGAAAGGATCTGCTCTATAAAAATTTACTCATCTCTCTGTTCTTTATCAAGAAATTTTTGCTCTTCTAGGTCATGAATGTGGGGTGGAATAATGTTCAAGGAATATGTGTGGACACTCATGTGCACCGGATTTGTAACCGGCTTGGATGGGTTTCACGTCCGGGTACTAAGCAGGTATTGCTCACACTTCACAACAACAAAGATATTCCATTTACAGGTGTTCAAAGGTCCAGCTCAAACTGAACCAGACCTTAACTGGGCCGTGGCCAGCTGTTCGAACTGGAACTGTACATATACATGCCAGGAACATCTAAATGTTGGTTGTGAACTGGTGGTTTGAACCCAAATCATCAGTTCTTGGAACCGAAAGTTTCATTTTTAATAAACATAAAAAATAAAACATAAGGTTCAAAAGCAGTTTAACTAGAATTGCCAGTTTGTGGAACCGTAAGCAAACCGTGGCCCTTAAGGTCTAGTTACGGTTTTAACCTTCTAAGTTTCAGTGAACTGCCAGTTAGTGAACCATAACTGGTGGCTCACAAACCGTGAACACCTCTAATTCGATTGCATCTAGTTCTGGAAGAGTGATTATTTGCAATATCGTCAGTTTCGACTTTGCTGCACGATTAATTTGAACTACATAATTTTCAAGAAGTACGTACAAAATATTTTGTGCCAAAACAGTATGTTTTTGTGTGAACACATGCTTCGTTTCACTTCTCTGCTGTTGTTTACTGCCTTAAATTAGACACCTTAAGAAGGTATGAAATGTCAGCATTAGAGCTAAGGGTCCTTTCTTTCCCATCCAGTAGTCGGTTATCCTCCAATTCTAAACTATCGCCTGAGGTTATCATGTCCATGGAAAGGAATTAAATTTCAAAAGTGGATAATAACACTCTTGAAAGGGATGTTTGTTTCAAAATTTAGTATTTTATTTTTGTTATTATTATTGTTACTATTATTATTGAATTATTATTATTTTCGTTAGAAAACTTCAACTCCAGAGGAGACTAGAGAGTCCTTGCAGCTATGGCTCCCTAAAGAGGAATGGGTTCCCATCAATCCTCTCCTGGTAAGTTTGCATTATTGACTTGCATCATGATATTGTCTTTTTAGAAAGGTTATGCTCTCTCTCTCTCTCTCTCTCTCTCTCTCTCTCTCTCTCTCTCTCTCTCTCTTGTGTGCGCGCTCGCACCTTCCCTGCTTGAATGGTTTTAGCTGATAACCATAAGCCATTTATTATGAATGTGTGAAAGAATGTGCCACTGCACATCAAGCATTTCATATTGATATCTGAAGCACCACGAGTCTATTGTGTTATAACTATTTCCTGGATTTCATAAATAGGTGGGTTTGGGGCAGACTATCTGCACTCCTCTTAGACCTCGTTGCAGCATGTGTACGATAAGCAGTTTCTGTCCGTCTGCATTTAAAGAAACACCTAGCCCGTCATCCACACCAAAGAAAAACAAGCATTCACAGAGTAGTTAGTTGCTCCAAGGATGTACAGATCGCTCTATAACTTCGGCATGCTCATCATTTTGGAAGTTTGAGCCCAGGTATCATCATCATTTATCCTTTTGTTAGGTGATCTTGCAGTTGTGTTTGTTTTTTGACAGTGATGTAAAGTTTCTACCCAGCTAGTGAGTAGCTGTTAGATCTTGGATGCCTGCTCGTTGATTCAGATTTCCTGTTGCAATTGCACCAATGCATGACACGTGTAATATGACATAAGCAATACATCATCGTTGATTATGTGCCACTCATTGGTGCTATTGCAGTAGAAAATGTTGCACCAACTACGATAAAAATCCGAATTGGCTAGATGTAAAGCTCCCATGAATTTCTAATATCTGATATATGTGAAATGGTTAGTGTAATTATATGGGTTAAATTTGGAAAATAGTTTTTTAACATATTCCAATATTTGTTTTTAACTCGAAACTTTTCAATTGGTATTCTGTAAAAAGGTTATGAATAATAACTTAATTTTTATCTTGTATTTAGTTTGAATATTTTTACAAATACAATTAAATGTTTTTTTTCTTCTCATAATTACTAAATTAAATATTCTAATACCTTGGTATTCTTATGGGAATTAATCATAAAAACAATGAAGATAAGAAAATATCATTCCATTTATAATTTGACAAAAATTGTTTATATAATTTTATGTTTGTTTTTATTTAATTTACGTTAAATTACACAAAATACGATCAATTACTCAAAGTTTTACTTTGTAAATTATTACAGAAAGAAGATAATACTGCAAAAATATTTAAATATTTGATGTGGTTAAAACTTGTCACATTTAACTATAATATATCATAAATTAGAATTTTAAGCAATTTTGAATGATTTGATTTACGTATATGTTATAAATCAATAATCTACTCTCATTTAATTTGTATAGGTTGTAGGTTTCTATGTTTTCAACTATAATTAATGCTTCATAAATACTGGAGCGATTGCACCTGGCATGTCACAACAAATATCGTAATTGATAATTAATTTGTACACTATTAATTGATGTGAAAAAGTTGGCACCATTTGTAATATAATTATTTATTAAAAAAATTAAATATATATAAAAATTAAATTAGATGATGTATTTTTTTAAAAATGAAAGGAATTGTAAAATAACTAACAAATATATTTTATAAGATTTTTTGTATGCAGCCTAATTTAATACAAATAATTTAATTCACAATACATATCAAAATCTAACTCAAATAATTAATAAAAAAATATTTTTTCAAATCTATTATCTTATTTTAAAATATGCAGTACACATATCATATTAGATGTCGTAAAAGTGATTAATAAACTTATAAGTGATGAAAAATTATTTTAAAAAATCAAAATAAAGAAGTGAACCAAGCACAAGTTGTCACATGGAACCTATTTTTCTTTTTATACATAAAATTGTAAAGAAAAAAGTTCAAAAGTAATATTTTACAAAATTTTATTATTTATCGGTGGTTTTGTTGTTATATTAATATAAATATAGATTCATGTTTGGTGTCAATCACTTCTGTATATATGTGTAGATTTTCCAGGGTTATGACCAAACAAACACACAACCAATAGAAATTAAATGAGATTATTAGGTTATTGATTTATGACATATGCCTAAATCAAATAATTTTAAATTCTAATTTATGGAATAATTATAGTTAATTGACAAAATTAAAAAGTATGCATAGTTAAACATGGAAATGATTTGAAATTTTTAAATAATAGAACTATTTAGTTATTTTAAGATATTAAACCTTCATGGCTTCATATAAACATTAAAACTTTGATCTAAAATAAAAAAAAAAACAAATATTTTTGGAAGAATCCCATTTGCACCTGCAAATGGTAGGAAAATACACACCCACAAATCTCTCTCTATTTATATGCACCAAAACTGCAATCACAAAGCTTGAACCAAAAAGAAATATATTTCTCCTCCAATTTCAGGGACTCCCATTTTCTCTAATTACTTATGTTTCACAAATGCTAAAATTTCATTTAATATGTTGAATTTTAGGGTTGTTTGTTGTAACACGCACACAACTAACGATATCTTGTATGGCAAAATTGTAAGACTTTTCTTGTAACATATGGACGATTTCAAATCATGTCTTATAGTTTATTCATTATCTTTTTAAATATTCAAACATGATCCTATTTTCGCTAAATTTTGAAATTATAATTGAATATTTGCACATGGACTACATAAGATCGTGTCAAACTGTATGTTTTTTTTTCTAGCGTAATAAAATGACGTGTCACACCTAATAAATAATATAAATATAGATTCTTGTTTGGTGTTACACAAATCATGACTTTGTTTGCATATTCAAACCAGGAAAAGGGAATGCTCAAATGCGGTTTCCAAACTGAACCTTTCATCAGCAACTGAGGATCATCCTAAACTAAGGAAACTCTACACTGCCATTGTTGTTCCCGGCGGCGAAAATCTAACTCCAAAGGGACTGTATCTGCTGTCAAATCTGGACCAGACATTTCCGTACCCCATTGAGATCCTGTTTGCATTCAAGGGGAACTGCAATAACGTTAATGTCGGTGAAGTTCTGAAACAGTCACTAGAGAAAGTGCTGGAGCAGTATAATCCCTTGGCGGGTGCGGTCGACGTGAGCTGGGATGGGAAGATGGTGGTGGATTGCGGCCGCAGAGAGGGCGGTAGGAGACGACATTGCCATGATCAATGAGAAACTTGCAAAGTTTGCCTGCTTCGATTACTAACCTAATTATGAAACCATCTTAGATGTGCCACCCTTGACAGTGCTTCGATTATATATTAAATGATATATAATTTATTTGAAAAAACCAAAACTTCACATTATCTAATAAAACAAGACATTAACTTTTGATTCGAAACTATTTTTGGAATAACTTTTTATTAAACATAACTTTTTAATTTGTGATATTTAAACTCTTTATTAGTAAGGCGGGAAAATGTAAAAGATTTCGGCATATCGCTTTTACTCTATCAAAAAGTATAGAATATACCCAAATTTTTGGTACAATATCGATAAATAAATTTGAAATTTTTGATATTTCAGCAAATACATTCGGTATTTTTGATATTTTGAGAATATTATCTTTCTATTCCATAATACACAATATTTTTTATATAAAAATAATTTTGATATCAAGCGAACAGTAATAAGAAAACATACATCCAACATAATAATGACACATCGATATACACATGCACGTAAAAGCAGGTAACTACATTCAAGTGTGGAGGTATAATCCTAGGAGTGGGCAGTAGCCCTTATCAGTCTGCCCTAATCTGGACAGATCATTCTTTCTTGCAAGACACTGTCCTAAAGTCCACATACCTCATCCTGAATACTCAAAATCCAAAAGGCCACTAATTTCCCTACTTACCAACCCTAATCAAAAGCATAAAATCATGGTAAACAAGTCATTTTGCTTCACCCCCAGAAAGCTCACCCAGCTTCAGGGATCAGCCCTCCGTGGAGCCGCCATAAATCGTCCAGCCATAAAGCATTGGTCAAAGGCCATAAAGGTGGGCCCAGAAAAGACTACCCAAATCTTGACCCCAGTGGATGGCCGCTCAAAGCTCGAGCCCCCCATGGCTTTGGGAATGGAATCGTCTGGTGGCACGGCGCAGCAGCTCACGAGCAGGCCCTTGGCTTACGCGGTGGGGATCGTGCATGATGCCGTCAAGGCAGTGACGGAAGAATACATCAGATCGGCGATCGACTTCCATGAAATGACGCGAAAGCCCCTGGAGCAGGAGAACACGCTGTGGATGACCAAGTGGAGTCGGCTTCCATTCTATGAGATTGATTTTGGGTGGGGGGAGGCGGCGCAGGTTGTCCCAGCCTCGCTCGATCGACAACCTTGGAGTCTCCCTTTCGCAAGGAAAGGACAGTGAAAACCTTGTGGTTTCGCTGAGCTTGCCTTCTGAAGCAATGGTTAATGCTGAAAATGAATAATTATACAAACAGTCTGCATGGATATGTATGCTTCTATGCATAAATTAATTTTGTGTGCTGGTTTATTTATTGGCTGTGATTACGACACTTTATTATTTAATATTATTCTCAAAAGCATATTATAGTCATGATAATATATTATTCTCCAAAGCATATTATAGTCATGATATCATAAAAACAACGAAATTATTTAATACTAATATTGTATTATTATCAAATCTGGCAACACCTTGAATAAGATGAAGGACATAACTGGTATTCAATTATTGGTTGTATGGTGAGATCCCGTGTGACGTACAAAAGTTATTTTTATAGATTTTTATTATTAAAAAATATATTATTTAGTACTAAAAATATTAGTAAAAAATAATAATTATAATTAGTATGTTATTAAGTATCATTTTTTCTTATTGTTAGATTAAATCTTAATTAATCACTTGATGATATAATTTTCACATATCCAAAAATTAAGAAAATTTTATGTTTTTTCATATTTTAAAAAATATTAATTATTCACACGCTTTTACGAGTTAAATATAATAAAATAAATTATAATTACAATTTAAAGTTAATCATAAAAATAAACAACTTAACCAGTAAAAAAATATTTAATTCTTTTGAATTTAATAAAATCACTATTTTTATGAACAATTTTTTAGTTTTTATATATAAAACATTTTAAATTCCTAATTAATAAAAAAATTATTTGCAATTTTTCATTAATTATATCAATATTTTTATATAAAATTTTATATAGATTTTGTTGCAGTACTGGGATGCAGTCCGAGTCCCAGTGACATGTCACCTGCAAATTTACAAACACAAATCTGCAACTGAATCACTGACAAATCTCTCTCTCTCTCTCCCCCCCCTCATCCGACACGTGGCAGGCAGGTATGGTTTACGTTTTTTCTTTTCAGGTAAGTTTTAAAACTATTTTTAGTTCTTAAACAGCAGGTAAATATTTTATCTTTTTTATTATTTTTCTTTTCTTCTTTTTTTATTTATTTTCGTTTTAAGGACAACAATAATTAAAAAAAATTAGGATTAATATTTCCCATTTATCAAACTTAACAACTGAAATGATGTAGGTCAAGATCTTTCATTTTAATTTCAAAATCATAAAATTTTAGATTTTGAAAGTTGAAATTCAAATTAATTTTTTTTTCAGTTGTAGAGTTTTGGTAATCGAAAACACTGATCCTAAAATTTTTAATTGTTGCTGTTCTTTAAAAAAAAAAAAAGAAGAATACATAAATTTCCCACCACTTAAAGCAAAACAGAAGAAAATAATTAAAAAATGATAAAAACTTACATGCACAAATAAAAAAAAAAAATTACATTTTTGCCATGTGTTGGATAGAATTAACCACTCTCAATATACTAGATTTCCGTCCGTACGATGCATATGATATAATATATTTATTATATTAATAATTTATAATAAAATTATATTATATTATTAAAAAATGTACGTAACCTATTATTTATATCAATTATATTTATATAAATATTATTCAATTTAAAATATAATTTTATATATTAAATTACATTTTTATTTTATTAAGTTAGTTTTATTAAATAGTAAATTGTACAACATTTTGAAGTGAATTTTGAATTGTTCCTCAATTGAATATAAATATTTTATTTTAATAAAAACTATAGGAGTTAAACAATAAATTAATAGTATAATATTTTTAGTTTTACAAAAAAATTATTTATATTTGTAGGTTAAATTCATATAAAAATTTGATATACTATTATCAAATTCACCACATAAATCAAAATTTTAAATTTTAATAATTCAATACATAAAAATTTTATATTTCATCCATAAAAATTATATTCAAATATAATTATTTATTTCAATATATCAATATTGGTGTCGAATTAAAGATCACAAAAAAAAAGATTAATTTGATGTATCATATATTAAAATGGACTTAAGACGAAAAGTTATTTGAATTTTTAAATTTGAGTGAAAAAAAAAGTGACACATATCAAATAATTATAAAAGCACATATAATGAAAAGAAAGACTCAAACACGATTCTTGTTTTATATTAGTATAGATATGTATATATGCACCTAAATTGCGGATCACAAACCTCCAAAGAGGAGAAATAATCTTAGTTTGGCCTCTCCACTTTCAGGTAATCTTAATTTTCTCCAAGTACATGCACACTACTATTTTCGCATCTGTGTTTGATTTTTCTTGATTGCAATGACAAGTGCTAAAATTTCAAAATCACCAAAAATTCAGTTTATGATGTTAATTTTGTCGTGGTCATATATAATTTATAACTTTTGATTTTACCAACTTTTATAATAACTTCTAACTAATTTTAATTTTGTTTGAATTTTCAAAATTTGTTGAACATTTCTTACCGCACACATATTTTTCATGTACCATAAACAGTACGCATTATTTTCGCGCACTCCACACAATACAGTACACATGCTTTTCATGTATCACACACTACGCATAATTTTCATGCACCAAATATAGACATAATACGCATTATTTTCATGCACAGTGTGCCCGATTTTCATACACCACTTACTTTATAAACGATTTTCACATACCACACATACTACGTACAGTTTTGCAGACCAACATACACTGCACACATTTTTTACGCATCACACAGTTTCCGTGCACCAAACACACTACGCACGATTTTAACGCACCAAACACACTATGCAGGTTTTTAGGCACAAGACACTTTATGCACAAGACACCACACACATTACCACACACAATACACATAATTTTCGCGCACCACATTCATTACGCACAATTTTCACGCACCACATTTAGTACGCATAGCTTTTGCGCACCATATATAGTACGCATGATTTTCGCACGCCACACATTACAGACAATCATTTTTTTGCAATCATTTTAATTCGAATTTGTTTTGATGAATTGTCAATGTAGACATTGAATGATTCTAAATTGAGCCATTTGGAATAAAATAATGAAGCATCTGTGTATGCAAAGTGTTTGTCTTGATTCTTGTGTACCTTTGATGTACCCTTCCTGTTCCATGTCTGGTATGTCTGCATGTACATATGGTTTGTCATTGTTGTCTAGTCCCTCAATGCACATACGATAGAAGTAGATTGGTAGATTGAGGATGATCTGATCTGTGTCTCTGTTTCTATTTTCTTAAGTCTTCTCAATGAATTGTGATAACTCTATGTAATAGAGTTATTTTCGTACCTTTAAACTCAAGATCATGTAGGAAATAGTGATGAATTTAGCGAATTTTAGTATAATATAGTAGAATTCGATCGTTCTTTTGTTTTATAGTTTGTATAAATTAAATGATTAATTTTTTCTTAATCTTATGTAAAAAACAAGGCTGGAGCTGAACTTGAAAAACCGAAGATAGCATAAATTCTATTGCTTTTGATACCACATTGGGGACAATGTGTCCCTAAATTTGGGGGAAGGAATGTGTTACATTTGAAGAGCTAGCTGCTGTTTTCATTTTTTTTAAAAAAAAAAACGCCCTGTTTGCTGCAGCATTTCGTGTAGCAACTGGGCGTAAATTCACCCAAAAAAAAAAAAAAAACAAAGCTGGTCTCGGATTCTTAATAGCAGCAAGAGTAGTATTCAATGATTTGTGGGGTGTACGTGTAAAGATGAGGGGAGTGTTAGAAAGAGTTAGTGTGGGTCCTAGAAAATTGAGATGTTAAGGTATTTTGAGCCAAAAATTTCCTCCATTATCCTGCCCTCACCTAAGTCTAACATTACAAGTTTAATGAAGTCCTATTGATCTTTGTTTAGGTGTAAGTCTACGTAAGTTGAGAAGGGTTTATCAAGTTAATCGATGGAGACACAACATTAGGCTTTAGGATGGAGATCTGTCTTGTTCTAGGAAAATCGAGCCCGTTTTGGGAAGAGCTATGAACATAATGTGGAGAGACACATGTACTGTGATTTCATTATGCCATTAGCATTTGAGGGACTGGGTTGAAAGCAATTTCACAAAGGCATCATTCTCATCACTTTTGAATAAATTTCTGAGAGCATGCACCATTGTCAAGCCATGCATTGGATTCATATATTCTCTCTTGGTGTTGTGTTTGTATATTCTCATTTGTCTACTTTTGTATGTCTGGATTCATCACTTGAGGACGAGCAATGACTTAAGTTTGGGGGTGTGATAACTCTATGTAATAGAGTTATTTTCGTACCTTTAAACTTAAGATCATGTAGGAAATAGTGATGAATTTAGTGAATTTTAGTATAATATAGTAGAATTAGATCGTTCTTTTGTTTTGTAGTTTGTATAGATTAAATGTTAATTTTTTTTTAATCTTATGTAAAAAACAGGGCTAGAGCTGAACTTGAAAAATCGAAGATATGAGTGCAGACTGGTTGAGGAAATCCCCAGTTGATGGGAGCAATGCTGCAGCAACACTGGAAGTAAATTTTTTAACCTAGGAAATTCAAACTCAAACTGCTGACTGTGCAAAATTAATACTGCCAAGCTTGCGTGGGCCAACTTTTAAAGGAAATGAGTGATTGAATTAGCAGGGGAATAATCATGGGCCAACTAAATGGGCTACCTAATATGGAAATGATGGCTGGACTTTGATCATCATCAGCCAAAGGAAATAGGGCAGCAACACAAGAAGGGAAAAAGGGACAACAGCAACACGCAGTAAACAGGGTCAAGCACAACAGCTGGACTTGGAACGAAAAGATCATCATTCTCAGCAGATTTTCAGCTAGAATTCAAGGGGAAAAGAAGAAAACAACAACAAGAAAGAGAAGAAGAAGGAAGCTCAAAAAAACATCACTCCAACAGCTTATTCCTCTCTTCCTTACTCTCTTTTTATTCCCCTGTTTTTGGAATTTATTGTTAAATACTATGGATGATGAATTAGACATTTGGATTGTATTTTCTAAGCTAATCATGAGCTAAACATATTGAAGACTTGAATTGCTAATGGACTTTGAATTGTTTTATTGAGACTTTTATGCATTGTTGAGTGATTTGTGCTATTGTTCATTTAAGTGTGCATATGGTTAATATTTGTTATTATTTGGCCAACATTGATGAATTGATAAGCTAGATTTAACACTGGGAAGGTTAGGTCTAGTGGAAATTTCTTGAATGATGCAAGTTTATAATCAATTCTAGGTTGTAGTTGTGAATGATATAGAAATATATTGTTCGCCTTGCATAACTATACGAATTGATACTTACATCGATGTTCCAATTTCTATTAGGCATATGAACATGTTCAGTTAGAAAAAAAAAAGAATGTATAAAATAACAATTGGAATAATTCTATGTGCCAAGAGTGAATTCATGTTAACTTTAGAGCATTTAACTCAAAAACAATGCCGTTTAACATTGATCAATAAAATTCGATTCAAAAGAAAATTAGTAATTCAAGTCTTTATCTCCATCTTGTGAAATTTCTTGCTGTTGTTGGTTGTGAATTGAACAACAAATTGTTTGAAATATTTCCTTTAATTCTTTGCTTGAATTGTAGAAGTAGAACCATACCATCCACCAAAATTATTATTCATTTCCTTAGTTAAAAATTGCTAGTAATTGGTATTTGTAATTTATTTTAAATTCAATCCTTGTGGAGATGATAAATTCATCATTATATTACTTGTGTAACTACGTGCACTTGCGTATCCACAACAAATTGGCACTTTTATTTGTTCATATTTCTTATAACTTTGCATGTTTCTCCTAGACAACACTCTACTTTATAACATGTTTATGTTATTCATTACTCATAACTGTGACTCCCAGATAACCTGTGTAGTTTTTTATTTGTAGTTTCCTGTGTGGGAAATAAAGTTTGATGAAGTTGGATAGTTGATTGGAAAATGGTTCTTCAGAATCATGTTAGTGATGTGGAAGACCATGTATAGCTAACTGGTGATAAGAATACCATTTTTACTATTCTCAATTATAGACTTATCACCAGTTTTCTTAATGTCTTGGATTAATATTTGAAAAATATCAAGGTTTTCCTCAATATCTTTAGACATGATTTGAAACGGAAAAATCTTTCAAGTAAGAACATTTTACAAGGTACTGTAGTTTCAGTGAATAGTTCTTCCAACTTATTCTTTAGCACTTTTCTGTTCTCTGACTTTTCGGATAATAGAATAATATAGATTTATGATAATGTATGATAATGCAACCTCATCCATTTGTTCCTTTTCTCATCAGTCGTGGCATTAGAATATGCAAGGGTGATACTCTTCAATACACGTTGATATATCAAGATGCCCTTCATTTTCTATTGTCATATACCAAAATCAGTGCAACCATCAAATGGTGCAAGATTATAGGTCCCCATAGAAGACCTATTTGCACACTGAAGTATAAAATAAATTCATGCAATCACACAAACGGAAGGCCGAAGATTTCCAAGTTCACCCACTAATTTATCATCTGCGCAAGGGTTCACTCGGGTCTGTATATACCAGAATGCTCAAATAGACAGTAGACGAATGAAAAAAAATTACACTAAAGCAATTTTAAGCCAGTTAACAGAAAGAATACTAGAACAAAAAATTTACATCTTAATAAAATAGTCACCTAGATAACAGATTTTCAGGCAGTATATGTGATACCCCAAACCTCTCACTACTCACTCACCAATATAGTTCATGCATTGCATTCATTTTATACTTTTATTTGCTATTTAAATTGCATTTTTATTTGTATTTCAGCTTGTATTTAATTATGTTTGGTATATTACTGCTAAATTTTTAAGGGTTTGCATTATAGGTTGGAACACCTGAGGCTAAATTTTGAGGAAGAGATTAGGTGTCAAGTATTAATAAAGTAGGATTACACGTGGTGAGATAAGAAGAAGAAGAAGAAGAAAAAGAAGAACAAATTCAAGGTTTTATTTAATTGGTTGAAGTGAGGCGGCATCATCAGATAAGCGAGAGGTGTAAACTCCTAATCTTATAGATAAACTAGATTGAAGGAAAAAAAAAAAAAAAGATTTCATTACTGTGTGGTGCACGGCTCCTGGGGTGACCAAAGCATTGAATACAACACAAAAGGTAAACATATTCCTTTTGTTTGGATTAGATAAGTGTTAAAGGTTCTAAGAAATCACGCAAATTAGATTAATTGATGAGCAATATTATGATAAGAGAGGGGAGAGAGAGAGAGAGAGTGAAACATGGAATTATAGAATAATTTGATTAACTACAATCAATAGCATACGAAGTTTTAATATAATATTTAGTTGGTTTGGAGCATGACATTGATTGAACTAATAGTTGTAGTAATAGTTTTTTTAATTATGCTTTATTAGGGTTTAACATGCGTCAGGTCTATGCCTTCACATTAGTGATTGAATTATTAAGTATATGTGTTAGTTGACCAAGAAAACACTTCATGTTATTTAATTAACTTAACCTTAAACTACAAAAACATGTTCAATAATGTCTTTGGTATCTCTTAGTAGATATTCTATATGAATTCTCCATTTTCAAAGTTGGGTTTGTAAATAAATGTTATAGCCGGAAGTTTTGACTGACCTTAGATAAGATCAAATTGTTATGGACATTGTTATTTTAACTTCAATTATTAAGTAATGTTGTTACAAAAATAATAATATACATTATCGTGTCTTTCAATTCCTTTAACAAAATGTACTATCATTAAACTAATATAATATTTTACATGTTAATTTAGATTGATTGTTTTGCCAAACAAAAGATAAGAAGTTTCATAAAATCGTGTCGGATAGAGGTAAGTAGAAATCCATTTGCACCTACAATGCATAAACATAGTACTTGTTTGTATTATTTGGCTATGATGTATTTGTGACTTGTGCTTCTTGATATTGATGGATATAAATTACGTGGTGTGAATAGCTGATTTGATATGTATAAACATAACATTCACGAGCATTGGCATGTGCAGCATAAGTTGTGTATAGCCTGCTTTGCATGCACTATCTGATGAAAGGAAACGAAAAATGTAATGTTGACCACTACTAGTGTACCGAGGCCGGTGACATGTGAGACATGAATAGACTTGATTCGTCAAACCGGTGGCATGTGAGACATGGATAGGCTTTATGATATGTTGAGTTGGTGGCATGTGAGACATGTATAGGCTTGCTTTGTCAGGCCGGTGGCATGTGAGACATGGATAGACTCTATGATATATTAAGTCCGTGGCAAGTGAGACATGGATAGACTCGATTTGTCGGGCCGGTGGCATGTGAGACATAGATAGACTTTATGATTATGATTATTTATTGAGCTAGCTCTTTTCGGTGCACAATAGGTGGGTCACGAGCCCTATAAAGATAAAATATTCTAAAACATGTGTTAGAGTTTTATTAGTATACATTTTATGTTTCTTTTAAAGTTTTTGTAAACATTTAATTTACTGTACATGCATGATTTGTGCATTGTAGGTGAGCGTGATGATGATGTGTAAGTTCACGGCTTACCAGGCATGCTGTTTGTGCTTAATCAAGCTTTTGAGGATCGATGTATATAGATGACAACATTTGGGGCTAAACCATGAGCTTACTATGCTTTGAGGGTTCTATTTTGTTGTTCAATTTGGACTTGTATAATATTACTCTATTTTTGGCATGTAAATATTGGTGTGGTTGTGGTGGATACTTTTGCATATATTGTAGATTTTTGGTTATAGGTGTAAATGAGCCTTTGTTTGTTAGATGAATTATATCTCGTAAACCTGTTACAGGTGTTTACAGGTTAAAATTAATATATGTGTTCATTTGACAGGAAAATCATTGATGCTGCTTGTAGAGGATCCTTAACCAACAAGACATTGATTGAAGCAAAGTAACTCATTGTTTATATGGTCTACATTGGCCAAGAATATGAAGATGAGGATGATGATAAATATTGACCTATGAAAGGAGCTGAAGGAATAGAGAGTTCATGTATCAATGATAGGATTGATGCTCTCACTTCTTTAGTTAGAGGACTTGCTGTAGCTCAAACTCAAAAAGTTCAATGTGGAATTTGTTCAGAAAATGGTCATACTACTGATTTTTATCCCACCTTGTAGAATTCTCAACCCGAACAAGTATGCTATGGTTCGGAAGATGGTCAATACGATGCACAAAGGAATAGGAAGAATAATTTGTTCTCACACACATATAACCCACGTTGGAGAAATCATCCCAATTTCAGCTGGAGACAGCAAGATCAGAAAATACCTGGAGGTCTTCCATTCAGGCAGCCACAGGGTGGTCAGTATGCACATACCGACCGCTCAGAACCCAGCATGGACGATATTCTGAAGAGTCTGGCACACGTCAGTGAAATTGTTAAGAACATGGTGCAGAATCGGCAAACTTTCCAGCAAGAGACACAAGCTACCTTGGGAAGTATGGGTACACAAATCACCTAACTCGCTACTCAAATGAACAAAATGCAAGTGAATTAAAGCAAACTTCCATCTCAAGCAGAGATAAATCCGAAGGAGAACGTTAATGTTGTAACTTTGAGGAGTGGAAAAGAGCTGGTCGAGCAAGAGGTTAAGAAGAAAGAGAAGGAACCAAAAGATAAGGTTAAAAATCAAACGAAGGAAGTTGTTGAAGAGACACAACAACTGGATCAGCCTCTCCCCCTTAAGGTAATCATGAATTCTAAAGTTTCTAATTCTCTATCTATTATGGCATCATCTTTTGCTTCCAAGCTGGTTTGAAACAAGAAAGAGGACGATGAGAAAGAAATCCTTGAGCTGTTAAAAAAGGTAGAGATTACTTGCCCTTGATTGATGCCATTAATCAAGTGCCCAAGTACGCAATTATTTGAAAGAATTGTGTGCTAAACAGATAAGATATGGGAAAGTTGCAAAGATCAAGGTTAGTGAAAATATTTCAGCTGTTATTCAAAAAAAATTACCTGAAAAATGTAGGGATCCTGTCATGTTTACTATTCCCTGCATCATTGGTAGTAAGAAAATTGAGAGAACTATGTTAGATTTAGGAGCTTCCATCAATGTTATGCCATTCTCTATGTATAAGGAGCTGAAGTTAGGAGATATGAAGGAAACTCGTGTGATAATTCAATTAGCTGATATGTCTAATACATATTCTAAAGGTGTGGTGGAAGATGTTTTGGTGAATGTAAATGACTTAATTTTTCCTGTGGATTTTTACATAGTGGACATGGGTGATGCTTTTTGTGCACATAGGTTTTTGATTCTTTTAGGAAGGCCATTTATAAAAATTGTAAGAACTAAAATTGATGTTGATAAAGGCATACTTAGCTTTCAATTTGATGGTGATATTGTCACATTTAATATATTTGAAGCTATGAAGCATGTTGAGGATCGTGAAGGTTTGTATATGGTTGATGTTGTTGATTCTTTAGTTGACAATTTTGTGGAAAATCATTTTAGGGAAGACAAGCTGGAGCAGGTACTTCTTAATGGGATAACTGAAACAGATGCAGCAACTAAAGAGGATAATGAGATTCATGATGTCATGATGCAGCTGTATTCCACCAGTGAATTCCCCACTCGGCATCTATCGAGAAAAATGCCATACCGACCAATTCTGAACCTATTTTACCATCTGTAGTGAAATCTCCAGTGCTGGAATTCAAGGTACTGCCCCAACATCTGAAATATGCATTCTTGGGTGAAAAAGGATCGCTGACCGTCATTATAAGCAATAATCTTTGCAAGGAGCAAGAGGAAATGTTGGTTGAGCTCTTGAAGAAGCATAAAACTGCAATTGGGTGGACTTTAGCTGACATAAAAGGTATCAACCCCTCTATATGTATGCATCAAATTTTACTTGAACCTGATTGTAAACCTTCTAGAAACCCACAAAGAAAATTGAATCTTGTCATGAAAGAGGTTGTGCTTAAGGAAATCCTGAAATTGTTAGAGTTACGGATTATTTATCCATTTTCTAATAGTGTTTGAGTTAGTCCTGTTCATGTGGTTCCTAAAAAGTCTGGATTTCAGCTGGTTAAGAATGAAAATAATGAATTGATCCCAATGAGACTTGAACTGGTTGGCGTATGTGCATAGATTTTAGGAAGTTGAATGGTGCTAGTAGGACAGATAATTTTCCATTGTCTTTTATTGATGAGATGCTTGAAAGATTGGCTGGAAATCATTCTTTTGTTTTCTTGATGGTTATTCTGGATATTTTCAAATTTTTGTGGCACAAGAGGATCAAGAAAAAAAGACTTTCACTTGTCCGTTTGGTACTTTCGCTTGTCTCGTATGCCTTTTGATTTGTGTAATGCTTTTATCACTTTTTAAAGATGTATGATGAGAATTTTTTCTAATTTGATTGAAAATTGCATTGAAATTTTCATGGATGATTTTACTGTTCATGGTGCAACTTTGATCATTGTTTGGGTAATTTGGAACAAGTTTTGGAGATATGTGTTGAAACTAGCCTTGTGTTGAATTTTAAAAAATGTCATTTCATGGTAAAGCAAGGTATAGTGCTCGGACATATTATATTTGAAAATGGGATAGAAGTGGATAAAGTGAAGGTTGATATGATTGTGAAATTACCTTACCCTTCTAACGAAAAAGAAATTCGAGCTTTCTTAGGCCATCCAGGTTTTTATAGACGTTTCATTCAAAATTTTTCAAAAATTGCTCAGCCCCTACCAAAGTTGTTGCAAAAAGAGGTGACATTCGTCTTTGATGAAAAGTGCAAGGATGCTTTCAACCTCTTGAAGAGCAAGCTGACTTCGTCTCCCATAATCCAGCCACCGAAATATGGAATGCCATTTGAGATCATGTGTGATGCAAGTGATTTCGCCGTTGGAGATGTGCTTGGGCAAAAGAACGGGAAAGAGAGTCATGTGATATTTTATGCTTCAAAAACCCTCAACCTTGCCCAATGCAATTATACGATGACGGAGAAGGAGCTGTTGTCTGTTGTTTTTGCTTGTGAAAAATTTAGATCTTATCTTATTGGTTCTAAAGTTGTTGTTTATTCCGACCATGCAACTCTAAAGTATTTTCTCTCCAAGAAGAAATCCAAGACATGTCTCATCCGGTGGATACTTTTGTTACAAGAATTCGACCTTGAGATCAAAGATAAAAAAGGGGGTTGAGAACAATGTTGCTGAACATTTGAGCAGATTGAACAGAGTTGGACAGTATGCCCATATCAGACGATTTTCTTGATGAGCTGTTAGTGGCAGGTGAAGGTACGATTCCTTGGTACGTTGATTTGGTCAATTATCTAATATTGGAATGTTTCCAAAAGGGACCAAGACATCTAGAAATAATAAGTTGAATAGCCAAGCAAAGTATTTCATATAGGATGACCTCTATTTGTGGAAGACTTTTGCTGATCAAGTGATTCGGAGATGCGTTCCTGAAACTGATATTCCATCCATTCAACATTTTTATCATGTTCATGTGTGTGGTGGTCATTTTGGACCAACAAGGACATGCCGTAAGGTTCTTGATTCCGGTTATTGGGAGGCCATTTTTAAGGATGCTTATTTTTTCTGCAAACATTATGATCGCTGTCAAATAACAGGTAACATCTCATCTCGAAATGAAATGTCTCAAACTCCTATTTTGGTGGGTGAGATTTTTGATGTGTAGGGGATGGACTTCATGGGTCCATTCTCGAGTTCGTTTGGAAATTCTTACATCTTATTGGTAGTCGATTATGTGTCCAAGTGGATTGAAGTAAAGGCTACTCACACCAATGATTCCAAGGTTGTTGTAGGTTTCCTTAAGACTAACATTTTTAATAGGTTCGGTGTGTTATGTGCTATTATAAGCCATCAAGGAACAAACTTATCGAACGTTGGAGGCTCTTTTTAAGAGATATGGGGTTCACAACCGAGTTGCTACTGCTTACCACCCTTAATCGAATGGACAGGCTGAGGTGTCCAACCGGGAGATAAAATTTTTGTTGGAAAAAAATAGTAAACCCAAACAGAAAGGACTGGAGTCTCCCACTGGATGATGCAGTATGGCATATCGTACTGCCTACAAGTCACCCATCGGGATATCCCCTTACCACCTGATTTTTGGGAAGCAG
Source organism: Caryopteris x clandonensis (assembly GCA_028749325.2). Taxonomy (NCBI): domain Eukaryota; kingdom Viridiplantae; phylum Streptophyta; class Magnoliopsida; order Lamiales; family Lamiaceae; genus Caryopteris; species Caryopteris x clandonensis. Next base: position 780,342 of record JAPYKT020000012.1, read on the forward strand.
TGTCATTTACCGGTCGAGCTGCAGCATAAGGCGTTCTGGGCAGTAAAACAATGTTGTCTTGACTGAGAGCTTGTTGGTCATGAAAGAAAACTGCAGTTGCAAGAATTAGAAGAGATTCGTTTGGAAGCCTATGATAGTGCCAACCTCTTAAAGAAACGCACCAAGTTTCTCCACGATAAATATATTCGAAGGAAATCCTTTGAGGTTGGACAGAAAGTTCTCTTGTTCAACTCCCGACTCCGAATCTTGCCGGGTAAACTGAAATCCCGTTGGATGGGACCCTTTGAAGTAATAAATGTAAGCGCCTTATGGAGCCATCAAGATTCAAAGTTTGAGCACTTCCATGGTTTTGAAGGTGAATGGCCAATTGTTGAAACCTTACTACGGGGGAATGAAAATAGCTACCATTGATGGAGTGACCTTGGCTGCCCCCGAGATCCTTTCATGATCAACCACCTGATATGTCGAGCCTAAGACGTTAAACAAGGGCACTTCTTGGGAGGCAACCCAATCATTTTGGCTCTTATCTCTTTAATTTTATTTTTTATTCTATTTTAAACCAAAAAAAAAAAAGATTTTAAAATTTCTAAATTATATAGAGTTTTATTTTTTTATCACCAAATTTTCATTTTTTATTTCAAGTTTTTAAAATTTGTTATTTCATAATACCATTTTTTTTATAAGTTTTCATATTTTTAGACGTTCTAGGATTATAATTTGTAATTTTAAAATACATTTGTGACAATAAGATATTTATAAATTGGGACATGTCTTGCATAAAAATTAATTTATATAATTATTTGATTATTATAGTATGTAATTGTTTCATGTTTTTTGTTTCATTATTTGAAATATTGAGGGCATAAATTTTTTTAGGATGTTAAATGATTGAAAATTGAATCCCACCTATGAAATGAGATATGTAATCCTGTGTAAGAAGGATAACAAATACCGAATCAGTCCATTAACAGAGCTTTAATGATTATTAATATTATAAAACAAACATAAGATAATGAGGGATACCCATCTATCAAGCTCTTATCACATGAAGCAAACAAGCTCTAAGTTAATTTAGAATAAATATTGACAAATGTACATCATTCTTAATGTATATTAATTGCAGATGGCCATGATTTCGAACTTTAATACTTAAGTCAGATCATAATATTATTATCAAAAGCATATTATAGTCATGATATCATAAAAACGGCGAGGTTGGGTCTAGATTAAGAAATTCGAAAAGAAGCACACAATTTCAAATGAATAGATATTGAATTGCAAATTCATCTTCACGATGAAAACAATAGATTTATTATTCATCTGGGTTCAAACAACCATTAATATGATGGCTAACATGAATCAAACGCATTTTCCATTTTTTCAATTTGTTCTTTCGAAACCAATGGAAGCGGTACAAGGTCTCGACCAAGACTGAGAGCATCAAAGACTTGATACTCAACTTGGAAAACCAAAGCAAAGAGATTGTCAATTTTTTTCAAAGAAATTTCAAGATGTTCCGCGAAGGTCACTGGGAGTGTAATATCTAGCCGGGAAGGGGAAAGAGAATCTGAAAAAGATAGATCAAGAGACTTGACCCTGGAGGTGGCGCTTCATTCGCTTTCTAAGGTGTATTAGAAAGAACCCGTTTGCAGATCCTTCTAGTACAAACCGCACTACATCTATGAGTTATAACACAAATCTACATTTTGTTGGTCATAACACACAATAATGGGTTAAAAAATGTTTTACTAATAAAGAAAATAGGAAATTGTTACTCTTTTATTTTTTGGATTTTTGAAAGAGATGAGGAACATTGATGCTTTGACTTCTGAACTCTGAAAAAACTTTAATAGAACTTCAAGAGACCATAACTGGAACAAACAATTGAAAAGGATGACATCGGGTCAAGAAAGACCCCTCTTTGCAAAACAAATACGTCTCAGCTAATGTTCATGGTTTGACGTATTGTTTTCAAAGATAAAATAATTTTTATATTTTAGGCAGTACTAGCACTAGACCAGAAGTTCCAACGAACTAAAATAATTTAGAACTCGACGCTCACAAAATGCTCGAGAACTTATGTTGTGTTTTTCAAAATATGCTATGCAAAAATTCCATATGATTTTCCATGCCAAGTGCCTGGACCCACGCTGAGTCCAAAACCGAACATGAATCCAAGTCCAAGTGGAATCAACCACTGAAATTAATTAAAGTAGATTTAACACCCATTTAATTAACTATTTTTTTAACCCATTTTTCCTAGGAAACTACCAACAATATATATAGACTGATGGACTAATTCGTGGATTGAATGATCGTGATTAGGAGTAAAATGGGGAGGGATTACTCCATATCAGAATTTAGTTAATTAAAATCTATTTTTCAAAAATTCATTTTTTTATAGTTTTGTCTATTGTCAGAAGTTCACATTCTAAAATCCAACTATTGACAATTGATAGACTTCGCAAAATATTAAACTTTTCATAGGAATTAAATTACTTTTGCTTGTACAGTATTTTTGTTATCAACATGAAGGGTTTTCATAAAACCAAAAAAAAAAAAAAATTATATGCAAAAATTCAGAATGTTAATGAGTACGTTATTGCTTAATTGGTTCGATCTTTAATTCAATTATAAAAATACTTATTTTATTGATCCTCCACAATTTGATATCCAACATCTTTATAATGATTATCAAAATACTTCAAATTAATTCAATAACATCTGCAAAATTTAAGATATTACATTGTCTGAGAGCATAAATAAATACTAAAATATCAATTAAATTAACTATTTAATTATTTTATATAATATAATATATTAAGAAATAATTTATACCTAAAACAATTGAAATGAAGAACACAATTTATGTATCTACACATGCATTCTGTAAATTCTCAAAATATAATAGTAGTTTAAAGAACCTTGTAGAAGATGTTGCCGGACAATTTTTTGTGGTCCAATCTTATTGCAGTGTTGTGAATGTGAAGATCCAATTTTAAATTACTATTTAGGAGTGTATTTGCTGTCAAATTTGGACCAGACATTTCCATAGTCCATTGAGATCCTGTTTGCATTTAAGGGAAATTGCAGTAACGTTAATGTCGGTGAAGTTCTGAAGCAGTCGTTGGGGAAAGTGCTGGAGCAGTATTATCCCTTGACAGGTGGAGTCGAAGTGAGCTGGGATGGAAAGATGATGGTCGATTTGGACGGTGGAGAAGGCGGCGTGCCGTTTCGTCGAGGCTTTTCCCGATGAGGAAATGGCGGCGGCATTTGGAGAGGACATTACCATCATCAATGAGAAACTTGCAAAGTTTGTCCGTTCCGACTACAACCCTGATTATGAAACCACCTTAGACGTGCCACCCTTGACAGTGCAGGTACATAGACTATATCCCGCGAAATATCATTATTTTTCTTTTGGATTCGGTATATATTTTTTTGGTGGAGTAATAAAATAATTTATTTATTTTTAATTGTTGGCATAAAAGGGCCGATTCATATGGATCGATGGTGTTAGCTATTATGAGTCATGGGCTTGAAATAATCGATTCGAGTCTTGTTAGTTAAATAAATTATTTTTTCACATGATAAATAGAGAGATTGATAGTGTTAACTATTATGAGTCATGGGCTTGAAATGATCGATTCGAGTCTTGTCAATTAAATAAATCATTTTTTTACATGATAAATAGAGAGATCGATGGTGTTAGCTATTATGAGACATGGGCTTGAAATGATAATCATGTCAATTAAATAAAGAAAGGCAAAAAAATCATTGAATTTGAAAAAAATTAACTGATTTTAATATCCTATAACATAAGTGCTACTTTCAGACCTTAAGATTCAACATTTGTTATTGCTCTTTTTAATCTTCATTAAATAGTACAAGAAGCATTTGTCACATTAATTAATTATCCCGATGCAAGTCATGAATGATTTGATCTTGCATCTAGCTATAAAGAAGTATAAATCAAACCAAATAAAGTTCGATATGAGTCTTATACATTATTATAAAGTATAAAATTGTCATTTTCACTATCTAGCAAACAGAATAACATTAGATGTGAAAGACTAACAAAGTACATTTTTCCTTATAACAAAATCGATATATAATTTATACATATCCTCGTAACATGCAATAGCTTATATTACTAACATCGCCATATACATGCATATAAAATCAGGTAACTACATTCAAGTGCGGAGGTATAATCCTAGGAATGGGATTTAACCATGTCCAAATTGGCGGCCGAGGATTGGCGGATTTCATGGAGTCATGGAGCCATGTTGCCAAGGGCATGCTCTTATCAATCTGCCCTAATATGGAGAAATCATTCTTTCTTGCAAGACAGTGTCCTAAAGTCCACATATCTCATCCTGAATACTCAAAATCCAAAGGCCACTATGTCTCCTACTTAACAATCCCAATCAAAAGCATAAAAACATTGTAAACAAGTCATTTTGCTTCACCACTGTTGGGTATTAGCGTCGCCGTTAGAGGGCTCAGAGGGTGTCTGGGCTCGCCCTGATTCGAACACACAAGACAATCGGATGTGAAAGACCATTCACACAAGACAATCGTCCACACAGAGCGCCAAATCCCCTTTCGGTAACACTTCTCTCCCTAATCCTTACCCACTCAACAACTCACAACCTATACACTTTAAATCTCACGAAAGAGATCGACCCTAAGTATATACGAAGAAAAAAGTGGAAGGAGGAGCAGTATAAAACTGTTATCGCCAACTGCTTATAATCGAATGAGCGAAGTTGTTCTTATAGGCACGCACTAACCGAAAAACCACCGAAAAGTCACGCGGATTCATCATTGCATTAAAGAGAGAAGATTGTCTGGGGAAAGGGAGAGACTCACCGAACACGAAAATGCCAGAGGAGGAAGATGGAAAAAGGGGGAAGAGCGGCGCTCCACAGACAAAAGGGGATACGAATGTGTGAAAAAAGAGGCCGGAGAAAAGGGTTAAGAGAAGTAGGACACAAAATGGGTTGGGCTCAGCGAACAAAAGACCAAGCCCAATTTGCTAATAAATTTTGGGCCAATACCCAAAATTAACAAACCCCAAAAAAAACTCTCCCAGCTTCAGGGATCAGCCCTCCAAGGGCCCACAATTTCCCCAGTCATGACAAGGTTCGAGCTGATATCGGCATTGGTCTGGATCTGCTGGACCAAGGCCACAAAGGTGAGCCCAGAAAAGACGACCCAAATCATCACAGCAGTTGATGGCCGCCAAAAGTTTGAGCCCCCTATGCCTAAAGGGTACTTTGGGAACGTCATCGTCTGGTCATGCGCACGAGCCGAGGCACAGCAGCTTACGAGCAGGCCCTTGGCTTACGCGGTGGGGATCGTGCACGATGCAATCAAGGCAGTGACCGAGGAATACGTCAGATCGGCGATCGACTTCCATGAAGTGATGAGAAAGCCCCTGGAGCAGGAAAACACACTATGGATCACCAAGTGGAGTCGGCTTCCGTTCTATGAGATTGATTTTGGGTGGGGGCCGGCGGCGCAGGTTGCCCCGGCCTCGCTCGTCGACAACCTCGCCGTGTCCCTTTTGCAAGGAAAGGATAGTGAGAATCTTATGGTTTCTCTGAGCTTGCCTGCTGAAGCAATGGAGATCTTCCAGGAGCTCATGGAATCACACACAATGTAGCGCAAAAATATTTGCAGGTACTTACAAGATGCTCACTGAACGAGTGCATATATATATATATATGAACGGATTAAGAATTGTATCCAAGTTTGTTTTGAATTTCACATTTCGGTCCCCTTCCATTCTTTTGTTTGTTTTGTTCCATACTTTGTTTGTCCTTTTCTCCTCTCTTCTTTTTCTCTCCCTTCTTCTTTCTTTTCTTCTGCCATCACTGAAATTTGATTTGGCTTAAAATGATTGTAACAACTGGTGAGTGAGCTGGGGGTTTGGTCGAGGAAGATGGACGAAATATGTGGACTATATGTATTTTAGATTTTACGGGATTTTAGTATGTATTTTAGAATTTCCCATTAATCACAAAACTCTAACCATCAATTGAGTGGAGTGGTTCTTCAACAATATCCATCCATCTCTCTCTCTCTCTCTCCTGCAACATATTCATATGTAAAGGATTTTTTAATTGAGTGTTTCTTTTCTTGAAATTTGTTTTCATGTTTTTTTTATTTTATTTTTTTAATTTTTAATTTTGCATTGTTAACTGCAGACTCCAATATCTCATACGATAGAAAAAGGAAGGAGAATGAATCTGCAACTGGAATATAAGTTTGGAAGTGGAGGTGTCTTTATCCAACTTGTAATTTTAAATATAGAACTTTTTATTTTTTATTTTATAAATTTCATTATTTTCTTTTGAGTTTTAGTTGGATTAGCAGCAGTTAATTTGTGGTTTGCTTATGTCTGTTGCTAAATATTAACCGTTTTCTTATTAATTTATTACTTATGGTGACTTTTTTTTTATTGATTTGTGGTTGTTTCGTTTTCTTTTCTTTTTTTGTACTTTTAGTGATAAATTGTTGTTGATGTGTGTGGGTGTATTTTTTTTTTAGATTCTGTTTTCATTTTGTTTTATTTTATGCATGTTACAACCCTCGGTAAATTTCGTAAGTTATTCTTTAAAAAATATTTGATTTGTACATGAATACGTACATGACATATTTATTTATAGTATATTTAGAATAATTTTATTTTAAACTTATATTATAGGCACAAGTAGACAATATGTAAAAATAATTAATATTTTAAATTTTATGTTTTTTTAGTAATTAATTCACATTTATATTAATCAATTGTCATATTAGGTGTTTATTATTTAATAAATATATAAACAATAAGTTTTTTTTATATTTGAAAGCCTTACATTTATTTTTCCTTTTGAAACATAATTTATGCAAGAAAACTGAGCCATATCCGTTATATTAGTTACATTTAATATGGATATTTATTTACATTAAAGTTTTTGTGAATAATTTTTAATTTTATAAAAATTATTTATATGTCCAACCTCTTTGTTAAATTTGATTTACTCCTATGACCATCTGTTACCATGTCCCCTACTTCCATTGAAATTTATTGTATATTATTTCATATTTGATTTGTGTTTCATTTCATATTTTTAAACATAATTGGAGGATAAAGTGTGAAAGGTTATTTTGAATGACACCTTGGGGAATGGGGATTTCGGATCATCAAGATAACGTTGTAATAAATATTCAATTTTTATATAAATATAATATCTAACTCAAATGAATTTTTTATTTCCTAACATGGCATCTCCAAATCTTAGTATATTTAAGCAGAGGCCTCAACAAATGGTTTATACAATTATCATTCTTGTTGTAAATGAAGAAGATTTTGAATTTTTTTATTGAATATTTCTGAAATTCGTGGTGATGTCATTCAATGTTTTCTTAATTTTTTTATTTTTTAATTAAAATTATCTATTTATATTCATACAATTATTATAATTTTAGCATTAAAATCGTGTGGTATCTTAAATTAAATAGCATTGATTACTATATATTAATTTAAATTTTAGTTATGAATTATAAGTATATAAGGATCCTGAAAACATAAAATTATTCAATATCCAAAAAACTGAAATATATAATTGTTTTTAAAAAAAAATTAAAATTGTGGCACTAATATCTTTTATAAAATTATGAAGTCATGTGTTCTTTTTGTATACGTTCTTAGTGATTACTTCTACATTAAAAACAAAAACAACAACCATCAAGATTTCTCATATTTTTATAGTGTTTATCTATAAAAAAATTATTCAAAATATTATATATTTCTAAGCAAATTTTCATAACTATATATGAGGCACCATTTAATCAATAAAATTATTAAGCCATAATTGTTTTTAGCTTTTAAATTAAATGAAGCTATAATCAAGATTTGGTCTTCTTTAATAGGGCTTACTTATAGAAGTATAGGAAAAATAATTGATTTGGATGCATATCTCTAATAATACAAGTAGATTATGATTTTTTAATTATGCCACTTTTTGAACATCTATTATTTGATTTTATTAATACACACATATATATATATTATATATATAGTAATGATAATTTATTTATTTAATTAATCAATAAAAATATTGTGAAAACCCCTTCTTAACTTTAGAAAATTGGTTTATGTAATTACTTCAATAATTATGCATAATTTTGTTTGTGATGGATTAACAAAATATTCATCCTTCATTAGGTAATTTTTCTATATATATATATATATATATAATAGCAAAAGAAGTACATATTTAAAAACTATTATATTTTTACGCCTAAAATAATTGCTAAATTTGGGAGTACACATGGCAGCATCTAATGGACAATTTTATACAATTAACTTTATATTTAAGTTAAAAGGATGAGCTGATTTTTTGGAGATTTTTTATTATTTTTTTTTGCATTAAATCATAAATATTGTTTACTTGATTAATAGGTAGAAGTTCCAATAGATATTTTATGTAGAAAACATCCAAGGAAAGAGTTATTGTCCTAATTTGCAAGCCCAAAAACATAATGTCCTATTTTTTCGAGAACCCTAAAGTTATTATCCTAAATTTGTAATTTTCCCTTATTATGCACAATAAAGTTAAGAAAAAAATCATAATTATTATGGTTTATTATTTAATAAGGTTGTTATAGGTATCTATGAAGATATTCCTAAACTTTTGGGACATATCCTAAATTATTGAACCTTGAAAATAATTATTTATAATTGAGACATAATATCCGGCTGAATTTTATATAATTTAAATATATGGAAAGTTTTCTATTAAGTAGAAACAACTTATTTCTTTTAATTAATATAAAATAGAAAATTTATTAATAATCAAATATGTTATTATATATATAGACATATTAATAAATACAATTTTAAAGAATTAGATAACATATAATTGACATGGAATTATAAAATTCATTAGAAACTATATTATAAATTATTAAAATATGAAAATAGACAAAATCAGCTCCAAATATATGTTCCAAAAAAATAGAGATTTTTTTTTTTTTTTTTATTTGTTTGAAAGTAATCTTACATATCTTAAACACAAATCTTTAAAAAAAATATAAAAAATATGGCAAGTTTAACTTTAATTATGTGTTAATGATGGTGAATAATTCAATCCTTGATAACCGTCAAAAAATTTCCATAAAATATGCCTCATTAGATTCCTCTAATTAATTATAATGGCCAATTATATTATATTATGTGTAATCTCAAAATTATTAAGAATTTTAAGAGAAAAACATGAGTTTGTAAAACTTTATGCTATTATATATATATATATATTTATTTATTTATTTCAATGTTATTTAATTTTAGTGATTAAGATAATGTAATTGCAATTTTGATGTTAATATATGCACTAATTTAAAATAACACACACCTTTTTATATAATGTTACACATATATTTAATTAAATAAGAAATATTAAATAATTTTAATAATTAATAAATTATATATGATATTACTAAGTCATTCAACAACGGTAGAAAAAAATTGTTTCATAAGATAAGGTCATTATCATATATATTAATTTTCGTCTAAAATTTACCATAAATATTAGGACAATCAATTAATTATTTAATACCATAAAATTATCATAATGAATTTGACCTTCTAATTAAGAAATAATCCTACATATTTAATGCAACCAAAATTATACATTCTGCAAGTTTTATTTTAATATGTAAAATCGAAAAAAAAAAATTGCAATCAAGTGAATAAAATTCAATGAAATTATAATGGAATTTCCATTAAACATGATTCATGGAAATTGGTTAATTAAGTATATTGATCAATTATATAATGTCATGTATACACCCAAATTTAATAACTGTTTTAGGTGGAAAAATACTAGGGTTTCTAAAATGTACTACTTATGTTGTTTTATGTCTCTATTTATGTGTTTAATTAGAGCATAATTTAAGGAATGTTTATATAATTGTTCTAAGGAGAATACTAATATTTTAAAATAATTATAGTGTATAAATACATTATTTTAAAATAAATTAATTAATAAAGCAATATGTGAGGATAGGGGTGGGTGGGGTATTGAGAAGGAAGAAGAGTGGGGCTCATTCATTAATGATGGAGGGGGTTAGACAGCTGTGGAATAAGATAGAATAGATGGAAAGTCCCCCACATGCAAAACAACACAATTCCCACCCTCCAATAATTTCATTTGCTGAATTGTTCATATTTTCGATTAATAATTAGAAATATATTTTCCATTAAAGAAAGAAAAAAAAGTAAATAACAATTTTCATGTGATATATCTTACTACAATGTAGCAGAACCTCTTTAAATTGATATTCTGTGAGTGAATAACTCCTTAAAATAACATTATTTTCAGTTCCAACTTGATCCAGTTACAAATTTAACAAATTTCAACAAGATAATAAGATGATATATATATATATATGTATGTATATATATATATATTTGTTTTTTAAATCAAATGTAAATATAGTGTCTCATTAATATCATAAATAAATAATTATATAAACTTACACAATGTCTAATACAATTTAATGAAATATGATTCTAGTATAGTATTTTTTTTATTTTTTATTTTTTAATTTTAGTTTAGTTGGAGTTCATCTCTTAAGTTTTTTTATTACATCTAAAATTTCTAGTGTTATGTTCTCGAACTACACCAAAAAATTATTTCCGTACTTGATTCATCATTGTTGATTTTGTCACACTTTTTAGATAAGGAGTCATTCTTAAGTGTAGTTTCAAGAAATTCAATCTTATTAATATAATATTTTTTATCACTAACATTGAATGTTATTAGTAAAAATAGAATGAATATTACCGAATTATTAAGATAAAAATTATTTATTATTTTCATTAATACTATGTACAATTGGTTCTATGTTTTATAATAATTTAATTAGTATGATACATAAATTTTTTTTAAGATACAATGTTTTTTTTTTGTGTAATCAAAATTTGACTTAAATCAATAAAAAAAATCCATTTAAATTAATAAATATTAATTTATCGATTAACCAATATCTTTATAAAATAATAAAATATCATGATTTTAATAAATAGCAAAATTATAAATGAACTCGTTTTTTTATTAAATTATTTGAATAATATGATAATATAAACTATTTGTTTTTTTGTCAAATTGAAGGTATTAAATATATAAATAATGAAAATAGTGAAATAAAAAATGCTATTTCAAATAAACCAACATATTATTCTAATAAGTTATCACCACAAACAATGGAATAAGCAAATGTACCAAGCAAAAATATCAAATATTCAGTTAATAAACAAAACAAACTGCCAAAACATGCACAATACATCACCAAAAATAAGAGCAATTAAATATTCTTTGTCCATCTCGATTTTAATAGTTACCAATGACCTTGCCTTTTTTAAATTGACAATGAAAAAAAATTCATCAAACATCGATCTATTAACACTCGAATCATCTAAAACACCACCAACAACGATCCTTGAATAACCGTCGTTGTCCTGAGAGTTGACTTCATAGTCATTTGATTCAACCTTTTTGACAAATGAGTAATTAAAACAACAAATTAAAAATGAGATTTTCAATTGAAAAATAAATAATAATTTAATTTTAAAATAAAATTGATTGTCTTGCAACTATAGCACCATCCACCATATTCTCTTTTGAAAGAAAGTGAGGTTCCTACATAAAATTGAATTATTGTTGACTATAATGAAAATAGCATATATTTATGAATATTATTAAATAAATGTATTTTGACATAACTTACTAAGTTAAAAGGTAATAAAACAATTCATTTGATTAGCATGCATATTTCCAAAATATTTTGAGATAATGCTATAAATAGAAATAATTTTAACAACACTAAAAGTGTCTCTAAAATTGTCAATACGTGCATATTTCACTTAATGGTATGTGTGAATTATGAAAAAATATTCCAAATTACTACAAACAAACAACTCTTGCAAATAAACTATATGTTATAATAATATAACTTAATGGGTCCGATTTATATCCATTGTCAAAAAATAAAGGGACATTATATATTTGGATAAATTCTTTGGTTATTTGCTTGATTTACTATATAGTATTAAAAAATATTTTGGAATATTATATATAATTAGATTGATTGATCTTCTTTTTTTGATATGTTGAGGGATCTTGTCAACTTAAAAAATGATCCACAGAAATTGTGTTTACAGAATGATTGAGATGGTAGTTAAAGCGTGTTATGTTGATCAAATATTATTATTTAATTTTAATTGATTGATGATTCCAATTTATATGATGTTAGTTATTGTATTAGTGAAGAATAAGGCTTGATAGGTGTATTGTTGTTAATGTGGAAATTACATGTAAATATAATAGTTTAAGATTTAGTCAATATCATGATGCCTATAAATCTGGAATTATGGGATATGAATTGAATTTATTTCATATATATATAGATGTAATCATGTAATGATTTAAAACAAATTAAAATCTAACTAAATTCTAGTAACCCAACATATATCGAGATATAAGTTCGACATTTATATCCCAAAAATGAGAAATTATGGAATCAAATTTGGAATTCAAATCACAATCGATAGAATTTACACAAATTTGATTTGATATACAATTAGAGAATATAAAATAATACACAAATTAAAATATGTCATTTTCAAGGTTTGAATGGAATATATGAAATTATATATGTATTGCATAAATATAATAAGATAGAAAATATCAAAATCTGAAGTGGGCATTTCTAAGGGTACATATGCATGTACTACATTTTTGTTTTAGTCTACATCAATTAAGAACTGAATAATAATATAATTCAAATTAATTTATAAAAAATGGAACGAAAAAAGATCAATACTAAAGCTTTTGATTAAAAATATTATTTTGATTTGTTTTATGTTTCATATATTAGATGGTGTTGAATACTATATTTGATGATTTATGAAAAAAAAAATACTATGGTAATTAAATTAAAGTTTATTTTGGATTTGCAAAGATTTGGTAGAGTGCTAATTGGGATCAATAATTTACTAAAGCTAATTCAATTACCGATAACAATACTAGATAAATATGGTAAAATAGTTGTGTAGTCAATTATTAATTATTTTCAGCAGATTTTTTATATTTTCTTTTAATTTTAAAAATATTTTTGGAATTCTATTTTTGAATTAAAATTTCAAATTTCATGAAAAAATTGTTGGTTACTATTTTTAGTGGACTTTTGTTATATATATATATATATATATATATATATATATGGTAATAATAAAATCTAAAAATATATTCACGATTATACTGACCGACCAATTACTTTTGCTTGTACAGTATTTTTGTTATCAACATGAAGGGTTTTCTTAAAACAAAAAAATTATATGCAAAAATTGATAATGTGAACGAGTACGTCATCGCTTAATTGGTTCGATCTTTAATTCGATTATAAAAATAGTTATTTTATTGATCCTCCACAATTCTCTATCCAACATCTTTATAATAATTATCAAAATACTTCAAATTAATTCAATAACATCTGCAAAATTTAAGATATTACATTGTCTGATAGCATAAAATACATACTAAATATATCAATTAAATTGACTATTTAATTATTTTATATAATATAATATATTAAGAAATAATTTATACCTAAAACAATTGAAATGAAGAACACAATTTATGTATCTACACATGCATTATGTAAATTCTCAAAATATAATAGTAGTTTAAAGAACCTTGTAGAAGATGTTGCCGGACAATTTTTTGTGGTCCAATCTTATTGCAGTGTTGTGATTGTGGAGATCCATTTTTAAGTATGGGTAATTATTTGGACCCATAATCTATAAAATAATATTGCATTATTATCAAATTTGTCACCACATTCAATAAGAACAGTGCACATAATTGGCAATGGTTGTATTTACTTTTTATTTATTTATTTATTTTTTTAACTCGACTTAATATTTTTGCGTTGTTCAATAATTGAACTCATGATAGTCTCTCCACTGCAAAGAGAGAGTCGTGTTCGAGATAGAGGGAGTAAATGGTATATCCCACGTGAATCTTTCAATGCATTTGGCTCTTATATTATACTCTCCCCCTATTAAACCCTACGCCCCGAATATCTGCAAAGAGAGAATTGTGTTCGAGACAGAGGGAGTAAATGGTATATCCTACGTGAATCTTTCAACGCATTTGGCTCTCATATTATTCTCTCCCCCTATTAAACCCTACGCCTCGAATATCTACAAAGAGAGAGTTGTGTTTGAGACAGAGGAAGTAAATGGTATATCCTACGTGAATCTTTCAATGCATTTGGTTCTCATATTATACTCTCCCCCTATTAAACCCTAGGCCCTGAATATGAACCATGATCCATAAACTTCGAATTAAAATTTAAATCAAATTCATTTAAAATATTAATTAAATATAATGCAATAGTAAAGAGTGGGACAACAAAAGTTGGGATGGGGATGGAGTCACCGCCCCTTGTCACCAGCAAATGTTCAATCACAAATCTGCAAGTGTACAATTATTGACAAATCTCTTTCTCTCTCTCTCTCTCTACATATATATATATATATACATACATACATACATACACACATACATATATATATATGAACCCTAAATTGCATATCACAAACCTATACCAAGAGGAGAAATAATCTTGTTTGCCCCTTCTTTCTCAGGTACTCTTAATTTTCTCCAAGTACATGCATACTAATTTTTTCACATTCATATCGATTTTTCTTAATTGTCATGAGAAATACTAAATTTTCAATCAAGTAAAATATTAGAGTAGGTCTGTTAATTTTAATTTTGTCAAATATAATTTATAATCTCTAGTTTTAAAGGTGCCAAAAAGCAAGTGAAATTAGGAGAACCATGCAAACAATTTCCACGAAATGAGACATAAACTGAACAAAACCATAAGATAAAAAACATGTAAAATTAGAGGCCTTACATTGAATGCTGTCAAAGTTCAACAAAATAAAATGAAAATTTCCATTTTATTATGGTTTTTCCATCACAGAATTTGCAAAATATGATTCTTTTGTTTAACACAAACAGATTAAATCCATGTTTGGTGTTACACAAATCATAAGATTTTTGTTTGCATATTCGAACCAGGAAAATGGAAATCTCAAATGCGGTTGTCAGACAGAACCTTTCATCAACAATTGAAGATCCTAAACTGAGGAAACTTGAGACTGCCATTGTTGTTCCCGGCGGCAAACATCCAACTTCAAAGGGGTTGTATTTGCTGTCAAATTTGGACCAGACATTTCCATACCCCATTGAGATCCTGTTTGCTTTTAAGGGAAATTGCAGTAACGTTAATGTCGGTGAAGTTCTGAAGCAGTCGTTGGGGAAAGTGCTGGAGCAGTATTATCCCTTGACAGGTGGAGTCGAAGTGAGCTGGGATGGAAAGATGATGGTCGATTTGGACGGTGGAGAAGGCGGCGTGCCGTTTGTCGAGGATTTTTCCGATGAGGAAATGGTGGCGGCAGTTGGAGAGGATATTACCATCATCAATGAGAAACTTGCAAAGTTTGTCTGTTCCGACTACAACCCTGATTATGAAACCATCTTAGACGTGCCACCCTTGACCGTTCAGGTACATAGAGTAAATCCCGCAAAATATCATTTTTTTTTCATTTGAATTCAGTATATATTTTCTTGGTGGAGTAATAAAATAATTTATTTATTCTTAATAGTTGGTATATAAGAGTCGATCCACATGGCTCGATGGTGTTAGCTATTATGAGTCATGGGCTTGAAATGATCGATTTGAGTCTTGTCAATTAAATAAATCATTTTTTTACATGATAAATAGAGAGAAAGACAAAAAAATATTGAATTTGAAAAAAATTAATTATTGTTAATATCCTATAACATAAGTGCTACTTTCAAACCTTAAGATTCAACATTTGTTATTGCTCTTTTTAATCTTCATTAAATAGTACAAGAAGCATTTGTCACATTAATTAATTACCTTATGCAAGTCATGACTGATTTGATCTTGCATCTAGCTATAAATAAAGAAGTATAAATCAAGCCAAATAAAGCTCGATATGAGCCTTATAGATTATTATAAAGGATAAAATAGTCATTTTCATTATCTAGCAAACAGTTATAAAAAAGATAAACATTAGATGTGAAAGACTAACAAATTACATTTTTCCTTGTAACAAAATCGATACATAATTCATACATACCCTCATAAGATTCAATCACATATATTAGTAACATCGCCATATACATGCATATAAAATCAGGTAACTACATTCAAGTGCGGAGGTATAATCCTAGGAATGGGATTTAACCATGTCCTAATTGACGGCCGAGGATTCGCGGATTTCATGGAGTCATGGAGCCATGTTGCCAAGGGCATGCCCTTATCAATCTGCCCTAATCTGGACAGATCATTCTTTCTTGCAAGACACTGTCCTAAAGTCCACATATCTCATCCTGAATACTCAAAATCCAAAAGGCCACTATGTCCCCTACTTAATAATCCTAATCAAAAGCATAAAATCATTGTAAACAAGTCATTTTGCTTCACCCCCGGAAAGCTCTCCCAGCTTCAGGGAACAGCCCTCCAAGGGCCCGCAATTTCCCCGGCCGTGACGAGGTTCGAGCTGATATCGGCATTGGTCTGGATCTGCTGGACCAAGGCCACGAAGGTGAGCCCAGAAAAGACGACCCAAATCATCACAGCAGTTGATGGCCGCCAAAAGTTTGAGCCCCCTATGCCTAAAGGGTACTTTGGGAACGGCATCGTCTGGTCGTGCGCACGAGCCGAGGCACAGCAGCTTACGAGCAGGCCCTTGGCTTACGCGGTGGGGATCGTGCACGATGCAGTCAAGGCAGTGACCGAGGAATACGTCAGATCGGCGATCGACTTCCATGAAGTGATGAGAAAGCCCCTGGAGCAGGAAAACACACTATGGATCACCAAGTGGAGTCGGCTTCCGTTCTATGAGATTGATTTTGGGTGGGGGCCGGCGGCGCAGGTTGCTCCGGCCTCGCTCGTAGACAACCTCGCCGTGTCCCTTTTGCAAGGAAAGGATAGTGAGAATCTTATGGTTTCTCTGAGCTTGTCTGCTGAAGCAATGGAGATCTTCCAGGAGCTCATGGAATCACACACAACGTAGCGCAACAATATTTGCATGTACTTACAACATGCTCACTGAACGTGTGCATATATATATATATATATATATATATATAAATGGCTTAAGAATTGTATCCAAGTTTGGACTATATGTATTTTAGATTTTACGGGGTTTTAGTACGGGTTTTAAAATTTACGGGGGGTTTAAATAAGCTGGTCTTATAACTTAGATACGATTTCAAAATCAATTATTTTTATTTTTATTTTCATAATTATATTTCTTATCATTTAAATCGCTCAAGTTCGATCTTTCTTGGGTGGAACTCAAATGCCTTAAAAATATATATAAAATAATTAATGTTATATTATACATTAAACTGGATTGAAAACAAAAGAGTTATTACTATTTCAATACATTAGAAAGTATAAATATATATATATATATATATATTAAAAAAATCAACTATTTAAAGAAAGATATATTGTTTTTATAAATATATGTCCTATTTAATTATTACAAGTAATGCACCCGTGCATTGCATGATTTGTAATACAAAAATTATTAAAAATTATATATATAATTTATTAATATATTTTAATTATTATTTGTATTCAATTTTAAATATAAACAATATATTTACATTAATCCATTATTATTATATTAATGCATAATGATTTCAAAAGTAGTAGATAATGCATATAAAGAGAAAGTGAAAAGATAGAAAGAGAGGGTAGAACTTGACCGAAGGAATATGGAAAATTTGACTCTCATTTATTTCTTGAAAACATTAACTTTGCTTATTACAAATAAGGTTCCAATTGATTTCCTTTGGATTTATTTTATCATATTCTTTTTCAACTTATTATTTTAATTGTTTGTCATTTCGAAAAATTCCTTATTTGAAACAATAATTTTGGGATTTGATAATTTAAAATTTATTGATAAAAAAAATTATTATCATTAGATACTTTTTCTAAAGAAATAGGTCACGACAGTTGACCTATAAATATTAAATATTAATATGTAGATAATACTTTTAATGTAAATATAGAATTTATTGATTGTACAATTTAGTATATAGTATACAGATAATATAAGTGTAACAAACTTTTTAACTTAAATACATAGATAATTATCTAAAATTTAACAGTTGTCAATTAATTAATCAATTTATCAAAGGACGTTTAAATTTCAAATACATAAGAAGAATATGAATGTATAATAAATTTACATAATTATTAGTTACATAATTTCAAACAAAATAATTCTACACAAATACAATAATAATAAAAATTTCAACAACATAAAAGATTGTTTGTTTCAATTCAAAACCAAATATTAGTATTCTCAATTATTCAACTATGACAACTAAAACTTCATATATTGATGAATTAATGATTATTAGTCTTTCTCGATTTCCATTTGAGGGCTCTTGAGTTTTTGGATGAACAATTTGATGAAAGAATATTAAATAAAATCCTGTGCACAATTTATTCATCAATCAAATCAATAATATTAACCTTTGCAAATTTAACTTTATCTGGATAGTTTGCTTCATCTCCATTGGAATCCACAAGTGTTTATAATTTTTTTTCAAAAATCATTAATAATAAATATTATTGAAAGATATGATTAAAATAAGCTTAATTTTTGTGTAGAGATATAATCACCTATAATATTTACCAAAATTTTGAAATTATAAATTAATTACATAAACCAATATAGAACATTAAACGAAGATAACATCTTACAACTTTTTTCATGATGTGGTGTGTGGTAAAATTTGACTTGATGTAGAATAATTTTGTTGAACAATATATTTTTATAAACATAGATTACTTATAAAATAAATTAGAGTCATATTTTCGAAAATATTGATTATTTCAATAGACATATAGTTTATATATAATATGATAATCTAAAACATAATGTTGGGTTTTCTATATAAATATATATAATAACACAACACATTTCATTTATGGAAACAACTATATTTTCCGATCTAAATAATTTTTTCAATTTAGATAATTTTTTAGCCTTATATATTATTATGTAATACATTGATTATATTTTTTTATTAATTAAATATATAAGTGTACTAATTTATGGTAATTGTATTCAAAATTTTGGAGTGAATTTTATAGGGAACATTTGGGTTAGGACATAATTATATTACTCCTATACTATCCAAAATTGATGTAATAGGAATTTTCTTATTTTATTACTAATAGCTGATATGGTAATCTTTTAACAATTAACTATAATTTACCATAATAGGGACATAATTATTGTATATCATTTGCTTTGCAAAACTGACGTAGTGATCCTGTTTAATCTATTACTAATAACTGTTATGATGATTTTTCTATTAATTGCATATTTTATTAAAAATCTATATATATATATATAATAGTAGAAGTAGAACATATTTAGTAACCCCTTTATTTTCCAGCATAAAATTCTTACTATTTTTGGTATACCATGTGGCATTATTTTATTAACCATTATAATTAATTAACCCATTATAATGAGTCATATTTTATGAAAATTTCATTATAATTTCATTGAATTATTCAATATCATAAGTCAAACTAGCAACTATTTCACTTCATTGTAATTTTTTATTTTACATATTAAAGTCAAATTTGCGAATGTATAATTTTGGTTGCATTAAATTATTTAGGATTATTTCTTAATTAAAAAGTCAAATTCGTTATGATAATTTTATGGTATTAAATAATTAATTGATTGTCCTATTATTTATCGTAAATTTTAGATGGAAACCAATATGATAATTACCTTATTTTATTAAACAATTTTTTTGTATTGTTGTTGAATGACTAAGTAATATTCATATATGATTTATTAATTATTAAAAAATATTTGGTATTTCTTATTAAATTTAATATATGTGAATATTATATAAAGAGGTGCTCCTACTTTAAATTAGTGCATATATTAACATCAATTGCAATTACATTACTTAAATCATCAAAAGTAAATAACATCGAATATATACGGTGAATGCACATCGAATATATCATTAAAAAATTTTAGGGATCATCGAATGCACATTTTGTAAATGTCAAGATTTAAATTTAAGAAAGATATACGGTGAATGTATTACCTAAATTCTTGAATTTCATAAATTATGATTGCAATTAAAAGGAAAAATTGTTAAGCATGTAAATGATAGATTACATGGTAACTAAAATTAATTTAATCATTATTTAATTTAAATTTGTAATTATCATGTTGATTGATAATACAAAATGAACAAGACAAATTATTTCTGATGAATATATTTGTATAATGTTTCCGAAAATCTTTCTGATATTCAACTACTCTATATATAATCACTATAACTAATCCTCTGATTAATTAATTAAGTTTTAACAAATATTTTAATTACCATCTTTTTATGATTATACAACTATGCTAAATATAATAATATTACTATAATTTTCTATCATGAATAATCAAATATCAAGTTTACATATTTTAAAAAGTAAAATGAAACAACCTATGAGTGTCACTGGAGTAACTTCAAATATATTTTTATCAAATATGAATTATGTTTATTAAGTTAACCAAATATTGATATTCAAACCTGAATTATATATATATCATAATAATTATTTATTAGTACATATAATAATAATCCATTTGTGTATATCTAAAGTAATTAGTACTATTAAATATTAATATTATATAAATTAATAGTTAACATATATAATGATTGGATATCTATAATTTATGTTTAATAATAATTATGTTACTAAATATTCGTAATGTTAATTTCATTGTATTAATTTTCATATTTGCATCCATTATTTGTAATAAATGCATATATTTAATGTAATAATTGTATATGAAAATTTTAAAATCAATTTTCGTAATTTCATATATTTAATGTAGTCAATCAAGTAATTAAATTAATTTTAAATTTATTATAACACTTATATTAATCAAGTCAAACCATGCATAAGTTACATTATAACTAAATTTGAAAGAGAATCTCACTAATTTTTATATAATATTTTCTTTTATTGGGTGCATGATTTTATCCTTGAGAAGGCAATATTCATTGCATTGTATACCAATTTTTTTACCTATAAATATGCATATAGTATTTCATTGAGTTCAAACCTAAATCAAGGCCTCCTAAGTTCACACACTCATAGCCGAAACTTTCATCTTCTTTCATGTATGTTCTAATTGTTTTGTATTCCTTCATAAGCTTAATCATTTCTTTCTTCTTCTTTTTTTCCAGTATTTTCTGCTTCATATCTTGGAGAACCAATATTTAAGGTACGCTATTTTTTTATTTATTATGTACATTTTTATTCAATCTTAGATAATAATTATGTTACATATATACTAAAATTTTTATAATGGTATATACAAAACTGATATTATATTCATTTAAATTGTTTTTTTTTTCTAATGTTAATGCACGATTTTGTCAATTTTTTATTGTATCTTTGTTAATGTGTTTATTTTAAATTCATTTATGAATATCATATAACATCGTCTTAAAAATTATTATTAACATTATAATATAGTATAATAATGATATTTATACATCTAAATTTTATTACATCTGTTATTTAACAAATGTTTTTCATTACATTAATTATTTTTTCTATTTTTCATGATAATATTAATAATATATTTTGTGTACAAATTAGTATGCTTTAATTTGAATTTAGTAAATTATATTAGTATGCTTGAATATAAATTAGTATGATATTGTTAGTGAATCGATGTTCTATTATAATATAACTTTGAATATATGCTTCAATTATATATATATATATGTGTGTGTGCACCTCTAATTTGGTTCAATTTTTATATGTTTTATATTTCATGCCTCTTCTTTATTTACTTTCTTAGAAGATTTAATGGATGCCTACGGGCATGTCAAATTCTTCAAAATATGTTACAATAATGTTTTTTTTAATCCTGAAAGATTAGTGTGTTTTTTAAAATTATTGTAAATTCGTCATTATGGTTGAGCATTAGATTTGTATTGAATATATAATGTATATATATATATATATAATTATCAATCTATCTATTTTAAATGAGATTATTGTAGAAAGATATGTGGGATAATGTTGAAGGATTTCTATGCAGAAGAATGTTACAATTTTTTAGAGGAAAACAAACTCAAAGTTAGGATGAAATATTTGCTTAAGCTGGTTTTAATGCCAATTTAACAATTCATGTCTCTGTTTTTCATTGAGTAGTTTATTAGGACATTCTCGATTATTATCAACCAAACACATATTATTGAATTATTATTATGCATTATTTTAGCATTTTGGATTAAGGTTGTTATTCAAGTCATTTTATGGTATTTTATTTTAGATTAATTCTCAATTTTAATATACATACATCATAATTTGCTTCAATAATCATTTTGAATATAAAATAAGATTACATGTATAACTTTGAACACTATTTGTTCTTATACAAACACAATAATATTTAATACAAAATATTTTAATATATGATTTATAATTTATACTCAACAAATATTGTTTATGATATTAATATATGTTTTACAAATTTGTATAATTATTTTGTGATTTAGACATATATATGGTACACATGTACTATTGTTTGACCTAAAGTTATTATATAAAGTTATCATTTTATCTCTTCTATAATTTGTATATTTAATTTTGTGATTACATTTTTACGTATTTTACTAATTTATGTAATTTCAATCTATCAAATTTATGTCTTTTCCTAGATTGTAAATATTTTTACATATCTTCAATTATGAATTTGAAATGAAAAATATGTTATTTGCATATGTTATAAATGATAAAGATTTGATTTCATTTTCTTCTTATTTTCGGAGGTATTTGTAAATTGTTTTATATTTTATCATTTATATAACATCATATTAAATTATTTGAATATATCTATATATATAAATATTTATTTGATTATATTATATTATATTGAAAATATAAAATAATAAGTTTATTCAACTATAAATATAAATAAATATAAATAAATATGTTATTTATATTTTAAATTAAAAGGCAATAATTATGTAATAATAAATTAAAAATATAATTTATAAATTTTTTAAATTACAAACCATGCAACGCACGAGTGCAATACTAATTATCATAAATAATAGGGATATTATTATAGTATGTAATTTACTATTCAAAACTGACATTTTCATTATCTTTTAGGTTTTATTTCTAATAATTGTTACGATCTAGCAAATCTTGCTTGTAATATATATTAAAAAAATAGGAATTTTATTAATTTTATTTAAGAGTAAATTTACACATAAATCTTTCAAAAAACAAAATCGGTGTTTGACTTTATTAATTAATATATAAAACAAAAAATATGGGATTAATTGTAATTAAGTGAAGATTTGCAATTAGTTAAAATTAGATGTAAGTTTGACTTGTTTATGCGTTAATGATGATGAATAATACAATCTGTAATAAACCAAAATTTTCATAAAATAGGTCTCATTAAAAGTCTATAATTAATTATAATAATGATAAATTATATTATGTCATGTGTAATTCCAAAATTAGTAAAATTTTAGGCAGGATAATACATGAGTTTCCAAAAATGTATTGCTAGAGTTCTACAACATTTATTGATGCTTACTCAAAAAAAAAAAAAAAAGAACATGAGATACCAAATACATATTTTAGTTTTCTAGGTATTGTTTTCTTCTAACAGTTTAACACATTTTTCTTTTGCAGATTAGGGATATGACATACTAAATATTACAATTAAAGTTTTTTTTGCCATATCATTTTGTAATGTTTATCAAATATTAATAAATATAATTTATTTATAAATCTTTGATAAAAATTAAGTAACATATAATCTGACATTCAAATTCATAGCTTTTATAAAAAAAAACTTTATTATAAATTATTAAAATAATTGAATAGAAAAATCTGCATGGAATACATATTCCAAAAAACAGGAATTTTTAAAATTTGATTAAGATTAATCTTACAAATCTCACCACAAATACAATGAGATGCAATCCCATATTTGGCATGCAGATTTTATATATTTTATTAAGAGTTATATTCTAAAACATTAAATTTTAAAAATAAAATAATTTTGCATGCAATAAAAATATAATTATTGTGGTAATCAAATTAATTTAGCAATGACAGCTTAATAAAAAAATAATACAAAATTAAATAAATACTCCATACTACAATTTATTTCAGATCAGTAATTATTGTTTTAAATTTTGATTCTTTGATTATCTTACCAAAATCTTACTCACAAATCTTACCGACAATTATGAAAATTAAAGAAATAAATTTCACTTAAGTAAAGATTTGCAATTAAGAAAAATTACTCCAATTTTAACTTATTTTGAAAAACAAAAAATTATGCTGAAAAATTCAGTGGACATAAAACGAAATTTTCATATAATAGGTCTCATTAAAATCAACCAATTAATTAAGTTATTTTAGGGGAAAAAATGTTATGGTTTCTAAAAATGTGTTGCTTCTGCTATTATATATATATATATATATATATATATATATATTAAAAATATGAACAACTGCTTTGATATGAATTTAACAAATTAATGAATTAAATAGTAATGGATATGTTAAATATAGTAAATAGTTGCAAGGATATATATATATATATATATATATATTTAATATGAACTTGTATGAATCATTGCCTAATTAATCAGTGACATGTAAAAACAAAGGACTACAAATAGAGTTTATTTTTTATTTAAGTATATTCGAATCAAAAAAATTGTTTAATTAATTTATCAATAATAAGTTGGTAATTTAATCAATTTTTATTTGCTAATATAAATGTATTGTTAAAAGATATATGTATAGTTCATGTGTGATAATTTAAACACTTACAATTCTAAAATAAAAGAGAGTCATGTAGTTTTTAAATTATCAATCACAAACCTAGACTTATTACTAAATCTTCAATGTATAAATATTCATTCCATAAATAAATAAAATAAAAAATTATTATCGTATGATACAATTGTTTAATAAACATACATATTTCCAAAATAATGGACTTTTTAAAAATGGCCATATACCTGGACATATTATAAATCTTCCAAAAATACATATCATAATAAATGATCTTAATTTTCACTAGTTTTATTCATTTTATCCAATATACTTATGCTTTAAATTTAAAGATAAATTTGGTATTTTCAAAATTTTAGTTATTGAATATTACTATATAGTTAATTAATACAAATAAATTTTAGTTATTGAATATTAATATACAATATATTAATAAAATAATTCATACAAATAAATTTAAATAAAAGATAATCAAGCCAACAATGACCAAAAAATATTACACCACAGATTATATTAATACTAAATTAAAAGATATGATGAAATTGCAATAGAATAGTTCAATAATATTGGATTATTGAATAATTAATTTTATTATGAAAATTTATTTAGTACTTATTACTTACTTTATTTACTTAACATAATAGTATGTTGTGTCTCAATTTAATAAATAGCAAAATTATAAATGAACTCATTGTTTTTTTTCTTTTTTTTTTGCAAATTATTTGAATAATAAGATAATATCAACAATTTGTTTCTATCAAATTGAAGGTATTAAATATATAAATAATTAAAATAGTGAAATAAGAAATGATATTTTAAATAAAAACCAACATATTATTCTAATAAGTTATCATCACAAACAATGGAATAAGCAAATGTACCAAGCAAAAATATCAAATATTCAGTCAATAAACAAAACAAACTGCCAAAACATGCACAATATATCACCAAAAATAAGAGCAATTAAATATTCTTTGTCCATCTCGATTTTAATAGTTGCCAATGACCTTGCCTTTTTTGAATTGACAATAGAAAAAAAAAATCATCAAACATCGATCTATTAACACCACCAACAACGATCCTTGAATAACCGTCTTTGTCCGGAGAGTTGACTTCATAGTCATTTGATTCAACCTTTTTGACAAATGAGTAATTAAAATAACAAATTAAAATTGAGATTTTCAACTAAAAAATAAATAATAATTTAATTTTAATATAAAATTGATTGTCTTGAAACTTTAGCACTATCCACCATAGTCAATTTTGAAAGAAAGTGAGGTTCCTACATAAAATTAATAAAGTTAAATTATTAGTGACTATAATGAAAATAGCATATATTTATGAATATTATAAATAAATGTATTTTAAAATAACTTACTAAGTTAAAAGGTAATAAAATAATTCATTTGATTAGCATGCATATTTCCAAAATATTTTGAGATAATGCTATAAATAGAAATAATTTCAACAACACTAAAAGTGTCTCTAAAATTGTCAATACGTGCATATTTCACTTAATGGTATGTGTGAATTATGAAAAAATATTCCAAATTACTACAAATAAACAACTGTTGCAAATAAATATATGTTATAATAATAAAACTTGATGGGTCCCGATTTATATCCATTGTCCATAAATAATGGGACATTATATGTTAGGATAATAACATATACAATAATACACAAATTAAAATGTCATTTTCAAGGTTTGAATGTGATATATGAAATTATATACGTATTACACGCATATAATAAGAGAGAAAAAATCAAAATTTGAAGTAGGCATTTCTAAGGGTACATTTGCAAATTCTACATTTTTTTTTTAGTCTACATCAATTAACAACTGAATAATAATATAATTCAAATTAATTTATAAAAAATAGAACGAAAAAAAAAAAACAATACTAAAGCTTTTGATTAAAAACATTATTTGATTTGTTTTACGTTTCATATATTAGGTGGTGTTGAATACTATATTTGATGATTGATGAAAAAAAATACATTATGGTAACTAAGTTAAAGTTTATTTTGGATTTGCAAAGATTTGGTAGAATGCTAATTGGAATCAGTAATTTTCTAAAGCAAATTCAATTATCGATAACAATGATAGATAAATATGGTAAAATAATTGTGTAGTCAATTATTAATTATTTTCAACATATTTTTTATATATATTTTTTAATTTTAAAAATATTTTTGGATTTCTATTTTTGAATTAAAATTTCAAGTTTCATGATTTAGAGAAAAATTGTTGGTAACTATTTTTAGTGGAATTTTGTTATATATACATATATATATATGTATGTATATATATATTGATATGGTGATAATAAAATTTAAAAAAAATCACGATTATACAGACTACATTGTAATGAAACTATATTTAAATTCTCAATATTGTAATATATAAATCATTAAAGAAAATAGTTATATAGCTTTTAAAGGGAACTTCTTTACATTCAAACATCATAATAGATGTGACTTGAACACATTATAAGTTTAACAATAAGAATTTCTAAATATCTCATAAGAAATATAAAGACTTCGATGAAATAATGAATTTCCATTTTATAATATTAATTCAGTTCACAAATTAAATAACAACAAATATATGTACTAACATTACACTCACATTAGATAACAACACTATTACAACAGAACTTAAAAAATAAAAAAATCAAACCTTAATTATTGTTTCTCCAAAATATAGTACAGTAAAATTCTGTTGACCAAAAAATGTTAACAATAATATTACAAGAAGATTTTGTGTAAAAAGTAATTTTATATAATAATATATTTAATGTAGCAAACAAAATAATAAAAAAATGAAGATTAAATTTACCATGATATATGTTAAAACGTGAACAAAATCAATTTAAAAAACTTAAATAGATAATAAATTATGATTAAACATAATATAAAAATTAAACAAACATAAATCAATATTTTTTGTCTTCTTAAATAAGTTGAATGACAAAGTTGTGGACACAATAAAAAAATAAAATAAAAAAATCACATGAGATTATGAGTAAGAAGTATGAAAAAAATGACGAATGCAAAAATCTAACAAAATATTAGAGGAAACCTAACCAAACCTTTGTAGAAATGTGAAGATAGTGAAGTAGAAATGGGTAATTTATAGAATAAAGTTTACCTAAAAATACATTATTACTAAATTTACATTCTCAATGTTAATGGAATCAAAATACTCAAAAGCTAATTTGATGTGATCCGCAATGAATTGTGGTTGACAACATAATTATGGAAACAATCATTCTATAATCCTAATATTAGAATAAATGATTGTAAATGATATATATATATATATAATTATTGTATTAACTATATGCTATATTAAATTATAAAAATATCTTGAACACAAATCTTTCAAAAAAAAAAAAAAGACGGTAAGTTTAACTTTATTTATGTGTTAATGATGGTGAATAATTTAATCATTAATAACTGCCAAAAACTTTCCACAAAATAGGCCTCATTAAATTCCTCTAATTAATTATAATGGCCAATTATATGAAGCCATGTGTAATCTCAAAATTATTAAGAATTTTAGGTGAAAAACATGAGTTTCTAAAACTTTATGCTATTATAGACATATATATATATATATATATTTCAATGTTATTTAATTTTAGTGATTAAAATAATGTAATTGCAATTGATGTTGATATATGCAGTAATTTAAAATAACACACACCTTTTTATATAATATTACACAAATATTTAATCAAATAAAAAATATTATATGATTTTTAATAATTAATAAATTATATATGATATTACTAAGTCATTAAACAATGGTAAAAAAAATTGTTTCATAAGATAAGGTCATTATCATATACATTAATTTTCGTCTACAATTTACCATAAATATTAGGACAATCAATTAATTATATAATATCATAAAATTATCATAATGAATTTGACTTTCTAATTAAGAAAAAATCTTAAATAATTTAATGCAACCAAAATTATACATTCTGCAAGTTTGATTTTAATATGTAAAATTGAAAATTAAAAAAAATATTGCAATTAAGTGAATAATTCAATAAAAATATAATGGAATTTTCATAAAACATGACTCATTGAAATGGGTTAGTTAAGTATACTGACCAATTATATGATGTATGTATACGCCCAAATTTAGTAACTGTTTTAGATAAGAAAATGATAGGATTTCTAAAAATGTACTAATTATACTATTATATATATAGATTTGGAACAAAGTGGGTTGTTGGACGGCCCAAACCTTAACAATTTAGGGTCGACCTTTTCTATTAATTTGGGCTATGATATGTTACAAAAAATATTAACTCATTTGGGCTCTTCCATTAATATGTCTAACCCATTTTCCAGAATCACTAATGGCTAGTTTGGTATGGTATATAGAAACGGAGAGATAGACTATAGTTACTAAAACCATATATATTTTAGCCAATTCTTCAAATTTACAGATATCTTGAAGATTAACAACATATGTCGAAGTCACTTCAGATTTATTAGTCAAATGGTCAACAATGACAAGAGGTTTGAAATATTATATTACAAAATTGAACTATTGGATGAATTTTGAGATAACAATTCTCAAAGATCATAGACTTGGTGATATGCTAAAAAGTATTTTGACAAATATATTCCAAAGTTTATGAGGTTTTAGATATCAACAAGTTTTAAAAGATGTTACTATCTTCTTCAAGTAGTAGATAAAAATGTAATTTTATTATGTGACTGAAAATACTTTACTTATGAAATTCGACTAAATATGGACGTTAAAAGAAGATTGGTCCGTAGAGTTATGCACTTACTCTAAATAAAGACAAATATGATTAAAGCAAACCTACAAATTATTCATACTTTATCGAGAAATTAACATTAAACTATTCGTCCCTAATCTCTGATTGAATAAACTCTTCGAAAATTTTCATTGCATCAACAGGCAGTGTAAGTGTAATGACCAGGTCCTTGCTGTCCTTTCCATGAGAGAGAAAGACGACCAGGTTTTCCAATACTGCCCCTGGAGCAACCTGAGATGCTGCTCCCCATCCAAAGTCAATCTCATACATTGGAAGCCTACTCCACTTGGTGATCCACATTGTGTTGTCCAGCTCGAGGGGCTTTCGTGTCATTTCATGGAAGTCTATTGCCGATCTGACGTAATCCTCGGTTACTGCTTTGATGGCGTCATGCACAATCCCTACTGCGTGCGACAAGGGTTTGGTCGTAAGCTCCTGTGCTTTGGACTGGGCAGAAGCCCAGACAATGCCGTTCCCAAAGTACCCTTCGGGCATGGGTGGGGTTAACCGGTGGCGGCAGTTGACTGCGGTGACGATTTGGGTCGTCTCGTCCAGGCCAATTTTCTTGGCCCGGGTCCAACATATCCAAGCCAATGCGGATATCAGCTCGAATATGGTGGGAGCTCGTGAAACGGGCTTGTTGTTGTTGATCCGTGTAGCTAGGTTTTTTAGTTGGGAAAGCTTTGTCGGGGAGAAGCAAAACGTCTTGGTTGCTATTAAGTGGTCGGAAATAAGTAGAGGAGTGAGAGACCGCTCGATTTTAGAGAATTCAGGGTGTGGGAAATGGATTTTTGGAGGGTTCCTTGGAGATAATATGGTTCTATCCAAATATGGATGAACCGATAAAGGAATTCCTCTAGCAATTTCCGACCAAGATTTCATGAAATCTGCGAATCCTAGGCCGTCCATGATCATATGGTTGAATCTCGTTCCTATAATCATTCCTCCACACCTGAATCTAGTAACCTGGTTTCAAGACGCATATATTTTAAACAAAAATAAATATATATTACAAGAAAATAAAATAGAAGATCTTGTTCAATGTATGTTGAGACAAATAATGAATAGAATACCTGAATGGCCAATGGTGGTACATCAATAATGGTCTCATATGGTTTGTGATTGGAAAACACAAGTTTCCTTACAAGCTTCTGATCAATCATGGTAATGTCCCCGACCGCCACCGCCATCTTCTCGTCGCAAAAAACCTCAACAAATGGCACGCCGCCCTCTTCCCCGTTGCATTCCACCGCCATCTTCCCATCGGAGCCTACTTTCAGCCTACCCACTAAAGGATAATACTTCTCCAACACTTTCCTCAGCGAGTGCTTCAGAATCGCACCAACATCAACATAAAGATCAGAACCAGTTTTGTTGAATCCAATCATAACCTCAATGAGGTAGGGAACTATCTGGTCCAAATTCGATAGCATATACAATCCCTTTGAAGTAGGAAGAACTCCAACCATGTCGGATTTCTCCATCGAAAAAGAGGATTCCTTCACCAGCTCTCCATTTGAGTTTGTCATCTTTCTCTATTTGATTTCAACTTGAATCTTTGAATTTCCTGTGACCAACCAAAAATAAAGAGAATTATAATCCTCGATTACACACACACACACACACACACACACACTGCAACTTTTTCTTGACATAGAGAGGGCCTTATATTAACTTATTCATCTTATAAATTAATTTGGTCGAGAGGAATTATATAAAGATCGCTTATGTGGTGTGGAAGAGGTACTGGTAGACCAGAAGACTTTACTTGATCTAACATACATATTCTCATATGAGAGAATAAGAGAAGCTCCTTAGTGAAAGAGTTTAATAACTCGTAGGTCTTTTTTTTTTTTTTTTTTAAATGGGTTTATAATAATTTGGAAATAGACTTTTAATTTTTTAAGAGTATGTCATCACTTAAAGTTATAATTAAATTTCTTGTATATGTTGAAATAGAGCACTACTTTGTAATTAATAATTTTGCAAAAGAAAAATTGCTAGAATTTAATTTTATATAATAAAATACATTTGTACTAATAAATATAAATAAACTCTAATTATAAGTAATATTTTGAACATTAACCATTTATTATGTGTTTATTTTGATTTGATGCAAATTGTAAAAATTGTTGGAAAAATTCAAAGAATTCTTTTATATTTAATTTGTTTGTCTTAATAGACTAAATTTTTCGTGTAATTCATTTAATGATTTTATGAAATTATTCACGTGATAAAAAACATTATTAAATTAAGAAATTTAAAAATTATAGAATTAAAATGTAACATATGTACAATTTACCCAAATAACATAAGTGCACATAATTTTACATATCATATACTAAAAATGAATAATCTGTAGTCATGTAACAGGTAAATCAATATAAAAAATTTCACTAAATGTTGAAAATTTAATGATGAAAATTTATTAGGTTATGAATACCACAGAAGAACTAAGTAATTTCTTTTATTTAAAATATAAAAGCAGGCATATATACTTGAAACTGTTGTAGAGAATGTATCCTCCAAGCTTCTATTGCTTTTTCTGTGCATGATAACTCGAAGCATATGTATACAAGTAATTTTAGTGTGTGTGTGATACGAACACTCTATGATAAAGCAGAGAGAGTTGGTTGAAATTAATTGTGGATGTGAAATTGCAATAAATCATGTACCTTTTTTGTATAGAAAATGTTAATTATGTACATATTTGATAAAAACTATTGTGGCCAAAACTTTGATGTCACATCAAATTTCATTAACTTGGTTGTCTCTATTTTTTATTTTTATTTTTATTTTGCGGTGGATGTTTGTTTGTAAATCTTAGATTGTTTGTTTGTGAATCAGTTCGTATAGATAGATAATTGATTGATCAGGCTTAGTTGTATGAAAATTTGATTTTATTATTTTAAATTAGATGGGCCCATTTCTCGATTTAAAGAAGTCAACATCTATTGTGTTATATCGTTCTTTTGTATCTCTTCCTCTCACTTAATTTCTTACCATTTTTAATTACTATCTTAATAATTATCCAATTATTTAATTATTTTAATAATTTATTCATAATTTTTTGCTGTAATAATAACGAATTTTATAAATCCTACAATATTCAATTTTAAAACAAACAAAAAATTACGGTATTCATTTTACTCACGAGCTCAAATTTGTGACACCCTACTCCAATGGCGAGCTTAATTCCTCCATGGACTTTGGCATGGTGAGCTCAATATTAATGTAACCTATGGTCATTACACCCACTACCTTCATCTACCTTTTCATTTCCTAAAAAGTCAAAGTCTCTCTACTTTTTTACTTCTCAATAAAACTAATATTTCTTTCGTACGTTGTACGAGTTATAATATAATAATATAATAAAATATTTTAAAAATAATAATATATTTTTTAAAAATAAAATACATAATTATATAAAATATATTTTTAATAAAAATTATTTAAAATAAGAATATCTCACATATAAAAATATATTAAATATTGAAATATACCAAAACTAATGCATGCAAAAATATTTTATATTTAAAAATTAATATTTCATTTTTATATATACAATATGGATATTAAATGATTAATTTAATATATTTCTCATAAAAAACAAAATTGAGTTGAAAAAATTATAAAAAATTCAAAATTAGAATAAAAAAACAAAAAAATTAATTGAATATTATACTATCTAAAAATAAAAAGATATTTTTACAGAAAAAATTATATTTGTATAATTTATTTTAACTATCTTATTTTTATATACTTGTAGATCATACCCTACAAAATTCTAAAATAAATATATACTTACTTTATTTCAAAAAAATATATATAAATTCGAATCTCAAAATTTCAAAATTCAAATTTCCAACATCAATCATTTTCTTTGGCTCAAAATTTTGATGTGATATTATATACAATGTAACTACACGTTGATTGCATGTAATAAAATATGTGTCCATTGTATGTTTTAATAAATGTTTATAATTTTCGACCACATGTCAACATGCATGCGAAATGTAATAATCATTTTAAACATGTGAAAAGATAAAAGTATATAATTGTATTATATCTACAGTCTCATGCCTGACTGATGTGTGAAAAGACAAAGGTATATAATTTTATTATATCTAAAGTCACATGCTGACTGATGTGGACTTTTTAGTACGCGTAATTTAAGTGAACCCCGAGTAAAACTTATTTGTCATTTTTCTCCTTTTTTTTAAAAACAAAAAAAAAAATTGTAAGGATCTTATTTGTGATTCTGACATGATAATTGATATTGTCATAAAATTGGACCATAAAAATTAAATTCTTTATTTGGACAAAACATTTTCTACAAAATTGGACCACAATCTCTCGATGGATGTAATATTCGATCATTTTCAATTTACAACTCTTAATATCTTTTAAATATAATTAACAACTTACGCAAAAATTTATTTTGCATTGACGTGTTCGGTATAATTCGATCTAACAACATTACATATTTAACTAAAAATTATTAGTTGTTTGTTTGAAAAATATTATTATTAAAACACATTATTTGTTACCTTCAAAATGTATTACATGTTACTCTGAAAAGTATTGCCATTAATTTGTTAGCAGTATTGCTTGTTCAACTATAATGTATTATTAATTTACCTAGAAATTATTACTCGTTGAGTTGCAAGGTGTGCACACAACATACGGAAGGCTCACTTTGTTTAAAAATATGTGCATTTTAGTACGGTAGTTTTAGCAAGCACAATTTTTCTTGTAGAATAGATAATTATTATATTTAAATAAAATTCAAAAATAATACAATTTAAATAAAATTCAAAAATAATACAAGCACAATAAAATATTGTATAAATATAAAAATATTTCTTACCATTAATTGATTGTATTAAAAGGTAAATTAAATATTTAATTAAAACTAGGGATTCATATAGAACTCCAAAAATTAAATAAAAGTAGCTCATAACTCATAAGCCTTGAATATATATTTCATAGATAGAAATAAAAAAATTATCAATTATAAAACTATTTATTATAGTCAGATGGTTGTTTGTATATTTTGTAATTACAAATTAAGTTTGTGAGTTTAGTTTAAATGTATATAAAATCCTCAAAAAGAAAAAAATATTATATTGTATTATTTTTTAAGGATGATAAAAAAAGGCAGAAACATAATACGTGAGAAAATAATAATATTTTTATTTTTTTATTCAAAAAGAAATTTATAACTAACCACAAAACTATTGTCTCGAGATCAATTTAGCTTCTCCGTTTATTTTTGGACTAATGATCATTGAACTTTTAATATCAATTAAATAAATTCTTGAACTTGAAAAACGATAAATAGACTCTTCTTAAGTATCAAAATAGTTAAATAAACTTGAAAAATACTAAATTAACAAAGCAAATTAGAAATATATTTAAATAATTATAAAATTAAAATATAGAAATTATTTATGTATTCATAAAAAGAAAATGTGGTAACATTTAAATAGGATGTTTATGTTATGTTCGAAAGTGGCGGGACAAGTGATGTGACTTTAATTTAATGAATGTGTTGGGGCCCACAGCAAATGATGTTCTGGCACGTAGCATAGTTGTCCTGTCCAGCGTACAATTGGACCACAGAGTTGATACAAATTGATTTACAATATATAAATGGAAATCAAAATATTAAAAAATATCTTAATTTAGTTTAATTGTGAACAAGATTTTTATTTCTATACAACCTGATTTGATTTGATAGGTTTTAAATATTAAAATTTAATAAATATTTTTGTATGATGATGTAGCTATGTCTATTATGAAATGTTTAAATTATCAGTATCATTATTATACATATAATAAAAATTATTACATATAAAACGGTTTCTAAAAATTTTACGCTTATATTTATCTTTTTATAATTTTCATTAACATAAAATAATTTAATTTATGTGTAATACATATCATATATATTTATTATATACACTAGTACATGATCCGTGGGATGCACGGAAGATATTATGTATAATCTTTTATATATTTAATATTTTATTTAGTTTAGTGTTATATGTTTATTTTGTTATATTATATTATTTTGGATAATCTGAATATATGAATTAGTATAACATTTTTATTAAGAATAATTTATATAAATGAGATAAATTTATATATTTTTTAATATTCCGTGAAGCTTAGTATAAAATACACATAAAATCTTATAAACCATATGAAGAACTATTATTATAATTGAAAAAAAAAATATAAACATATATAACAACAAAGCAATCAACATGAAATAAATTTAAAATATTATAAAATGAGAAATGTAAAACAAAAAAAATTGTGTTACCGAAGAATCAAAGCCTTTTAGCCAGCATTACTTTTTGAAATAATCTTCGCTTCAACAATATGTTCACAAAGCTTGGTAATTACCATTCGAGTTTCATTGCATAAATCAAGAGAATAATCTAGATTTTGCAATACTATAACTGGTGTACCAATTTTCAAAATAAACTCATGATTCGGTACACCAAAATATTTAATTGCATTTAAAAATTTTGGAGTCTGCAGGTCACTCAACAAATCAACATTTGAATCTGATTACAAAGAGTATCAGAGTTCAAATATGTTCTACCAACACCTACATTCTCTTTAAAATGTAACATATGTACAATTTACCCAAATAACATAAGTGCATATAATTTTAGATATCATATGAATAATCTGTAGTCATGTAACAGGTAAATAAATATAAAAAAATTCACTAAATGTTGAGAATTTAATGATGAAAATTTATTAGGTTATGAATACCGCTGACGAACTACGTAATTTCTTTTATTTAAAATATAAAAGCATGCATATATACCTGAAACTGTTGTAGAGAATGTATCCTCCAAGCTTGTATTGCTTTTTCTGTGCATGATAACTCCAAGCATATTTAGTGTGGTGTGTGTGTGTGTGTGTGATATGAACACTATATGATAAAGCAGAGAGAGTTTGTTGAAATTAATTGTGGATGTGAAATTGCAATAAATCATGTACCTTTTTGTATAGAAAATGTTAATTATGTACATATTTGTTAAAAACTATTGTGGCCAAAACTTTGATGTCACATCAAATTTCATTAAGTTGGTTGTCTCTATTTCCTTCCTTTTTTTTTTAGCGATGGATGTTTTATTTGTAAATTTTAGACTCTGTTTGTTTATGAATCAGTTTGTATAGATAGATAATAGATTGATCAGGCTTAGTTGTACGAAAATTTGATTTTATTATTTTAAATTAGATGGGCCCATTTCTCAATTTAAAGAAGTCGACATCTATTGTGTTATATCGTTCTTTCTTTCTTTATCTCTTCCTCTCACTTAATTTCTTACTATTTTTAATTACCATCTTAATAATTATCCAATTATTTAATTATTTTAATACTTTATTCATAATTTTTTTGCTATAATAATAACAAATTTTATAAATCCTACAATATTCAATTTTAAAACAAACAAAGATTTACGATATTCATTTTACTCACGAGTTCAAATTTGTGACACCCTACTTCAATGGCGAGCTTAATTCCTGCATGGACTTTGGCATGGTGAGCACAATATTAATGTAACCTAAGGTCATTACACCCACTATCTTCATCTAACTTTTCATTTCCTAACAAGTCAAAGTCTCTCTACTTTTTTTACTCTTCAATAAAACTAATATTTCTATAGTACGTTGCACGATTTATAATATGATAATATAATAAATTATTTTAAAAATAATAATATATTTTTTAAAAATAAAATACATAATTATATAAAATATATTTTTAATAAAAATTATTTTAAATAAAAATATCTCACAATATAAAAATATATTAAATATTAAAATATACCAAAACTAATGTATGCAAAAATATTTTATATTTAAAAATTAATATTTTATTTTTATATATGCAATATAGATATTAAATAATTAATTTAATATATTTTTTATAAAAAAACAAAGTTGAGTTGAAAAAATTATAAGTTTTTCAAAATTAAAATAAAAAAAACAAAAAAAAACCCTTAATTGAATATTATACTATCTAAAAATAAAAAATATTTTTAAAGAAAAAATTATATTTGTATAATTTATTTTAACTATCTTATTTTTATATACATGTAGATCATACCCTACAAAATTCTGAAATCAATATATACTTACTTTATTTCAAAAAATATATATATAAATTCAAATCTCAAAATTTCAAAATTCAAATTTCCAACATCCACCATTTTCTTTGGCTCAAATATTTTGATGTGATATTATATATAATGTAACTACACGTTGATTGCATGTAATAAAATATGTGTCCATTGTATGTTTTAATAAATGTTTATAATTGTATACCACATGTCAACATGCATGCGAAATGTAGTAATCATTTTAAACATGTGAAAAGACAAAGGTATATAATTTTATTATATCTACAGTCACATGCTGACTGATGTGGTCTTTACTACGCGTAATTTAAGTGAACCCCGTGTAAAATTTATTTGTGATTTTTCTCATTTAAAAAAAAAAAATATATATATATATATATATATATATATATTTGTAAGGATCTTATTTGTGATTCTGACATGATAATTGATATTGTCATAAAATTGGACCATAAAAATTAAATTCTTTATTTGGACAAAACACTTTCTACAAAATTGGACCACAATCTCTCGATGGATGTAATATTCGATCATTTTCAATTTACAACTATTAATATCTTCTAAATATAATTAACAACTTACGCAAATAATTAGTTTGCATTGAAGTGTTCGGTATAATTCGATCTAACAGTATTACATATTTAACTAAAAAATTATTAGATGTTTGTTTGAAAAATATTATTATTAAAACACATTATTTGTTATCTTCAAAATGTATTACATGTTACTCTGAAAAGTATTGCCATTAATTTGTTAGCAGTATTGCTTGTTCAACTATAATGTATTATTGATTTACCTAGAAATTATTACTCATTGAGTTGCAAGGTGTGCACACAACATACGAAAGGCTCACTCTATTGAAAAGTATTGTTATTAAAACACATTATTTATTATCTTCAAAATATATTACATGTTACTCTGAAAAGTATTGCCAATAATTTGTTAACAGTATTGCTTGTTTAACTATAATGTATTATTAATTTACCTAGAAATTATTACTCGTTGAGTTGCAAGGTGTGCACACAACATAAGGAAGGCTCACTCTGTTTAAAAATATGTGCATTTTAGTACGGTAGTTTTAGCACACACAATTTTTCTTGTAGAATAGATAATTATTATATTTAAATAAAATTCAAAAATAATACAAGCACAATAAAATATTGTATAAATATAAAAATATTTCTTACCATTAATTGATTGTATTAAAAAGTAAATTAAATATTTAATTAAAACTAGGGATTCATATAGAACTCCCAAAATTAAATAAAAGTTCATAAGTCTTGAATATATATTTCATAGATAGAAATAAAAAGTTATCATTTATAAAACTATTTATTATAATCAGATGGTTGTTTGTATATTTTGTAATTACAAATTAAGTTTGTGAGTTTAGTTTAAATGTATATAAAATCCTCAAAAAGAAAAAAATTATATTGTATTATATGTTAAGGATGATAAAAAAAGGCAGAAACATAATACGTGATAAAATAATAATATTTTTAATTTTTTAGTGCAAAAGCCAATTTATAACTAACCACAAAACTATTATCTCGAGATCAATTTAGCTTCTACGTTTATTTTTGGGCTAATGATCATTGAACTTTTAATATCAATTAAATAAATTCTTGAACTTCAAAAAACGTTAAATAGACTCTTCCTAAGTATCAAAATAGTTAAATAAACTTGAAAAATACTAAATTAACAAATCAAATTAGAAATATATTTAAATAATTATAAAATTAAAATATAGAAATTATTTATGTATTCATAAAAAGAAAATGTGGTAACATTTAAATAGGATGTTCATGCTATGTTCGAAAGTCGCGGGACAAGTGATGTGACTTTAATTTAATGAATGTGTTGGGGCCCACAGCAAATGATGTTCTGGCACGTAGCATAGTTGTCCTGTCCAGCGTACAATTGGACCACAGAGTTGATACAAATTGATTTACAATATATAAATGGAAATCAAAATATTAGAAAATATCTTAATTAATTTAATTGTGAACAAGATTTTTATTTCTATACAACCTGATTAGATTTGATAGGTTTTAAATATTAAAATTTAATAATCAATAAAATGTAAATATTTTTGTATGCTGATGTAGCAATGTCTATTATGAAATGTTTAAAGGCATATTCTATACACACCACCAAAATTTCTAAACACACCACATTTACTAAACACACCACATAAAATTATATTTAAAAATTCAAAATTACTAAACACACCACAAAAATACCTATTATACCCTTAAACCCTTAAAAAAAAAAAAAAAAAAAGAACTACCCAAACCCAAACCCTACCTCCCGAACCCACCGCAAGGCCGAACAGCTTCCCCCCCAACCCACCGCAAGAGCCGAACACATCCCCATCCCCAAACCCACCGCGCCGAACTACTCTCTCCCCCTCCACCGTCGAACCCTTCGAAGGACATGGACGCCGAACGCGAAAGTAACGTGACTCCAGGTAATTTCTGTCGCCCTCTTTTTCCATAAAATCGCAATGCGTTCGGCGCTGGTTCACCGAACAGCCTGCAGGGCGTTCGGTGAGAACAGGCCGAACGTAGCAAACAAAGTTCGGTCTGCATTGGCCGAACAGCCTGCTAGGCGTTCGGCCAGCACTGGCCGAACATCCTGATAGGCGTTCGGCCTGCACTGGCCGAACAGACTGCGAGGTGTTCGGCCTGCACTGGCCGAACAGCCTGACAGTGTGCCTGTATTATTTTATTTTTAAAGTTTGTATGTTAACATTTTAATTATCTTATGTTATAGTTTACGAAAGAAGGAGAAGACGGCCTACCGCTTCAAATAGACGATTACGGGCTGCCCAGCAAGAGGCGGGTCCTTCTCACGTGCCGGAAGAACAGGAGGAGTAATATGCCGAAATGCCTCAAGAACAAGTGAGGCAAGCCGAGCAGAACATGGTTCGCATGTGGACAGCCCAGGATCCGCAGCTATCGATGGATTACGTGATGCCTAGAGCCGAGGAGGCTACAAGAATACTCGAGGGTCTCACGGTGGATGAGGGGGGTGACTCCGATGAGTAGAGTAGTGATTTTGTAAACATATATGTATGACATTAAAATTTTCTACATTTGAATGTTAAATTATTATTTTATTCGGTGTCCATAATATTTTTAAATTATAATTTTAATGTTTGCTCGATACTCTGTTTGCCTACACTAAGCTTGATTTTTGCATTCGTTGAAAAAAAAACTTAACGTACAAAATACATAACCCGAAAAAAATAGAAACCCGAAAAAACAGAATGTATAACACGAAGTTTCAGGGCGTTCGGCCAACACTGGCCGAACGGATCACAATACGTTCGGCCAGTGCTGGCCGAACATGGTATAGTGCGTTCGGCCAGCACTGGCCGAACATGGTATAGTGTGTTCGGCCAGCACTGGCCGAACGTATTGTGATCTGTTCGGCCAGTGTTGGCCGAACGCCCTGAGGGTTATTTTGGTAATTTTGTTAATGTCCTTTTTTATCATTTTTGGTGGTGTGGTGTGTTTAGCATTTTTGGTGGTGTGTATAGCAGCTCCCATGTTTAAATTATCAGTATCATTATTATATATTTAATTATACATATAATAAAAATTATTACATATAAAACGGTTTCTAAAAATTTTACGCTTATATTTATCTTTTTATAATTTTCATTAATATAAAATAATTTAATTTATGTGTAATACAGATCATATATATTTATTATATACACTAGTACATGACCCTTGGGATGCACGGAAGATATTATGTATAATCTTTGATATATTTAGTATTTTGTTTAGTTTAGTGTTATATGTTTATTTTGTTATATTATATTATTTTGGATAATCTGAATATATGAATTAGTATAACATTTTTATTAAGAATAATTTATATAAGTGAGATAAATTTCTATATTTCTTAATATTTCGTGAAGCTTAGTATAAAATACAAATAAAATTTTATAAACCATATGAAGAACTATTATTATAATTGAAAAAATATGAACTTATATAACAACAAAGCAATCAACATGAAATAAATTTAAAATATTACAAAGTGAGAAATGTAAAACAAAACAAAAAAATTGTTACCGAAGAATCAAAGCCTTTTAACCAGCATTACTTCCTGAAATAATCTTTGCTTCAACAAAATGTTCACAAAACTTGGTAATTACCATCCGAGTTCCATTGCATAAACCAAGAGAATAATCTAGATTTCGCAATAGCATAACTGGTGTACCAATTTTCAACATAAACTCATGATTCGGTACACCAAAATATTTAATTGCATTTAAAAATTTTGGAGTGTGCAGGTCACTCAACAAATCAACATTTGAATATGATTAGCAAGGAGTATCAGAGCTCAAATATGTTCTACCAACACCTACATTCTCTTTAATTATATACTCATTTATGGACTCTACAACATCAAGAGTTTGTATCAATATAGCTCTACCATATATATATGAATCATCGTCACCAATTGTTCCAAAATTATTATATGTACTTCGAACTATAGTTGCAATAGCATCGCCATTACTTTGCAACAATATGTTATCTGGAATTTCAATATCCACTTCTCGGGTTAATTACCTAAATAATGTAAAAATAAAAAATAAAGATGAAATGGTGTGATTTTAAAAAGTGTTCCCGAAATAGGATAAAACGTCGACAGGCCTGACGTTGTTTGAAAAAAACATCATCGGACGTGACGTTTGAATCTGGAAATTATAAACGTCAGGCCCACTGACATTTTTATTTCCAAATTATATATATAGATATGTATATATATATACACGTTACATGTAATCTTAATGATGCATGCATGTGTTATATATGTATATATATATACACGTTACATGTAATCTTAATGATGCATGCATGTGTTATATACATATATGCATATGATGGATGCATGTGTTATATATATATTATATATATGCATACATGTATATATATGCCGTATATATATGCACTTATATATATATAACTATACTTACTCACTTATATATATATATAACTGTACTTACTTTCATAATATATATATATATATACATATTTATATTTTTTTTACTTATTATTTATTGTTATTATTCAATTAATTTTAGGTATATTAATAAAAATCAATAAAAATAATTTTTTTATTTAAATTAATTAAAATATAATATAAAATATATTTTAATATTTTTTCTTACATAAATATATATTTATTTCTATTATATATATTCAACCTAATTTAATTATATTATAAATAAATTTCAAAAAAATTAATTAATATTTATAATAATTATAAATTTTATATTATGTATTATTTGAATAATTTATATATATATAAATATATAAATTATATTTAAAAAAAATAAAATAGAAATAATGTCAGGCCCACTAACGTTTAAATTATATTTATATATATTTTTATTTATATATTTTCATATATATATATATATTAAAATATATGTAATATTTTAATTTGAAGATGCATTTATCTTTTTATTTATTTCATATGTTTAAAAATTATATTTTTACATATATTTTTATATTATTTATTATAAAAATATATAATTAGAAATATATATTTTTTCTTATATAAATTTTGGTTATATAATTGTAAAACAGTTAAAATCATATAATTTTGTGTAAATTAATTAAATAATATTATAAATAAATTTCCCAAAATTAATTAATATTTATTAATAATAATATATTTTATTATACGTATTATTTTAATAATTTAAATATATATATATATATATATGTATGTATACAGAAATTATATTAAAATAAAAAGAAAAAATGAAATAACTTGAGGCCCACTGACGTTTTAAAAGAAATATCAGCGGGC
This sequence comes from Caryopteris x clandonensis, assembly GCA_028749325.2. NCBI lineage: Eukaryota > Viridiplantae > Streptophyta > Magnoliopsida > Lamiales > Lamiaceae > Caryopteris > Caryopteris x clandonensis. Next base: position 824,167 of record JAPYKT020000012.1, read on the forward strand.
CTGACGTTTCTTTATATATTTTGTTTTATTTTATACTAGTGTGAGACCTGTGCGATGCACAAAGTATATTTTTGTTCTTATATTTTGTAATATAATCATATATTCAAGTTATATAGTATATTATAGAAGGTGTATATTTGTAATTCAGTAATTATTTTATTGTATAATGAGTAGAAATTTGTTGTAATTTTATGTCTCGTCTTTTCTTCTATTAGAATTAGCCTCATTTACAAATTGATAAGCATGATATCCACGATTTATAGAAGGTTGAATCAAATTAAATAAAATAAAATAGACATATAAGCAGATTAAAGAAAATAAAGATTTGTATAGATCTCATAAAATTTGCCAATTACATAGTCAAATTAAGGACAAAAATATTTTGCAAATTGCTAATTAAATGTAATAATATTACAAAATTTGAAATTTGATAGAAACAAATACTTTGAAAGCCAATGAAAAATTGCACAGTGCTTATACGTCGAAATAATTAGCAGATCTCAACAGAAAATCACAAGAATAATCAAACGAAACATGAAAGAGCTGGACGAACTTTTTGTTTAAAAATAAGAAATAAAAATAGTTAAGAAAATTAAATATGTTTATGATAAATTGAAAGCTACAGGTGAACAATTTTTTTTAAAAATAAAATAAACCTAAAAATAATATTTTGAAGAGTGTAGACTTTTGTGACAATTGAAATATGACACATATTATCATATACATCTTACCATTTATTTTCTCAAAACAGAAAACGCAAACCACTTCAAGAGGAGAACAAAAAAGAGAGACCTTAAAATATTTAGTACTAATCTTGATAAAATATATAGAAAGAAGAGAGAAATGAGAAATAATTTTGAATTATGGTAAGATTGTTGAAAATTTAATTTTATATTTGATAAAATCAGATTTTATCCACGTGATTGGGTATTTTAAATAATTGATAGTTTAAATTATAGGAAACTTGTTAATGATTTTCCATAATATAATGAAACTACAATGATTTCACGTTCCTAACAAATTTATTTCTTATTTTGAATATATTATGAGTTAACAAAAATTCTTTAAAATTCGAATTTATTTATGTTGAACAACAGAAACTAAGCAAATCCCGAAAATTGTTGATATTAATCTCTTCAATTAAATTGTAATAATGTATCTTAAAAGTGTTGCATAATTGTAATATATATATATATGGCTGAAATGTAGGCCGAAAAAAAAATTTTAAAAAGTAATTTTACTTATATATATATATATAGATTTTTTTTTGATAAAATAAATCGAGAAAATTGAGTCATATATTTGTTAGATTTCATATATATTTTTTTTAATTTCATAATTTAGTGATTTGATTAATATTCGATAAAATATATAGATTTTGAATCATGTATTAAATATTACAGTATATTCATCTTGATATCATCTAATTTTGAAACACCTAAATTTGTGGAATAATTTAAAATTTGAAATCGAATCAAAATTTCTAGAATAAAAATGTCTAATTTTAATTTAATAATAATATAATTATTCTAAATAAGTAATGAAGTTTAGGCGGGAAAACGGAATTGAAAAAAGTCATTTTGTTTTAATATATATAGATTTATTCTTTATATTTATATATACATATATATATATTAAAATAAATGTATGATTTTAATTTGAACCATTAAAAATTAAAATAAAATATATATTTATATATATATATTCTTATATAATTTTATATTATATAATTATGAACCATTAAAAATTATATAATTTTGTTTAAATTAATTAAATCATATTATAAATAAATTCTAAAGATTAATGAATATTTATTAGTAATTATATATTTTATTATATGTATTATTATAATAATTTAAATAAATATATGTATATATATACATAAATTACATTTAAAAACAAGAAAAAAATTAAATAACGTCAGTGGGCCTGACGTTTCTTTATTATATTTTTTACTTTATTTATGTATGTATATATGTATGTGTGTGTGAGTATGTATATCATATATGTATATCATATATAATTTTATGTATAAATAATAACATATATAGCTAATTTAAATATATATCATAAATATTGCATAAACAAAAAATACAACAAAGAATTTTTTTTAAAAATTAAAAAATAATCAATATATCTTAATTTTAAACTCTTTAAATATCTATATATATATTATACATTTTTATATATAATTAATATTTGTACATATGAATCATTTTTATTTTTTAAATTTTAAATAAATAAAAATATTAAAAATACAACAAGAATTTTTTGGATATAATATATATCAACTTGGAGGTTAATCAAGAGCCTAACCACCAACGTGGATTCTAGTATTTGATCTTTTTATATTAAAATTGTATTCATATCAAACATAATTTCAAAATATTAAAAAATACATGTATACCATTTTTTATTTTTAAATTATATTATGCATTAATTCATTTATAATTTTTTACAAATAATTTATATTAAATTGCATTTAATAAATATGTATATTTTGTAAGTAATAAACAAAGCGAAAAAATTTAAAAAATGTTATATATTTCAAATAATACATATAATAAAAAATATAATTATTAATAAATATTCTTTAATTTTTTAAATTTATTTATAATATGATTTAATTAATTTAAATAAAAATATATAATTTTTATTGATTATAATTATATACTATATATTTATATAAGAAAAAAATAAATATTTACATAAATATATATTTTTTTAAACATATAAAATAAAAAAAGTTAAATGAATCTTAAAATTAAAACATTACATAAAATTTTAATATATATATATATATATAAATAATAAATATAAAATAAAACAAAATATATGAAAAACATCAGGCCCACTGATGTTTCTTTAAAACTTCAGTAGGCCTGACGTTATTTCATTTTTTCTTTTTATTTTTATATAATTTATGTGTGTATATATATATATTTAAATTATTAAAATAATACGTCTAATAAAATATATTATTAGTATTATATATTCATTAATTTTTGAAATTTTATTTCTAATATTATTCAATTAATTTAAACAAAATTATATAATTTTAAATGGTTTATAATTATATAGCATAAATTTATATAAGAAAATATATATATATATTTCTAATTATATATTTCTATAAGAAATAATATAAATATATATGTAAAAATATATTTTTAAACAGATGAAATAAATAAAAAGATAAATGCATCTTCAAATTAAAATATTACATATATTTATCTATGTATGTGAAAATATATAAATAAAAAATATATATAAATAATAAAGAAACGTCAGTGGGCCCGACGTTATTTTATTTTGCTTTTTTTAAATATAATTTATATATTTATATATATTTATTTAAATTATTCAAATAATACGTAATCCAAAATTTATAATTATTAATAAATATTAATTAACTTTTTTGAAAGTTATTTATAATATAAATAAAGTAGGCTGAATATATATAATAGAAATAAATATATATGTATGTAAGAAAAAATATAAAAATATATTTTATATTATATTTTAATTAATTTAAATAAAAAAATATTTTTATTGATTTTTATTAATATAAATAATATTAATTGAATAATAAAAATAAATAATAAGTAAAAAATATAAATATAAATATATATATATATATATTATGAAGGTAAGTACACTTATATATATATATATATAAGTGAGTAAATACATTCATATATATAAGTGCATATATATATGGCATAAATATACATGCATGCATATAGATATATATATATATATATATATATATATATATAATTTGGAAATTAAAACGTCAGTGGACCTGACGTTTTTAATTTTTAGATTAAAATGTCACGCCTTGTGACGTTTTTTTCAAACAACATCAAAGGACCTGACGTTTTAATGCAGAAATAAAGAACATGAGGCCCACTGATGTTATATTTCCACATTATATATACATATATATATATGTGGCATGTTGGGTTACTTACTGGTATGAACATGCATATATATATATATATATGCCCATATATATATATATATCAGTTACTGTTATATATTTATTTATATATGAAAGATATATAATTATTTATATCTTTTGTAATTACTTTTATAGCATATATATTTATATAGTTTTACTTATTCTTTTTTTATTCAATAAATTATAATTATATCAATAAAAATCAATGAAATTATTTTATTCTTATGTAAATTAATTAAAATATAATATAAAATATATTTTTTTATTTGATTCTTATATAAATATATTTAGAAATATATATTTTTCCTTATATAAATTAAAATTATATCATTATGAACCATTAAAATTATGTAATTTTGTTTAAATTAATTAAATTATATTATATTAAATTTTCTGAAACTTAATTAATATTTATTAATAATTAAAAAGTTGATTGTAAGTATTATTTTAATTATTTAAATAAATATATAATTATATATATAAATATAGAAATTACATTAAAAAAATGAAATAATGTCAGGCCCAATGACGTTTTAAAGAAACGTCATTGGGCTTTACGTTTCTTTGTCTTTTTGGTTTTTAATTTATATATATATATATATTCTTTAGTTTATATATATTTATATATATTAAATAATATTTAATATTTTAATTCTAAGATTTAAATTTTATTTGTATTTAATCTGTTTAATAAAATATATATTTATGTATATTTTTATATAAAGCAATATATATTATTTTTTAACTTATTCAAATTATATTATAAATAAATTTTAAAAAATTAATGAATATTTATTAATAATTATCTAGGTTAAATTTAAGTATTATTTGAATTTGAAAATTAAATATATATGTGTATATATAAATTCAGAAATAACATTTAAGAAAAATAAAAAAACAAAATAACATCATGCCCATTGACGTATTAAAGAAATGTCAGTGGGTCTGACGTTTCATTTTTTTAATTTATATATATATATATATATATATTCTTTAGTTATATATATATATTTATATATTAAATAATATTTAATATTTTAATTCTAAGATTTAAATTTTATTTGTATTTAATCTGTTTAATAAAATATATATTTACGTATATATTTATAATTTATCTTATATAAATATATATTATTTAATTAAAAAGCAATATATATTATATATATTTTTAACTTGTTCAAATTATATTATAAATAAATTTTTAAAAGTTAAAGAATATTTATTAATAATTATCTAATTTAAATTTAAATATTATTTGAATTTGAAAATTAAATATATATATATATATATATATGTGTGTGTGTGTGTATATAAATTCAGAAATAATATTTAAAAAAATTAAAAAAAATCAAATAACGTCATGCCCATATATTCTTTAGTTTTTTTTATATATATTTATATACATTAAATAATATTTAATATTTTAATTAACTTATTGAAATCATAATATTTTTATTAATATATAATCTTTAGTATATATATAAATATATTAAATATATGTAATATTTTAATTTAAAGATTCAATTATTTTTAAATTTAATATGTTTACTAATATATATATTTACGTTTCCATTTATATTTTTCTTATATAAATGATATATAATTATAAACTAATATAAATCATAGATATTTATTTAACTAATGAATTTGAGTTTAGAAACAATTTTTAAAACGGCTTGAAATATTAATTTATATTAAATTTTTACAATTTCTTATGTGTCTTTATTGCACATATAAGTCTTAATTTAATGATTAATTATATCTTGATAGAAATATTCATCTAATGTAAAATAAGAAGAAGAAAAAAAATTGGACCACATACTTGTTCTAGAGCAATAAAGATAGAATACAATCATGATCGACAATATTTGTATAAGATACATTATACTTAAAATGACCTCCTGTACCACAACCTCTATTCCTTCTCGTTCGACGACCTCTTCCTTGATCTTGCACTTCATTTTCAGGGGGTTGTTGTTGTCTTCTTCTACCTCCACCCCGTCTAACTCTTCTTTCAATCGCATTTATTTGTGGCTGCACATTTTCTTGTACTTCATCTTCCTCTAAATCATTCATCGAAGGAATGTTCAATCTGCTAGAGGATGATGTTGACTGGTCGGGTATATCTCAGAAATGAGCCATATTAGAGTACTGGAACGGAATAGGAGTGGGACGGAAGTGCTCGTAGTCTGTCACATTTGTAGATGGTCCAACTCCAAAATCAAAGTTCATATGGTCAAATTGTGAGGGATTGGACAAAGATGGATAGTATGGTGTCGGAGTATATGTAAGTGTACTCATTGAAGGCCTATATATAGACATTAGCACGGTTTCGGTTTGGAATCGGAACTGCCGGTAAACGGTTCGGTTCAATCATTGATCCAGTTCCGGATCCAAACCAGAACCAAAACCGTCGGAGTAACAGTTCGGTTTCGGTTCTCAGTTTTTCGAAACTGGAACCGTCGGCTCTGATTCCGGTTCCGGTTTGGTTCCAGATTGAATTTAAAAATTATAGCCGTTGAAGATCAACGGCTAAGATTAAATAGCCGTTGATCTTTAACGGCCGAAATGGAATAACCGTTGGGAACCGCTGGTTTCGAACCGGAATCGGGAACAAGCGGTTCCCAACGACTCTTTTGATTTTTTTCCTATAAATACCCCTTCCTACTCATTTTATTTCAAAATATCTAATCTCTCTCAATCTCTCTCAATCTCCCTCAATCTCTCTCAATTATCTTGTGATCTCTCTCAATCTCTCTAAATCTCTCCCGATATCTTTCTCAATCTCTCTCAATTATCTTGTGATCTCCCTCAATCTGTCCCGATTATCTTGTTATCTTTCTCAATCTCTCTTGATTATCTTGTCATTTTCTCAATCTCCCTCAATCTCTCTCAATTATCTTTATCTTGTCATTTTTCTCAATCTCTGTTAAAATGTTGAGCTCAAGCCAAAGAGGACGTGGAGGTAGAGGTCATCTTCTTTATCTTGACAAGCAAAATGAAAATCACCTATGTCGACGAGTACAAGTGCCGGAACCGGATTACCACCACCATCTCCTTTGGTTCCAAGGTATCTCAATCTTGATGGTGAAGATATTGAAATTCCGATCGAGTGGCAAGAAGATTTTGAAGCTCAATTAGGTTTGTGTTTATTTTATAAAATATCTCTCTTAAATATTATTTTATACTTTTTTATTTTAAATATCTCTCTCAACCATCTATGGTTAATAATTTATTATGATTATCAATTTAGGTGCATAAAATGAATCTACCGAAGAATAACGTCTTCCAACTCAAGAGAGTCAAAGTCAAAGTACGCGACAAACTCAAAGTGGACGAGATGAGGCACTAAGATCGGATATCTTTGTCGTTCACTTTAAAAGAGATATGCAAAATAATAAAGCAATTTGCAACTATTGCGGGGTGAAATATGTTTTTCAAAAAGGAGGAGGTTATGGCACGCTCAAAAAACATTTGCAACGTCACCATCCGGACAAAGTCGGAAATGATCGGCGTCAAACACAAATACCTCGTGGAGGATTCACCGGATTCACCGATGAATCACAAGGTACGACTTCTTTATTTAAATATTCCGAACCAACAATGAGAAAATATTTATAAAAAATATTTTGCTGAAAATGATTTGTATAAAAACCTTGTGTCACTATCAATGAACCCTCAAGTGTCCGGTGTTTCACGTAGAACATTAGTTCGTGATATTGAAAAAATTGTAGGTGAATTTAAGTTGTCTTTAATTGATATGTTTAATTCTTTACAACAAAAAGTTTCAATTTGTGCAGATATATGGAGTGATCATTGGAGAGAACATAATTTTTTAGGACTTACTTGTCATTGGATAGATAATTCATGGACAATGCAAAAAAGATTACTTGCATATAGAGAATTTGATCAAACACACACGGCCGCAAATATTTCTCATAAAATTCATATTATTTAGCAAGAATATAATTTAATTACAAAAAAATTTTCAATTTCGTTTGACAATGCTAGTGCTAATACTGCTAGTTTGCCATTATTAATTCAAATTTGTCAACTATCATTTAAGGGTAGATTTTTTCACATTAGATGCATGTGGCATGTTTTACATTTGTGTGTACAAGATGGCATGCAACATTTTAAAGCACATATAGGTCCTATTATATTAGCAATTGGACATTTAGCTAGACATGCAACTTTATGCAAAAATGGAGAAGATTTTGTAAAGCATATGGTATGAGTGCACCCAAAAAAATCACTAAAGATGTGCCTAATCGTTGAAATTCAACATATAAAATGTTGAATTCTTCTTATGAGGTTAGAAATGAATTATGTACATTTTTTTCACAAGAACACTTAGGCATTCCTTTATTTCCAAGTTCATGGGATACATGTGTTGAATTAATGTCTCTTTTGAAAGTTTTTAAAGATGCAACGGAAGAATTATCCGGATGTTACTATCCCACTTCTCCTTTATGTATAGATCATTGTGTTAAAATTGCACTTATTTTACAATCATATTGTTTGCATGACACTTTACAAAATTACATTGCAAGCATGAGAAGTAAATGGTTAAAATATTATCAAGAAATTCTCAATTTATTTTTAGTTGCAAAACTTTTAGAACCTAGAATTAGAGAAGATAGTTTAGAAGAATTACTAAGAATGTATTATGATGCATTATTTTTGGTTAAAGATGATGACACTCCTAATCCGCATATAATTATAGGTAACACAAAATAATTACTTTATGATTTTTTTAAAGAATATAAAATTTATTATGGTGATAATTTAAATAGCGAAAGCGGTCACGGAAATGAAGATATTGGTGGAGGTAGTTCGGTTTTGGATCAACCCGAACATCATCAAGATCCGAACTTCAAACACCTTAATCAATATTATAGGTTTTATGATATTAGAAAATTAAAAAAACCTAGGAGTAATAATCTTTATCAAGAATTAGATAATTATGTATCTACTACTTTTGAAGAACTTGGATTTGATACACCTAACGAGCTTTTGAGATGGTGGTCTCGAAGGGCAAAAAACTTTCCTATTTTATCACTAATGGCAAAGGAAATATTTGCGTGCCCCGCATCCACCGTCTTGGTTGAACAAGCATTTAGCATCGGCGGTTACATTTTAGATCTTCGAAGATCCAATTTAAAGGTGGAAAATCTAGAAAATCAAGATTTACTTCATGATTGGTTGAACGCCAATGTAAGAAAACAAGAAGTAAATTTTGATGAAGAGGATGAGGATGAAGATGGAAACGAGTATTCGACCACATCCGGGAGTGATTGAGTCACGCCACTTCTCAAGCATCAAGGGACTAATATTACAAGAAGGTAAGAGAACTACGTCGACTTTGATTCCTCAACTATGAGGATAATTAGGCAACTTAATTCTAAATTAGAAATTAAATTTTTATTTCTAATTTATAGTTAAGCTCAAGTCCTTTTTTTTTTCTCTTCTATTTTTTTTAATATGTTGTAATTGAAAACTTGTAAAGTTGTAATCTCTTGTTAAAGGAAGTAAATATTTTTAGGTAAGTTAATTTTTTATTGTAACTTTTCTATTTTTTTTTGTAATTTTATTATAAGTTGTAAAGTTAAGTTTTGATTATTGTAATTTTTTTATTTTGTAAAATGTAATTGTTTTAGTTAAGTTAACTATATATTCAATTCAATCTATTGTGATAATCAAATTCTTACCAAAAATTATTTTTGAAAGTTGTTAATTAGAAAAAAAAAAAGAACCGTGAAACCGGAACCAGAACCGGGAGAACAGCCGGTTTCGAAACCAGAACCGAAACCATATATATGGCGGTTCGGTTTCGGTTCCGCCCTCCCCAGTTCCAAAAACCGCCGGTTCCAGAATCGAAACCGAAACTGTGGAACTGTGCCCATGTCTACCTATATACATCCTCCACATTTCCTTCAGGTGGACATCCTGGTCGTGAAGAGGTTGATACAAAATTTGTAGGTGGTGGCATTCGATGTTGAGGACTAACTTCATGATCAGCTCTATGACTTCTTCTACTTCTCGAATTTGCATCTGATTGAGTTTGAGACTCATGTTGATGTGCAGGTTGAGTATACGTCATATATGTTGGCTCCAGTGACAACCTTTCAATAGTTTGCTCTAAATTTTTGTACAATGAGAGTTGTTCATCCAACAAAGAATTTACTTGATCAATATCTAACCTGTTTCTGTTCTTTGTGCTCGTCTTCATCGGTTCCTACTGTTCAATCTACAAATACAGAAGTTATTTAATATATACATAATAATACCCATATAATTTATAAAAAAACTATGATATATATATATATATTCATAACAATCAAATGTAAGTTGCATAACTTGTATTGCATTAAGGAGGTATCTCCAGTTTTAATTCTCTTGTCTTCATTGCTTTTGATAGGTGATTTAAAACGACGAGTAATCGAGTTATACCAACCATAATAATCAGGAGTGGTCGTTGGGTTCATAACAAATTGGGTGTCTCTGATATATTCATTTCTTTGCATCCATTGATGAACATAATTATGGTGTATGTCCATCTAGTTAGCATTTTTGTGACCCTTACGATCGATTTTTTGAACATTCGTTTTCCAATCATCAAGAGGGTCAAACCGATTTGGAATGTCTTGCAACATTCAAAACTGACGTAAGACCCTCTCTGGATGATGGAACTCCACAAAAGAAAAGAAAATCATAGGACATTGTGTCGTACACTGTCTGAGAAGCATCGGGAAAACAATTGTTGTACTTTCGGGTGCGACCAATCATATGGATCCCAAGTAAACTGGGCAAAAATATAAAAGAAAAAGAAACAAAAAAAAGTTTGAATGATTACACATACAAAAAATACATATACATATATATATGTACCATAGTATATATATATATATATTATATTATCCTATTGAAGTAATGTCTGATATCTTAAATTGCACAAGGGAAATCGCACTTGCTCGTGACTCAATTTGTCCAAGATTTCTCTGAAACCCTTGACCTGACGTCTACCAGTATGCATGAAATGTTACATAAAATATATGAGTTCATTACTCTACACACCTCAAAATTAATCACTAATTGCAAACGTTACCGTTCATCGAAAGGGGCCACAGGAAGTGTACCACCACCCAAATGCCGAGATTTTTCAATTTCCAACAAATTTAATCTTTGTGCCTTAGATACAGGTACAACAGACGATATTCACAACCAAGCCCAAATCTATGTTATATTAATAAGTAATCATAAATTTGTAATAAGAATAAGCTATTCATAAATGTTTCATTATAAAATTATTTATTTAGTACCTGTAACAGTTGAACTAGTCCACCGAAATTTTTCTTTGCATTCAAGCTTCCATCGCACAAGTGTCAATACAAAAAAGATAAGACAGCACTACCCCAACTGTACTCATTAGCTGATTTCTCATCTTGTAAGCATTGTACATATACTAGTGGTATTAAGTTTCCACTAGCATCTGGGCACATCACACTGCACAACAGGAATAACACGAAACCCCACACATATTACTCCACCTGTTCAAACGTGCTATCATCGGTCACCAAATTCGCTCGCATATGAGCCGCTAAAGAGCATGCTCTTTGTATTCCACTTTTAATGTGGGATACTTCGGGCATGTAACCCAAGAGTACTTGATAATAATCAACCAACTGTTGAGCAGACATCTTAGGATGGACTCCACAAATCGGTTTACCTTCAATGGGCAAACCCCAAATCAAGGCAAAATCCAGTAAAGTGACAGTAACTTAGCCTACAGGCAAGTGAAACGTGTGGGTTTATGGACGCCACCTCTCCACTAATGCGTTGATTAAGTGGTAATCCGGATAAAACCTCCCACACCTATATATGGCATAAAATCCCATGTATAATAACAAGTCCAAAACGCGTGTATGGGGATAAGATAGTCCATCTTCAAATATTTTCCAGAAATCATTGTCACACCGCGTAAAGCAAAAGAAGAAATTCAAATTTGCGTCTGGCTTTAGGAGGCCCTCGGAAATATGTTGAGATTGATGTGTAAGAACTGTTGGGTCTCGAGGGCCATAATGGTTCCATGAATTGATATCCATCAAGATCTGCAAACAAACAATAACATGATTTTGTATACGGATATTAAATTTGAAGTAAGAAGAAATATGTAGGCGACACAAATATTTTTTCATTTTCACTTACACAAAAGTTCGAGTATTACACAAGAATTACAATAGGTTATCAAGAAGATATCAGAAATCTTCAGATTGTGAACTTGGATGTTCTATTGCATGTGTTTGTAAGATTTTAGAATTTTAGTGTCGATCTTGAGTAGTTCGTTGTCGTTGCCCATGAGCCTCTCATCTTCTAGCTTGTTGGTGCGATCATGTTTTAGTCCAATCCATTTGATTTGGAATACGCAATGACTTATTTCTCTCCAGACAATGCATAGCTCATAATGTGGGGTCATGATATAAAATAAACTGATGTTCATCCCAATACTCCTCACCTAAATATGGTTGGAATGCGCCAGCATATGTTCGCTTGTAGTTTATCAAGTGATAGTATGGTTGCACAAATGCAGCAGCATTAATCCTTAGATCAGTTCATATACACATCACATGCGAACAAGGAATACCATATATCGTCCACTTCCCGCAAAAGCAATCTATTGTGCTAAGTTTAACAGCATGTACGTGGCCGTCTTTGCCCGGGCGTGGTTTAGTGACCACCATAACAAATTGCTCATGGTAATCAATTTGGGTCACTACATGACCCACAGAGAGTTGAGACCAATATTGATATTTGGAATGAACATAGTCAGTATACGACTGTGCATTATTCTGCATTCTCCGAACAACTTTTTTACATTCTCTGAAATATGAAACACATTGCTTGAACGTTATCTCCACTATAGCTATTAAAGGCAGACGTCGAGTACCCTTTAAGATACTGTTAAACAATTCAAACACGTTGGTGGTTAGAATACCATGTCGCCACCCACCATCATGCGCAAAAGCCCATTGTTCTTTGTTGATTTCATTCAGATACACGTATGCATTCGGGTTCAGGTTTTTGATTTCATTCATAACACTGTTATGCTTAATGATTTGATATTCAGATCCAGCCCTCCAACACAGATATTTCAATTGTACATCTTTAAAATATGAATTGAAGTTTGAACAAACATGTATCAAACAAAAACGACTTACTTCATGCGGGGAATTTATGGCCTCTATAGAGTTGGTTTCCATCCACTCCAACGGCTATCAACATTTTATGTTTGTACTTTGTATACAGATGTGTCCCATCAACACTAGTACAAGTCTCGAATGAACAAAAGATATATTTGAAGATCTTTTTATTTGGGATATTGGTGTCATGATGTTTCCATTCAACAATGGTGCCCGTGTTCCACTTTTGTAGAGCCCCCAAAAACTTAGGTGGCTTTCTTATTGAGCTCTCCCACGTACCATAAGTGTTCTCGATTGCCCGTATGATGCCATGCCATGCCTTTGCGTATGAAATTGAGTACCAAGTCGAGTTTTTAACATCTTCTTGTGCCTCACAAACGTTTATCGCAGGATTGACACCAACATTTTCCTTAATCAAGAAAGCTACATAATTTTCATCCAGAATTTCGATGATCAGAAAATATTTGGTTCATATAACACCTATGATCTCCACCATATTTGTTTATTTTGAACACCCCCAAACTTCGCTGAAATGTGGCTCTAAAAAACTAAGGACACTCTTGTGAAGGTGTATTGTGTTGACATTTGATGACCCAAAGGAATATTTACTTTCTATAACCTGAAATTGACGTCTTGCATATCTTATAGAGAAATCCTTAATCGCTAAAATCAAAGCCTTCTTATCCCTGAATACCATGTCCTTCTTAAGTATACTTATGTGAGGGCCATAAAATTTACCCCACGAAGATGAAGGATTATCCATAGAGTCAGCAAAAACTTCGGGCCCAATTGTTGTGTAAAAAGGGATGTTTGAGTCGAAATCGAAAGGGATTATTGATTCTGCAATGTCGTGATCAAGATCATGTGCATCAATATCTTGTTTGCCTTCCATTGCTTCTATGTCCTCCAAATTTTCATAATCTGTTTCATATGGGGAAACTAGACCTAATGAATATGCACAAGGGTCAGCGTCTTCTGCAAACCCATCACACTGCCCCATACCTCCAGTTGATTCCTAGTATTACTAGTACCACTTTCATTTTGTACACTACCAGAAATGGACCCACTTAAAAAGTGTTGGTTAAACAAAGATTCTCCAATCCTTGAGTGATTTCTGGCATATAATCACAAGGATTATTGATACATTGGAAACTAAAATCTTGGACTGATGTGATGGTCACATCTTGTTGAGACAACAACGACATATAATATCCCCAGTCTTGGCTCATAAGCATACGTTCATGGTCACTAAGATTTTGATATTGTTCTTTCTCAATAAAAATGTCAATAGAGTTTACTCCATCCTTAGGATCTAGGAAGAACCTAAAATTTGAGTCATTCTCAATCTGGACTACAGACTCGATAACATTATTGTGTCCGTAAACTTCTCTCCATTTTGTAGAAATTTTCAGATGAAATTGGTCTTTGGGCAATCCAATAAATTCGTAAATTTGATATTTCAATGTAGCTAAGTCGGTATTTCGATCAATTCGTGTGTAACCAATGGGAGCACAACTATACAAAACTTTTCCATTTTTGTGTATAATTTCGCCTCCGCTATATACTCTAATTGCGACGTGTCTGTGACTTGTCATTGCTTCAAAGTGATATTAATAATTTTTTTACTGTGAAACAAATAAATTTATAATAACATAGAGAGCAAATTAATTAGTTCGTAACACATAATAAATAAAATAAAGTATGAAACAACATGATAAATATAATTCATTACATTTCACAGCAAAGTTGCAATTACATAGAGTATACATCACTCTGTGAATGATCATTAGCAGGTAAATTTTCTAAAACAATATTATCATCAACGACCTCGACATTAACATTTTCGTCCTCAACTAGATCTTCCCAAAGATTTAAGTACCGGGTGACATCTATAAGATCTAGCATACGTGATCGCATCATATTCACATGTTATAAGTTAGTCGTACTCTCATGTTGGATAATTTCATTTTGATTTCTTTCATTATCCAATTAAGCCCATAAGTTATCAACCTCGTTTTCAAGGGTCTTTAAACGTTGTCATAGTATTTAAAGTACCACATAGTAAATTTATTTCCTGCCCTAAGATGTCTTCCAGTTGTCAAACACAACCTTCTAAAACAGAGACGCGGTTTGATGACCACTCCAATTCAACATCGTACATCTTTGCATGCCCCCGTAATTGATGTAATTCTTGTTCTTGCATGTTGGATATGACATTTGCGGCAATATTGTTTCTCCTCATTCTCTATATTTCTTCTTCAAGATGTTGATTACGTATTCTTAATTGAACGAATCTTGTAGACTTTTTTATGATAGAGTGATAGTATGTGAATTTTTTTTGGGCAACACGTGAGGAACTTGATACTGATGATTTTGATGTTGAAGCCATACCTATCAAATATAATTTATAGTGGTCATTAAAGTTAATAAATTTAACAAATACTTAGTTTTTTTACCCTATAGGGTCAAAATTGTAATTTTTCATGAAATTTAATTTTGCTTGAAATTTTTACAGTAGATTCCACACATTATTTTAGTGATATCCTATAAAATTCAAAGGGTTATGGCCAAAGGTGTAAGATTTATGGTGTATTTTTCGTCAATAAAGTTAAATTTCAATGTAAAATTTTCTTTCGCGTAATGTGGGCCAAAAATCAAATTGTTGATGAGTAAATTGCTTAGAATTAGATCATTTAGAAATAAATTCATTAATTTAATCAATCTGTAATCTAATGTATGAAGAAATATTATAAAATTTAACAAATACTCAGTTTTTTTACCCTATAGGGGCAAAATCGTAATTTTTCATGAAATTTAATTTTACTTGAAATTTTTACAGTATATTCCACACATTATTTTAGTGATAATCTCAAAATATCAAAGTGTTCTGACCAAATGTCTAAGAGTTATGGTGTATTTTTCGTCAATAAAGTTAAATTTCAACGTGAAATTTTGTTTTGCGTAATGTGGACCAAAAATCATATTGTTGATGAGTACATTGCTTAGAATTAGATCATATACTAATAAATTCATTAATTTAATCAATCTGTAATCTAATGTATGATGAAATATTATAAAATTTAACAAATACTCAGTTTTTTTACCCTATTAGGGCAAAATTGTAATTTTTCATGAAAATTAATTTTGCTTGAAATTTTTACAGTAGATTACATACATTATTTTAGTGATAATCTCAAAATTTCAAAGTGTTCTAACCAAAGGTGTAAGAGTTATTGTGTATTTTTCGTGAATAAAGTTAAATTTCAACGTAAAATTTCCTTTCGTGTAATGTGGGCCAAAAATCATATTGTTGATGAGTACATTGCTTAGAATTAGATTATGTAATAATAAATTAATTCATTTTATCAATCTGTAATCCAATGTGTGATGAAATATTATAAAATTTAACAAATACTCAGTTTTTTAACCATATTGGGGCAAAATCGTAATTTTTCATGAAAATTAATTTTGCTTAAAATTTTTATAGTAGATTCCACATATTATTTCAGTTATATTCTCCAAATTTCAAATTGTTCTGACCAAATGTGTAAGAGTTATATTGCCTTTTTCATCAATAAAGTTAAATTTTAACGTGAAATTTTCTTTCGCGTAATGTGGTTCAAAAATTATATTTTTGGTGCATACATAGCATATAATTACATCATTTACCTATAAATTCATTCCTTTAATCAATATATAATCTAATGTTCGAAGAAATATTATAAATCTAACAAATACTCAGTTATTTTTCCCTATAGGAGCAAAATCGTAATTTTTCATGAAATTTAAGTTTGCTTGAAATTTTTACAGTAGATTCCAAACATTATTTTAGTGATAATCTCAAAATTTCAAAGTGTTATGACCAAAGGTGAAAGAGTTATGGTGTATTTTTCATCAATAAAGTTAAATTTCAACGTGAAATTTCTTTCGCGTAATGTTGGCCAAAAATCATATTGTTGATGAGTACATTTCTTAGAATTCGATCATTTACTAATAAAGTTATTAATTTAATCAATCTTTAATCTAATGTATGATGAAATTTTATAAAATTTAACAAATACTCAGTTGTTTTACCTTATAGGGGCAAAATTGTAATTTTTCATAAAATTTAATTTTGATTGAAATTTTTACGGTAGATTCCACAAATTATTTTATTGATAATCTCAAAATTTCAAAGTATTCTGACCAAAGGTATAAGTGATATTAGATCATCAATAAAGTTAAATTTCAAAGTAAAATTTCCTTACGTGCAATGTGGTTCAAAAATCTTATTTTTGATGCATACATAGCTCAGAATTAGATCATTTACCTATAAATTCATTACATGTATCAATCTATAATCTAATGTTTGATGAAATATTATAAAATTTAATAAATACTCAATTTTTTCCCTATCGTGATTTTTCATGAAATTTAATTTTAATTAAAATTGTTACAGTAGATTCCATAGATTATTTTAGTGATAAAGTGAAAATTTTAAAGTTTTCTGACCAAGGGTGTAAGAGTTATGAAGTATGTTTTGTCAGTAAAGTTAAATTTCAACGTGAAATTTCCTTTCACGTAATGTAGGCCACAAATCATATTGTTGATGAGTACAATTCTTAGAATTAGATCATTTACTAATAAATTCCTTAATTTAATCAATCTGCAAACCAAATTATGATGAAATATTATAAATTTTAACAAATACTCAGTTTTTTACCCTATAGGGGCAAAATCGTAATTTTTCATGAAATTTAATTTTTCTTTAAATTTTTAAATTAGATTCCATACATTATTTTAGTGATAATCTCAAAATTTCAAAGTGTTCTAACCAAAGTTGTAAGAGTTATGTTGTATTTTTCGTCAATAAAGCTAAATTTCAACGTGAAATTTTATTTCGCGTAATGTGGGCTAAAAATCATATTGTTGATGAGTACATTGCTTAGAATTAGATCATTTAGTAATAAATTCATTAATTTAATCAATCTTTAATCTAATGTATGATGAAATATTATAAAATTTAACAAATACTCAACTTTTTTAACCCTATAGGAGCGAAATCGTAATTTTTCATGAAATTTTTACAGTAGATTCCCAACATTATTTTAGTGATAATCTCAAACTTTAAAATTTTCTTGACCAAAGGTGTAAAAGTTATGGTGTATTTTTCGGCAATAAAGTTAAATTTCAACGTGAAATTTTCTTTCGTGTAATGTGGGTCAAAAATCATATTGTTGATGAGTACATTACTTAGAATTAGATCATTTACTAATAAATTTATTAATTTAATCAATCTATAATCTAATATACGATGAAATATTATAAAATTTAAGAAATACTAAAAATTTTACCCTATAGGGGCAAAATCGTAATTTTCCATGAAATTTAATTTTTGCTTGAAATTTTTACAGTAGATTCCACACATTGTTTTAGTGATATTCTCAAAATTTCAAAGTGTTCTCTCCAAAGGTGCAAGAGTTATGGTGCCTTTTTCATCAATAAAGTTAAATTTTAACGTGAAATTTGCTTACGCATAATGTGGTTCAGAAATCATATTTTTGATGCATACATAGCTTTGAATTAGATCATTTACCTATAAATTCATTACTTTAATCAATCTATAATCTAATGTTTGATGAAATATTATAAAAATTAACAAATACTGAGTTTTTCACCCTATTGAGGCAAAATTGTAATTTTTCATGAAATTTAATTTTGCTTGAAATTTTTACAGTAGATTCCACACATTGTTTTAGTGATAATCTCAAATTTTCAAAGTGTTTAGACCAAAGGTGTAAGAGTTATGGTGTATTTTTCGTCAATAAAGTTAAATTTCAACGTGAAATTTTCTTTCGTGTAATGTGGGCAAAAAATCATATTGTTGATGTGTACATTGCTTAGAATTAGATCATTTACTAATAAATACATTAAATTAATCAATCTGTAATATAATGTATGATGAAATATTATAAAATTTAACAAATACTCAGTTTTCTTACCCTATAGGGGAAAAATCGTAATTTTTCATGAAATTTAATTTTGCATGAAATTTTTTACAGTATATTCCACACATTATTTTAGTGATAAACTCAAAATATCAAAGTGTTCTGACCAAAAGTGTAAGAGCTATGATGTATTTTTAGTCAATAAAGTTAAATTTCAACGTGAAATTTCGTTTCGCGTAATGTGGGCCAAAAATCATATTGTTGATAAGTACATTGCTTAGAATTAGATCATCTACTAATAAATTCATTAATCTAATCATTATGTAATTTAATATATGATGAAATATTATAAATTTAACAAATACTCAGTTTTTTTATCCTATTAGGGTAAAATCGTAATTTTTCATGAAAATTAATTCTGCTTGAAAGTTTTACAGTAGATTCCACACATTATTTTAGTGATAATCTCAAAATTTCAAAGTGTTAACTAAAGGTGTAAGAGTTATTGTTTATTTTTCGCGAATAAAGTTAAATTTCAACGTGAAATTTCATTTTGCGTAATGTGGGCCAAAAATCATATTGTTGATGAGTACATTACTTAGAATTAAATTATTTACTAATAAATTCATTAATTTAATCAATCTGTAATCTAATGTATGATGAAATATTATAAAATTTAACAAATACTCAATTTTTAACCCTATAGGGGCAAAATCGTAATTTTTCATGAAATTTAATTTTGCTTGAAATTTTTACAGTAGATTCCACAAATTATTTTAGTGATATTCTCCAAATTTCTAATTGTTATGACCAAATGTGTAAGAGTTATGGTGCCTTTTTCATCAATAAAGTTAAATTTTAAAATGAAATTTTCTTACGCGTAACGTGCATACATAGCTTATAATTACATCATTTACCTATAAATTCATTACTTTAATCAATCTATAATCTAATGTTCGAAGAAACATTATAAATTTAACAAATACTTAATTATTTTTCACTATAGGGGCAAAATCGTAATTTTTCAAGAAATTTATGTTTGCTTGAAATTTTTAATTTTGATTACACACATTATTTTAGTGATAATCTCAAAATTTCAAAGTATTCTGACCAAAGGTATAAGAATTATGGAGTATTTTTCATCAATAAAGTTAAATTTCAACGTGAAATTTCTTTTGGCCAAAAATCATATTGTTGATGAGTACATTGCTTAGAATTAGATCATTTACTAATAAAGTCATTAATTTAATCAATCTTTAATATAATGTATGATGAAATTTTATAAAATTTCACAAATAATTAGTTTTTTTACCATATTGAGGCGAAATCATAATTTTTCATGAAATTTAATTTTGCTTGAAATTTTTACAGTAGATTCCACACATTTTGTTTAGTGATAATCTAAAAATTTTAAAGTGTTCTGACCAACGGTGTAAGAGTTATGGTATATTTTTCGTCAATAAAGTTAAATTTCAACGTGAAATTTTCTTTCACATAAAGTGGGCCAAAAATCATATTGTTGATGAGTACATTGCTTATAATTAGATCATTCACTAATAAATTTATTAATTTAATCAATCTGTAATCTATGCATGATGAAATATTATAAAATTTAACAAATACTCATTTATTTTTACCCATTAGGGGCAAAATCGTAATTTTTCATGAAATTTAAGCTTGCTTCAAATGTTTACAGTAGATTCGACACATTATTTTAGTGATATTCTCCAAATTTCAAAGTGTTCTGACCAAATGTGTAAAAGTTATGGTGTATTTTTCATCAATAAAGTTAAATTTCAACGTGAAATTTCTTTCGCGTAATGTTGTCCAAAAAACATATTGTTGATGAGTATATGGCTTAGAATTAGATCATTTACTAATAAAGTCATTAATTTAATCAATCTTTAATCTAATGTATGCTGAAATTTTATAAAAATTAACAAATAATCAGCTTTTTACCCTATAGGGACAAAATCGTAATTTTTCATGAAATTTAATTTTGATTGAAATTTTTACAGTAGATTCCACACATTTTTTTTAGTGATAATCTAAAAATTTTAAAGTGTTCTTACCGACGGTGTAAGAGTTATGGTATATTTTTCCTCAATAAAGTTAAATTTCAACGTGAAATTTTCTTTCACGTAATGTGGGGCAAAAATCATATTGTTGATGAGTACATTTCTTAGAATTAGATCATTTACTAATAAATTCATTAATTTAATCAATATGTAATCTAATGTATGATGAAATATTATAAAATTTAACAAATACTCAGTTTTTTTACCCTATAGGGGCAAAATTGTAATTTTTCATGAAATTTAATTTTGCTTCAAATATTTACAGTAGGTTCCGCACATTATTTAGTGGTATTCTCCAAATTTCAAAGTGTTCTGACCACAGGTGTAAGAGTTATGTTGCCTATTTCGCCAATAAAGTTAAATTTTAACATAAAATTTCCTTTTGCTAAATGTGGTTCAAAAATCATATTTTTGATGCATACATAGCTTAGAATTAGATCATTTACCTATAAATTCATTACTTTAATCAATCTATAATCTGATGTTTGATGAAATATTATAAAATTTAAAAAATACTCAGTTTGTTTACACTATAAGGGCAAAATTGTAATAAATTCATTAATTTAATCAATCTTTAATCTAATGTATGATGAAATATTATAAAATTTAACAAATACTCAATTTTTTTAACCCTATAGGAGCGAAATCGTAATTTTTCGTGAAATTTAATTTTTCTTGAAATTTTTACAGTAGATTCCACAATTATTTTAGTGATAGTCTCAAACTTTCAAAGTTATCTAACCAAAGGTGTAAGAGTTATGATGTATTTTTCGGCAATAAAGTTAAATTTCAACATAAAATTTTCATTTGCGTAATGTTGGCCAAAAATTATATTGTTGATTAGTACATTGCTTAGAATTAGATCATTTACTAATAAATTCATTAATTTAATCAATATGTAATCTAATATATGATGAAATATTATAAATTTAACAAATTCTCAATTATTTTTTCCTATAGGGGCAAAATTATAATTTTTCAAGAAATTTAAGTTTGCTTTAAATTTTTACATTAGATTCCACACATTATTTTAGTGATAATCTCAAAATTTCAAAGTGTTCTGACCAAAGGGGTAAGAGTTATGGTGTATTTTTCATCAATAAAGTTAAATTTCAACGTGAAATTTCTTTCGCGTAATGTTGGCCAAAAATCATATTGTTGATGAGTACATTGCTTAGAATTAGATCATTTACTAATAAAGTCATTAATTTAATCAATCTTTAATCTAATGTATGATGAAATTTTATAAAACTTAACAAATACTCAGTTTTTTTACCCTATAGGGGCAAAATCAAAATTTTTGATGAAACTTAATTTTGCTTGAACTTTTTACTATAGGTTCCACACATTTGTCTAGTGATATTCTAAAAATTTTAAAGTGTTCTGACCAATGGTGTTAGAGTTATGGTATTGTTTTCGTCAATAAAGTTAAATTTCAACGTGAAATTTTCTTTCACGTAATGTGGGCCAAAAATCATATTGTTGATGAGTACATTGCTTAGAATTATATCATTTACTAAAAAATTTATTAATTTAATCAATCTGTAATCTAATGTATGATGAAATATTATATAATTTAACAAATACTCAGTTTTTTAACCCTATAGGGTGAAAATTGTAATTTTTCATGAAATTTAATTTTGCTTCAAATGTTTACAGTAGATTCCACACATTATTTTAGTGATATTCTCCAAATTTCAAAGTGTTCTGACCAAAGGTGTATGAGATATGTTGTCTTTTTCGTCAATAAAGTTAAATTTTAACGTAAAATTTCCTTTTACTTAATGTGGTTCAAAAATCATATTTTTGATGCATACATAGCTTAGAGTTAGATCATTTACCTATAAATTCATTACTTTAATCAATCTATAATCTAATGTTTGATGAAATATTATAAAATTCAATAAATACTTAGTTTGTTTACACTATAAGGGCGAAATTGTAATAAATTCATTATTTTAAACAATCTTTAATAATATGTATGATGAAATATTATAAAATTTAACAAATTCTCAATTTTCTTAACCCTGTAGGAGCAAAATTGTAATTTTTCATGAAATTTAATTTTGCTTGAAATTTTTATAGTAGATTCCACAATTATTTTAGTAATAATCTCAAACTTTCAAAGTTTTATAACCAAAGGTGTAAGACTTATGGTGTATTTTTCGGCAATAAAGTTAAATTTTAACATAAACTTTCCTTTCGCGTAATGTTGGACAAAAATCATATTGCTGATGAGTACATTGCTTAGAATTAGATCATTTACTAATAAATTTATTAATTTAATCAATCTGTAATCTAATATATGATGAAATATTATAAATTTAACAAATACTCAATTATTTTTTCCTATAGGGGCAAAATCATAATTTTTCAAGAAATTTAAGTTTGCTTGAAATTTTTACAGTAGATTCCACACATTATTTTAGCGATAATCTCAAAATTTCAAAGTGTTCTGACCAAAGGTGTAAGAGTTATGGTGTATTTTTCATCAATAAAGTTAAATTTCAACGTGAAATTTCTTTCGTGTGATGTTGGCCAAAAATCATATTGTTGATGAGTACATTGCTTAGAATTACATCATTTACTAATAAAGTCATTAATTTAATCAATCTTTAATCTAATGTATGATGAAATTTTATAAAATTTAACAAATACTTTTTTTACCCTATAGGGGCGAAATCGTAATTTTTCATCAAATTTAATTTTGCTTGAAATTTTTAGAGTAGATTCCACAATTATTTTTAGTGATAATCTCAAACTGTCAAAGTTTTCTAACCAAAGGTGTAAGAGTTATGGTGTGTTTTTCGGCAATAAAGTTAAATTTCAACATAAAATTTCCTTTCGCGTAATGTTCGCCAAAAATAATATTGTTGATGAGTACATTGCTTAGAATTAGATCATTTACTAATAAATTCATTAATTTAATTAATCTGTAATGTAACGTATGATGTAATAGTATACAATTTAACAAATACTCAGTTTTTTTACCCCTATTGGGGCAGAATCATAATTTTTCATGAAATTAAATTTTGCTTGAAATGTTTACAGTAAATTCCACACATTATTTTAGTGATATGCTCCGAATTTCAATGTGTTCTGACCAAAGGTGTAAGAGTTATGGTGCCTTTTTCATCAATAAAGTTAAATTTTAAAGTGAAATTTCATTACGCTTGATGTGGTTCAAAAATCATATTTTTGTTGCATACATAGCTTAGAATTAGATCATTTACCTATAAATTCATTATTTTAATCAATATATAATCTAATGTTTGATGAAATATTATAAAATTTAACAAATACTCAATTTTTTTCAATATAGGGGCAAAATTGTAAATTTTCATGAAATTTAATTTTGCTTGAAATTTTTACTTTAGATTCCACATATTATTTTAGTGATAATCTCAAATTTTCAAAGTGTTCTGGCCAAACGTGTAAGAGTTATATTATATCTTTCGTCAATAAACCTAAATTTCAACGTGAAATTTCCTTTCGCGTAACGTGGGCCGAAAATCATATTGTTGATGAGTACATTGCTTAGAATTAGATCATTTAGTAATAAATTCATTAATTTAATCAATCTTTAATCTAATGTATGATGAAATATTATAACATTTAACAAATACTCAATTTTTTTAACCCTATAGGAGCGAAATCGTAGTTTTTCATAAAATTTAATTTTGCTTGAAATTTTACAATGGATTCCACGCATTATTTTAGTGATAATCTCAAACTTTCAAATTTTCTTAACCAAAGGTGTAAGAGTTATGGTATATTTTTCGTCAATAAAGTTAAATTTCAACGTGAAATTTTCTTACACGTAATGTGGGCCCAAAATCATATTGTTGATGAGTACATTGCTTAGAATTAGATTATTTACTAATAAATTAATTAATTTAATCAATATGTAATCTAATGTATGATGAAATATTATAAAATTTAACAAATATTCAGTTTTTTTACTCTATAGGGGCAAAATCGTAATTTTTCATGAAATTTAATTTTGCTTCAAATGTTTACAGTAGATTCCACACATTGTTTTAGTGATATTCTCCAAATTTCAAAGTGTTCTGACCAAAGGTGTAAGAGTTATGTTGCCTTTTTCGTCAATAAAGTTAAATTTTAACGTAAAATTTCCTTTTGCTTAATATGTTTCAAAAATCATATTTTTGATGCATACATAGCATAGAATTTGATCATTTACCTATAAATTCATTACTTTAATCAATCTATAATCTAATGTTTGATGAATATTATAAAATTTGACAAATACTTAGTTTGTTTACACTATAAGGGCAATATTGTAATAAATTCATTAATTTAATCTAATGTATGATGAAATATTATAAACTTTAACAAATACTCAATTTTTTTAACCCTATAGGAGCGAAATCGTAATTTTTTATGAAATTTAATTTTGCTTGAAATTTTTACAGTAGATTCCACAATTATTTTAGTGATAATCTAAAACTTTCAAAGTTTTCTAACCAAAGGTGTAAGAGTTATGGTGTATTTTTTGGCAATAAAGTTAAATTTCAACATAAAATTTCCTTTCACGTAATGTGGGCCAAAAATTAAGTCATCTGACCAACGGTATAAGAGTTATGGTGTATTTTTCGTCAATAAAGTTAAATTTTAACGTTAAATTTTCTTTTACGTAATGTGGGCCAAAAAATATATTGTTGATGAGTACATTGCTTCCAATTAGATCATTTACTAATAAATTCTTTAATTTAATCAATCTGTAATCTAATGTATGATGAAATATTATAAAATTTAACAAATACTCAGTTTTTTAACCCTATAGGGGCAAAATCATAATTTTTCATAAAATTTTAATTTTATTGAAATTTTTACAGTATATTCCACACATTATTTTAGTGATAATCTAAAATTTTAAAGTGTTCTGACCAACAGTGTAAGAGTTATGGTGTATTTTTTGTCAATAAAGTTAAATTTCAGCGTGAAATTTTCTTTTACGTAATGTGGGCCAAAAATCGTATTGTTGATGAGTACATTGCTTAGAATTAGATCATTTACTAATAAATTAATTCATTTAATCAATCTGTAATCTAATGTATGATGAAATATTATAAAATTTAACAAATACTCAGTTTTTTAACCCTGTAGGGGCAAAATCGTAATTTTTCATGAAATTTAATTTTGCTTGAAATTTTTACTGTAGATTCCACACATTATTTTAGTGATAATCTATAAATTTTCAAGTGTTCTGACCAACGGTGTAAGAGTTATGGTGTATTTTTCGTCAATAAAGTTGAATTTCACGTTAAATTTTCTTTCACGTAATGTGGGCCAATAATCATATTGTTGATGAGTACATTACTTACAATTAGATCATTTACTAATAAATTCCTTAATTTAAGCAATTTGCAATCTAATGTATGATGAAATATTATAAAATTTAACAAATACTTAGTTTTTTTACCCTATAGGGGCAAAATCGTAATTTTTTATAAAATTTAATTTTGCTTGAAAATTTTACAATAGATTCCACACATTATTTTAGTGATAATCTAAATTTTATAAAGTGATCTGACCAACGGTGTAAGAGTTATGGTATATTTTTCGTCAATAAAGTTAAATTTCAACGTGAAATTTTCTTTCACAAAATGTGGGCGAAAAATCATATTGTTGATGAGTACATTGCTTACAATTAGATCATTTACTAATAAATTGATTAATTTAATCAATCTGTAATCTAATGTATGCTGAAATATAATAAAATTTAAAAATACTCAATTTTTTTTTATCCTATTGGGAAAAAATCGTATTTTTTCATGAAATTTAATTTTGCTTGAAATTTTTACAGTAGATTCCACACATTATTTTTGTGATAATCTAAAAATTTTAAAGTGTTAGGACCAACAGTGTAAGAGTTATGGTGTATTTTTCGTCAATAAAGTTAAATTTCAGCGTGAAATTTTCTTCCACGTAATGTTGGCCAAAAATCATATTGTTGACGAGTACATTGCTTAGAATTGGATCATTTACTAATAAATTCAATAATTTAATCAATCTGTAATCTAATGTATGATGAAATATTATAAAATTTAACAAATACTCAGTTTTTTACCCTATAGGGGCAAAATCATAATTTTGCTTGAAATTTTATTTTTCTTGAACTTTTTACAGTATATTCCACACATTAGTTTAGTAATAATCTCCAAATTTCAAAGTCTTCTGACCAAAGGGGTAAGTGTTATGGTGTATTTTTCGTCAATAAGGTTAAATTTTAAAGTGAAATTTCCTTTCGCGTAATTTGGTTCAAAAATCATATTTTTGATGCATAAATTACATAGAATTAGATTGTGTACTAATAAATTCATTAATTTAATCAATTTGTAATCTAATGTATGATGAAATATTATAAAATTTAACAAATACTCAATTTTTTTACCCTATAGGGGTAAAATCATAAAACTATACTTAGAATCTCTTTTTTGATAGTTGAATAATTCTTTTGGGTATTATTCCAAATACCTGATTGAAACCTAAATAATTGTTCTGTTGATTCTAATTTTTGTTTCAATATTCCTGCATATCCTATGTCAGAGGCATCAGTTTCTACGATCATTTTTGCATTTGGATTAGGTATTCCTAATAATGATAATGTTTTAATCTTTTGTTTAATGTCTTTAACTATCTTTGTGTGTTCTTCTATCCAATTTGGTGGATTCTTTTTAAGTCTTTTAAAAAGTATTTTACAGTTTTGTCTAAGGCTTGGGAAAAAATCACTAACATAATTTAAACATCCTAAGAATCTTTGTAATTGATTTTTATCTTTTATTTCGTTTGGAAAATTTTCAGTGAATTCTAATGCTCTATTAATAGGTTTAATATATCCTTAAGATATATCATGTTCTAAAAATCTTACTGAAGTTTGAAATAATTTCATCTTTTTGGCTGATAATACTAATCCATTTCTTTTGATAATATTGAACAATATATCAAGATGTTTGATATGTTGATCAATATCTTTTGAATAAATAAGTATATCATCAATGTATACAATACTGAATGTAATATATTCATTGAATATATCATTCATTATTCTTTGAAATTCTGAGGGTGCATTTTTCAATCCAAAAGGCATTAAATTCCATTTATAATGTCCAAAAGGAACTGTAAATGATGTTTTATATTTATCTTTTTCATTAATCTGAATTTGCCAAAATCCAGATTTAAATCAAATTTTCAAAATATTTTAGCATTATATAATCTATTAATAAGATCTCTTTTGTTAGGTATTGGATATCTAATCCATTGTAAAACTTTGTTTAAAGGTTTGTAATTTATTACTAATTTAGGTATTACTAATTTTTTCCGTTTCCTACGAGTCCTCTTTTTACAATTTTAAATTTGACATACCTGTTACATGTTTTAAAATAAGATAGTTGTTCGTTGATTTGTTGGATTGAATTTGTGTATTCATTATAGGTTGGACTATTTGTATGGTAATTGGGATGTATAAAAAATGAATCAAATATATTTTATGAAATATAAATTTATAAGATATGTACAAGTCTTTATCTTTTTGAAAAAAATAATATAATTTCATTTAGTTTATTCTTTATTTAATTTTGATGCTTTTTTATAAATAAATTTATTGCAAAAAAAATGTAGTTATAGTAATTACAATTTGATAACTAAAAATGGTTAAATTTAAAGGAATTTGTTATTGCCAAATAGAACCTAGCCCAATATACATACATATATGTATGTGTGTGTGTGTGTGTTAGAAGAGTATTCTAGCTTTTTTTGGTTTAAAAAATTAATTTTGTTTCCATGCGATTACAATTTGTAATATTTTTTTAAATAAATATAATTATTTATAATATAATTTTAAGTTAATTAATATTTAAGATATCTAAAACATTTTATTATTTCACTTGTAAAGATATACAAAAAAATATATAGTTTTTGTTTAAAATCTATATTCACTTTGCCCCAAAATAAAAGACTTATTTTTACAATAAATTTATTAATTGTATAAAAATTAAATTATTTAATAAGTTCTATAAAAAAAATATTAGTTAATATTTATTTTCAATTAAATAATACAAAGAATTACATACACAATAAACATTAAAATCTAATCCAAATAATTAATAAACAATAAATATATTTTTCGCATCTAATATTCTTTTTGTGTGATATAATTGTAAAAATTAAAAATTATAAAAAGAGAATTAATTTAATATATTATGCATAGTAAAAATAAAGAAATTATTTGTATTGTTAAGAAATTGAAAAATAATATTCTTGGAAAAAATCAACTAATAAAATGCTGATAATGAGTTAAAATATTATATTTCTTTATTATTTAGTGTATATATAGAGAGATGATAGTTCCATTAAAGAAAAAGAAAAGAACTAATTGCTGACAAAGTTACTTTGAAAAAATCATATTATTTCTCTCTCTCTCTCTCTTAATTATTTTGTTTCTGTATAAGGAAATCTAGATATATCTAAATGGGCCCAATTGGCATTGCCATTGGTAGCAGCCCATTTCCAAAACTTGGGCTGGAAATTGAAAAACATGGGCCGTTAAACAGCCCAAATCAGACTATAATCTTTACCAACATATCTCTATATTACTAATAACTAGTTAATTCTTTTGATAAACTCTATTTCATTTAATATGAATTAAAAATCGAATTATTGTTACGCCAACAAGAGTTGATAGTAATATTGTCTTTAAGAAGTATGCTTTTCTATTAACATGTGGATTCAAACATATTATTTTATTAAAAAAAATAAAGACAAGTAAGGTGGCTCGAATTCATGGTCAATGATCGTAATTATATATCAATACATATGAAACAACTATATTTATTCCTTTGGAGCGTGAAATTAAAATTTTGGATACAAAGGGCTTTCTGCAATAATTGTTGGAAGCTTCGTAAAATTGAAGATTTTACAAACTATATTAAATATCATTCATTATTATATAATTCAAATCATCTATTCATTAACTATCATCGATTTTTTTTTATATTTGGACATTATAACTGAAGAATTGATTGATAAAATTTACGATATGTTGAGACATTAACAAATAAGAAATTTCAGCATATTAATTCATATATTTTAGTAATTCAGTAAAAATATAATCAACAAGTTTTTCAATTCTCAGAGACAATATTATAATTAGCTAACATTTTAAAATTTTCAGAGAAAAAGGAAAAAAGATCATGGTAAAATCAAATACAATTTTTTTTAATGAAATAAAAACAATTATTATTTTTATTACGAACACTATTTTGGAATGACAATCTTGAAGTTGGAACCAAAGTATAATTTTCCTTAACCGAACCCATGTTTTATCTTTTTTCTTTGGAGTAAAACAAAATTAAAAACTTTTGAAAATTATTAAAATTACACATAAAATCGTAAAATTATTAAAGTTAAGCTCACAAGTATACTAGGACTCAATTATATCACGATTTTATGCACGAATGAATTCCTTTGACAAAATAAATATTGTAAAATCTTAATATTTGACGAATGAATTTACGATTTGAGCAACATTTATAACAAATGTTCTTTAATTAAATACATTCAATTTATTTTTGTGAGATGTTCAATTAGTATTGACCGAACAATTTTTAAAATATAAATTTAAAATATTTGATAATGAATGACCAAATATATATAATCTTTTGTTTGAGTGATTAGTCCATATTTATTCTAAATTAGTCAAATATATTTTTCAAAATTATTCAATAGATGCAAATAGTTGTATTGAAAAGATAATCACATTAATGACCATATCTATGGATTAAGAAAGAGTTGGAAGGACTGACAAATAACTTGAACAAAAGTTGAACCAGAGAGAATGAACAAAAAAAAAAAAAAAAACTCAGTTGCAGCCGTAAGCTTGAAGGTGCTAACATGTTGAAAAGATGTCACTGTACAAAAAGAGGTGAATTCCGTTTTCATACTTAGAAACAAGAAAGCAATAATTGATTATGCTACTTTCCCAAATAAACTCTGTGCTTCTTGAAGTCCCCACCCCCACTCGCAACGCATTTTAAAAAAGAAAGAAGGAAAAGTTATGTTAAAGATCTGAAGCTCAATTTAGCTCCACACAGAGATATAGAGAGAGAGGGAGGAGGAGATCTCAATAGTTCACAAAAGCTACTCATCATTTTCTTCTTCATTTGCTTTTCTTCACTCTTAACTTTAGCTAGCTCATTTATTCCTCGGACCAGTCTTCTTCCTTTTCCTCTTTAGGGTTTTTGCTAACTAACTGTAAAAACTTCAAGATCTGCCTCGTTTTTCAGTTTCCTTAAAGCCCTTGTGAAGTTCATAGTTCGAATTTACCCCGCTTCTTCTCCTGTTTTCATTTTCAACTTAAAAGGGTTGCTAAACTGGGTTTTTATGTCTGGGTTTGGATGAAAAAATTGGTACTTTTTGTTGGTTTTGGGAAGGTGGGGGTGGGGGGGTTAGGGTGGGTTTGAGTGTTGAAGCTTTTTTCTTGAAACCCTTTTGATTTTTGTGTTGGTACACTGATTTTCTTCTAAAAAATTTGTAGCTTGTGTGGAATATGAGGCTATCTTCTTCTTCTTCTTCTACCAGTAATGGATTTAATGCTCAGCCGGAGGAAGGTACGTTCTGTAGTTCATATTCTTAATATGGTGTTGTGCATGGGAATGCTTGTATGTTGAGCTTTATTTTTTGTATCCTAGAAAATTAATTATGAAAGATATATTTACTTTTTCCCCCCTTTTTTTCTTTGCTGTTTGGATTGGTAGGGGAGAAGAAGTGCTTGAATTCAGAACTCTGGCATGCTTGTGCTGGCCCGCTGGTCTCGCTTCCCCAAATTGGGAGTCGGGTTGTGTATTTTCCTCAGGGCCACAGCGAGCAGGTTATTTAGAATTTTATTTTAAAGATCCATCTTTCAGTTGTGGACTACACAATTTTTTAATTACTAATATTCATTAGTGGAATGGTATATTGTTGTTACGCTTATGGGATGTATGCGTGGAGCGTGCAGTTGCCTTTTTAGTTTCTTAATGGATCTGACATTTCTTTGCCAGCATTCAGTTGGAAGCTGTTTTCTTGAAAATTTAGCAAATGGTTTGTACTACCAGTCAATTGCAAATTTGAGCTTATAATGGCCACAAGCAATGCATACTATAGACCGATGAAACTGTGAATGGATCGTCAAATTCCACCTATGATTGCCTGAATTACTCATGGGAGAATACAATTGTATTGATCTTCAAATTCCAACTATTTGAGTCTGTTAAGATTTTTATTTTATTTTATGGGGCTACTGCTGAATGTAACATTGGAAATTGTTGGTTTTACCTCGGTAAAAAAAGCAACCTTCTGCCAGTACATTCTTGATCATAACATGGGACCTAGCTAAGGTGACTTTGAAGCACATAAAGTCTGGATGAGTCAGATGACCAGTTACTGAGTTTCTCTAATTCAACCTTTTGAAATAGTTTTCATACAGGAGATAAAATTTTCCTTTTTAGATACAAAACTTTACCCCCTCCAGTTATTGGTGATGTGAGCTTCAGTCTTCTTCTTTTACCTTTTAATAATTGCAAGCAACTCTCTCCCGTGCATTGTTGATCAATACTTAGGACTCTAGCCAAAGTGACACAAACCGATAACTAAGATGAGCTGTCATAGAGCTTCTACATTGTTTTTCTTAAAGAGTTTTGTTCCAAGAGAAATAGAATCCAATTCAAACATTTTATAGGAATTTACATATGTCCCTCAATAATGACATTGGTCTTACCCTAAGAGTATGTTTGGTTTAGGCTTAAGTGGGTTTTGGGAAATCCGGACTTTGAAATCTTAGGATTGTGAAATAAAGTTGAATAGTGATAATCTTCATTTGTTTTGAGATTGTATAGGGTAGGATTGTACTGTAGATGTCAAATCAATGCTGGAAAAGATGATTTGTTGTAAATTATATTGTGTTGGTAATCATTGAGTGATTGTGAAATGATTAGTTAGTTATATTGGGAAATGAAGATTTAATTAAGAGGAAGAAAGAGAATTTAAAAAATAAAGAAGAAATATAGGGATATAGGTACATAATAGAGTGCAAAGGTATAGATAGTAGTATTAGGATAGGATTTTATTGGATTGTAAAACCCAATTTACAACTCAAAACAAACAGGGATGGGGTATTTTGACATTCAAAATTCTTCTGTGCTAAGCTTAAAACAAACATACCCTAAGTTTTATCATGGGGTTTGTTTTGAGTATCTTATCTCATGACGTGTCTCTGATATTTTGTATCTAGGTTGCTGCATCTACCAACAAGGAAGTAGATGCTGCTATTCCTAACTATCCTGGCTTGCAACCACAACTAATATGTCAACTTCACAATGTTACCATGCACGTAAGTTTCAGTTTGTTTAGAATTTTGGTTCTCCAGTTCTTCTTTCTAACACTAATATGTTAAAGACCTAAACTTTCTAAATTGCAGGCAGATCTTGAAACAGATGAAGTATATGCTCAGATGACTTTGCAACCTCTCACCCCTGTAATAAGCTCAGACTTATTTGTATTTATTTTGATCTCGTAATTGTTGCTCATAAATTAATTGTTTAATATTTTGGTTAGCAAGAGCAAAAGGATATATGTCTGCAACCGTCAGAACTTGGCACACCAAGCAAACAGCCAACAAATTACTTCTGTAAAACATTAACTGCTAGTGACACCAGCACTCATGGAGGATTTTCTGTTCCACGCCGAGCAGCTGAGAAAGTCTTCCCTCCTCTGGTATGTTCCATTAAATACTTCATCTGGCCATGCAGTTCTTCATTAATTTCAATGTTTATAACTATGCATCTTTGATTCTTCAGGACTACTCTCAAACTCCTCCTGCTCAAGAATTAATGGCAAAGGATCTTCATGGCAATGAATGGAAGTTCAGGCATATCTTTCGAGGTGAGTTCTCAAGAACAGTATTACATAAATTACTCAGTTTTGTTTTGCAATGTAAGTAGGGGCACTCAGATATCTACATAAACATAATGCAACTGGGACAAATAGTAGATGAATTTTGCTAGTAAGATCGCATTAATGGGTGGCAGTTGTTACGACTGAAAGAAGAAAAGAAAGAATCCAAACTACTGTTATGGCTTAATATTGAATCAGGCAAGAGGCATTCAAAAGGCCAACCTTGATTTGAATCTTGTAATTTGACTTTAGCATGGCTGTGATTGAGTTTGGAAAGGGAGGGAGGGAGGGAGGGAGGGGGATAGAGAGAGAGAGAGTACAACTAGAAAATATTGTATTTCGATCATGTGCTTGATACAGAGCATCAGATGGCATTTTTGTGAATATCAAAATTGATTAATCATTCATCGCACTGAGGTAATTTCTGTAGCTAAACATTTTCAGGATGGTGTTAAGGCGATACTATGCTGTTTAGGAATTCTTGAAAAAAATTATTTTTTTTTAGATTATTTCTGTAGGATTACATATTGATGGGCCTTTAGAATAATTACTATCAGAGAGTGTGGATGGCGAGGGTTTTTCTTGAAATTATTGCATGAGCCTTATCAACTATGGAGACCAACTAAAATATCTATTTTATTCAGGTCAGCCGAAGAGGCATCTCCTTACAACTGGTTGGAGTGTCTTCGTGAGTGCAAAGAGACTAGTCGCTGGAGATTCTGTTATTTTCATCTGGTATGCAACATTCTGTTAATTTTTATGTTGGTCCTACGTGAGGCTCAATGTCTTTCTCGAAATCTCATTTCAAGGGATATATTATTCTTCTTATTCTGATTGATGTTAGTTGATGTGGTAGCGATAGCTATCCTTGCAATGTCATGGCCTTGTGCCTTTAGGATTAGAGGTGGTTGAGCTATTGATTATGTAACAATGGGGTTCTTTCATATTTTCACCCACTTTATGCTTTGTAGTTGTATCTATATGTCCAACTATAGGTTGCTCCTACTTACAATTCCAATCAGAAGTATCCTTAAAAGCATTTGGGAAGTTTAGGTTTCGGATTGAAAAGATTTACGCAAACTTGAATCCTTGGCAGCTTTATTTCTTAAGGATATTGTCTTTAGCTTCAGTGTACATAATGATGCAGTCATGCAGCATACACTTGCCATTCTATCATAACTCTGCAAATGGTTATTTTTTTTTATGACTCTTTTTTATGCTCTATTAGGAATGAAAACAATCAATTGCTCTTAGGGATTCGGCGGGCCAATCGCCCTCAAACGGCCATGCCTTCTTCAGTGTTATCAAGTGATAGCATGCACATTGGGCTTCTCGCTGCTGCTGCCCATGCTGCAGCAACTAATAGTCGTTTCACAATCTTCTACAATCCAAGGTAATGTTCTGCTTATTTGGTATTGGAAATAAGCCATATAACATTGTGTTTAAAATTTTGGCTGGTTTGGAGACGATGTCTTGGCCAATGGTTGTAACTGTTTTTTTTTTGTCTATTAATAATGTCAATTTGTTCCTTTTAAAATAATAATAATAATAATAATAATAATAATAACAATAATAATAATAATAATAATAATAATAATAATAATAATAATAATAATAAAATAGAGGTAAACTTCTGCTTATGTTTCTACATATTAGGCAACTTGCAATGGAGGTAATAGTGTGGTGTAGGCTACTTGTCCTCTCTATCTAACTTAGTGCAATTTCTTGTTTCCTATCCCGGAAAAAAAGAATCCTAAAACTTGAACCTTCACATTCTTGGTTTTTTGCAAATTGCAGGGCAAGTCCATCAGAGTTCGTGATACCTCTGGCAAAATATGCCAAAGCAGTTTATCATACAAGAGTCTCTGTTGGTATGCGCTTCCGGATGCTCTTTGAAACTGAAGAATCCAGCGTCCGTAGGTAGGTCCTAAATTTTTCCTGCAAATTCTATATTTACTTAGCAAGATGGGAGAAAGGTGGCAGTTTTTCTTCTGCATGCATCATGCTTATAGTTAGCTTTAATTGGGGAACTAGGACATATTACCAGAAAAACTTCAACAGAAAAAACACAGTTAGTTGTACAGCATGTGACCAAATTTTGAAGTGTAGCAGCGGCACTATAAAGTCTGCAACTTTTCTTTGTGTTCTTATAAAATATTTGTGGGATATGTGGTTCAACTTTGGGCATGGTCTTGAAATGAACTATGCTAAAAAATAAGGTCCAATCGGCAACTTGGCTAAATAATGGAAATGGGGTCCTGAAGTAGTATATGCGTCATACTTGATCGTATAAGTGATATGAAACTTCAAGTTCATTTTTTATTGAAAGATTGAAGTCTTGGGGCTAGATTGATCAATAATGGCCTTTTCATGCTACTTGTCGTGTCATAATAACATAACTGAACATTTTGTGACATTGAAAGCAAATATGCCTATTGGAACATCACAATTTTATTTATGACATGGTAAGTTGAAATTTTTTCATTTAAAGGTCTCTGTCTTATTTCTTTCCTCTCCCCTTTTCCTTCCATTCTAAGGGATCTCTCGTTATCCTGGTTTGTTTATTGAATATATTAACATACTTTTATTCATTTGGTCTCAGGTATATGGGTACAATTACTGGCATAAGTGATTTGGATCCTGTTCGATGGCCGAACTCACATTGGCGCTCAGTGAAGGTACAAACATAGCTGATGTTCATATGGTTATGTTACCTGAATCTACTTACTAAAGTATACTTAATTTAGTGTAATGTTCATGATCAGTTCTTAAGTAATTTAAATCCTGTTTATATGGTTACAAAACTGCCGGGTTGTGAGATCTTTTATATCTATTGATGACATTGAATGTTTTTAAAGAAAAATTATTCTAGTCGATCCACTGAACTCTAGGGCATTTTTTACTACACTGTATTTAAGTGATGTTTTCAAATTGTCAGGTTGGATGGGATGAATCAACTGCAGGGGAGAGGCAACCAAGAGTTTCCTTGTGGGAGATTGAGCCCCTTACAACTTTTCCCATGTACCCTTCTCCGTTCTCCCTCAGATTGAAGAGACCATGGCCATCTGGATTGCCCACATTTCCTGGTCTGGTTTAATACCACATAATTTTTTTTTTCTTTTTTCCTTTGAATAAATCGGTTTTCATTCCAGACTATCTTATGCATTTTTTATTTATTTTTTCAATTTTTACTTGTTTGGTCATTCAGGTCTTAAAGATGGTGATATGAGTATGAATTCTCCAATTACATGGCTTCGTGGTGGAATTGGAGATCAAGGTGTGCAGTCACTAAATTTCCAGGGTATGGGTGTATCCCCCTGGATGCAACCTAGGCTAGACCCTTCCATGTTCTGTTTACAACCCGACATGTACCAAGTAATGGCAGCTGCTGCACTTCAGGATGCTGGATCGTTGGATCTCTCCAAAATTTCCAATCAGTCCCTCTTGCAATTCCAGCAAAGCGTTCCGAACGTTTCTGCTTCACTCATGCAGAATCATATTCTTCAACAGCCCCATTCTCAAGAGAGCTTTCTCCAGAATATTCCAGAAAACAAAGCCATTTCTCAGACTCAGATTTTGCAGCAACAATTGCAGAACCGTCAGCCATTTATTAATCAGCAGCAGCAGCAGCAGCAGCAGCTACATCCACAATTTCAAGATCAACCGATCAAGAAATCCGTTAGCACAAACTCACAGATAGGATCAGGTTCTGAGTGTCAGTTCACACCTGTACCAGCCATTTCGTCATCGACAAATCAGTTACAGAACTTCTCTGACCTCATTGGGAACCATATGGCTTCGTCTAATAATTCTTCCATGCAAGGTCTTCTAAGTTCATATTCCCGTGAAGGAGCATCCCACGTAACGAACTTGCATGGGTCCCATCCCCTAGTCTCTCATTCCTCGTCAAAACGAGTAGCATTAGATCCTCAACTTCGTTCCAAGGTTTCTCAGTTTGGAATGCCCCATCATGAAGAACTGGTGACGCTTAATTCAAAGGTCTCGGACCTTCCAGATTTATTGCCACAGTTTCCTGGTAAAGAATTTTCAGAGTTCCAAGGTGTGGGTCATTCCCACGACAATTTGCTGTTTGGAGTTAACACAGATTCGTCTGCTAATATTCTGAATG
Organism: Caryopteris x clandonensis; assembly: GCA_028749325.2. NCBI lineage: Eukaryota > Viridiplantae > Streptophyta > Magnoliopsida > Lamiales > Lamiaceae > Caryopteris > Caryopteris x clandonensis. The sequence goes on from JAPYKT020000012.1 coordinate 862,419, forward strand.
ACTTATCAAACATTAGAAACAATAGCAATGAGAGTGAATCATTATCGATGCCATATGCAACTCCCACATTTGCAAGTGGTTCAGGCACTGACTTTCCTCTTAACTCGGACATGACTACCTCAAGTTGTGTAGACGAGTCGGGTTACATGCAGTCCTCAGAAAACGTGGACCAAACAAACCCAACCCCACGAGCCTTTGTAAAGGTGAATGAGCATGTTTCTTTTTCCAATTTCTGACCTTATCTCTTTGTACTTTCTTATACCGCAATTTTGGGGCCTTGCGAACGGAATCATTTAAAAGCTTACCAATTGTTTTATCAATTGTGTTATTCAACAGCTTCCTTTCCAGTGCAGAATTTTTTTTCTGGTTTCTATCTTCTTATGATCGTATAAATGAGTTCGTATCATGACACTATTTTGTCAAGTGTTCCAAAATGGGCTTTTGTGAAGCCCAAACTCCTTATGAAACATCACCTTTTTCTATTGGTTACCCTTTTTTTTTGTTTCTGTTGTCTGAATTGATCAACCTTCCTAATGTGTATTTCTTCTAAATATGTTCATTTTTGTACCATTATATGCTATTGTTTCTCTCTTACGGTGTACTCCTATGAAAGCTTGTTGCTGATTTAAAACGATGTTTTGTGAAGGTTCAAAAGTCGGGGTCCTTTGGACGGTCGCTCGATATCTCCAAATTTAGCAGTTATCCCGAGCTGCGGAGCGAGCTAGCCCTCATGTTTGGGCTTGAAGGCCTGTTGGAGGACCCTCAGAGATCAGGCTGGCAGCTTGTATTTGTTGACCGAGAGAACGACGTTCTTCTCCTCGGTGACGATCCGTGGCAGTAAGTCCCTAGCCATCTTCATTTCCCTATTGCTTTATGTTTTCTTGATAATTGTCACAAGTCTTTCAAAGTAGTATTTTTGCGATTGTTCATATTTTAGTGAACTTATTTGTTTTCGCTTTTCGACTCAGGGAATTTGTGAATAATGTATGGTACATCAAGATTCTATCTCCTCATGAAGTGCTGCAGATGGGCAAAGAGGGACTCAATCTTCCCAATTCTGTCCACCAAACAAACCGGCTCTCCACGAACACCACCAGTATGTGTGATGAGTACATGAGCCGCAAGGACCCAAGGAGCAACTTAAACGGGATACCATCTGTTGGATCACTCGAGTACTGATGACAACAAAAATCTGGATTTTATCTTGTAGAATTACCTATTCGGCCCTTCATTGTCTCGGGCTACCTTTTTTTCCTGTTCCACTGTTAAGGCCGACGGTGTGTAACATCTGTTGTATCCCTGTCGTTAACCATGCATGTATATTGCATGATGAAATGAGTCACCGACTTAATTAGGACTACTCTTGAATGTTGGAGCTATAAAATACTTTGTGATAGAATCAAATTTCAGTGCCTGCTATTCTCTTGCATTTCTTCAGGATGGATACAGTTTAGAATTGTAAAACCCGATACATTGCTAGGCTCGAGCTTCAAATACTTGATGCTCGAAATTTGAATTGAGTCGAGCCTAATTTTATGAGCTTCAGCCTGATTTGATGACGAACTTAACGAGCATAAATTGAAAATTTATGGTAATCTAAATAGATTATTAAAGCATGCTAATTTGTGAATGGAAACTTAAAAGATAGTCTAAAGGGAAAAGATCAAATTAGGTCATGAATTAGTAAATTTATTTTTACGAAGAAATAGAATTTTAAGCTTCTAAAATTCAATAAATGAGTTCTTAAACTTCTAATTATCAAATAAAGGTAATTCTGAAAAATTAAAATAACAAAATATATTTAAAAAATATTTAATTAACTCGAAATATATTTAAGGAAATTATTTAAATGAAATTTTTAAATATTTGAAAATTTAAAAATAAAATTATTTAATAAATAGAAAACCTTAAATTATTTAATTATAATAAAAATAGGAATATCTACAAAAATCACAAATTCTCAACCACTTTTATATTTAAATTATAAATAATTTTCAAATTCTAATTTGTTAATATATTAATTATTTAAATATATTTATGATTTAATTTGTTGATGTTTTATATTTATTAAATATTCTTAAAATTTATTTAGTTAATTTAATCTGTAAGAATTAGGATATGCTATTTGTCATAAATTTAAAATTTAAGAACTTATTAGGTTTATTTTAAAAGTTTAAGAACATAATTAGACAAGAAAATAAAAGTTTAAGGACCTTATATAAATAAGGAAATAAGTTAGAATTTAATTTTAATCATGGTATTATTTAGGGCTAATTATTAGAATTTTTCCTGTCAAAAAGGCGTATGTTCAATTGAGGGCTAGCCCATCCAGCTTAATGGGCCATGGAAGCAATGGCCCGTTATCCTTCCACTGCAGAGAGCGGGTGGTCTTCGCTGCTCTGTGAGGCCAGCCTGACGCTGTACCCACCGGTCTAGGAGACCACAAGGCCCAAGCATTCGCATGGGCCGCATGGCCCAACTCCCCGCTTGGAACGGGCGGGCCAGAATTCAGCCTACAGCAGCCTAGCCCAATGTCCAAACACCTTGAAGCCCCCACTTGAGTTATAAGCTCACGCTACTGAGCTCGGCGGATTGAAGCTACATTGTTTCTCCATATGAATAAGCTGTAAACTTGATTTCTCTTCAATGTGGGAACTATGTCTTTCTTCTGCCTAAAAATTCTCATTATATTATTCTTTTTATATTAGTCAAGTTAAATTAGAAACTTCGATGGTCCATGGTTTTGAGATTCCATGACTCAAAAACTCGATGCTCTAAACTCAACATGAATTGGTTTTCAGATAGAGACCATGAGTCAAAAACTAGATGCTCTAAACTCAACATGAATTTGAACTCATCTTGGTTCGACTCAATTACTTGTATAAATAATTATGTGCGTCAAGGGTAAAGTGGTAAAAGCCTTTCAGCTCTATCATAGTCGTGAACGGAATTTTTTCCGAGTTAATCCCAAGTATCTAGCGAGTTAGTCAAAATTATGGTTCGGTCCGATTTAACACTATTTGCACTATATGACTTGATATGAAATACAATGTCCAAAATCATTATGTTTAAAAAAAAATAAAAAATCACAAGGCATGAGCTTCTTCTACGACATTATTCTCAGGTTGAGCACCTTTGCCAATACTTACCATCAATCCATTGCTTTTATCTTCAATTATGTCACTCTCGTCTGCATCATCATCTTCTTCATCATCGTCATCATTATCGTCCTCATTCACAGGGACAATTTCATCACCATCAACATTATTCATGACCCGATCAAAAGATATATTATCTATGAGCTGCTTAGCTTCAATTTGTTCTTCCGGTGTTTTCGCCAAAGACAAGAGAACATTCTTTGCTTTCCGATCCGGAGAGATGCCACTCGATGCCATCTCATTGAACCAAATCACGGCACTGCCAAAATCCTTATTTCTCCCAAAAGCATCCATGATGGTCGTGAGTATGGTCGGATTCGCCTTGATCCCATCTACGCGCATCTTCTCGTATTTCTCCATCATTTTCTCAAGATCATTTGCTTTGGCGTACCCTTTTATAAGGGTTCCGTGAGTAACAGCGTTTGGTTCGAATCCATCCTGTTTTATCCTTCGGAAAAACTTTTCAGCTCCATCCATATCAGATGCATTGACATAGGCCGATAACATAGTTGTATACGAGCAAAGATCCGGAGTACATCTGTGGCCGAGAAAGGAGAATCATAATCAAGCAAAATCCTAGAAGCTTTAACTAGAATCAAAAGCCAAGCAAGAAAACTGGCATGAGTTGGAAAATTTTACCTGTCTCTTCTCATGCTTTTGAAGACAATTCGTGCTTGCTCAACCATTCCAGAGATCGCAAATGCATCGAGCAGTATGTTATAAGCTTTGTGGGTCGGCCTGCAAAAGAATGCATTCGCTGTCATGTGAGTAGAGGAATAAATTATCTAGGCAATATCCAAAAGCAAAAATCTAATTCTAGTGAATTGCAGCTAAAACTTCACTTTGATTGACTCACTCAGCACCCTAAATGTACAGGACACTATCAACGAGAAAAAGAAAATCATGAAGGATGAGAAAGAAAACAAGATTTTATACAGCATGGACGCGAAAGACGAAAATCTTCATAAAGAAATTTTAAACTAACTTCATAAGTTGTGATTCAATTAAGAACTCCATCTCAGGTTCAACAACATGTGTTTCAGACACAATGTGTTCGAGTTTCAGAGATGATGCAGCTAATATGAGCTCAATTTAACCATGCATACACAGCTTAAAAATTGCAAAAGCTTAGGGAACAACACCTGACACCAGCATCGAGCATCTCCTCAAACACAGCTAAAGCCTCCTCTTCTCTTCTAGCTTTTCCATAGGCATTAATGAGAAGTGCATAGCTAACAACGTCAGGTCGAATATCCGCCCTTTGCATCTAGTTACAAATCCGATTAATTAGTTTCAATGAATTCGTGTGTACATAGAAAGATGTTTGGGTATTAAACATAGTTGATTTTTCGCACAATTGCATGGATGTAACTCATTAGTGAATCGAAAGTAATACACCAACATAAAAGAAAATACACTAAGAGGATGCGCGTACTTTCCAATTAAAAAAACCATCAGAAAAAAAAAAAAAAAAAAAAAAAAAAGGTAATCCATAAACTTTGACAAGGAAACAACAATGGGAAAATTATTGTGTGTAAGAGAAGTAAATATTCAGAAACACACAGACTATCACCTATGCTAGCATCTGTAACAATCACTATCAAAGTTGTGCATATAACTTAGACAAAAAGCTGAAAAAAGGTTTTTTACAGTTTTGAATGTACCTGATCAAAGATATTAGCCACCTCCTTGTAGTTAGTTTCAAATGACATTAAGCTATTATAAGTAACTGTATTTTGCTGAACTCCTCTCTCGAGCATCAAACCAAATAGTTTCCGAGCTTTGTCATAAGTCCCTGCCTTCTTGTACATAAAAATCATCATGTGGAACATTTTCTGATCGGGTTTTAGAGGAGAAATCTTTTCATCTAGTAGGGCTTCAAAGACTTCTTCAGCTTCTCTAAATTTATCTCCCTGAAATAGCCCAGGGGTGAAAGAGAATCACTATTGTAAGTTTGTAACCAATAAAGAATCCAAAATATACGAACGCTAATGCATTTATGGTCATCCTGAAACTTAATTATTGTTATTCAGGTATGAGTGAAGGTGGTTTCTGGATATCCTGTGATAGTTAATAATATCATAAGAGTCGGGAAAAGAAACTTCAAACATAACCGGTTTCGAAATGAACAACAGATTTATATTGAATACGGAATTCAGTTGCAAGAAGAGATCCCACTTGTTTGGTCTTGCAGGTAACAAAAACTTCTAAGAGTTTTAGATCATGAAACTATTGACTTAATACTACGAAAATGTTACAACTATCCTAAGGACTTGAAGTATTCTCAAGCAATAACGTGTAAATCAGGATATATGATTTAATCAACAAACGTTAAATCTTTTGTTGGCAAAGCAAGCCTTAAACACAGTTTATGTACATGCAAATAAAATACATATTATACCAAAGAATTAGAAATGACCAGGACACATTACCTCCACAAATATTTTAAGAATTATTTGATATGTCACAGCAGATGGTTCAGGGCCTGACGATTGCATTCTCCGAAATATTGCTTCTGCTTTATTGTATTGACCTGCTTTTCCATATGCTTCCATAAGAGCTGTGTATGATCCAACATGAGGTGGATACCCATTTCTATTCATGTAATTTAAGATCCTTTCAGCTTTATTGAAGTCCCCTTGTTTTCCATAGGCCGTAATAAGCATCAGAAAGTCCATCTCCTTAAAATCCCACCAATGCTGAGTCCGAAGCCATTCAAGTACCTTGGAAACAAAATGTAGAATGAAATGAGGCAATGACATCCAGGAAACAAATACAAAATGAAATCAACGACTCTTTCAAATAAATAGGCAAATTAGATCATAACTTTCGCTTCAGGGAATAATTCATGTAGCAAACTGAACCCAAGATACGGTTTCAACTATCCAAAAATAGGCAACATTGGTGCATAAGAGCTTCCAATTTATAACAGCCCATCGTGGCATCAAAGCAACTCCATTTGAAAGCATTGAGCATTGATAGGCTAGCACTCAATGTTTCATTACATTCTATGCTGAAAGTAACTCATTTGTAACACTACCATTCATAGAAAAATATGAATCAAAGAAGCAGCTAAAACAATGACAAAACACTCAAATAAATCAAAAGACGAGAAAAATGAAGAGGCTTTGAAATACCTCACCAACAAGGTTCCACTTCTTGAGCTGCTTAAATCTAACCAATGTCCCAACAACCAGGTCTTTGGGCAAAGCCTGGTTCTTGACTCTCCGACTCTTGAGCACTTTGATGGCAGAATCGGCTTCCTCTATTTCAAGCATTAATTTTCTCCAATTTTTCTGCTCTGCTTCATCCGCAGCATCCTTAAAAACCTCCACCTTCTTCCTCTTCTGCATGAACTTTCTTGGTGCTAACATACCAAGACAAACCACCTCTGCCCTTTTACTAAACCTAATATTGCCATCAATTGCACCCTTGCAACCGTATGATTCACTGAAAACCCATACAACGATTTCATAAATTACAGAGATAAAACACACACAGCTCATACAATTACACAAAGAAATTACAGAATCACCCATATCTATCCATTCTCATTGTTAGCAACCAAATTACTGTTATACTTATCTCCACTCACTTTACAATTCCCCAACTGACATGGTTACATGATATTCGAGGAAGTGTGTGAATAGTAAATTCAGAATTCCACTCAGGCACATGGTCACCGCTCATGTCCTTGCTTTATGCAATCATGGGAACTTCAGAAAGATAATTTCCAACAGAAAAGAAAAGGTAAAAAAGATAAAACTAAAACCCCATATACAGAAAGGAGCTAATGGAAGAGTGAACATACCTCCAAAGAGAGGTGGATGGTGCAGATATGAAGGGTTTCAAAAACATTACGGAAGCTTGGGGCATTTTCTTTAATCTTCTAACGCCCCACAATTGCACTTCACTTCTGCTCAGCTCCAGCTCTCTCTCTCTCTCTCTCTCTCACACACACACACACAGAGTAGTCTGGCTTCGCAAGCGGGACTGCTTTTGAGTATTTCAGCGAGTGTTGATTTTGAGATATTTGCTGTGGATAATTTTGCATTACAGAAGTAGAGAAATTACTTGCAGGTTGCTCCTTGCGGTTCTGAAGAATTGCTGAAATCAACCTTCCCTTTTTTCGAATTCCTTTTTAGTCACTATATTTTAATAGTTAAAAAGTGTATGACCTTTAGCGAGTTGCCACGTGTATTGTTTGTTTATTTTATTAAGTTTGAACCGAACATATAGGTAGATTTAAGAGTGTGAATTTATTCGTGAACATATTTTTTAACACGTTTGATCACATTTGTGCTTGTCACAACTAACACAAACATCTAATTAACAAATATTTCCTAAATTTTGATTAAAAAATAAAATAATAATAATACTAACAACAAACAAATTAGGTAACCACATGTCCATTAGAATAATAGGTAATATAATAGCATTAGATTCTATTTAATATGAACATTTTTGTTATTATTATTATTCTAAAAAATATAACGTTAATATGCAAGGTTAAGAAAATAGTAATGTTAAATTGGTCGATAACAAAGATGAAAATTAAACGCACCAATTAGTTCTGAAATTGCATTGACAGCCTCTATTCTGGTCCTAGCTCGCACGGAACACGATGGCAAGAGAGTTTTTTTTTTCTTCTTTTATTCTTTTCAAAGGTTTCCACAACTCATCTATTACATGTTCTTTAAAGTATAATACATTTTTCTCCTGCTTTTATACTCGACTAGATCATCATAATAATTTTACAAATTATTATCGGAAAAGTTTAACCAATAAACTTTCTTATATTTATAATGTATTTTTATCTTTCGTTGTTTATATTTATAAAAATGATACTTTTAATTAAAAAGAAAACTTTCTTTATCGACATTATATTTTGATGTCTAAATTAGTTTATTCGATACCTAAATAAAAATAAAATTATTTCATACAATGATTATGAAAAGTATTATTGTAAGTGTTGGGCCTCCAATCTTGAGGCTAAAGAAATAGCAAAAAGTTGTTCTTGTAAGTAAGCATCACCATCCACCATTTGCGAGTGTATGCACTCGCAAAACTCGTCATGCCTCATTTCACCAATTACCTGCAATTTCATATTCAATTAATTAATTACTATTATTATTATTATTATTATTATTATTATTATTATTATTATTATTTGGAAATATGCTAATACTTTCTAAAGTATGCATATGGAAATTAGGCTTGTGGTACAAGCCTCCAATGCAGGTCCTAATAGGAGAGTTGAAGGTAACTAGAGAACATTATATTTCGTAAGGTCTACATGGATGGAGAAATTTTAGAAATTAAAGTGATTTTAAATAAAATAATTTTTATATCATTTATATTTAAAAATCACTCATTCTAAAATTATTATTTAGATATTTAAATTTAAAATGATTGAATTTGAATTATTTAATTTTTTTCTATCTTTAATTAAGATAAATAAAAAAGAACTTCTAAAGTATGACTTTGGAGTTATAAAATGAAGCCGATCAAAGACACCTCCTCCTTCTTCTTTTCGAGGTTCCCAAATTTGATGTTATAAGATATACATATATATCTTTTTATATTATTGATTGAATTTATTTACATTTTGACTCGTTCTGTTATCAAATTTTAACTTCACTATTGTTACGTGCATTTGAAGCTCAATTGCTATCCAATTTTATAACATATTTGTCCCACAAACTCACCAAGACAACCAAAAAAAAAGGAAAAAAAGAAAAATGCTTAATCTATTTAATTCAAATCAAGGATGTTCAAATAAAAGGTAATTTAATAATGTGGATTTGTTTTCCTTTTTTCTAACCTCTTTTTTGTTTGTTGATTGAGCAGCTTCCTGCATTTCTGCATCTTGCTTCTTCCTTTCCTCTCCCATTTTCTTCACCTACAACGGAAAAAAAGAAAAATTTCAAAATAACAAAAAATTAAATTCATATATATGTATATATATATATATATATTGAAATAAAAAAAATTTAAATTTGAACATAATTTATTTTTCCTTAATTAATGGGGTACCATTGGATTTTTGAGGTAGTCTATTAAGGATTTTCTTGGGCTTTGACATTTTTGGGCCCATACTTTTTTGGGCCTACTCTATCGGACCAACATGTACAATCCAATCATTTTATTTAGATGTGACACTTGTTCAAGTTGTTTTTTTTTTTTTTGTGCACAAACGTCTAAAAGTATTACAGCTAAAATCGGCAATTCGAAACTGAAATTAAAATTAGAACCAATAATTTGAAGTGAAACCTAAATCAATGGTTCAAAATCAATCTCGATTATTCTGAAATTAAAATCAAATTGATCCATTTTCAATTCTAAATCAAAACTATACCAAACTGTTGATGACTCGTTCAAATCGATTTAAAATCGAAACCATATCATGTAAAACTATTCTTTTATTTAGCCGCCTATATCTATCGGTTCAAGTGAAAATTGACATAAATTAGAACTGTAAAGAGAACATACTCAAAAGTTGTCGATAAATAATCCATTAAGATCTTCATTAACTTTTCATAATGTGGATAAACAGAAATTTAGCGTGTATTACATGGTTGAACTAAAAATAAAAGAAAGACAAACTTAAATATAATCCTAGCGAAATAATTTAAACAAACGAATAAATTAATTTATATTAATTAATAAGCATTGTATTAATATTATTATTGTTGTTGTTGTCATCGTTATTGTCGTTGCTTTAAAATATAACAACATTATATTTTCTTATGTAAAACTAATATTTTGGGTTGTTCGGGTCGATGGGCCAAGGTATGGAATGAAGTTTATCTGAACTTATTTATGTCAAAAATTTCTTAGCCCAATTATATTTTTAATCCAATTTTAGTTAGGCTGACACAAGGTCCATGAGTTGCCAGCTTTGGTGATACAGACCGAGGAGCGGGGAGAACGATAATATATACAAAATAAATTATTAATTTTCAAAATATACAACTTATTTTACACATCAACAACTAAAACAATATATATAAATCAAAAAACGAAATAACATACATATCTTATCTCCATACAGCATACAGAGTCCAATAAACTCAAAATTGAATCCAATTCAACTATCGAACTATTAATATAACTTCATGTATGTTAAAAAGAAAAAACAAATCTAACAACATACGAGATAAAAAACCAAAAAAATTCATAGGAGCATCATCGTTGGAAGAATGTATTTTCTCCTCCTCACTCACCGTAATTTCGTTATAATTCAGGCACGTTTAAGTTGTTCTAATCAAATCGTATCAATGGTTCAAATAGATCGGACCAATTTTATCCAAACACGATCTACATCTATGTTTTTGGAATTTGGACTGAATTGGTGACCATCGTTGTAGCCACGTGGTCCAATTAGATCACATCATTTCACATGCATGGTTGGGTGGTTAGTAAGAAAAGGTAATGCCAAGATATTTTTATTTTCCTGTGTGAGAAAGACGCTTTCCGTTATAAAGGTCCCCACCAACCTGTACCGTCGGTGGCTGCTTTTTAATTTTTTTTAATTAATTAATTTTTAATTTTTAATTATTGCCAATATATTTAAATTAAAGTGACAAATATTTTGTGCTCACAATTATACACTGTGGATGGTTCTCTTTCTAATTATAGTAGTATGCTTCTCTTTCTAATTACAGTTACAGTAGTACGTTTCTACGATCTACAAATATATTATTATAATATAATATTATTAAAATTTAAAAATATATAAAATTAATATTTTTAAAATATATATAATTTTATTCAATAATTTATATATGTACAATGATTATAATAAAAATATAAACATTATATATAAAATTATACCCGAAAAGTAATTAATTTTATTTATAGAATACAATTATCAAATTACCAAATATATAGTATTTTCTTTTGAAATAAAGAAAATTGAATAAAATCCGGTATATCAATGTGAATATTATTTTATTATCATATATAATATCGAATATGCCACAAATTCATAATTGAGTTGTTAAAATAAAGTAATTATGAAGATATACGGATTTTTAATTAGTTTTGATCAAATTAATAACATTACCAATATTAACAAATAAAAAAATTAAATAAATGCTTAGTGGTTAGCAATATAACAACATTTTAAAAAAAAATCATCTTTTCATTTGTGGAAAAAAAATTGGCGGAAAAATAATAATAACAAATATAGAAATAGTCACTTTACTATTATATATATATATAATAATTGGTTATAAATCATTATAATTAACAATTTAGCGTAACTTATTTTATATAGTAAAACTGTCCCAAATTAATATTCAATTATTAAATAACCTCTTTAATATAATCTATTTTTTCAAGTATGATTTGAGGTCAATTAGCTACATTAAAATTTTTGATAAAATAATAACATATTTATGGAGTTTTTTGACTGTTGTATTAGCTTCAAATAAATAATTAAATATTGTTTCTAACTTCTCTTATTGCAATTTTAAAAGTTTTGGAGTTGATTATTCAAATCGCAACAATAAATTACGAAGTATTATTGATATTTTAAGTGTGTCTTTTTATAAAATATATATATATATATTTGTATTATTCTCTATTTCATCGTAAGCATAGATATTATCTCTTTAAACTTAAAAGCTTAATACAAATATACAATAAATTAAATTCAGTTATCTAGCTTAAAGCTTCTTGACCAGGCAAAAATGACAATTTATTGTTATTTTCAAAAAAAATTGCAAAAATATAGTAAAAAAAAAAATTTTAATTGTAAGTAAAATCGCCCCTGCGAGGGGCGACATTCAAATAAAAAAAAAATTTTTAATATTTTTTTAATGTTGCCCCTGGCAGGGGCGACTCTAAAATTTTTTTTTTTTTTTTTTTTGGTTTTTTTTTTAAATGCTGGAGCCTTCACTCGGTCGGGCACTCGGTCGCGCGCCTTACTCGGCCGGCCGAGTGGTCATTCTTACTCGGTCGAGACACTCGGCCCCCGTAGTACTCGGCCGACCGAGTACTTCCTTCCACTCGGTCACAGAACTCGGTCGAGCACTTCACTCGGCCGGCCGAGTGCGAACTCGAATTTTGATTTTTAACATCCACTTCAATATTACTCGGTCAAGACACTCGGCCTTAACATTATTCGGCCGACCGAGTTTGAGGAATGTGATGAGAAATATGCAAGGTGTATAAATACAAAGAGAGAGTGTAGGAGACTCTAACACATAAACGATGTGGGACAGGCAAAAGGTGTATAAATACAAAGAGAGAGTGTAGGAGACTCTCAAACATAAACGATGTGGGACAGGCAAAAGGTGTATAAATAAAAAGAGAGAGTTTCTATTGGACCTTATTTTATTTATTTATTTCTTTCTTTTTTTAAATTGTAAATAACACATACATTTTTTAAATTGTAAATTATTTATTTATTTATTTATATGGGTCATAACTTTGTAATTTCTTTGTGATGTATGTGCACTTCATCATTCAAAGGTGCATGTAAAATAAAATAAAATATTTTATTTTTGGAATTATTTAAAATATTTTATTTTATTAAATATCGATATTGTAATTTAACAAACTGGAAAAAAAAAATTCCCAAAAAAAGAAAATAAAAATAAAGTTCAACTAATTAAAAGTTAACTCATCTATTTTAAAAAATAGTTATGTTTTTAAAAATTAATAATGGACGCGAAAACTATATTTTGGCTATTTCATGATCATATTAGTATTAGTATTGCTTCCGCACGATGCACGATTTGTGATATATTTAAAAAATAAAATAAAATAAAATATATTTATAATATAACTTTGAGCTAATTAATATTTAAGAATAAATATTTAAGAATATACAAATTATTTTATTATTTTATTTGTAAAGATTGTAAGAAATATAGTTTTGTAAAATGAATATTATTATTATTGTTACCCACAATAATATACACTTATTGATGGTCCAAATATACACTTTCTGAGAATATTTATGATTTGTTTTTATTATTAAATAAATTATTTTATCTAATTTATAGTAATAATAATTTCATATTAGATATGAGACATGAAGTAATAAAAGGAACACGGTCTCTCTTTTCTTTTATTAAAATTGGAGAAGGTGAAATCTTAATAAACTTGTGTAATACCAAATTAATTTTGTATTAATTTGTTATTTACAATTTTAAAAAAGAAAGAAAGAAATAAATAAAATAAGGTCCAATAGAAACTCTCTCTTTTTATTTATACACCTTTTGCCTGTCCCACATCGTTTATGTTTGAGAGTCTCCTACACTCTCTCTTTGTATTTATACACCTTTTGCCTGTCCCACATCGTTTATGTGTTAGAGTCTCCTACACTCTCTCTTTGTATTTATACACCTTGCATATTTCTCATCACATTCCTCAAACTCGGTCGGCCGAATAATGTTAAGGCCGAGTGTCTTGACCGAGTAATATTGAAGTGGATGTTAAAAATCAAAATTCGAGTTCGCACTCGGCCTGGAAGGAAGTACTCGGTCGGCCGAGTACTACGGGGGCCGAGTGTCTCGACCGAGTAAGAATGACCACTCGGCCGGCCGAGTAAGGCGCGCGACCGAGTGCCCGACCGAGTGAAGGCTCCAGCATTTAAAAAAAAAACCAAAAAAAAAATAAAAAAAATTTTGAGTCGCCCCTGCCAGGGGCGACATTAAAAAAAAAATTAAAAAAAAAAAATTTTATTTGAATGTCGCCCCTTGCAGGGGCGACTTTACTTACAATTAATTTTTTTTTTTTTACTATATTTTTGCAATTTTTTTTGAAAATAACAATATAATGTCATTTTTGCCTCTTGAGCAACCATCGTCTTAACTTCATAACTCTAGTATTTCGTACAATATGATTTTATATCGTTCATGTTATGTATATTTAATTTTTAAATTTTGAATCTGTCGCTATATTTAAAGTCAAAAAAAAAAAAACCTCGTGTAATATAAAAAAGTTTGAGAATTGTGATATGTTAGTGTATGACATCTAAATAAATTAATTTTAAGATGAAATAAAGAAAGATAATAATTGAGAAGAAAACTCTAAAAGAGGGTTTTTGACCTAAAAAGGTAATAATTTATTTATGAAAGAAAAAATAATAAATATATGTTTTAAGAGTTTCCCCTGTGTGTAGATACTCCAGTACAAACACAATCTAATGCCATCTCAAAGAGGCATCTGAAATGGCTGCTTTTCCAGTCTCTATAAATTAGACCGACCCACTCACCCACCCACTCCATTTGCTTCCCCTGCCCAACACATCTCCTCATTTCCGCTGTGTTTCTCTCTCTAGAACCTTCATCTTCTTCTCTCTCGGGAACCATAAGGCTCTCTTCGATTTCCAACCCGATTTTGGAAATTTTCAGACACCTTTTATTCAGTTTTCGGGAGAATCAGCGGAAGTTTTTGCGGATTAACGCAAGAATTTTGGGGATTTTATTCTGCTCTTGTAGTGAATTTCAAATCTTGGGTCGCGGTTGGGTTTGGCAATTAGAAATTTTTGTCTGCTTAAATTGTATGTTCTAGTCGGTCGATCGGTGGGTGGGTAGATTTGGGAAGACGCATGAGCGGGTTGGTGAAGCTGGGTACTTTTTCGAATTCCAACCATTTTATCACTTCCATTCTCCATTTTTCGAAAACCATTACTTTTTTATTGTTCCTCTTGTTATTGAGATTATCCAAAGTTTTACTTAGATTAAGGTCGATAATTTTATCGAGTAATTTTGGTAGTAATAATTGTTTATTTTCTATCGATCGCGGTCTCCAATCGTTGTCGAATTATGGATTCCAAGGACAGCAAGAGTAATCGTCAGTTGCAACCCGGTGAGTATTTCTTTGTACGAGCTCTCGCTTTTAGTTTACTGATTCGATCTCCCTTGGGTTGTTTATTTCGATGGTTTTGGGAGGATTTTAGTTTCCTAGCTAGATTTTCTGTACGACCGTTTTCTTTGTCCAATTAGGTCCAATTTTATTTGTATTTTCTTGGTGTGGGAGGCAGTTTTTGCTGATTGCATGTGTTATAGTTGTTTTCTTGTTAATGGAGAAAATTAATTTTTGCCTGTTTGAGTATTTTTAAGCAGTATCCTAGAAATATGATGTTGACTTGAATCACCTTGTATCTCATGATAGTTTGTATCAGAAGTTCTAAACTTTTAAAGTTGATAACTTTTAAACATTGTAGTTTCACCTTGGGCTGCTTGTTGAGCTTTGCTGAAATGTAAAACTTGATAACCTTAATATGATAGGAGTTGAAAATATTATAATTTCGGCACTCTATAAGGGGTGATACACTTCATGAGCCGACGTGCTTCACTGTTAACATAGTTGTAATATAAGGTTGTAATCTGGACATACTAATGATGGGCTTTCAGCGGCTTATATGAGTCTGTTGATTAACAATACTAGACAAGCCAGTGATGCTATTTAATTACTTTTCTTTTTCCACATTTTTTAAACGTCACAAGAAATGTGAAACACACTTGAGGACTCAAAGCTTGTTTTGCATACTTCTCCGATAGTATCAATTGACATAGTAGAAATGTCCACCTGGAATTAAATTTTAAAAGGAAAAAAAATTGCATGTCATTGTGAGGGCACTTCAGTTATGGGTTGTTTGACTGGTTCAGAGGATCCAAATAGAACGAATTACATGTTGTGCTGTAATATGTGACAAATTTCAATAAGCAGTTTGAGCAAACTCTTTTGAGCCATTTGTTGGTGTCTAGTGCTGTTGTCAGATGATGAACTAGTTTCTGATTTTATTTATCTTCGAGCTCAAATATTATTGTAAAAGTTTGTGATATTGAATATAAATATGTTGGAAGCTTTCGAAAGTTTTATTTGAATGAGTTCTACTTTGTAGGTCTTTGCTATTCGACCTTGCAGAGGAAATCAACAACCTCGCCTTCTGTTATTGTCATAGGTGCTGGTTTTGCCGGCGTTGCAGCTGCACGAGCTCTTCACGATGCCTCAATTCAGGTTTATATTTAGTCTCTAATATTCTGTTATGGCATATTGACATTCATGATGAAAGATAAGATCTTGAACGAAGCGATTTTGCAGGTTACCTTGTTGGAATCACGGGATAGAATTGGTGGTCGTGTTCATACTGATTATTCATTTGGTTTTCCTGTTGACTTGGGTGCATCATGGTAATTGGTCTTTTGTGGTGCTGAGAAACATGTCCCACGTGTTTTGAGTTATCATATGCTCCTGGTAATCCTAATTATTATCTGCATGTTCATTATCAGGTTGCATGGTGTTTGCAAGGAGAACCCATTAGCTTCACTTATTGGAAGATTGGGACTACCGCTATATCGTACTAGCGGGGACAACTCCGTTTTATACGACCATGATTTAGAAAGGTAACATTCCTTCTTAATTTCCAGTGTGCTCAGGCGTGTTTTGCTATATATTTACATGTTCTCTGTTTTTGTTTCCTCCCTTTTTTGGGATCTTCTGAAGCATTTGCTTCATTTGTAGAATTCTGAACTGGGAAAAAAATAATACATGATTCATAAAAATGGTGTATTGTTCATTCACAGCACACTTTGTTATTTGATTTAATACGGTGCTCTGTTATACATGATCTAAAGCAGAGAGAGAGAGAGAGAGAGAGAGTCAGTGAGTCGGTCCACTGTTTGTCTTTCAAAGTTATTTGGTTTTTTTGTTTTCTTTTTTTGGTAGTTTGTTTGGAAAGTGAATCAATTGCTATTTGTTTCTTGGTATTAAGTACTAATATAATGTTTTTCTTGTACTAACTGTGCATGTGACATAATTGGGAGCTATGTGTTCTTTTCAGTTATGCTCTTTATGATATGGAGGGCAATCAAGTTCCTCAAGAGCTGGTCTCAAAGGTTGGTGTGACATTTGAGAGCATTTTGAAAGAGGTACACTAATCTCATCTCCGTCTTTTCTACATTCTCTCCTGCAAAGAGACTTTTGGTTTTTTCCCCTCCCAAGGTATAGGTTGTACCCATTTCTGATTTAGTTTGTATGCTCCACAGACAGACCTTGTGAGAGAAGAATTCAGCAAGGACATGTCTATTCAGCGTGCTATCTCTATTGTTTTCGAGAGGAGACCTGATTTAAGGTTATACATTTGTAAATATTGTAACAGTTTCTGTTATATCAGATCTTATGACATCTATTAAGAAGTTGATGCCTTTGTAGGTTGGAGGTTGGAGGGCTTGATCATAAGGTGCTACAATGGTACCTCTGCAGAATGGAAGGCTGGTTTGCTGCGGATGCCGACACTATATCACTTAAAGGCTGGGACCAGGTTGCTCTCTCTTGCTAAAAAACTGTGATACTTTCCATCTTTTTTTCAATAATTTTTTTGGCCCTTGTGTGCTTTACTGTTTAGGTTAAAACCCACTCAGTGGAACAAGTTTATGAATTATATTTTCTTAGATGATCTTTTTTCTTTCAAAGAGACACATAACAGAATGACTAATGTAGACAGAGCTTGCAATCTTAGGGCACCCTATAACTCACTCGATCAATTGTACCATCCTAAATGTGACATGGAAGTAGTGGCTTTGTTCCTTGATTATCCGTTTTGATTGTATGTTATTTTTGCTTTGTAGGAAGAGTTGCTTCCAGGTGGGCACGGGCTCATGGTCCGAGGTTATCTTCCTGTTATAAATACTCTTGCCAAAGGTCTTGACATCCGCATGGGCCACAGGTAAGAGATTATCTAATTACCTCAATATATAAGCCCTCTACCATATAAATCAATTCTGAGTCTTTTTTTTTTTTTTTTGGTGATTTGCTTAATAGAGTGACAAGCATAGTTAGACGTCATAATGGAGTAAAGGTAACAGTAGAAGATGGAGGAACGTTTTTAGCAGATGCTGCTGTTATTGCTGTTCCTCTTGGTGTTCTGAAATCAAATACCATCAAATTTGAGCCAAGATTACCGGAATGGAAGGAAGAAGCAATTAATAACATTGGAGTTGGGATTGAGAACAAGATAGTGTTGCACTTTGATCATGTCTTTTGGCCAAATGTAGAGTTCTTGGGAGTTGTTGCCGAAACTTCTTATGGATGCAGTTATTTTCTTAATTTGCACAAGGCCACGGGTCATCCAGTCCTTGTTTATATGCCTGCTGGAAAACTGGCCCGTGACATTGAGAAAATGTCAGATGAGGCTGCTGCTAATTTTGCTTTTACTCAACTTAAAAGGATCCTTCCAAATGCTTCCGACCCGGTATTTTCGCCTCACCTAATTTCATATTTGTCTGCATGTGTTTGTATATGAATGGAATGCATAAGTTCTATCGATTGGGCAAACAGAGTTAGATTTCCTAAGGTATCCAAAGAGCAGTTGCTTGAAAAAAGGGCTCTTGGTTCCATCTATGAATGGCGCTGAGCATCTCTTGACGACTTATGTGACTTTGGGGTGAAATTAATATGATGCTATTTTTTTTGGAGGCGACTATAACCCATTTTTTAGATGTTCTTGTTTATTGATTTTCTTTCTAGAGTGTGGAATTCTTCAGAGCATTTTGTAACATGGATATATTGTAAAGATTTTGATGATGACATAAACTTATAAAAATCTTGTATGAATCATGCAGATCCACTACCTTGTTTCACACTGGGGCACTGACAGAAACTCGCTGGGCTCATACAGCTACGACACAGTAGGGAAGTCCCATGATCTGTATGAGAGGCTGAGGACACCTGTGGACAACTTATTTTTCGCAGGGGAAGCTACGAGTAAGGATTATCCAGGATCCGTCCATGGTGCATACTACACTGGGTTAATGGCGGCTGAGGACTGCAGGATGCGTGTTTTGGAGCGGTATGGAGAGTTGGACCTGTTCCAGCCCGTTATGGGTGAGGCGGGTCCAATTTGGGTTCCCCTCTTGATCTCCCGAATGTAACTTGCAGCAGGTACAAGGTATCGGTTGCTTTGTGATAAATTGTGGAAAACCAAACGATTTCCCAATTGAATGATCAGAGCATCGGTTCATGACCTCGTATTTGGGGCATGTTTTGTTATGAAATGAATTGAACTCTTGATTTTCGTAGTGGGATCTAGATTTACATACTTATGAATGCTTTGAATTTGATATACTTTTGTCAAGGACTCGTCAGCATGTTGCTAATAAATGAGTTGTGGACTCGGTAACATTTCTTGAATTTGGTCCCACAAATATGAATTTTAAAAGTAGGATTCAAATTGAAAGTCGAACGCATACGTTCTCCTTTTGCTTCGATCCTAGATGCTTGGATTGAAGGTATTCAGAGATGGGATACAGCAACTGAACCGTGGTTGTTTTTAATCCAGGACTTGGGGGATGGATTTGGAATCAATTTTTCGTATTTTGAGTTATTTTTTGAGGGGTTCCGAAGGAATTTGAAATTGATTATTTTGATTTTGATTTATGGAATCAAAATCTAAATAGTTTATGGAGGACTTGAAATCTACTCTCTTTATCAAATCCCTCAAGCACATAAATCCCAAGTAAAAGTTCAATCGCGGCCCGCAGTTTACATATTCCATGAAAACAATTTGGACAACAATACAGAGCTTAGACTATAATCTTATATATATATATGTATGTATGTATATGTATATGTATATGTATACTATAGAAAGGAGTTTATTAGAAGGGAGTTTATAAAATAGTCAAAATCTCAGTACTTGTTCGGACAAGCGTGTGGGATACGTTCCTGCTGCACGAGCCTACATCAACTTGTGGTTCGTTGTTGGAGGCTGTTTATCCAGACTGGCTGTAGCCTAGGATCGGCCCGGACATCATATATTAGCCTTACCATCCAAACATCAATAAAGATATGTAGATCCCAGCTGTCCTAATGTCAGAAAGCCGACTTAGGCAATACCTCAATGTCCATTTGCACTTCATCGAATGGATCCATTGCCGTTGCTCTGTGGTGCCAATGCCTCGGTCTGTTGTGCTGCTGAATGCAGACCAAAGTTGAACATGTTTGTTTGCTGCAATGCAGGAGCAATCGTTTAGACATAATTCTAAGCTCGACGCAGGTTGAAAAATTATCAGGATCGATCAACCCTTGATGACAGACGAGAGGAACACACCTGAGAAGCATTTGGCATCGAATGGAAGCCCATGTAACTAGCATACTGCTCAGGAAAACTCAAATTCTGCATCTGATTCTGATAATTAGCTGGACCCAACATAGGACTCTGGCCAACTTGAGTTTGATTTGTTGTTGTTGTAGCAACATTCATAGCTTGATTAATGATCGGCAACCTCGACAACCGCATCAGGTTCTGGATTGCCGGGAGCATTGGCTGCCCGATTCCCATCCCAACGCGCGACATGTAATGCTGCATGCTCGGAAGCATCATTGGAGCCATTCCCCTTCCCATCCACATCAACTGATGACACAGTATAAAAACACACCAAACAGTTTCTTAAGTTCTTAGCTTTGAATTCTGTAACTTACACCTAGATGTTATTTTTACCTGAATTTGTAGTTGCAGGGACTTCATGTATTCGATTGCCTCGTCTAACATAGATGCTTTGTCTGACTGAAAATGGAGAATTTAAAGAGTTCAAATCATCAGTAAATTACATAGTTATGCCCTCTCTTCATGCATCCGGAGATTTGGACATGAGAAGCTCGAGTTTCGGGCTTCACATGCTTCTTTGAACGTGCGCGAGAGATCACAAAACTTTGTCTTTTAAAGAAGGAGCATTCTAGTCTTTTTATCTGTCGGAACGACTATACCTTGCTTTCTTAAAATAGGTGGCTATACCGTAAACAAGATTGTAAATGAGTTGACTGGAGGTGAAGGAAGTATTGTTCAAGATTATTTGAAATGTTATCGAGCTTCTAATACTTTGTTTGAGCTTGTTTCATTATTAATTGAGTCAAAAACAAGTCAAATTTGAGTAGTTTGATATTTTCACATTTATTGTAATGAATTATACTTTCTTGAGCTCGAGGTTTAGATTTTAACATATCTAAAAGTATGTTCAAGTTTGCTTAATATCTTTATCAAACAGAGTTCAAATAAGTATTTAATGAACAATCTCAAATTGAATATTGAATAGCTTGGTTCGACTTTCAACCCTAACAGTAAATGACCAGAAATTTTACGCTCGAAATCAACAGCACAACTATTTTCAGTTAAATTGTAAACCTTGATTCAGAAAACGTTTACCTTGTTAGAGTGAGGGATCAACTCCTGCAACGCCTTCATCTTCTCGTTGATTCTGTCTCTTCTTCTCTGTGTAAAATACAAAAGATAATTAATTAAAGAGATTGAAGCAAAAAAAGAAAACATTAAGCATTAAATTACGACATGAAATTAATTAACTGCTACGGTGTATTTCTAGTCAAATACTATAAGTTCGAATATTTTTTTAGCAATTTCATAAAAACGCATATTGTTTAGCCACTTCTCGACTGGTGATTTATCTTATCCCAATGGATTGCAACGGGTTCGAATGCATGACTCAGCCAAAAATACCTCCGAGCCTCTCTCCAAGACAGTGCTAAGCTTCGAGAAGTGACTAAAAAACATCTGTTTTTATCAAGTCATTTTCAGTTATGAGAAACGACTATTTTTACTTTTGCCCTTACCCTCTCGGACAGGTTATGCACTTCAGCTACCCGGCTCTTACGAGCAGTTCCAGATTTCTGTGATGTCTTATTTCCTGGAGCTGACTCCAATTCAGTTGCCTAAACAGTTGAACCTTGTCTTAATCCATTATTCAAAAAAATAGAAAAAAAGAATCTTCAGCTAGAAATAAAGAAAGATCAGAAATGTACACACATCATTTGGGAATTCAGATTCTTCCACATCCCTGCTCTTCCTCTTATACCTATTAGTCTCATTAGGCTGGCTGCTTGTTCTCCACAAACTGCTCCCAGATCCTCCCGAACAAGACGTCATCGCCTGCTCGCCCGCCTCTCTTTCCATGCGTTCGCCCACTCTCGGTGCATAAGTTTCCGACATGGTTCTGCTGCCCATCCCAGAGCTAGAACCCCAACTCATGTCCACTTCATTCACAACCTGATTGCTAGCGCAATGGCTCGTCCCAACCTTAACAACCGAACACTCCCCGTGTTTGTTGCCAGCCAACCGTGCTGCAGCAGCAGCAGCAGCCCCAGTTGCCTGAAACCTTGGAGGTGGGGGCAGTGGAGGCGGAGCAAAATCTTGCGACTTGAACACTCTTTCGGCTTTCTTGGAGGCCTTGTCGGTTTCAGGGGGATCAAACGGAGGGATTTCGGACAGGAAGTTAGCACAGAACTCTTTTTCAAAGGATTCATCAATGGGACAATCAATCCAAGAAACTGTCTCATAATCTTGGATCAAATTGTTTGGATTCTCTGCGGCTCTAATTGTTGATTGCTTTGGTTTGGAGGGGTCATAGGTTTGTTTTCTGTTGGTTTGACTGCGCAAGACAATCTCCCCATTTTGCCATAAAAGCTCAACCAGTTCATTGTCTACTCTGTAGTATTTTAGGACAACAAACAAGAATTACGCAATGAACAGTGCAGTCGAGCACCGGATTGATTTTCGAATAACAACAATTATAAAAGAATTATGCTTCTTTTTTTCTTACCCTGGAGGTTTCCTCTGAACAGGGACAGGGAAATCAGGTCCAACCTCAGTATTCCAATCAGGAAGGCAAGAATCCATACCACCAATTCTGTCTGAAAAAAAGAAAAAGAAAAAAAAGATTGTAATAAAAGAATTAAAAAGGATTATAAGTAATTACTCACTGATTATTATAATCATGAAAACGTCTTTAAAGATGAGCTAATCATCAACAGTAAACAGTCTAATCATCAACACTAGTCCACTCCTTTTACCAGAAAAGGAAATGGGTTCTCTCTCTATCTCTCTCACACACACACACAGATTTAGCTGAGGAAAGAATGGAAGAGAGAGAGAGAGAGATCAAGAACTGTACAAAACCAGATAACAGCACGAGCAGAAGAGAATCAACAAATTTTGAGTTCAAGAATCTTACAACAATTCACCATTAATCAATCCCAGAAGGCCCAACAAACATTAGATAATAAAAAACATACAGAAAAAGAAAAAAAAAAAAAAAGAATATTGATTCTTGGCCATACAAAAAAGAAAAACAAAAGAACCGACCTCAGAAGAATAGCTACAAAAATTCCTGCAAGAACGCAAGCATCAATTTCCGACCCACAGAATAGAAATTGTAAGTGACATGCACTGACAGAGAAATAGGTGATTTGTTCACTACAGTTGCTTCTGCAACAGTTCTTCGAAGTTACAATGAGGTCAGCGTTAGCTATCCACGTGGCGTATGACCATTGGAAGGCCTAGATAGCGACGGGCCTACTATTGAGAAGCGGAGCTGTAAGGGATCATCAACTTCTTCGCTCTCGATAGAGCTATAATCTTGAAAACGAACGCCCAACTTGCCACGTGGACTGTGCCCATTTTGGGCTTCAGAATTCGCTGAAAGTTGGTGCCTTTATTTATTATTATTATTATTATTATTATTATTATACCTTATGAATAGAGAATGTGGGGCAATAGTTTGATTTATTTTATACATTATGTACAATTTTATGGACCATATATATTACATACAATTTTCACGCGTTACATATATTAAGTACATTTTATGATTTACATAAATTATGAATGAGTTTCATGCACCAAACAAATTATGCAAGATTTTTACGCACAATTGGACACTGGGTTGCTCCACACTGGGCAACCCAGTGTCCAGTTGTACGACAGGTTCCACACTGGTTGACCCAGTGTCAGTGTCTTCAGCGTCAACCTTCTTTTCCTTTGCGCCTTTCACAGCGAACCCGGGCTTGTTAAGCTCTCCAAGTTGCTTTCCACTCCTTAGGGTAACTATCATTTACATTTCTTGGATTTATCTCGGGTTGAGAAGGCAATTTCCCACTATTTTGATTCTCCAGGCGACTTACGGTGATGGCTAGCTGGCTCACTTGTGTTTCAAGATTTTTGATGATAAATTGAGTTTCTTGCTGGAATTGTTCCATGTTTTGGTGAAATTGCAACCTTGGAGGAAATGATGAAAACTCTAACCTCCAGCATGGTACAATTTCAAACTCTACTGGATATTGGGTCGGCCAGTGTGGAACTGCCCACCCACGGGAATAAGGTAAATCGACCTATTTCTTCTCCTATTAAGACTAACCCATTGTCTTTTCTATCTAAAATTCACAGGGTTATAAATGAGGATAAAGAGAATGAGCTTAAAGAAGTGTTCAAAATAGATGGAATGTGTATAAACTTACATTATGAGATCAAATGGGTGCCACTATATTTTCAGAAAAAAATCTCATATGGAGTTTCTTTCATCAAATTTTCAAAGTTTAAAATGGTGAAAAAGATAGAGATGAATGGATGGACCTTGAATGTAGCAGCAGATATATATATATATATATCACTTTTAGGTAGCTGGAGCAGAAGATAGTCACCCTCTCACGCCGAAGGACTTCACGTCGATCCTCCTCAACGTCCCGATGAACGGTGACTCCTTTCCCACACTTTATGCTTCTTATTATAGTTTATCGTTCATGGTTTTGTAGCATGTTATTGATGTTGGTGTGGGAAGGAAATGAATGTATGCATGTGGTTAATAGGGGACGCTTGCAATGATGAAAATTATGATAGCTTGATATTTACTTCTTAAGTTCGAATTGACTCTATGTGGCAAGTGTGATTGACTGATGTGGTTTTATAAAGTTGTCTCTTTAAGCCTACGGTTGAGTTACCTTTTGCATGTTTGATTTGATACACAACCCGATTATTAAAGTGAGTTTTGAGCCTGTGAGCATGATTTATATACATGATGCTCTTTTCCTTCATGTGGGATTATCACACTTAGTTTTTCATTCTAGAACTTGCTCGGCTATGCTTTTTGGAATTACTGTTTTGAGTTATTACATGTTAAATGATAAGGGCATTTAAGACACCCTATTTGAGCATTTTGCATGAACCACCCCAATAATTGATCTTTTAGGATACCCCGTTGAGCCTTGGATACTTTCTCTTGCTAAATCATCCCTAACCATATCTTGTCGTGCACCACACCTTTACAACTGTTTTGAATATTTGTGGACTGCACTCCAAACAAATTAAGTGATGATAAAGGTAGCATGTTTACCATCTGTCTCATGGGGGCTTAATTACTGGTTATTGATGATTGCCAGGAATCTACTGCTGTTGTGTACATTCCATTCTACTATGCTCTGTTGCTGCCCGAAAAAAAAATATCATGGAGGGAGCATAATAGATACCGCCACTTTCGGTATTACTGCCATCTCCAAAAAAAAAAAATTCATGGGGGGAGCAGAATAGATACCGCCACTTTCGGTATTACTGCCATCTCCAAAAAAAAAAAAAAACATGGGGAGAGCAGAATAGATACCGCCACTTTCGGTATTACTGCCATCTCAAAAAAAAAAAAAGGAATAGGGCAAATGCACAACAATACAGTATTTCGATCATGGATACACAACAAGGCTGAGTTGGAAAAATATATACTAGCATCTATAAGTGTTAATTCGTTAGAGTGCTTTAAAATCCACAAATATTCATAACAAGTTTAGCCAAACTTTCCTCAAACTTTCACCTCTTTGACTTTACTTTGAACTACAACCACATTATACCTTGAAAAGACCCTTTGATTTCATGGAAACTCAATTGACAAGTAGTAAAAATTAGATTTCCGAGCAAGCTTATGGTAAATGTCATACTTTGTGTTGATATGAGTGACTCGAAATATATCATCCTATTATACACTTGAGTGAAATGAGTTATCCTGTTGTGAAGGTATTAAATCATTGCATGTGTGAGGTTAACTTAATTATTAGGTGATGATGAGACACTTTAGAATCAATATCTGTTATGAAACACTTATCGGTTGAGTTAAATTTGTCTTGTGAAAGTACATGAGTAGAGATATCTTGAGACTGAGCATAGCTCTCCTCGTTCAACTATATGCCTGCTTTTGTTCTATGTTTGCTTGAGGACAAGCAAATGTTTGAGTTTGGGGATATTTCAAAATTTTGACCGTGCTGTTGAGGCACGTCAAAATTAATTATATTATTTTACCTCGCTTTCCTCTACTATTTTGTAGTAGTGGGAAGTAAGGGTCGATCCCACAGAGAACGGTTGAATTATTTGTATATCTTTTTATGCTAAGGGGGGATGTTGATTAATTTTGTCTACTAAACTAATAAAATAAAATCTACTCTAATAAATAAAAATCAAGTAATTAAACAAAAGGCAGACAGTAATAGAAATCAATTCTCGTTCATGGTTCAGTTTTCCCCATATTTCAAATCATATGATTATGTGACACATTATTAATTTAATTGTAGAATTCCTACCCCTAAACCAACAACAAGCTCTGTTGATTCACTTTATCCCTTAAGTGTAATTAATTAGAATAAGCTCTCTAATTAACCTATTTAATCGAACAGTCCAAAATACGCTCTTTGGATTTAATTCGTTAAATACATTATCAATTAGGATAATAGGGTAGGCAGGTTATTGAATTTACACGCTCGATTCAATTAATCTTGAATTATGTTGATTCTAATAATATAAATTATTAGTTGCTACAGACAGGTTCAAGATCACAACAATTACGGATTGCAATTCAAACCCTAGCCTTAAATATATAAACTATCAATTGGGGTGATCAGTCACAATTAACAATATATATATATATATATATATATATTATAAATCAATTCAACCCATCAACATAATAAATTTGCACATATTAAATTAATATGATGTCACGAAAATATAAATCACATAATATTGAAATAGGGTTCAAACATTCCCTAAATCGGAATATAAAATTTAGTTACAC
The DNA here is from genome assembly GCA_028749325.2 of Caryopteris x clandonensis. Classification (NCBI taxonomy): domain Eukaryota; kingdom Viridiplantae; phylum Streptophyta; class Magnoliopsida; order Lamiales; family Lamiaceae; genus Caryopteris; species Caryopteris x clandonensis. The sequence goes on from JAPYKT020000012.1 coordinate 889,432, forward strand.
ATCACGTGTCTAAAAATTAAAATCATCCAAATGAAAGACATTAAAACAAAGATAAGAGGGGAGGAATAAACTCAAATTCGTAAAAGATGAGTTCCTCCGTGTTCTCTCCCTGTCTCCTGGCGTCTCTTCCTTTGTCTCTTTGTTCACACTGCTTGCCTTCAATCTCACTTTCGTACTTGCCATTTTGCCCTAATTTTCTTTATGGACTTTAATTAAGTTTTGAGCTTAATTAATTAATTAAATCCAAAACTATTTCAGCCCATAAACTTCTTTGTAATCTTTATTCCTTGGATGGGCTAAAAATGGCCAAGTACTTATGTGGCTTTTTGTATAAAATTATTCAAAAATGCTGCAAATATCCACAAAAACAAAAAAGAAGTAATTCTTGTTGAAATATTAAATAAGTATAAAATAGAGAGTGCACAAGAATTAATTGTATTAAAAATACAATTTTATCAATTAAAATTATGCACAAATTTCTACTTATCACATTTCAAGATCCGAAAGATCAAGATCAATATATGCATTTCAACCAGAAAGATCCAAAAACAGATTTGCATCGCATCCGTATAGAGACATGTTCGTGATGCGTCCGTACGGCCACATGCAGAGACAATACTCTTTTTTTTGGAATGAAAGAAGTATTAACTAAGATTGTTGTTCAAGAAGAACCCTTCCGACTCCACAAAAATCACGAGTCGAAAGTGACGCGGATGCCCCATTCTTGGAAAACAGCGTATTTCAATGCTATACAAAAGATCAAAGGTGATACAATGTATACATAAGCTGGAATATATATAAATATATACTGCTGAGTTTAAGGAAACTTCATAACTTCTCAACTGGGAAGCCGATGACGGGCTTTATTTGGGAAGCCATGGACCGGAGCTCCTCAACTTGTTCGTTGCTAAGTTGCCATTCCACTGCACCAGCAAACTCATTTGCCTGTTCTGCGTTTCTGGCTCCTGGGATTGGAACCACATTTTCTTGTGCAATTAGCCAGTTTAGGACAACCTGTTGAGGAGGTTAAGAAAAGGGTTGAAAAAGATTGCATTGTCATGAAACATTTGTGGACACTTGATTCAAGCAAAAAAACATGTTTCTTAAACCAAACTACTCGATAATTGAATCAAGATATTTCAGCAAAAGTTTGCAGCAAGGTCAAGTAGACGTAACAAAAAAGAATGGACGTATTTTTACGTCTGGTAGAATTCAGGGTTGTCTTGAAAGCGAGCTTGATGGGTAAAAATGATAAAAACAAGTGTGAAAATATTAAATTACTCAAGCTCGACAGTTGTGTTTGTTTTGATTAAAGCTCGATTAGATTACACAATTTGTAAAGTCCGATAACAATTTAACCAAGATTCAAGTGTTATTCAAATGAATTTTGGTTAATTCTACAATGGAAAGTATTATACACTGTAGACACACGGTTCTAGATCCCACTATCCAAGTGATATTGTGTGAACTAGCATTGTGAAATTGAAGTTCTGTGAAGCAACTGAAATTGAATAAGGCAGCAGTTGATAAGGACGAACCTGAGTTGGAGTTTTACCATAGCTCTCTCCTATCTCCTTTATTCGATTTATTAGAGGTTGTAGCTGCAGATAACAGAAGTAACCTGAGTTATTTGGTAGCAAAAACCTCAAACTGAAAACTTTTATTATAAAAAGGAAACAGCCCTTACTTTCTTCATAAATTCAGGTGTGTAAATCCGTCCCCTAGGACCAGATGGAGTGTTATTTGGGGTATATTTCCCCGTAAGAGCACCTGAGATGCCGAATTCTCAGATTAGGCTTGTTCAGAATCTAAAGAATCTTAGAAATTTGAAAGTACCATAACAACTACAATATATTGATTTTTCCCTCAAGAACTGTTCATATTCTGTATTGTATGGATCATTTATTCATTCCAAGTATATATAAAGTTTATGCACTCGATTGGTTCACATAGTTAAGGTACTCAAATCTGTGTTTTGGGAGGTACGAAGCAATATTTCCAACGGTAAATCTAGACATGGGAGTGAGGCTTCACCTTGAGCAAGTGGAGAATAAGCAATTAAGGTGATACCAAGCTCATCACACGCTGATTTGACACCGTTTTCCTCTGGGAGTCGGTATATCAGACTGTAGTTCACTTGGTTTGATGCCAAAGGTATACCTCTCTTTTTGAGTTGATCATAGGCAGCACGAAGACGCTTCTCTGAAAAAGGGAATCAGTGCTTTAATGGAAGAATACATGGGAATCTTACTAAGTCCTTCAAGAACTCGTGAAAGAGGGAATCATGTATTGGGTGATTTAAATTCTGCCAAAAAGACAAGTTTTGCTTTCATGGATCATTGAGAGACTCTATAACCAATGTTTCTGTTAGGCGATCTCTTTTATGAACTAACGATCATATAAGCTATTACCATTTACTACGACAGAGTAAAACCAGAAAATGATTTTTAATTCTCGAAAGCAATAATATGTTTTTTCAAGAAATATACCACTATAGTTTGATACTCCGACAGCTTTCACGAGACCCTGCTCCACAGCATCTCCAAGACCATCAATGTATCCTGGAAAAAACAATTCCCAATTCGCTAAGCCCATCTTGAACTTAAAATAAGAATATCCTCAAACTTGATGACCACTATCACTATATAGGCAGATATGAACACTTATCACAACCTTCATTTCCCCATATTCCAGGCCTGAACGAGAAAATAAATTGATCAATACGAATGTATGCATTACAAAATCAAACAAATAGCTGATATCTGAAAGCCTAATCCACATACCAGTGGAGCTGATAGAGTTCCACATGAGACATATCAAGACGAGCAAGAGAATCTTTCAGGGCTGAAACAACACTCTGCCGACAAAGCCTCCATGGCAAAGCTGCATACTTAGTAGCAACAGCTACCTCCACCTCTGGATTCCTTTGTTTCCTTTCCTTGATAAATCTTACCACATATTGCAACTCATTCACAACCAGAAGAAAAAGAGACGAAAGAAACTTCCACGGGGGGCACATATTTTTGCTAGCAAATACAAGATTACCTTCCTAGTAGTGTTTCAGAGCTGATAGCACCCAATGACAACTGCAAGAACAGGAGAAAACCAAATTTTGAGGTATCCTAGATTCCATTTAAATGGATTAAAGCAAGAGGTAAAACCAAACCATTTTCCCACCCGTGAGCCGTAAACCTCGGCAGTATCAAAGAATGTAATGCCAGAATCAATGCTGGTATCGAAAGCAGCCTTAGCAGCCTTTAGTTTCCTGTCTGTCATTATACAATAAGGGCCAACATTACAACCCATCTTACTTCATTTTTTCAACCAAATTATGACATTATTCAGATATTCAAAGAGAGTTGAAAAACACCAAAACTTAGAAAAAATGCTGCAAGAAAGGCAAGTTGCATAATATATTTCCATTTCCACTACCAGCAAATAACAAAATGACAACTATAATCAATACATATCATTACTTCTCAGACCACACATACACACTCAGAGAGAGAGAGACAGAGAGACAGAGTTCCAAAAAATGGCAAGTAAACTCAAGTAAATGATACAGAAAAAGCAAGTTACATATTATATTTCCATTTCCACCACCAGCAATAACAAAATCACAACTATAGTTATTTCAACACACACACACACACACACACAAAGTCAAGAATTTACCATCCCAATCAAAGTTATTCCAATAGCTGGTGTCGCCCCATGACCAAGCTCCAATCCCCAGCCTGGTTACCTCCAATTCCGAACCCCCAAGCTTCACCTTTTCCACCTCAGCTGTCTTCACGGAAACACCGCCCTGGTCAGAGGCCACAGCTCTAACTGCAGGAACCTTACTCCGACTGAAAGCAGAGAAGCAAGCATTGCTGTAATACAAAGCCATAAATAAATAATCCCGGACCCGCAGACCCAATGCCGTTTAGTGGGGTTTTCTGAAACTATAGAGGAATTTGAAAAATGGGTTATAATTTCATGGGCAAAAGTGTTCAATTATAGTCCATGGAAGTGATCTCAGAGATATGGTTCTTGTTTTGGACACGTTGTTCTATTTATATCGCACCTGGCGGGCAGAATTATATAATTAATCGAATTACTTTCCTCAAAATAGTAAATAATAATAATAATAATAATAATAATAATAATAATAATAATAATAATACACTTCACTATCCGAGACAGGCACTTATTATTTTACGATTTCTGGATCCGAATTTTCAGAAACAAATTTGTATTTTGCCACTACAACAATACAAAAATGGCAGAAAGTTGGAAATTTATTTATTCCCACGTGCTAATTACGCATATTCTCCTCGTGTATAATTAATTTTATTAATATGTAGTTCTTAAAAGCTAAATTACCTCAAACTCGATTATTTTTTTATCTCCAGGTCATGAATAACTTTTTTTCATATAATTAATTTTAAAAATATATACTACTTAAAAATTAAAAAAATTCATTCGACAATGCAAATTCGAGCAGCTGAGATGACAAGATATAATGAAAAAACGATTGACCGGCCAAATCTGAAGAAACTTGCACATGGTTTTCTTCATACTACATACCTAGTGCGGGATGTTAAGACAATACAATGTGGTCCTCTTTCTTACATAAATAGATAAATTAAAAACAAAAAAGAACTCTATTCGCACGTTGTTCTCAGAGAGAGTATCATGTTACATACTCTCTGTACGTATTCTCTCTCTAAATTCTCACAAGCAATCTTTCTTTCATAATTGTTCCCTGTATGATGTAAAATAGTGCATTTTGTTCAAAAAAAAAAAAACTAACTACTGTAGCCATTTCTGTGAGCCTTCTGCCATCTCCACGCAATGCCCAAACTCTGTTCAAGATTTGTGTATTTTGCTCTCCAGTTGAGCTCTGTCCAAATCTTGGAAGGATCACTGTACACCTCGGCATAGTCCCCAGGCCTCCGGCTAAGATATTCGACCTTTATGTTCACGCCGGTTGCCTTCTTACACGCCTCCACAAATTCTCTTACCGAGCTACCTGCAGTTTTGGAATGATCGGAGATTGGTTAACATTGCACGATATAATCTTAACGTTTGAGAAATCGGTAGTGTTGTTTATCGACCTTTTCCTGTGCCAACGTTGTAGATACCAACTTTTCCGGGCTTGGCGTGGGCTAAAGCTTTCACATGTGCATCTATTAGGTCAGTGACATCGATGTAGTCTCTTACACATGTCCCGTCTGCTGTGTTGTAATCAGTTCCTCGGATCTGCATTTGTAAGGGCGATGAGAACACGATGAAAGATACAAATTCTTGTTTTTATAATTAGAGCTGACAGTCCAGCCAGTTTCGGTTAGGCCAAGAGCCAAAAACGGGACAGTCAAATATAAGAATAAGCATTTTGCCCCAAAAAGACTAAAGATATCCTTGAAAAATGTGTACTTACAATTAGGCTTCTTTCCCTCTCAACCACTAACATCTCAGGAAACTAGTTTCTCGAGCATCTGTTTGCTCGAGAGGCCGGTTTCTTGAGTTCCCTACATTCTAGTCTCGTCATGCCCAACAGGACTAATATAATTTAATCAAGAAGTGGCTCGTTTTCATTGTATAGTATAATAAGTGGCTAAAAATCGCTCACGAATGAAAATGTATGTACCTTTAATCCTGGAATTATTCCTCTAGCTGCATCAAAACAAGCACCCGAGATTCTTCCTTGCTCCCGCAACTCAGGGCGTGGGGCTTCACCGAGCCTTCCTTCAGGATCGGATCCAATCACGTTGAAGTACCTACAGATCACGACATCCATTGTTGTTACCGTGTAGTTGGCGAAAAAAGTCAGTACAGATGTATTTCAGACACAACACAGATACTTCAATCCTAAGAACCAGATATGTGAAGGACTGACCTTAAGATCATTACAGCCATATCTTTTGTCTTTGCAAAGTCCAAAATCATATCTTCCGCCATTTTCTTTGCTTTCCCATATGGATTTATCGGTAACTAAAAACATCAAAACAACTCTAATCAACAAAACGCGCATGGGATGAAATAACTATGTAAGCATCTTGATTGAATGTATCCATCACTCACTTGAGGAGTGGTTTCTGTGATAGGCATCTTCTCCGGTTCTCCATACGTCGCACAAGTGCTCGAATATATCAAAGTGTTGACACCATGTGCTGCCATTGCCTTCACTATCAAAAGAGTGTTTGAGGTAATATTATGATAATACCTGCAAAAGATTCAAGTATAAGAAAACATAGGACAACTGTCAATATGCATTGTCATAAAACCAAAGAGTGAGAACCTTAGAGGTTCGGCTGTACTTTCACCAACGTAAGCAACAGCAGCGAAATGCATGACAGCGTCGAAAGCATTCTCTGAAAAAATCTTGTTTACCTGATCATATAGAAGCTAAGGAAATCCTCCATGACGCAATTTCACTTAAATAAAAGATTACAGAGAATCTTTACATATCCTCTATCAAAACTAATGGTAAAAACTTATAGTAGAGAACAGTAGAGGATACAGCTGAGGCATCTCCAAGATCTGCGTATATAAACTGAAGTCGTCCTGCCTCTGGATATAGTTCTTGCAAGACTTTAACTGCTCCCATGTTCCCACGAGAGAGATTGTCCTGTCAAAAGTACGCCGATATGGCTTTTATGAATCAATATACTTAATTAACTTATACGTCGTGTATTAAAATGACTACAGATTTAAGACAAAGACATACCACAATAGTTACACGATATGAATCTTTGAGGAGTCGGAGAACTGCATGAGAACCTATGTATCCTGCGCCTCCGGTGACCAAGACGTGTGTTACACCAGGCTCGTGCTGAGAGAACTGGGAAAGAGAATATATAGCATAAATGTCTGAAATCAATAGATGAAAAGTTTATATGGATCATGGGCAACCGTGTGAAAGAAGAGTACCTTGATGGAATTACGAGTAGTAGCTGATCTATTGATCATGAAAATGAGAAGCAGAGTGAGTCCAGATACCATGAGAAGTTTCCTAGTCATGTTGCTCCTTCTCTTTGCCTCAATGAAATCCATGCCTGCAATTATTTATTCAAGATTCTTGAGTATTTCCATTCTGATTGTACAACATTTTGGTTCTCAATAACAATTCTCTCCCTCCCCCCCCCCCCCCCCCCCCTCTCAGCTGCACTCTTTGCAGGAAAATCAATTAACAATTGTTCTGATTGCACTCTTTGCATATACCTTAACAAGAGTATTTCCATTCTGATTGTACAAAATTTTGATTTTCAATGACAACTCTCTCTCTCTCTCAGAAAATGATACAGAAACAACATTATCAGAATATAACAAATGAGAAATCAAAAGGAAAGAAAATACAAGACAACCTGCATTTCACTATGTATATACAGAATCAGACAAGAAATTAATAAAAATCGAAAACTTGTATAATCTAATTAACAAACAATCCATTACTTGCACAAATGATCAGACAGACAAAATAACAACAAACTTTGTCAACTCAGAAGTGCTTCTCCACCCACCCACCCTCACCTTCCCACCCTCCCCCCCACCCCACACACACTACCCACCCTCAGGGAGGAAGGAAGACACAAACAGAAGATATTCATAGTACATGAAAGAAAACATAAGTCAATTACAATAGCCCATCATAATCAAACATTTTATAACAGAGTATCCAATCCAAAGAAAAAAAAAAGAACTTACAATCTGTTTTTTTTTTTTTTTTTTTATCCTTGGGTTTCTGAAAAATCGGATCCTAAGTCCAACCAAGAATTCAATTTTTAGCGTCCCTCATGGTCGTTAAACAAGTCCCAGATCACAACGATGAAAAAATCGTGATTACCATGCAATCAGAAGAGACGGAGAGAGAAACTGTGTAACAATATATATATATATATATATATATGTATGTATGTGTATATGTAAATCCCAAAATCTAAATTAGAAGATTTGCATGAAGACAGACCGCCATAAGAGCAAGAAACAATGTAGGAATGAATGAATAATGGGTCTTAGGAAGAAACAATGAAAAATAAAAGCTGAATAGTACCTGAACTGGATATATTAAAAGACGACAATAAGAAACCCTCACCAATTAAAAGTCAAAGGGCTGCGAGAAATGGAACTCTCTCTCTCTCTCTCTCTCTCTCTCTCTCTCTCTCTCTCTCTGTGGGTGGTTAGGCAGATTGACAAATATGAACTAGGAGGGGTGGGGGTGGGGGGGGGGGGGGCGATTGAGAATGGGAAAGAATGTGAAAGATTAAGAAAATCTTGTGAGCATTGTAATGGAAGGAAAGTGGACCATGTTGATGAGTGTAACAAACGATGAACAAAGCCATGAAATTAGCAATTGACACGCAAATGTTGCCATGAAACCAATCACACAGCCATGCATTCATCTTCACTGTGTGTTTTGTGTGTGCAGCCCCCCCCCCCCACCCCACCCCTCACCTCACCTCCTCCTTCAAGAAGTATTTAAAATTGGGCATCGTCTCATATTTCATTTCCATCGATACAAATGGCGTAAGTTTTTATTAATAATATTATAAGAATACATAAGTGAAAGTTCAAATCTTCCATAAAATGGAAAAATTGAATGTTTCTTTCTATATATATCACTCCAAAGTTTAATTATGGTAATATTACGTAATATTCTAAGTATTTCTAAAATTTTATAAGATTTATTACAACTAGTATTGAAAATTTTGAGTTGAAATTTGTACAAGATATTTTTTTCAATTTCTTATTTCAATTTTTTGTTTTGACCGGTGGATATATTTATATCAAAATTAAAAATAAAATAATCATCTTACATAATTTTAACTCAAGAACGATCAATCAGAAAATATTCAAATTATGTATGATAAAAAATAATAATTATATATAAAAACAAAATACGAAATACAAACATTGTTGTTTTTTAAGATTCATCCAAAAAAGGCGTCTCCAGATACGAAACTGGAGTGATTATTTCACAAAAGTGCTAGATTTTTTCTTTTTTATTATTAAAAAGTAATATTTGTATCTATTACATAATGGCAAGTGTGTATATGACTCTTGCCTACACGCAGACAATTTAAGAAAATAAATTGTAAATATTATAGTACACAAAGATATGTATGTATGGATGTAAACTATAATAAACTCTCTATCAAGTGGTTGAAAGTTGATGGAAATTATTAATTATTTCAAGTCTTACTTAATAAATTTCCATAAAATATTTGGGGTATTGCCTAATCTTGTTAGAAGAATTGAGGTCTATTCTTGTTCGTCTATTTACAATTGATGTGACGTACATGAATAAATTAATAATTTATGAACATATTAAAATGTGCCAACGTTGATAGGTCTTTTTCTACAAAGGAAATCCTCAAAGTTTAAAATCGTCTTCCACTTTTTGTTGGGAACTCTTCTTCCACTCTTATTTTTCGATGCATAAAAGGATTCAAATATATATATATATATATGTGTGTGTGTGTGTGTGTGTATTTATATATAGGAATGGAACCAAAAATTTTTGTTGCAGAGGAGGCTATATACAACTAATTTTAAGAAATATTTCTTTATGAAAAGTATATTATTGGCTGAACGAAATTGTAAGAGAAATTTATAGATATTTTTTAAAATATGAAGTATATTTTAGCTCAACAAAAGCAATTTAATCGCCTGCAAAAGAAAAAACTCAAATTTTTAATAATTATTTTATAAAAAAAATATAAAGAGTTGGAGGGAGGCAATAAAAAAATATAATAATAAAAAAGGTTGACCTAGAGCATAAAAAAAATGAAGGCAAGTTTGGGTTGGGTGTATGTTAATTTGCTTGTAGAGGACATAACGTGGAAACGTGCAATTCTTGTCCGTTTCTTCTCACGTTACCATCGAAATCAGTTGTATTTTACTAAATATTATTTTGTCTTTTTTTAATTTTTAATTTATTGTTCTTATTATAAATAATATTATCGTTCAATTAATTTGGAGAAGTCAAACATTTTAAATGGCTCGTGGAAGGCTGTCCAAAGCTGTGGCCATGTGAAACATAGAATGTGTTTGTGTACCAAAATCTTATATTTGACTTTATGGAATTATCTTTTAGTGTAACTGTTTTCTTCTCCCGATCCTCATTTTGAAACTATTAATATAAACAAAACCGATAAATATATATTCAAATATTATATTTCTACGGTTGTACAAAATTACTAGTTCGATTTTAAAAATTCAAATAATTATGTTATATTTTTAAAATTTAATATGTATGCCGATATAATTTTGAATTATTTCGCTTTATATTTCTGAGATACTAAATATTGAACCATAATTTAACCAACTCTAAATATTCTTTCAATTTCATCCCCACACTTTGCAAAATCGTTATCAAGTCATTAATCTAAGTGTGGAGGAACTAAAACATAATTAATTAATTTATTCGAGATGAGGTATATTCTCTTGTCGTTGAGTTTATCAAACACTTCCTCGTCCAAAAAAATCATAATCATTTTATATAAGTATATAACTTTTTTTATTTTTTTATCAATTTAATAAAAATACAATCTCTTACAAACAATAAATTGACACTTATACAACTCATTTCATTCTTTAATTAAATTTATTCGATCATATATAATTTATTTATAAAAAAATTATTTTTTAATCTTACTTTAACTAATAAAACAAGACTTTTGACTTTCATAACATTTTAGGACAAAATGTTTTTAAAACAAAACTTGTGACAAATGGAGTATTATTTATGGTTTAAATGCAATGTGAACTCAAAAATCATCAGAAACAAAAATGAAGTGAGAGAGAGAGAGAGATGGTGATAAAAAGAGATCTACCCAGCCTGTAAAAATGGGGCAGTGAAACCAGAATATTCAACATAGAAGAATGTTTGCAGCTATTACAAGCTTCCTTTTCATCCCATCTCCAAACCTGCACAATTGCCTCTATCCTCCCTGTAGATCATGAAACTCTCTATAACTTCTACAGACTCTATGAGGAAAAGCCAAGTGGGAAAGGAAACCCCAACTGTCACCATTCACAATGCCTTACCTGTACATTTTCACCCTTAACAGTCTTTTTCGACCCAGAGTTACAGACAACCGTCAAATAAAGCTCTCTAATCAAAAAGCATATAAGAGCTTTAGACACGAATGCCACAATCATGTAATTTAAAAAACAAAGCAGAAAACAACCAAAAAGGGATCAAAGACTGGAGTGGAGTGATCAGTAGAAGGAGGAAACCTTCAGCATCAAGTGGCACGAAATGCATTACTTTAGGCGCTAAAATTCTGCCCGAAGTATACATCTGCTATGCTTCAATCTTTGCCCCAACAGACTTAAAAACAGAACCCAAAAGAAGAACAAGTGAAGGGGATGATGAATTATGGATCACAGCCATTTACAATTCATAGCTTCTAGAAGTCTCCATCTCAGCCTCGAACTGACTCAGGATTTATTTGTCCACTATTTCCACCATGAGCATTGAATCCAGTAACAGGCATGGATTGCTGAGCAAAATTCAGCAACAGTTTCTTCTGGCTCTCATTAGTGTGTGGTAGGCTACAACGTAGAAGTTCCACTGGCATCTCTCTGCTTACAGCTTTTGCAGCCTCTGAGCTGATCACGTCCGGATTGGGCACATTCTGAGCAACCAATGATTGCATTACACTATCATACTTGCTCACACAGTACTTGGTCAGAAGACCAAAGAAGGCATCAAAAGAAGCCTGCCAAAGGGTAGGATTAGGAATGTTGTAGTTGCTGGTATACTGAGGATCTCTTAATAGGTTAGTTGCTCTTTCTAAGACAGATTTCAAGATGACAGAGGCGCCATCTCCAGCAGGACTGCCGACAGGACGAAGTGGTGGCTGTTCAGAGGAACAAACAACGGCGGCAAGACAAGCACTGAGTGAATTAAGATCCATCCCACTAACACATAGAGACACTGTTTTGGCAAGATTGTTTATGCTATCAGCGTTTTCTGGATCAGATGGTAGGCCACCAAACAAAAATCTTAAATGGCGAAAGATGGCCATGCAAACTATCCGAGCAAGCTCACTACCAGGTAAAAGAAGCTGAAGGAACTTTGAGATGCATTTCCGGCCTTTGGAAAGGGAAACTATCCGCAAAAAGACTATGTCATCTTTTGGAGATAGCCCGACAGAGTTTCCACTTTTCCCAAGGGGGTCAACCAGCTGAAGAGACGCAGCTAAGCCTTCTAATAGAACATGGCGCTTTCGCCTAAGCTGGCTTCCACCATCTTGGGGTTGAGTGAACTGTAAGAGCCGATCGATGTCATCCACATCAAGAAGGAGATAAAGCCCATCTTCAATTGTTACTCTAGCTGCGAGCATTGGCTCCTGTTCCAAAGACCTCTCGGCTAATTTCTGTTCAGCACTACCATCTCCACATGCAGATGGAGGAGGCTCGACTTCAAGAAGAGGACTAAGCCTGCGAATTGATGAAAAACAAACCCTTCCAAGGGCATCAACATGGAGATGTGGTTGTGATTCAGTATTGTTACGAGATCGGGAAGATTGTTCCTTCTGGTGAGATGGACAAAAGCGATACCTTGACCTTGTTTCAGCAGATTTCTTAGCAAGTGATGCCTGGTGATAATAGTCATCAGTATATGGATCACTGCCATGGGTTGCAGCATGCTGCATCTTAACAATGCTCTCGATTTCTTCAGCAGTCATGTACTTTGATCTGATTTGGATCAAATTACTATCACTTCTCTGAATGCTAGCATCAGACCCCTGATGGGAAAATCGGACTGAATGTCTGCCCTTTTGTGATGACTTAGGCTTTGATTCTCTCTTATCTGTTGGTCCATGCTTATTATAATGTGAAGGCGAAGGAAAGGTACTATATATCTGGGACTGTAATGCTGAAAAATGGGCTAATGATGGTTGAAAAGAAAGGTGTCCTCTCTGCTGCTGTGGGGCTAGCAGATGTGACTGTAATAACCCATTCTGATACTGATGCTGCAATATATTATTTAAGAGAATAGACTGATCTCCATGCAGAACACCAGCATGGCTACTCCATTGATTTTGAAGTTGACTGTGACGCGTGATATTAGGTGAGGATAAACGTGACATATTCGGGTTATAAGGGAACCCACGAGGCAAGCCAGCCATGAGGAGAGCAGAATTAGATAATGGAGAGCTGTTTGATGGAGAGAAAGGCAACTGGGGTCCACCAGAAAGAGATGATAAATTAAGATGATGAGAATTATTCTGTGAAGCTTGGGGTGATCCTTGTGGAGGGAAGGAAGTGAAAGATGACTTTGGGACTAATATAGGCTCGCTAGAACAGTGTTGCAGCGGTTGCTGCTGTTCAGGGTATGATGACGTTCTGTATAGTGGTTTCGATTCTCGAAGATACATTGAAGAGAGATGTGGCTGTGATGACCATCTCTTATTTTCCTCATAGCATTCCGAGTCTGACATGTGATGGTCAATCCAATCAGGAAAATCTGCCTCTCGTGCCCATTCTGTAGCTGATGAACCTGAATTAACTTTACATTAGTCATGGGGATGGAGCTATCTGCTGAATCATGAAAACAAAGGGACAAAGGAGAAAAGGAAAGGAAGAAATTGTATTAAAAACAAAGTACATGCTCGCAAGTGAATCGAAGATTCAACTTAAACTTCTAATCCTTGTAACACATTGTACACAACTATTAGGTACACCTATATACTAAAGAAAGGTAATGAATGAAAGCTTGTGAGGAAACCTTCAAACATGGGAAGCAATCCTACCCTGTAATTCACATACGACGGGCCAAACCACACTAAACCCTAGACATGCCATACATTCGTAAGTTTTAGCAACATGCAACCAAATTGCACCAAATCCTCAAACCTAGTAAATCTAATATGAGATTTATCCAAGAAAAAAAATTATAAATAAAAAAGCTCTTAATACACAATCCATAGTCAACAGAATTGAAAATTGTTCTTTGCACGATAAAACATGGACCTCTCATCTTACCCACCACTACATAACACCCTAAGATAAGAGCTCTCGTCTTACCCACCACTACATAACACCCTAAGATAAGAGCTCTCATCTTACCCACCTTTTGGTGTTCAATCATGGAACTCATTCTCAATCAAAAGAAGATGATCTTTGTCTAAAGTCAATTACCAATTTTGTAATTTACTACTCCGTTTCAAATGAGAATATTCCACATGCAGTTCGATTGACATATCTTCAAAACTACAGAATTCAGAAGTTATGGCATACATATGAGTTTACCTCCCAATTTGAAACAAAAATGACATAATGATGATCTCTATGAGCTTCTTATATAGCATTCAATCATATTATTCTGCATATATAAATGATGACTTCTGTGTCATTGGTTGGTGAGACAGTGGACGGGCAGTTCTGAAATCATGGACCCTATTTGAGCTTTCAATATTGATTCTGAAACCCAAGAGAAGGAAAAACCTATTTTGTATGTGCCCTATTAAACCAATCCCTCTATGTGGGAAAGAAAGGTATCACAATTATCACTCTAACTTTATATGATAATATGTTGCAACAGTCATAGTGCAGCAGACTTGGAATTCTGGTAAGTTAGTTGAATGACAGGTAAGGAAGGCCCCAAGGCATTTGATTTTTGCAAACTAACATGATTCATCAACCAAACATTATAAACTACCTCTACTGAAGACAAGAGGCCTTTCAGTGAGTAATATATATAATTAGCACAAAACACACAGAAGATGATAACAATAATAATTAAAAAAAAAAAAACAATTATGATTACAAAGCAAACTAAATCTTGAGAACTCACTCTCCCTTGAGAAAGATCCAGATCCACGATCACCAATTACTCCAGGATGTCTTGGTCCAGAAACAACTTTGTTCAACTGTAAGAACAAATAAAAATATATAGCAATATAACCAAAAATGAAAAAGTTAATATAGATCGCAAGTCAAGAGCTAAAATTTCAATATATGCAAGACTTCAAGGAGGAGTGCAGTTCACCTTTGCAAATGTAGTAGCCAGATCATCTATTTCGGATAATGATCCTAATCCTGATCCCTAGAAAAAGAACAAAAGAATATAATCAATAGCTAAGTACTCCATGCTCACTATTTGAAGAAAATTAGGCCAACAAACAAATACAAACAGGTTAAATTTCCATAAACCAAGAAAGAACACTGCAGCAGGTACAATCTACAAGCATATAATTTCTTCTATTTGAAAAACCAATAGCAAATTAGATGCTTATCAAATGCATCTTCAGACCTTCAATAATGCAACTTCCATGCAGAAAAAAACAACTGCAACATTATGCTACTGCTTCCAAAACCATGTGTAAGCAGTTAAGCCATAACACAGAAGAGCAACAGCACAATAAAAGCAAACTTCATACTTTTATCACATGGAATCAATAAGAATGAGCCCTATCTCATTTAACCACATACTTGTCAATCATATGATACTCAATCAACCGCTAGTGGACATTAAGTCCACCTGCAATGGCCAACGAGTTTAGGAAACATCGTAAATTGGCTAACAGAAAAATTAAAATCTAAACTTCACAAGCACATAATCTTCTATTAAAATAAAACTAGGACAATCTTTTATTTATTGTTCACCTCATCTTTGTCAAACAAATGATATTCGTTCAACTCATCTTCCCCACCAAATCTGCCTTCAATTACTGGAGCTCCCTCATCTTCATCTTCAAAGCCCCCCAATTCCACTTCATCCACAGTACCTTTCCCGAAAAAGGTATATTGAGACGCATCAAACAGCGCACTATCTGCATCAAGAAACCCAAAGGTAAAAAAAAAAAAAAAAAAAACTCAATACGCAACCGCTAAATCAAACAAGCAGAACCCCTCAATTTCTACAACAAACAACAAATTGCACAGAAAAGAAAACATTGCAGGAATCAAAGCCAAAAGAGAAACAGCATAAATGGATAGGCTAGGGAAGTAGCTACGAACCAGAAAACGAGCTGCTGGATGGGCCGACTAAGTCACTGAAATCTTTTCCATCAGATCTCTCCATAATAACTAAATTAACAGAAAAATAGAAGCAAAAAGGAAAACACAACTGTAATCACAAAACGATGAACGCCCACCCCACCCCAAGGACCCCCCTCCTCTTCCTGTAATTAGGGTTTTTGAAGCAGACGGACAAAAACTCACTGTTTCACACAGTAAGCGGTTACCCGTGTATATATTTATGAGCTTCGGAGAAGAGAGAAAGAGGGGGGGATAGGGGAAGGCAGATGTATGCACATAATTGTATGTACATTTGCTTCCGGGAAAGTGAAAGTGAGGTTAGAGAGAGAAAGTGTGTGTGTGTGTGTGTGAGAGAGAGAGGGAAAGAGAGATTATCTGTTTATTTTATTTGTGAGTAATTAATTGGCAAGACGTAATATGTAAGAATTTAGCATTGACTTTCTGATCCATGTTGGGATCTGAGTGATAATAATAGAGTTTTCATGGCTTTCTACAAATTAAAAAAAAAAAAATTCACACAATATTTAAAAATTAGTAATTATAATCATGAATTTAATTAATTTTATATATTTTACATCGACAATTATTTTGGGCTATGTTCAGGGACAGAACGGGCGACCTTTAACATAAAGATTTTATATTTTTGTAGTACTCGATATATCTTTTATTTAATAAAAGAAAAAAATTGATGATAGTTTTGCAATAAAATGGCAATGGTAGTGGTGACGGAGTCTTTTCATTTATAGCTATTCCATAATTGAATTTCTCCAATTAGGATGATCGATGTACAAATTTACAATCCTCGTTTTGAACTGTTCTAAAAGATGATGTGTATATTGATTAGCTCAACGAAGTTTTTACTTAACTTTTTGCTCATGTACAAAATGTAATGAATTGATACATATATTGCTAATTTTCTAACATTATACGTGAATTGTCAAATTAGCCTACGGTTCGTGACTTTTTTGCTCATAATACAAAAACATACATACAAGAACTATTTTGTACCAAACTTTTTAAATTGTCATAATTTTGTTAATTCGGTATAAATTGGCCAATAAATGAATTGAGTTAAAAAAATTTAACTCATTAAATGGTGTAAAAAATATATAAATTGAAATTTAACTAGTTTTACTTTCTTTTTTTTTTTTTCTTTTTGGTTTCTGAGACAATTTCAATATGAACATATAAAAATAGTTACACAATACGTTAATTTAACAATTACACTACAAATTGGGTAGTAGCTCACAAAATGATAATACCATAGCTAAAATAATAAATTTTAAACAAAATTTTGTAAAAGATTATATATTTTATTTTTCTTTTTGTACAAATAAAATGAGAACATAGCATGTACTATGTTGTGAATTTGTATAATTCATGAGAATGTCACGTTCTTGACAACGACCTCTTATAATACACATGATATTTTTTTTCATTAAATATTTTGGATCATATAAATTTTGGCCCTCTATCCTCAATAATAATAATAACAATGATAATAATAATAATAATAACAACAACAACAACAACAATAATAATAAATATACTAATAATAATAAGAAAAACTATTTTACAAGGCTTGGTTAGAACAATCACCAACTGCTTTTTGAATCAATCAATGTTTAGTATATTTTAAGAAAACTTGAATGTTTTGATTTGAAAAAAAGAGGTCCTAGTTGCCACCATTCACTCAATTAATATTTTAAAATTTTGCGACATTACCTAATACTTAAAGAAAATGAAAATATACGACAATAACAACGAGAAGATTTGACTAGAATTGGAATTTCTATATTTTTATTTTATGAATTTTATGTCAATTTGATTTAGAGAGATAGAGAGAGATCTAAAGAAAATATATAGGGCACATTTTCCATATTTTAGTATTACAAAATTATTGTTGCAATCTTTGGAGGGAATCAGGTTGCTCCTTTTTTTTAGGTACAAATTTTGAAATGAACGAACGGCTGTAATTCGATCGTAGGCCATGATGCAGCAGTCGTGTTATGTAACGAAAAACATAAATTATTGTTAACCGTTGATACAAAGAATACCGAAAAATTGATACATAGATTAGGGAAAGCCCTAGAAATAATTTATCAATATTCCAACGTCTGAAAATTAACATGCATAAACTAATTTTTCTAGAAATTGTCCTCAAGAAACAGCATATTTAAAATAAAGTACAATAACTTTAAACAAACTATAACGCACATGGCCCACTGGCCTATATTACAAGGAGCTCAACCAACTTAGCTTCACTCAATTCCTAACTGCTCCAATAGAATTAAGTTGAACGTTTTGGCGACACACGTAACTCGTCAAATCTCCGAACCAATTTGAAATTTTGATCCAATAGTAACCACAAAAGTCTATGACTGCAATATACAATCTCACAAGTGCCAATATAACAAACCATATGTAGACTGGAGATAAACAATCTGTGTGGTATCTAGTTATAGTGTATATGAAGAAATATAAGACACGCTGGTAAATAGAAATATTTTTCCGAGTCTGACGAAGTTCAGAAGAGCCAATGCTTCTTCCTGTGTGTTCTTGTAGGAACCTCTGCCAAAATTTGGACAAAGTACACATATTAGACATCAGTTGGAATAATCTTGTCCAAAAACTTGGTTTTTGCAAGAATGGAGAACAGGACCAGGGAGGGCGGCCCGATTTGCCAGCTCTAAGACATAGGCATAGAATAAAGAATGTTACCTCCAGCTTGATACAAGGAATTGTAGTGAATTTCACTCCAAAAGCTCAGCCACAACTCTTGAAGAAAACAAAAGGAAAGAACAATTAGGCCTAGAATTCGCCCCGTATATGCAAATTAAGGTGATGAAATTAGTTATAGTTCAAGGAATATGGAAATTCGCAGTTCTTGCTATCTATCGAATCCAGGATTGTAGCATAGAAAGAAAAAAACATAATGAATGACAGAAACAAACGTGGAGACATATTGTACCTCTGGAAGGAAATGAATCTTTTGGAAGGATTTCAATGTAGCAAGTGTCCCGAAAGGAGGTGACCAAACATATTTTTGCTTGAAACTAGACAAAAACCGAATAAAATGGTAAATATCACACATAGTAAGCGTATACATGTGTAACAAGAGACGAACTATACTATAATATGGTACAAATATTTAAGTGCTACTGCTTTACTAACGAAACATCATCATTATCAAAGGCAATTTATGCACTAGAATGCAAGGATGATTCAAGCGTGTCAGTCTGATGTGCAGTGTGATTTTCCCTACGAGAGAACAATAACTTGATGCTTCGGCAGTGCTAGATGTTACCTACATTCTTCCAATGATTATTGCTAGCATTTCAACTATAATGATGGACTGGTAATCTTCAGGATATAAGCATAAGCAGGTGGCAGCGGAGCAAGAACATGGAGCCTACAACCTTAAAAGTGAAGGAAGAGAGAGGATAATTATAAGCTCCTTAGCTTCATACTGAAAAATATGAACATTTTTCGTGAGGCGATTCCAAATAGCCATGAGCCGGCTCAACTTGATCACACCCATAGCCAATAATTATTTATGGATGTTAACCCTAGCATGGCTAAAATTGGAATTGGACACATCCATCCAGTCTTGTTTGTGGACCGTCTATACTTTTGGTGAAGGGATATACAAACTGTGTACTTAACAATAGCCTATTCCTCAATCCCCGGACGATCTATGAACTGAAGTGTGTGTGTGTGTGGATAGAGTATCATACAGAATGACAAGAAAGATCTTTAAGTAATCAACCGTCAAAGTGTAACTTACTCGGTCTGCAGCTGCTTGTAGAGTGACATGATCTCCCCATTCCCCCAACCTACAATTCCAAGCAAAATTATGTTAATAGACATGACAGCTTTAATACAATAATATAGGGAAATTGATACTTAAAATCCACATCCCAGACCTTTTCATCTTCCTCACATAATGTCTGTACTTCATGGGGACGTAACTTTCATATAGTTTTCTGTGGCGTTTAAGCTGAAAATAAGTAAGACTCTAAGATAAGAGAAAATAAATAATAGTTCCTAAAAAATGCATAAATTAATAAAAACACGCTTTTTCTAGAAGGAATTGTAACAAAATATTTATTTATCGTTTTTTAGATAAAAGAAAAATCAATGAAAGATGTTCACAATGTTTAAAGAAGAATAGATGAGAGAATTATGTCTTTTTTAATTAGTTTTGAATTGTTTCATCTTGGTTCATGGATTCAAAGTATTTGCTGTTCTTAATTTTAGATAATTAAGTCCTAATGAAGTTTGATTCTTCTTTTTATCCCCATAGGGCTTTGAAAGACATGCCTAGGTACACAAAAGATACATGAAGAATCGGCGTATCCTCTATAGGACAAACGTGAGCCAGCATTGGCCCAAGCTATTTTTGGGTGTTACTGCCTGGCTTGAATAGAGCTGCCAAAATCAGCCCAGCCCGATGAACTATGGACAGGCCCAATAAATGTTAGCATATTTTAGGAAGCTGGCAGGACTGGGCTCAACAACTAGCAGTCCAACAGAACTTCGGTCCGGCCCGACCCAGCCCAATATTGGTCGTTGGCCCATTGACCCCACAAGTGCCTCTCAGGAACATTGAAAAGACATTTTACCTCTTCATATGAAGAAATTGGTTGTTGCTTGAGTTCAGATCAGCCCAAATCATTATGAAGGAGTCATTTGCACTAAGTTACTCTATTAGTGAATTAAGGTTGCAAAGTTGAAAAAAAGACAACCTACGGGCAGTATTTTTAAGAAAAAACAGCTATAAGTTAACAATTTATGTAACATGTCTGGTATTCTATCATACAATGAGAAGAATAAACAAATGTCAGAAAAATTAAGCTTTACTGCACCTGTTTGACGACATGCTTTCTAACATACTTGTGGTAATCTGGATTCTGAAACAATTGATCTGCAAGGGCTCGAAACTGAAGGGTAGCAATTAGTTACAAATATATCAAGAAAAATGTAAGCGAATCTCTACTAAAAAATGTGTTTCATCTTCTATTCCAGCATCACCAATGCGCATGATGTCACTTCATACACGTGTCGTGTTGGTGTTGGAAGATGAAACACCATTTACAATAGAGGATCCCAACTCCAACAAAAATGGTATAAAACAAGCAGTAGCATAGAACAGAAAATTACTTTAAAAAAACTCCTTCAATTAAGTTTCATATCTAAATGCCCATCAAATTGATTTGTATCAATCGTGATTATAATTTTAATAACTTGAGTTTTTGTACGAAAATATTTTCTTGAGTTTTTGGTTTTTGTTAGTAGAGATAATTCAATCTTTTAAATAGAATGAGCTAAACTAGAGATTAAGAAAATTCAAAAGTCCATTATATTTTTAATATTTGTTTTACAGAAATAGATGAATAATGTCAAAGAAACCTAATGACATCCTGATATTATTAAATAAAAAAAATCCGAAACGTAAGGAGTTCAGGGTCAATTTTATCTGGAAACAGTATAAAAGTTTACAGTTGGTTTTAAATGATAATTAGTTGGGCCAATTTTCTAGAATGAAAATACTTTCAAAGATTTTCTGAATACAAACATATATTTAAAAGGTTTAATAAATTTCCCAGTAAACCATCTTCTCTCGACAAATTCACACTTATGGCATTCACTAGAAGAGATTCTTCTGTGTAAGGCGTCATAGGCCCTTAATGAGCCTATCCAATATGATTTAAAACAATGATAAGCACCATCTAGCAAACAGATGTAAGAATGTATGACAGAGTATTAGATAACCAACCTGACAATTTCCGTCTCCCTCGATTTGTAATTCAGACAATCCATATGTTGTCAGCCTGGTGATAGTTAAATGTATGAATGGCATGTCTATTATACACAGAAACAGTAAAAAAAAGAGAGATGACCAAAGAAAAGATACAAAGGGACGGAAGACCAAGTAGTCACACTGTATTTGTGTTTGGCAAGATTTTGAACAGGATAAGTTTCAAGTTATCATTATAATAACTTCAAATTGAGAAATGGGATAATTAATCTCTTGATGATGACTTTTGATATCAACATACATTAATATCAAAACAAAACAAAGTTATACAAATCGAGGTTTACCGCATACAGAATTCATGAATTTATACACAGTTTACTACATACAGAATCCATGTACTTAAAATGTGAATGATGTTTTAATGTCAGATTTCCAAAATCTATTATGCCTCAGGATGCTGGGAATGATAAAATCAGTAAACTACAATTCTTTTTTTTTTTTTTTTTCCCTATAATTTGGGAAATTCATGAAGTTAGAAGACATTGGAATTAAAAATTATTGCAACTATGAAGCACAATAACATCAAAAACAGCTCAAATCTCAAACACCAGTCGTAACTTCAGGAAAATCATCTTGACGACTAAGTTACCTTTTCAACTAAAGGAAACAGAATCATGTTATGTATTCTGATGTTCTTATAGAAATGAAAAGAAGCCAATGGAGTACACTAAGTCAATCATCAATAGGAAGCTAACCAGAAATTTAGAACTACACCTTTAAAATGTGATGAAATATCGATTCCTAATGGATATTCGAGTAGTTTAATGTCTTCTTCCGTAATGCGACACCATAAATTTTTTGTTTTTGTTTCTTTTGATCCTGGAAGTACTACTGCGCTACCAAGAAATAAAGCACATGAAGCTAGGAGTGTGAATGAAGATAAAGCACAACCTCTCAGCTAGCCTCTCATGGTCTAAGCTCGCATCATTTGGATCTGGTATAGCCCCAATCACCCGAGGAGTGTGCTGTCCATATGATAAACAAATTTGCAAGACATCATAATCAAATAAAATGAACACATATTATAGTGTCAACTTAGACAAAAGAATATTCAAATTCTATGTTGTAGTCCAAGAAAATTTAGGTTAGCTACCGATCACTATAACCAACCAAATCAATCGAGATTGCATTCTCCTCTACAGCAGAATAAATTACTAACTAAAGAAACTGTCACGGTGAAGATCATGCATACCGGGATCGAGTCCAAATGAGAAAGCCTCTTCCCAAGCTTGCCATCATATCTTAGTCTTTCGTCCTCGGCTAACATGGCAGCAATGGTATGATCATCCTCTGTATCATTCAAACTACTATTCAAGCTAGAGCTCGAGCTCGCACTTGCATTTCCATATATATCAGTCATGCTATTCTAATTCAGCTTAATCTCCAAACCAACCTACTACATACATCAACAAACAACAAGACACTACTTCATTAGAGACAAGAAACTGAATCACACCCATAAATCATCACATATCATTACTGATCATGTAATTTTGTAACAAAATCAGTCCTAAAACGGGAATCTCTCATTCTTGAGATCAAGATTTAGAAGAAAAGTAACATAATCCAAAAACCCACATAACATCTCGATGTAAAACTAAAAGATAGCCCAAAACAGATAACCTGCAGAAATTGAGCAAGAAAGCGACAAAGAAGTGAACTTTGATTCCAAGAAAAGAGAAGTAATCAAGACACTATAACAAATTAGCATAAACAAAACAAGAGTGAAAGAAAGGTTAAACTAAGCCATACCTAGTAAATATGGAAATCAAAAGGCATTCTTTTTCTTCTACTTCATCCTCTTTTTCCTCTTTTTTTCCTTTTCTTTATTATTTTTTTAAGGTGGAGTAAAATCAAGGGCAAGTAAAAGATGGATTTATTTTTGTTTGGCAGACCAGAGACGTCATTCGTTTATCTACTACCTCGACAAAGAAGAACCCAACAACGCGCGCTTTGGTAAACAAACAACGCCTCTACAAAGCGTGTTCGCTGTCCCCTACGGGCGACTTTTCTTCTCCAAACGAGTAGATATCCTACTTGAGATATACGCAATTGGGTGGAATAGAATTAGCGCCCAACGAGATTAGATTCGAACAGTTTTTGCAAAGGATTTTTCTAAGCAGATTGTAGCTTTTTGCTTGATTTAAGCTTATTTTGAAGTGTTTTATAAAAATGTTTTTGCTTGTGTTTAAATAAATACAATATAATCTTTTCTATGAAAATATTCCTATAAATAATCTTACAACTAATAAAATGTCTAAATTTTATTATTTATAATAACTGGTGTTGTTTATATGTGAATGCACGATTTATAGTATATTCAATAATATAAAATAAAATATATTTATAATTTAAATTTGATCAAATCAATATTTAAGAATAATTATTTTTATTATTTTATTAATAAAAATATGCAAAAAAATATAATTTTGTATAAAAAATATATTTCTTTCTTCACAATATAACAATCATGTTCTTATAATAAAATAATCAATTATGTTTAAAAATTAGATTATTTAAGTTAATATTTATTTGAAGTTCAAACTCAATAAAAATAATACAATACATAATGAATAATTAAATATAATACAAATAATTATTTTTTTAATTTAATATCGTATTTTAATATATTTAATATTGGTAGATATCGTGAAATGAAAAAAATTATTTCTATGTTAGCAAATTGAAAAACTATTTTTAAAAAAACAACTCTTCAAAGTCTATATATCATTTTCCAAATATATTTTAATTTTTTAATATCAAAAAGTGGAAAAAAAAGATTATGTTTAGCATATTAGTGTTTGATATTTTGATTTTTATTAAATATTTAGATTAACTCTAATTAGTACAATCTAACTCATAATTAAATCATAGATAAATTGACAATTTAAAAAAAAAAGGGAATCAACAAATTTTTGCTAATGTTCAACTTTTTCCGATAGATAATTAGACCAATTACATTAAAGAAAATTACAATTATCCTGAACTTAATTAGGTTTATCATTTCAAGGTAATTATAGAAATTGTTCTAGAAATTAGGCTTCCTAACCATAGCTAGGTTTATCATTTCAACGCAATTATATGAATATTTTGTTCTTTTATGTTACAAAATAGCCCTCAAAATTGTGCAATTTGTTGAGGTCAAAGTCTCAGAAATATTATAATTAACAAAATAATAAAGTCAGCAAAATTATGCTTGACAAATTCATCATTTTATGTATTTGTTTAATTATTTTAGGCTGTGATTAGTTAATAAACTATGTAATTTAATTTTCTTAAGGTTCTAGGCCTAATTGGGATTGTCAGTGAGCCGAGTTGAGCTCGAGTTTGGAGAGGCTCGGCTCGAGCTTAAGAAGCTGAGCTTAGACTTGGCTTGAGCTCAAAGCTCGTCAAGCTCAAATTATTAGACTCGACTCAAAAACTCTGGTTTATTATTTTGCTCTATTAATATGATTTATACATTTTTCAATATTTCTAATAATATTTACCCTTCCCAAGAAAAGAATATGAACTTAACATTCAAAAATAATAAATTTAATGAAGAAAATTACAATGTTCATAGTTAAATGTCTCATATCTCACAACCAAAAAATTCAAAATTTACACCATTAAAAAGTCTCACATAATAATTCGTATTTTCATAAGTAAAACACTATTACAAAATAATCAATACTTTTTTTTTTCCTTACAGTTCTTCTTACTCCATGTCTTTTTTCATAAGTTTCTATAAATGTTTTGAATATAAATTTACTTACTATTCATTTTTTGAGTAATATATATAATTTAATTAATTAAAAAATTATCGAAACTTTTCATGAGCTTTCAAGCTGAGCTTAAGTAAGCTTGGCTCGATGCGTTAATATTTCGAGTCGAGCTCGATCCAAGCATTATTAAGTTGAACTTTGATTGAGTTTTAACCCAACCCAACTCAAATAGCTCGCGAGCGAGTCTGGCTCATTAACACTTCTAGGCCTAATAATCTTATTATATTTTAAGTTTAGGTCAATTCTTTAGGTTTGGCTTGTGTTGTTGATCTTTGCAACATACATTATTATCACTCGTGTTTGATTAAACAATTATTAAAAAATATGAAAACTTTCAAGTTTGTCCAAGCATCAAGTGTAAGATTGCGGTCTTACTTGCCTGTCGCTATCAATTATATGTCTTTAACATTTGCAATCAGGGCCGGATTTAGAAATGAACATCAGGGTGGGTTAAAAGTAAAAGTTTGTTTACAATATAAATAAATAATAATTTCTTAAATACAAAATGTATCAAAACAAATTAATTATGTATAAAGAGAAAATTTTATAGTTAAATGACTAAAGTAAAATTAATTAATATTAAAAACTATTTGAAAAGTGAAAACTTTATATACAAACATAAGGAAGTAAATAGGTCCAATTTAATAACATTATTATATACATTGGAGCAGTTACAGTTCAGCGATCAACAGTTCGATTTAATTGTTGATTCAATTTTAAATTAAATTTAAATTTAATATTAAAAATGGATCGATTTGATTTCGACTCCAAAAAAATCAATTTTAAAAATCAACAATTTCAAAAAGTAACTATGCGGATTCAAAATTGCCGCCAGGAGCCACAAGAAATTCATTTTAAATTATTGAATCTTTCATGTTGATCCAGAGGGCGGACTATGGTCGGGACAAGCATATGAGCAATAATTATGATTTCTCGTTTAATTCATTATGTGATTTACAAAATATGATTTTTTTTAATTAAATTATAATGGTTTTTGCTTAGTGGAAGTAAGATTATTTAATGTTTGCATATGATGCCACCTAAATAAAGTACAACGTTTGAATATATTACAGTAATAATTATCATTTTTTATTTTATAATTTAAGAACTTGGATTTATTTGATAGTGAGCATGAGTAGAATGATATAGAATAAATATGATTCCTATTTTTCCGTTATTTGGTGTGATTTGATTTATTTCTTAGGTTTACTTTGATATAACGTATCGAATTTCATAATTAAAAAAGAAAAAAAACGAATTGTTACACTAAAATTTCAAAATTTACGCCGTATATTTCACACATATAAATGATCTTTAGTAAATGTTGATAAATTAGACATTGCCATAGAAGTCTCGGCCTTTCCAAATATTTTCACATTTAGCTCCTCAATTCTCCGAATCACTTCCTCGTCCTCCACAACTTCTCTAATCCCAGTATCGACCTCTTGAATTCCAAATCTTTCAATCTTCACTCCTATTTTCCATACATTTACAATGTATGCACAATTTAAAAATTGATCACCTGCAATCGGATAGCATAAGAGGGGTTTCTTGCATTGAACAGCCTCCATTGTTGAGTTCCATCCACAATGTGTGAGATAACACCCTACTGCTGAGTGCCGCAACACATCTATTTGTGGAGCCCATGAGACTATCCTTCCGTAGGCTGACACCCTCTTCACATACCCATCGGGCAACCCCCGATGCCAGGCGGGCCCCAACACCCAAATGAATGGCCTCCCAATCGCCTCAAGTGCCAATGCAAGACTCTTTACTTTCCCTTCTCCAATTGGGCTCACCCAACTTCCAAAAGATATATAAATGACTGAACCCACATCTTGCTTGTTTAGCCAGTCCAAACAGCTCATGTCCTCTTCCCAAAAGGTGGCACTCTCAGTTGTTGTAGCTTGCATGATCAAAGACCCAATTTCAAGAACTCGGGGCAGATCATGGCTCCCAAACTCAGTTGAATATTGTCGTGTTTCGAGTTTGAATTCATCCGAAAAAGTGTTCGTGAGAATGCATTGGAGAGTCTTGGCTCGTTGTAGAGTTCGAGTCCAAAATTTAAATCTTGAAACCCTAGCTATTGAGGAACCAATAAGCCATGGGAGGTCACTGGCGGCCAAGATAGGCTCATCAGAAGACAAGCAAATGCTATCACTTGAATTTCTTGGACACCCTACATAGTACACATTGTCGAGTTTGTAATTTACTTTATCAGTAAAAATTAAATATTAAATGTAAGTGCACATAGTACACATTCATGACATAATACATAAAATTAAAATAATTTAGATTAGAAATGAAAAGTACTTGGCTACTTATATTATATACCAAAGATGACAGACAAGCCTACAAAAATGCAATAGAATAATTAGTCGTGCTACCACACTTCGTCTTGTACGATATATTTATTTTGTTCATTTACTATATTATTTATTTATAATAATTTGTAACATGTGTTGATAACATAAATCAAGTTGACTATAATAAAATAAATATGTATACACACATACATATATATATATATATATCCATTATTGGATTATAATATTATTCTTTTAGTCAACGGCTAATGCCTGCAAAAATTATGCACATTTCGCCTAAAATTTTGGTGTTAATTTGTTAATTACTAATTAAATAAACCTTCTTTATTTAATTAAAGAAAAACACCTTTTTGTCTCCGATAATTAAGCAAACAATCACTACTTCATACGTATTATATATTTTATGGTATTATATAAATAAACTATATTGCTAGATTCATATGATTACGTGGAGGAATGTACACAACATGTGCAAAGCTGACTTACCTACACCCAATGCACCGAGTGATTTCAATAATATATACGCACTATGGTTGAAATCATTCGATATATTTTTGTATATTTATATATAAATATATGAAAAATGTATATTTAGAAACACTATGATACATTGAGTATAAATTCGAGGAATTATGTGCAAAGAATCTTTAGTACCATGATTTAAAAAATTTAATCAGATTAATGTTGTTCTAATATACTAATTAATTACATGACAAAGACTAGACATGAACTAGAATGTTTCCACATGAACCCATTTTAGTTTTATTAAATTAAAAGTACTATATATAATTATATATATATATAACATTAATATAATATTTAAATAAAAAAATATCGAACTAAATAATGTTGTCATACCATTTTCAGAGATAACTCCAGTCCGGATTAGCTGCGGAATGGCCGCAATAAGGCGGTAAGTGGCGTGCATGGCCGGCCAGAACCCCGCCGCCTCCACGCCGCACCGCCGCGCCACCTCGACGGCCCACGACGCCAGTAAATCCGCCACCAAACAAGCAATCCCACCGCCGTTTTCTCTCTCTTCTTCTTCAATCATCTTCCGGATATATTCTTCAAGAACCGGCGGCATGTTCTCCTCCATGGCCCTCTCGACGGCGAAGAAATCACGCGGCTTTTCGTCGTCTAATCCGTCGGGGATCGACTTACAGAGAATCCCATCTTCGGGGCTGATCCGCCGCGAGATACGGCGGTGGATGAATTCCGGCGTGATGACCACCGGCTGGAAGCCGAGGTTGCAGAGGACGGCGGCGAGCTTGAGCATGGGAGTGACGTGGCCCTGTGCTGGATATGGGATTAGGATGATCTTCTTCTTTATCACCGTCATCTTGAAGGGTGCGTGGGGTAGGGTGGGAGTGGGGGTGAAACTGAGGCAGTTCTTGCACACAGTATTGCATATATATAGACAAATATATGCACACTACTTTATTATACTTTTTAGTTTTATTTGATATTTTATTTTATGTATAGATCATAATAAAATATTTATTTTATTTGTAAATATTAATTTACAAAGTAAAAAATGGCAATTAATTAATTACCTAAATATATACCTATTAGTTATTATCATTGACAAAATTATCGTAAGCTATTTTCTATTCTAAATTCATTCATTTTTTTAAAAAAAAGATTTAATAAAATATCAAAAGATCATTACATATTTATTCAATATTTGTAAATATTACTCGTATGTTTAAATAAAATCTTAATTTCAATATAAATATATTTGTCCAATATTTATAATTGATTGTTCGTATATCTAAATCAATCCTCGACTTAGAACAAAATATCTTGATTTAAAAATCAAGATATTTGTGTATACCTTTTCTTGGTCTTCCAAAAGTGGGAACAAAACTAACATTTGTTTCCCAACTTTAGAGTGCACCTTTTTATTAAAAAAATAAGTTCTTGAACAGGTGAGTAAGATTATTATTTCAAGAAACTATGACGACGTGTCAATTGGACGGAATGAATATTTTATTTTAATAATAAAAAAAAAAAAAAAATATATATATATATACAAGTAAAATAGGAACGCATGTTGATTCCTTTTAGGTCGAGGCCAATTATAATAATATATTTCTTGTATTGTCAACAAACAATAAAGGATAACATAAAGTTCCAACTGTTTTTTGGACGACTAAAGAGGTAAGAACATTCAAGATGATGATAGCTTCACTAACAAATTTTAGAAGTTTGTTAAACGTGGCCATACTGACATGGACATGTGTCTCCCACATATTCATATATATATATATATATGTGTATATATATACATGTATGTATGTAGATGTGTGTGTAATCCTAAGATCTGTTAATTTAAAGAATTGATATCTAATTTGCTTCATTAGAGAAAATCATAGGGTTCAATTTTTTTTTCTTTCTTTTTTCTTCCTTTTTTTTTTTATGGTACCTGACCCAAAATTGACTGTTCGAATTATGGGTTATCTTATTTAACTATTAAACTAATCGTGGGTTATCTTGTTAATTTGGTTCTGATTTCAAATCAAAATTAAACTAAAAAATTGATCGGTTTGGTTCGAAATAAATAGTTGGTTCTAAATTGGTGGTTTTGATTCCAAAAAACGCTAGTTCCAAATTATGTTTCGAATAAAATTTGTCGGTTTTGATTTTCAATCAATAATTTTAAGTATAAATTTTTATGAAAAAATTATTCGAAAATCAGAAACTTGAATTTGACAGTTCTAAAATCAAAATCAAAATCAATGGAATCGTGCCAACTTTAGTTCAGTAAGAGGGATTGATATCGAACCAATGACCCTCACAAGTACGGTTCATGTTCTGAATTGAAACAATTGAAACCATCAAAAGTTTAACCAGGTCGGTTTTCTCACGATTCAGTTTCGGCTTTGCTGTTCACCAAACCGCCTATTCTATCATGCACTGAATTGAAACGATTGAAACCATCAAAAGTTTAACCGGAACAATTTCTCACAATTCAGTTCCGACTTTGCTGGCCACCAAACCGCATATTCTATCATGCAATCAAAACAATATAATAACAATAAGAGGATGCTCTAAATGGATGCAACGTAGGAATCCCACATCCCCTACAGAGTACAGTTACAGACCATATTATTGTACTATATTTCATGAAGTATGGTCTGTCGTACTGCATAATCCATTATCCTAGTTGCCCCATAAAATAAAAGTTCTTTCAACCATTGTATTTTATACTCTAAATATTTAATTGACCCAAAAAAAAAAAAAAAAACTTATATATCATGCATCTTTATAAATGTTACTTTCTCGATCTCAAAATAAATTTATGTTTGAATGACGTACAACTTTTTTTTAATATTCATTCAACCAGTTAAAAGTATAGTTTATTCTAAGTTCTCAATTTTCAATTATGTCATCTAATTTATATGCTAGTATTGATTTTTCCAACTATATCCCATCAAAAAATATATTTATCATAAGTGTGTTACTTAAACTTTAACTAATAACTAACTTTGACTTTCAAACATAACTCTTTTTTTAGAATAAACTTTTTTTAAACGGATTTTTTTTAGACGGATGAGTATTCAAAAAGTATATTATCAAAAATTAAATTAATAAAATATGCATACATCGTGTTCAAATCTATGTTGATTTTAATGACTTAGTAATATTGTCTCATCAAATCACTCAATATATATATATATATATATGTATGTATCATGTTCACAAATATGTTTAAGAAACAAAAGTTTGTGCATCCAAGTGGGGACACAAGAATGGAGGAAGGGGTGAGGATTAGGTGCATAAACACCAAAAGTTAGTTATATTAACTAACTCTTTTATTGCCTACTAGAAGACTAGCCTTAGGGTTTGAAACTTTCCCAATGATCAAAGTTACTTTGGAATGTTTGAATTTGCTCGTTAACTTTTAACACGTTTAATATATGGCCTTCTAATTTTATGAATTTTTTTTTATATTAATCTCTAATTTTTTTTTAATTTTGTTCAAATTATATTTAATTTTATTACAATTTTAAAAAATTGTTGTAAATCGTTGATGTAGCAATCCAATTGTCAACGGAATCGAATATAAATTGAACAAATTTATAATTAAATGTCAATATAAACACCTGTAAAATTTTCCATGTTATTTTATAATTTTTTTCCTTTCTAACTGATTAATTAAAAATGAATTTATTTATTTATTTATTGTTTTGAAAAAAGAAAGGAGAATTGAGATTAGTCGTTGAGATTCATGCATGAAAATCCAAATACTTGGTTGGTAGGATTATAAATCTGAGATAAGATGTTGTATGACATTAAAATCAATGATCTGTATTTTGTTCTCCATCACGTGTGAAATCATCCTCCCTTGGAAATAATCTGTTGGATTAATTATGAGGTTTTATTATAAAATTTTTGGGGAAATATGATAATTAGCCTCTCGATTCAGATTTTGTGTTTTATTTTCTATTTTAATGTATGTATATAACGATATTATTAATAAATATATATTGTGCAATAAATATTTTAGATAAAAGATGAAACATCGGAAGGAATAAATTATCCAAATTTGTAAATAATGGACTTAAATAACATTAGACCACGATCAATTTGGAAAAATAAAATATTTTTTATAGTTTGTTTATAATTAAAAATAAAATAATTTAGTTAATGTCGTCCATCAAATTCACGACTAGCTTAATAATATAATTAACATTTTAGTTTTCAAATTACGGTTATAAAAATATTATTTTGGGATATAATCATGTGCTTAAACTGGAAACTACTCAATCAACTTACTTAAAATAAAATAAAAATCCTTCTATGCTCAAAATTTAAAAATATAATTTTTTTAGCTACACTTATGATTTATGGACGAATGTAACATTATTTTAAGTGGGTACAATCAGTAGTTTCCACATTTTAAAATATTGATCATATTTATCTTACATAATTATCTTCATTAATTGGTATATTTGACTGTAACCAAATTATGATACTTTTTATAAATAAATAAAAAATAATATAATGCATATTACAATTTTAAAATATGTTAATTTAAATTCAAACTTTCCTGGACTTAACACACGTCTAAATGTTGTCTATTTTAATGTATAAATAAATCATATATATTAAGTTAAAATAATTAAAAACATTAATTAGAGAGTTTAGGGTACCACAAATTTAAATATAACTTAATGGTCGTGGTGCAATGCACAAAATATAATATATTGTATTATATGAATAATATATGATAATTACATTATTATTATTATAAAAGTTTACAAAATAATTATTTATATCAATTATATTTTTATGAATATTATGCGATTTGATTTTTTATAACGTTATATTGCATTGGCATTCTCTTAAATGTTATCTTAATTAAATTTTAAATTTCACAACTTTTCAAACTGAATTTTGAAATGTTCTCAATTGAATACAAAATTTTCAAGCTACTATACTCTATTAAAATTGAACAATAAATTATATAAAATAATAGTATAATTTTTTATTAAAAAATAATTATACTTTTAGGTCAAATTCATATACAAAAGTTATATGTTATTTTTTCAAATTCATCACATATATCAAAATAAAATAAAGAATTCAATACGTAAAAAGATTTATATTACTTCCATAAAAAATTAAATACAATTATTTATTTTAATATATGCAAAATTAGTATCAAATTAAAAATCATGAAAGATGATTAATTTAATATTTTATACATCAAAAGTAGATTTAAAATGAAAAAGTTATTTTAATTTTAAATTTTAGTTAAAAAAATAGAAGAGATATGAAGAATGCACATGTTAATATATAATATATAATGGAGACACATGTCAATAAAAAAAAAAAGAATTATAATTATTTCAAGAGAACGTTTCAAAAAGAAAAATATTTCTTGTTTGGACATTTCTATTAACACTACATTTTTTACTCTCCACACCACAGTATGTATAGACAAAAATAGACATAAATAAAATTACAAAAATATTCTTAATCCCTTCTTTTTTTTTTTTTTTTCTTTGTAGCCTCTTTTTTGCCATTCTTTCTTGAGCGCGGGCGAATCTCTGGTTTCAACTTCCATCCAACGTATTTCCACTCAAAAATCGAGAGAAGCCCAAAAATAGTTGGTGATCGTGGAGGTTGCCAAGATAGCAGCCCCATAATCAACTTGAAACAAGAAAAAAAAAATCACGAACAACTTAGCAACCGGCTAAAATTGCTAACTTGTTGGAGAGTGTTCCACACGTACAAAACGAACATTGTGTTTTGCATTTGATGCGTCCGATCTAGCCAAACTCATTGAATTTTTTTTATATCTTTTATCTGCTCTTTTCTTTCTTTTTTTTTTCTTTTTTTTTTTTTTTTTTTCCTCTTTTGCTATTCAGTACTGAGAGGGGTATGTATTGTAGGAGATGAAAGAGTCCCGCTCGATTTTTGAACCCTTTTTTCAATTTTTGTCTTTCTTTCGATATTTTTTTCTCTATTTTTTTTATTAATGAATAAGAATATGAATGTAAAATTATGTGAATAAGTAAAAAAATATATTTTTTTATTGAAATATGATGTGGAGAGTAATTTTTGTGGTGTTAATAGAACAGCTTTTTTACTTTGCAGTTTCAATTTTGTTTTTTCTGTTAAGAAATTTTGATTTCAAATTGTAAGATTGAATTACTTCAATGGGCTCCAGATGGTCGATATGTGCAATGAAAACGTTAATAGCTGGGCCCAACCGTATGGGCTGCCTAAATTTGGATTTACGTAATCTGGGCCCAACAAAGAAAACAGAACTAGTGTGCAGAAGAAAAAATAAATCAGATAAAATACATTTACAAACATATATATATATATATTGTAATCATATATTTTATTTTTAAGTAAGTATATTTTATGTTTTTTCATAAGCATATATTCTCTTTAACATATTGCTTAGAAATAATATATATATATATATATATATATGATGCTGACGTGGATAATATATTATATATATAATATTTATTATGTCACTTTTGTTCCTAGACGTGTCCAAGTAACATATAGTTACGTGCTATAATTTGAACAGGAAGTCATTTTCAAAATTGAGGAATTCTGATTAAGTTAGGGATAGTAAATCAAAGTCTTGAAAGCAACGTATATGTAATATATTATTAGATTAAAATACGTGGTTATATATACCAGATTGCCTACCTAAGTGACGTCCTCAATTGTTGGGGTGCTAAAATCGGTGGGACCCATCCCTAATATTTAAAATATTAGATATGATTTAAAGTATATGATAATATAAAATATTTATACAAAATAATGATATATTTTTATTTGAAATAAAATATTAATACAAGTATATTATTATTCATTCTTATTATTATTAAATAATTAATTTATTAAATATGATTTTTAAATAATATGATCGATGACACAAAACAAATAATAAGTATTATTTAATATTATATCATTATTACGTTGATATATTATAAATTGTGCGTGCATAGAAAATTATTAGTTTTTGTTACGCATGCATGACGTGGGAGGCAGCCAAGCTGTCAACACATCATGCCTACATTATTTTGTTGATATCATGAATCCATCAATCAGTGTTTGACACGTGGTATATCATTCCAACAATCATGGCTCTTAATTTTGGGTAATAGTCAAATCATGTTCGGTTTTAATATTGACTA
The DNA here is from genome assembly GCA_028749325.2 of Caryopteris x clandonensis. NCBI lineage: Eukaryota > Viridiplantae > Streptophyta > Magnoliopsida > Lamiales > Lamiaceae > Caryopteris > Caryopteris x clandonensis. Next base: position 924,998 of record JAPYKT020000012.1, read on the forward strand.
ATATTTCTCCCGTGCGTTGCACGATTTGTAATATTTATAATAATATAATAGTTAGTAAATTATAATTAATAATAATTTAATTATTACATTTTGTATTTTGTTTTGTATCGCATTATCACATTGTGTGAGATTTTGTTACTTTTATTTAATAAATAAATAAATTTATAAAATAATAATATATTTTTCTAAAATAAAAATTCATGATATACAAAATATAATTTTATTTTGTATAAAAATCTCACAATTTTATTTATATAAAAATATTTTAAATATCAAATATATTAATTAATCTAAAAAATATTTTATATTTTTAAAAAATTATTTTTATATACTCAATATGGATATCAAATTAAAGATCTTGAAAAAATAAATTATTTGATATATTTTTTATGAAAAAATAAGTTGAGACGTAAAAGTTATAAGCTTTTAAAATTAAGGAAGAAAATTAAAATAAAATAAAAAAGTAAAAGAAGGTTATTGGTCATCCATTCATGCAGTATGGACATCCCCACCTCTAATAACATCCAATCTCTTTTTTTTTCAAAAATTAAAAATTAATAAACAATTTTGGCGGGAAAATGGCAAAACTGTAATTAAGCCAAACTGTCTTGCTTTTATATAAGTATAGATGACATTGAATTTATATTTAGTTTTATTAACAAAGTATAAAATTAAATTAAGATAAAATATTAATTATAATAATAAATATTACTTTTAAAATAATAAACTTTGATATAATACCCAAACATACCCAAAAACTGATTTGTATCCTTCCTAAAATTAATTGAATAAAACATATCTAACCAAAATAATTTAAATGACCTTAATAGAAAATTTAACTTTTTAGATAATCTCATGTATTTATTAAAATAAATAATTAAATAGTTTTATAAAATTAATCGTGTTTATATTTATCTTAGTATTAATGGATTAGAAAAAAAAAAAAGATTAGAAACAAAAAAAATATTTCTATTTCTAGAAATTTGAAAAGAATAGTTAAAAAAAGAAAAGAAAAAAACCAATACAATGATAGTAAAATAACAATTTGTGTGCATATCAAGTTTGTGTATAGAAGGCGGAAAATGAAAAAAATAAATTAATATTTTACAAAATTAATCTGAATTTTATTTTAGTATATATAGAGATTTTAATCCTATGAGTATGAGTTATATGATTATTTTTAATGTTATTTTATATATAAAAAATACATTTGGATAAAATTATACTTACATTTATAATCATAGTGGTTGTAGTCTTAACTTGCACTTCTCACCTACCGAATCTGCTCAACTGTCACAGATTTGTATGTAAATATGAAGACACGTGTCAATAATAGAATAAATGATTTTGTTTGACCTAGAAAAAAGAAAAGAAGAGAATATTGTTCTTGAGGTTGAATAACTGCAATTTATAATCTATATTTAGTATCAACTAGGGTAGTGTTTGATAATAGAAATAATTTGACCAAAATTTAAAATCCACATATTTAGCATTTAAGAAGCTTCCAGCAAGAAAAAATCTTTTAATTTTTGCCAAAATACCAAATAATTATATGACATCCTTGTTTTCTTTGTCCCCAACAAGGATGTTGATTTTAATACTGATTTTAAATTTCGAATCAACAATTAGTGTAAATTTCAGGTCAAGTTCATTTTCAAGTAAAACAAGTTGCAATGAATTATAGTGGACTCGAACTGGGCTCAGGTCTAGCATCCGTTCGCATGTTTGGTTCTCACTTTCTCACACCAAGTGTATATCATTTGATATATATATATACATATATATATATGCGCATTGTACTATTAATCCCAAAATAACATCAATTATCTACACTTAAATACATTGTCCCTTTTTTCGGTGGCCAACTTCATACTTTTTTCTTCTTCACCAAAATTTAATTTTACAAAATTCAATACATTATGATTATTTCTTCGAAATGTAAATTAAATATATATATATATACTCTTTAAATTAAATATTTAACCATACTTTACTAAAAACCAATTTGCAGTAGCTTTATATTGATTTGACAGCATGGATGAATTGGGCTAGATTATCTCAGCTCAGTAGCTCTCCTCATTCACAAAAAATAATAACCAATCAAATAATGAATTTGTGTTCCAGTAACATCGCACAAAATATAAAACACAGAAGATATTATAAATTCTGTTTTTGCATGTAAATTGTTACTAAAATACCTTTTTATTAATATTATAACTAGTGTGGAACCTGTGCGATGCACAAAAAATATTTTTTCTTATATTTTGTAATATAATCTTATATTCAAGTTATATGATATATTATAGAAGGTGTAGATTTGTAATTCAGTGATTATTTTTTGTATAATTAGTAGAAATTTATTGTAATTTTATGTTTTGTCTTTTCTTCTATTAAAATTAGTCTCGTTCACAAATTGATAAGCATGATATCTACAATTTATAGAAGGTTGAATCAAATTAAATTAAAAAAATAGCGATATCAGCAAATTAAAAAAGATAAATATTTGTATAGATCTCGTAAAATTTGCCAATTACATAGTCAAATTAAGGACAAAAATATTTTGCAAATTGCTAATTAAATGTAATAATATTACAAAAATTTTAAATTTGATAGAAAAAAATACTTTGAAAGCTAATGAAAAATTGCATGGTGCTTATACGTCGAAATAATTAGCAGATCTCAACAGAAAATCACAAGAATAGTCAAACAAAATATGAAAGAGATGGACGAATTTTTCGTTGAAAAATAATAAAAAAAAATAGTTAAGAAAATTAAATATATTTATGATAAATTCAAAGCAAAAGGTGAATAAAAAAATCTAAAAACAAAATAAACCTAAAAATAATATTTTGAAAAGTATAGGCTTTTATGACTATTGAAATATGACACATATTATCATACATATCTTACCATTTATTTTCTAGACTTCAAAAGGAGGGAGAACAAAAAGAGAAACCTTAAAATATTTAGTAATAATCTTGATAAAATATATAGAAAGAAGAAAGAGACAAAAATGAGAAATAATTTTGAATTATGGTAAGATTGTTGAAAATTTAATTTCATATTTGACAAACTCAGATTTTATCCATGTGATTGGGTGATTTTAAATAATTGATAGTTTAATTATAGGAATTTTGTTAATGATTTTTCATAATATAATGAAACTATAATGATTTCACGTCCCTAACAAATTTATTTCTTATTTTAAATATATTACGAGTTAACAATTTTTTTTTTTTTAAATTCAAATTTTTTTATGTTGAACAACAGAAACTAAGCGAATTCTGAAGATTGTTGATATTGATCCCTTCAATTAAATTTTAATAATGTATCTTAAAAGAGTTCCATAAATATATATAATTTTACATTTATATGGTTGAAATTTAGGCCGAACAAAATAAAATTTAAAAAAGTCATTTTAATTATATATATAGATTTTGTTTGATAAATTGAATCGAGAAAATTGAGTCATATATTTGTTAGATTTCATATATTTTTTGAATTTCATATTTCTGTATTTGATTAATATTCGAAAAAATATCTAGATTTTGAATCATGTATCAAATATTGCAGTATATTCATCTTGATATCATCTAATTTTGAAACACCTAAATTTGTGGAATAATTTAAATTTTGAAATCGAATCAAAATCTCCAGAATAAAAATGTCTAATTTTTATTTAATAATAATATATTTATTCTAAATAAGTAATGAAGTTTAGGCGGGAAAACGGAATTGGAAAAAAGTCATTTTATTTTTATATATATATAGATAGATAATATAATTATTCTAAATAAGTAATGAAGTTTAGGCGGGAAAACGGAATTGGAAAAAAATATTTTTGTTTTTTTATATATATATATATAATAAAATTATTCTAAATAAGTAATGAAGTTTATGCGGGAAAACGGAATTGAAAAAAGTCATTGTGTTTTTATATATATATAAATGAGTTAACAAAAATTCTTTAAAATTCAAATTTATTTATGTTGAACAACAGAAACTAAACAAATTTCGAAGATTGATGATATTAATCTCTTCAATTAAATTGTAATAATGTATATTAAAAGAGTTGCATAAATATATATAGCTTTACATTTATATGTTTGAAATTTAGGCCCAAAAAATAAAATTTTAAAAAATAATTTTACTTATATATATACATATATATATATAGAATTTTTTTTGATAAAATGAATCGAGAAAATTGAGTCATATATTTGTTAGATTTCATATACTTTTTTAATTTCATAATTCAGTGATTTGATTAATATTTGATAAAATAAATCGATTTTGAATCATGTATTAAATATTGCAGTATATTCATCTTGATATCATCTAATTTTGAAACACCTAAATTTTTGGAATAATTTAGATTTTGAAATCGAATCAAAATTTCTAGAATAAAAATGTCTAATTTTAATTTAATAATAATATAATTATTCTAAATAAGTAATGAAGTTTAGGCGAAAAAACGAAATTGAAAAAAGTTATTTTGTTTATATATATATATATATATATTAAAAATTATGTTAAATTAGTGAAAAAACATCAGAATCCCTAATAATTAGAAAGAGCTGATGAAAAGTTTTGAAGGAAAATTTAGTTGATAAAAAAAAAAAAATCTTTCCCTCTGTCCCTATATATAATTATATATATATATATAAATATATATTAGGGATCTCACTATATATTGATGTCGGACAATTTATAATATATTAATATAATAAGTTGTTACAAAAATAGATATAAATTTTAAAAATAAATATATAATTATATCAAATATATTTTTAATAAAAATTATTTAAAATAAAAATATATCACAATATAAAAATATATTGATATTAAAATATACCACAATTATTTATGAAAAATATTTTATATTAAGAATTTAATACTTTAATTTTATATATACAATGTGAAGATGTTAATTTAATATATTTTTTCATAAAAAATGGAGTTAAAGATTAGAGTGAAAAAAGTAAGAAAAAAAATATTTGATTGTATATCATACTTTCTAAAAACAAAAAGATGTTTTTCGCGAAAAAAAATGACATTTCTAATTTTTTTCTAGTTATCCTATTTTAGATAGTTATAGATGTATTAGGCATACACACACGCATATATATATATATATATGTGTGTGTGTGTATATATATTATAAAAAAAAATCTATAAATATATATAAAAGTAAAGTGTATGTTTTTCAATTTATTTTCTCAACCAAAAGTTATTGTCAAAAATATAAAATTGAATAAGTAATAACATATTATTTATTTGTTAATATTTTAAAATGTATTATGTTATTTTAGGCATTAATAATGGATTTACAACAAATTTTGTATGTTTGAAATCAATATTTAGATTCTCCAACCAAATAAAAATCAATTTATTTAAATTTGGGGGCAGATTTGATATGTTTAAAATTAATATTCAGATTCTCTAATAAAAAAAATCAAAATTTAAATTTGAAGCAAATTTGGTATGTTTAAAACCAAATCGTGGTAAATTTTGATAATTTCACTTTGTTTTGATTTTTTGTTACAATTTAATCTTCAAATCTGCTAATGAAAGCTACCAAATATCTTCATATAAATATACTATTTATTTTTAACATATATTTAATTAATTTTATTATATTATATTTGATATATTAATTTTTCCGAAAATGAAACAATTCAGATACATAATTATTTGATTTTTAAATTATAATTTTATTAATCCAATACAAAAATCCAGTTTGGATTTAAATTTTATAGAGATAAACTCAAATTCAATTCATAATTCGATGATATTTCACTTGAATTTTTAAAATAAATTCATAATTGAATATGAAAATTATTAACTTAGATATTACGTATAAATATTATTTTCTTTACTAATATTTTTAGTAATAAATAACATATTTTTTAATAATGAAGATGTAAAGGAATAATTTTTGTGCATCGCACGATGTCTCGTACTAGTACAAATATAATAATAAAATATTATTTTTAAAGTTATTTTAAAAAGTGAAAATATTTATAAAAGTATTCTTTCAGTTTTTATCAATAGAATTTTATCTTTCTTAATTTTTGGAAATATTTTTTCAATTTGTTAAAATATAAATATATATTTTGTTAATATATAATATATCATATTAATTATTTTTCTTGATCTTTAATTATACACCTATATCGCATATATTAAAATGAGATATTCAAAATTCGATTGCTTTTTGGTTGATTATTTGAGTTATAATTGTTATGTAATGGAATATTTGTATTGAATTTAGGTTATAAATAAATAGTAATATAAAAATATTGAATCATTTAAATTTTAATATAATTGGTCAAATTTTTTTTTTTTTTAAAAGAACTATTATGTGGAGATGAAGGTAATAACATACATATATATATATATATATTTATATGCTTTTGTTAATAAAATAGTGTAAAAATGGATAATAAATGAAAGAAATAGGTCCTACATAAAACTTAAATAAATAGAAAATAGGTCCAATGAGAATCGGATAATGACGGTTAAAAAGACACGCGGAAGGAATCTGATACTGCCTGTCCTAATACTTAATATAATGACACCATTTTTATGCATATTTATATTATTTGCCTTCGTTGAATTCTCCATCCACCCCCGCCTTTTCACGCGGTGTCGCCGCCTTCCGGTCCCTCGACTCCCTACGTAACCACCCCCACTCCCTATATATAGACCTACACATATACATACACATCGCCTCCCTCTTCTGCTCACATTTCTTCCTTCCCTTCTACTGAACTTCTCCTTATTCACATCTAAGCTTTACCTTCTCTCTCTACTTGATCAACATGAGTAACTACAATCAGAGCCAAGGTACGCCCCTTGGATCTCTTGAATGCAGTTTTTGAGATTTTGTCTTCTGTGCTGTACTTACTTGTCCGTAATTTGTTTTGCAGCAACATATCCGCCGGCAGCCACCGGGGAGCCGCAGGGCGGATACATGGTTCCTCCACCGCCGGCTGGTTATCCGGCGAAAGATGGGGAGCAGAGGCAAGGGCAGGATGCGGCGGCGACCACCCAATCAAGAGGTGATGGCTTCTGGAAAGGATGGTTAGTCCTCTTTCTCTTTCTTTGGACTTTTAATTTCAAATTTAGTTATACTTCATTTTCACAATAAATGTCATCTAATAATATTCTTGCTAAATAGTTGAAAATGAGTATTGATGTTACTATATTTGGTCAATGCATCCATAATTAATTAATTAATTTATTTATTTATACTGCAGCTGTGCGGCCCTTTGTTGTTGCTGTGTATTGGACGCTTGTTTCTGAGAAATTTGTGTAATTTCACATTCATTAAAGCTTTTAGAATCCACTGTATACGTCGTCGTTTTCCTTTCTTGAATTTGTTCAGCTATAGAAACAACATTACAGACAGTTGGTGTATGTATTAAAATTGTGTATTGATTTTGAATAAGATAGGCGAGGCCTCTCGATTTGGATTGTGGTTAGGAAATTATTGGTGATTTATTTACAAGTTGAATTTGTGAGTATATTATCTTGCAGTTGAGCTGAAGCTTGGTTAAAGTGTAAGTTTGTAATTACGGCGAGCAGGAACAGGAACTCCTTGAGCTATTAATTAAATAATTAATTGTTTGGCTCAGTTTCATATTTAACTAAAGAGTCGAGCTTCAGCTCAACCTTTTATTTACTTGTTTGGTTTGTGTGACCTTCAATTAGAAGAAATGGAGTTAGAATTCGAATACCCTTCATCCCACGCTTCTTAGGTCGATTACATATAACATTATTTATTTCATTTTTCTTTTTGATTTATTATTTTAATTTTATTAATATATATTGTATCCCATAACATTTATGGGTATTAATAAAGTTGAAATATGATATTAAATATGAAATAAAAATAAAAATTTAATCCGAATTGAGTGAGAAGAAGGCTTCTTACATTTTCAGAAACAGCCCAATACGACTTGTGAATAGCCCATTGGTTCCTATGGGCCCAATAAATTAATTTTTTTAGTACTAGCATGCAATGGGCCTTGATAATTATATTTTTGGAAGATAAGTCGAAAAGTACCTAAATTATTTTTTTTCTTTTTTTGTTTTTACCGGTTATAATTAGAGTAAATCTCTTGTATATTAGGTGTGGGTTATTTATCAAAATAATGCGAAAAAGAACATTTTGTAAAATACGGTGAGTTTGAAAATCATTCTCAAAATAGGGTGAAACATCATGTTCGGTGACGATGTTTGGTATAAACGTCATCAGGCCTGATATTTTTATTTTGAAAATAAAAACATCAGATCCACTAATATTTTCATTTTTAAAATATATATATGCTTCATGTAATGTAAGATGATGAAATACTGTAAGATGATGGGATGTGGTGGGATGAAGTATATATATATATATATATGCAGGTATATATAAATATATATATATATATCATGTACTATTATATATTTGTTTATATATTAAAGATATATAATAATTTACATCTTTTGTAATTACTTTTATAATATATATGTATATGTTTAACTTATAATTTGTTTTTCTTATTCAATAAATTTAATTATATTAATAAAAATCAATAAAAATATTTTATTCTTATTCAAATTAATTAAAATATAATATAAAATATATTTTTATATTTGATTCTTATAGAAATATAATTAGAAATATATATTTTTCCTTATATAAATTAAAATTATATAATTATAAACCATTAAAATAATAAATTTAGTTTAAATTAATTAAATCATATCATATAAAAATTTCTAAAAATCAATGAAAATTTATTAATAACAAAATATTTGACTATAATTATATATATATTGACGTATATATTTATATTTTTTCTTATATAAATATATAATTAGAAATATATATTTTTCTTATATAGATATATATTATATAATTATAAACCAATAAAATTATATATTTTTATTTAAATTAATCAAATCATATTATAAATAAATATAAAAAATTAAAGAATATTTATTAATAATTATATATTTTATTATACGCATTATTTGAAATATATAACATTTTATAATTTTTTTCACTTTGTTTATTACTTACAAAATATATATATTTATTAAATGAAATTTAATATAAATTATTTGTAAAAAATTATGAATGAATTAATACATAATATAATTTAAAAATAAAAAATGGTGTACATTAATTTTTTTATATATTGAAATTATGATTTATATAAGTACAATTATATTATAAAAAAGAACAAATAGTACAATTTGCTCTGGTTAAGCTCTTGGTAAACCTTCAACTTTTGTTTCATTGTTATTAAAAAGGAATAAAAAAGTGAAAAAGCCACTCACTTTTCCAAATGCATGTGCATCATCCTACATATATATGTGTATATATATATATATAACAGAATTAATCTATATTAACTAAATTATATATATATATATCTAATTCTTGTTGTATTTTTTATTATTTTATTTGTTTAAAATTTAAAAAATAAAAATTATTCCTATATGCATATATTAATTATATATAAAAATGTATAATATATATAGATATTTAGAGAATTTAAAATTAAGATATATATATATATATTTTTTTTTTAAATTTTTAAAAAAAAATTCTTTGTTGTATTTTTTATTTATGTAATAATTATGATATGTATTTAAATTAGTTATATATGTTATTATTTATACATAAAATTATATATGATATACATATTAATACACATTTATATACATACATACATAAATAAGTATAAGACATAATAAAGAATAAATATAAAATTAAACAAAATAAATTAAAGAAACATCACGCCCTTCGACGTTTCTGTAAAACGTCAGTGGGCTGAAGTTATTATTATTTTTTAAATATAATTTATGTATATATATTTATTTAAATTATTAAAATAATACGTATAAAAAAATACATAATTATTAATAAGTATTCATCAATTTTAGAATTTATTTAACTGCTACATTACAATACCTCGCTCCTTATATGATTTAATTAATTTAAAAAAAATTATATAATTTATAATGGTTTATAATTATATAACATATATTTATATAAGAAAAATAAATATATTTGTAATTATATATGTATATAAGAAATAATATAAATATATATGTAAATATATATAATTTTTAAACAGAGAAAATAAATAAAAAATAAATGTATTTTTGAATTAAAATATTACATATATTTTAATATATATATATATGAAGAATAAATATAAAAAATTTAAAGAAACGTTAGTGGTCCTGACGTTATTTTATTTTTTTAATATAATTTCTGTATATATATATACATATATTTATTTAAATTATTAAAATAATACTAATAATCAAATATTTAATTATTAAGAAATATTCATTAATTTTTGAAAATTTATATATAATATGATTTAATTAATTTAAAAATAATTATATAATTTTTAATGGTTTATAATTATATAATTTAAATTTATATAAGAAAAAATATATATGTCTAATTATATTTATATAAGAATCAAATAAAAAATATATTTTATATTATATTTTAATTAATTTAAATAAGAATAAAATATTTTTTGATTTTTATTAATGTAATTAAAATTTATTGAATAATAAAAATAAATAATAAGTAGAAAATATAAATATATATATGTATATATTATAAAAGTAATTACAAAAGATATAAATTATTATATATCTTTAATATATAAATAAATATATAATAGTACATGGTATATATATATATATTTATATATACCTGCATATATATATGTATTTTTTTTTTTTGAAAATAAAAACGTCATTGGGCCTGATGTTTTTTTTTTCAAAATTAAAACGTTAGGTCCGGTGACGTTTTTATCAAATATCATCACCAGGCGCGACGTTTTACCTTATTTTGGGAACGATTTTCAAATCCACCCTATTTTACAAAATGTTTTTTTTTTCACATTATTTTGGTAAATAACCCAATTAGGTGTATCGTGTACTCGATTTACAATATTACATGTTTAACTAAAAAGAAATATACTTGTTTACGTGAAAATTATTTTATTTTTTCAAGGTAACAATCAGTAGTAATATTTTTCAACTAAAGAAGTAATATTTTTAGTTAAGAACTAATAATCTAGATCGGGTTGCATCTGATGTACATAAGTTTTTGTGTTAATTAAGGACAAACACGATTTTAGTACCTGGTCAAATTGATACACACACACACACACACACAAAATTCATCAATTAAGTATGACTGTTTTGACTTACGGTCGAGTTTGTTTGGTTAAATCAAAATGTTTAGGCTCTATTGCCAAACGAAATTGATTTCACCATTAATTTGCAATTATGAAAGTGTTGATTTATGCATCGGGTGAATCCCAATTATGAAAGTATTGATTTATGCATTGGATGGATTCCACAACAAATTTCACACTTTATATGAGTAAATATGTGACGAAAACTATTCAATACATAATACATCAAGCATAAGACAATCTAAAGGAAGTGTAAGAATATAGCATAAAGTTGTAAGGTGTAAGTCTAAATCGAGTAACATTATTATTAATTTTATAATGTTGCAATAAGACTAACAAAACCAGAGAAGTCCATTAAAACAAAACCTGAACAAAGAAGAATAAATGCCATCACTAAGTCGTTGGATACATATATTAATAGACCTAAAATAGAGTTGGTAGACTACATCTACAAGACAAATTGGCACTTTTAATCATTTTAATTTATTCACTCAATTTGTCAAAAAATTAACATTTATATATTCTTTTGTCCACAAAGTACTTAAAGAACTTTCTAACATTTTTTCAATCGACATTCTGAAAAATATTTTAAAAAATGATAGACGTGTGATGGATTTAGATATGACACAAATTTAGTTCTTCGAATTATGGGCTAATAGTCTATTTTAACTGTTGACTTAATTCGGTTTAGAATTGAAACTGAAATTGGAATCTAGCATGTTCGATTTTGTTTTAAAATAGCCGATTTTGGAGATCGGCAGTTCCAAAGTTCTGATTTCGATTTTAAAATTACCGATTTTAATTTTGGTTAAAATCATTAATTTTTGTTCAAAATTGATGATTTCAATTGTGATATATAAAAAAGAAAATGGAACAAAAAACGAGGAACCGATATTTGAAATCAAAATCGACATAATTATGTCATGTCTAGATGAATTAATTGAAATATTGCATGGATATGGGATTAGGCATAGTCAAATTTAAAATAAATTGTTTTCTATTTTGTATCATTCAAATTTATATCTTTGTTCGTTAGGTCTGCGATAATTTTCTAAGTTTTAAGATTTATTTTATAAATGGAGAAATGGAGGTGGTTCTTGATGGGCCGACCTGGATGACGTAGGCACATCGGACGGCTTAAAATAAAATAAAAAAATATAAAAATTAGAGTGGTATCAATATCAGATAGCATATGAAATTATGTAAAGTGTAAAGGAGAAGACAAAGAATAGGCACGAAACCCAATGAAGATTGAAATCAGACAACATTAACTGATAACCACAACATCACTCCAAATTTCTGTGCTTTCGCTTGGGTTTGGGTCCTGTTTGGTTGGATAGAAATCATTCCTTTCTGAAATTATCAACGCATGATCATAAAATGACAAAAATCATATGTCTGGATCATAATTCAGTGGATTCAATTTACAAAACATTAAAAAATTGACTGAATTGATTTGGATCTGACAAAAAATATGTAAATTTCATGCACTCATGATTTTTTCATGTGATATTTTTTTTTAAAAAAAGTATTATATTTTAAAATTGTTTAAAAATATTATTATTTGTTAAATTTATTATGTTTTTATCTGCGTTTTTTTATTTTTTTAAATTCCTCAGACAGAAGTAATATATATGGTAATAAGAACTCCATTTGTTATTCTTCCCAAATAAGAATCCTATAGCATAAAAAAATATTTCTTTTTTGTTAATTATATAAAGGCTCAACATTTTTAAAATAAAAAAATTAGTTTACAAGTTCGTTTATTTGTTGATTAATTTAATTAGCTAATTTTACTTTTAACTAGTAAAATGCAAAATTAAGTTTTGAAACATAATTCTTATTTTAGAATAAAAAATATGTTTAAAATGTGAATCATATCTTTGAACGGAGAGAATAGTATTTTAATGATGAAAATATAATAACTACATTTAAAAGTATTATGGTAATGCATATGAAAAAATCTATTAGAAACATATTTTATAGAGGGACTTTTAACTTTCTACTAGAATTTAGATTACATTGTTCGTTATTTTATTTCATTTAGAAAACGACACGCAAGTGTATGAGACAATTTATAGTAAAATATTGATGAGAACATGTATCGTATCCACATGTACTGCACATGTAAATTCAACTGAATACTTCTTTATAATATATTTTTTTATCTAAAGAATTGAATAATTGAAATGTATTTTATGAAATAAACTAAAACAAATAAAGAGTAGAATTAGATAACAAATCAAATTCAAACAACTAAAGATATTAAGAGATTATGTGGATTCCATCATATGAGGCTTTTTAATGTATCCAATCATATTTAATTATTATATTTATAGGATAATTACTAATATAATTAGATCCTCTTTCCTGAGTAAGATCCAAAAGTAGATTAGATTTCACTAATTATCTTTCGATCTCACCGTATTATCTAAACTCCCAATCGTACATAGGATATATTCTCCTTTGTATCCTCGTTTGTAGCTCTCAAATATGATGTATATTGTATGATATAGAATCTGATGTAACTCTTCATTTTATAGACAATTAATTAGGATTTTCATAGCCGATGTATCTATGTTTTGGAATGAAAAGATATGCATGAATCACACCAAATCGCGACGGTTAAGATCATATCACGAGGATAAGTATGATCCGTGCAAGGCAAGCACGGTCCATGAAAAAGGACCACGCACGGTTCGTGCAAGGTCGCTCACGGGCCATGCTTCATGAAGCTCAAATTGGGTCATTGTGATCTACAGCACGGGCCGTGCTCTAGTCGTGTCTCCAGGTTTGTCCTCGGTTGGCGTGCATGATTTGTGTAACTTGTGATTTGAGATGTGGTTTATACAGTCTTAATTGTCTGTTTTTCTGTCAAAACTTCAACAAACACGTGACGTAACAAAATTATTATGAATACGTCATTTTGATATGTGCAATGGCCTAAAAACTATATATAATAATCTCTAATTATATGTAAATACTATATTTATCACACATGAGTTCAGTGGCACGATTCTAGAATCCATACAACTCTAATAAAATTAATTGTTTTTATCGTGGAAAGTTTTGATGTCAATTATTTGTAGGAGAAATAGATATCTTTCTCTTTATGTGAAAATAGGGTAAGTGGGGCCAAAGGAGGGTTGGGTTATGTAAAAGTGTTGATGCATATGGGTTTATTCATATGACCAAACACAGCCTATCAAAGATGTAGGAAGACAATAATTCATATATTTCCATATGCACTCAACACTACAAACAAACCTCTCTTTCACAGTCCCACCTTCTCTCGATACCTCCAAACTAAAACTAACTTAATTATATAATTATACATATAATTCTTTATATATATATATATATATATATAGAGAGAGAGAGAGAGAGAGAGAGAGAAATGCATTTGTTAAACAACTTTTTGATTGGATTAAACTCATTTACAAGTATTATGGCTTCTTCCATCATATAAGAATTTTAATAATTTACAAGATTTTAATTTTAATTTTAATTTTAATTTTAAAAAATAAACTGTGTGTAGTTAAAATTCTGAAATTTCAAGAATTTTGGCAAAATACATTATTAGTTTAATCAATATATTATGATCTCTCTTTCTTTATTATTCTTTTTTTTTTTTTTGTAAAATAACTTGTGAGATGTTTTAGAGTTTAAAATTTGATTAATTTTATGACGATATAATATATGATTTAAAAATAACTATATGATGAGTACGAAAGTAATTTTATTTTAAAGCATATAACTTCAACTCATCATTTTTTGTTCATTTAAAAATAATAAAATAAAAAATTGAGTTTCAAAATATTTAGCTAATATAATAGATAAAAAATAGCTTTGAAATTTATATAAAAAAGGAAATTAATATAGATATATAAAACATACAGAGAGACTCCACAGTCCACAGCACATCATTATTAGTTCATGATAATAAAGGTAATTGAGAAATGAGAAGAAAAAGTTTTAGGCCTACAATCATTTCTGTGTCTCAGACCTTTTTGTCAACTTCTTGTTTGAACATTTTCCTTCAAAAGTTGTCTTCCTTTTGATTCCCCTCCTCCTCCACCCCCCACCATGCTCCACCCTCTCCTCCACAACCTCCCCCCCTCCTCCTCCACCAATACTTCCTCCGCCTCCATGGCCTCCGCCGGCAAGCGCCCCGTTGACCTCCCCCCCGCCACTTCCTCCGACCCCATCAAGCGCCGCCGCTCCAACCTTTCTCCCGATAGAGACCCACAATCGGACGAGGAGGAGGCTGCGGCATCGGCATCCGCATCGGCCGCAGCTGGGGCGCAGCTCTACCCCCACCCTGTTTCGATTGCTCAGGAGGACGACTGTGACTCCACCGGACTGCGCCTCCTCGGCCTCCTTTTGCAATGCGCCGAGTGCGTTGCTGTGGACAATCTTGACGACGCCGGGCAGCTCCTCCCTGAAATTGCAGAGCTCTCCTCCCCCTTCGGCTCCTCCGCCCAACGCGTTGGCGCGTACTTCGCTGACGCCCTCTCCGCCCGTATCATCAGCTCTTACCTCGGTACCTACTCCCCCCTAACCCCTCCTTCCAAATCCCACCACCAGAAACTCCTCAACGCCCTCCAAATCTACAACTCCGTCACCCCTTTAATCAAATTCTCCCACTTCACGGCCAACCAGGCCATCCAGCAGGCCCTGGACGGCGCCGATCACGTCCACGTCATCGACCTCGACATCATGCAGGGCCTCCAGTGGCCGGGATTATTCCACATCCTCGCCTCCAAATCGCGAAAAATCAAGTCGTTTAGAATCACCGGCCTCGGCCCCTCCGCCGAGCTGCTGAACTCCACCGGCCAACGCCTCGCGGAATTCGCCGGGGCCCTCAACATCCCTTTCCAATTCCAACCCCTTGAAGGGAAAATCGGCAACATAAAAGACATCAATCAGTTGAACATCAAATTGGGCGAAACCGTCGTAGTCCACTGGATGCACCACTGCCTGTACGACATCACCGGCAGCGACGTAGGAGCTCTGAGACTGCTGTCAATGATCAGGCCCAAACTGATCACCATCGTCGAACAGGATTTGAGCCACGCGGGCAGTTTCCTCGGTCGCTTTGTGGAGGCGCTGCATTACTACTCGGCGTTGTTCGATGCATTAGGGGATGGATTGGGGGCGGAGAGCATGGAGCGGCACACGGTGGAGCAGCAGCTTTTCGGGTGTGAGATAAGGAACATAGTGGCCGTCGGCGGGCCGAAACGGACCGGAGAGGTGAAGGTGGAGAGGTGGGGGGATGAGCTTTCTCGGATCGGGTTCAGGCCCGTTTCTCTAGCGGGTAACCCTGCAGCACAAGCTAGTCTCTTGCTGGGGATGTTTCCATGGCAGGGGTACACATTGGTGGAGGAGAATGGATGCCTAAAACTCGGTTGGAAAGACTTGTCGTTGCTGACCGCCTCAGCCTGGCAGCCATTGGAGTAGCTTGATGAGGTTCTGTGATGTGAGAACGACAATAGAGGATGAATTCAGGGGTCTGAAAATCGATCCAATGCCGATGATGGGATTATGCAGAGTTGAAGTTCTTGGCGGAGGGAGAGGATTCTTGAAGATTGTCATCAATGTGGAAGGGGGATGTGAATCACAATGGTGGTAAATTGTATTTGTTCATTCTGATACAGAGTATTATTCTTTAATGATGAAATAAAAAGGATGTAGAAATTCATGAAATTATTTATGATCATTGATTCTCAGATATGTTCCATGCCCTTTGCAGAGGTCAACTTCAGGTGTTCATGGAGTTTATAACACAATGAATGGTACTCTGCTAAATTATTTTATCCGCTGCCAGTGCAGTGTATTTCAGATATTCTATTTTATTCGGTATCCTAATATTTTTAAGTAATACATGATGAATATTAAAAGCAATAGAATACAAGATGAAACACATAATAACATACAAGATTCAAAGTTGATGTCTTGCATGTAGAATTAATGGACATTTTCGATCAAATTCCCTACCAAAACGTTGAAATTCAGTGGCCGAAGATTTCCCTTTTTTGCTGGAGTTCACTTGCAAAAATAACATGGTTGATGCAGAAACTCCGAGCGCCAATACAACTGCAACAACTGCAATAACATGCCATCCGGTGTCATCGCTCAACCCCGCCCTGTGTCTCAGTCGAGCTCCACAAAGCCAATGTTCAACTCCCCTACCCCATCTTTTGCCCCTGTATATATTATATGTGCACACACTCACATATGGGGTGATTTGTTATGGATTTTCTTTTGCAGCAGACGGGTATCGAGGGGCAGGAAGAGGTGGGAAGAATTGGTGAAAACTATGATCCCAGTTGAAAATGATGAGAGGTGGCCCATGGATCAAGTGGCTGAACTAAGGGTCCTTAAGTTATTTCTCAATTGACAAACAATTCTGTGCATCGTACAATCCATCGGAATTTTAGTTAAAAAAATATTATTCGTTTATTTAAAAAAATATTATTACTGAAATGCATTATTTGTTAGCTTCAAAATGTACTACTTATTATTCTAAAAAATATTAATGTTAATTTTTTAATAATATTATATACCTACCTATTACACACCCTCATATGTTAGATAAAATACCTTTTTTACTAGAAGTGAAATCACGAATTTGCCCTTTTGCATTATCTGAATGTCCATGAAGAACGTCGGTGGATTGCTATGTCCAAAAATCCATTTGAGATGTGTTGCTAATCATTCTATTCCATGGCAATCCTAACACTTTCATCGAGCACAAGTAAGTGCTTTTATTGTTGATATGCCAACCAAGATTATATTTTTACACTTTAGATAAATAAATTATATTCTTCAATAAAATTTTAATATATCAACTATAATGTGTCAACAATGGATAAACGAACATTATGTGCTGTATTATATCATTCCAGTACAGTAAATTTCGAATTTGTTTGGTAAAACTTTTGAGTCCGGAAGCCCATTTACGGTAACCCCTTTCGGGGTCCCAGTTTTATTAGGCGGGCTTTCTATAAAATCATCTCTCTAAAAGCCCATCAGATGAGTTAGAAAGGACAATTCTCAAATCACAATTATGGCTCCTTTTTAAGTTTGAAAGTGACATCTCCAGGACTTTGGATTTAGTCATTTGGGTGCTTTGGATGGCCCGGCCCGGCCCGGCCCAGACCAGCTGGACAAAATGGAATTTGCTTTCAAGCGTGACTAAGTTTTGATTGAGATGATATAGTAACAGAAAAACTCACCTACCCACCGTCAGAATATACTGTTCTGTCCACCAGATAAATGTGTCAAAATTTTGTACAAAATTAGGTATTCTTATCTTAAAATATGCATGTGTTTATAACACGTAACAGTTGATAAATAATATGTGTCAACGATACATATCTTTTATAGTCATATTCAATTTAGAGCTGCTTCTATTGAATGGTAAGAGTTGATAGGTTAATGACCACTTGAAACTATGCTGTCTGTCTTAAGTATCAACTATTAATACCTCTTTTCATTTTTTCAATAATAAATAAATAAATATCTAATACCAAGATATCCAATTCGGGAGCGCTCTCTCTCTCTCTCTCTAATTATTATATTGAAGGTAAATAAGCATTTATTCAGCCCAGAAACATAAATAAACATAAAAAGGAAATATTCTAAATACAAACTTGATCACAGCAAGAACAATACATTTCATGTTTCATTCTTCCCGCTATAACTAAAGGTCAGGATTCAAATGAAAACCAATTTCCTGACCATAAGACCAAAAACCAAACTAAAAAAATTGCAATACCAATACCAACAAGGATTCCCATGCATTTCTATAAATAACAAACTATTTAATTCCAAAAAATGAATAAAAAGAAATGGCCAAAAAAAAAAAAAAACTTAATTGGATGATCCAAATCCAAACCCGAACACCACATCTTAATATCTTTTCCCAAGAATAATTCCAACGATAACTGAAACCAGAGCCACACCTAGAATGAACTTAAAGTTCAAGGAAGGGGATGCCTCACCAGCATGAATCTTTGTATTTGACGGCAGTGCTTGTGCTGAAGATGTTGCCTCTAACTTCTTCTTGCTCTTCCTTTTGGAAGGAGTAGAAGGAAGAGTTTCAATTTCCCGCGATTTTATTGTTTCGTCCTTCTGTTCTGATGCAACACCTCCAATATCCTGATGACAGTCCAGATCAAAAGATTTGATGCGTTAGCTACCGTATGAAAGCTAGAGAATTTCTACAATATATAGCAGTTTAGCGTATGTTCTTAAGGTGGAACCAAGATTTGCTTCGTAGAGGGCAATGTTTTCTTGAAAAAAAGAAAAATGTAATCTTGAGTAACTGTGACATTGCACAGTAGGTCTCTTTTTGAGTCTTGTGGACTCTAGTTCATGAGATCAACCAAACCCATGCAAGGAGACGGGAGGGTGACACGGAAGGATACAATGCTTTTTTGATTTCTTATAATAAATGAGTGTTTGTAATATAAAGATATGATAAGCAGAAAAGTCCAATGACAATAAGTGATGAGCATGACATTCTAATTATAATTTGCTCTTCATATGTTGTGGGAATATATTAGAACACAAAGATAACGCATGTCTAAGCAAGACAATATAAGGAAGAAAGCTAACCTTTTCTTTGGATTTGGAATCAGATAGATGTAACTTCTGCTCAAGATCTTTCACTTGGTTCTGTAAGATAAGGACTTCGTTTTTCTTAGCATCAAGTTCTTCAAATGAATGTTTCAATGCAGCTTCTCGTTCCAAGTCCTTTTGGGAGATCAACGCTTTCTGTTATCATGCACCGGAAAGATAAGAGGTCAGTAATTCAGAAGTTCAGAACTAACCATCAAAGTCATTTCAGGAAAATTTTATGAACTAATATGATCCAGGGAAACTGATTCTCATTTCGGCAAGTCGAAAGATCTATTTTTAACTAGACATATGTCCTTCAAGCTTATCAAGTAAAGATATAGATTATATAGAAAAAATGCAGAGTGCTATTGCAAACAAGTTTATGGTATCTGGTTGTTTGACCTTAAAATGGTATGATTTACCTCTTCTTTAAGTCGAGCTTCAGCAGTTGCCAACTGTCCTTTAACCTCCTTCAGATGATTTTGCAACTCAGCTTTTTCTCCAGCTTCAGTGTTGAAGAGTTCCAACTTAGCTGTCAAGGCATCTTCAATTGATTTTTGTTCTTTCAACTGGTCTTCAAGATTTACAATAATTGCCTGAAGTTCCTTCTTAGAACTCTGAAATGTTTCATTAAGCAGATTGTTCTCCTCCATTACGGATGATATCTGAAAGATGAATAGGATTGATTATAAAAATATTCGAGTCAGAAAATAACAGAAAACTCATAAAAGAGGATATAAAAGCTTGCAACAGATTGTATTAGAGTACTAACCTGGGATTGTAGCTTTTCACCTTCAGAAGCAAGCCGCTGAGTCAGTTCTTCAATTTCATTTCTGGCACTATCTAGTTCTTTCACTCTGTCATCTTTCTCAGATGAGACAATGGATAATTTCATGTGTACATCACTGAGCTCAGATTTAAATGAAGCCAGTTCCTGAGTGAGTTTTGAGTTCCCCTCCAATTCGCTCTCAAGATCCTTAGATCTCGACAAAATATTTTCCAGTTCCAAGTCGCGACTTTTCACGAGTGTGGATGCTTCATGAGCCTGTTCTTCATAAGTTTTCACCTGTGCTTCATAAGCTGTTAGCTTCTCATACAAGTCCTTGACTTCTGCCTCTCTTAGGCTAGATTTCTCTATGTCTTCTTCCAACTGTGCTTCTGCGTGCTTAATGCGAGCTTCAGCCGCCAAATGAAGTTCAGAGACACTAGAATGCCTCTCTGTCAGTTCAGTGATGGTGCTAACATGAGAAGCAAGCTGCTGTGCAGATATTTCCCTCTCGGAAACCGTTGCAGCTAGCTTTTCTTCAAGTTCTTTAGCCTTGTCACTAAGCTGGGCATTATTTTCAGATAAGACTGCATTCTCTGAGAAGTATGAATCAGCTTTGCCTTCAACTTCAAGGATCTTTCGCTTTAGGTCTTCATTGATCCCCTCAGAAGAAGCCAGCCTCTCTAAAATCTGATCAAGCTCTTTGATTGCACTTTCATATCTTTCAGTTGCTTCTGCAAGCTGTGCTTGATAGCTTTTGACTTCATTTTCAAGATCTTGTACTTTCTCATGCAAAATTTTAGCCTCAGAATCTCTGTTGGAGAAATTTGCTATTGCATCCTGGAGTTTCAGGTCTGCATCCCTTGTTAGGATCTCATGTGATGATTCAAGTTTGGCGCTTCTTGCAGTCGCTTTCTCCAAGATTTGGCCTTGTTGCTCTAGCTGTTCCTCGGCCAACTTAAGTTTCTCCATAACTTCACTTTCCCTCAATCCAGTAGCTTTGAGGTCATTTTCGATGCTCTCCAACCTCTTTTGTGAAATGCTGAGTTCGTTCTGCAAGACGCTAAGTAGATTTTCCGTCTCAGAAAGCTTTTCATTTGTGGTTTTTGACGAATCCTTTAAGCTGCTGTTTTCTTCAGTTGTGAACTTCAAAGATCCAGTCAATTCCTTTTCCTTTTCTGTGGATTCTTGAAGTGCAGCCTCTAAGCTTGATGCTTTCAACTGGAGCACCTCCAGCTCAGCCTCAAGTTCAGACACCTTTTTACTGCTTTTCGAGGATTCTGCTTCAACATCCTCACATTTCTTTTCCAGCAAACTGATTTGCTCTTCAAGTTCCTTGATCCTATATTTTTCTGTTTCAAGCAGCAGCTCCAACTCACTCACCTTTTTGTCAGCGTCCGCTGCTTTTGAATCTGACGTCTGCATAAAACTCTCGAGTTCTAGGCTGCGCTGATGAACTGTGTTGGCTCTTTCCTCATGTTCAGAACATTTGTCAGTTGCATTCTTTAGTTCTATCTCAAGCTCAGAATTACGAGCTGCTGACATGGTCAATTCAGATTCCACTTGAGCTACTTTGGCCTGGAATTCTTGCAACTGGATGTCTAATTGTCGTTTCTCTTCCACCTCCTTCTTGAGCTCGGCATTGAGATCAGATAGTTTTTCAGACAACTCTTTCAACTCTCTTTGATAATCATGGCTTTTTAGTTCTTCCAAATTCAGTTGTTGCTCAAGCTCCACTAGCCTCTGTTCTGCTGCATTACAACGAGTTTCGGATTCTCTCAGCTGAGATTTTGCTTCTTCAACTTCCAGATTCAAGGACTGTAGCGTGCCCTCAAGCTCTAGGTTTTTCTGGTTAGCAGTTGAGACTGCATTCCCAGACTCATTTTGAAGCTCTTCAAGGCTTTTCAATTTCTGTTCAAGCTCTTTGCTGTTGGCCACTGCTTCTGATAAAAGAGAATCAGCTTTGCTGAAATTCTCATCAGATTTCTGCAACTTAGCCTCAAGCTCATTGCACAGCTCCTTCATCTGCATGGTGTTATTAGTGAGATCAGAAATAGCATCTTCCATTGCTTGTTTTTCTTTCGTCACTTTTTCTAGGTCTTCCTCAACAGTTTTCGTCTTTGTTTCCTGGCTTTTCAACAGCTCCTCGACCCCTTCCTTTGCATTGGCTTCCTCCTTCAGCTTCAGTTTCACATCTTCAAGCTGGGAAGCATTCTCTTGAAGAATCTCCTTGGTTGCTGCTAGCAAGTTCTCAAGTGACACGATATCTTCTTTAGCTTTAGTTTCGGCAGCCTTCGCAAGTTCCAATTCTTGCGTTAGTTCAGTGATAAAAGCTTCTTTAGAAGCTAGCCTCTGCTCCACATCATGCACCTGTGATTTTGAAAGCTCCAATTCCCCTTGAACAGTAGCAAGTTCAGCAGTAATTCCCTTTAGCGTCTCCTCAACTTTCTGATTCTCAGTGATTTTTTCGGACAAGCTTTTCAGGTCATCTTTCAAAGAATCCATCTGATCTGCGGTCTCTTTTGCACTAGTCTTTGCCAACTCGAGCAACCCCTCCAATTCCAATGCCTTCTTGGCCTCCGACTCAGCATGCAAACCACTTTCTTTGTGCAACTCTTCAAACTTCCGTGCTTCTCCACACGAATTTTGCAACTCAACCTCAAGCTCTCCTATCTTCTTGCTTGAGGTTTCTAGCTCAAGACTAAGACGATCAAACGCTTCCTTTACATTGATCAACTCCTTGTGCTTGTCATCTTGAGCTTGTAAAGCCTCTTGCAAAGTTTTAAGTTGTTCATTATATCTGTTCTCTGCTTCAGAGATCTGTTCGAGCAGCTTTCTGTTGCTAACTTCAAGCTCTTCTTGTTTCTTCGCGCCTTCATCAAGAGTTTCCTTCGTCTGCAAGAGCTCGTCCTTCAGGTGCATGTTCTCAGATTCAGCATCCTTCACTGCACCAGAAATTCTCTTCAATTCATTCTCCAGCTCCTTAACTTTCTCTTGTGCTTCCAGCAGCTCCCTAGTTGCCTCTGGATCGCTACCTGATCGCGGGACGACGGACGGTTTCTCCTCCGACGACTCTCTCTCCACCTTAACGAATTCTCCTTCAAGCACCGTTTCTTCTTCTTTTTTAACTTCCGATGGTTTGTCAATGGTGTTCTCTTCTATGATCTGAAATGAAATGAAGGAAAAATCATCAAACCGAGATTCCAGTTTTTGGGGTCAATTATTGCCATAGCCACCATGAAAGTATAGACTTTACCTTAACGGGAACGCCGTTGCTCTCAACTTCCTCGGTCGGCTTTGCAACCGGTATTTCCTGACTTGTAACAGTCTCTTCTGCCATGACTGAATGAATTGCAACCTTACTGTAATATGGAAGTCCTTAGGATCAGTACAAAAGCCAAGGTAAAACATGATCCCCTCATAATTTATTTTTATATTTAAATAGAAACTTCAACTATTAAAATTGATAAAATCAGCCATTTCATGTAGTACAAAATACATAGGACTTTTTTAAATATCAAAATAACTAAATAAATCTGAATATTGACAAATCAAATAAGATCGACGAAAAACATAACAAATCTCAACCTAAAATATAAACACCGAATGCCAAACATCTTTGTATTTTTAATTATTAAATCATAAATAATTGTTAAATCATAAACACCAAATTATTCATTCATTGATTTATTAAATAAATTTCTCATCTAGTTTATCATTTTTTGGATTAATAAATATTTTTTACAATTAATTTCGATATTATGATATATAGAAGGATCCTATTTGCATTGAGGTCCAAGGGCCAGTAATTTTTGGTGCTAATATTTGTAGAGAAATACAAGTATTACTACTAAAGACTAGTATAATAAAATTTCTTGAACAGAAGAATAATAACAAGAAGTTTGTGGACAATATACAGGCCCAGAGGCCCAATAGTTTGGGCTGATAATGGTGATAATAAAGTCCGGGACCCGAGGTAGTTTTCATTGGGCCAAAGTGAAAATGAGCCCATATGTATCCTTCTCATTGTAGTCGCCATCCCCAACTGCTTTTGTTGAGGGGGCCCCTAAGATGTATATATTATTTCCGAATATAGCTTAAATTATAGGCTACATGTCGAAATCAACCTCTCAATTTCTATCTGAATGTCAAGCAATTAATTTGGTGAGGACATATTATTCCAAAATTTTGGTTTCGGATATAAGTGTGTAATTGTTGGCCCACAATTATATGTATTTTTCTCATCTATTTAATTGGGACAACTCAAACATCTTTAAGACCTATTTACAGTTTTTATTTTATTATTCTAATTAGGGATAATTTTTAAAAAATCACCCCAAGATTTAGTCTAATTAATAATAATAATAATAATAACAACAACAACAATAATATCGACAACAATAATAATTATCCAATTCTCACTTCTAACTTCAATCCTCATGTACATGTACATGAAGTTTTTATACTGTGCATGAACAGTACTATATCATCAAATTTAAATATTCACAACAATATTCTGCTGATGTTGATATTCTTCATTAGTCTCTAAGTAAGAAAAAGAAGAATATTAGTTAATGAAAACAAAAATTCAAATTAGATAAACTAATCGTTGGTGTAAAATGTAAGACAACATAAATCTCAAGAAGGTATCTTTAAGATTTGAATTGTGTATGTATATAGTTTGAGATATCCAAAACATTCTCCTATATTCTAATGTAAGAATGATTTTATTTATTAAAAAAAAAAATATTATATGTAATGATTTCCAAATTTTGAGCACGTCTATCACGACAGAAGGGAAGAGATACCCAAAACTTTCATATATATTTAAGAAGTTCCCAAACCTTTTAATAATTCAAGTAAACTATATTATAAAATTTTAATATTAAAATCTAAATTAAAGATTATTGGAAAATGACACCATTAATACTATTAGTTCGTGCTGACAACAGCCGAGATATAAAAATATAAATAATGTATCTACGTGGTCAAAGCCTCTTAAATTTACAGTGGCGCCAAAAAAACTGTTAAAAAAAGTAAAAAGAAAGAAAATAAAAGAAAAGCAGTCCAAATCTACAAAGATATTTTGATTTTTCTTACTTTATGTATTCAAATAAAATTATTATTAAGAATTAGTAATTCCAAAATGATTCTTTTAATTAAATTCAACAAAAAAGAAATACATTTAAACCAAAAAAAAAAAAAAACGAGTCAGTAGAGAGTAGTGCTTACTGGAAAACTAGATGGATCTATAAGAATTAACTATTTTCCAATACAGACATGTATAAGGGCTGTGGCCCACAAAAAGCAAACTTCGTCAAATCACCAAATGATGAAACAAAGCACACCTAAGGACCAACTTGAAAAGATTCCAGTTTCAATTACTATATTATTTTCCCACTCATTACGCAAAAAATTAAAAATATAAAAAAAATAAAAAATTGTAAGAAATAAGAATAAAAATGGCAAATACTACAAAAATATTTTTTGAGCAAAGCAAATGGAGCCCATATAAAAAGTAGTCGACTCACTTTTTACCAAAAATATATATATATATATATATATACACACACACACATATAGATATAAGTAAACAAACAAATTAAAAAAATTATATATATATAAATATATATATATATATATATCATTTTCCCTTTCAAGCTGTCTTCACTGAAAAGTCCAATTAGAAGACGAGAAAAATCGAATTGGGCAGCTCAGAAAACAATGGGCTGCTGATTTCCGGTTGTAAGAATCGTAAACCAAAAGAATTTATTAAATATTTGTGCCTTCTTTTTATTACTTAAAAGGATTCAATTGAATCATATAAATTTAATTTTATTCAACTCGACTTGATTAATTATATAATCAAGCTTCATATAATCAAGCTCAATTCGATTAAATATTTACATAATTTTTCACCGCGGATTAAAATGTAAAAGAAACTTTATCATTACCTAGCAGTAAAAGTATTGTAAACGACAGAGCAATTTCCTTTTAAATTAAAGCAGCATCTCGCTAATTCCGCTGCAGCATTTGCTGGTGGATTAAAGTTTGTTTTATCAATCTGACATTACAGCCGAGCTGTATATTCTCTTAAAAAGCAAATCAAGACCAGTAGAAAATTCATATTTGAATCAGCGAGAAAAAAAATAACAAAAAATTATGATCACATGAAATTTCCAGTATTTAAAGAAAAATATTGAGAAACATATGCTAGCGATATATAATTGATGTGTAATAATCAAGCAAAAAAACGAGGTCTTAATTGAAATCGAGATGATTTCGATGCGTATAGCTTGATCGATGATAACAAACAACGATTTCAGATAACAGTAATCTAAAACAGAGCAGAATAACAGAATCGAAGCCATCAGCAACGGCAAACAAAGCATCAATCACCAAAAACACGAACGAAATAAACAATCGTAAACTCAAGCGAAATACATAGATAGATCAAAAGGGGCTTGCCTGAGAGAGCTGATGAGCTGATCTTCGTCCGCTTTCTTTATTTTTTATTATTTTTTTAGAGAGAGAAACGAATGGAGAGAGCAGCAGTGGAGTTAGATGTTGAGATAAAAAATTTGGAATTAATAGTGAGAAAGGAGGTACAGCGTTGTATGATGTGGGTGGGGTGGGGGTGGTAGGAGGAAGAAAGAGACGCTGAGGAGCAATGGGGGAGGTGGGGCGGGCCCTCTGCAACTAGTTTATGAATTTAAATAGTTATGCTGTACCCCTACTTTTACCCCCCGCCGCTTTTGGCCACCCTAATCCACGGTTTTGTACTAACTACATTTGAATTTTTTTTAATTAATTCTAAGATTGATTATTTGCATTTATTTTTATAATTATAATATATAAAATACAAAGTTACATTTATATGTATTTATGAACAATAAATACTTTATTTGATGTATTTATTAAATATAACGTCTCAACAATCATGTACATGTGTAATTTTTTTCTTTTTTTAACCAAAATTATTCGTAAGAAAAAGCCATAAATTTAGATATGGTATAGTTCTTCATTTATAATTTATAGACATGAATGAATGAATTATCAATACTTGAGGCGTTAAGAAATGAAATCGTCAATACTAGTTTTTGCGTGTTATAAACGACATTTGGTGTATTTCATTTTACACACATTATGATATAGTTCACAAAATGCAAATTATGTACAAAGTGTAGGAATTCTAGCCAAATTTCTTGTTGTAAAATTAATGCCTAATGACTATAATCGATACAAGTCAAGTTTTGTGTCATTATTTGAACTTTTGTTTTGTTTTATTAAAGGAAAATTTCCATAAACTTTATTTGATTTTGTAAATGTGGATAATATCTTCCTTAATTTGTGCAAAGCCGCTGTCATACCAAAACATATGATGTAATAACTTCAGAATTTATTTGAGGAACAAATCTTCAATTTCTAATGTTTGAAGGTGTATACTAATTTCATCTTTGATTAACCTAGTTGGGATAAGTAATTCAATGAATCATAATTAAAATAGAAAACTCAAAGATGAGATTTTGTATTCTAAAGTATAACTAAGTTTATTTTTCGTTATGTGTACAAGTTCCACTCAGTGTACAAATAATGTCATGCAATGAGCTACTAAACTAGACTCTTGTTTTAGAACTGAATGGTATGAATTTATTTCGAATTACTGCTTTTAATAAGATAAAGTTATGAGTCATTTCTTGCTAAATATGAAAAGAGGCGCACTCCTTTTATTGAGGAATATACTAACAACATGATGATTTTGTATGACTCATATTTTATATTAAGTACAATAATATAGGAGATTCCTATATCGGAGTAAAACAAATGATTAGGAGCAATGACTTTTCATTTTCACTAAAATTTATTATAGCATCAAATTGTTTAAGTAAAGTGTAACAAGAACACAAACAACGTGACCAATGAAATCAGTCAATAATCTCTTCATCCACTTAAATGGAACTCACAACATGATGAACAATTTTTAGAATAATCGAGGGATGTCAATATTCATAATTTAGTCCATAAATATGAACTCAAACTCGAATAATGGAAGAATTTAACTATAAGAATTAAAAGGGCGGAATTATAATCAAAGGATGTCAATACTCGTATCAAACACTTGAATACAAGATGAAAGATAAATATGCATATGCTACATTTTGAGGAACTGCTCGGGCACTTTGAGAGCCAGCCATACCATGTGAAGGTTGTGCATAAGGTGATGTACCAATGTTGGAAAGAGACAAAAGGCAGCTTAGACAATGTTAAATGAGCAAGATGTGGTAATTCAACTTTAATCACCTTTCATTCATGAGCCAAGACACAGGATTTGGATTCAACAGGGGTGGGAAATATGATAAGAGTAATATAAGTTGTTGTCGGAATCGAACTCATAACTTACAAGATGGACGGATCCAATTTCACAAGATCAGAGTCCGCAATTATTGAATTAAAAAGAAAACATGCTCGATTTGAAAGAGTGTTTACCGTATGGATAATGATGTTCCATTGTAGAACTAAATGTACATATTGATAATGAACATACATATTGTAGCGCTGATATCCCACCATCCGTCAATGAAAAAACAAGAATAATAAAATATTCATCGTTTGTTGATATCGGAGATTAGAATTTATGGTCGAAAAGTTTAAGTTAAATTTAAGTAATAATCTTTTTTATAGTAATATTCCTTAAAGTTTCATTTTAGTATCCAATTTTATATAATTTTTAATATTTAGATCGGTATATTCCACGAATATTTTAACTAAATTTAGATGATTGTATGTAAAGTACATGAATTTCTGGAAATATACAATGTTAATAATTAAAATATTTTCTGACGACGGGTTGTCATTTTAAAATAATAATTTAAAATCATAATTTTTAAAAATAATTTCTATTAATATGATTAAAATGAAGAATTACTTAAAAACATGAATGAAATAGTAGTATTCCAATGTCTGTTATTACGAAAATAACTATGAATTTTGTAGTGGGGCAATCTTGATGAAATATATCGAGTTAATAGATGTATGGGTATTCGAATTAGTATATTAACAAATTGTAAATATTAAAATTTATATTTTTAAATGAAAGTAATTGTAAAATACATCCGAAAACTTTTTTGATCGGCCCTAAAATGTGTCTTATATCTTTTATATTACAATTTCATCTTTTATATTTCTATTGGGTAAATTAGTCATTGAACTATGTATTTAAAATTCTATTTTCATTGTTTTTCAATTTAATCAATATGAAAGTCATTAAAAATACATATTCAAACACCAACTATCATTTTTACCATAATAAATTCAATTTTTGAGTGAAATATAACCAAATCCACACAATTCAACAAATAAATAACTAATAAACAAAAAGATAATTGACAAGTTTTAAGATCGCACAAAAGTTATTGGCCATATTTTTGCAATTTTCTCGTTTTATGCTTATTAAAATTTAAAAATATATTGATTGGAATTTTGCATCGGTACGTTATTAATTATTTTACAAGTAAGATCAAAGAAAATTAACCTAAAAACTTTATTTATTTCAACACACTTCAACAAATTAATGCTGATAAATTCTACTGTTGAGATTAGAAGACGTAATAAATTAAATGTCTACCCCAATTTTGACCAGAAAAAGAAGAAAATAATTTAAAGTTACAATAAAGTGTTGAAATTTCTTTCTCTGATAAAAGAAAGAAACAAAAAGACTTGCAGAAGGTTGATATGGTCCAGACACCAACAATAAATTTAAAATAAATTAAGAAATAATAAATAAATAAATAAATAGATAATACTAATTAATTTAATTTATCTAAAAAAAAAAAACAGCCTATTAGAGTTCTTAATTTATATGAAAGTTGAAAAGGTGTTGGGGGGTGGCGACCGCGGCCCACAGGCGACCGACCAAACCGTCCTACCCTTATATACTTGCAAGCCTTACCGCACTGCCTTGTCCCATCTAATAAAGACATAAACCACCATAATTTTATTTTCTAATTATTTTTGCATTATTTTTTCTTCAAATTTTGTAGTTTTTGCTTTTCTGAAAAAAATAAATAATTAGTTTTCATTTTTATTAAATATATATATATCCAATATCATAGGATAAAATTTCATCTAATTGGTCTGGTAAATACAATAAACAATGATTTCAAACATTTTTTCCAATGAGACCAAAAGTTATGTATTCACGTAAAATTCGTGACTCAGTTAAAGTAGTGGAATTTCTAAAATGAATTATGTCATGAAAATGATGGTTGCTGAAATTTGAAGACCATTTTTACATCTTTAAATTTTATAACAAAATTGTTATTTTGAATATGAAACTAGAGGCTGAATTACCACCAGAAGTTTTTAATATTTATTACTTTTTTTTAATATCTTTTTATATGTTTCTTAATATTTATGTTTAATAATACATTGTTTGTTTTATAATTAATTTAGTTTAATTAATTTTAAGATTATTTTAATTAATATGATAAAAAATAATAAAAAGGTGTAATTTTAATTATAAATAAAAATAATACAATAAAATTTAAATACTACACATAAAATTAAAAAAATAGATAAAAATACAAATAGACAAAACATACAATTACAACTAAAAATTATAAAGTTACAAACAAAATATAAAATTACACAACATAATTAAAAATACGATTACTTAATAGAAAATACACATGATACTAAATTAATAACCTAATTTTGAAATAATCAGAAAGACCACCTCCAGACCCTCCAATGTCTGAATTTTTTTTTCCAAACATATTAAATTTATTCGGAAGTAGATTTGCATGCTCGGCTTGTATCCTCCTCTGCAAATTTTTTTGTTCCTCCATCTTCAAGTATTCAAGTAGTGCAGGATCAACAACAGTGTTTAAATTCATCCTTAAAGTTGCGTTCTCCTCTTTGATCCTTTCCCATTCATTTCTTTCATTGTGCATCGCTATCTCACGATCTCTCAACTCAATTTTACGAACTTTTAACTCATTCTCACTATCTTTTCTTGAAGCTGTGCTTGCTAATAATTCTCTAAGTGAGGCATTTTCTTATTTTATCATTTGTACAAAATCATCATCATTTTCTTTTTGTTTTTTTTTTAAGTTTTGACTTTTTAAGTGCAAAAAGTAACACAGAGTGCTTGAGAGGGAATGCAGATTTTGCACTAAAATTATGAAATCTGTACTAGAATTGTGCTGACTGCTAGAGATGGCCTTAATCCGCAAATTGTTTAATATTACTACTTAATATGGCATGGACCTTCCAATCATATTGCTCTATTTGGGGTGGGGTGGGGGTGGGGAAGCCGGCCACGACCAATGGGTTTGTATTAATTGGAAGTTTGAAGGATCCTTCTAAATGGTCAATTAATATCACTATCACCTTAATTGACTTCAAAACGCCATTTTAGAATAAAGGGAGTAGGAGTTGACCTCGCTCCAGGCGCTTCCAAATTTGCTCAACATTAGAATGAGAATGAGAAAGAGAATGGTCCGTCTTGAGCTCGACTCGGACTAATTTGGTAGGAAAGTAATAAACAAATGGATCCATTGCATTAAGATTTTAAAAAGATAGTATGTACTATGCTTAACTCATTCTTGGTAAACTATATTATTTCAGAAAAATATTTAATTGTTTATTCATTTTTATTAAGTAATCAAACTTATACATGACTCAAATGAGAACAAAATACTTTTAAGAGAATAGAAGAAGACCAACATAATTCAGAAGCTCGGCCCAACCCATGAGCAATTTCATTGGCTTGCCTTTAATAAATCTCACGCGAGCTTCAAAAAAATAATTCAATATAATATATATATATTTCAATAAATCACATTTTCAGCATTAATTTGATATTTACTGTACAATCATACCCTATATAATTTCAATACAAACAAATATTATTACTATTAAATTTTATTTCACAATTTTAAAGTTGGAATTTTTTGTAACCCATTTAAACTTAAACAAAACATATCGTAATATCAATGTCCGTTTTATTCGTATCAACAAAAAAAAGAGGCATCAACATTACACGTTAGGAAAGTTGGTTTCCCTGCATGCCCAATTCGACATGCAACAACCCAATCGCACAATACATGCTTAGTACCAAAAATAGTATATGTAGAATTTATGTATAATTATATTTTATGTGTTAATATATAAACAATAAAATATATATTTTTCAAGATCAGGTTCCATGCGTGTTTAAATAAAAATTTTGTAGAATGAAATAATAAATTATAAAAACATATAATTTCCCCTAACGACAAACGGCCTTTCCTTATCTACGTATATAATATATGAAAGGCCCAAGTCCAAGAATGATAGAGCTACTATATCAAAGGCCCAAGCCCAAGAATGAAAAGACATGTCTACCCTCCTAGTTTAAATAAATGGACGTGATCTCTTCACTATTGGCCTCCAATTTTGGGTTTTATCCATTTGAGGACCATAATAAACTCCATGGATGGACTGCAGCAGATAGGTCTTCCAGTTGCGGGAATTGTTGCAGCTGCTGCTCTTACTTTTTATGCTGTCAGTTTTGCTGAGCTTAGAGAGGTACTCTCTCTCTCTCTCTCTCTCTCTTGCTCGCTCTCCCTCTCTCTCTCTCTGCAGTATTATAATCCAATCCTTTATTGTTTATGTTGAATGCTATCAGAAATCATTCAATGATTTAGAAGAGAGGGAGAATTCTGATGGGAATGGTGGATTCAAGTCATCTTTGAGTTCTAGAGAGAGAAGGGCCAGAAGAAAGGCTGAAAAACAATCTAAAAATTGACTCAGTTCCCAATTAAGTTTCTAAGAAAAAAATCGTGTCGTCTCTGTTGTCTATTGAGTAATTGCCGCACTTTTAGGTATGCTAGTATTCTCCCCAATCTGTAATTTATCTTTTAAAGTAAAATAAAATATATTTATACATTAATTTTGAGTTATTTAAAAATTAATAATAGATATTTCATAACATTCATTTTACTTTATTAGTATGGATACATAAAATATGTAATTTTAAATAAAAATAATTATATCTGTCTCAAAATATGAATTTTATTGCTATAATAAATAGATTTGACAAGTTCTCTAAAATATTATTAGGTCAAATTCAAATATAAATAATTTAATAACAATAAATATTCAAATATATTGAAACATTTAACCAAAAATGATATGTAATTTTTAAATATAATATTTATTTTAATTTATGCAAAATATTAAATTGCAAAAATGTGATTATTTAATATATATTACTGTTATTACACATAAAAAATAGACCTGGTGAAAAAAAACATATGCATTTTAATTAAAAACAAAAGAAAAATATAATTTAACTAATAAAAAACTAACGTGTCATTCTTAAAAAATATTTCGACAAAAAATTACTTTATTGTTATATTGGTGTCTTATTTTGAAATTTAGTGCTTGGTTATTGAAGCATTTAAATGAATAATATTCTCGTTTGCACAGTTTCATAATTGATTATTCTCAACACCTTTTCCAATATGGTTATCCAAAACATTCTTCAAAAACACAAATAACAATAAATAATGATGATATCATATTATACTCTTGAAATCAAACAAACTATATTTCAAAAGAAGTGATAATATTTCTCAAAATTACATTTTTGAAATTTTTATCAATTAAATAAAAATGCAACCTTTTAAAATATTATAAACCGGCACTTACAACTTTGTTTAATCATATATCTAACTTATTTCAAAAAAAAGAGAGAAAATCCATTTTACACTTTAACGGGTAAGAAGAGCTTGTCAAGTAAAAGATGATGGGTAAAAAAACGATGAATCTTAAGTAAAATTGATCACAATTCACAACAAAATCAAGACTTGATTGATGTAAAATCTTTTTCCACATGAATAAAGAGAGAATAAATAAAAGGGCCAATAAACCACTGAAATAGGTTCTTTACTTAAAATTTCATCATGAGTTCAATAGCAAACAGAAGGGATGAACAAGGATCTCCATTCTCCATGGCAAGAACAGGCCAGTTGAGATTTTCTCCAATTTTTCACCATTATCAACATAAATAATTGCTTTCAAGCAATTACTTACTCTGAGACTTGAGCTCTGCTACCCTTTCTTCTGTAGCCTTCAGAGCTTTTCCATAGATATCGATTAGCTGAAAAAAATGGAACGTAAATTTTCAAACTCCAATCGAAGATCTGGAAATGTAATCTACAGAATTCTTGAAACAGAGCAATTTCAGTTAATTAACCGACAAATCAAAAACGTCTCACATCAGACGAACATTAACACACCTTGTCAACTTCTTGAGGGGTCATAATAAACGGAGGAGACATCATAATATTGTCACCAGCAACGCGTACTAGCATTCCATGCTTTTCACACTGTGCTCCAAAATAAGCTCCAACAGCTGTTTTTTTTTTTTTCATGAAGATGTAAAATATAGTTATCTTCCAAAATAAGGGAAATGAAAATAATAGCCATCTTTCTGTATGAAGATGCACCAAGAAAGATATAGGAACGTACCCCATTCAGGAGGAAAAGGATCGTTCGGGGATTTGTTATTCGTAAATTCTGTCCCAAGAATCAAGCCCGTTCCACGTATCTTCAGGGTGACGGAGTGTGAGTCAAATTAATGAACAAATACCATTCCTTATATATGCGTATAAGTTGAGTAAACGAATAAAAATGTATAAATGTACCTCCCCAATGATGGGACTGTCGGAATATGCTTTCAGACCTTCCTGAAATTTGGGCGCGATTTTGTTTACTTGCTCGACAATATTTCTCTCCCTGTATAAAAGCAAGCACTTGATACTCTTTTTACATGAATAAGCATAAGCATTTCAACATATATGAACTAAATCTTCTATGAACAACATCCCAAAGACTATTTGTACAAAATCAAATTTGAGATCAATGATTTTCTAGATTTTCGGTGGGTTTAAAAAAAATTCATATCAAGATGGAAAATTGGAAAGATTTACGAACATACTTGTAGATCTTGAGTGCTTCCAATGCAACGGCACATGATACAGGATGACCGGAATATGTAAATCCATGGGAAAAAGAACCTTCAAAGACAAAATTGCAGAGTTTTCAAGCTGGATTTGTACAAATAATTTTACAAAAAGCAAGTCAAAATAATAAGCACCAACCAAGCCTGCTGCTCTGAGAATGAATGACATCATAGATTTCTGGGCTGACGAGAACAGCTCCGATAGGCATATATGCGGAAGAAAGCGCCTGCAAGAAATCAACAGCATCGAAATTAAGAACAATGGGACAAGGCAATGGTTTTATTACAAAAGTTTTCTGAACATGTACCTTTGCAAGAGAGACAAGATCGGGTTTGATGCCATACTTGTCGCAACCAAACATTGTTCCAAGCCTTCCAAAAGCACATATTACCTCATCAGCAATAAAAAGGATATCATACTTTTTGACCACCGCTTGAATCTGCATGTTTATGGAACAACAACAATCACATCAAATACTATCGTAGCAGCTTAAGTTTTTACTCAACCCACCCACACCAGAAAAATAACAACTGCTATGTCAAGTGGTGTGCCAGGAAAAATGAAAAGTTCACCTTCTCAAAGTAAGTTGCAGGTGGAGGTATCACACCACCAGCACCCATAACTGGTTCTGCAATGAAAGCAGCAATCTGAAATCGAACTATTGTTAGTCAAACCCTAACATGGAAAATTATAAGAGTACAAAAACAGAAAATTACAGAGATATATAATATTAGTTACCGTTTCAGGACCCTCTTTGAGGATAAGATTTTCCAAATTATTGGCCAACCTGGTAGAGAACTCCTCCTCCGATTCATCTGGAAAGTTTTACTTCAGAAATTTAACATGAACATGAAATAAGGGGGCATTATTATTATTATATGTTAAAAAGACTATTATCAAAACCTGGTAGATGAAAGCGCCAATAATGAGGGCAATCGGTGTGTACTACAAATGGAGCCGGAAGATCAAAGTTCTGGTGTAGTGCAGGTAGACTGAAAAAACAGGCGAATTGTTGGGTTATTAATTCTCACTTCGTTGAAATGATGGTTAACATTCTGAAATTTGAAGGTTAATGAACTTACCCAGAAAGACTGGCTGCTATAAGTGTTGAACCATGGTATCTGACATAGAAAGGGAAATTAAATAAGGAAAAAAAGAGAAACTTAGACATACTATATTAAACCTCAGCAGAAACCATTACGATTTGTGACGAGCAATGAATTTCTTCTTGTTCGGTCTTCCAAGGGCATTGTTGTAATACCAAACCAGCTTCACCTGCAAGATAAGGGAGCATAAAATGTTATTCCTAATATGCTGAAGGAATCTCCGAGATCTAGCTTGAAGAAACCAGTATTTAACTTTATCTTTTTCGTTTAAGTGTTTCTTGCAGTTAACTAGTTACAAGGCATCTATCCTAATAATACCAAAAATCAGTTAGGAAACTATAACCTGCTTCGAGTTGTTTAGGTAATTAAGTGCAAATGGGTATGTGAACAATGAGAAATTTACCACTAATACTCACTAGGATCTTTGGTTTTTTAACTCCGTCTATAAAAAAGACGCAACCGAAATCAATGAAAATATGATCCGAAATTAGATTAGGTGTTTCCTGAAGATGATCAAACCTGTGTATCATTAGCTTCTGATCCACTATTTGTGAAGAAGGCCTTGCCCATTTTACAAGCAGTAAACATTTCCAAGAGTTCCTTAGCAAGATCCTGCACTCATAAACAAATCAGGATGAGGACAAGCTTAATTACATGATTTGCAGCTTCCTAATACACTGGGGATATCAGAAATACCAAGGAGGGTCTTGTAGTTCTGTTCCAAAATGAGTGGTAAAATGGCAACGTGTTTAGTTGCTTCATTGCAGCTTCAACAAGACGGGGTTCATTTCCACCTGCAAGAACACAAGGGCATATGAGCAATAATAAACGTGATGAATTCCAGTGACGAGTTGTGTCAGCAGCAGATGTTTAACATAATAAATTTCAGGGAAGAAATTTTCGATTCAAACAAAGAATATAACTACTTTTATATCCAGAAAGGACAT
Source organism: Caryopteris x clandonensis (assembly GCA_028749325.2). Classification (NCBI taxonomy): domain Eukaryota; kingdom Viridiplantae; phylum Streptophyta; class Magnoliopsida; order Lamiales; family Lamiaceae; genus Caryopteris; species Caryopteris x clandonensis. The sequence goes on from JAPYKT020000012.1 coordinate 962,681, forward strand.
TAGCTAATACATATGTTGCATTTGCAATCTTGCTAATGCTGCAATATGTATACTATTAAAGTTGATCTAAGATCTCAACTCTCAAATAAGACTGACATTTGACAAACCTTTTAAAATTCATGCACGATAACTTCGACTATCCTTAATAGATTAGTGGTTTGAACATAATGTTACCTTTTCTTATGCATATAAAGGAAATCGAGGGACCAAAAAATCACATTAGTTTGATATGAGAAACTAGTGGAACTACGAAATTTGGAATTAAAAAATGCTACATTTCAAACACATCCTGGAAGCCAAAATCTTGTTTCAAAATTTGTAAGTACTTAAATTCAAAAAAAAAATACTGATAAGAATTATAATAATGATGACACAAAATGAATTCGAAGGGGCGGAAAGAATAAAAGAGTTTTTCCTGTTTCTGTCAGTGATGAAAGTTCAATAAATGTGAAAGAGAAGAGAAGTAAATGAGTGTATATGCAAGCACATATACATGTTTGTGTCTGTGTGTGTGTGTGTAAGTGAGTGAGTGAGTGAGTGATTTTGTTATATTTGCATAATATATGCATAACTTTTATGTAATAATCTATAATAAGCATCATCCCATGTCAAATTTGGAAACTAGGTGGAACTTATGAAAGTAAGATTTTCGTTAAAGTTCACTAAGTAAGAATAACAAGGAAGATGCTGAGGGTTGCAGATAAATAAATCCATGCTCGCGTAGGAGAAAAATATAGTCGGTAGAGAGTGTGAATACCAAGAGCGGTGCACCATAAACCAGCTAGAGAATCAAGATACTTTTTCCCATTAATATCATACACGTAAGAGCCCTAAAACAAACAAGAATCCAACTATCATTAGAAATCAGAAATCTTTATAATGAAATTGAACATCAAAAGCAACTTCAATACCTCTGACTTCTCAATTATAAGAGGGTTCAAGTCTGTAGTCTGCCATCCAGCTGTAAAGGGTGCCAGCATATCATGCCCCTTGAAGCTAAGGATGCCATCAGTTAATATTGACAGACAATGTAATTAAATAAATAAAAAATTGTGTTTATTATTTCATATACCCTGACACTATTTTAAAGGACTATTTTCATCTCATGGAGTAGGATTATTTATGATTAATATAGAATAAAAATAAACCACATAAGTTGCCATTTCTTGTTGATATGAACAGAAACAATGGAGAAGATATATACATAATCGAAATTAAGAATAAAAGATAAAAGGGACATACTCTCTATCATCAGTTGATGAAATATCCTTCTGCAAAGTTGCCTCTGTACTATATGATTTTGCAAGTATAGAAGCCTGAACTAAGTATTTCTGCAAACATTTACCTGCTCCAAAATCCTTTACAGAGTAACCAGCCTATAGCAATGCAGGTTGAATGTCAAGACACTAAGTTTAAAAGCCATAAAGCAGCAATTCTTTTACCCAAATAATAAAAGTACAGAAAAAAATATATATATCAGAGCACATTTGAAGTTTTTGCAGCATAATGCTTATTTCATTTGCCTTGTTTCAGTTAAAAATCCATAAATTTCATATGATCTTAAGAGGCCAGATGATTCATGAGAACTAGTGGAGTATTCACTTTGTGACCTAAGTCCGAAAAGACAACATGCATTTTATAGTCATAATGGCCTTTGTTTTTCCTCACTTTAAAGAATCCCCACAAAACACTTTTTATCACCAAGCACACACATGAAGCAAGATAAACTTTTATCCACCACTAGTGATGCAAAAAAACCCCATGGGGATGGGAAACCACAGGGATCCGAGCCTAATGGAGCAGGAATTCTCCGACATGGCAAGAAACGGGCCGGAGTCAGGGGTATTATTCCCCACCCCGTTTTGACCCCAATGATATATCATTATACTGTTTCTTTTTCATTCATTTTAAAATATGCCAAATTATTAGTCCTACTGATTTTTTTATTAAACGGGTCCCCATTAATATCCTCATTACAAAATGAGTTCCCTACCCCAACCCCATTGTTAGGCGGGGACGGCCTTCTCCATGTGCATCCCTATCCCACCCCACCCCACCAAAAAGGTGAAAAATGACAAATTAAATGGCATAAGAATTATAGATACTGGTACGATAATTTAACATACACAGATCAAAGAAAACAAGAATCATAACCTTAGAAGTAACCATCAAGAATCAAGAGAGGGAAAAAAATAAAAAAGAGAAAAGGCAAACACTGTGAAATATACCACCCCACTCCAACTCCCAACCCATAAAAAGCTCATTACAGAGATCATACATGTGCCTAAAGGAATCATCCACACAGGCGGCGCAGTATTCACACACAAAAACAGAAAAATGTGTGCAAGCAAAATCAGCAAAAAATGAAGTGGGGTTTGAACCTGGCTGGCATTTCTGAGAGTCAGTTGAAGAAGACGATGCATCACCACTTTTTTCCTAAATAGAAGTAACTCTGCCACAGAATTATGATTAAGATTGAGGCAGAAGCATGCACTGGAAGTCTGGAAGAAGGGATGAGAGATGAAGTGCTTGTTGTGTGGTGTGCGTGTGAGCGAGAGAGAGAGGGGGTTTAATAGTTGATGGTACTGACGAGTCATCATCGACTAAATAAATATTATTTTTAGAGAGATACGTCATCTATTGGACTGACAGCGAACTTGGCATCATAACACTGTCTACATTCATTTTTTTTTTAATTATTATTATTTTTATTTTTATTATTTTTTTTTGGGACGCCACAGGCCCACATTCATTAGCCTTCAGTTAGCCAAAATTCAGGAAAAATATTTTCTTCATTTTTTAAGTATTTCTTTCCATGAAATTTAGTAGTTTTAGATATGATTTTTAAATTTCTTTATTTATGCATGATGCATCAAATATTTTTATTATATATATTAATATAAATAAATATATATATGATTAAAAATTATTTTCTTAATGGAATGTACCATACAAAAGTATTATAACACAGATTTAATCCCATGAGATAGTCAATATCAATAGTTACAAACAGATAAATCTATATATTAATAAATATTTTTAAAACATATTTAATACACTTAATTAATTTATTAGAATTAGTACTCTTATTTAGAAATGGAGAAAATTTATTTTTAATATGAAATTATATTTTTTAACATATATTAATAAAATAATAAGATATATTAAATTTTTAAATATTCATCTTCAATATTACTTGTCCAATAAATTATTTTATTATATTTTTATAATATATTACAAATTATATATTGCATGGATGCAAGACCAGTATTATATAATATAAATGCGATATATTTTACTTATTTCTTTTACGTCATTCTTCTTAAAACTCAAAAATCTATTTAAGTTTTGCCTCACGTGACAATAAATAAATATATAGTATAATAATTTTGATCAGATCAATACTTCCTTTTTAATGGAAAAAGTGATTAAATTAATTTATCTTCTCATTCTTTAATCATTAATTACCAAATATTAAATACATTAATAATTAATGGTGGGACCTTAATTGATGCTAATGTCTTAAAAGTCTTCTCTTCCTTATCTCCTCAAGTTGCAAATATGTACAATTATCCTAAAGTTTTGGAAGGGGTAATCTTGTCATTTCAAATCATTTCGTTGTATTTCTATATTTTTTTATTCCAAGTTTTGATTAGGATTTAATTCTTTTGGACGCCAAAGTTGTCAACCATGAAATTGCAAATTTTAATTTTTCCACTTTGCTCTTATTAAATATGTTTCGCACGTGTGTCTATATATATACTAAACACATAATAATATTAAATATAAAATTGACTTAAATGAGATAATAAATTTACGAAAATATTCACCTACCTAATTCAAAATGAATGTTATTTAAAAAATTTAAAATTTAAAAATATAAAATAATATTTATTATATAAAAAATTAAAAAAATATCACTTATTTTCAATAATAAATATTTTATTACCAGGTCTTATTATGGAGTGGATCATTCATCATTGATCCAAATATGAAAAGTCATTTAAATTGGGCTCAAATAAGATAATATATATATATATATATATATTAATTGATCAAGTGGGGTGATAATGAAATTGACAACCTAGGATACGCCAACCACGTGGTATTTTCCTAATTAAAGGGGAACACGTGGAAATCGGAGACTTTTTACTTTCTTCAATTCTGTCTACAAAAATGTATTGTTTTTCCTCGAACGATAATTATGCATTATTGGAAGAGATATATATATATATATATATATAATATTTTTTAGCTGAGTGTACATTTTTACAAAAAGAAAAAAGTAAAATGCATATTAAAGTTGTTAAACTATTTATGAATATTTGTGAATAGTTGTTGAAACATTCAATATTATTCTGATGCCATAAATGTACAAGAAAATGATCTTTTAATTATAATCATTGCGACAATAAATTTGATTTGGGCTTGGGGTTGGGCTTGGGCTTGAAACAATAGAGTTGCAACTTACTCTTACATACTAAATTATCAAATATAAAACCTAAATTTAAAGTTCATACATTTAACAAGCAGTATCTAGCATTCACAGTGACAAGTTTCAATCATAATATTTCAAAAAATAAAATACAAATAATCACAAGTTGACACATCATATTTAATTTTTTTTTACAATGTAAAAATGAATAAAAAATTATTTTTAAACTATTATATTAATATATTCGTACAAGCTAGATTGTATTTATGAATTTATTTTCTAAAACTTATTATGTTAGTGATACTAGTAATTTCATCTGTGCAATTCACAAACATATTATTATAGTATAATTTTATTAAATTTAAGAATAAATAACATTTTTTGTTTTTCAAATATATAATTGTTAAAATAAAATAAATTTATTTATATTTTCTTAAAGTTGTAGAAATGTTCATGTTAAGAAAATAAGAAAATGATACCCTTTATTTTGTTTTAATTTAGAATGTTGGAACGAAAGAAAGTAATTATATGGAGTTCACCTAAAAACAGTAGGTCAATTTATGGATAAAAATAAAGCTATGAATATAATCAAAATCATATGAAATTTATCATATTTTAAACTTGCATATGAGAAAAACATACAATAATATCAATTATTCAGCACATCTCAACAGTTGATCGTGAATTAACCATTGCCCATATTCCACATCTTAAAGTTAACATCTTATGAGCATCTATAGTATCAAAAAAATATAAAACAAAATAATCATCTCCTTTCATTCTAAAAATTTCATGATATTATAGCATATTAGATTTATCAGAAACACCAAATTTATATCAAAGAAATTAATTTTTCATCTAATCCATTTGGACTTGTCCTTTATTTTCTCGAATGAATTTTTTTTCTCTTCTTCTACATGAAACCTTAAAATATGATGCAAAATAGATACAAAATATATAATCTAAATTAATAAAATTAAATATTTTTTCCTAATTAAAGATATTATTATGGAAAGATAATTACAAACTATATTAAATTTTGCCTATTTTAATTTTTAGTATCTAAAATTATGCTTCAAATAATCTAATTATTCAAAGGGATTTTTAAACAATCAAATAATTAAGTAATTAAATATAATACAATTGGTGTACTCCTATTAATAAATCGTATAAGATAGTAATTGGACAATAATTTATAATTTAATTGATATTATATAATTACAAAAAAAAAAGTGCTCTCTATATACATATATAAATATAAAATTATAAATAATATTACAGCTTCAAATTTCTTAATTTTCGAACTTATTTGATATCATATAATTCCAAATATATTATAGATGTCCTTCTTTTCTAAAATATCTAAAAAATATCTTATTTATGTTAGCTTCAAATCTCTTAATTTTCAAATTTATTTGATATCATATAGTTTCAAATATATTATAGATATCCTACCCTTCTAAAATATCTAAAAAATATGTTATTTATGTTATTATATATATATATATAGATAATAACATAATTTGCAATTTATTTTTTATTAAACTTATTTTTTAGTTATCAAATTATAATAATGAATTTTATTATGAATCAATTATTTAAAACAAAATAAATAAAGTCATTAAAAAAAAAAAAAAAAAAAAAACTGTGCGTGGAGGTATCATAGGAATCGTGGGATTTGTGCCTCTCGGTGGAAGAGGCAACAGAGAACAGAGCGTCACGCGCTAGAGAGAGAAAGTGTCAGAGCGAGTGTGAGAGAGTGTTGAAAAAGAGCGAGTGGCAATCAAATCTCGAGAACCCTAATCTCCCAAATTGGGGGAAAATCGTCGACTCGCCCAAACCCTCGCGTGGATTTGCAGTTCTGAAGATCCAACAACATAACTAAAAAAATTTCCAGGTAATACCCCTCTCCTCCATAACCCCTTCTTCTCCTTCTTCCTCCTTTAACTTTCTTCTATTCAATCATTTGTTCTTGTCTTTGCTAATTCATCGTCGTCAAAAAACTTCCATCTTTCTGCCTTAAAACCATGATGCTCTTTCCTGATTTTTCGTTTATATATATGTACACACAAACACACACATATATTTAAGAAGTTCTATGTGAATTGCTTTGCCTGATCGCGGGATTTTTCTTCTGTTGCTGGAACCTAATTTGGTCGCTTTCCTTTTCCCTATTTGTGGTGGCAACTTCCAAATTTGTTTACGTAGACATTTGGTGTAAAGGGTTTCTTTCTTCATTTGTGTTTTCTGCATAACGCTCTTTTCCGATGTGTTACGTTTGAATGCGCTTGGGATTAAACTTTAGATATCTGATTATGAATTCCTTGCTGGTAATAACTGTGCCAGTCTCATGAAACTGTTGGATGATCCGTGTTCCAAAGGGGCGGTGGCCGGTGGGGTGAGGGTTGGGGGTGTGTGTGTGTGGAAGGGAAGTGTATACACGGAGAAGCCACTCAAAGTCTACAACTTACAGTCGTTTTGTCTTGTTTGGGATTAGGCTCTTCATCAATTGTTGTGTTTGTTGAGTCGTAGGCGTACGTACATTTTGGACTATGGTGTCAATATATAAGTTGCTGAGACTCTTTTTGCATTTCAAATCCCACTTTTGTCCTCTTTCTTCGAATACTCGAGGAGGAGAATCTAATTATGTTGCAGTGAATAGTTAGATGATATGTATTTAAATTTTTAAGCTTTCACCACATATTTGTAAGTCTGCAATCTGCGCAGCGACCTCCTCTGAGACTATGCTAGATTACTTACAGTTCCCCTTCCTCCTTAAATAGTTTTAAAAACTTCTGTCTAGGTTTCCACCATCACAATCTTTGTATAGGCATCACCAGAGTTGCAGTGGCAACTAGGAATTTTTTTTGTCAAGTTTTGTCTTTTGTGGTTATTTTGCTTGGGTGTTACCACTGTGACACGTGCACATCTGATTCATGTGAAGAATCCAGTGAAAAAAGAAAGATATGATAAAGTTGAAAGAGAAGGGAATACACCGAAAGAGAGAAAGAGAGACCGAGGACAGGGGAAAAAAAAAGTCATAAGGGACCTGGAAAGGAAAATAAAAGAAAATTAGATATGGTTTAAATGAGTAATATATCTGAATGACAACCTAGGGTTGTTTGTTCTGTGATGTAGGTGTCCGTGGCACATCCAAAAAGTTTACATCCAGATGAATATTAAAAAGATATGTTTGCATTGGATGGAGTAGGGTAGGATGGGAACTGTAGTAGTAAGAGAAAGAGAGGATGTCAAATGATGGGATGTCACATCAGTTACAATCAGTAGAGTTTTGATGGGGGAGGATGTCTGATCCCCCATCCGCAACAAAAAAAAAAAAAAAACAAATATTTGGGTTGAGCCCATCCTCCATCCGGATGGCAACTCAGCACAAACAAGCCCTTAGTAATAATTTAGTCATTTAACTAACATCAATTTATTGGTGACTTTATGTTAATTTTTTTAATTCATTATTTGATAATAATGAAGCATTGGATTAATTAAGGATCTAATGGTAATTTTCATGTAGGTCCCTTCAGATCCGCTTCTTTACATTGGTTGTTCTATATTTTTGGTATGTTGAAGTAGGTATTTTGGTCCTTAAACACTAAAACCCTCAGGGGGACAGAAAAACATAGGACTTTGTAGAGGAAATTTTTGATGATTTGATCATATCTTCATCCAGAACTGAATAGAAGTGTGGCTTGTGTAAGCCCAAGGAAAATTTAAAGGGAATGTCCTGGTAATTTACAAAATGGAAGGTGTTAGCTAATTCTTAGAGGAAGTCGTTGTGATTAGCTGTTTATATAATTCAAAGTACTTTACAGTAGTTTACCTCTATATTTGATCCCAAATTGAAAATAGAAGAAAGCACAACATAAGTATGTAAGTAATTATCTGATACTATACTTTGTACTCTTTATCATCATTACTGTTACTTTGTGCTGTCTTTTTTCCTTGGCAGTGACATGATAATGTAGCCTATTTAAAAAGCCTTTTTTTTTTTTTTTTCTTTTCTTTTGCTATATATGAGCTCAAAATGTATGTTATTTTCCAGATTGGCAGACTAGAGACTTGTCTAAGGAAATCAGGTTGTTGTCATGGATATAGATCTTAGGTTACCTTCTTCTGGAGAACATGATAAAGAAATAGAGGAGCCTAATGGAATTGTTAATATGCTAGATGGGGAGGATAAACCCCTCAGTGTAGATGTAGTAGGTGGAAGTATGGGAGATGTTGAGGAAAAGTTACATGGTGAAGATGGAGAAGACGTGAATTCTCATCTACATGATATAGATTTTAAAGATGTTTCAATTCTTGAGCCACTTCCCGGTATGGAATTTGGGTCACATGGGGATGCCTATGCCTTTTATCAGGAATATGCTAGGTCTGTAGGATTTAATACTGCGATCCAGAATAGCCGTCGTTCAAAAACATCAAGGGAATTCATTGATGCCAAATTTGCATGTTCTAGATATGGCACAAAGCGTGAATATGAGAAATCGTTAAATCGTTCACGCTGCAGACAAGGAAGTAACCATGACGCAGATAATGCTACAAGCCGGCGAGCATGTGCGAAGACAGATTGCAAAGCAAGTATGCATGTGAAGCGAAGGTCTGATGGGAAATGGATAATACATAGATTTGAGAAAGAACATAACCATGAACTCTTACCTGCCCAAGCTGTAAGTGAACAAACCAGAAGGATGTATGCGGCAATGGCTAGACAGTTTGCTGAATATAAAAGTGCAGTTGGTCTTAAACATGACTCCAAAAGTCAATTTGAGAAGAGTAGGAATATGGCAATGGACACCGGAGAGGCTAATACTATGCTTGAATTTTTCGTCCAGATGCAGAGTCTGAATTCCAACTTCTTTTATGCAGTCGATATCGGTGAAGATCAGCGCCTGAAAAATCTTTTGTGGATTGATGCCAAAAGCAGGCATGATTACCCCAATTTTTGTGATGTTGTATCTTTTGATACTAGCTATATAAGAAATAAGTATAAAATGCCTCTAATTCTTTTTGTTGGGGTTAATCAACACTATCAGTTCATGCTACTTGGATGCGCTTTGGTGTCTGATGAAAATGCAGCCACATTTTCATGGGTTATGCAGACGTGGTTGAAAGCAATGGGCGGTCAGGCTCCAAAGATTATACTCACCGACCAAGAAAATGTTTTGAAATCTGTTGTTTCAGATGTTTTTCCATCCACTCTTCATTTTTTCTGTTTGTGGCATATACTTGGGAAGGTTTCGGACACATTGAATCATGTAATCAAACAAAGTGAGAATTTCATCTCTAAATTTGAGAAATGTGTTTATAGGTCGTGGACAGATGAGGGGTTTGAAAAGAGGTGGAATAAACTGGTGGACAGATTTGGACTCAAGGAGAATGAGTTGATCCAATCACTGTATGAAGATCGTACAAAATGGGTGCCTAACTTTATGAAAGATGGGTTTTTTGCTGGGATGTCTACAGGTCAACGATCAGAGAGCGTGAACTCTTTCTTTGACAAGTATGTACATAAGAAGACAACTGTACAAGAGTTCATTAAACAATATGAAGCGATTTTGCAAGATAGGTATGAAGAAGAAGCAAAAGCATCTTCTGATACATGGAATAAACAGCCTGCTTTGAAATCCCCTTCACCATTTGAGAAACACATGGCCGGGCTGTATACTCATGCTGTATTTAAGAAATTCCAAATTGAGGTACTGGGTGCAGTAGCTTGTATACCCAAGAGGGAGGAACAAGTTGATGCAACCATTACTTTCAAAGTTCAAGATTTTGAAAGGAATCAAGATTTCATTGTCACGTTGAATGAGTTGAAATCTGAAGTGTCCTGCATATGTCGCTTATTTGAATTTAAGGGTATCCTCTGTAGACATGCAATGATTGTTCTTCAAATAAGTGGCATTTCAACAATTCCGTCACAGTATATTTTGAAAAGGTGGACCAAAGATGCTAAAAGCAGATACGTGATGGGAGAAGCTATTGAACAGGTGCAGTCGAGACTGCAACGCTATAATGATCTTTGTCAAAGGGCAATAAAATTGAGTGAAGAAGGATCATTATCACAAGAGAGTTTTAATCTGACACTTCGTATACTTGATGATGCTTTTGAGAACTGTTTAAATGCAAACAACTCCAACCGGAATCTTCTAGAAGCTGGCCCTTCGGCCTCACCAGGTATTCTGTGCATTGAAGAAGACATTCAAAGTGGAGGTTTGAGCAAGACAAATAAGAAGAAGAACTCAACTAAGAAAAGAAAGGTTCGTAGTTTATTATAGATCAGGCCTAAGTTATTTTTTTATGCTTTCCATATTTTTAACTATTATAGCATCTCTGTTGCAGGCAAACATGGAGCCAGATGTTATAACGGTTGGAACGCCAGAAAGCTTACAACAAATGGTTTGTCCTTTTGAAATTCAGCATATTGTCTAATGCACTTCATTAAAGAATTTGAATGTAGACGACTTATGCTCTTATTGGTGTTTCATGGAAAGGACTCTTTGCTGATATAATTCTGAAAATTGGAAGTTTGTTATTTGCTTAATTAGAAGTGCATTACAAGTGAATATAGTCGGAAAGTGATAATTCTATTGCTTTTCGCCAACGAACTTTTCTTGTTCTTGTTTTCACATACCACATTTTTTTGTTGTTCACCTAATGTATTTTTCTTGTTCTAAAATAAATGATTTGTTTATGCTTAGGAAAAACTGAGTTCTCGACCAGTCAATCTGGATGGATATTTCGGTCCTCAACAAGGTGTGCAAGGAATGGTAAGTAATTTGGTTTAAGTTTTGGAAGAGTGAAATTCAGCTGTCTTTATTGTGACTTGCTATCTATGTGTGTTTGAAAGGTACAATTGAACTTAATGGCTCCTACACGTGATAATTACTACGGGAACCAACAGACCATTCAAGGACTTGTATGTCTTCTAATCATGACTTATCAGAAATAATTGTTCATTCTATAATAATGGAATCCTGATGGTTATGATCTTCTGTAGGGCCAGCTGAACTCCATTGCACCCAACCATGATGGTTATTATGGCACTCAACCAGCCATGCATGGATTGGTATTTTCTTCAGTTCTTCTTTATTTTGATTTTCGTTTTGCTTGCTTGGTTAAAATCACACCTAATTCGCAGCAAATTTCCACGGTTTGATTCTTGAAGGGACAAATGGATTATTTCCGCAATCCAAGTTTCGGCTATGGTATTCGGGTTAGTTTCAGATTATGAACCCCCCCCCTCTCTCTCGTTAACCTGGAGCTTATTATGATGCCCCTGGCAGGACGATCCCAACGTGAGATCTGCGCAGTTGCATGACGATACACCAAGGCATGCTTGAGAAGCATCTTCCTTGCCACCAACGGTAGGTAGCTTTATACCTGCATTTTAAGGTACTGCTGATATCATTGCATCAACTAAACATATATTGATTTTGCTTTTGCAGAAAAGTGGCTTTGACAGGATGTGTACGCCTCAAAATTAGTATAGGTTAATGCGTCAAGATTGATCGAGTGAAAATTGCCAGATCAGATTATCTCTTGGTTGACTGTATAGTAAAAAACCTAGGCAGCCTCTAAATGGGTCGTATTTGGGGGTGATAAACTGTACTATGATGTAGCTGATTGAAGCAAAGTGTATGGTAGTTACTTTTACTGTAATTAGGAACCCCCTGGAAATGGGGTAAACTTGTCCAGTATGAAGATGAATGATTAGTTGTTGTAAGATCCTCCATTGCTCCTGTTTGTTGTGAACTAGATAATATATTTGTCAGAAATAGGAAGAATGTTACAATCAGCATTCCTCGCTCTATCCTTCTAGTGGAGTTCCTGTTCTGCTTGTCTTCTCTGTAGCGTGCACACACACATATCTACACACGCATATAAGCTAACGACAAAATCTGTAGCATCCAGTGTACTTTACCCCATTTAATAAGTATGCACTCGATCTGACTTGGTTACTGGGTGAATAGATTTGCCATTTTGATTTATTTTATAGGAGGAAATAGATTGCTATTGTAGTCCTATAAAGTAGGATTAATGTGATGTTACTCTCACTCTCTTCTCTAGGGCATGCTAGAGTAGAATTACAGTAGTCATTCATCAGCATAGGACTATCTCTTCTTTAGTTGGCACCACAATCCATTCTTGGTGTGGATGGTTGCTCCTGTAACTAGTTCCACAGATTCTGGAGATCCTTTCAAATTAACATCGAACTTCTGTAATAACATTGCTAGAGCAATGGTTGACTCCATGAGCGCAAACTGGTCCCCAACACATTTCCTTGGCCCCCCTCCAAAGGGCAAGAAGGCGAAATCCGAGATGATCTGATCACACCAAAACATAAACCATATTACAAGGCTGATATCTAATTGTGTAAATTATAAAACCATTGCATGTTGCATCAATTAAGGTGGGTGGTTTTAAGAAAAATACAAGCCACAAAGATCTATTTGCATACCCTGTGTCCCTATGGGGGTATTTGTGAGATAACAAACAATTTTTTTGGAAGTGTTATGTGTATGTGTAACTAGGCTAACCCTAAGGGTAGTTTTTGAAATGATCTATATCTCATTTTGCAAATCTATAGGGCTCTCTTATAAGAATTATGTTCAGAATCGAGTCTTAGATCAATTACCTCATTCGGATACATTGCGCCTGGGCTACGAGATGGATCAAAACCAGCCCAACCATCAACTGAGCTAGACTTTTGTACTTTGAACCTCTCAGGCTCGAACTCATTCGGGTTGTCCCAGAAATATGGAGATCTATGGAGATTATACACCTGAAAAAATGAGTTCCAACATTACTAACAAATTTTCAAGTGATGGACTTAGAATCAGTTTAACTAACATTTCAACGTTTTCGCCAACTTGCATTATGATTATTTGATCATATTGTGAATCATAGTTCAGAAACCAAGTGCATATAAGAAGACGTACAGATACAAAAACATCAGTCCCAGCTGGGATTGGATGTCCATCTTTCTCGCCATTATAACCACCTGCGATTTGAAAATATAGTTTCAGAAATCTATAGCAACTTACAAGGATAAGGCATTTGAGATTGTCGGAATGCCAACTAACCAACTAGGAGAAAACATTTGATTGCGTGATAGTGTGCCTATTTGAGCAAGAAGAACACTACTAACTAAAGATTTTTTTAACTTCAAATTTAATTTTGGGAGTTTGATCTATTACATAAAATTGGACATTGATTTATCCAGAATTATCAAAAGAAAACATACCTGGTAATCTATCTGCCTTCAGAGACCGTCTAATAAGCAATGGAGGCTGAGGGTACAAACGTAGAGATTCCACAACAATAAGTCGCAAATACCTAAACAGAAGCGGAGAGCCAAAGCATCATCTTAAAATTGTGTCTTAACAGTTGAGTGAATGTTAAATTGGTACACATTTACAGTGATTCCAAATCCTAAAAAGAATCACTCAAACATAACAAAATGGTCAAATGTTGGAAGAAATCAATTAAGCAGAAGATAGCTATGGGCACCACCTCATAATCCGATCTTAGATTCCTTCAATAACTTATAATAATTATCAGAAACATAGAAAGACAAATAAATAGCTATTGAGCTTGGATATTGGACCATATTCAAGAGGTCTGATGCATACTCTAGTTTTTTTATAGCTTCAAACGTGGTTCGTTCCTGTCCAAGCACCGAATCAATCTCTGCCTGTGCTTTCTTCATTTTGGATGGATGCTGAATCACAGAAATGATTAAAACTCAATAATTTATGGAAATGGGAACAACCATGGATTTTCAAGGATTCAAATATAACAATCCTCATTAACTTTGGATAAGAAAAATACCATACTTGTGCTAGAAGAAAAATAGACCAGGTAAGGACAGCAGCAGTTGTCTCATGTCCAGCTATAAGCATTGTCATCAGGTCATCTCTTAGCTATCAACATAGTTTATGGAAAAAAATAAAAAAGATAACCCAACATTTATTAATGACAATTGCAAGGGATCTCAAATGGTAAAATAGTTGATAGTAGGCAAAGATAAACCTAGGTGCATCATAGCATAAATATATAAAAGACAATGCCCCCTCCAAGAATTGTGTAGTATTCCATAATAAGAAGGGATAATTACAAAGTTGCCCCTGAGGTAAAACCTAATTCATTGAAGCGCCACTCTCTTTCAAAACTTATAACTACCACTCTTTAACATTTTCTCTTCTTTTTTCTTAATTGCACCTGTTTGTGGGGGAGGGTGGCATAAGAAAAAAGTACAATCCTTTAGGGGTATTGCAATTTATTTTAAAATATAATAATTTAATCTTGTAAATAGGCCTTGAAGTTTTTTTTTTTTTTTTGGGTAATTTGCTGCAATAAGAAACTACCAGCTTTTTGTGTGGAATCAAACAGAAGCTAGGGATCTTTACCTGACGATCATCTGCATCTACTCCTCTCATGTCAACTAAAAACCGCAAGAGACTAGCATCCTGCAAACTTTTCAGTTATAGTGCCAAAATTTACTTTTCAGATAATCAATCAATGTGAAAAATATATATGACTAGATTGCATGTTCAGGCACTGGATGTAGCACTACCTTGATATTCAAGTAGTCTCTCTGTTGCAATTTCTCGACATCAGCTTCCTATGGAAAAATGCAAAGAAGTCAGCACCTTAGAAGCTTTTGTCACAAATATCACTGTGACATGCTACTCATCAGAAAACCTTTTCTCATTTTCCCTAGAGCTTATAAAGAGGTTTTTCCATAAAACAAAGTTTTAAACACCCTGTGTTTGCTATAGCTATTTCACATCCATAAACAAAACACAGAAACCATTTTTTTTTTCTAATATTGATATCTAACAAAACTTGAACCATAGAAGACTGGATGGAGATATATATTGTTGGTTGTTTGAACTTTAAAATTATGACATTTGTACTGTACAAGTCCATCTTACGAGGAAGAATATTTTGATATAGTAAATATCAGTTGTTATCACATTCTAATGACAAATACGGTCTAAACTTGGTTATGCATGAAGGTGCCTTAAATGATGGATAAGAAAAAAGTGAAGTCGCACCTCTCTGGTATCTTTTGCATTTTTTATCAGCTCATCAAGACAATCATTTATAACTTTAAGGTCCTTCTGGAACTTGCGCTGCCGAGGAACAAGCCAGTTTGCCAAAGGGATTTTCCAGTAAGGTATGTAGAATGTCGAACGATGCTCAGCTTCAAACAGAGTACCATATACAGCCTGCAATTGGAATATTTTGCATCAGAATAGTAAGTTGATGTGCATTTAACCAGGATTGTGAAGGAAAAGACAAGCATATAACTTAAATTCACTGTATGCAGCACTTGCAGGCTCTGAATAGTACTACACAGAGTAGACTGGTCATTTATAATATTTTTTGGGATATAGACATTTTTGCCAGAAAGGTTTAGTCAGTGTACAAGTTTCTCTTGAAAGAATTTTTAAACCCCATACGCAGCCTCATCCGTCATTACTTAATGAAATAATTTGAACATTGACACTGTACAATTGTCCCAAATGACTAATTTTATCATGGCCAAAATCACAGATTTAAATTCACCACTCATATACAAAGATAAAATTAGTTTAGAGTAAGTTTTGAGTACTATAAAAATAGTAGGTTAAACTGACCATTAAACCCGATGTTTTTAATTTGTTTTACTTATTAGGGTAAGTGACATTTTTTTTTTGTATCACACTATTTTTATTTCTTTTACCTATTTTTTTTTACTCCACCATAAATTTGTGTTCAACAGTGTTCATCTTTACCTATGTTTGTCTCCTTTTGGAATTTATGGTTCATCCTATATAATAAAATTTTAATTACAAAGACCAATCTGAGAACTTTAAGGTGAATCTCTATATCATAATTTCATATTTTACTCTCTTTTTTTGGCTAAACAAACAGAACGTACAAAATTATTTATTTTAATTTCTTCATTATATCATTAATTATTTGACTATTTTTATGTGAATTAGTACATTCAAGACATAGTTTTTGTTAAGTTGACTGTAGATTAATTATGATGTAATTGCATGAAAATATTTATTTTGGATGTTGAGATGTAATCAAGTTAGTATGTTTACTGTATCAAAACTAATTTATACTCTAGTTGTTGTTGTTGTTGTTGTTGTTGTACTTGTTTTGAAGCCAAACCAAAAAACTTCCATTAATCAAGAACACAAACATGGAGGGTCACGAAGGCCATCCACAAAATATGGAGGCTCAACCCAACAATGAGGGCTTGGCAAATTATAATCTCATTTCTAGAATTGGTGTATATAATTTTATATTTACTATTGTCTTTTTTAGGAAATTATATCAACTATTATTAATTGGACCCCTAAGTCAAATTCATGGGTCCATCACTGCTCGTTATTGAACTTTGGTACACACAAGACACTCAACAATCAGTCCAAGTTTCCAAGACGTGGAAGTCATTCAATTCTCAGCATCAAACACTACTTTCTTCATGAATTTTAAGAATGCCCAAATTTGACTGCGTCTATTGACAAGCCTTTGAAGCTAGTATTAAAATTTTACGTCGCAACTGGTTCCCGAATTTTAGAGCTAAAGAATCACATCTAATTTCAAATGCTTCAGTGAGTTCAAATTACCTTGGAAGGGTGATGCCTACAAAATTTCCAGCAAATATGCCACTTTCCATAAGAGTATTCATTCAGAGGAGAAAGCAGCATGAAGAGAATTACATAAAACAAGGATAAGGCCAACTAAAAGATCATCTAACCACTTGAAACAGAAGAACCATTATAGAAAGTGAATATTTTTGTCCAAATATCGACACATTTATTGTCTTTTTATCTCAATATCATCATCGGACATGAAATTCTGTGTAAAAGCTAACAGAACAGTATTATTAAAACAAAGAAAATTTCCCATAGGCATCCAATGCATGATAGTCAAGCATTATAATACCTTGACCAGAATTTTTCTTGTTCATTTATTTTCTCTTCAGACAAAAAGGAAAAAAAGAAAACAGTTGAGCATACTGAAATTTAACAAGCGAACCGTGCAACCATACCTTAATCACAGGAGATTCTTTCGTAACGGAACCAAAGTCATAATTAAAGACACCAAGTCCAATAATATCTAGCGCCAAACTAGAAAATTCAGCTTCAAGATCCAATTCTATTTTCTGCTCTCCTCCTGAAGCTTCCACTTCCAAAATCTTGTCAATTTTTGTTGTCATTCTCACCGAGCAGTCAGTGAACACTTTGGCCATAGCTTCCAAGTAAAGCGAGTGAAATGCAGGAGTAATAACTGCAATTAATATACAGTAAATAGTGAGCTGAACAGTCCATATGTCTTATGTTATTCCAAGTAAACGACATAGACCCCTTCCAGTCCACAAAATGAATCTGCTACATCGAAGAAGCCACCACAAGTAGGCTTTGAGGATGAATTCAACCTTGAAAGTACAATTACTGAAACTTGACTTAAACGCAAACTTTTTTAGTTCAATGACGTGCGTGCCAAGCCTGCCAATAGAGTTGAATTTGAGCTCCAGCTTTCTTACTGGTCCAGCTCAAGTTCAGATGCAGGTATTGCAAAGATTGTGATCAACTCATGAGCTTTTATTTCCAAATATAACATTACAATTTGGTAAAAACTGAATGTAGACATCCAACCTCAAACTCTCTAGCGATTCAGCAATTCAACTCCTTGCCTTACTCTTTTTTTACCATTTCTCTTCATTTTTTGTTCTTGCTGCCCATAGATATGGAGGTCACACCAAGGATTTTTCATATAAGCAAGTTTTGATATCTGCAGATTGATAGGGTTTAGGGAGGATTTGGTCAATTCATAATGATTTTTTAATCTCTTTGTTTAGTGCATTCTTTGTTTCAGTCTCGAGAGAATTTTACAGAGCTGAACCAGTAAAATTATATGTGCTCTTTTAATCTTTTCTTCTGGTCATTCCCCAACATTATTGGTGTTATCTCAGATGGCTACTTTTCATTAGGGCTGAAAACCATATTATTTCGTCAGGTAATGTTTCATCATTCATTTAATTTGTTGAATACAACTGAATGAAAAATTTGCTTTCAAGGACATAATTTGCACAGTGATTCATTATGACTCATTAGACTCAGAGTCCATGATGCGGGCATGTTGGCAGATAAGTTCATTGATACTTTGTAGAATTTTAAGATTGATATGAGCTATCAATCAATAATTTTGAAATGTGCACAAATTAGAAAAGGGGCAGCTGTAATTCCACAGTAAGTAAAATAGATTTTTGATGAAGTAGTAAACAAAATTTATAATTACTGACACTGTGTTACTAGAACTCTTGACAAAATCGATAATGCAAATTACAACACTATGAGGGACCAACACATAAAAGTAAAGAACTGTGAAAATGATAATAGATCACCTCTTCTCCTCTGCTTCCAGGTGTCAAGGTCAGCAGGTATGAGCCCTTTTCCCATTATTGGTTCCAATATATCAGCAAGAACACCCTAGATAATGTCATTGTTTGATAATCAGAAAATAAATAAAGAATGCATTCATAAAAGTTGTGATTCCTCCTAATTCTGGTCAAGAAATTCCAGAATCATAAAGAAACGACTTTCTGGACAAATTCTTTAGACGGCATCTCTATGCTTCGCGTTTTTGTGCAAGGTGTGAAATCATTTTTAGCAATGATGGTTAGTTTTCTGTCATAAAGGCATCAGAACTGTTGTGATTGAATCTAAGATAGTTCAATCGTGATCCAAGAAATTCAAATAAAAATAATATGAACAAGAAATCAACACCAGATTTTATAGTGGTTCGATCAAACCGATCTACATCCACTTGTAGCCTGCTCTTTCTCTATTGATCTCAAAAGATTGATTACAGATTACAACAAACTCTCACTCTAGCTTCTTTCTTCTCTCTCAAGACTCTAGAGCTATCTCACCATTCTACATGAGATAATGGATTGTTTTTCTTCTCTCTCTCTTTTCTTCACTCAAAGATGAAAGATGAATCAATCCTCTACCGGAAGAGATGGATTGGTATTTATAGATGCATACCAATTGTAACAACCTTTATTAACCAATAACCGCTTCTAACAACTTGAATAATAACCGCTAACAAATCCTCAACCGTTTTGCTAACTACCGCTTCTAACAACTTGAATAATAACCGCTAACAAATCCTCAACCGTTTTGCTAACTCCCGCTGCTATTAATTTGCTGTTATTATCACAAATCTCCACCTTAACAGCACAATTATATTGCTGCCAAGAAACAAAAGGGCACTTCCCACAATTATTCTACATAGAATAAGCAATACAGCTCCACCTTGAACTGCAACTGCAACACTGCTCCACCTCGAGCAGCAGAATCAACAACACAAAGATCATAGCAACCATTGCTCCACCTGGAACAACTATAACCACAGTTCTTTACCAAACTGCACAACCACAACTCCACCTAGAGCTGCCTTACTCCTCACTGCTCCACCTTGAGCAGCTCCCCTTGTTGTCAAGTTTAGCACAGTCCAATGCGGCTTAAACACAACTCCAACTTTGAAGTAGGTAAAGCCTTTGTGAGACTATCTGCAGGATTCTCAGCTGTATCAATCTTGGAGATTGAAACCATCTCCTTCTCCACTAAGTCCCTCACAAAATAGAGTTTTACATCTATATGTTTTGTCCTTTCATGATAACCTTGGTGCCTTGACAAATGTATGGCACTTAGGTTATCACAGAATATGTTAACCTTCTCCTGTGTTACACCAAACTCCTCCAGTATTCTCTGAAACTTCAGCCTCTTCATCATAGTGCCCTTCACATACCTCATGGCCCACTTCACTGATTCCTAATGACTCTTTCCTGGATTACTTATTTTCTTTGATTACATCTAGCTTTCCCCCTTCAGATTCAAACCTGTACCCCATTGCATCAAGCACTCCCAGAGAGATCAGATTTCTTCTCAAATCAGGAACATACCTGACATTCCTCAGTAATCTGACCACACCATCAAACATTTTGATGTGTAGTGCACCGATGCCTTTCACTTTACAGCTTTGATCATTGCCTAGCATCACTGTGCCACCATTGATTTGCTGTAACGTAGAGAACCAATCCTTGTTGGGTGTCATATGAAAGCTACAACCCGAGTCCAACACCCACTCTGATTCAACTTCATCAGTTGTCACACACAGAGCTTCTGAAGATTTATAGCCAGCTTCTTCAGTGTTGTTTGTTGTCTGATTTGCCTGATGTTTGTGACTCCCACTTGATGTGTCAACTCCTTTTTCCCTTCAATGCCTTCCACTTCTTGCAATTCTTCTTGAAATGCCCAGGATCATGGCAATGAAAGCATTTCCTTATCTCTGGATTATTGACAAAATCAGTTGGCTTTTGTTCTTGTTTCTTTTGAAATGGCCCCTTCTTCTGAGGTTTCTTGTCATTGTTGTACTGCTTCTTGATGTTTAAACCTTCTCCACTTGTTGATGCCATTGAAGTTTCAGTTGATTTCTGCAGTTCCTTTGACTTCAGTGCAATTTGCACTTCTTCAAGATTGATTGATTCTTTGCTTCCAAAGAGCAAAGTATCTTTGAAGTTTTCAAACGACCTTGGTAAGGCAGATAACAGGATCAAGGCTTTGTCCTCTTCAGTCATCTTTACCTCCAAGTTTTCAAGATCATCCAAAATCTAATTGAACTCATCCATCTGTGTAAGAATGGATTTATCCTCCACCATCTTGAACGAGTATAGCTTCTGTTTCATATAGAGCCTATTAGCAAGTGATTTTACCATATACAAGCTTTCAAGTTTATCCCAAACTCCCCTTGCAGTGGTTTCCTTCGACACTTCCCTAAGAGCTTTATCCCCCAATGATAGAATTATCATGCTATGGGCTTTCTCCAACATCTGAGCGTGTTCCTCAGATTTCTCCGCCTTCTCCTTTCCTGCGGAACTTGCACTCTCCTTCTTTAATGCATCACCCAGTCCTTGCTGTATAAGCAGAGCTCGCATCTTCACTTTCCATAACCCAAAGTCAGTTTTCTCAGTGAATTTCTCAACATCAAATCGCATAGTACCCATCTTGAATCACCTTCTTCACGATTCCCACAGACGGCGCCAATTTGTTGTGATTGAATCTAAGATAGTTCAATCGTGATCCAAGACATTCAAATAAAAATAATGTGAACAAAAAATCAACACCAGATTTTATAGTGGTTCGATCAAACCGATCTACATCCACTTGTAGCCCGCTCTTTCTCTATTGATCTCAAAAGATTGATTACAGATTACAACAAACTCTCACTCTAGCTTCTTTCTTCTCTCTCAAGACTCTAGAGCTATCTCACCATTCTACATGAGATAATGTATTGTTTTTCTTCTCTCTCTCTTTTTTTCACTCAAAGATGAAAGATGAATCAATCCTCTACCGGAAGAGATGGATTGGTATTTATAGATGCATACCAATTGTAACAACCTCTATTAACCAATAACCGCTTCTAACAACTTGAATAATAACCGCTAACAAATCCTCAACCGTTTTGCTAACTACCGCTTCTAACAACTTGAATAATAACCGCTAACAAATCCTCAACCGTTTTGCTAACTCCCGCTGCTATTAATTTGTTGTTATTATCACAAGAACCATACTACAATAACTGACCAATTCAAACCTAGGGCATCAAATTCATACTCCAATGTGTTGAACACAACTGGACTAACAATGGAAAGAAAAATATGTACGATATAGAACCTCTATGTTTGTTTACTTAAGAAAGTATAACAGCCTTACGATGAAAATAAGATTTGTGCATAAAGGTAATCATAGATACCAAATTAAGGCATGAGAGACATGAATTTTCTATTGGCATAGTTAAACTCGCCATCACAAATGACCCACAGAAAGTTAGACTCAATGCAAAACAATATTTAAAAAGAGACATGAATAGGAATACAGTAACAAATCATACCTTGTCGTAGGAAAATGCATTTTCGCGAAGAATATGTCTGGCGACAATGGGATCTGAGACAACAACAAATGCTTTTGGCCCAAAGGCAAGTTTATAAACTGAACCATGCTGCAAAATCAAACCAAAATAAACAGTGAAGTAGATTGAGAAATGAAATCACTGATGATAATGCATTTTTAACAAAGACCATGGCATGGAATTTGAAACAACAAAAAATGCATTCGCCCCAAAGTCAAGTTATATACTGCTCCATGCTACAAAGTCCAACCAAAATAAATAGTATAATATACTGAGAAATGAAATCATCAATGAAGCAGAGTTTTGTCTATGGGACCGAAAAGCAACTAAAAACAAGATCAGTAGCTGCATTAACAACCAAATGAGATGACCATTTTTTTTAATTATTATTATTATTATTATTATTATTATTATTATTATTATTATTATTTTGATAAGAAACAAAAAATTTATCGAAGATAGGATGTATTACATAGCGATGAGGAATCTCTAATGTAGTGCATGAACAGTTCTATGGTAAGACATTCAAATTTCTAAATACATCAGAAATATGAAATCCCCTGAAGTTCTTATGCCCTACAATCCACCATGCAGCCTTGAGCTTGAGCTTTTCCCAGACTTCTTCAAGTGATGCTTCCACATTTTCGAAGACTCTCTTGTTCTTTCCAGCCAAATAGACCAGCATACTATTTGTACCATGATTCCCCACACTATCTTGGTCTTTTTACTCATAAGGTTGCCCATATTTAGCAGAAAGCATTCCTTAATGGACTGGGGTACTGCCCAAACCAGGATCAGGTCCCGTAATACCCTGTTCCATAGTGAGTGAGTGGTGTGGTAGTGTAGCGATTTGTGATCCAGAGTCTCAGATTCTCTTTTACAAAGGACGCACCAATTGAGTGAAAGTAAGACATTTGGAAAGGGTTTTTTGAATTATATTGCAAGTGAGTACTCTCCCCAACACCAACAACCATGAAAAAAACTGAACCTTGTTAGGCACTCAGATGTTCCAAACAGCTTTGAAAAACAGGAAAGGTGGATACTGGTTATTGAGATAAAAGGATGAGAAAAAGACTTGCATGAAAAACCACCTGCTGTGTCTAATGTCCAGATCCTTAAATCATCCCTTTGTAATGCTAACCTGACATCTGCTAGGACATCTTAGAACTGAAATTTGGAATTTCAGTATCTTAAAGGCTTCAAAAAAGTTGTAAGTCCCAGGAGGGAAAATGATCACTCAAAGTTGGTTCCCCCATCCATTTATCTTGCCAAAACCTCACAATATTTCCTCTCCCAACCTGGACTTTTACCGACCGCACAAATTCTGGGTAGACCCTAGAAATGAATTTCCAGGGGCATCTAAAGGTAGTTCTCAGTGCAAGGCCAGCATCCCATCCGTTCTCCTGACTTCCATATTTGCTAACGATAATTCTTCTCCATAAGGAATGATTTTCCTTTTGATATCTCCACCACCACTTTCCTAACAGTGCCTTGTTTCTAAGAGTCATTTTTATTACTTATTAAAGATATAGCATAAAACGGGGGGAAAAAGGTTGTCTCACACATGCAAACGAAACAAAACGAACAGACTAAAGAATAAGTTTGACATCTCCTGGCAATGTTGTATCTCACTTGCGTACACACATTGAAGAAGCAAAACCATTCAACTACATTCTATAACCAAACAACACCCATTAAATAACACAAAATTTAAGTACTTACCTCTAAGAACCAATCATACAAGGAGAAGAAGAGGGGTTTGCCAAAAAGATCCGAGACTGCACCTTCAGCAATAGGCATAGATCCTATTTTTCCTCCACTCAAAAAATTAGTAAGGAGGTTGCTTGCATTGTCTAATAAGTTCATTTGTTTGGATGTTTTGGTTTCATCAGTACTCATGGATGCCTCGCACCTGCATCGAGTAAACAGTATCACCACCAGACAAACTGCAGCACGACTTTATCCAATTTTATCTAATAAACTTAACAACTAGTTTCACTACTTCCACTGCTCCAACGCACAAATCGATGTTTTTTATGGTGTTACTCATAGGTTGATGAACTTTCTTTCTTTCCCTTTTTATTTAAATCATTAGATAACGCACAATTTCACTAATTCATTTAAGAATTACATGGACAATATTAGGCCACTGTCAGGCTGCTAAAGGAATAAACAATCAGTAATTTCTACAACCAAGGAATCCATTTCTTGGAACTAGAAACAGTAACAATTCCATTAAACTCTAATTGCTATTTCATAAATCAAACTCCTCGGATTCAACCAAAAATACGAAATTTGTGAGAAAATCAAAAATCCCGATTCCGTTATCATACTGTGCAGAATTACAAGCGATTTTAGAAATTCCCAAAATGGCAAGAAACACTCCAAATTGAAAACTACCCCGGAAATTTGTTCTTCAATTTGTACCTGATTGAATACCCTTTCGGCTTACAGCCTAAGAGTGGAGTAGCTGATGAAGAAGGAAACCGTGAGGAGGAAAACCCACTGGGACGATGCACCATAAGGCATGGATAATTGATAAAGCTATTCGCAGCAGACGCCATTGTTCCTATTCAACCTGTTTTAGGTGTTCTCGTTTAAGTACAACTGCAGAAATTTGTTGGGTGGGAAAAGTATCCCACTTCCAAAAGATTGAATTGTTTTTTGAGGATAATCCATAATATAAAGCTTCCCACTCAAAGTTTTGTCTGCTATCCATATATATCTGAGTATTTACGTATTACCATTCAGTTTCAGTTGAGGGCACACGCACTTCAGCCCAATATATATATATATATATATATAAAATTATAATTATGATTATTAATTTTTTTTTTACAATTCCATCCTAATAGTACATTATAATTATTCTATAAATTAATATTTGTTTATGCCTTCAAAATTAAAAGAACGAAATTTTACCAAAATTTGATTTCAATTTTGATATATTTCACCTTAATTTTATCTCATTTTCACAAAAAATCAGGTGGAATTTGGTTTTCTTCTTTGTTTTTATTTTTTATGAATAAAGTTGACACAATATTATCTCATTCATAATATAATAGTTAAAAGAGATAGAAAAACATACGAATGACTTATGTATAGTTATATTTATAATTTCTTTAATGTGATGAGCTCGTATCAATTTTGTTAAGATACAGATGACACTATCATTTTTTTCACTTGAACATCATAGGACAGTATTATGTTACACATAATATTGTATTAATAAAACTATGAATTTATATTATAATATCATATTATATTTTTGTATTTTATTATCGATACATATATTTGTTGTAAACACATCATTTTGTTAAAAAAATTAAGACAAATATACTTATTAAAGCTAGTTATAATATTTTATAGAATATCTTGTTAAACTTTTAGATATTTAATAAAATTCTAATATATTTATTTAATTTTTATATCGATTTGATATATTTACTAATATTTTTGTAAAATATACATACATTTATGTATATGTATATATGTATATGTACATGTACATGTACATGTATACGAGTATGTGGCTATAAACCCTGGGTGCATGAAGTTACATTTAATGCTCTCATACATACAAAAGCCATTACATATATTTAGTACTTGAACTGACCTCACTTGTTATGTTTTGAGACATTATGTGTAAATGCATTGGCTTGTCATAAGTTGTTATCTATCTTGAAAACACACATATATGGGTCAACAAATGTGGTGTCTTGCGGATATTTCCATTATCCACCTTATTTATATACCTAAAATAAGAGTGAAAAAAAAATTAAAGAAAAAGTACTTATTTAACATTATTTTATTTTGTTTTAACTTGGTAAAAGTTATGGTTACACATGTAGAAGAACAGAGGATTTATCGTAATATCTTCGTATTAATTTAAAATGTTTTTGTTGCTTACATTCGTCAAACAAACCATGTGGATTGACGAGTATTTTTTAAATTAAGATTTAAGTATTTTAAATTACACACAAATATTGTGTTTTGAACTAATTAAGTCTTTACTTGTGTAGAGAATTAATAAAAAAATCAACACATGATAATTTGTACATTCGAGTTCAAGATAATTTTATAGTGAACAATTTAAATACTTTTAATATAGACAATAAAACAAGTAAGAACAAAACATAGATATATTAAATAATAATTTTAATAAATTTTAAAAAAATGGTCTGTACGAGTTACGTCACTTACACTAACCTAAAGTCATGATAGCCACCCTCAGTGCAGGTGCTATCGGTTGACTGTCACCTCAAAAAAACTATTATCAAGCTAAACATGTGGTGTTGTCCACAAAAATATTATATATAGATATAATTTAATGTATTGGTGACCCTTCCCCTAAAGACCAAATATATATATATATATATATGATCGAATGATAAAGATTACATATAAAATTGATGGCAAATTACGATCTTAATGAGGATGTTAAAAAATTAAAACATAAGTTACAAAATTAACTAAAATAATAAAAGTTAAGGTTATGTTCAAGTTTGTTTTCAAATTCATTAAGTACAATTTTACCCAATTTATATATACCAAGTTTAAGAATAAAATTACATAGTAATTGTACCTGAAAATACGATACCAACGGAAAATAAAAATAACATCGAGGGTTAATTTTCACAAGTCAAGAATGACTTGTGAAGCTGTCAGGGCAAAAAATATTCACTGATTTTGGGTGAATTACAAAAAGAATCGAATAAACCTTCTACAATCCTTAACGTACTTGAAATTCAAGATGAATTTCAAGCCGACTAAAATAACTAAGAAGGCAAACTTACCGAAAACAATATTCACTCACTAACTCTCTCTCAAATTCGAAGGCAGCAAGATTAGAATAATCTGCTGCACATCAGTACAGAATGTTGGAGTAGATAGTAACACACGTCTCTGTTTTACAGACAAATGTAATCTTGTTCAGTCCATCTTCTTCTTCCATTCTACTTCATATTTGTAGATGGGTTGTGGTAGTTTTTCTCTCATTCTTCACTAAAGCCAACTGCTCTTATAATTTCTCCATGTTCCAGGCTAACCACCTTCCCACAAGGATAGAGTTTGACTTGGTCTCCAACTGCTTTCCTTATTTTTGGGATTTGACTTGGTCTCCAATCTTCTAGACTCCACATGTATATTTCAAAAGAACCCGGTAAAATAGCAATTTCAAATAAATAAAAAAATTCAAGCTTCAACAATCTCACCGCCGTAGCACAGCACAACATCATCAACAACACAACAGCAACACAGCACAGCAGCAGCATCAGCAAATCAGCAGCTACTCATGTTCTTCGGGAGCATCATCAGCATCATCTCTACCTTCGGCATCATCTTCATCTCCATCTTCATCATCTCCACCTTTTTTACTTTCTTCACAATTCCTCAAATACTTGAGAGTCAAAATTAGAACACAGGACACAATACAGAAAGTTTATCCAACAAATATATCAGCATTGCAAATCCTGCAAAACTCCCCCTTAATGCAAACTACCCCTACGTTCTTGACATTTAATACCATTGCAGCACATAGTAGTATCCAGAATTATCCAACAAAAAACCAGAACCACACTAGAGATCAACACCGAGTTAACCAGTACACAACTATCCCAAGATTATCTCCAAAATAAATTTCCAAGACAAATTCAAAGTAGCATCAGACCTGCAAAATACTGATAATCATGTGCTTCTTCTTCCCCTAAATACAACAACATGTTCTCCCCCTAAACAAAATAGGCACAAAACCAAAACAAGTTATCCCCCTAAACAAAAACAATCACAGAACCAAAGCAATTCAATCTCCAATCATGCTAACAAATAAAGCAATCATTGTTTTCAATCATGATAAATCTCCCCCTAATTGTGAAGAAAAAACATCATGAACATCATGATATAACAGAACATAACTTTCGACCATGGAAAAAATATCAAGGTTAAATTGACGAAAGTTATATAAATTAATTTTCTGTTCATGGAAGCACAAAAGGTTCAAATTATCAACATCTCACTTTTTCAAATATCTGCATTACAAAAATCATGATTAGGTAAATCGAATGATACCTGAGATTTTGAATTAAGTGGTGAGAGATAAGAGACAGAACCTGATGTTGGATAATGTTTTGGAACCGTTCGGGGGAACATTCTGTAACAGCATAATCTGTTCCATTATTTTTGCGATTTTGAGCCAGATCCCGAAATGGGATATTCTCCCCCTTAGTTTTTCAAACTCATTATCCCATAGAATAAAATCTTGATCACTCTTATCGTCATGGAAGTCATCAATGATTTTCTCAATATCGTAATCTTCATCCTCCAAGAGCAATTCGGGTACAAAAAAGAACTTACAGATTTTTGGCTATGGGGAATAATGATGAAAATGCAGCAACTTTGATGAGCAGAGTTGGGATATATATTAAGATTCGGTGAAGGTCGTTGACCATGGTAGATGTGAGGAGAGACTTCACCTGGAGCGAGAGACGTCATTCCTACCAGAGGAATTTCGTCTGGTTTTGAGGTGCTGACCATCAAATCAACCGGAATGAAAGTAGAAACGCCCGTGGGAGAGGTGGAAGATGCAACTTGGGTGAGCAACTCAAGAATTTGGATGAGGATATGGCGAGAC
Organism: Caryopteris x clandonensis; assembly: GCA_028749325.2. Classification (NCBI taxonomy): domain Eukaryota; kingdom Viridiplantae; phylum Streptophyta; class Magnoliopsida; order Lamiales; family Lamiaceae; genus Caryopteris; species Caryopteris x clandonensis. Next base: position 991,744 of record JAPYKT020000012.1, read on the forward strand.
CCATCGTCGGCCATGGTTGATGAGAAAATAGAGAAAAACAAGTTAGAGATGTGAAAGATAAAAATGAGTAGGGAATGTGAAAGGTTTGCTAAGACAGCGTGAAAGATGAAGTCTGATAAGTGAATAGTGAATGACATTTTAGGTTTTGACAGATGAATGCCCCTGAGTGGAAGATATGCACTGATATGTGAGTGGCATGAATATCTCAACTGTCACCTATTCAACTTACTCCTACTATCCTATAAAATACGTATCACAACCAACCACAGAAAATTTAGAAAAGGAAAATCTGGATGAATATCATATACTGATTTAAAATAAAATATTTATCCTGAAGACTTGTACCAGAATTTTGGGAGTGATAAGAAGAAGGAAGAAGATAATATAATATATAATCTGATGAATTTCATAAATGACTCTCGCGATGACATCGTTTTTTTTTTAAATATATATTTAGATTTAAGTTTCAAGTAAGAATTCTAGTTTCTCATCATATTTTTTAAGGTAGCATCGTCACAGCGAATGTCGTGCCCCCCAAGGTACTTTATGATGTGAGGTAGGAAGAATAATTTTGAAACACCCTTTTTATGTAGAGAACATCATCGCAGCGAGCTTCATGCCCTTAGTTACTCAAGTATTTATTAAATTATTCAACTTAACAATATTTTACAAGGTAGCATCGTCGTAGCGAGCGCTGTGCCCCCCAAGTTACTTTAGTTGATAATTATTCTTACATTGAATCTTAAATTTCTCAGCTTGATCAATGTTTGACAAGGAAGCATCGTCATAATGACGCCGTGCCTCGAGTAATTAGTTGACCAGCATCATCGAATTTTTTTTTAATGATGCCAAGCTAAGAGTTCATTTCGAAACATCCATACTGATGGTGAAATACAGAAAAAACAAGGAGATATATATACAAAATATATACAGAGTGAAATGTTGCTTTTAATACCAGTGTGGCATTAAGAGAAACATTTTAGGTCTCTTCACATGACACTAAGACCGAGAGATTTCTGAGACTGGAGAATCTCTCAAACTCAAGAGCTTTGGTGAATATATCTGCTATTTGATTTTCAGTATTAATGTATTATAACCGGATAAACTCTTTCTCTACAAAATCTAAGATGAAGTGATGTCGTATATCTATGTGTTTAGTGCATGAGTGTTAAACAAGATTTTTTGAGATGTTAATGGCATTAGAGTTGTCAAAAAAAACAACAAGAGTATGAACAAACATAGTCTTCTAGCATCTGTTTGAGCCACAATTGTTGTGTGCATCACCCTCCAGCTGCTACACATTCTGATTCAGCAGTGGAGAGAGACCCACAATTCTGTTTTCGGTTATGCCAGGAGACTGGGTTATTTCCTAAATAGAAACATCCTTCACTAGTGCTCTTTCTATCATCAATGTCTCCTGCCCAATCAGAATCACTAAATCCTATAGTAATTATATTTTTAGGCCGAGGAGCTAAATACCAAACATCATTTATGATGAATTGATTTAATTCTTCATGCATTTCATAAATTCCAAAATTATCTCCTAATGCTTCAGAAATAATTTTTGGTTCAATCAAAGACAAAAAACATTACGAACTTACTTTGTTAAATATAGAGGACAAGCAAACAAACTTTACCATATCTCTATAGTTTACCGGTTCTTTTTGTCTTGTTTTGATACCTTCATGCACATTACCAATGACTTGAGTAATCGGGTGATTCTTCCTTATCCTTTCTGGTGGATCTCTTCTTTCAGTTTGCTGAACAGTCAACTCATCTGTAATTTCTGGATGAGTTTCTGGTTATGTATCAGAATGAAATGTTGGTTCAGCATTTGGTTCCGCATTTTGATCAACATCTGGAATTCAACCTTGCTCAGCTGGTTCGAGTTGTCTGTAATTCTGCATATCAATATAGGCTTCAACATTGTCTTCTTCAGTTTTTCCGGCCATATCAGTGAGATAATCAAATATAACATTTACAGATTCTTGAATCACTTAGTCCTGATATTAAACACACGATATGTGTGACTTTTTAAACCATATCCAAGAAATATTCCTTTTTCACTTTTTGAATCAAAATTTGTGAGAGCATCTCGATCATTCAAAATATAACAAACACATCCAAACACATGAAATTATTTCAAATTTGGCTTACTCCCATTTAAAATTTCATATGAAGTCATGTGTGTGCCAGGTCTTAAATAGACACGGTTAGAGATGTGACAAGCTGTATTCAAGGTTTCAGCCCAAAATCTCTTAGCAATATTTTTTGAGTTAATCATAACACGAGCCATTTCTTGTAAAGTTCGATTTTTTCGTTCAGCTACTCCATTCTGTTGTGGAGTTTTTGGGTGCCAAAAATTCTTGGAATATGCCCTGGTTTTCACAAAAACCAGAGAATAAGGAATTCTCAAATTCTCTACCATGATCTGATCTTATACTTGATCCACATGAACCATTCATCTTTTTTAACATAACATGCAATTTCTTAAATACATCAAATGTATCTGATTTTTCTCTAAGAAAATTAATCCATGTGTATCTAGAAAAATTATTTACTAACACGTATGAGTATGTTTTCCCACCTAGAATTTCAATCTCAATTGGACCCATAAGATACATATGGATTAATTCAAAGTTGCGAGTAGTTCCAATGTATTTCACATGTTCATGAGAAGTTCGAGTTTGTTTACCTTTTTGACATTATTCACACACAATTTGTTTACCTTTATCCAGCTTGGGCAAACCTTTTACTGCATGCAATCTTATCAGTCTGTCTATGTTTATGAGATTTGCATGTCCCAACTTTTGATGCCACGTAATTGTTTCACTTATTTGGGCAGTGTTGCACGATAGCCTTTTTCCAGCAAGATAGCAATTGTCATTTGATATTTTACCTATCATTAAACATACATCTGCAGAGTCAAATACCTCACATTTATCCTTATTGAATTTTACTTGAAGATCGTCATCGCATAATTGACTTATACTAATTACGTTAGTCATAAGTCCATCCACATATAGAACATTTCAAAGCTTAGGGAATCCAACAACACACAATGTTCCTTTTCCTATGATTTTTCCTTGTGTTCTTCCACCATATCTCACTGTGCCTCCTTGGAATGATTCATAGTTTATGAGGTAATTATTTGTACCTGTCATGTGTCTTGAATACTCATTATCAAAGTACTAAGATTCTGAATTGTTACTTTTTAGAGTAGTAAACACAACATTACAGGTTATATTCGATTTATAAACCCACTTCAATTTTGGACAGAATGGTGTATTATGATTCACGATGTTGTTCCGAATGTTATGCAACGTTCGTGGCAACATTTTATTTTGTGACAAATCATATTTCAATTTTTGACAGTAATGTCTTATTGGAAGAAACCAAATTCAAAAATTCAAACTTCAATATACAGTATATATGTATGTATGTTAACTTAATTACATTAAACATAAAAATCTTTAAGTAAAAGTTTATTTGCATCGTGCAACCAAATTGACTTATTTATTTGAAAATTATTATTACTAATTTGTTAGTTTTAAAAAATAGTAATAATTTTTTTAAAAAAATACTATCTTTTAATTAAATATATAATAATATAGATGGGTGTACAAGACTACTCAAACTTTAATAAACTTTAATAAAATAAAAAAAATTATGAGGGCTATTTGTTCCGAAATTGCTATGCTACCCCCAATTGTTTGGAAATTTCATAAGGGCCTGGTGCTCCTCTAGTCGCCCATATGATTTTCGTCTACGGCATTGGGTGCATATTATATAACGTAGATACATATTCTTTTTTTTTTTTTTTTGTAAAAAAAAAAATAAAATAAAAAATAAAATCCGTAAAGTTTGAGAAAAAAGTATTGATATACCCTTATTCAATTCAAATTTGATTTAAAATGCATCGATTTGATGTTTGACGTTGTTTTAAATAAAATATAATATTTTTATACAATATACAAATATTAATTTTTACTAAAAAATTTATGATGTAACTATATTTTTACAATTAATCAAATAAAATGTTATATTTTTAATAATATAAAATAGTATTGTCAAATTTAATACATTTTTATTGTTATTCTCTCACCTTACAAAAAATTATAAGCACTTTTTAAATATTTCGTATTTTCAACCCATTTGTTTTATTATTTCATTGGATTTTATGCAATTAATGTTCTTTGTTGTTAACTAATTCTAGGTAGTACTTCATTTGAGATCTTACAATATAATAATCAGATCACTTGAGTACTTCATTCAATGGAGCCTCAAGTTTGATAATTCCTGTTCAGACCCACAACTGATATGCATTTCCTTGCCACCTAGGCAGATTAGGGTAACAATCGGCATGCTAAAGACTCAATTAATGTCCAAGGGCCAGCCACGTGTAATCCTAAGGAGAAGCTTAGTGTTTAACACTTTAACCACTTGCCAAGTCGACAACTTACGAAGAAAATTAGTGTCGAGCACATCACAAATAACTAACCTAGTTGGTGACTACACAATCTGGATATATTATAAATATTATATTTTTCTTACAAAAAATCTATACAATTATTCAACTCCGTCTTTCGACTAACCTTACCATTGCTCACCCTTTGTAATTCAGCATTTTGTTTAGATTATTTTAACTAAAAATTAGAGATCACGATCCTAGGCGAACATGACAGTTATCAACAACAATTCACACCTTTTAAATTATGTTTTCTTTTTGAACAAATAAAAATACAAAAAATTAATATTTGTAAATAAATAAAGTTATAAAAATTTAATTTATATACAACAAAGTTATGGCTCAATATTTATAAATAAAAGTATAAGAACACAATTGGAAAAATAATACAAGAATGCAACTATGTGTTTCTAATTAAAATCCCTAAATACACCATTGAAAGGTCACCATATAATATATTTCAATAGTCAATGTGAGTGTGACATGATGAATTTGAAAAGTATGCAAACACATGTTTGGACCAATAACAAGACAAATGAATGCACACTTACAAAATGGTCACAAAGTCTTTCAATTTTACTGTCTCCTATGCATTTGTATCTAACACATGAGCTTCTAGGATCCTTCCTTTTTAGCACCTTTCTCACACATACAAACATACATATAATTAAAAAAAATATATTTTAAATTTTTTTTAAAGAAAAATAATAGTAAAAGAATAATTTTGGAGGAAAATAATTTTTACTTTGTAGTATAGTATAATTTACCTCAATAAAAAGAAACAATTTAAAAGAGGACAAAGTTTGAAAGTCTATTAAAATCACATGTTAGAAATAAAATTGTCCAAGATTGCACCAAGTATAATATCTTACCTCTTGTTTATATATATATACATATATGTATATATTCATATGATTAGTGTGTTTAACATGAAAGAAGAACATTTTATCCATTAATTCCACTAATTAATTTAATAGATCCTATATTATATTCTGGGTTCGTTTTATAATATTTCAATCTTATTAAATACACGTTATATATGTATTGATTAATAATATCATATATATATATATTATACATGATATATTATTAGTAAATTGAAACAAAAAATAAAATAAAACGTAGAAAACATAATATCGTGCAAAAGCGAAATATGACGTGTTAGTGAGGTCATTGCTTTCATCTTCAATTGGATTAGTTGCTTCCCGGAAGCAACACGCGAAACGTTAGCTTCCAGAAACCCCACCAAACACTTTATACATATTAATTCAATTCAAGTCTTTGCTTTGACTTGTTTATATATGTTAACCCCCCCCCCCCCCCAACCCCACCCACACACACACCTCACCCAAAATAAAATTTAAGCTAATAATAAGAATTAGTGTAGTAATATTATTACATCATAAAAAAATGTATGAGATCGTTTAGTGCAGTTATTTATTTTTTAATATTTTTTTATATAAAATTAACAGTTTAAAATCTCGTGCAGAATATATCTTAAATTATCATAAGTCACTCACATGTTGATTCTTTAATAAGACGCGTACGAGAGGATGATCTCCTTAAATCCTAAAACAAACGAGAAATTTAGGGTTTTTTTTTTCATAGTACTATGTGTGTGTGGAATTCTTTCGACAGTGTTAATGTGGTTTAGTGGTCTCATTGCTAAATTAGGTGCTAAGAGGCTAGAGTTAAAGTCCGGTTATTGTTGCTTTTTTGCTCTAATTCAATTTAACATTTTAAAATTACAATATAAATATTTTAAAATTTACTTATATTTACTTTAAATTATATAATAAGAAACATATCTATTTTAAAATTCGATTCATATCATTAAATTATTATAATGTGTACTTTCCATGAATAGGATCATAACTAAAGATCTTCATAAAGAACACAACTAATTAATAAATGTAGACAATTCTTGGTTTGTGAGTGCATCCCATTTATTGTTAATTACTTGTGATAACATTGTACACACACACATATATATATATATATATATATATATATATGTTCCCAATTTTCTATAAATAATCAACAAAATATTAAAAAAATATTAGAAAAGAAGACTTAAAAGACCAAGACTAACATCTAGACAATCATCCACTATATAAATACTCCTATCCAATGACTCAATATACCTTTTATTCTTTCCTCTTCTCTAGTATTCCATTACTCCATCTTCATAAGTAGAGCTCTCACTTTCACCACTTCCCCTTCCCTTATGGCTATTAGCCAAACCATGTCAAACCCTAGTGATTGGATATTCCTACCTTATCAAAACGACTCTTCTCATGCCACTCAGGCTGAGATCCCCGCGCCGAGTGCTTTCGCCGTGGCCACCACCTCCTCCGCCGCCATCCCAAGAAACAACAACTTGAGCCCGGAGCAAGGCCGCGTGTCGAAGCCGGCCATCCGGAAGCGGTCTAGGGCTTCGCGACGAACCCCCACCACCCTACTCAACACGGACACAACCAACTTTAGGGCCATGGTGCAGCACTTCACCGGAGGCCCCGCCGCCCCATTTGCCGCCAGGGGTCAGATCCCCAACCGCGGTGGCGGCGCGGCCCTCAACTACATGGCGGCGACCAATGCTCCGGTGGCTCCGGCGAGCGGCTTCCAAGTGCAGTATCCGAACCAGATGCAGCAACAGCAGCAAATGTTCGTGGCTGATAACATGCACGGCGGAGGAGGGGCAGGCGGCCTTGCGCAGTCGGCGGCGGAGAATGGGAATAGGAGTTATGATAACTATATGCTTTGATCGATGGGGTTAGGAAGGTTTGGTGCTGACTATTCGTTTTTAGGATGTAAATTCTTTCTTCTTTTCACACTTGACTCTCAGTTTATCATCTGTGTTAGGTGGTAGACAGGAATCTCTTTTTTTTTTTTTTTTTTCTTTTGCTTTAATCAAAATCTTGATCGCCATCTTTATTGGACTTGTTATGGATTAGGATCATCTTTATGTTGTACGGAGGGAAAAAAGAAAAGTAATATGACCGTTTTTTTTTACTTTACAACCTTTTTTTCTTTGGTCAAATTGTGACTTAAAAGTCGACCTTCTTCCGTTTGCAATTTAAAATATTTTTCCAGCTAACTTTTTCGAGATATTTGAATAATTTAATGAAATTTGAACCAATTAAGCATTAGAAAAGACTAAATCTTCAATTTGAATCACCAATATAGCAGACTATGGATGATTTGACATTTTTCATGAAGAGTTGTGATGATTCATAAAAAAATCCATATTGAATTTGGGGATGGAGTTGGGGGCAGTGGCTCAAATTAGGGTTTTGATGCTGAGTTTGATCAATTTCTGCAGTGAAATGAAAGAGTTTTCTTCAATTCAAGACACTTGTGATATAACTAGCAACAAAAATATTTAATGAACAATCCGTGCAATCAGTATGGAATTTACTTGAATTTTAGGTTGTATGGTGGCACACATTAGGGTTTCTTGAGCAAATTTTGGTGATAAAATGAAAGATCTTGCTTTTGTTGAGTTGTGTTTGTTCTATTAACGATCGGTATCAAGAACTTATGATCGATATTGTACTTGTTTCAAACATAGAGATGAATTTGATCGAATCTATTAAACTGTCGACCTTAATATCATTTGATTTGAAAGTAAGCTAATTTAAACACGAAAATTCGGTTTATGCGTTGTCTAGGCGCTAGATGGCTCCATGCTGCAACGATTTTTACCTATTTGGTTATTTTAGGTGTCAGACAATGTTAGGCCGACTTAGGCTGTTCCAGGCGCCGATTTTAATTTTTTAAAAATAAATTATTTCTAATATACAATATAGTTCTATAAATAATTATAAATTATATGAAAGATAGCGATTAATAAATTATATCAAGACACCAATTTAATAAATTGAAAATTGTAAATAATATATTATTATAGAGTTATTATAATGTTTCACACAAATATAGTAAAAATAAAATATTAAGTTTCACAAGTCGGAAAAATATTATGTTTCAATCAAAAAGATAAAATAAAATGATATTATTATGTATATCTTAAATATGATAATTTTTTAAATGATATAATATCTAATGTAAGAAAAATTAGAACATAACTGAAATTATGTATATGTATCGCTTAGACACAGCGTAAGCACCCTCTTAACATCTAGCGCCCGACTAATATTTGGCGAATTTTAGAATATTGATATTAATATATGGAATATGTATATATATATATATATATATATATATTTAGTGCAAAATGAAATAACCAAACATGGTGGCTAATGTCCTTCAGCTAGCCCAGGGCCAAGTGTGTGGTTCTGATCCTGTCCACATATGAACCATGAAGTATTGCAATCCAGTAATTTAAACGTTGGATCTAATTTCGAATTGTCTGATTGATTAATTGACTATCACTCACCTATAAATGCAGAGATTATAAATATAGGAGTATTTGTGATTGGTCTTGACCTAAAATATCATTACGATGAACAATTTATAATATATTTTAAAATAATAAAATATGATTATAATATTTTTAAATTAATTAATATTTAAAATATTTTATTATTCAAGGGTATTTATATGTAAAAAATAAAAATTTGGGTAAAAATGTATATTTCCTCCATTTCAAAATAAATATTTTGTTTCTATAATAAATTAATTAATTGTATAAAAATAAATTATTTAATACATTTTTTAAAAATATTAGTTAATATTTATTAATTTTATTTTCAAATTCAATTCAAATAATCTAATACAAAATAAATAATATAATCTAACCCAAATAATCAGCAAAATAATTATATCATATCTATTCACTATAACAAAAACTCTGATCAACAACACCTAAAAGACAACGGTCTTATAGAATTTTAGTTGTCTTTCATTCTTTTACTACGATTTTTAAGAAAAGCATTGTAGATTAGCACATAATGGCAGTGATAGACAACAATAATGTGAAAAAAGACAACGGATTTGCCTTAGTGTTGTCTATTATAATAATGTGCTCTGATAGACAACACTTTTTACATCGGTTTTTTAGAATGTTGTTTTTTCATGGTAAAATATGCTAAAAGACAACATTTATTATGTTATAACTGTATAAGGATGATAGTAAAAATATTTTTTATTATAATTAAAATTATTTTTTAGGAATATACAGTCTTTTTATTAGCAGCGTATTACATATTTATAATTGGTCCCGAAATAAATAATTAAAAAGATAAAATTATTTTACCAAAATATAAGGTTAGAAGGCACCTTGTACCGAAAGTAAGGAGATAAATTGTTTATTTTTGTCTGTTTAAAGTCTTTCTTACGTTGATTTTACTTCAGATTAAATAGTGACACTACATTTAAGTGATTTTAGTTTCTCCATTTTTTTTCATTTTTTAAAAATAATTTAAAAATAATTTGTCAGCTTTTGATTAATTTAATTTAATTTAATTCTTTTTTTTTTTAATTTTTTGTTTCAATTTGTTAAAATACAATTATTATTTTGTTTCTACTTTGTTTTTTCTTGCACATTTGGATGTGTGTTCATAAACTACCTGCCAAAAATAAAACACGAATGAGACGGAGAGGTAAAATTATGAACTAGACGAGATTGTATAATACACTTTAGATTATTGTCAAATAATTAAAATGACTATTACCTGTAAATTACGCCAGTCCCCAGCAACAGTGCCATAAACTTGTTCACTCTTTCATCTCACTTAAAAACGAGTCGTAAAATATTGGTGAGAACTGGTATGGTATCCACATGAATTGTCTAAATGTAATTCCAACTAATTATTTATTTATATTACTCTACTTTATCTAAAAACTCAAACTGTAATTATAGATGATTTAATTAAAAAGAACAAAACACAAGATATAAATTTATAACACAAAGTAAATTCAAACAACGATGAGACTTAAGAGGTTAAATGGATTATAGGGACATGCACTCTTAGGGGTCATATGACTTCTTATAATGTATCAAATCATATTTAATTCATATATTCGTAGGAGAATACCCAATATAATTAGACAATTTCTTTCAAGTTAGATCTAAAAATATATTAGATTGCAATAATCATCTCTTGATATCACAATCTTATTAAACTCTCCATTATTCCTAAATTTTATTATCCTTACAATACTTACTAGTCTTTCGATCTAGCAAGTTAATCTCATGCATTCCTAATCCGTTAATCAACTAACCTCTCTTGGGCGATAATAGATCAACTATGCATATGCAATTATTCGCCACATAGTTTCAAACGACAATCAAATCAAGGAAGCATAAACAAATAAAGTAAATGAATAATATCATAAAAGCAAATCATATGAATCCATAATTGTACACACCATATACTCACTAATTGTTTAGCTGCTCATTATCAACTCATAATTCATAGAAAACGAATTGACAATTATAATTAACATCTATATAAAAGAGAAAATAATAAAAACTACGAGTTATACCGAATGATCTTTGTTTCCCTTCTCTCTGATGACTTGATTACTCGTTTCCTCTCTATAAACTCGTTTCTAGCTCTGAAAACTGATGATCTTCTTCGTTCCTACGCTCCTCTTTTTATAAAAGTCAATAGGGTTTTAGTTTCCTGAAAATCTGCTCCAAAACAAGAGGATAAGTACGAATCACGACAGATAAGTATGAATCACAATACGGTGCATGGTCTGTGCAGGGTGATGCACGTTTCATGCTTAATGAGCAAGCACCGTCTGTGCATCATGGCGCACGATCCATGCTTCAAGGGCCCAAAAATGGGTCGTTCAGGAATCACGTTGTGGTCGTGCTCCTAGGTGCACGATCCATGCTTCTTTGGCCAGTTTTTTGGTTTGCGTGCACAGTCCGTTCAACCTCAAACATCAAATTTTCTATCAAAACTTCACCAAACCTGTGACGTAACAAAATATATCAAAATCATTATAAACTTGTTGCTTAGGTACATACGATTTCCTAAAGACTATACATAATGACTCTGAATTATACATAAACCCTATGTTTTTCACTTTTTTACATATGATATATTAAATTAATTCTTTTTTCACAATTTTTTTTATCTTAAACTCGTATCACTATATTAAAATGAGATAATCACTACAAGAAAAATGCTAAGAGACAACATAATTTTTCCGTTGTCTTTTTAAACTTATGACTGTTGTTGAATCCACTATTGTTAAGGGTGGCACTAAAAGACAACAAATTTTTTTCATTGTCGTTTTATATAAAAGACAACGATTTATAACCATCGTCTTTTACAATTTCAGTCCATGAAGACAACACTTTAAACACAATGGTTCGTAACTGTTGCCTTTTACAAATTTATACAAAAATGTTACAACAACAGTTTTTTTACCGTTGCTTTCAGAACTGTTGTTGTTTGCTTTTTTTATTTGTTTCATTTTGGAGCTTTTTTTATTATAATTATTATATAACCAAACTTTCCAAACAAAACGAATACATCCAAATTTATAAATTTAATAAACATCAGTACAAAATGTATTTAGTCCACAAAAAATATCAACATAATTCTAAAAAATAAAAACAAAGTATCCAATTAACGGTTACAATAGTCATTTCTAAAAGCACAAACTAATTAAAGATAAATGTCACTGCAAATTATGATCTACTACTCCATATAGCTCCCACCACATCACAACTTCTCAAATGTACAAAACAAATCATATATTAATTATAAGTAAACTACTAAATAATAACAAATGATCCATGTAAAGTGATACCTTTAACTACTCATATATATGTTCTTGAACACATTATGCCCATTCCGTACGGACTTCATCAATCAACTAGAGAGTACCCCTTCGTATGTGCGAAATGTAAGACAACAAGATATTAATTATAAGTAAACTGATTAATAATTCTGAAATATCTACATTTGTAAATAGACAGAAAATTATTACAATTGGCCGGAGCGAAATCATAGCTGCATTTGCATCTTCATCAAGTAATTGTCTCATGTACCACATTACATAAAAACCACATTGTTTGGAATCAGGTTGCATTGGGATCTACATTGGAGACATAGAAATTAATAGTTAATAGAAAAAAGTTGGAACACTTATTAGTCACAAGCTTTTATGTCTCTTTGAGTACTTCCCATGTTGCTTGTTTCTTTCCTTTATTTTGAATTATAGTATTGAACATTTTTATGACACTTCATTCATAAAAGTTGATAATCCTGTAAGGAAATTAAATAATTTTAAACAAAAAAAAATAAAAAAATTAAAAACTTAAATATCCACAACTTTTTTCCAAGTTTGATCATGCAAGCGCTGATAAAGGGGATCCAACAAATAGACGATCTCCTTGTGGGAGTAAATGGTTGTAAAAATCCAGTGGGCACTACAAAAAATAAGTAATTAGAGCATACAAATCAAGTCAACAAAATACACAATTTAAAAAGAATATCAACTTACCCTATACTAATGGTGCCAAAACTAATTGGTTAGCCAATGTACCATTTAGCCTACTAACCAATGCACGCACCCTCATTTCCATTTCATTGTCTAGAAATTTTGCATCTTCTTTTGTTGATGGAAAATGTCCTATGTCATATGAATTCACAAATCTGAAATTTTCATGCGTCTTTTCTCTCTTTAACCTTTTGTAGAGATACCTAACCACAATTTAAAATAATATTCAATATACAAAGAATGTTATATAAAAATGCATGAACTATAAATAAAATTTATTGTGGCTAAAATACTTACCATATGTATACAACAATATATGTGTGGCTCCAACTGACAAAATGGGGCGATATCGTCAATGTTAACAAAGATTTGAAATTTACTGTCAAATAAATCATGATTGAAATCTACTCTGACGTTGCCTATGCTGAAGAGCTATCTTAATATAATAAGTAAGAAGAGGAGATGGTTATCTTGAAGTTTTAAGACAAACGACTAATCACAAAATTACTCTAATCACGTTGATCAATACCAGATGCATTGCAATAACTAAACACAATATTGACCATGTGCTGTAAACAATTCCAAAACCAACATATTCAAAACAAATTTTGGTGCATAAATTTCAACAAACAAATTACTAACCTTGCATACATGGATAATCAAAATTTGGTTATTTTTTAAGTTGATTGTCTATGCTTTATCCCACAAACTTGAACCACAAAACATTCATGTAAATTTGTGTGAACCAACTCGTACAACACACCATCATAATGAGGAAAGTATAAATTAAATCGTACCTGGCTTTAATATGGTTCGGGGGTGAAGCAAATTATCAAGGGTGGGAGAATAGACTTTCAGCTTCGGAGAAGTAGAAGTTGTACATTCGAGCTTCCTCATAACCCGACATTAATCACCTTATATTTCCAGTTAGCCTGCAAATATTCAACAAATACCAATTGTTTTTAGAAATAGGGCTAGAAATAGGTATTATTCTGGAAATTTCATAGAATGCACATATATAATTATATTTTATGTATACATAATACACACACACACACACATATATATATATATATACCATTATTTGACTTGTGCTAATGAAGGAATATGCATAATTTCTTCTAAAAAAACAAAAAAAGGGTCTTAGAAGGACAAAATTGTACCTAATTTCTTCCAAAAAACACAAAATGGATCTGAGAAACGGCAAATCTTTTCCTGACACATACTCAAACAGGAACTGAGTGGGTACGAAAATCCGTATGGAAAAAAAGGAGTAACTTTTCTAGCTAATATGTATTTACGATTTTGTTTTGGGGAGAAAATTTTTTGCAGAGTGTAAATTCACTGAAGTCTAAGAAAGTTGAATGACAATGTGTCCCTTTGATCCAAGGGTTTTGTTAATGTAACGGCACAGTATCCTTGTGAATATTATTGAGAACCAATTACACAGTAATGACACCGTATGCTATGATCTAATTATATATTAAATATATATATTATATTTGAGAATATATTATATTATTAATATTAATTAATATTTTTCAATTTTTTAAATTCTAATATAAAGAGTAATTGAATTATTTTACTAAATAGCTAGTAATTAATGATTACAAACTAATATTATATGTTGCTTCTATTATCTTATATTTTTAATGTCTAAATTATTTATCAATTATTATTGATTGTATTTTATTTATATTTCTAATTAAATAAATAAAAAAAAAAAATATATATATATATATATAAATGTGTGTGTGTGTGTTTAAGTAGTAGAGTTTGACAACAATATTACAACCGTCATCAAATCGATGTCTATTATGCTAAGAAACAACGGTCTCTAAATCGTTGTAAAATTTGTTGTATTTGAAATTTTTGCACTAGTACTACAACACTATCAGAATCTGTTGTTAGACATGTTGTCTAACAAAATAAATCTAAAAAATATTGAATAAATTAGAAACATATTTATACTAATAAAAAAATTATTAAATAAAATAAAATACATATGTAAAAATAAATAATAAAATCCAAGCTATTTAATAAATAAAATTATCAATAGACCTTAAATTATTTAAAAATAATAAAATAGAATATCTAAAAAATATAACAAATCATCAAATCTCAAACACTTTTTTATATTTAAATTATTAATAAATTTTATTTTATTACTCTATTGATTTATTTAAAAATATATTTATAATTTAATTTATTGATTTTTAGATTTATTGAATATTTTTAAATTTTGTTTATTTAATTTAATATTCAGAAGGGTCCTGTTTTGTCCTATATTTAAAATTTAAAGAACTTATTTCACTTATTTTAGTAGCTCAGGGACTTATTTGACACATTTTATAAGTTAAATGTCTCATTTACATGAAAAAATAATTCAATATTTAATTTAAACATGAAATACTAATTTAGAAGCTAATTTATATTTTTTATTTTAAATATTAATTATCTCATAATTTATTTAATTAGTCCATATATAACCATACATAAAATGGGTTATTTACCTAAATAATGCGGAAAAAAATATTTTACAAAATAGTGTGGATTTAAAAAATCGTTCCCAAAATAGGATAAAACGTCACCGGACCTGACGATGTTTGGTGAAAACGTCACCGAGTGTGACGTTTTGATTTGAAAAATAAAAACGTTAGGGCCACTGAAGTTTTTATTTTCCAAATATATATATATATATATGCTGCATGTCATACATATTATACATATATGTATATATATATATATTTGCATGTCATACATATGTATATGCATGTATATTAATATGTAATACATATATATATGGCTGTGTATATATATATATATAAAGATATACAATAATATATATTATATATTTTCATATATACATACACATATATATTATATTTATAATTTGTACTTCTTATTTTTTATATTATTTAATAAATAATATTTATATTATTAGAAATCAATAAAAATTTGTATTTTTAATTAAAGTAAATAAAATATAATATTAAATATATTTAAATAATTTTTAATATAAATATATATTTATTCAATAATAGATAAATAATAATATAATTATAAACCAATAAAAATTCTAAATGTAAGAAAATCATATTATAAATCAATTTAAAAAAATTAAGGAATACTTATTAATATTTTAAAATTTTATATTACTTCTTATTTGAATAATATATATAAATATATTAATTCTATTAAAAAAAAAAGAAAATAGAAACAACGTCAAGCCCACTGACATTTTAAAGAAACGTAAATGGGCCTGACGTTTCTTTATTATTTTTTATATTAATTTATATATATTCTTTATATTTAATATATATATTATTTTTTTATTAATATATATTATTTATATTTAATATATATATTATTTCTTATTTATTCTGTTTAAAATATATATAATTATCGTTTATATTTTTTTCTTATATAAATATTTATTCAAAAAAATATATTTTTCTATATAAATATATATTATATAATTGTAAATAATAAAATTTTATATTTTTATTTAAGATAATTAAATCATATTATAAATAAATTTCTAAAAATTAAAGAAATTTATTAATAATTATTAAAATTTTATTTTCAGTATTATTTTAATATCTTAAATAAAAAAAATATATAAAAATACATATTTACATAAATATATAAAAAATAAAAAAATATAACATCAGGCCCACTCACGTTTCTTTTGTTTATACTTTTGTGTTATATATGTATTCTTTAATTTTATATTATATATTATTTATATTTAATATATATATCATTTCTTATTTATTCTGTTTAAAATATATATAATTATCGATTATATTTATTTTTTTTCTTATATAAATATTTATTTAGAAATATATATATATATATATTTTTTTTCTATATAAATATATATTATATAATTGTAAACAATTAAATTTCATATTTTTATTTAAGATAATTAAATCATATTATAAATAAATTTCTAATTTTTTATTAATAATTAATATATTTTTATTTTAAGTATTATTTAAATATTAAATAAAATATAAATATATATAAATTTTCATATTTACATAAATATATAAAAAAAGTTAGGCCCACTGACGATATTTTTTAAAACGTGAGTGAGCTTGACATTTCTTTTTATTTTTTATTTTTAATTATATATATATATATTCTTTAAATTTATATTATGTATATATTATTTATATTTAATATATATATTATTTCTTATTTATTCTGTTTAAAATATATATAATTATCATATATATTTAATTTTCAGATTAAAACATAATGTCTGATGATATTTTTTTCAAACAAAGTTAGACCCGCTGACGTTTTATCCTATTTTAAAAACAATTTTTAAAATCACACCCTTTTGTAAATTTTTTATTTTTTTACATTATTTTCAATACTATAAATAGAAATACAAAATAAAAAGTTTATATTTTTTTACATTATTTTGATAATTAACTTAATTAATTATATGAGCGGTCTAGATCAAATAATAGGATTCCAACTGGCAGTATAGTGTTAACATGTATTCACCCCTCGGCACACCAGTCAATACACGTGCCATCAATATTCAACAAAAACATCAAATGGGAAAATTAAATTACATTAATATTAAAATAATAAAAATGATTTTGACAAAAAAACATTTATTTTTTTATTTTTGCTCCAAGTGAAAAAAGATGTGATGCTAATTTATTTTTCTAAGAGCTAAAAAATATCATCAAAGAAAAAAGTTACAAATATTTTATTTTTTATTCTAAGCTAAAACAAAAGAATTATATGGCAAGTTAGTGATGCCATTTCACCGATCATTTTGAATTTGTGATTGGAACAAGTACTTCAATATTAAAATATTTTAAAGATTTGTCTCGAGTTATATATAAACACATAATTATATACCTAAAAATACTTTAAATATTGCTAGAATCTAATTTATTCATTAAATCAATCTCAAATAAATATTTTTTTCAATTAATAATTGTAATCGACATATTAATATTTTTGATATTTAATTTTAAAATAAAAAAGGAACAAAATGTTTTGAATATAAACAATACGTGTTTTTTGATAAGTAATGTTGTGGTTATATGAATACGTGTGGTGTGGGGAGTGATGAAGAATGACTCTTCGTTTTTTTGTTCTTCTGTTTTTTTGTCTTGAACGAAGAATAAATTCTTTGTTTCTTGTTGTTAGTAGACTTACCTGAAACTTCTTTTTATTATTATTATTATTTATTTATTGGTGAATGGGGGAAAATATTATTATTATTACTCTTATTATTTATTATCATGTTATTGATTAATTGGTGAATGGGGGAAAATTAAGTTTATTGACATTTATTTAAATAGTATAAATAAAAGAAAATGGAGGTGGCATCGAGGGATATTCTGCTTTTCGTTTTCTTTATAGCAGAGAGAGAGAACTGCAGAAAAATAAACAGACGGCCGACGGTTGCGATGGGCGAGAGCGGTGTCGCCACGGTAGTGGAGCAGAGGCAGACCGCAGTTGACAACACTGAAACCAACAAAAACGACGCCGTCAGTAACTCTTCTGACACTCCTTCCTCGTCTGACCGCCCAATTCGCGTGTATGCTGATGGGATCTACGATCTCTTCCATTTCGGTCACGCTCGCTCGCTCGAACAGGCCAAAAAACTGTAGGTTTTCTTCTCTGTTCTCTAGAGTTTCTGGGATTGTATCTTTGATTTTAATAATTTGTACTTCCATTTTTTCCCTGTCATGAAATTCGCCTGCAATAATTTTGTTTGTGAGTTGTAAACCAGATGTTTGATATTATGTCCGTGTTGTGTTATTTCAGTTTTAAGAAAACACCGGTAGATCATGTCTATTTTTCTGTTTTTTTTGTTGTAATTTCACTCCTTGAGATCACCTTTTGCTGGCTGAATTTTGTGGGTTTTCTTTCCTTCTGCCCTATATTCCTTCCGGATGAAGTTCTCCTTCTGTATTGACTTGGTCGATTGGTCATGTTTCAGTTGGGCCTTCCTTTTGAGTTTCCATTTACTGAAAAATATCTATTAAACTTAAGTTTCCCATATGATTTGCGATTTGATCTACCCAGATTTGGTAACTTCTCCAGATCAAGAGGCTCTTGTGTATTTGGATTCTTTTTGTTATTTTTGTTAAAAGAAGTGCTGACAATTAATTCTCGATGCTATGCATCACTGTAGGTTCCCTAATACGTACTTGCTAGTTGGCTGCTGCAACGATGAGGTTACACACAAGTACAAAGGCAAGACTGTTATGAACGAATCGGAGCGTTATGAATCCCTCCGCCATTGCAAGTTTGTTTCTTTTCTATGCTATTTGTGTTTGTCTGATCCATAGTATTTAATCATTTTTCTATATTTATACTGTAATGTTAGTTTAACCTGCATTGGTGGTTGGTGATTGAGTCGGTTTAAGTGATTTGTGGCTAGAATAACTGATGTAGATAGGTGTTGTAAAATTATGCAATGCTTCATGTTAGAGACCATAGGTTTCAGGTGGTATGTGCAAGAGAAGCTATGATTATCCATGGAATAATTGATTGGTCTGAATTTGACGATGCTTGTTTTTACATATCTTACCTTTTGAGTTTGTTAACTTCATCTGACCGTTAAATGTGGATGGTTGAACAACTTGACATTTTAGCTTCTTTCCTTTGGCAGGTGGGTTGATGAGGTTATTCCTGATGCCCCATGGGTTGTCAATCAAGAATTCTTGGACAAGCACCAAATAGATTTTGTGGCCCATGATTCTCTTCCGTAAGCTTTTTTTTATCTAGTAACATTCCTTTGCCAACAAAATTTGGATCAGGCGCATGTAGATTTTGAATAACTGAGGAGGTCCATTTTAGGTATTTTATCCTTCACAAATGAAAAGATAATGTAGCGTGACCTATGATTTACCAATACCTGCATTCATATAACATTCTTCATTTCATTTCATTTCTCTAGTACTTTTGAGTTAGCAGTTATCTAAAGCACAAGTTTTAGTGACCAGCCTATGTAAGCTGTCCAGAATTTTGTACAGTATGCAGTTTATATTAAATAGATTGAAGAAAGTGAAAGCATTCATATATATTTTTGTAAAAATAATTAATGGGAAGCTTCTTTTCAATTCACCTCAGACTCCAGATTCCAATTAGTGTATAATTGTCCTGAAAATGAATGTGGTTAGAATCTGTACCTCTTCGGTTATATCTCACAGATTGTAGAATAGGTTTGGTTTAACTTCCCATAACTTTGGATTTTCACCCTGGTGGGATATAACCTTCTTTTTTTTCTTTTTTCTTTTTTCAGTTATGCAGATACAAGTGGAGCTTGCAATGATGTTTATGAATTTGTAAGCGCTGATTCTATTTTACTATTATCTTTTTCATGATATTGATGATCTTATTCTACATATTCTGTGCATTTCAATTGGTGGCCTTTTCTCTTTGCTGTTTCTCATATATGATTCATATTTTGATTATGTAGGTCAAAGCTGTGGGAAGATTTAAAGAGACCAAAAGGACTGATGGGATTTCCACATCTGACATCATTATGAGGATAGTAAAGGATTATAACCAATACGTGATGCGCAATTTGGATCGTGGATATTCAAGAAAGGAGCTTAATCTTAGCTATGTCAAGGTATGGTCTTTTCTGTCGAATTTGTCTTTGATCTCTGTGTACCTAATCCATTCATTGACATGGATATGATACTGGAAGCTTGTGGTGATTTTTTTCTTTTTTCTTTTTTCAATAGGCTATAAAACTAAGATTTTGCTTAATAATGGCAGGAAAAGCGGCTGAGGGTAAATATGAGACTAAAGAAGCTGCAGGAGAAAGTTAAAGAGCATCAAGAAAAGGTGGGGGAGAAGGTACAACTTATCTTTTTCTTCAATTCCTATTTTTATGTATTAGCTGAACACAAATTTTAGTTAGAACTTATTAATATTTTAAGGCACCACAGCTCCTGATGATATAAGAAATGACAGAAAACTTTTTAAAAGAAAGAATGTACTAAGTGAAGCAATTATATTTATTTTTTCTAAAGTACTGCTATTATGTAATGTGGGTACTTTCATTTACCTTTCTGGGAGCCAAAAAATTATATTTTAACCGTCATTCTCATTGATGTTCATGGTAGAAAGTCTCTCTGCAACTGTCACTGGTCTGAATTATAAAATCATTGAAGAAGGCTTTCAAGACCCAAAACTACTGTATAAGAAGGGCTCCATTATTGTGATGATGTTATATGGCCCTCTGTAGCTCTGTCTTAATTATGCTCTACAATTTGTAATGGTTAAAAGCAATCCATTTTTTTTTACTGTAATGGTTTTGCTTATTTGTTTCTTCTATTCGCATTAGTGCATTGAACTAAGCAATCTTTGTTGTCCATTTCTTGTTGTGTTCCATGCATTCGTGTCCAACTATTTGTCTTTCAGATACAAACTGTTGCAAAAACAGCTAGCTTTCATCGTAATATGTGGGTTGAAAATGCTGATCGATGGGTTGCCGGATTTCTCGAGATGTTTGAGGAAGGCTGTCATAAGATGGTAAGCAGCATTTACGTGGCCTTGCTAGATACTCTTGTAGGATCGACACAAATATGTATGCATATTCATGGCTTTGTCACTTTATGAGCTTTGCCATTTTCAGGGTACAGCCATCAGGGATCGAATTCAAGAGAGTTTAAGAGGGCAACAGGGAAGGGGTTTTCTGGAATTTGGCGATGGGAGTGAGGATGATGAGTACTATTATGACACCGATGAAGAATACTATGAAGACGGTGAATATTATGACAGTGATGAGAAGTGACTGTCTTGTATATTAAGCTGTTAGTATTTGTACAATGGGCTGCCTGCTCTGTACCCATGTAAGGCGTCATAGAATTTAGCCGAGGCGAATTATTGTCGTGTTTGGTTGTGTGGTGGCCTTGGTTTGGTTGACTCTTGATATTTTCTGTTTTGGTAATTGCTATTCCTTTGAAGTTGTTTCGCTCTTCATGTGGTTTTGAGTGTCATCAAGTAGTTTATTTACTGGGGATTGTAGCAGCGGTGAATAGAAGTGTGCTATCAACTTATAGTGATAACATTTGATTGTGAGGCCCCAATCATCTCTTTTTATTTATTTATTTTAATTTCTATACTGAATTACATTGACATTTCTTGTATTTTGCTGATGGAAATGTATTTCTATGATCATGTAATAAGTTATTATATAATATAAAAATATATTAAATATTAAAAAATATCAAAATTAATTTATGAATTTTTATATTTAAAAACTAAATTTATATATATATATATAGAGAGAGAGAGGGAGAGAGAGAATATGAATATTAAATTGAAACTAAAGAAAAAAATCATTATTTTGACAATTTTTTCGTAAAAAATGAGATGAGAAAGCTAAGATTTTTCTTTTTTATTTGTAGATGGAAAAATGATTTAATATTTAGTAGAATTTGCTTATTTTTATTATCTAAAAATTGCAATTATGATTTTGATACACTGACGTGTCTGATGGTGTGGCGCGTAAGTATTTTTAATCCATTAGTATGTGGGCAACCGTGACACAATTTTTGTTCCAAACTGAGTAGCGGTTTAAATTGTGAATGAATGATTTGATTTATTATTAATTTAATTTTAAATTAAAATTAAAAAAAAAATTAATCAATTCAATTTTAGTTATATGATAGTCCGTCCCATGGTTTTAAACGGCTTATTCTAAGTTAAAAAAAAAAAAAAAAAAAAAAGTGTTGGTAACTGGAATTGCGAAATCGTGGCCATGGGTATATGTGCGCAGTTGAGTATTTTTGATTGGTGATGAAAATTATTTGTGGAAATCAGGGTTCTGAAAATGGAAACCTGCATTTACCAATGGGCTTTGGGTGTGGGCCAGGATGAATTAGTTTTGGGCCGAGTTTGAACTAAAGGACAGGAGAATAAGTTGTTGGGTTGGGTCAGCCCAACCAGCACATGACTTTGAATTCCATTTACTCTCCAACCAAAAAAGTTGCCTTGGACCCTCAGGCTTCGGACCATCGACCCCTATAATTTAAAATAAAACAATTCTTGTAACATCTAGCAAACAATAAAAATCTTTATAAAATTTACAGAATGCAGATGAAGAAATAAAAAAAAAAAAGTTTTTACCTGTTTTTGGGTAATTAGAAAATTAATTCACAAACTTTGGGTTATTTTAAAATTTCCACACAAAAAAAATTAGCAGTTTTAATTATAAACTTAATTATTTTTACAATTTCCTCGTTGTAGTAGTTTACGGTAAATTGAGTTGGAGCTTTTGTAATATTCAATATTGACTTTGCTTTGACATATAAATGGTGATATTCTAGCAATAGAGTGACACCATGGCAAATATTTTCAACTTCTCATCGTCTCAAAATTTATTTTCATTAATTGAGGTGGTTAATATAGCAATGTTGAGTCAATTTACTTTCTACTCTTTGGTACCGGGCTCTGTTACAACTGTTAGAAACAAGAAAAGAAGAGAAAAAAATGCTTTCTATCAACTTAACCAGCAATTACAAAGAGATGTTCTCTTTTGTATAGAAAAACACAATTGAAAAAACCTAAAAACTTGCAACAAACCTCCTAATGACTTGGTAAATAAAGTCGTGAATAATTGATTTTAATAAAATAAGTTGACTCAAACAGTGAAGGGACACAAATTCATGATTCTAAGATATTTTTGAGAGATGATAGCGATACTGGCAAATTCATTTAAATTTTATTTAACTTTTTCGTAAGTTTGAAAATTATAAAACTAATTAAGTTTTCAATAAAAATTGTCAATTTTTACATGTTGCGTAAAATTACAAATTACTCAAAATTCGAGAATTTTTCTCGAAACCTTTTCTTTTATTTTGAAAAAAAAAAACAACAGTCTAAACAGCAAGAAACAACGCGATAGACAAGGAAGAGCCAAAAAAGTTTTGCCCTAAAAATCGGCTGTCAAATGAAACGTATACTGGGCAATTTCGCATACGCTATCGCACCGGGATACTTATACCGTTGACTTTGACCAAAGAAAACCTAGTAATATACAAAATAAAAATAATAAAAAATAGTAATAATAAAAACGTTGTGTTTGACTAAAATCTTGAAGACTTTAAAAGTCTAGATAATGTCGACACTGTCATCCCCTTGAACACTAAAAATCTGTTAATACTATCACTTCAACCACACAACCCACTTTCATATGTTGTCATTCTATCTCCATTCTCCTAAAATTACTTCAAATTCTTGTTATTACTTCAAATCTTTTTTTTTTTTGATATCGCAGAAACAAAATCTTAGATATTTGACTTTTCCAATGTATATTAATATACTCCATTCGTCCTATTTTCTGACGGAGGGGTTCAAGATTAAGATCTCCAGCACCTCTTCCAAAACAATCTTTCAAAAGACAATCTTTTGAATCAGTGATGAAAAATCTTTTCTGGGCCATCCTATTACTTCTTCCAATCCTCGTTTTCGGGGAGGATTCCTGTGAGTCCGATGAAAAAGACAGGGACAGAAGCCTGGCTCTAAAGTACAAGGGAGTGGCGATCGCCTCCATCCTGGCGGCCGGTGCGCTCGGCGTGTGCCTGCCAGTGGCCGGAAAGAGGTTTCCTGCATTGAGCCCAGACAGGAATTTCTTCTTCGTCGTGAAAGCGTTTGCCGCCGGAGTTATCCTTTCGACGGGGTTCATTCATGTCCTGCCGGATGCTTTCGAGAGCCTGAATTCGCCGTGTATTCCCAAGCGTCCGTGGACGGAATTCCCGTTCGCTGGGTTTGTAGCCATGCTTGCTGCTATTGGAACACTTATGGTCGACACCTTTGCAACGTCGTATTTCGGGCGGCGGTCGAGGGTAAAGGCGGTGGTGGAGGGCGGCGCTGCGGATGAAGAAGCGGCCGTTCCGGTTCACACTCATGCTACTCATGGCCATGCACATGGTTCGGTAACGCTGGAATTGGATTCCGGGAAAATTGAACTGCTTCGTCATCGTGTGATTTCACAGGTATTATATTATATTATATTATATATTATACACACACACACACACGTTTAACGTTTCGTCAAATTTATTTTGTAGCCAACTTCAATATAAATTATTAATACATTATTCACTTTCAATTTTTTCACAATAAAAAATATTAATACTTTATATTGGATTGACTCCATACAAAATTCGACTCGTAATCAAATCAAATATCATTATCTTTTAATTAAATAAAACAATTCAACCAATAAATTAAATAACTCAAATTGGGACATTTATATTTTGTTTTATTGTGACTTTCTTTCTCAAGATGAACGGGAAAAAAAGAGAAATCGGCATTGTGCATGACTTTCATGATAATTTTTTCAAGGACCTTAACGATTAGATATTTTTTAAAACTCGACTGTGATAGTGTATATATCAATATTTATGATGCTAATGTATGCATTATTATGACTTTTTGTGAAGGTGTTGGAGCTGGGAATCATAGTACACTCTGTGATAATTGGAATTGCCTTAGGTGCTTCAGAAAGCCCTAAAACAATAAAGCCTTTAATCGCTGCATTGACATTCCACCAATTCTTTGAAGGCATAGGTCTTGGAGGATGTATTACTCAGGTACCAATATGCAAAAGGGTAACATCGTCATTTTGTAAAGGATAGTTTGATCGTATTATATACATAATCATACCTATCGAACATCTCTATGGAGTAAACGACATATAAATTGACACGAGATAAATAACACACTTGCACACATGCACATATCGATATAGATGGCTAATTACTTGCCATGTTCTTGCAGGCAAGGTTCAATTCACGAGCTGTGGCAATAATGGCTCTCTTCTTCTCCATCACAACTCCCAGCGGCATCGCCATAGGTATCGGAATAAGCAACATCTACAGCGACACGAGCCCAACGGCGTTGATCATAGAAGGGATTTTCAATTCGGCATCAGCAGGCATACTCATATACATGGCCCTCGTCGATCTTCTTTCTGCTGATTTTATGAGCCCCAAAATGCAGAACAACGGAAAGCTTCAAATTGGTGCAAATGTTTCCCTTCTTGTTGGTGCTGGCTGCATGTCTCTCTTGGCCAAGTGGGCTTGACAATTCCTTTTTTTTTTTTTTTTGTTTATTTCAAAAACTTTATGTTATTCTAAATAGTGCATAATTTTGTGAATGTCATATGATTGCATAATTAAAATTAGTAATTTTTTATGTAGCTAAAAATATCTTGAAAAAAGTAAATTAATATAATAGGAGATGGAACACTTTACATGATTTGTTAAAAAAAGAAAAGGAGACTATAAACAAAACCTAAAAAAATAAAACAATTTTAAATAATGTATCAATTCTTCTTCAATAAATGGGCCAAATGTTGTCTTTTTCAAATATTAATTTGATATGCAAAAAGTTATACCATTATTACATTCTACCATATAAATTTATATATAAATATTGTATAAAATTATGACATACTAACTCATTATATTCTCCGTAAGGTATTACTTGTTTAACTATAAAGTATTACTTGTTTAACTATAAAGTATCACTATTTTTTTAAGTGTATTATTACTTACCTTAAAAAATAGTGATACTTTATAGTTAAACAAGTAATACTTTGTAGTTATATAAGTAGTGCCTTAAATTGTATCACACGTGCAACCATTTCACAAGAAACCCACCTACAATTATGATATGCTGGACTCAAATATTCTTTTTAAATCTTATCCAAATTAATCTTTTTCTTCTAACTTATACATATCAATTGTTTTCAAGCTATGTATTTCAGTAAAGGTAAAACGAGCATAATATTTTTACCATGCTAAGTTTGTGACTTTCTTGTTTTTATATATTTATAGATAATAGATATGTATATTCATAGGCATGTAATTTGTTTTCATAGAGAAATTGTAGGTTTTCTAATTCGCCGTTGGCTTCTCAAAAAAATAATTCAATGTGAACATGTAATTGATGTTTATTTAAATTAATAAATAGCATTAATTCATAACATTTGAGTTCACATTGAAGAATGAAAATACTGAAATAAAATATTAGTTGTATTTCAATTATTTATTTAATATTTTATAAATGAGAAAATAAAAACTTTCTATTATTATTGTGTTGGTGATAGAGCAGAATATCTTTTTCCAACTTAGTTTTGTACGATTGTTATGGGAATGATTGAAGTTTAAAGCAAGGAAAAAGGAAGACGGAAGGTTTAACGAATAAAAATACCTTTGATGCAAAATGGGCCCACTGAGACTGGCTTTACAAACTTGTGGGCTATGGGCATGTAATGTCGTATATAAATTTTGGATCTGTCAGTTTGATTGAAAATGAACATCAATAAAAGAGTGGGTTTACTTTGAAGTCAACATTATCAAGCATCTTCCCACAAATTAGTTCACACAATAGTCTGCCAACTGTTTGATATTATTCCCCTCTTTATTTTGGATGGTTCTAATGGGGTCAAAAGGGGACAAATTGATCAAATATAATATAACCTTTGATATTCAAACTGTAAATAAAATTCACGATTCTTGTTAGTGAACACTTACACAATTTTTTAATAAAAAGTTGACTCTTTTATCAAATTAAAATAATAAAAAGTTGGTAAAGATTGAATTTTTGAACGAGAAAATAATAATTTAACAAAAAATTCAATTATAGTCACTAATCAATTTATATCTTCAAGAGAAAGTTAATAACGGAACCCTAACAAGAACTAAGACAAAGTAGGCGCCCTTGCAAGTTGCTGCTTCAGACTCATCGAGCTGGGGCCGCCCACAATCTTTAGCTGACGCCCTAGCCCTCCGGCCATGAACGCTACCGCTCGCCGGCCCGCCTGTAATGCGGTAGCAGAGGAGATCCATTACCTTATTATAATTGGAGGCAGACATGACAAATCTCTTTTAAACTATTCTGGGTTGTATGTGTTTTAATTAACATTTTATATATATATATATAATTGTGTTTGTTTTGAGATTGAATAAGATAAGATTTGTGTTAGAAGGTGATACAACATGTGAAAAAATAATTTAATAATTGGATGATAAAGTAACTAAAAAATTAGAATTTTAGTGCACTAGTTAGAGTTCGTACTAAACTTAGTAATAAATAGTAAAATTTGTTGAACCATAATAAATAATTGGGATGAAATATTATTAAAGTAAGAACCCCTTTCTTTTTTCACCAAGCAAGTTTATTAGCGCAATGTCTTATTTCCCAACAAAGTAAAAGTAAAAATTTACAAAAATGTAGACTCCTGCTTCACTAAATACCTCTACTTATATCACGTACACTTTTTCTAACAACTAGCTTGACCTCTTATTCTGTTTAATAAATTTCACAACACGTATCCCAAGATGTTTAAAAGGTAAAGATAAAAATCGGAATATAATTGCTACATGTTAAGCTTAATCGTTCATTCTTGTTCCATGGAATTGGTCTTTGGAGGTGGACTTTTCTTGAAATGGATCAATTGGTACCATCACTTATAAATTAACCCTCTCCATGCGTACACTTTCAGCTTTATCAGCACAACTTTATTCCTATTACTAAAGTAGACGCAATTTTAATGTAAAATAATTAAATTTTAGGTTACCTATTATTCTATCTTAAAAATATTTTAACTTTTAAAATTTTATTTTGAAAACAATTAGTGATCGAGAAAAATCCATCATTAATGTGATGGATGGTAAATCTAAATGAACCCTGAAGTATTATTAATTTTAACTTTCGATTTATTTAATTTATATTATACAAACTTAAAAAATTTATAAAAATGAAAGAATTATTTGTATTTTAAATAATAATTTTTTTAAAAAAGAAAATATTACATTCAATGAAAAAAGCACCAAATGTGTGAGTGCATAATGTTGGTTGTTCAAGAAATAAGTAGCACTATGTGAGGGGTGCATAAAATGAGGTGTGAGGTGGGAGAGGAGTAGTCATTAAGAATGTGTGTTTATAAGACATGTTGCTTACTAGTTTTTAAGACATGTAAAATTTTATGAAAAAAGGTTATTACGATTCTAGAAAAGAGTAGCATAAATAAAGATGATTTTGTTTGTAACCAATAAGTTTTTAAAGTAAATTTAAATGAATATTATATCCTCTTGTATTTTAAATATTCATTTTAACATATTTAACACACAATATATGTCGAACGAGTTCAACTAAGCTATTGCAGCAATTGCATATTGAATTTTATGTTATTTTTTTACAAGATTAATTATATTATGATTTGATGAAATGTGTCTAAAATTTAAGTAGGTGGGATCCATATTTTGTTATTTTAAAATTAAATATGATAAGTTATTAAAATAATAAGAGATTCATCTAATGTGTTATAATAATAATAATTAAAAAACCCCCATTTAAAATGTCGGTAAAAGAAATTCACCAATTAGTGACGAATTGTGATGTTAAACAATGGAAAGCTTCAACTTGGTCCAAATATTTTTGTGTACAAATAGGCAAATCGTCTCATAAATATAATAACCACAAAAAGTGGGCTGGACCAAGTGTCACAAATGTCTCTTTCGGCTGCATGTCTCACCAACCCATACGGGCTTCACCAAGTCTGTCCTCTTATTTATTTATTTATATTTTGCATTTCTTTTCTTTAGTTGATAATTACAATATATCAAATCCAATTTTTTTTAAATACAAGAATTCAATAGGTCGCACTTTATCCTATGCTAACGAATATAATAAAAAATAGTAATATAATTTTTAAAATAAAATATATAATTATAATTTTTTTAATAAAATTTATTTAAAATAAGAATATTTCACAATATAAAAATATAGTAAATATCAAAATATATATCACAATTAATATATAAAAAATCTATTTAAAAATAATATTTTTATTTTTATATATGATATTAAATTGAAGATTATGAAAAAAGAATTAATTTTGTTTATATTTTATAAAAAATGGAGTTGAAATGAAAATGTTATAAAAGTCTTTAAAAATTGAAGTGAAAAAAAAGAAAGAGAAAAAAATATTGTAAATATTCCTAACTATCCTGCTATTATATAGATATAGATCTTTGAGAGCAATTTTTTTTTTTCATTTTGCTTCCGTACCAAACACAATAAGAAGATATTTTTTTTGCCAATTTATAGAAAAACTCATCTTTTTAGTCACCGTTTAAAAGTGGTAGCATATTTTAAACCTCAAAACTTGATCGTTTGACTCATAAATATCAAATATAAATAATATATCTCCAGCTTTATAAACTTTGAGATATTTTGGTAAGCTATGAAATATCTATAAACCTTAAAATATAATTAAAAATTATATATTTTTAATTACGCAAAATAACTATTTCCTTTTGTGACATGTTAAAATAACCATAGATGCAAGATGAGCCCACTGAGACGGGCTTTACCAATTTATGGGCCATGGCATAAAGTTTTACATAATGGTATGGATTTTTCCATTTAAGGTTTAAATAAGCCCATTGAAAATATTCATTTAAATGGGCCCATTGAAAATGAAATATTTATGAAAGAATGGGTTTCTTTTGAACTCAATATACGAACACACATACATTCTTCGTTAAAAAAAAATGTTTAATAGGAGTACAACTTGTTATGTTACATCAATTTGATTAAAGTATAAATTTTTAAAAATTATAAATTCATATATATATATATATATTTATTAATTTGAGTGATTCAATTATATATAATTTACTTGTTAAAAGAAATTGATTGTTAACATTAATTGACAAAACAAGATCTTAACTTTTATAATATAATCTTACCGTGAATAAAAACTATTTAATTTTTATTTTTTTTTAAGACTGATGAATTATATGATAATTTTAGATATGTTAAATGTAAGTAGGAGACGAAATTCTTGAGTTCAAGTTTACAATATATATATATATATATATATTTATATATATATTTAGTGTGAGTCTCTTGTGTTTCGGGTGCACCATGCATTCGATCCACAATATTATTCGTTTAACTAAAAAGTATTACGGTTTTAATTGTAAAGTATTACTTAATTTTTTCAAGATAATAAATTAGTAGTAATACTTTTCAAGTAAATAAATAATATTTTTTAGTTAAATAAGTAATATTTTTATCAAATTGTACGTTGCACTCGATGCGTATAAGTTTTTGCATTTTTCTTAAGATTGAAGGAGTAAATGATAATTTGAGATTATGATAAATGTGAATAGGAGAGGAAATTCTTGAGTTCAAGATATGCAGTGTTAATTGTGTTTGGACCCAATATTTTCGCAGTTATATTAAAGAAAGTATTTGTACATAAGATAATTAATAAAATAAATATAATAATTAAGATTTATTCTAACGTATAAATTTGATTCATTCTTTTATAATTTGTCAATATTTATGATTCTAACATTACTATTTGGATTTTATCTATTTTATTTTTGAATAAAATTCAAACTACGAATTATTTCAAGCGCCGAGTAATATTCATATACTCAAATATTGCTGTTATGGATATGATCAAAGTGAAGGAGAAAATACACCAATATTATTAACAATACTTCAAAAATCTTTTTCCGATCCTTCTGCAATTTTTATTTACGAGTCGTTGCATAATTTATTTATTATAAACACCCATACACATTTATATTTTAATAAATATATGCTCTATGCTTCTGTCTCATTTTATCTGGTCCCAACTTTTATTTTCCTGATAATTTTTTTGAATTTAATATATAAAAGAAAAGATACAAAATTAATTAATCTGCAAATATAACCAAAGTATTATGGCATTTGAATGAATGCACAATGACCTTGACAATTAGTGTTGGTGGCATCAAAATTAAGTGCTACAAACTCTGATTATTATTATAATTAAAAAAATCATAGTTTATGAAGCGAATTATTATTTTTTAAAATTCATGTTATAATAAATTTGACTATTTATTTTGTAATTAATTCATATTGTGATTAACCCATAATTCACTAAAAGACGCTCTAACATGATTCATATTGTGATACTTATCGTTTTCTAATATTTAACACAAATGTTGTTTGTATCCATGTTGTGTGGAGTTTCAAGTGACCCAATTATTAACTCCATCAATGTGTATGTATATATATAATTTTTTTGAGATATTAAATTAAATAATATTCTCTTCGTTCGAAAAAAAAGTTTTGCTGATGAGTAAATTATTTTTCTAATTAATTTGATAAAGGTATAATTGTTTAAAAAATTATAATTCACATTTATATAACTTCATTTATTTATTAGGTTAACACATTCAATTATATATAATATAATTGTGAAATGAAAAAATCAATTAAAATTTAGCTTGATTAGTAAGATGAAACTTTAATTATGGAAACATAATTCTTTATTTAAAACAAAAAAATTAAACAAAACTCTTTTAATATTTTTTTAATAGGGAAGAAATAATATTTAAAATGTGTCTCTATATCTAATTTTTATTGTACGGAATATATGATATAACCCCAACACATGTGCAAGGTCATTTGGCAAAGAGACCATTTGGACGGCTTCACGTCAGAAGACCACACATACAACCCTCAAATTACGCTCCAAATATAATAAAATAAGATTATGATATGAAGTAGATTATTTGAAAAAAAAAATATTATTCGCCAATTTTTGCAATTTACTTATAAGTTTTTTAATATTGCAATTCAACGCGCGAACTTTTTATTTTTGTAGTTCAATTTATAGTTATAATTTTATGATGAAATTTTGATAATGTGATTTTATCGGTATCTGGATGGATACCAACTCAATAAGTCAAGTAAAATTCGACTTCAATTTTTAACTACAATAACGATTGGATATTATAGTATGATATAGTACATCACAAATTAGGCATGTTTAAGTAAATGTAAAATATTGTGATACATATTGTGTCCACCATTGATGGAGGTGCAGAGCTTCGTGAATTATGTCGCTGAAAATCCTATAAAAAATTCACCTAACACATTGAATTGCAATAATTAAAAAGTTCATATATTAAATTACAATCTTAAAAAAAAAAATATATGATTAAATTGTAAAAATAGAAAAAGATCGTGCATACTTTTGGAATTGACCGTAAAATGCATGTATTTACATCAAAACTAATTTAGCTGCAAAAATTAATCAAAGTAAATTTCTTTAAACTAATAACTACATTGCGAGACCCGTGCGATGAACGAAAGTTATTTTTATATGTTTTTATTACTAAAAAAATGCTATTATTACTAAAAATATTAGCCAAAATTTAATATTTATACTTAATTTCTGAAAATTTATAATTTTTATATTTGAGTATGAATTTATTTTAAAAATTCAAATCAAATATCATTGATAATTTTTCATTATTTTAAACGTACTAAATCTACTGTATATTTGGATATTGATTTGTTTAAAGAATTTGGATATGCAAATCTGAAGCGAAATTGGTTTATGTCCAGCTTCACTCAAAATAGACACGGTTATTATGGTAACCGGCTCAAGTAAGGATATCGATCCCACGGAGAATAGGTATATGTGGAATTTTAGATGACTATTTAAATTTAACTTAAAATACTATTTAAACTATCGAATTTGGAGAGGTTGTTTAATTAACTAAAATTTCCTAAATGAATAAATCAAAAACACAAAATTACCTTAGTCTAAATGAAGACTAGAATTAATTTTTGAATTTTCTTAATTAATTTAAAGGTGGTTAATAGGTTGTCAATCCACCAAATATAATTAACTTACTTCCAAAATACGAGTATAGTGGTGAGCAGGGTCGAATCCACAGGGAACGGGAATTAAATTCTCTTGAATAAAATAAAACAAAAACGGGGGGTTTTGGGAGATTTTCACCTAATTAACTAAATACTAAATTAACCAATCTAGCAATCACAAGCTTACACGGTATCAATGCACACAAAACAATTTGGCAAGAAAAACTATCAAAATAGAGACAATACTAAGAAGAGAAAAATTTGATTCAAGGGTTCGATATTCAATTATACTATTGATAATAGACTAACAAATAAATTCTTGCAAATTCAAGCAATTAACCTTGGATTTATTAGGATAGCCTTATAAATCTTTTGTTTTCCTAATTAATTAACCGAACCTAGCATCCGGTCAATTCTTATTATTAATCAACTGGGCACGATAGCGTTCCATGTTAATTAATAATAGCATTAATCTTAGTGAAAATAGGTTAATACTAATATCGATAATTAGGATAGCCATAAATATCAATATTAGACCTATAGGTTCAATTAGATTAAATAAATTATGATAACATAATTTACCCACTCTAATGCTACAAGACTTCATTCATTTATACTACTAGGAGTATAAATTCATGAATAGTTATAGGAGAATAAATAATCACTTGATTTGTCAATTCAAATTAATATAAATCTCCATTAACAATCATTTGAACCTATTAGTACTTGAATATAAAACAAGATAATCAATACATATCACAAAGCCTCACAATAATATAACCGAAATACGAAACCCTTAAATCAAATTGTAAAATTAGCCACTCATATTATAAATAATCTTAAACATAACCAATATAATTTAATATAAGAAATAAAATAAAAAAGAAGAGAAAAGATAAATAAGATAAAAACTTACTACAAAACGGAAGAAGAAAATGTGTTCTTTCCTCCCCCAAAATTGTCTCTTTACAAAATTCCTCAAAAGAAGAAAAGGAAGCAAAAAGTGTATTCTCTCTCTTCCCTCCACAAGTTTTCGGCTGATGCTTGGTAAAAAGTAGGAAGAAGTCTTCATTTCCCTACTCTTCTGTTTCTTGGGCCAAAAATGAGCATTTTGCTTTTGGACTTTTTGTTTTGGGCTTTTTGTTTTTCTTTCTTTACAATTAATAACATAAGCTCACTAAATAAAATAAAAACATAAGCCCATGAAAATAAAATGTGTTGAGCCCTTCACTTTCGGATATCTTCACTTCAGCTCGTTTCTATCTTTAATTCCATTTTTCTCGATTTTTCTCCAACTGCAATTAATTATTTCCTGAAAAAAAGAATGATTAATTAAATCAATTAATTATAATTTTGGAGACAAAAATACGGAAGATATTGACACAAAATATGGAATATTATAAACATATCAAATCCCCCACACCTAAATCATGCTAGTCCTCAAGCATGCATAAGAAAGTAGCACAAGGTGATAACCAAGAGAAACATTATCCTATAATTTTCTTCCTCTCAAGGCAAAACTC
Source organism: Caryopteris x clandonensis (assembly GCA_028749325.2). Lineage (NCBI taxonomy): Eukaryota > Viridiplantae > Streptophyta > Magnoliopsida > Lamiales > Lamiaceae > Caryopteris > Caryopteris x clandonensis. The sequence goes on from JAPYKT020000012.1 coordinate 1,026,847, forward strand.
TCCTACAGTGTTCTCAAATTGCTATGCAATGACGAAATTAAGCTGACAATTCTATAAGAGTAAGTGATCATGATTCCATGTAAATTCAAGAAAAACTCATGTCTCATCAATTCTTAACAATTTCAATAAACTCCAATGTGACAAATTCAACACCTCGCTAATGGATTCACTCAATTTTCTCATTTGTGTATGAATGGAATTTTTATATTGTGACACCTAATTTCAAAGCATAACACATCATTGCCATAAGCTTGCTTATCAATCAAATCTACACCACTTTATCATGTATTCTTGCAAAAAATCAAAGGGTCTTTCCAAGGGTTGTAATGAGGCCATGGGTAAAGGTGGGATAAAATGAAGGGAATATAAGTTAAACAAGTCAACAAGATATATGAATTTATACACAAAGTCCAAGATGACAAATAATCCACCTCCATTTGCACTATTCAACATGAAATCTCTTTATCCTATTCTCACTTGATATTCTCCCCATCAAACTCAATCATATAAAAACAACCGAGTAGTAATATGTATATTACTCTATTTACAACTCCCAATCATCAAAATATATTGCACTATGCACTATTAGGGAGTATGACAAAAAACAAACCACTTTTTTTTCGATTTTTTTACTACCCTTCTTCATCGTGTTAATGAATTTTTTTTTTGTGTGCCCAACCTCTTTTCAACCTCCAACTCTTTAAACACTATTGTATTTCATTCACATACTTCTTGACAAGAAGGGTTCGATCAAGATGGATAAAATGAACAAAAATGGTTAAGAGGTTCATCATGTACTTGTTAGAATAAAAAAATTGGCTAAAGGCACAAATGAGCAAACTAGGGGAAATTGCATAGATATGGATTCAAAGAAAAGGTAGTCAAGTGGTTAAGCCTAAGTGCCCTTGTCATTTTTAGTGCACAAACACATTATGCGGTCTCAAAATGTATATTAAAGCAAGTTCTAGAATGAATATGATATGCTTGATCACACACAAAACAAAACATAAGGCTCAAAAGCTCGCAAAAAAGAGAGGTTATTGTGTGTTGAACTATGCACATTTTCGTTCTATCCATTGAAAAAAATTAATGAGACATATCAATTTGAAGCATAGACAAAAACTAATCAATCTCACACATCTCTTGTAGATATTATCACTCTCATCCAACAAAGCATAGCAATTTAACAACCAAAATTAGCATTATGCTCATTTTCAGGTGTACACCTCCTAACTATTTGATCAGAACAAAATTTCCACAAATGAGGTTCATCCCAAACATAGTATTTTGACTCATATTTTATCTTTTGCTTGCGTGATTTACTAAGATCATTAGGTAAAATTCCCGTAACCTAATAATTAACAATATCTGCATACCATGGAATAATACCTTTCACTAGAAACAAATGTTCGTCCGGGAAGAACTCAGAAATGGGCAAAGATTCTTCATCTTGCACTATCCTACTCAAATGGTCGGCTATAGGATTTTCGACTCCCTTACGATCTTTGATCTCAATGTCAAACTCTTGAAGCAAAAGAATCCAACGTATCAGTCTAGGCTTCGACTCTTTTTTGGCTAAAAGATACTTCAATGCTGCATGATCAGAGTAAACATAAACCTTAGAACCAAGTAAATAAGACCGAAATTTATCTAGAGCAAAAACAATTGCAAGAAGTTCTTTTTCAGTGGTCGTGTAGTTGCGTTGAGCCGAATCCAAGGTTCTTGAAGCATAGTAAATGACATGGCTCTTCTTATCAATCCGTTGGCCTAAGACAGCTCCCATGGCATAATTGCTCGCATCACACATGATTTCGAAGGGCAATTTCCAGTCAGGTGATTGGATAATTGGAGCAATGGTCAACATACACTTGAGCTTGTTGAACGCCGACTTGCAATCATCACCAAACTCGAATGGTACCTCCTTTTGGAGTAATTTGGACATTGGCAAAGCAATCTTCGAAAAATCCTTGATAAATCTACAATAGAATCCTGCATGCCCAAGAAAAGCTCGAACCTCTCTAACATTAGTAGGATAGGATCAACTTATGATCAAATCAACCTTTTCTTTATCGACTTCAATCCCTCTAGGAGAAATTACATGACCTAATACAATGCCCTCAGTCACCATAAAATGACATTTCTCATAATTCAACACCAAGTTAGTTTCAACACATCTTTTCAAAATTTTTGACAAATGGCCTAAACAACCATCAAATGAATCACCATAAACGGTAAAATCATCCATAAATACTTCAATGTACTTCTCAATAAATTATGAAAAGATACTAAACATACATCTCTGAAATGTACCTGGAGCATTGCAAAGACCAAATGGCATCCTTCTACAAGCAAATGTTCCAAAAGGGCATGTGAAGGTGGTCTTGTGTTGATCTTCTTCGGCGATCACAATCTGATAATAACCTGAATACCCATCGAGAAAGCAAAAGTAAGCTGTACCAGCCAATCTTTCTAACATTTGATCAATAAAAGGTAAAGGAAAATGATCCTTTCTAGTAGATAGATTGAGCTTTCTAAAATCAATAACCATTTGCCATCCATTTTGCACCCTCATAGGCACCAACTCATCATTTTTATTTCTTACCACAGTGATGCCCGTTTTCTTGGGTACAACATGGATTGGGCTCACCCACTTACTCTCCGGAACATGATATATGATGTTAGCTTCATAAAGTTTCAAAATCTCTTTCATCACTGGATTTAGCCGTCTTTGGGCTTGTCTTACTGGTTTTGCATCGTTCTCCAGGAGAATTCTATGCATGCAAATCGCCGGACTTATGCCCTTGATATCTGCCATGGTCCACCCAAGTGCAATTTTATATTCCTTTAAAACTTGGGTCAACTGTTTTTCTTGATCATCAGTTAACCGGCTCGAGAATCACCGGTAAAGTTTCCTTATCTACCAAATAGATGTACTTCAAATGTTTTGGTAAAACTTTCAACTCCAACTTGGGGGCCTACACAACAGAAGGTAGCAATTTTCCGTTTGAAACATTAAATTCATAAATTAAATTTGTTACCCCCAATTGTGTTTCCATCAAAGATTGAGACATTTCCAAGGCTTCAGCTATTTCTTCCTCCACGTCCCACTGTGCTTGCATATCGAATCTTTCACCCTCGTAGTCTTCTTCAAACACATCCTGCATAATGGAATCAACTATATCAATAGAGCACACAGAATGATTCTCTGAAGGATATTTCATTACATCAAAAATATTAAATTTAACAATCTCTCCGTCAAACTCGACGGAGAGTGTACCCTCATCCACATCAATCTTTGTTCTTGCAGTCTTCATAAATGGTCTTCCCAACAAAATAGGGGCAGAGCTAGTGATGGTGTCTTCTTCCATTTTCAAGATGTAGAAATCTGCTGGAAAAATCAACTCGTTAACCTGCACCAAAACATCTTCAACGACCCCTTCAGGGTAAGCATTAGAACGGTCTGCTAACTGAATTACAACTCGGGTATCTTTCAAGGGACCCAAATTCAAAGCACAATAGATTGAGTATGGCATGACATTAATAGATGCACCTAAGTCTAGCATGGCACGCTCAATCTTCACATTTCCAATAACACAAGGCATAGTAAACATACCGGGATCCTTGCATTTATTTGGAAATTACTTTTTTTATCACAGCAGATACATTCTCCCCCACACTAACCTTCTCCTTTTGTTAGTGGACAACTCCTTTAGAAATTTAGCATACTTCGGGATTTGCTTAATGGCATCCAACAAAGGAATATTTACCTCCACTTTTCGAAAGGTTTCCAATATTTCTCTCTCATAATCATCCTTCTTGGATTTTGCTAACCTGCTAGGAAATGGAGGAACAACCACATTAGAAGTACTAGGTGAAGAGTGTGGGGAATTCACCTTTTTGTGGTCCTTGGACTTTTCCTTGATGATTTCTTCCGCTTCTTTCTCTTTTTCTCCTTCATTGGTATTTTCAAGCGAAGAAGGTCCTGATTGTATTTCCTTTCCACTTCTCAACATCATTGCACTAGCATTTTTTCTTGGATGTACCTTGGGTTGAGATGGAAGTCTTCTCGAATTTTGAGCTTCCAATTTGCCAACAGATGTTGCCAATTGGCTAAGTTGGTTTCCAAGACTTTGAATGCTCGTTCTCGTCTCTTGTTGAAATTTTTGAGTGTTTACTGCTAGAGCTTTCACGATATCCTCAGAAGACATTCCGGATTCTGAAGGTTGAGCCTGTGGTGGTGGTGGTGGTCTTGTATAGCCTTGGTGAGGAAAACTTTGTTGGTCTCCTTGATTCTTGTAGCTAAAGTTCGGGTGGTCTCTCCACCCCGGATTGTAGCTATTTGAATAAGGATCATATTTCCATTGAGGTTGTCCCGGAAATCCTCCCATGGCATTGACTTGTTGAACATCTTCTGGCAAAGTGGGATATCTATCCAAACCATGTCCAACAACCGAGCAAATTCCACATACTTGAGCTTGTGGCATTTGTCCCCCTACAAACTTTTCCATCAAAGATGTCAGCGCTTCCAACTTTTGATCAAAGGAGCTCGTGTTCACTTCATTAGCTTGATGTGGAATACTATCTTGTCGAGTTCCAAACTATTGTGCATTAGCAGCCATGCTCGAGATGAGACTTTTAGCAGCTTCTGGTCTCAAGCTAACCAATGATCGTCCACTTGCAGCATCAATCATGTTTCTATCAAAAGTCAAGAGCCCTTCATAGAAGTATTAGACGAGTAATTGCTCCGGAATTTGATGTTGAGGACAACTAGTACATAATTGCTTGAATCTCTCCCAATACTCATATAAAGTCTCACCACGTTGTTGTCTAATTCCACATATATCTTTTCTAATATTGGCTGCACGTGAAGCTGGAAAGAATTTTTCAAGAAACTGCTTCTTCATCTCATTCCAAGTGGTAATAGATCCGGAAGGTAGATAACAGAGCTAATCTTTAGCTTTATCAGCTAAAGAGAATGGAAATGCCCGTAGAGAAATTTGGTCTTCCGTCACATTTTGAGGCTTCATTGCAGTGCACACAACATAAAACTCCTTCAAATGCTTATGAGGATCTTCACCTGCAAGTCCACGAAAGGTAGGTAATAAGTGAATAAGGTCGGATTTCAACTCAAAAGTAGCATCTGTAGGAATTTGAATGCATAATAGTTGTTGATTAACATCAGAGTTAGCCAACTCCCTTAAAGTCCGTTGAGCTGGAGCTTCCATGTCTTCTTCCTTTGTCTTACTTTCTTCAGATTCAGTATCTATTTCAGGTTCAGACTCGATCCAATCTAAAGCCAAATTCAAACTAGGGGATGATGAAGATGATTGTTGAGGTCGTAGTCTAGCTTCCTTCCTTAAGGCCTTTGCAGTTTTCTCGACTTCTGGATAAAATATTAATTCACCTGTACGAGAAGAACGAGGCATAAACCATAAACAAGGAAAAACCTAACTCAAAAGAAATTAATTAAACACCGTTCCCCGGCAACGACGCCAAAATTTGATAGGTTGTCAATCCACCAAATATAATTAACCTACTTCCAAAATACGAGTATAGTGGTGAGCAGGGTCGAATCCACAGGGAACGGGAATTAAATTCTCTTGAATAAAATGAAACAAAAACAGGGGGTTTTGAGAGATTTTCACCTAATTAACTAAATACTAAATTAACCAATCTAGCAATCACAAGCTTACACGGTATCAATGCACACAAAATAATTTGGCAAGAAAAACTATCAAAATAGAGACAATACTAAGAAGAGAAAATTTTGATTCAAGGGTTCGATATTCAATTATACTATTGATCATAGACTAACAAATAAATTCTTGCAAATTCAAGCAATTAACCTTGGATTTATTAGGATAGCCTTATAAATCTTTTGTTTTCCTAATTAATTAACCGAACCTAGCATCCGGTCAATTCTTATTATTAATCAACTGGGCACGATAGCGTTCCATGTTAATTAATAATAGCATTAATCTTAGTGAAAACAGGTTAATACTAATATCGATAATTAGGATAGCCATAAATATCAATATTAGACCTATATGTTCAATTAGATTAAATAAATTATGATAGCATAATTTACCCACTCTAATGCTACAAGACTTCATTCATTTATACTACTAGGAGTATAAATTCATGAATAGCTATAGGAGAATAAATAATTATTTGATTTGTCAATTCAAATTAATATAAATCTCCATTAACAATCATTTGAACCTATTAGTACTTGAATATAAAACAAGATAATCAATACACATCATAAAGCCTCACAATAATATAACCGAAATATGAAACCCTTAAATCAAACCGTAAAATTAGCCACTCATATTATAAATAATCCTAAACATAACTAATATCATTTAATACAAGAAATAAAATAAAGAAGAAGAGAAAAGATAAATAAGATAAAAACTTACTATAAAAAGGAAGAAGAAAATGTGTTCTTTCCTCCCCCAAAATTGTCACTCTACAAAATTCCTCAAGAGAAGGAAAGAAAGCAAAAAGTGTATTCTCTCTCTTCCCTCCACAAGTTTTCGGCTGATGCTTGGTAAAAAGTAGGAAGAAGTCTTCATTTTCCTACTCTTTTGTTTCTTGGGCCAAAAATGGGCTTTTTGCTTTTGGGCTTTTTGTTTTGGGCTTTTTGTTTTTCTTTCTTCACAATAAATAACATAAGCCCACTAAATAAAATAAAAACATAAGCCCATGAAAATAAAATATGTTGAGCCCTTCACTTTCGGATATCTTCACTTCAGCTCGTTTTTATCTTTAATTTCCTTTTTTTCTCGATTTTTCTCCAACTTCAATTAATTATTTTCTGAAATAAAGAATGATTAATTAGATCAATTAATTGCAATTTTGGAGATAAAAATACGGAAGATATGGACACAAAATACGGAATATTATAAACATATCAATTGTCTTAGGAAATTTGCTTCTATGTTACATCCAAATTTAACCTAGAGAATGATTCAATGATCAAGTTACATATACTTTCATATGGGAGTCACTTATGTTGAATAGATTAATTATTTCTAATCTTTCTAATCATGTCGATCAAGATAGGATAAATAGATTTTTTGTCCTCATTTCCCATACTTAACTCCAAAAGGATTTTAGGACTCAATAACCCATCATATTTAAAATCATATATTTCGATCATGAAATCAAACATGCAATTTATTTCAAGACATATGAAGAATAAACAACTATTACATCTATTAATTCTACATCCAATAGACATGCAAAAATTAATCAAGTTCTCACGCATCAACATATAAAACATGAAATTAATGGATAAAAACATAAAAATCTCTATATTGAATTCAAAACTAATGTTAATCCATTAATGACATGAGGAAATTATCCCAAGACCAAAAGGGAAACTACTCAATATGATTATCTCTTCATAAACATCCATAATACACACAATAAAGAGTAATAAAGGTAAGAAGGAACTTGGGTGAAGAAATGGGAGCTTGAACCTTTGCAAAATCGAATTCTTCTTTCTCCTCCAAAATTCACTCAACTATGTGTAAGTGTGTGTCTAAAAATGGCTCGCTAAGATGTGTCATTTCTAAAAACGAAAAACTAACTTTTGACCTAGGAGCCAATGAGAAAAACGGGTAAAAATTGGGTTTGACCCGAAAACACGCAAAAAGGAGAAAATGGTGCCACTCGGTTGTCTCACTTAGTTTGCCAAGTGGTAGTTGTGACTCGACTGAATCACTCGGCCTGGCGATCACTCTGCTGGTCGAGTATTTATTTTGACTTGGTTGATCACTCAATCACCCACTTTACTCGGCTGGTCGAGTGAGCTAAACTTTCTGGAATTCTTTGAAGTTTTTCCACTCGGTTGGCACTCCACTCGGTTGACCGAGTGAAATTTCTCTTTTCTTCATGTTCTCATTTTTTCGCTCGTTCTCCCATTTTCGTTCCTTTTCTTTTTTCACTGGTTTGATCCTTGAGTTTATTTTATCCTAGATTTTTCCACAAAACATGTGGAAATGGTGTACTCGTGTACACATTTCGAAGATTGCAAAATCAAGGTAAAAGTAGTAGAAACGGGCTAAATTTACACACGAATGTTCGAGTAAAACATAATTTCTACCCTAGATAAACTCGGTTTGTCAAAATCCAATACTAATAGCTAAAATCACGGGTCAATCTTCATTATCCAAATTAATCAATTTTATAATAATAATAAAATAGATGATTTTTGCAACATCAGGAGTGTAAATTTGAATATTCTTAGTAGTATTAACATTTTTTTTGTAATCACTCTAAAATTGCATACTGCACAACAATATTGGATACATATTTAATAAAAAATATTATTCTTTATTTAAAAATTATAAAAAGATTATTCAAATATTAAGAAAACATAATTCTATATTAAAAATATCCACATAGTCAAACATATTCCATATCTACAATATTATAACGTAACAAAATAAAATAGAAAGCGCCATTGAACGAAAATATAAAAATAAAACCAATAACATTTTACTATATATATATATATATATTACATCACACTTATAATATTAAATTTGCACAAAATTTGTATTTCAATTGCTCATGGAATATCACAAAATTTAAATAATTAATATATTTGTTATTTGTGTTTTTTTATGTTACTAATGTTAATAACTTTTGATGAAATTATATATATATATATATATATTTATATTTATATACCAACAACTCTCTGGTAATATGAATATTATTTTATAATTTAAAAAAATTCAAAATTTTCAAATATATCTAGTGCAAATCTATAATTTATTGAATATAGTTAATAATATTTTTTTTATATATATACAAAAATAAAAATCATATTTAAGTGGGAAAATAAAAATGAAAATATTCATTATACTATTATATATACTAGTGCGAGGCTCTGTGTGATGCACGGAAGTTATTTTTGTAAGTTTTCATTACTAAAAAATATGTTATTTATTTTTTAAAATATTAGCAAAAAATAATAATTATACCTAATATATGAATTTATAATTTTCATATTTGAGTATGAATTTATTTTAAAAAATTCAAATAAAATATGATTGATAATTTTTAAGGTTTCAGAAGTACTGAATCAACTGCAAATCTGAATATTAATTTGTTTAATTTTTTTTGATATTGATTGAAAACATACCAAATGTGCTGCATATCCAATATTAATAGCTAAATTACGGTTTCAATCTTCAAAATGATAAAATTGATGACTTTTGCATCAACAAGAATGTTAATTGGAATATTTTTCGTATCATTAACAAAATTAAATCACATATATTTATTTGTAATTTCTCACAAATTTGATTCTGTACACCAATAGTGGAGACATATTTTTTAAGAATATTATTTTTAAAAGAAATTATAAATAGGCTATGCAAGTATTAAGAAAAATATTTTTGATTAGAGATATCTATAAGCTTACAATTTGGTTAAACACATCTCATATCTACAATATTATTGTTTTAAAAAAAATTAGGATATGCTATTGAATGAAAAGATAAAAATAATAGCAACAACCTTTTATTATATATATATACTAGTGTGAAACCTGCGCGATGCACAAAAGATATTTTTTTCTTATATTTTGTAATATAATCATATATTCAAGTTATATAGTATAGACACGGGCACGGTTCGCCATATACACGGTTTTGGTTCCCAGTTTCGCCGGTTCTGTTTTTTTTTTAAAGATTTGTTGGGAACCGCCAGTTCCCGGTTCCGGTTCGGAACCGCCGGTTCCCAATGGCCACATGATCTGGGCCGTTGATCTATATTTTTGAAAGCTCAGAACCGGGAACCGGGAAACGGAACTGTCGGTTTCGGTTCCAAAAAAAGGAGAACCGGAACCGAACCGTATGTAATACGGTTTCGGTTCCAAACCGGAACCGGAACCGGTCAACGGTTCGAACCGGACCGTTGATCGCCGGTTCGAACCGACGGTTCCGGTTTGGAACCGGTACCATGCCCGCGTCTAATATAGTATATTATAGAAGGTGTAGATTTGTAATTCAGTAATTATTTTTTTGTATAATGAGTAGAAATTTGTTGTAATTTTATGTTTTGTCTTTTCTTCTATTAGAATTAGTCTTGTTCACAAATTCATAAGCATAATATCCACGATTTATAGAAGGTTGAATCAAATTAATTTTTTTAAAAAAAAAAAGCCATATCAACAGATTAAAGAAAATAAATTTTTTTACATATCTCGTAAAATTTGCCAATTACATAGTTAAATTAAGGAAAATATTTTGCAAATTGCTAATAAATGTAATAATATTACAAAAATTTGAAATTTGATAGAAACAAATATTTTGAAAGCTAATGAAAAATCGCACGGTGCTTATACGTCAAAAGAATTAGCAGATCTTAACAAAAAATGACAAAAATAATCAAACAAAACATGAAAGAGATGGACGAACTTTTTGTTTAAAAATAAGAAAGAAAAACATTTAAGAAAATTAAATATGTTTATGATAAATTGAAAGCAACAGGTGAATAAATTTTTTTAAAATAAAATAAGCCTATAAATAATATTTTGATGAGTGTAGGCTTTTGTGATAATTGAAATATGACACATATTATCATACATGTGTTACCATTTATTTTCTCAAAACTGATAATGCAAAACACTTCAAGAGGAGGGAGAACAAAAATGAGAGACTTGAAAATATTTAGTAGTAATTTTGATAAAATATATAGAAAGAAGAGAGAGACAAAAATAAGAAATGATTTTGAATTATGGTAAGACTGTTGAAAATTTAATTTAATATTTGACAAAATCAAATTTTATCCATGCGATTAGGTGATTTTAAATAATTGATAGTTTAATTATAGAAAAATTGTTAATGATATTCCACAATATAATAAAACTACAATGATTTCACGTTCCTAACAAATTTATTTCTTATTTTGAATATATTATGAGTTAACAAAAATTCTTTAAAATTTGAATTTATTTATGTTGAACAACAGAAACTAAACAAATCCCGAAGATTGTTGATATTAATCTCTTCAATTAAATTGTAATAATGTATCTTAAAAGAGTTGCATAAATATATATAGTTTTACATTTATATGGTTGAAATTTAGGCTGAAAAAATAAAAATAAAAAAAGTAATTTTACTTATATATATATATATATATATAGATTTTTTTTGATAAAATGAATCGAGAAAATTGAGTCATATATATTTTTTAATTTCATAATTCGGTGATTTGATTGATATTCGATAAAATATATAGATTTCAAATTATGTATTAAATATTGCAGTATATTCATCTTGATATCATCTAATTTTGAAACACAATTTGTGGAATAATTTAGATTTTGAAATCAAATCAAAATTTCTAGAATAAAAATATCTAATTTTAATTTAATAATATATTTATTCTAAATAAGTAATAAAGTTTAGGCAGGAAAACGGAATTGAAAAAAGTCATTTTATTTTAATATATATATATATATATAATTATTCTAAATAAGTAATAAAGTTTAGGGGGGAAAACGGAATTGAAAAAAATTATTTTGTTTTAATATATATATATAGATGTATATATATTACATCATACTTACAATATTAAATTTGCACAAAAATTAGATGTTAATCGCTCATGAAATATAACCGATATTAAATGATTAATATATTCTATTTGTATACATTTTTTATGTCACTAATATTAATAGATTTTGATGAAGATATCAATATATTTCTATTTATACAAATATGCTGCAAATATAAATATGATTTTATAATTTGAAAAAAATTCAAATCTCCTAAATTTATTTATATATATGTGCAAAAATTAAAATCACGTCTGAGCGAAAAAAAAAAAAGAAAACATCATTTTATTATTTAATCTACATATATATTTATGCATACAGATGTTGTCAAAGTTTATTAATTAAAAGAGATTATGAATTCATTTAGTATTAATTTAATGTATAAACTTCAAATCGTAACCCAAAAAAACTTATTATACTAAAAATATATTAATTTAAAAAGATTCTATTATAGAAAAAAGATGGGCCGTTTAGTTGCTGTCGCCTTCTCGGGAAGACCTAGCGAAATGATGTTAACATGATTGAGTTTGACTTTAAAATATTAAATAAACCCTAAATTAAAATAATAATTATTCTTTGTTTTGCACGTTCAAATCTTGAAGATTTCGTCCCTCATTTGACACTCTTACCAGTATGTCGACATTCTTATCCCTTCACGACATTAAACTTTGTTTCTTAACCTAATTGTCAAAACTTGCAGCTCAATTTCACATCTCCAATGATGCCATTATGTTAACATTCTTTTAATTAATGCAGATTACGTGAAACCCTGTTTCAGATTTCATAAGCAATGTTTATATGTATATATAACTGTTTAGTTTATCTGTTTCAAACTTCATCTTGAATCCATAACAGTCATGGAGAAGTTCTGTTCGTCGGTTCTGATGAGAAATCTTGTTTTGATGATGCTGTTTCTTCTTCCTACCGTCGTTTTCGGGGAATGCACCTGCGAGCCCGAAGAAGAAGACAGGAACAAAGGCCTGGCCCTCAAGTACAAGATGGCGGCGCTCGCCTCCATCCTGGTGGCGAGCGCGTTCGGCGTGTACCTGCCGATGCTCGGAAAGAGGTTTCCGGCGTTGAGTCCTGAGAGGAACTTTTTCTTTATAGTGAAAGCGTTTGCTGCTGGGGTGATCCTGTCGACGGGGTTTATTCATGTCCTGCCGGATGCATTTGAGAGCCTGACGTCGCCGTGTATCCCCGAGCATCCGTGGGGGGACTTCCCGTTTACCGGCTTTGTTGCGATGGTTGCTGCTATCGGGACTCTCATGGTTGATACGTACGCAACCTCGTACTATGGGCGGCGGACGAGGATGAAGGTGGATCGGGCGGGCGGTGCGCCCGACGAAGAGAGGGTGGTTCCGGTGCATAGCCATGCACATGGGTCTGTGTCGTTGGCATTGGATTCTGGCGATACCGACCTCCTTCGTCATCGTGTAATTTCACAGGTATATATTATAATTTAAAAAATTGGATCGAAAAAGAGAAAAATTAGCATTTTGCACAACTTTTGTGGCATTGTTTTTAAAAAAACTTAGCAATTGAACATTTTTTCAAACTCGACCGCAATCATATATCAATATTTATGATGCTAAATTATGACTTTTTTGTGAAGGTGTTGGAGCTGGGAATCATAGTACACTCTGTGATAATTGGGATTGCTTTAGGTGCTTCAGAAAGCCCTAAAACAATAAAGCCTTTGATTGCTGCATTAACATTCCACCAATTCTTTGAAGGCATAGGTCTTGGAGGATGTATCACTCAGGTACAAATCAATAACCAATTATGATACTCTTTGCATCATCTAGTGACTCTATATATCGACTAGCGCAACCAACTATAGTCTATAAATCATTTAGACAGAGTTATGATATTTCTTTTATCTTCTAGCACAATCATGTGCGATACTCTATGTATTATTTAATGCAATCAACTATGATTACATTGAATCTATGTATTGTCTAGACATAATTTCAGCAGGATAAGATATATTTTAGGTGGAATTAGACAAAATTGCACGTGAAAAATTTACAAAATTTTAATATTTATCTTTGTATTTGAGTGGAGCTCTCTCATCACACTATGAACCCAAATATTCTCATGGTTTTATTAAAATCACATTTAAAGATTTCAAGATAAGCTTGAAATTAAACTATGTGAGAGAAAGTTATAAACAATGCAAAGTAAACACTATATACCCATCATGCCCTCTTAATCAAAAGATGTAACTCTAAATACAATAGAATATCTTTGTGTGTGTGTGTGTGTGTGTATTTATAGAATTTTCTAGAAGGGATGATTATAGAAAATTATAGACATTTCTCTTGTACCCTCTAGTATTTTATCAAAATATCGTTATTAAACTGTAAATATAAGATTTAAACTCATTTAATGCTAAATAATACAGCTAGCTATAGAGCTTTATCCACTTTGACTTTGAATTTAGTTTATATAAAGAAAATGTGTTATTAGAATTTAAATTCAAAAATGATTTTCATTTTTTTTCTATTATTTTCTTACATCTTCATTATCTTTAAAATAAATATTCTTACTTTAGCATCAAAACTCCAACGTTAAATTTCTTTCTATCCATTTTTTGCATTGAATTATCTATATTTTTAATTTCCTCTATGGTTAATGTATGGAAAATTGTAATTTTCGCACGTTAAACTTGGCCCTGTCCAATATATGATCTCTAATTTTATAAATTTTGATAAAGATCTTTAACTTTTAATTTTGTTCAACATTTGTTTGTTTAGTCGATGTTTTTTTTTTTTTTTTTTTACTTATTATTAATTGCTGATCTGGTAGTTAGAAAACCTATGTAACGAGTGAAGCTATAAATTTAATGTTAGAAATTTTCTGACAAATTTTTAAATTCCTGCAAAAATCAAAATAGTTTAAACAAAATTAAAAATAGTTTGAACAAAACTAAAAGTTTTAAATAAAATTAAAATAGTTTGAACAAAATTAAAAGTTCGACGATAAACCAACCTTTAAAATTAGAAATTATATATCAATGATAAAAGACATGAAATGACACTTTCCTTGAATATACTTGGATCAATTATTATGAAAAGTTCAAAAAAGGAACAATGTTTTCCCATGCATATACGTAAGTTTTACTTTGCCATGTTCGTGCAGGCAAAGTTTAATTCACGAGCTGCAGCATTAATGGCTCTCTTCTTCTCCATCACAACCCCAAGTGGAATCGCCATAGGTATCGGAATAAGCAACATCTACAGTGAGACAAGCGCGACGGCTCTGATCATAGAAGGGGTTTTCAATTCAGCATCAGCAGGCATACTCATATATATGGCCCTCGTCGATCTTCTTTCTGCTGATTTTATGAGCCCCAAAATGCAGAGCAATGGAAAGCTTCAATTAGGGGCAAATGCCTCACTCCTCATTGGTGCTGGTTGCATGTCTCTCTTGGCCAAGTGGGCTTGACCATTCTCGTTATTATTATTATTATTTTTTTTGTAAATTTTTTTTTTTTTTTTTTCATATTTGTGTATATTTCCAGCAAAAATTCAAATACGAATGCATTTAATTATTACAACACATTAATACAAAAATCTTGAATGTGTTATGATGTATTCAGTTTGCTGGGTTACTTGTTTGTGCTTTTGTATTGCTTTCTTTGGGGTTTAAAGTTTGGCCCTTCAAAGCTCAGAAATAAAATTTATTATTATTTTTTTAAATATTTTTAACTTTATAGAAACTAGACAGAATGTATGCATATTTACCTAATTTATCTATATACAAATATGTATATTGGTGTGTATAAATTGATCTATGTTCTTTCTGTATCAACTCTATTGGCCTTTTTTTTTAGTTTCTATGTTTCAATTTGTTAAAGTTATCCACCTTTTATATATGTAATATTAAATGTTTTTTTTATGATTTTTAATTTATACTCGTATCGTACATATTAAAACAAATATTTGTTAATTTTTAAATTAACAAATATTTATTGCGTATTGTGTTCTTATAATGAACTAGTATTTCTCCGGTACGTTGCATAGTTTATAATATGATAATATAATAAGTTATTATAAAAATAGTGATATAATATTTAAAAATGAAATACATAATTATATAAAATATTTCATTAATAGAAATTGTTTAATATATAAATAAATCACAATATAAAAAATATATTAAATATTAACATATACCACAATTAATGTATGCAAAAGTATTTTATATTTAAAAATTAATATTCAATTTTTATATATGCAATATGGAGTTTAAAATGGAAGATCACGAAAAGATATTAATTTGATATATTTTTCATAAAAAAATAGAGTTAAGATGTAAAAGTTATGAGCCTTTGAAAATTAGAGTGTAAAAGCAAAGAAAAAATTTGATTGGATATCATACTTTTCAAAAATAGAAAAAGACATTCGTGTAAATTTTTTCAAATGTTCGCTTTGATGTGGTTATAAATTGATTAAAAAAATTAAATTATTTAATAACATTTTTTAAAGTCCGTAATTAATATTTATTTGAAGCCCAAATTTATATCAAGTAATCCAATACACAATAATATTAAAATCTAACTCAAATAATCAATAAAAAATATATATTCTTAATCCTTTATCTCATTTTAATATATATGTGATACTAGTGTAAAATTAAAGATTGTGAAAAGAAGATTAATTTGATATATTATACATTAAAAATAATAACAAAAAATTATTTTTGTTTTACCAAATTGGAAAATCTATTTTCTAAAAATTCAAAAAAATAATAAAATTTGACTAATCAAAGTCTCACTCGTCATTTTCCTAAAATATTTTTATTTTTGAAAACTAAAAAGAAACAAAAAATTATTATTTTTACTATTTTGTTATTATACTTGTTAGATATTAGATATTTGTGTTATTATTAAATATTTGAATTAGATCAATTAGTATTACCCATCCTATTAGAATCCATATAAATTCACTTTTAGCAATATAAATTGGTCGAGAATTTCATAGAGTTTCTATGTATAGATTATTTACTTTATTATACATCAGTATAAATATAGATTATTTTTGGAAGGCTCATAATTCTAGCCTAATGAGTAAGTCAATTATGTTATTTTTATACATTTTCATCAAAAACATTAAAAGCTTATAGCTTTTTTTTTTTTTTTTCAATCCTATTTTTTATAAAAAAAAATCAAATTAATCATATTTTTCAGGATTATCAATGTGATACATATTACATGTATATATAATCATTAATTTTTAAGTAAAATTTTATTTCTTAAGTTAATTGTGATATCTTATGGGATTTAAAATATTTTTATATAAAATAAAATTGTGAGATATTTTTATTTAGAACAAAATATTATTTTAATAATTATTTGAAATTTTTCTATATTTTTATTTTTAAAAGATTGTTAACTTTTTACATGGTGGTGATTATCCCTCACACGACATGGTAGAGAAATACAAAATGAAATGATAAGCACTATTCAATAATTATATTACTATTAATAATAATTCACTATTACATTATCACAAATATTACAAACTGTACAACACACCAAAAAAATACTAATTATTACAAAAAGAAATTGGGAGCTAGAAGTCATACCTACTTTTAAAAACAATTTGTAGATATAGTATGAGTATTAGTATTATATAAGAATAAAAAAAATTGTTTTATTTATTAAGATTAACAACATAATAACAAAGGGAAATGATCATATCATAAGAGATGTACAATCTTTACATAAAAAATATATATGATATGAATATGACAAGATATGGAAAACAATGAATAGTCCCAAAATATAATCTTTTATACCTAAAATATATATCATATAATATTCATATGAAAAAATATTTTCTCCGTTCCAAAATAAAAAAATTATTTTATAAACATTTTTTATATTAAATAAAAGTTTTACTTTAAATTCAAGGTCTTTTTTTTATGAATTAAATTGAATTAAAATAAAAATGGATCGAACTACGATTAATAATTGGCAAAATCAGCAATGCAAAGAATGAAGACTAGTATCTAAATAATATATTGTATGTGATGTATGATCCACATTTAACTAGATCGATCATTCACAAACCCATTTGAAAATATGAAGAAGAATAGATCTGGGTTGCGAGATATGAGCCCAATATATAAGCTTGGCCTGATCTTGTGTCACGGGGCGCTTGTAGTGAATAATAGTTATTAGCACACCATGCGTCTAACAATTGATACATTCGACTACTTCCGCCTTTCCGACACGAACTCACTCCTGAGCTTGTGCTGTTACTACACAATCACACCCGGAGGTGCTTTAGTGGCACAATGAATTAAAAGAACCAATTGCAAAAAGCTTGCTTTGTATTAAATGTAGGCAACAATTACAATATGTAGATTACAATTGATAGCAATGGTGGAGAGGGGGGCCTCCACTCAATGCTTAGCTCTCTTCGAATACCCTATCCCCCTATAGTAGTG
Source organism: Caryopteris x clandonensis (assembly GCA_028749325.2). Classification (NCBI taxonomy): domain Eukaryota; kingdom Viridiplantae; phylum Streptophyta; class Magnoliopsida; order Lamiales; family Lamiaceae; genus Caryopteris; species Caryopteris x clandonensis. The sequence continues at coordinate 1,044,884 of JAPYKT020000012.1, forward strand.
AAAAATAAAAAAAGGCTAGTGACAACACTACACATTACAAACTGAGGAATGCGACAAAATCCCAAGTAGGGATAAAATTATTTACATGACAAAAAGCCCTACACCTAAAAACTTGGACTTCGAAAGAGTGCATGCGAGTTGCGGTCGCTGGCGGCCTTCCTGTGAAGTCGGGCATCCGTTGGCGAAGGGTGTCGTGCAGCCTATGGGGCGCCCAAATTGTGGGGTTAATCACAAATGATAAGTTTATCCCAGGGACCCGGGACATGCAAGGGTGGCATCCTGTGACAGCTCTCCCCCACCTGAGATGGCGACGTCCTCGGCGCCACTGAAGCATGATATGCATCAATGAGGGATTGGAACGCTTTAAGGGTCGTCGCCCGCTCCCAAGTGTTCTTCCCCTGCGCTGCAACCTAGCCATTTCACCAAGTACTCTTTGTGTGGTTTCCTCTTACCTGCGTCTCGGTGATTGAAAATGGCTTCTGCTACCTTTTTGTCTGTTCCACGTACAAGTTTCATTTCTGGGCGGCATGGGAGATTGTAGGTGGCATCTTTCCTGTCGGCCTGGTATGGCTTTAGCTGGCTGACATATAGAACAGTGTGAATTCGCCACCAGGGAGCCAACCCTAGCCTGTAAGCTACCTTCCAAATTCTTTAAGGATCAGAACATGTCCAATATATTTTTGCATTAGGCGTGGATCTCCAGCTCGAGATGATTTAGAGAGCCTTTGATCCAGGACCTTAACCATCACCTTATCACCAACGCGATATTCAATGAAGCGACGTTCCAAATCAGCATGCTTTTTCATCCGCTTCTGAGCTTTTTCTAGGCAACCGCGGGCGAGATCAAGATTTTTCTTCCACTCCAGAGTGAAATTCTGCGCAGGAGAAGTTCTTACACCTTGTGGTGTATCAATCGTGTGTGAAAGAGTGGTTGCTGCCCGGTACAAATCTCTAATGGACTCCAATTTGTGGTAGAGCACTTTTGAGCATTGAAGCACAACTGAGTAGCATCCGATAGCTTCACCCAGTCCTTTTGATTAGCACTCATGAAGTGTCGAAGATATTCTTTCAACATCGAGTTGAAGCGCTCAGTCTGCCCATTGGACTGTGGGTGGTAGCTAAAGCTCAGATTCAATTTGGAGCCGAGTAGTTTGAAGAGCTCGATCCAAACATTACCAGTAAATCGAGAGTCCCGATCACTGATGATGTTCTTCGGCAATCCCTAATGTTTGACAATATGCTTGAAGAAGAGTTGAGCTGTCTCCTCTGCTGAAACGCTTTTAGGGGCTGCCATAAATGTTACATATTTAGAGAATCAGTCTATAACAACGATGATAGTATCAAGTTCTCCAACTTTGGGTAGACTAGTAATGTAGTCCATCGAAACACTCTGTCAAGGCCTATCGGGAATCGACAATGGCTCCAGCAAGCCTGGCTTCTTCTGTCGATCTTCTTTGTCTTGCTGATACACCAGGCAGGTTCGCACAAAAGTCTCAATGTCATCTCGCATATGTGGCCAATAGTAAGCTCGCTGAACTAGGACCATTGTGCGCTCTTCTCCTGGATGTCCCACCTAGAGAGTGTCGTGGCACTCGACAATAATTGATTTCCATAGGTCCCCACCCTTGGACACATAGAGGCGGTTTCCCTTGGTTCTCAAAATGCTATTTTTCGACCAAAACTGCCGTGTTTTGCCCTGCTTGGCAAGATTCAACAGAGACTGGGCTGCATGGTCTGCTTTAGTTAACTCCCGTATCTGCTTCTGCAAGTTGGTGGTAGTTTTGCTTGCAGCGAGCACCGCTATCACCTGAGGTTCTGCCAAATCTACCCTGCAACTAAGGACATCCGCAACGTGGTTACTGGAGCTAGCACGGTACTCCAGCACAAAGCTGAACTCGGACAACATCTCTTGCCATCTTACTTGCTTTCCAGGAAGCTTTGATTGCGTCAAGAAGTGGCTAACAGCCGTGTTGTCTGTCTTGACTATAAAAGGTAAGCCCAATAAGTAGTGCTGCCATTGTCTGTGGCAATGGACAATGAGCCAATAGCTCTTTCTCGTGCACTGTGTAAGACCTCTCAACATCCTTCAAGTTTCGGCTTTCAAAAGCAACCGGATGTCCATCTTGCACCAAGACTTCCCCAAGCACATAGTCTGAAGCATCGGTCTCCACCAAAAATGGCTTTGACAGATCTGGAAGTGCAGGTACCGGGTTAGTGGTGATGGCCTTCTTTAAGCTCTCAGAGACAGCTTGGCATTGGGGTGACCAATTCCAAGCTTCCAACTTCTTTCTCAAAAGTCTATCAAGGGATGTGCTATCTCGGAGTAGCCTTTCACAAATCTCCTATAGTATTTAGCCAACCCGAGGAACGATCTGACTTCATATACGTTGCTCGAAGGTTGCCACTCCTCGATGGCCTGAATCTTCTTTGGATCCATGCGGATCCTGTCTCTCTCCACAATGTGGCCCAAGAAATTGATGCTCTCTTGGGCAAATGAGCACTTTGAAGGTTTTTCATATAGCTCGTGCTCGAGTATCCTTGCGAGGACCTTGCGGAGATGCTTTAAGTGATCTGCTAAGGTCTCGCTATAGACCAAAATGTCGTCGAGGTACACCACCACAAATTCATCCAGAAAGCCATGAAGTACCTAATCTATGAGGGTACTGAAGGTGCTGGGGCGTTTGTTAAGCCAAAACGAATCACGAGAAACTCGAATACCCCATACCAGGTGACAACTGTGATTTTGTACTCATCTCCCTCCTTGATTCGAACTTGTCAATAGCCTGATCTCAAATCTATCTTCGCAAAGTATTTCGCCACTGAGGCGGTCGAAGCAGTCTGCTACCAGTGGAATGGGGTACTTATTCTTCACTGTGATCTTGTTCAGTGCCCGATAATCGCAGCAAAATCGTATGGAGCCATCCGACTTCTTCTGGAAAAGAACTGGGGCCCCAAACGGTGACTTTGTGGGTCTAATAAGTCTGCACTCTAGGAGCTCTTTCAACTGCTTCCTAAGCTCCTCGAGCTCATGTTGACTCATGCGATATGGTGCTCTGGCAGAAGGTTTCGTGCCAACCACCAGCTCGATCTCTTGATCAGCTGCCCTCTTCGGCGGGAGCTTCCAAGGTAGTTCAACTGGCATTACATCCTCATATTCCTCCAGGACCTTTCTCACCGCACCAGGAAGCGGCACAGATTTCTTCTCAATCTCCTCAAAGCGAAAGTCACACAAGAAGGATGGTTCATTGTGCTTGCAACCCTTCTCGAACTGCATGGTCGACAAACTTCTCTCGCTGATCTTGTTAGCCCAAGTGGGGATAACACATTGCTTGTTCCCCATTATCATCAAGAAATCCACATGCGGGAGGACCGCCATCCTGGTATCCCATAAGAACTCTAGCCCAAGAATGAGCTTGAAGTCATCCATCACCACAACGAACAGGTTGGTCCTTCCTTCAAATGGGCCAAGTCTCAACAGCACGGACTTGGTGATACCGGTGATAGGCTGCGCAGCGGAATTGATAGCCTTGACACACCCTACTCCTTTTTCTAGCACAAGCCTGAGTTTCTCTACTTAGGCGTTGGCTAAATAGTTGTGTGTGGCCCCTGTGTCGATCATCGCTTCCACAGGCTTGCCATTGATTTTTACATCAACGAACATCAACCCTTTCTTCTTCTGGACTTTTGGTAGCTGATCTTCCTCAGTGTGGCTCGTTAGAGCCGGTGTGATCTTTTCTCTTTTCAGTGAAACCTTCTTTTGGACGGCCACCTAATGGGATAAAGTATTGCACCAATGAGCAATGGCCCCAAGATTTTCTTCCTCGGAGTCTTCTTCATCAATGTTGGACGGCTGGGGCTCTGTATGTTTAGATTTTGGCCCAGGTCCTGTGAGACTTGTCAAAGTATTCAACAACTGCTTCTTTGGGCAATCCTTTATCTGATGGGGTCCATCATAGAGAAAGCACCCGTCACTTTTCTGGGACGATAAATCCTGCTTGTTCTCTTATTGAAGCTTTCGGTTGGAGCTCCATTGCAAGCTCCCTTAGGAGTGGGATGGTCTTTCTCCCCCACCCCTTCCGGAGTTCGGCTTAAAAGATTTGGCTCCGCCCCCTTTTTGTATGGCTACCGCTCGCAGCAGTTGGCCTGTTGTTGTTGCTTCGGGGCTCTGCAGTGTAGTCCGTCAAGCATTCAACCGCACTCATTGCGGCATTAGTGCCATTCGCCCGTTGGCGCTGCAGCTCAAGTTGCGCCCAGGGTTTTAGGCCTTCCATGAAGGTGAAAAGCTTGTACTTTTCGGACATGTCACGGATGTCCAGCATAAGGGCCGAGAAGGCCTTCACATAGTCCCACACATAACCAGTGTGTTTGAGCTCTCAATGCCCGGCGGGCATTGTATTCAACATTCTCTGGGAAGAATTGTTGTCTGATAGCATCCTGTAGTTGAGCCTATATCTCAAGCTCCACTCAGTGATCTTGGATCTCTTTATATTTGGTCCGCCACCAGAGCTTTGCATCCCCCGTCAAATATATTGTTGTGATGGACACTATTCAACCCTCGTCTACGATATTGGCAGCCAAGAAATAATGCTCTATATCAAAGAAAAAGTTTTTTACTTCTAAGGCATCTCTAGCACCGCCGTACGCTCTCGGCTCTGGCACCCAATGCCTGGGCATCACCACTCGGTGTAGTAAGCCAATTTAGATTTTCATTTCCTTCAATTGCCGATGCATGTCAATTGCATTATTTGCCCTCATGGCCTCAGTTAATGTATTGCACGCCTGCCGGCTCTCATCAAGCTCGGCTTTTAGATCGGCCACTACTGATTCGAGCTCCGCAATTCTTTCCTCGTGGTGGTACACAGTTTTCCTCCAGGGCACCCAATCTTTGGTTTGAATTTGGGGATCTCCCTGTAAACGACTCATCATTAGACATCCTGCCTCGGCCTAGTGGATCCTGAGCCGAGGCTTTGATACCACCTATCACGGAGCGCTTGTAGTGAGTAATAGTTATTAGTGCACCGTGCAGCTAGTAGTTGACACCTTCGACTACTTTCTCATTGCCAACACGAACCCGCTCCTAAGCTTGTGCTGTTGCGACGCAATCACACCTAGAGGTGCTTTAGTGGCAGAGCGAAATAAAAGAACCAATTTCCACAAGCTCACTTTGTATTAAATGTAGGCAACAATTACAATATGCAGACTAAAATTGATAGCAATGGTGGAGAGGGGGCCTCTAGTCAATGTTCAACTCTCTTCGAATACCCTATCCACCCTATAGTAGTGAAAAATAATAAAATGGCTAGTGACAACACTAGACATTACAAAGCTGAGGAACGGGACAAAATTTCAAGTACGGATAAAACTATTTACATGACAAAAAGCCCTACACCTAAAGACTTGGACTTTAAAAGAGTGTTTGCGAGTTGTGGTCGCTGGGGGCCTTCCTGCAAAATCGGGCATCCGTTGGCGAAGGGTGTTGAGCGGCCTGTGGGGCGGCCCGAATTGTGGAGCTAATCACGGATGATAAGTTTATCCTGGAGGCCCGGGACATGCAAGGGTGGCATCCCGTGACACCTTGTCTACCAATTATGACTTATGGGCTTATTATATGCTAAATTCCACCAAAAAGCCCAATCAAAACTAAACAAAATAACTAAATTAATATTCTTAATTATATTGTTTGAATGAAATATTGTTGTATGTGTATTAATATGTGCTGCCCTCATTGTAGTAATGTCTTGCTCGAATATTGATAAACAAAGAATTTACATATAATTGTACTTAACTGACAAGAGAGAGAGAACGAAGATCATTTTGGTTTCATTAGTCTTCTTTTTTTTTTGTTCTTTTTATGTTAGCCGTAATTATCAATATATTTCCCATGGATTATGTATTGAATATGTGTATCTAAACATTTAGTGATTATAGAAAGTGCATGATTATGGATTCATATGTTTTTCTTTAATGATATTATTTCCCTTCCTATATTTGTTTATGCTTCCTTGATTTGAATGTCGTATGAAATTATGTGGAGACTAATTGCATATGTGTAGTTAATCCATTACTGACTGGGATGGGGTAATTGGTTAACAGATTAGGAATGCATAACATAACACTTGCTAGATCGGGAGATTGGTAAGTATTATGATGAGAATAGATCTTAGGCATGTTTGGGAGTTATATAATATCCTGAGAATGATCAGTGTTATCTAATCTACGTTTAGATCTAACTCAGAATAGGGGATCTAGATATATTAGTGATTCTCCTACAAATATAGGAATTAAATATGGTTTAATACATTAAAGGAACTCTTATGAACCATATGAATGCATGTCCCTGTAATCCATACAATCTCTGAATATTTTTAGTTGTTTGAATCTGATTTGATATTCATTTCTACTTCTTTATTTGTTTTATTTTGTTTTACCAAACCAATTCCAAATTGATTCTTTAGATAAAGGATAGTATCATAAACAAATACTTAGTTGAATTTATTATATACAGTCCCTGTGCATACGATACCTGTTCTCACCATATTTTACTATAATTTACTTCGTGCACTTGTGATTCGTTTTTTAAGTGAAATAAAATAGCGAACAAGTTTATTGCGCCGTTGTCAGGGACTAACGTAATCTACAACTCATATTCATTTCAGATATTCGACTTTAATTTAAAGTGTATATTATAATTTTATTTGATTCATGTCATGTTTGCAGGTAATTTATGAACACTCGATCCAAACGTGCAAGGCATTTGATACCAATTGATCTAGAGATCGAAGTAATTGTCCGACACAAAAACACTTCAAGAACGCAAGTAAAGAGGATGGATGAAATAGAAGCAATGCGTAGAGAGATAGAGGAGTTGCGGGCATTGATAAGACAACAAAAACAACAACAACCTCCAGCCCCACCGATTCGAGAGTCCTTAGAACCTCTAATAACTGCAAATTATGGAGGAGGATGACTGCAAGCTATAGGTGCAAATAGTTTTGAGATTAAACCTGTCTTAATATCTATGGTACAATAGAATTAATTTGGTAGAAGAGCATTAGAAGATCCCAACGTTCATCTAACACAATTTTTGGAAATTAGTGACACCATCAAGATAAATGGTGTGGGAACTAATGTGATAAGTCTTCGATTGTCCTCGTTCTCTTTGAGGGATAAAGCAAACTAGTAGTACCCATCACTAGATGAGGAATCAATCTGAACATGGTTAGATTTGTGCAAGAAATTCCTCAACAAATATTATCCACCTGGGATGACATTGAGATTAAAGAATGAGATCATTAAATTTAGACAATTTGATCAAGAGCCTTTATATGAAGCATGGGAGCGGTACAGAGATCTTTTAAGAAAGTGCCCCCGACATGGTTTTGCAACCGATCAGCAGGTATGTCATTTCTATAATGATTTATTAGAACTAACTCGAAATCAAATTGATGCAGCCGCAAGAGGAGCTCTATTATCATTAACTGCTGGTAAGGCTGTAGACTTGCTAGAAAAAATGGCTTCAAACAGTCCACAATGTCTATCGCAAAGGAATTCAGTAAGAAAGGTAGCTGAAATTTCTAACACGACGGATGGAATGAAAGAGTTGTCTGCACAAATGGCGACCATGACCCAAGCCATCAAATTGTTGACTAAGAATGTCATGTCGCTATCTGAAAATACACAAGAACAAGCAATTGTAGCCCAAGACACACTGGAGAATTTGAATTATATGCAAGGACGAGGCTACAATGACAATTATAGATAAAATATGTTACAAACGGAGTCATAAATGATGGAAAGAAACCAGATTTGGAGAATATACTTACATCATTTATGCAGACCACAAAACAAATGATGGATGTGCAGGCAGCAAAAATTGACAATTTAGCCATCATGGTGAACAAATTCAGGACCGAATTTGGAGCTCAAATAAAATCCTTGGAGATGCAAGTTGGTCAATGTCTAAAATACTAGGAAGCATACAACAAAAGAGACAATTTTCAAGTACCATTGAAATCAACCCAAATGAGCAATGCCATGTCGTAAATGTGAAGGACAAGCTGCCCAACAAAGAAGAAAAAAAAAAAGTGAGAGAGTGGACCGGGGGGAAGAAGTAAAGGAAGTCAAATATGTGCCACCTCTTGCATACGTTCCACCATTGCCATTTCCACAAAGGCTAAGGAAGCAAACAAAGGAGAAGCAATTTACTAATTTCTTACAAAATTTTAAGAAAATTACCAATTAATATTCCCTTTTCTGAAGCTATTGAACAAGTGCCAAACTATGCTAATTTTTTTAAGGAAATTCCGACAAAGCAAAGGAGAATTGAAGACCATGAGACGGTCAATCTAACAGAGGAGCGTAGTTCAATTCTCCAAAGGAAGCTTCCACAAAAGTTGAAGGATTCGGGAAGCTATACAATACCATGTGAAATTGGCAACACTCACTTCAATAAAGTGTTGTGTGATTTGAGGGCAAGCATAAATTTAATGCCGTTATCCATATTAAAAAATTTGGGCTTAGAAACGGTGAAATCATCCTCCATCATATTACAACTTGCTGATAGGTCTATTAAGTACCCAAAAGGAATTATAGAAAATGTGCTCGTGATAGTAGATAAGTTCATATTTTTCGTGGACTTTATTGTGTTGGATATGGAAGAAGACCACGAGACGCCATTGATTTTGGATAAACTATTCTTAGCCACCGCGAGAGCCCTAATTGACATGAGAAAATAAAATTTGACTCTAAGAGTAAATAATGAAAAAATGGAGTATTTCTTGTGTGATGCAAAGAAGTTTCAAGGAGATAATGAAGATTGCAAGGCTGCGGATATAATCCAAAACACCATCGATCAAAAGAAGTCCAAAAGTTTGCGGCAGAGTCTCTTAAATCTTTCATAAGCCACACTATCCTTCCTTGCAAGTTTATTAATTTTGATAGTGTGAATTTAATTGACAATTTTAAAGTTATGCAAGATTCTTCTATAGAACCAAAGACGAAGGCATCTCATAAGAGAAGCATTAAAGAGAAATTGAAGCTGGCCCACCTTGGTGCAAGTTTAGAAGTCGATCATGCAAAAGGAGGCTGAAACTGAAGAATGGCACCCACGTGCAAAAGAGAAGCAATAATTAAAGAGTCTCCTTGGGCATGCCGAGCTTCACAAAATTTCATATCTAATTTTTTTAGAATTACACAATTTATGTGTCCATTATTTAAAAAGGAAGCCCCTTTTAATCTTGATGAGTTGTGTTTGCAGTAATTGAGAAACAAGTTCATCCACATGAACTCAACTGCCAAGAGAATTGATGCTAACATAGCAATCACGCCGAACACAATGGAACATTGGGGGTTTCAACTCCCACCGGACCCACTGTCTCAATAATACAATGGAGGTTAGTGATTTATGGCTTTCCCGTCTATCTTTTCAAACTTATTCTTCCCAAAGAATAAGTTTGGGGGGGGGGGGAGGGGGGTGTGGATGAACGTTGCACCATGAATCCCTGTACTTACTTGGAATTTTTTAGTACATGTTTTCTTTCTAAATTAGTAGTGTAAAATATATAATATAAAGCCTAAACAACGATTCGTTTCTCTATTTTATGATGATTGTGGTATTGGCTGATGCTAACGATGATAATGCTTTATTTGATCATGATTATTGAAGAATTAAGCATATTGTGTAAAAATGATATTTGTGCATACAATAAAGGACCTGAATATCTTGAATCGTGATTAACATGTCAGATTTTGAGCCTATTGATTCTTTCTAGTGTTTTAGTTGGGTAAATGTAAGAATGTCGAGAAGTTGCCTATGATTTGCTCAAGTTTAACAAATAATGTGGATTTTGGAAGTGATTTTAGGCTATTTTTGGTAACCTTGTTATCCTTTTCAATTTTGATCATTTACACAAAATTATCCTAGTAAGCCCCTTTGAGCCTTAAGCCGTTATTTGATAGTCAAGTTACACTATTCGTACATGAAAGTAATATAAATGGAGTGGACTTGTCAAATAGAAAATAATGTTGCATGTTAGAAGGCCTTGGTAAATGTGGAGGAATGAATTGAAAGATTGTGAAAAATGATTATGAATTGAGAGACGAGTCACTTCCTTAGAAAAAAATCAAAAAATTAAAAAAAAAAAAAAAAAAACGAATACTTCTTTATTTGTTTTTTTTTTACCAAACCAATTCCAAATTGATTCTTTAGATAAATCATAGTATCATCAATGAATACTTAGTTGAATTTACTATATACAGTCCCTGTGGATACGATACATGTTCTCACCATATTTTATTATAATTTACCTCGTGCACTTGCGAGTCGTTTTTTAAGTGAAATAAAATAGCGAACAATTATCAATATTGAAATTTTAAAAGCAAAACATGTTATAATACATAAAATTTTAAATATAGAATATTAATATGTACTACCCTCATTCTATGCTCAATTTGACGGTGACTAATAGATTATATTATGTTTTTTTGACGTAACATCTTATCATTTCAGTTTGAGATCAGTTATCAAAGTCATATTGTATTTGATTTGTCGTTGACAAATAGTTGTGGTAGTTTTTTCAACATTATATTCATATTTTTCAGCTTATTTTTAGATCCTTGATGTAGATCGTTAATTTTATCTGACGTCAAATACCACTTTTGATGGACCATCAACAACTTTTAATAGGTTCCTCAATAGAGTTCGTTGTTCAATATTTCATTTATTAGCATTTTATCATACGTTGTGATATATGATGAGGAGAGAGAGAGAGAGAGAGAGAGAGAGAGAGAGTACAAGGGTAAAATGTACCAAATCCTCCTATGATTTCATAAATTGGCGCGCCACCCTCCTGTGGTTATGAAATTGTGTGAAACCCCTATGAGATTTCATTAATCCTGCATGAAGTTCCCATATATGTCAATTTTGACAAATTCGAGGTACACATAGTTTTCAGCATATTGTCATGTTCTTTTTCATTTTTTACCTTCTAAATGGATAAATGTACCATTTTTTTTTCTTTTTTTTTTCTCAAGAAGACATACATTATTCATTTTTTCACCTTTTCTAACTTCTACACACACAACACACACTTGCATCTAAATTTCAAAATAACTGTCTTTTAGATGAAAATTGGAGAAATTAATGAAAAAATCACTACAAAAGTCAAAAAATAAATGATGAGAGAGAAGAAATGGAAAAACAATTAAAAAAATCAAACTTATTAAAAATTTACAGAAAGTTTTATGCTTGCACATTTTATCAACTTAATAGTAGGTAAGGAGAAGAAGAATTATGAAGAAATCGATATTCATGTCACATTTTACCCAAAACTAAAATAAAGGGACATCTTGTTTTTTTGAATATATCTCTCGAAAATAACCCTACAATATATATATATATATATATGTGTGTGTGTGTGTGCGGGCGCACGAAAATCACTCATCAACCATTGTATGAAAAGTCATAGTTTTCTTCCTTAAATTCTTCGGATCCATCTCTTTATTTGACATAAATCTTATAATTTTTATTTCATTTAATGCAAACACATGCAATCTTCAATTATAGTGAAAATAGTATTTGTATTAAAGTTAATTCTTCAAGAACTATTTTAAAGCTTTTATTATAACATTATTTAATCATTTTATCAATTTATGCTACTTATAAAATCAATAATATATTTTTTAAATTTGCACACTAAAAAATTGTTATGACTTAGTTCAAACAAAAAAATATTAGAACATCTAACAATTTCTTCGGTACTATAACCAATATATAATTTATTGAGTATATTTTATCATATATATATATATATATATATAGAAAATGTACAAATTAACCCATGAATTAGTACCTCAGTACAAATTGAACTATGGACTTTTTTTAAACAAATAGGACATTTAACTTTAAAAATGGGTTAAAGAAGCCCCTCAACTTCTTATTTTCAAATAAATAGGTCATTTCAATAAATTAAAATAAAAATAAATCTAAAAAATATTTAGATACATAAAAAATTTATTAAAATAAAATAAAATAAATATTTAAAAATAAAATGATAAAATCTAAGTTATTTAATACATAAAAAATACAAAAATACCTTAGATAATTTAAATATATTAAAAATAGAATATCTAGAAATCATAAAAAATCTTCACATTTCAAACCCTTTTTGTATTTAAATTATTACTAAATTTTACTTTATTAATTTATTGATTTATTTAAGTATATTATGATTTAATTTTCTGATTTTAGATTTATTTAATATTTTAAAAATATATTTAGTTAATTTAATAGTTTAGAAGGTCATATTTGTCATATATTTAAATTATAAGAGTTTATTTGACCTATTTTAAAAGTTTAGAAGTTTATTTGATCTATTTTAAAAATTAGAGATCTTATTTATACAAAATAAAAAATTTAAGGTTCAATTTGAACATGATACTAATTTAGAGACTAATTTATTATTTTGCATATTCCCTGTGGCACGAAGAAGATTCAACATGATTCACCTGTTGGTGACAGTGCGCAGTCAGAGCTATCTCCACCATTCATAAGTCATCACTGGCTGCTCACACTCACAACTCAAATTTGGTTGGTTGTCTCAACCAAAATTAATATTTATATTTCAATATTTCACAATTTTTATTTTTTTCAAAATAATTTTCATTAACTCGAAAAGAGGGAGATTTTTGTAGTCAATGTTGAAATTTAGTTTGCTTTAATTTTTAAAATACGTGCAATTCCATTTGCTACGATGCGTTATGTTAAATTATTTTTATTTTTTATTTTTTATTTTAATTTTATCATTACATATTATAATTTTGTTGGTAATATCAAATTTTATGTAGTCTTCCACTTTAAAAATTGAAGTATAAAGCATGAAGTCTCCGGGGAACTGAATTCTTACTTCCCATCTCCGTTAAAGTTGAACAACGACTTTCTACTAACCTTTTATTATTTTTTATTTTATAACATTATTCGCACTCAATAATATTATATTATTATTTGGACTTCAAGTTTTCAAGATTTTTGTAATGAAAATATGGCCAATCCAATTTCTAAGATGATCCTCCTACTCCTCAAACAAACAGGATATCTTACCATAAATTTGGGGAAAAACATTGTATGTCCAACGCCACTCCCCAACCCATAAAGCTCCCAATTAGATAAAATACAAGATTCCTGGCTATTTAATTCAACCCGACTCTATATAAATCATTGATGTAAAACTTGACAAAGTTCCGACGAGGTATTAGCTGACCAATTATATAAATATCTATATTAGGTGTCTTATATACCTAGACGGGCTAGGCCACTGATTAGGCGGCTCAAACATATATATATTTTTAAAATTTTTATGTTTAATATTTTAAAAAATAATTGTTTTAATTTTTAAGTTTAAAATATATAAATAATTTAGTGTTAAAATTGTGTATTAATAGTATAATATTTTAAAAATTGTTACAAGAAAAAAAATACTGTAAAATAAAAAATAAAATAAAATAAATGAAAATTTAGACGTGGCTGATCGGGCTAAGCAGCACGCAGCCCTAAAACTCTGGACTCCCAAATTTGGATTTCTTCACCGTTAATAAAAACACACCTGCGTATATAAGACGAGTCATTGGTAAGTGTGGTGGAAAGACTGATGTCAGTTAAGGAACAACAAATTGAACCGTCGTTGACTGCAGACTTGTTTACCAGAAAAGAATTGTACTACAACAACTATAGAAATATACAAATTCAGACACGTGTTTAAGGGATTGCTTAACACAGACAATTTGACCATCCAGTAAACTTGGTAGTGAAAATCTCATCATTTGTAAATAAGTAAATAATAATCCACCTACTACACATCCCACTTAACCAAAGTAATTATCAAATATAATTGTATTCCAAGCTACAGACAGCAAAAGAAACGACGAAAACGAAAACGACACCGCTTAGAACATTCTATCGATCAAACGACCCAAGAATTCATACGACGATTGTCCTTTCATCAGGGCTTTTCTGCTCTTCTCCTTCGCCTCTTCCACCTTCACTCTGATCTCGTTCTCCGGATCCAGCAGCTCCCTAACCGCCTTCTCTATTCTCTCCGCCCCCACAATCTCGTCGCTGTTCTTCCTGTAATCCATCTTGATCTCAACCGCCATTCCAAACTCACGCACCAACTGGAATGCGTTGGTCTGCTGCTCCGCCATCAGCGGCCACACCCCCATCGGCACTCCGAACCATATGCTTTCTAGAGTTGAGTTCCAACCGCAGTGCGAAATGAATCCTCCGGTCGAGGGGTGGGACAGCACCGCCATCTGCGGGGCCCACCCGATCACCTTCCCCCTCCCTGCCGTGCGTTCTAGGAACCCTTCCGGCAGTACATCTGCTGGGTTTTCGTACTCCCCCGGTGCCCCCATCTTTTCCTTCGGAGGGGGCTTTCTCAACGACCACAAAAATCCATAGCCGCTGTTTTCCAGCCCAACCGCGATTTCCTTCACCTGATCCTCGCTAAAACACCCGTTGGTGCCGAAGCAGAGGTACACGACGGATTTGGCGGGTTGTTCGTCGAGCCATTCGATGATCTCCCTGGCTTCATCGGTTTCTTCTCTGGCGTCCTGAATTATCGGCCCAACAGGGTAAATTGTTGGGATCTTCTTGTCGGCAGAGAGGGATCTAACGGCGTGGGACTCTAATTCGAGAAAGGAATTCACGATGATTCCATCGGCTTCTCTCAATTTTCTAGCGAGATTGAGGAACATACCGTCCTTTTCGAAAACCGCCGAAGGCCATACTCTTGCCGGAACAGGATTAACGTACGTCGGCATCGAAATCGCAGCATCAGTATTCTCATACGCCGAGAGGTCCTGCTTATCGTCGTCGTGCAAGCTCTGGAGATGGAGCATAAGCCCGAGAGAAGCTGCGCCGCAAGTGAAGAAAAGGTAAGCCGGCGCACCGAGCTCCTTAGCCACATCAATCATGGAGCCGCAGAAGATGTCGAGGACGAATCCGGCGAGCCTAGTCGATTTCCCCGACTCCAATATATCACCAACGGCGTCCTTGACTGCACCCTTCTGGCTCTCGATCAGTCGCGGCAGCATGGTTTTGGGAGATTTCATCAATTCCGGTAAGATGGCCGTGTTTTCCGGCAGTTCAACGAAGTTTAAACGAGAGTAGGAAGAATTCTTGGTGAAAGAACTGATGTTGATGTCGTTAATCGGGAGCTTCATGATTAGAATGGTAACGGAGATGCGGTCGTCGCGGTCGGCGATGAGCTTCGCCGTCTTCACGGACGCCGTCATGTGGCTCATCACCGGAAATGGAACGAAGACAAGGCTAGCATTTTCTGCAGGCATTTTTTATTATTTTCAAATTTTTAATTGCTGGGAAAATCAAAGGGGAAAAGAGGATATTATAGATATTTATGTCTGTGAGTAGTGTGGGGAAGCACGAAGAAAGGGGCAAATATATATACACTCACATGCGGGAGCATATATGGTATCCCACACCTCGCCTACCTTGACTTTTATGTTTTCTTCTAGAACGTTGCCTTTTATTTATTTATTTTATATATTACAATAATGTCGATTATTTATTGTAGTGTTACAAACCACACATTTTTTCATTATGTAATAATATTGTAACAATTTAATTTAAACTAATAAATTTACAAACAAATAATAGTAAAAAAAGAGAAAAAGAGAACCTTAATATAAAAATAAGAGAATTGAAAAAAAATAAAACTAATATTGTGAGACGGTATTATATAAAATGTTTCAAGAAAAAAAATGAAAATGTCATACAGTCGTAGTTATAAAAAGAGAAGCATTTTTTTTTAACATGGAAAGTATATATTTATTATTCTTTAGAATTTTCTAATTCCTAATTATTAAAATGAAAATGTTACTTAATTCAATTTATTGTATTTGAATGAAATGATTTGACAATAAATTTGTTTAGCTAAAGTTATACATATATATATGAATTTTAAAATTTTGTAGTTTAATTTTGAAGAATTTCAAATTATTTTACCGTTCAGACATTTAATATTTATCATCAATTTTTCTATGTTCATAAAATTAAATAATCACACACTACACATATTATGCGTATATATTCACTTTACGTAATTATATTATCTTATAATATATATATATATATAGATGTACATATATATACTTATAAATATACAAATAGCTTATAATATAATACCAAGAAAATATGAATGAACGTAAAAGAAAAACTAAACTCGCAAGCTTAATTAATTATTTTCTATTTATTAAAAAGAGATGAAAACATTAAATAGATTTGGAAACATAATAAAGTAAAAATGAAATACGGTAACTACCCACATGGAATAAAATAAAATAAAAACAGTAAAAGCATATTTGACTACCAATAGGCACGTCGTGGCTATGCGGTCGCCTCTAAATGACCATTTTCTCCTTTTGAACAATTGTTTTTTTTTTTTTTTTTTTTGAGCTAACCTTTTGAACAATTGTTGAACACCAATAGAATGACAGATTATGGGTGTGCATTGTAGGTATTTCAGAATCTTCCAAATCCTACCGGATTCTGGATACCATTAAATATTACAGGATCAAATAATTCCTTTGTTTTTTTTCCTTTCTAAGAAAGTAATAAAATAATAAGCGAGATTCTTCTAGACTGGATGTACGATTTATTTAAAAAATATTATTATTTTTTTAAAATTATAAATAAGTAGTAATAATTTTTTTTTAAAATGTAATTGAATAGAAACAAATCAACAACTGCCTTTTCTTTTCACTTGCTTATGATAAAAGAATTAATATTGCTCCCGCATGGTGCATTGTTTGTAATATATTTAAAAAATAAAATAAAATATATTTTATTTAATTAATATTTTAAAATAAATATTTAAAAAATGTTTTAAATATTTTATTATTTTACTACAAACACATGTGAAAATATTATTTTGTATAAAATATATATTCTCTCCGTCTCCAAATAAGTCTTGTTACTATAATAAATTGATTAATTATATAAAAATTAAATTATTTTAAAAAAATTATTAAAAAATTCTTTAACATTAGAAAAAATAAAATTCAAGTAATCAAAACCTAACGTATTATTTTTTAATTTTTTCTAAATTTAACTAATGAAATATATATACACACATAAATATTGTTCTTTACAACACATTTTTAACAATTGAGAATGCTTATTTATGTATTATAGATATCGGTTAATATATTCATTACTAATATATGAAAGTCGCTCCTTAATATTTTAATAAAAAAAATTAAATTATTTAAAGGTATAATATTTAATTAATAAATACATTAACACGTGGGAGTGATTAATTGATAAAATGAATTTAGGCCGAATAAAACAAATAGCATATAGCACACGATCTTGACCGTCTAGGCGCTTGCTTTAGTTAGCTGTCCTCATATGGGTCCACATCACACTACGTGGAGTATTGGGGTCCACATTACTTGAAAAGTCTAGATGATTGATACAAATTATGGAATTTGAGTCAAAAGAAATAAACAGTGGATTAGAAAAGCCGAGGACTAATGGAACCTTCTTCTGTCTACTTCTCCTGTTAATCATAATGACTATTCCGCTTTAAATATATTTTAGGCTGCGCCAATTTATACTCAAAATTTTTAAATATATCTTATAATAATTATGATAAAATTAAATATAAATAAATTAACTAAAATACTTTTATATATTTATATATTTATATATTTAAGAATAATTTAATTTTATTATTTTTTTATTTTCTTTTAAACTGTCGAAACCCCCCATCTGAAATCACGTTTCTTCTTCTTCTTCTCCATGTTTCTTAAATATAGAAATACAAAACTATTCTGAATAAACAATCCCCAAATATGATAAGCAACACACACTTAACATTATAATTGATTATGAATTATGTGTACAAGAATTCATATATATATATATATATATATTTCATAAAAAACATAACTTTTCCTGTTAATATGTTATACTAATATTTTTTTCTTCTTTTTTTTGGATTTTTGAGTAGAGAAGAGAGAATGTGGAGGTTAAAAGGGAGATATATGTATGATAGACTATATGATAGAAAAATTACAAAGAGAAATTTGTTTTTTAGAATATTTTTGGGGAAGACATAAAAATTTTCTATCTTAATTTGTGAATTTGTGATGGGAATTGCGGGTTGTACAGTCCTGATTTGTTTTTTATTTTTTATTTTTATTTTTTAATAAAAAGGCTATAATGGATATAAATGAGATATATTTAGTAAAAAGAATATAATTATTAATTTTACTTGGGATATATTTAGACTTTGGGTATGTTTAGAGCTTTTAGGGGTATGAATAGTCGTACCCTATAATTTATTATAAAAATATATAATTTATTATACTATATTAATTAGAGAAAACTACTCATTTTACCCAAGCCTTTTATGATTTATATCTCTTTTCTCTTTTCTTTTTCAATTTTCTCGTACCCCATTACTTACAAGTCAACTTTCTCGTTCCCAATTACTTACAGAAAGGATAAGAGAGAAAAGGGAAAATAAATTTATAATTGGAAAGTAGAGAGAGGAGAAAGAAAAAGGAGGAGACAAAGAAAGATGAAGGAAAAGAGAAAAATCACGACTGTAAAGAAAATAGAGAGGAGAGAGAAAATTGAAGAGATGAATTTGGCACAATTATGATTAACGGTAAAGGAAGAAACACTTTCACCATTAACAATTTCTCGCCTTTTTCTTCTCTTCTCCTCCATTCGTTAATCGTGAAAGACATTGTTAAAGACATTGTGAAGAGCAGAAAGACTTCCACAAATTAACATAATCGTGAAAGGCTTTTATGATTATTTCACAAATTAACATAATCGTGAAAGGCGTTCATGATTATGTAAATATTATGTAAAAATTACAAATTTTATCTAAATTTTATTTCCAAAAAAGGTGTCGATAACCTAATTAAACTTGACGAAAACAACATATTGTCATGAATTTTAAAACAAAATACTCTCTATACACCGAGTATAAAACTGAAATTGGGTGCAACTAGATAGTCCATGAGACTTGGAAAGCATGGTTGGTTTGGGGGTGGGTGGTCCAAAAATGGTTGGTCACCTCACGAGGATGGAGTCAGACATATCAATTACGGTTGATAAGAGTAGTCAACAATTTTCTTCAAATTCTCCGGGCGGTTCTACTTTTAGCACTGTATGGTGGAAAATAAGAGGACAATGTTTTCATGATTGGATTATATTGACTAAATTGGTATTGCTCATAAATATTCAAAGTTGCTTTATTAAATTAATTTTTTATGTTATAATAAAATAATATTAATAACATATATATATATATAATAATAATAATAAATATGGAAAGGTGGAAAATTTTCTACCCGGAACACCTTGTCACGAAATTGGGCTTCTTGGGCCATTTTTGCACTTGGACTTGAGAGGTTTACACCTTGCCAAGCCCAATTCTTAAGCCCGATCTTCAAGCCCAAGCACTTAGCCCACATCCACACCCTTTGTACATAGAATTTTCTAGAATAGTGTGGTAAGATAAGGAGCATTCTAGAGAGTGTGTAGAACTCTCTAAGTGTGTAGGATTTTGTAGAGAATTCTGGAGACTTAATCTCCACCGTAGGATCAAATAGATCACCACCGTCCGTTGAGGAGGTGGAGTAGTATAAATAGGGCCATTCATTCCATTTGTAACCATCAAGTTCCAATCAAGTTCTCAAGTGAGTTTGAGTGAATAAAGCTTTCCTCCAAATACTTGCTCTCTTTACTTTCTTGCCAACACTTTTGCACACACTTCACATTTCGAGAGAGGCTGACTTAGCAACCGCGAGGGGCGGAAATAAGCTAAGGCCGCACGGTTCATTGTTAAGGGAACAAGTCCGTGACAAGTGGTATCAGAGCCAGGTTTGAGCTAAGAGTGTGCACGAGGAACGTTATGGCTGGAAACGAATCTAACGTGTCCGAGGAACGAGGCCGAGAGACTGTTCAAGTCCAACCCAAGAAAAGGCGCGACCAAAGCAAGACTCGTGAGGGTCCCTCATGGGAACCGGCCGCCGCTGAACTTGGGGAAAAGCTTGAAAAGGTCCAACACGACTTCAAGACGTTGGAGGATCATGTCTTAGGAGAACTTGACACGTTCAAGGGGGACGTGGAAGATGTCAATAATGAAATGGAGGCTCGCTTTGCCAGCATTGAAGATGCCATCCAAGCCCTACGTAATAGCATCGAGGGGATGCGAGAGGACTTGGCATTGTGCAAAAGGGCCGCAGCTAGCGGGGAGGCTAGCACATCCGTTGCCACCCCAAGGGTAGAATGCCCCAAGCCAACTGGGTTCAATGGAGCGAGGGACGCCAAGGAAGTTGAGAACTACCTCTGGCGTATGGAGCAATACTTCGAGGGACTTAACCTTATAGACGAAGCATCCAAGGTAAGAACTGCTTCTCTATATCTTTCCGATACTGCCATGTTATGGTGGCACAGGAAACATGCCGACATGGAGCGGGGTTCATGCCGAATTGACACTTGGGACGATTTCAAGAGGGAACTCAAGCGCCACTTCTACCCCGAGAATGTGGTATATGAAGCTCGGAGAAAGCTAAGGGAACTGAAGCAAAGGGGCACTATTCGGGAGTATGTGAAAGAGTTCACAACCCTTATGCTTCAAATCCCTGGCCTAACCGACGATGACCTCCTCTTCTACTTCATCGATGGGCTGCAAAGTTGGGCCAAGCAGGAGGTACATCGACGGGGCGTTAAATCCGTAGATGAGGCCATCGCTGTGGTCGAATCTATAGCCGACTTCCAACCGCACTCACGCACTGAGGCTCCCCCGAGGAAAGAAAAGTATCAAGCAAAAGGTGGGGGAGATAGGCGAGATGGGAAGGATAGGGACGATCGAAGCAGGGACAATCGAAGGCACAACTTCGGAGGACGGGACAAGCAACCAACCCGATCCAACTATGAGGAGAAGAAGAAGGCCTTCGTCCCCAAAGATGGATGCTTTGTATGTAAAGGGCCTCATGCTATGAAGAATTGCCCAAAGCTTGGGTCCTTATCCGCGATGGTGGAAAGGCACGAGTCGAAGACTCGTACGGAAGAGGAGTCGAGTCACATGGGCTCACTCCAAATCCTCAATGCGATGAAGGCAAAGCCGATGCCCACGTCATCGAGCAAGGGGCTGATGTACGTGGAGGCACATATCAATGGTGTGCCAGCCAAAGCAATGGTGGACACGGGAGCCACCCACAATTTTGTGACCGAAGATGAAGCTAAGAGATTAAAGCTTCAGTGCACAAAGGGCGAGGGTTGGCTGAAGACTGTGAATGCCAAAGCTCAACCGCTCAATGGAGTAGCCCGAGGCGTAGGGCTACAGTTAGGCACTTGGAAGGGCCAAGTGAATTTTTCGGTGGCACCCATGGACGACTTCAAAGTCGTACTCGGCATGGAGTTCTTGCGACAGGTAACTGCTATCCCCATGCCTTCTTTTAATACTGTGTGCATCCTTGAAAAAGGATCACCTTGTATGATCCCCGCCCTCGAGTTACGTGACGGCCAAACTCGAGAGTCCAAGCAATTATCAGCAATGCAAATCACCAAGGGGGTGAAAAGAGGGGAACCAACATATTTGGCCGTAGCTAAGGAGGAGCAAAAAGCAGCCGAGAGGATGGAGGATGTACCATCCATCATTCAAAGAGTCCTTGAGGAGAACAAGGACGTTATGCCGGCATCCTTGCCCGACAAACTCCCACCAAGGCGAGAGGTGGACCATAAAATTGAGTTGGAGCCAGGTGCTAAACCGCCCTCTATGGCTCCCTACCGAATGGCTCCACCTGAGTTGGAAGAACTTCGAAGGCAACTCAAGGAACTGTTGGACACGGGCAAGATCCGACCTTCGAAGGCACCTTATGGCGCTCCGGTACTCTTCCAAAAGAAGCATGATGGGTCATTGAGGATGTGCGTAGACTACCGGGCACTAAATAAGGTAACGATTAAAAACCGTTACCCCATCCCATTAATTGCCGACTTGTTCGATAGACTTGGAGAAGCCAAGGTATACACCAAGATGGACTTACAAAAGGGCTACTACCAAGTTCGAATAGCAGAAGGGGACGAGCCGAAGACAGCATGCATCACACGATACGGGTCATTCGAATGGTTGGTCATGCCCTTTGGACTAACCAATGCCCCGGCAACCTTCTGCACACTAATGAACAAGATCTTCCATCCATACTTGGACCGATTTGTGGTGGTCTATTTGGACGACATTGTCGTCTATAGTAATTCTCTTGAGGAGCACGTCGACCACCTACGAGCCGTCTTCCAAGTATTGAGGGAGAATGAGCTCTATGTTAAGAAGGAGAAATGCACCTTCGCCACACAGGAAGTGCAATTTCTCGGACATGTCATCGGCCATGGGAGGATACAAATGGATGGATCCAAGGTGCGAACTATCATGGAGTGGGAGGCCCCGACCAAGGTAACCGAACTTAGATCTTTCCTTGGTCTTGTTAATTATTACCGGCGATTCATACAGGGATACTCGGTGCGAGCTGCTCCCTTGACGGACCTACTCAAGAAGGGCAGAACATGGGAGTGGTCCGAAAAATGTGAGGAAGCCTTCAAAGAGTTGAAGGCCGCTGTCAGCCAAGAACCTGTCTTGGCCTTACCCGACTTCACCAAAGTGTTTGAAGTACACACTGATGCTTCCGACTTTGCTATCGGAGGAGTGTTAATGCAGGAGGGGCATCCGATAGCCTTTGAAAGCCGCAAACTCAATGATACTGAGCGGCGTTATACGGTGCAAGAAAAGGAGATGACCGCGGTGGTCCATTGCTTGCGAGTGTGGCGACACTACTTATTGGGAGCACATTTCACTATCAAGATGGACAATGTTGCCACAAGCTACTTTCAGACTCAAAAGAAGCTCTCGCCTAAGCAAGCTCGATGGCAAGACTTCCTTGCCGAATTTAACTACACGTTGGAATATAAACCCGAAAAAGCCAACGTGGTAGCCGATGCCCTTAGCCAAAAAGTGGAACTTGCAGCTATCAGCCAATTGGGACATCATTGATCGCATCAAGAAGGGACTTGAGCATGACCCGATGGCTAGGGAGCTTAAGAAGATAGCAGAGGAAGGCAAGACGCAGCGCTTCTAGGTAGAGGATGGGTTACTCTACACCAAGGGCAGGCGGTTATTTGTTCCAAAGTGGGACAACTTGAGGCGAGACCTTATCAAGGAATGCCATGACACCAAGTGGGCGGGACATCCGGGCCAAAAGCGCACAATGGCATTATT
This sequence comes from Caryopteris x clandonensis, assembly GCA_028749325.2. NCBI lineage: Eukaryota > Viridiplantae > Streptophyta > Magnoliopsida > Lamiales > Lamiaceae > Caryopteris > Caryopteris x clandonensis. Next base: position 1,068,190 of record JAPYKT020000012.1, read on the forward strand.
GGAGACAACATATTTTTGGCCTCAAATGAAGGATAGTGTCGAGCTTTATGTAAGGACTTATCTTGTGTGCCAACAAGACAAGGTGGAGAATAAGCAACCTGTGGGACTGCTCGAGCCACTACCCATTCCCGAAAGACCGTGGCATTCCATTAGCCTTGACTTCATAAGTGCCCTACCAAAATCGGAAGGCTACGGGTCTATCATGGTGGTGATAGACCGATTCTCCAAGTATGGTACCTTCATTCCATGCACCAAAGATTGCACTGCCGAGGAAGCAGCAAGGGGATTTTTCAAACACGTTGTGAAGTATTGGGGGCTGCCAAGGAACATCGTGAGCGACAGGGACCCCCGCTTTACAGGACGATTATGGATGGAATTATTCAAACTCCTTGGCACCGAGCTCAACTTCTCCACAAGCTTTCACCCGCAAACAGATGGGCAGACTGAGCGGGCCAATGCTTTGTTGGAGTGTTATTTGAGGCACTTTGTGAGTGCCAATCAACGAGATTGGGCCAAATTACTTGACATTGCCCAATTCTCGTACAACTTGGAAAGAAGTGAAGCTACGGGGAGGAGTCCGTTCGAATTAGCCATGGGACAACAACCTCTGACTCCCCACACGTTGGCAACACCCCTTGTTGATGGGAAAAGCTCGGGGGCAACCAAGATGGCAAAATCATGGGAGGAACAAGCCGACATCGCCCGAGCATGCTTAGAGAAAGCACGCAAACGTATGAAGAAGTGGGCGGATGAAAAGAGGCGGCCCCGGGAGTTCACTTTTGGAGACCAAGTCCTTGTGAAGCTCTTGCCACAACAATTCAAAGCCTTACGGACTTTGCACAAAGGCTTGGTACGAAGGTACGAAGGTCCCTTTCCCATCACTGCTAAGGTAGGCAAGGTATCTTATCGTGTTGACCTACCTAGCACTTTAAAAATTCATCCGGTCTTCCACGTGAGTATGCTGAAGCAGTACAATGGAGACTTGGAAGACCAAAGCCGTGGGTATTCTCATCGAGCACCTCCCGTAGTGACCAAATCATTTGACAAGGAGATTCAAGAGGTGTTATCGAAGAGAGTTGTTCGAAGAAGAGGCGTTCCACCCCGCACCGAATACTTAATTAAGTGGAAGGGACTGCCAGAGTCTGAGGCAACGTGGGAACCTGAGGATGACTTGTGGCAGTTCAAGCATCAACTTCAACAATACGAGGCGACGAGGACACCGCCGGAATAGGTGGGGGAGAATGTCACGAAATTGGGCTTCTTGGGCCATTTTTGCACTTGGACTTGAGAGGTTTACACCTTGCCAAGCCCAATTCTTAAGCCCGATCTTCAAGCCCAAGCACTTAGCCCACATCCACACCCTTTGTACATAGAATTTTCTAGAATAGTGTGGTAAGATAAGGAGCATTCTAGAGAGTGTGTAGAACTCTCTAAGTGTGTAGGATTTTGTAGAGAATTCTGGAGACTTAATCTCCACCGTAGGATCAAATAGATCACCACCGTCCGTTGAGGAGGTGGAGTAGTATAAATAGGGCCATTCATTCCATTTGTAACCATCAAGTTCCAATCAAGTTCTCAAGTGAGTTTGAGTGAATAAAGCTTTCCTCAAAATACTTGCTCTCTTTACTTTCTTGCCAACACTTTTGCACACACTTCACATTTCGAGAGAGGCTGACTTAGCAACCGCGAGGGGCGGAAATAAGCTAAGGCCGCACGGTTCATTGTTAAGGGAACAAGTCCGTGACAACCTGCCCAAAAGAAAAAGCTAAAAAAATATAAAAATAATAAAAGGGTCCCTGATTGAGGTGAGATTTAAGGCGCACACTGCTACCTTTACATTTCTTTTTCTTTTTTTCTAAGAGGTGCGGCTATTCAGTTTTCAAAAATTTTAAATATATTTTATGTAAAAATAAAATTTAAATCAGTATCTCAATTCGACTGTCATCCGTAATTTTTAATACAAATTCACAAATCAAAGTATAAAACAAAAATAGAAGTTAAATAAATATATATATATATATATAAATTTTTGTACACACAATTCTTAACAAAATCAAGTATGAGGAAATGACGTTTATAAAATAGTGTTAAGTGTGTGTGTTGCTTATCAAGTTTGGCCATCGTGGTGAAAGATTTCAGATTTAGAGGCGAGCCTCAAGAAAGCCACGAATGAATTGCAATTCCAGCTTTATGTTTTTATGTTAAAGAAATATGGAGAAGAAGAAGACAATAAAACTAACTAGTGAAGTAAGAAAAATAAAAAGGAATTTTGTTAGTTTTTGTTAAGTGAGAGAGAGAGTACATATGATTAATTCTTGGTAGGGTTTTTTTACAATTGAGAATGAAAGTACTAAACTGGATGGAAATAAATAAAGAACCACGGAATAAAAATATTCATAAGTCAAGAATGGCTTGTGAAGCCAACAGGGCAAAAATTATCCACTCATAATTGTGAATTACAAAAAGGATCGAACAATGTTTTCTACGATCCTCAAGTACTTGAAATCCAATATGGATTTCAAGTTAACCAAACTAACTAAGAAAGCAAACAAGGAAAAACAGTGTATCACTCAAACTCTCAGTGTATGATTCGATAGAACCAGATTTGGAAAATCCGTTCGATGAACAGTGCAGGATGTTGGAGTCAGAGTGACGACAACTTTCTTAGCGACAACAGTCTGCTGTCTTCAGAATATTTGGCTCGTATTTTCTGTGTCTTCTCTCTTCCTTCTTCCGTCTATTTAAGGAGAACTCCAGCCTTCTTTCCTTTCTCTTCCACTTTATCACATTCAAGAAGTGGTGATATCCACTTCTCCCTCTTTTCCTCAACCGTCTCTTCTTCAAGATAGAATATTAACTTGGTCTACACCAGCTTTCCTATTCTGAGGGAATGTTTCTTGATGACCAAGTTTTGAGAATCTTATCTGATCTTTTATTGAGGAAGAAATCGGCAAAATATATTTATTTAAAAGATTTGAGAAATTCAAATCTTAACAATCTCCCCCTTTTTGCCTTTTTTCCCAATTCCACAAAAATGACTACAAAATTTCCAAGATCAAATTAAGTAATGAGTTATCTCCCCCTGAGTTCAATCTCCCCTTTAATCCATGTATACAGAACGAATAAGTCATAATATCAAATACCGCAATATCTCCCCCTAAATTCAATCTCCCCCTCAATTGAAAGAATACTTACAAGGTCTATGTTTATTCAAATGCATATGAACACATCACAATTTTCAGTACTACAAGTAAGTCTTTCAAAATGAATGTCATATGCATATGTCCCAGAAATAAGTATTCAGCATCAACCTAAGCATCAACCTACACAACATCATCAATAATATTCTTAGCAGTAAGCATTCAGCATCCACCTAAGCATCAATATCTCCCCCTAATTGGGAAGAAAGGGCATCCCGTATGGCGAGGAGTTGTTGAATCTGCTCGTCCAAGGCTCGAATTTGTCGAGCAATAAAAGAACGCGAAACAGGGATGGTATCATCTGATGGAGAGACGGCTGCGGTAGAGATGGAGGGAGTGTCAGAAATCCAAGAAAGGTCACAGCGTCGATCCCCTTGTAGAAATCCTGGAAAGACAGTAAGAAATCTCGGGGCTTTTGAGAAAACGTCAGTGATAACCGGTCTAAATCCTTGCTGACTTAAAATGGTGTAAATAAGGGATGGAAATGGAAGGAATCCACCTGCCTTACGGCCTGCGGCGGTGATCTGTTCAAAGATAATGTGGCCCAGATTGACTGGATGCCTCATGCCAAGATGGTACAATAAAATGCCCTGCTCTATATTAACCAAGGAGGTGTTGCGCGAGGGGAACCAATTGTATACGGCAAGTTTGTGCAGAACAGAGTACAGGGAAGACAAACGGGATGCCGGGAATGGCGTCTTCCACGTTTTCATCATGTTGAGGGTAATGGCCTGGGCCACCTCGTCAAGATCACCGGACCAGCTGGGATAGGCGATGGGAATACCTCCCAATTCGATATTGATAATCTCAGGAGTAATGTGGTACGGGTTCTCTTGTACCATTACTCGGCCAAAGTTCGGATGGCACACATCATCAAAATTTGAGGAAATAGAGAAATAACAGCGTTGAACAACTTCTTGGACGTAACTGGAGGCATAGCAAACAGCAGATAGCAAATGTCGATTTTCAAAGAACTTGTCAAGATTATACTTACGAAAGTTTTTGAGGTCGATGCGCCTCTCAGGTAAACACGGTCGAGTCTTGAAAGTATCCCATTGCCGGCGATCAGGGCTTGATTCGGGGAACGAAGATACTGGCCCACGAGAGTGGGAGCGAGTGGGTGAACGATCAAGAGACGATGAATGTGATTCACCGGGCTCTGGGCTGGCAGCATTCGGTGAGGGAGCAAGCACTGGACTCAACGGTGAAGAGATGGGATCAGTCGACGGAGACAGTTGAGCTGTAGAACGACGAATGGGCTGTTTCTTTCTGTGATACTTGGTGGACGGCTCCGGAATAGGCTCAGAACTGGCAGAATCAGAAAGAGATTTATCAGCAGGTGACGTCGGGGGTACAAACTCCGTGTCGCTTCCTTCTGAATCAGAATCCGGAAAGGAGTGCAATCCGGAAGGACGTGAAGAGGACTCAGTGCGCGGCACTTTCCGGAACGGAGTGCTCATCTTCTGGGCAGATAATCGTGCAGAGCGACGGCTGGGGAAGGCTGGTTCTCCCAATTTTCGTTTTGACTTACCAATAGCAGAGACATCGGGAAGGTCATTGACATCAATAGGATAGCCTGGGTCTCTAGGAAAAACTTGCTTCAACGGCGGAGGAAAAATAACGTTGACCGCCGAAGGGAGCGGAGATGAGGCACGGCTAGGGCTCGAAGGAGAGGAAGCCGATTTCAATGATGCAGACGAGTGTATCGCGGCGAACTCGGGCGAAGGTTGAGATGGCTCGGTAGACTCAGAGGGAGAACGCGAGGGCGCCTCGGGAGATGGGCGTGCAATTTTCTCGGGCAACGGGTGCGCCACCTCCTCGAGCGATCGACGCGCAAACTCGTTGGGCATCAAGTGCGCTGCCTCCTTGAGCGACGGGCGTGTAGGCTTTTCGGGCACGGAGCGCGCAGATTCCTCTGGTGACGTCGCAGGTGCGGTCGCCGAGGCAGGCGCAGGGGAGACTGAAGCGAGTGGCGGCAATGGATTCGGTGTGGGAGCGACGGGCGACGCGGGAGGTGCGATCGTCGTGGTGGAGGCCGACACTTCAGGCGGCGTCAGCGGAGTGGACTTCGAAGGCGCTGTGTCTGGGATGTCGAGCGGAGACGCATTGACGGCGGAGATGCCGCGGCTGGGGTTTCGGTTGGAGGCGTCGGAACCTGCGGTGGAACGGCGCCGACTGTGGCGGCTGTGACTTGGGCCAGCAGCTCAACGATGTGGGCGAGAATTCTCTGGGAGTTTTAGTCGGCCATAGTTGGTTCCTCACAAGAGCACGAGGGTTAGAGGAGAGGAAGATGAGGGTTTCAGTAAGTGGGAAGAAGAAATAAGAAAGTCAGTGCACAGTGAAATGTAACTTGAAGCTTATTTCATGGGCAGTTTTTCGTCAGTTAAGGAAGATGGGTGGTGGAGGATGCCTGGTGATATGCCAAGGCGCGAAAAACTCAACTGTCACCCAATTCAACTTCCACTTACTCACACAAAGACACACGAGCACTTATCCAAGAATTTTTTAAAGAAGCAGATCTTTTTCAAATAAAATACAAAAATACCAATTTTTTCAAACAGCAGAATATTGTATATTTCAGAGGATGTGTTTGAGGATTTTATGGTATTGAGTAACAGACAAATTTCAAACAAAAGGATATAATATTTTTCAGAGAATGTGTTTGAGGATTTTATGGTGTTGAGTAATATTTTCGACAGGAACTTTGGCAATTTTTTTTTTTTTTGCGAAATTCAAGTAAGAATTCCAGGTTCTCATCATATTTTTCAAGGTAGCATCGTCGTAGCGAGCGCCGTGCCCCCCAAGGTACTTTATGATGTGAGGTTGGAAGAATAATTCGGAAACACTCTTTTTACGTAGAGAACATCGTCGCAGCGAACGCCGTGCCCCTAGTTACTCAAGCATTTCATGAATTATTCAACTCATCAGTATTTACAAGGTAGCATCGTCGTAGCGAGCACCGTGCCCCCCAAGTTACTCTAGTTGATGAGTATCCTTAGCCCAAGATTCCCAATATATATATATTTTTTAAATTGCCAAAGGTGTTACAGAGGTAGAATATACAGAAATTTACACATATATGTACAGATTCGAACAGGGATTATTTTACATGACACATAGACCAAGAGATTTCCTAAGGTTGGAGAATCTCTCGTAATCAAGAGCTTTGGTGAATATATCAGCTATTTGATTTTCATTATTAACGTATTCTAGTCGAATAAGATCGTTTTCCACCAAGTCTCGAATAAAATGATGATGAATATCTATGTGTTTCGTGCGTGAGTGTTGAACATGATTTTTTGAGATATTTATTGCACTAGAGTTGTCACAGAAAACAACAAGAGTATCACTAGGATAACCGTAGTCTTCTAGCATTTGCTTGAGCCACAATAATTGTGTGCAACACCCTCCCACTGCTACATATTCAAATTCAGCAGTAGAGAGGGACACACATTTCTGTTTTCGGCTATGCCAGGAGACTAGGTTATTCCCTAGATAGAAACATCCCCCACTAGTACTCTTTCGGTCATCAATGTCCCCTGCCTAGTCAGAATCACTAAAGCCTACCAAGTTCGTGTTTGTGTGTTTAGAATACCAGATACCTAAATTAGAAGTTCCAGCAATGTACCTGATTATTCTTTTGACAGCTTTTAAGTGGCTTTCTTTGGGACATGCTTGATATCGAGCGCAGATACACATACTGTACATGATGTCTGGACGACTTGCTGTCAAATACAGCAGACTCCCGATCATTGATCTGTACAATGTTGGATCAACATTTTGTCCAACATCGTCGGTACAGAGCTTCTGTGTCGATCCCATGGGTGTTTTCATGTGTTTGGCATTTTCCAGATTAAATCTTTGAACAAGGTTGCGAGCATATTTGCTTTGTGATATAAAAATGCCGTCGGAACTTTGTTTCACCTGCAAACCTAAAAAATAGCACAATTCTCCAACCATACTTATCTCAAATGTTGATGACGTGGCTTCCACAAACTCATTTAGCATTGCTTTAGATGTAGAACCGAAGACTATGTCATCAACATAGATTTGAGCTACACATATATCACGATTTGATCTTTTTATAAATAGTGTACGGTCTACTTCTCCTCTTGAAAAACCAAAGTTCAACAGAAATTCAGTTAGTCTTCCATACCATACCCTAGGGGCTTGTTTCAATCCACAGAGGGCTTGATTAAGTCGGTATACGTGATTAGGCTTATTAGGGTCCTCGAACCCTTTAGGTTGTTCGATATAAACTTCCTCTTTTAAATTTCCATTTAGAAACGCAGCTTTAACGTCCATTTGATGAAGAGTTATTTTCATGAAGCATGCAAGGGCTAAGAGTAATCTGATGGATTCTATTCTAGCAACAGGGGCAAAAGTTTCATCAAAATCGATCCCTTCCACTTGTGTATACCCCTGAGCTACTAATCTTGCTTTGTTTCTTACAATATTCCAAGATTCATCAGATTTATTCTTAAATATCCATTTTGTTCCAATTACATTAATTCCTTTAGGTCGGGGAACCAAATACCAAACATCATTCCTAATGAATTGATTTAATTCTTCATGCATGGCGTTTATCCAAAAACTATCTCCTAAAGCGTCAGAAATGTTTTTAGGTTCAATTTGAGACACAAAACACGATGAGTTCACTTCATTAAAAATGGATGAAAGACAAACAAATTTTACCATATCTCTATAGTTGACGGGATCCTTTCGTTGTGTGGTAACTCCTTCTTGAACCTCCCCAATTACTTGCGTTATTGTGTGATTTTTTCATATTCTGCTAGGTGGATCTCGTCGTTCATTCTGTTGGATAACCGAGTTGTCTGGTGATTGTGTTTCGTTTACTGTTTCTGGAACAGAGGGTGATGTTGGTTCTGTGTCAGGTTCAATATTCTGTTCAACATTCGGGTCTGGTAATTCCTGAACCGCTTCAACCTGTCTGGGTTCCAAATATGTACCCATACTGTCTTCTTCAGATTTTCCTGCCAAATCACTAAGATCATCAAACACCACATTTACAGATTCTTGAATGGTTTTTAATCTAAGGTTAAAGACTCGATAGGATTGACTATTTAGACCATAACCAAGAAAAAAACCCTTATCGCTTTTGGAATCAAATTTTGTGAGTTTATCACGATCATTCAAAACATAGCATAGACATCCAAAAACATGAAAGTATTTCAAGTTTGGCTTACGCCCATTCAAGATTTCATACGGTGTCATGTGTGTGCCGGGTCTTAGAAAAACTCTATTTGAAATGTGACATGTCGTGTTTAGGGCTTCGGCCCAAAATCTTTTAGAAAGATTTTTGGAGCTAATCATTACACGTGCCATTTCTTGTAGAGTTCTATTTTTCCTTTCAGCTACACTGTTCTGTTGAGGTGTCTTAGGAGCAGAAAATTCATGTACAATGCCTAGATTATCACAAAAGTTTGAAAACGATGCATTCTCAAATTCTCTCCCATGATCTGATCTTACACGAGATATGCAAGAACCATTCACATTTTTGAATCTAGCATGCAGTTTTCGAAATACATCAAAAGTTTCAGATTTCTCTCTAAGAAAGTTTATCCAAGTGTATCGGGAAAAATCATCAACTAAGACATATGAATACCTTTTACCACCCAAGCTTTCAATTTCGATTGGACCCATGAGGTCCATATGGATTAGTTCAAAGGTTCGAGTGGTACCTATAAACTTAAGGGAATCATGAGAAGTTCGAGTTTGTTTACCTTTTTGACATTCTCCACACACAATCTGCTTACCTTTCTCTAGTTTGGGCAAACCTTTTACGGCGTCTAATCTTATCAGTCTTTCAATATTTCTGAGGTTTGCATGCCCTAACTTTTGGTGCCATAGGGTTGTCTCGTCTGTTTGTGAGGTGTTACACGTTAGGCTCTTCCCAACCAAGTAGCAATTGTCGCTTGACCTTTTTCCTGTCATAACACAAACATTTGTTGAGTCAAACACTTCATATTTGTCTTTGTTAAATTTTACCTGTAGGTTATCATCACAAAGTTGACTTATGCTTATCAGATTTGCCATTAAACCGTCCACATGTAAAACATTTCGAAGATTAGGAAAACCATCAACCGAGAGGGTTTCTTTTCCTATGATTTTTCCTTGTGCTCCTCCACCATACCTTACTGTTCTTCCTTGGAATGATTCATAGTTGGTGAGAAATTATTTTGATCCTGTCATATGTCTTGAACATCCACTATCGAAATACCAAGATTCAGAATGATTAGTTTTAAAAGCAGTAAAGACAACATGACATGAAACACTATTTTTACAGACCCATTTTAGATTCTGACAGACGGCTGCATTTTTTGATTTCACAATGTTGTGATGAATGTTGTGCAACATTTTTGGCGACATGTGATTTAACGAAAGATCAGTTTTTAGCTTTTGACAGTATGGTCGTATATGGCCTGGTCTGTAACAGTAATGACAAATATACTTTCTTTTTCTTTTGACTACAGTTTTTTGAACATTGCTATTTTCTCTAACAAACACAATGGGGTTTTGATTTGGATTTCGAGTACATGCATTGACCACAGCAGAATTTTTAAGATATCCAATTCCAGAATGTCCTAAAGAAAGCCACTTAAAAGCTATCAAAAGAATAATCAGGTACGTTGCTGGAACTTCTAATTTAGGTATCTGGTATTCTAAACACACAAACACGAACTTGGTAGGCTTTAGTGATTCTGACTGGGTAGGGGACATTGATGACCGGAAGAGTACTAGTGGGGGATGTTTCTATCTAGGGAATAACCTAGTCTCTTGGCATAGCCGAAAACAGAACTGTGTGTCCCTCTCTACTGCTGAATCTGAATATGTAGTAGTGGAAGGGTGTTGCACACAATTATTGTGGCTCAAGCAAATGCTAGAAGACTACGGTTATCCTAGTGATACTCTTGTTGTTTTCTGTGACAACTCTAGTGCAATACATCAGTGTTTGACTTTTGATTTTGTTTATCCTGCTATGCTTTGCGTCTGTTTTGAGGAACTTATGTTGATATATGATGCTTGATATTTGCTTGCTGCTGCCAATGATTATGCCTCTTTGATTGTGCTTATGGAAATAGTTATGTTGATATATGATGCTTGATATTTGCTTGCTGCTGCCAATGCTTATGCCTCTTCAATTGTGCTTATGGAAATAATTATGCTAAACTGATTGATGCTTTGATGTTTATGTGTGGCATGCTGATTTGAATTGAAAGGCTAGCTTGACATTAATGTAGACATGTTGAGATTTTTGCTTACAATGCTGATGCAAAATTATGCGTGGAATCTGAAGTAGATGGAATCTGAAGTAGATATGTCTTCTTCTGCATTTTTATGCTTGTCTTATATTGGACACATGTTAAGGGGGAGTTTAAATTTAGGGGGAGAACCTGTTGCTGTATTTAGGAAAGAAGAAGGACATGATTATCTGATGCTACTTTGATTTGTCTAGAAAATTTATTTTGGAGATAATCTTGAGATGGTTTTGTACTGCTGAACTCGATCTTGATGTCTGATGTGGCTTTGATTGGAAAATTCTGGATTACTACAATATGCTACAATGGTATTAAATGTCAATAATGTAGGGGGAGTTTGCATTCTGGATTACTACTATATGCTGCAATGGTATTAAATGTCAAGAACGTAGGGGGAGTTTGCATTAAGGGGGAGTTTTGCAGGATTTGCAATGCTGATATATTTGTTGGGTAAACTTTCTGTGTATTGTTTCCCATGTTCTAATTTGGATTCTCAAGTATTAAGGAATCGTGAAGAAAGGCAAAAAGATGGAGATGAAAATGATGCTGAAGGTAGAGATGATGCTGATGATGCTCCCGAAGAACATGAGTAGCTGTTGATTTGTTAATGCTGGTGCTATCTGTGTTGCTGCTGCTGCTGAGGCTGTTGCTGCTACTGTGCTGAATTTGCTGTCGTACTGCTATGTTGCTGCTACTGTGCTGAACTTGCTGTCGTGCTGGTATGTTGCTGCTGCTGTGCTGAATTTGCTGCCGTGCTGCTATGTTGCTGCTGCTATACTGAATTTGCTGCTGTGCTGCTATGTTGCTGTTGCTGTACTGATAAAGGGTATACAATTGAGGGGGAGCTTACAGGAAAGGAGAGTTTTGAAGAAAAGGGAAGATAACAACATGGGCAAAACTGATCGCTTTAACAATTGCTGTCTTCTAGTTGAAAATTGAGAATTGGGAAGAAAGGCAAAAAGGGGAAGATTGTTAAGATTTGAATGAGTCAAACCTTTTTAGTAGATATGTTTTGCCGGTTTCTTCCTTGGTAAAAGATGCAGATAAGATTCACAAGCTTATGAATCAAGTAACTAGGGGCACGGCGTTCGCTGCGACGATGTTCTCTACGTAAAAAGGGTGTTTCCGAATTATTCTTCCAACCTCACATCATAAAGTACCTTGGGGGGCACGGCGCTCGCTACGATGATGCTACCTTGAAAAATATGATGAGAACCTGGAATACTTACCTGAATTTCGTAAAAAAAAAAAAAAAAAAATTGCCAAAGTTCCTGTCGAAAATATTACCCAAACACATTCTCTGAAAATTATTATATCCTATTGTTTGAAATTTGTCTGTTACTCAATACCATAAAATCCTCAAACACATCCTCTGAAATATACAATATTTTGCTGTTTGAAAAATTGGTATTTTTGTATTTTATTTGATAAAGATCTGCTTCTTTAAAAATTCTTGGATAAGTGCTCGTGTGTCATTGTGTGAGTGGGTGGAAGTTGAATTGGGTGACAGTTGATATTTTCGCGCCTTGGCATATCACCAGGCATCCTTCACTACCCATCTTCCTTAACTAAAGAAAAACTGCCCAGAAAATAGGCTTCAAGTTACATTCACTGTACACTGACTCTCTTATCTCTTCTTCCCACTTACTGAACTTCTCACCTTCTTCTTTACTAACCCATTTGCTCTTGTGAGGAACCAACTATGGCCGACGAAAACTCCCGAAGAATTCTCGCCCACATCGTCGAGCTCCTTGCCCAAGTCACAGCCGCCACGGTCGGCGCTAGTCCGCTGCCGATTTCGCCTTTCTCAGCCGAAACCCCAGCCCCGGCACCATGGATCCACACCGACGACGCGTCACACCCAGGTCCACCTGCGATGCTGTCGGCAGGCATCCCGATCTCCGCCTCCACTACCGGGCCTGCAGCGTCGACCTCCGAACCCTCGCCGCCATCGCCGCCGCCCGCCTCAACCACTCTTGCTTTCATCTCAACGACCGCGCCTGCGGTGTCGCCAGTCGGTCCCGTGCCGATGCCTACACCGCCCCTCGCTCCCATCTCGGCGACCGCACCTGCGGCATTGCCAGTCGCTCCCACACCGACTCCATTGCTGCCGCTCGCTTCAGTCTCCCTTGCGCCTGCCTCGGCGACCGCGCCTGCGGCGTCGCCCGAGGAATCTTCGCGCCCCATGCACAAAAAGCCTACGCGCCCGTCGCTCAATGAGGCGGCTCAACCTTCGCCCGATTTCGCCGCAGTACACTAATCTCCATCTTCATCTCTTTCGAGCCCTAACCGCGCCTCATCTCCGTTACCTTCGGTAGTCAATGTTGTTTTTCCTCCACCGTTGATGCAAGTTTTTCCTGGAGACCCAGGCTACCCTATTGATGTCAATGACCTTCCCGATGTCTCCGCTGTTGGTAAGTCGAAACGAAAGTTGGGCGAACCAGCCTTCCCTAGCCGTCGCTCTGCACGATTATCTGCCCGGAAGATGAGCACTCTGTCCCGGAAAGTGCCGCACACTGAGTCCTCTTCATGTCCATCCGAATTGCACTCCTTTCCGGCTTCTGATTCAGAAGGAAGCGACACGGAGTTTGTACCCCTGAAGTCACCTGCTGATAAATCTCCTTCTGATTCTGCCAGTTCTGAGCCTATTCTGGAGCCGTCCACCAAGTCTCACAGAAAGAAACAGACCATTCGTCATTCTACTGCTCAACCGTCTCCGTCGCTTGATCCCATTTCTTCACCACAGAGTCCAGTGACTGCTTCCTCAACAAATGCTGCCAGCCCAGAGCCCGATGAATCACATTCATCGTCTTCTAACCATTCACCCACTCACTCCCACTCTCAAGGACCAGAATCTTTGTCCCCCGGATCAAGCCCTGATCCCCGGCAATGGGATGCTTTCAAGACTCGACTGTGTTTACCTGAGCGGCGCATCGACCTCAAAAACTTTCGTAAGTATAATCTTGACAAATTCTTTGAAAGTCAAAATTTGCTATCTGCTGTTCGCTATGCCTCCAGTTACGTCCAATAGGTTGTTCATTACTGTTATTTTTCTATTTCCTCACATTTTGATGATGCGTCCCATCCGAATTTTGGCCGAGTAATGGTGCGAGGGAACCCGTACCACATCACTCCTGAGGTCATAAATATGGAATTGGGAGGTATTCCCATCGCCTATCCCAGCTGGTCCGGTGATCTTAACGAAGTGGCCCAGGTCATTACCCTCAACATGGTGAAAACGTGGAAGACGCGGTTCCCGGCACCCTATCTGTCTTCCCTATACTCTGTTCTGCACAAACTGGCCGTATATAATTGGTACCCCTCGCGCAACACCTCCTTGGTCACAATAGATCAGGGAATTTTATTGTACCATCTTGGCATGCGGCATCAAATCAATCTAGGCCACATTATCTTTGAACAGATCGTCGCAGCAGGCCATAAGACAGGTGGCTTCCTTCCATTTCCATCCCTTATTTACACCATTTTAAGTCAGCAGGGATTTAGACCAGCTATCACTGATGTTTTCTCGAAAGCCCCGAGATTTCTTACTGTCTTTCCAGGCTTTCTGCAAGGGGATTGATGCTGTGACCATCCTTGGATCTCTAACACTCCCTCCAGCTCTACCGCAGCCGTCTCTCCATCAGATGATACCATCCCTGTTTCACATTGTTTTGTTGCTCGATAAATTCGAGCCTTTGACGAGCATATTCAACAACTCCTCACCATACGGGATGCCCTTTCTTCCCAATTAGGGGGAGACACCGATGCTGCTGATGCTGATAATGCTGATGACGATGCTGCTGGAGATTCAGATCTTGGTTGAAGGAACACTACTTGGTTGTTTGGTACACTGATAAGTTTGTTGGTTTATTGGATACACTTTTAATTTCAAACTGCTCGCTGGTAATGATGAATAGTTGGGTGATGATGAATAGTCTGCTAGTAAAATTTGATGCTGAAGATTGCTGAATATTTTGCTCAAACTACTGCTGGATATTTTACTATATGTCATGAATGTTTGAATGCATATTTTTGCTTTTAGATATGTCGACTGCTGTGCTGCTTTTGCTGTGAGTATTGTTGATGTCATTACGCAGGTAGATGCTCAGGTAGATGCTGAATGCTTACTGCTGAGAATATAATTGATGATGTTGTGTAGGTTGATGCTTAGGTTGATGCTGAATACTTATTTCTGGGACATATGCATGTGACATTCATTTTGAAAGACTTACTTGTAGTACTGAAAATTATGATGTGTTCATATGCATTTGAATTAACATAGACCTTGTAAGTATTCTTTCAATTGAGTGGGAGATTGAATTTAGGGGGAGATATTGCGGTATTTGACATTATGGCTTATTCATTCAATATACATGAATTAAGGGGGAGATTGAACTTAGGGGGAGATAACTCATTACTTAATTTGATCTTGGAAATTCTGTAGTTATTTTTGTGGAATTGGAAAGAAAGGCAAAAAGGGGGAGATTGTTAAGATTTGAATTTCTCAAATCTTTTAAATAAATATATTTTGCCACTTTATTCCTCAATAAAAGATCAGATAAGACTCTCAAAACTTGGTTATCAAGAAACATCCCCTCAGAATAGGAAAGCTGGTGTAGACCAAGTCAATATTCTATCTTGAAGATGAGACGGTTGAGGAAAAGAGGGAGAAGTGGATATCACCACTTCTTGAACGTGATAAAGTGGAAGAGGAAGGAAAGAAGGCTGGAGTTCTCCTTAAATAGACGAAAGAAGGACGAGAGAAGATAGAGAAAATACGAGCCAAATATTCTGAAGGCAGCAGACTGTTGTCGCTAAGAAAGCTGTTATCACTCTGACTCCAACATACTGCACTGTTCATCGAACGGATTTTCCAAATCTGTTTCTATCGAATCATACACTGAGAGTTTGAGTGATACACTGTTTTTCCTTGTTTGCTTTCTTAGTTAGTTTGGTTAACTTGAAATCCATATTGGATTTCAAGTACTTGAGGATCGTAGGAAACATTGTTCGATCCTTTTTGTAATTCACAATTATTAGTGGATAATTTTCGCCCTGTTGGCTTCACAAGTCATTCTTGACTTGTGAATATTTTATTTCGAGTTACTCTCGTCTATTTCCATCCGGCACCGTACTTTCAAGTGGTATCAGAGCCAAGAACCGGATGGAAATAGATAAAAGATACCGGAATAAAATATTCACAAGTCAAGAATGACTTGTGAAGCCAACAGGGCGAAAATTATCCACTAATATAAAGTGAATTACAAAAAAGAATCATGTAATGCTTCCTACGATCCTTAAGTGCTTGAAATCCAATATAGATTTCAAGTCAACTAAACTAGCCAAGAAAGTAAACAAAGAGAAACAAAGTATCACTCCAACTCTTAGTGTATGAATTGACAACAACAGATTAGGAAAATCCGTCGATGAACAGTGCAGGATGTTGGAGTCAGAGTGACGACAACTTTCTTGGCAACATCGATCTGCTATATCAGAATATTGTATCGTTTTCAGTGCATCCCGCTTCCTTTCTTCTTCCGTTTCCTTTATAGAGTACTCCAGTTCTTGTTTTCTTCCTTTTCCACTTAGCCACGTTCGTGGAATGATGATCTCTACTTCTCCTTTCTTTCCTCAACCGTCTCTCTTTCAGGATAGAGTTTTGACTTGGTCTTCAACTGTTTCCCTATTCTGGGGGGATATTACTTGATGGCCAAGTTTGAGAACCTTATCTGGTCTTTTATCAAGGAAGAAACCGGCAAAACATATCTTCTTAAAAAGTTTGACTAATTCAAAACTTAACAATCTCTCCCTTTTTGCCTTTCTTCCCAATTCCCAAATTTTCAACTTGAAGACAACAATTATTCAAAAGATCAGATTTTGCTCTCCCCTTTCTGCAAGACTCTCCTTTCCTGCAAACTCCCCCTCAATGGTATACCCTTTATCAGTACAGCAGCAGCAACATAGCAGCACAGCAGCAAATTCAGCACAACAGCAGCAACATAGCAGCACGACAGCAAATTCAGCAAAGCAGCAGTAACATAGCAGCACGGCAGCAAATTCAGCACAACAGCAGTAACATAGCAGCACGGCAGCAAATTCAGCACAGTAGTAGTAACATAGCAGCACGACAGTAAATTCAGCATGATAGCAGTAACATAGCAGCACGGCAGCAAATTCAGCATAACAGCAGCAACATAGCAGCACGATAGCAAATTCAGCATAGCATTAGCAACAGCGTCAGCAGCAACATAGCAGCACGATAGCAAATTCAGCATAGCATTAGCAACAGCGTCAGCAGCAACAGCAACACAGCATAGCACCAACATCAACAAATCAACATCATTTCTACCTTCAGCATCATTTTCATCTCCACCTTTTGGCTTTCTTCACAATTTCTCAATACTTGAGAATGCAAATTAGAACATGGGAAACAATACACAGAAAGTTTACCTAACAAATATATCAGCATTGCAAATCCTGCAAAACTCCCCCTTAATGCAAACTCCCCCTACGTTCTTGACATTTAATACCATTGCAGCATGTAGTAATATCCAAAATTATCCAACAAAAATCATAGCCACACCAGAAATCAACACCGAGTTAACCAGTACACAACTATCCCAAGATTATCTCCAAAATAAATTTTCAGGACAAATCAAAGTAGTGCAGATAATCATGTCCTTCTTCTTTCCTAAATACATCAACATGTTCTCCCCCTAAATTTAAACTCCCCCTTAACATGTGTCCAATATAGGACAAGCATAAAAATGCACAAGAAGACATATCTACTTCAGATTCCATGCATAATTTTGCATCATCATTGTAAGCAAAAATCTCAGCATGTCTACATCAATATCAAGCTAGCCTTTCAATTCAAATCAGCATGCCACGCATAAACATCAAAGCATCAATCAGTCTAGCATAATTTTCATAAGCACAATCAAAGAGGCATATGCATTGGCAGCAGCAATCACAAGCATTGGCAGCAAGGCAGGCATAGCAAAATATGCAGCATCATATAAGTTCCTCACAGCATCAGCAAACCATAGCAAGATAAACATAATCAAATGTTAATCAAAAGTTTAAACACCAATATACCCAACAAAAACAAATGTACCCATACTATCACATAGTCATCCATTGCGTCCATTATCGTCATTTGCGGTTTCATCAGCAGCATCAGCATCATCGGCAGCATCAGCAGCAGTAGCATCAGCAGTAGCATCAACATTTGCATCAGCAGCAGCAGTAACAGTAACAGCATCTTTGCAGTAGCAGCAGTAGCAGTAGCAACATCTTCTCTCCCTAATTGGGACGAAAGGGCATCTCGTATGGAAGTAAGGTGTTTAATCTGGTCATCCATAGACCGAACCTGTTGTGCGATAAATTCACAGGAAATAAAGATGGGGTTAGCTGCTGGTGGGGCTGGATTGGGTGAACCGGAGGTAACGTCAGACAGCCAGGGCAGGTTACACCGTCGATCTCCTTGGAGGAATCCTGAATGGACTGTCAAAAGTCTGGGAGATTTGGAGAACACATCTGTGGAGGTGGGCTGAAATCCTTGTGAAGAACAGAGAACAAAGAGGACAGGCGAGAAGCAGGGAATGGAATTTTCCATTTCGTGACCATTTGTCGGGAGATACTGCAGCGGCAGTGACCTAGGCGAGGAGCTCCAGAATTTGAGCGAGGATTCTTTGTGACGCCTCGTCCGCCATTGAAGCCAAGTTGAACAGGGAATAGAGATTAGTGAGGAAAGTGATGAAGTCAAACATCACGAAGGAAGCATTTATTCAGTGCACGGTGACTGTGTGTTTAAAGGAGGCATGAGCTTTCTTTTCTTGTGCAGTGTTGTGATAGTTAAGGAAGACGTGAAGTGGGGGATGCCTGGTGATAATCCAGGGCACAAAAATCTCAACTGTCACCAATTCAACTTACACCCACTAACACAAAGGCACACGAGCACTTATCCAAAAATTTTAAAGAAGCAGAATCTTTTTCAAACAAAATACACCTATACCGATTTTAAAAAGCAGAATAGGATTTCTTTTAGAGGGTGTATTTGGGAGAATATTATTCATGGGATCAGATCAGGCTTTGAGTTACGACTCCCAACTTTGGCAATGGGAGAATATTATTCATGAGATCAGATCAGGCTTTGAGTTACGACTCCCAACTTTGCCATTTTTTTTTTTGCGAATAATAGGTGAGAATTCCAGGTTCTCATCATATTTTTCAAGGTAGCATCATCGCAGCGAATGCCGTGCCCCCCAAGGTACTTTATGATGTGAGGTTGGAAGAATAATTCGGAAACACTCTTTTAACGTAGAGAACATCGTCGCAGCGAACGCCATGCCCCTAGTTACTCAAGTATTTCATGAATTATTCAACTCATCAGTATTTTACAAAGTAGCATCGTCGTAGCGAGCGCCGTGCCCCCCAAGTTACTCTAGTTGATGAGTATTCTTAGCCTAAGATCCCCTTTCTCTTTTCTTTTCTTTTTTTTTTTTTTGGTGCCAAGGGAGTCATAGAGGTAGAATGTATTTACATATTTATGTACAGATTGGATCGAGTATTTTTCACATAACACATAGGCCAAGAGACATCCTAAGATTGGAAAATCTCTCAAAATCAAGAGCTTTGGTAAGTATATCTGCTATTTGACTCTCAGTATTAACGTATTCTAATCGAATAAGATCTTTTTCTACCAAATCTCGAATAAAGTGAAGACGAATGTCTATGTGTTTAGTGCGTGAGTGTTGAACATGATTTTTTGAGATATTAATTGCACTAGAGTTGTCACAGAAAACAACAAGAGTATCACTAGGATAACCATAGTCTTCTAGCATTTGTTTGAGCCACAATAATTGTGTGCAACACCCTCCTACTGCTACATATTCAGATTCAGCAGTAGAGAGGGAGACACAGTTCTGTTTTCGGCTGTGCCAGTAGACTAGGTTATTTCCTAGAAAGAAACATCCCCCATTAGTGCTCTTCCGGTCATCAATGTCCCCTGCCCAGTCAGAATCACTAAAGCCTACCAAGTTCATGTTTGTGTGCTTAGAATACCAGATTCCTAAATTAGAAGTTCCAGCAACATACCTGATAATTCTTTTGACGGCTTTTAGATGGCTTTCTTTTGGACATGCTTGATATCGAGCACAAATACAAGTACTGTACATGATGTCTGGACGACTTGCTGTCAAATACAGCAGACTGCCTATCATCGATCTGTATAATGTTGGATCAACATTTTGTCCAACATCGTCGGTGCAGAGCTTCTAAGGCGATCCATTGGTGTTTTCATGTGTTTGGCATTTTCAAGATCAAATCTTTGAACAAGGTTTCGGGCATATTTGCTTTGTGATATGAAAATACCGTCAGAGCTTTGTTTCACCTGCAAACCTAAAAAGTAGCACAATTCTCCAACCATACTCATCTCAAATGTTGATGACATGGCTTCTACAAATTCATTAAGCATTGTTTTGGATGTAGAACCGAAGACTATATCATCAACATAGATTTGAGCTACACATATATCATGATTTGATCTTTTTTTTAACAATGTACAATCTACTTCACCTCTTGAAAAACCAAAGTTCAAAAGAAATTCAGTTAATCTTCCATACCATGCTCTAGGGGCTTGGTTCAATCCATAGAGGGCTCGATTAAGTCGGTATACATGATTAGGCTTATTAGGGTCCTCGAACCCTTTAGGTTGTTCGACATAAACTTCCTCTTTTAAATTTCCATTTAGAAAGGCAGCCTTGACATCAATTTGATGAAGAGTTATTTTCATGAAACAAGCAAGGGCTAAAAGCAATCTGATCGATTCTATTCTAGCAACAGGAGCAAAAGTTTCATCAAAATTGTATACCCCTTCCACTTGTGTATACCCCTGAGCTACTAATCTTGCTTTATTTCTTACAATATTCCCAGATTCATCAGACTTATTCTTAAATATCCATTTTGTTCCAATTACATTAATTCCTTTAGGTCGGGGAACCAAATACCAAACGTCATTCCTGATGAATTGATTTAACTCTTCATGCATAGCATCTATCCAAAAGCTATCTCCTAAGGCTTCAGAAATAATTTTTGGTTCAGTCAAAGACAAGAAACATGACGAATTTACTTCGTTAAATATAGAGGACAAGCAAACAAATTTTACCATATCTCTATAGTTCACCTGTGATTTCCGTCTTGTTGTGATACCTTCATGCACATTACCAATGACTTGAGTAATCGGGTGATTCTTCCTTATCCTTTCTGGTGGATCTCTTCTTTCAATCTGTTGAATAACTAAGTCTTCTGATGTTTGGGGCTCGGTTTTTGTTTCTGGATCCGGAGGTAATGTTGGTTCCGAGTGTGGTTCAACATTTTGTTCAACATCCAGAATCGACTTCTGTTCAGCTGGTTCAACATATCCATAATTCTGCATATCAATATATGCTTCAACATTGTCTTCTTCAGTTTTTCCTGCCAGATCAGTGAGATCATCAAACATAACATTTACAGATTCTTGAATACACTTAGTCTTGAGATTAAACACACGATATGTTTGACTTTTTAAACCATATCCAAGAAATATTCCTTTCTCACTTTTTGAATCAAAATTTGTAAGAGCATCTCGATCATTCAGAATATAACAAACACATCCAAAAACATGAAAATATTTCAAATTTGGCTTACGCCCATTTAAAATTTCATAAGGAGTCATGTGTGTGCCGGGTCTTAAAAAAACGCGATTTGAGATGTGACAAGCAGTATTAAAGGCTTCGGTCCAAAATCTTTTAGACAGGTTTTTTGAGCTAATCATCACACGAGCCATTTCTTACAAGGTTCTATTTTTCCTTTCAGCTATACCGTTATGTTGAGGCATCTTAGGTGCAGAAAATTCATGTATGATGCCTAGTTTATCACAAAAGTTTGAAAATAATGAGTTTTTGAATTCTTTACCATGATCAGACCTTATACATGATATGCAAGAACCATTCACATTTTTTAACCTAGCATGCAGTTTTCTAAACACATCAAATGTTTCAGATTTTTCTCTAAGAAAGTTTATCCAAGTATATCGGGAAAAATCATCAACTACAACATATTAATACCGTTTACCACCTAAACTTTCAATTTCGATTGGACCCATGAGGTCCATATGGATCAGTTCAAAGTTTCGAGTAGTACCTATAAACTTTATGTGTTCATGAGAGGCTCGAGTTTGTTTACCTTTTTGACATTCTCCACACACAATTTGTTTACCTTTATCAAGTTTGGGCAAACCTTTTACAGCATCTAATCTGATCAATCTTTCAATGTTTCTAGGGTTTGCGTGCCCCAACTTTTGATGCCAAAGGGTTGTTTCGTCAGTCTGGGCATTGCATGTCGAGCTTCTTCCAGCCAAATAGCAGTTATCACAAGATCTGTTACCTGTCATTACACAAACATTTGCCGAGTCAAATACTTCACATTTGTCTTTGTTGAATTTTACCTGAAGATCATCATCACATAATTGACTTATACTGATCAAGTTGGCCATCAGTCCGTCCACATGTAGAACATTTCGAAGGTTAGGGAAACCATCTATAGAGAGGGTTCCTTTTCCTATGATTTTTCCTTGAGCTCCTCCACCATACCTTAATGTTCCTCCTTGGAATGATTCATAGTTGGTAAGATACCTTTTTGAACCTGTGATGTATCTTGAGCAGCCACTATCGAAATACCAAAACTCTGAATGGTTAGTCTTAAGAGCAGTAAAAACTACATTACATGAAAAAGTTGGTTTAGGGACCCATTTTAGATTTTGACAGACGGCTGTATGTTTCTGTTTCACGATGTTGTGACGAATGTTGTGCAATGTTCGTGGCAACATGTGTTTCAACGACAGATCAGTTTTCAACTTTTGACAGTAGGGTTGTATATGGCATGGTCTGTAGCAGTAATGACAGACATATTTCCTTTTTCTTTTGACTACTTTTTCATTTTCTACCAATTTTCGAACATTGTTATTTTCTTTAACAAACACAATGGGATTTTTATTAGAGGTTCGAGTACATGCATTAACAACAGTAGAATTTTCAAGATATCCAAGTCCAGAATGTCCTATATTACCAACAGTTAATATTTCGTCAAGTCTAGAGGCACCTGTATTCAGTTTTCTGAACGTTTCATTCGCAATTTCGAGATCAATTTCTAACTTGCTTATTTGGACATCCTTCTTGGTGAGCGTAGATTCCAATCTGGAGACATTCTTTTTCAATTCTTCATTTTCTTTCATCAGGTTTTCAGCTTCTTTCAGTCGTAAATCCAGATTTTTGAGTAATTTAGTTTGTACGGCTTGGATTTCCTTGAGAATACGATTATCTTCTTCTTCCTCTAATAATTCTGCATCACTCATACACCCATTAAAACAGTTAAAATCAAAATTAGAGAAAAAATTGTACTTGTCGGATGTAGTCGAACTTGAGGGAGTAAGTATCTCCTCGTCATCAGAAAATTCGTGGATTGATGTGAGCAGCGCAGCGGTTTTGATTTCTTCTTCTATTGGATGCATTTCATCAATTTCTTCTTCACTGTGAGATATCCACGTAGATTTTCCATGTCTCCGAAGTAAATTAGCACACTCATTTGTGTAATGGCCGAATCCTTTGCAGGCTAGACACTGAACCTCATCAAAATTTTCTTTAGAAAGAACCAGAGAACATGGAAGACTCATAATTTCCATTGTAGCACCAAAACTCCAGAACCACACTTAGTGTATCAAGTGATGGCTCTGATACCACTTGAAAGTACAGTGCCGGATGGAAATAGATAAAAGATACCGGAATAAAATATTCACAAGTCAAGAATGACTTATGAAGCCAACAGGGCGAAAATTATCCACTAATATAAAGTGAATTACAAAAAAGAATCGTGTAATGCTTCCTACGATCCTTAAGTGCTTGAAATCCAATATAGATTTCAAGTCAACTAAACTAGCCAAGAAAGTAAACAAAGAGAAACAAAGTATCACTCCAACTCTTAGTGTATGAATTGACAACAAAAGATTAGGAAAATCCATCGATGAACAGTGCAGGATGTTGGAGTCAGAGTGACGACAACTTTCTTGGCAGCATCGATCTGCTATATCAGAATATTGTATCGTTTTCAGTGCATCCCACTTCCTTTCTTCTTCCGTTTCCTTTATAGAGTACTCCAGTTCTTGTTTTCTTCCTTTTCCACTTAGCCACGTTCGTGGAATGATGATCTCCATTTCTCCTTTCTTTCCTCAACCGTCTCTCTTTCAGGATAGAGTTTTGACTTGGTCTTCAACTGTTTCCCTATTCTGGAAGGATATTACTTGATGGCCAAATTTTAGAACCTTATCTGGTCTTTTATCAAGGAAGAAACCGGCAAAACATATCTTCTTAAAAAGTTTGACTAATTCAAAACTTAACAATAGTTGATGAGCAAATTCAGCACAACAGCAGCAACATAGCAGCACGGCAGCAAGTTCAGCACAGTAACAGCAACATAGCAGCACGGCAGCAAATTTCAAGCATCATATATCAACATAAGTTCCTCAAAACAGACGAAAAGCATAGCAGGATAAACAAAATCAAAAGTCAAACACCGATGTACCCAACAAAAACAAAATCAAAAGTCGATCATGTCGCGGAGATGCAAGATATTCTTTCCCAACAAAAACAAATGTACCCATACTATCACATAGTCCCTTCAACTGCGTCCATTATGGTCACTTGCGGTTTCATCAGCAGCATCAGCATCATCGGTAGTAGCAGTAGCAGCAGTAGCACCAGCATCAGCAGTAGCAGTAGCAGCAGTAGCATCAGCAGCATCTGCAACAGCAGCAGTAGTTTTGTGATAACCTATTTCAGAATTGCCTATATTTCCTACAGTCAAAATTTCATCGGGCTCAGAAGTACCTGTATTCAATTTCTTGAACTTTTCATTCATAACTTGAAGTTCGATCTTGAGTTTACTCAATTCAACATCCTTCTTTGTAAGAGACACTTCCAGCTTTGCAATCATCCTCTTGAGTTCTTCATTTTCTTTGCACAGACTTTTTGCTTCCTGCTGTCTTAATTCCAGATTTTTGAGAAGTTCATCCTGAACAACTTGAATTTCTTTGAGTATTCGATCATCTTCTTCTCCCTCAATTAATTCTGCATCACTTATGCAACCATTAAAACAGTTAAAATCAGAATTGGAAAAAGAATTGTACCTGTCGGATGCAGTGTTCGAACTTGAGGGTGTGAGTATCTCCTCATCATCAGAAAATTCGTAGATTGATGTGAGCAGCACAGCGGTTTTGATTTCTTCTTCTATTGGATGCATTTCATCAATTTCTTCTTCACTAAGAGATATCCACATTGACTTTCCATGTCTCCGAAGTACATTAGCACATTCGTTTGCATAGTGGCCGAATCCTCTACAGGCTCGACACTGAACATTGTCAAAATTTTCTTTAGAAAGAACTGGAGAACGTGGAAGACTCATAATTTCCATTGTAGCACCAAAACTCCAGAACCACACTTAGTGTATCAAGTGATGGCTCTGATACCACTTGAAAGTACTAAACTGGATGGAAATAAATAAAGAACCACGGAATAAAAATATTCACAAGTCAAGAATGACTTATGAAGCCAACAGGGTAAAAATTATCCACTCATAATTGTGAATTACAAAAAGGATCGAACAATGTTTCCTACGATCCTCAAGTACTTGAAATCCAATATGGATTTCAAGTTAACCAAACTAACTAAGAAAGCAAACAAGGAAAAACAGTGTATCACTCAAACTCTCAGTGTATGATTCGATAGAACCAGATTTGGAAAATTCGTTCGATGAACAGTGCAGGATGTTGGAGTCAGAGTGACGACAGCTTTCTTAGCGACAACAGTCTGCTGCCTTCAGAATATTTGGCTCGTATTTTCTGTATCTTCTCTCTTCCTTCTTCCATCTATTTAAGGAGAACTCCAGCCTTCTTTCCTTCCTCTTCCACTTTATCACGTTCAAGAAGTGGTGATATCCACTTCTCCCTCTTTTCCTCAACCATCTCTTCTTCAAGATAGAATATTGACTTGGTCTACACCAGCTTTCCTATTCTGAGAGAATGTTTCTTCATGACCAAGTTTTGAGAATATTATCTGATCTTTTATTGAGGAAGAAATCGGCAAAATATATTTATTTAAAAGATTTGAGAAATTCAAATCTTAACAGAGAATAAGAAAATAATACAAACAGAATAAATATATAAATATATTTTAGTTAATTTATTTATATTTATTTTTATCATAATTATTATTGAGTATCTTCAGAAATTTTGGGGGTATGAATAGTCGCACAATTTTTTAAATATTTTCTCAAAATTTTGAAATACAACTTTTTTCTTTCCATGATTATTAATTTTACTATGGGGCTGCAAAGAGTTAGCGGCGCAGTCGTGGTTGGTGGAGTTATTCAAAACTATAATTCTGGTATTTTTGTATGACTTTCGTAAATTATTGGGGGTGTTCAAATAATATGGTTGTTGTTGAGGCTCTTAAATTCTTTATTCTTTTCATTAATAGTTTTATTGTTGGTAATTGGAAGTATTCGTTCTTGATTTGCAAATTTCTTATATTTTTTAGACAACAAAGTCGTGATTTAGAAGATTATTTATGTTTTCTGATGTAAATATTTGTAATAGTTTACTATACATTTCTAATTACTCGTGTTTAATTAACTTAAGTATTTTCTTTCATTACTTCAATTATGTACTAATTTCTCAACTAAAATTAAGAGGTAGGAAACCCATGTCCACTCCACTTGGGTATTGGAAAATATAAAAGTATCAAAAAAAATTATATATTAAAATATTTGGTACGATAATATTATGAAATTTTTATTATTGGTATACTCATTTATTCAATGTTATTTTGGTATACCAGTATTTCAATATATTATACTGGTATAACAAATTTATACTTTCGATTTACAGTTTTTTTTCCAGTATAATAGTAATTGATATGAAACAATATTTACTCGATTATAAATTTTAATACAAAATGGTATATAAAAAAGTTTCGGTACGATGCTCATTTGTATATATCTTATAAGATCGATTAGTCAAATCATCAAACAAACGTGAAAATTCCATATTCCCACAAGGGCTCTCACGCAAGAAATTGATGAAGAAACTCAGGAGAATCTAAAGATACTTGGATCTAGATATGGGCAATGTTCTTTCGATTTTGAAATTGTAAAGGATGGAACCAAAATTGATTCGAGATACAGTCGGTTTCAATTTTGTTTACTGAACTACATGTTTCTTGATCTTGGTTTCGGAATTTTTGTTTTTTAATATTTTTGAACTAGGTTTGTCAACCTAATAAAAAAAAAAAAAAAAAACACCTTAAGCTGGTAATTTAGAATCGGAATTGAAATTAACGGTTCAAAAATCGTAATCAAAATTAAAACGACGATTTAAAATTAAAATCGGTTTTCTTGGAATAACTATTTATTTAACTTTTTAAGTTTTTGTTAATTTGTAATTTTTATTATAATTTGAACTTTTCTTTTTGACATACCCACTGATCTTTCAATTCATTAAATCAAATATCAGGAAAAATAAAATAGAGTAGAAACAATTTTTCATGGCAAATTTACAAATATTTTGTAGAAAATAATTTTGCTTGAAATCTCATTGTCATAATAAATTAAATTGGTAGGAATTTACTTAGTTATTTTGACAAATAAAATTGATCCAAAAAATTATTTTTGTGTTAATTCAAACTGTATCGATGCACTATTTGCATGACCATCATATTGTCCCATAACATTATTTTATTGCAAATCAATTACCTAGAAACAACATCTTCATGGAAAATTTAAATATTATGATATATATATATATATATATATATATATATATATATAGTTTTGTGGTAACTTATATTACCCTCAAATAGCTTAAAATAAATTTTTAAAAAAAAAGGAAGCACTTGCAGGGACGGTATGGCACAATTGAGCATAGCAATCAAAATTACTTTTAAACCATCACCATTCACAATAAAACCAGTGGTAGTCTAAGAGAAATTAGTGGGATATAAAAAATAACATAAATATATAAAATTGCTAAAATTATTATAAAAGTTACCAAATGAAAAATTTATAAGAAAAGTTACTTAAACTCCCCATAATTAATGTAGCTCGTAGTTTTTTTTCGTTTTATTTTTTTCAAATAATTTTTTTAAAAAAAATCATTTCGTATCTAATACATTTTTAGGGCATAACATATCGATTTAAGCATTTTTTAAGATCTTTAATTTGACATATATATTAAATACATAAAAATAAAACAAAAACTTTGAGATGTTAAATATTTGTAGGTGAATCGGTACTGTTTATATTGGATTTCAATATTTGTGTGATTTAAATATTTATAGCAACTTTGGACTACAAATATAAATAATATTTGGATAAATTTTTATAATAAATAGATTATTTAAATATTGTAATATTTAGAGCTAAAAATAAGATTGCACAATTTTTTTTTTAATCTTAATACTG
This sequence comes from Caryopteris x clandonensis, assembly GCA_028749325.2. Lineage (NCBI taxonomy): Eukaryota > Viridiplantae > Streptophyta > Magnoliopsida > Lamiales > Lamiaceae > Caryopteris > Caryopteris x clandonensis. The sequence continues at coordinate 1,096,220 of JAPYKT020000012.1, forward strand.
TCTGAATGAAGTGGAGTTAATAATAAGATGATAATAAAGAGTAAATGTACGAATAATATTAATAAAATTAAACTATATGATAAAATACAAAATAAAGTAAATAATTCAAAATGTATTTACCCACCCGATTATTAAAAATCTAGTAAGAGTACCATTCAAGAAATGTTGTCCCAAATGTGATCGATTAGACGATCTAAAAAGTTATACGACGATCCTCCTTCCTTTAGAACAATTTTACACTTCTCTTTAAGCTCTTTCACCTTAACCCGAATCTTGTTTCCTGGGTCCATCAGCTGTCTGATTGCCTTCTCTATTGTGTCAGCCGACACAATCACGTTACAGTTTTTCCTATAGTCCATCTTAATCTCAACAGCCATTTCAAACTCCTTTACCAACTGGAATGCATTGGCTTGTTGCTCGGCAGCCAACGGCCAGACTGCCATTGGTACTCCGCACCAAACGCTTTCAAGAGTCGAGTTCCAACCACAGTGTGAAACAAATCCTCCCACTGCAGGGTGAGACAACACCGCCATTTGAGGCGCCCACCCAATCACCCTCCCGATCCCTGCAGTACGTTGGAGGAACCCTTCCGGCAATACCTCTCCCGGATTCTCATAATCTTCCGGAAAATCCATCTTTTCTTTCGGAGGTGGCTTTCGCAACGACCACAAAAATTGGCACCCACTGTTTTCCAGCGCCGCGGCAATCTCCTTCACCTGGTCCCCTTCGAAACATCCAATGCTGCCGAAGCAAAGAAACACAACAGAGGAATTGGGTTGCTTGTCGAGCCATCCCATTACTTCTTTCTTGCCCTCGTCTGTTTCTTCTCGCTTGTCTTGAATTATAGGTCCAACAGGGTAAAGTGGAGGGACTTTCGCATCAACAGAGAGCGAGCTGACGGCGTGGGGCTCGAATTCAAGAAAGGTGTTTGTAATAACCCCTTTGGCCTCTCTTATCTTTCTTGCAATATCCAGGAAACCACTTTTCTTGTCGAACACCGGAGAAGGCCATACTCTTGCAGGGACAGGGTTCACATAAGCCGAGACATAAATCACGGCTTCTGAACCCTCGTATTCTGTCAGGTCCTGACCATCATCGTCGTTGAAGCTCTGAAGACTGAACATCAGCCCAAGAGTTGCTGCACTGCTAGTGAACAAAACGTAACTCGGGATCCTAAGCTCATTCGCCAAATCAACCATAGAGGTGCAGAAAACATCGACTACTAACCCGGCAACCCTACCCGATTCCATTGATCCAACCACGGCGTCCCTCACAGGGCCCCTTTGGCTCTCAATGAAACGAACAAAGTAGGCCTCTGGTGATGCCGTCTCATATCTGCCAAAATCAGGCTCCTCTGCGGGAAGCTGCACGAAGTTTATCCTAGAATCGGGGGAATTCTTTACGTAGGAACTGATATTGGCACTGATTGGCAGCTTCATGACGAGGACTGTGACGGAGAGGCGGTCGTCTCGGTTGGCGAGAAGCTCCGCCGTCTTGACGGCCGCCACCAGGTGGCTTATTATAGGGAATGGGATGAAAAACAGGGTTGCTTTTCTCTCTGTAGACATTCTTTTGCTGGAAAAACCAAAATGGAAGTGGAAATCACATAAGAATTGGAGATACTATGTTTATATATAGGCAAATGTAAGAAAGTACAAGATACTCAACACACACACACACACACACATATATATACATATATAGAGCTAGGTGTGATATGCTTTTCATATATCATCAGCACACACTCCTGCGTATATGTGCGCGTGTTAGGTAGATGGTAGCTATCGTAGTTGGAGTGTAAACTGTGATATGTATTAATCTAGTTATGATTGATTTTCCGACCAAACATAGGGTAAGAACTCAAGGCTATTCTTTCAAAGCAAGTCTTATGACCACATATCTCTTTAATTGGGCTGAATATATTCAAATATGTGCAAGCAAATCTACCTATAAACGCACTCCTAACAAATTTATTCGATGCACACTGAATATAATATATTTTCGGTATAAACTAGTCTTTTTTTAACAATCTATAATATTCTTACTCTTTGATCATAAGAATATAATGTTTTATTAGAATAATATATTACTTTTATTTGTTTAATTACAAAATTTTTAGTTGAAACATAGTTTTTTGTGAAAAATAAGATTAACGAGAAATTGACTCAAGCGGAACGAACAATCATTCAATTCATGCATGCACAACAAGCTTCAAATCGGATCAACTACAATATATGTGTTTCAAATAATTTTTGGATTGATCCCATCGCCTGCATTGATTAGGATCCATGAACGAGACAAAGTTTTTGTTTTCTTTTGGAAGGAAGAACTTTAGGCTATTAGTTGAGATGAAGACCAAAAATATGGATGTTAGATTAGATGGAAAAAAAAAAATGGAGTTTAAGTAAACTAGAAGGTATGTGAAATTTAATAAGTGATGGTGATCACATGGCTAGGCGTGATATTTAGATAAAATATTTTTTTATTTTTTATTTTATAATATATTTTATGTAAAATTAATATCATATTTAGGGAGTAGTTATTTTATTGTCGCATGGGTCCAAGTATAATTGATTTAATATCTGCTCATCTTTATTACGTAAAATAGTATAGTTGATGGCAACAACATATATTAAGAAACACAAAATTTTCTCTGAAACAGTTGCATGTATGACACGATTTAAGGTATTATTTGTTTAACTATAAAGTATCATTATTTTTTAATTGTATTACTGCTCACTAATTATTTTAAAAATTAGTAATATTTTATAGTTAAACAAGTAATACTTTATAATTATATAAGTAATATCTTAAATCGTGTCACACGTGCGACCGTTTCACAAGAGACTCACTCATTAAGAGAATGTTCCCACAAAATTGTTGATCAAACGACCTAAGAAATCATAGGACGACCCTCCTTCCATTAGAGCCTTTCTACTCATCTCGTGCACCTCCTTAACCTTCACTCGTACCTCATTCTCCGGGTCCATCAGCTGTCTGATTGCATTCTCTATTACTTCCGCAGCCACAATCAAATCCCTATCCCTTCTATAGTCCATCTTGATCTCTACCGCCATTCCAAATTCCTTCACAAGCTGGAACGCGTTAGCCTGCTGCTCGGCGGCCAACGGCCACACCGCCATGGGCACCCCACACCAGACGCTTTCCAGAGTCGAGTTCCACCCACAGTGGGACACAAATCCTCCCACAGCAGGGTGAGATAGCACCGCCATCTGCGGGGCCCACCCGACCACCTTCCCGATCCCCGCCGTCCGTTCAAGAAACCCTTCCGGAAGTACCTCTCCAGGATTCTCGTAATCCGCAGGAAAATCCATCTTCTCTTCGGGGGGCGGCTTTCTCATCGACCACAGAAAGTTGGCCCCGCTCTGCTCCAGCGCCATGGCAATCTCCTTCACCTGCACCTCCCGGAAACTTCCACGGCTCCCGAAACAGAGGAAGACCACCGATGAATTGGGCTTCTCATCAAGCCACGCGATGATCTTCTTATTCTTCTGATCTTGCTCCTCACTTTCTGCTCCCTCGTCTTGAAGTATGGGGCCAACAGGGTAAACTGGTGGGACTCTCTCATCGGTGGAGAGCGCGCGAATCGCATGCGGCTCGAATTCAAGAAAGGTGTTGACGACGATCCCTTTCGTTTCCCTGAACCTTCTTATAAAACCAAGGAACCCACTTTCTCTATCAAATATTGGACAAGGCCAAACACTTGCAGGAACAGGATTAACATAAGTCGAGGCTGAAATAACAGTCTCTGAATCCTCGTACTCCGCCGGGTCCTGACCTTCATCGTCGTTAAGGCTCTGGAGACGGAGCATGAGGCCAAGAGAAGCTGCGCTGCAGGTGAAGAAGATGTAAGCAGGGGCACCAAAGTCATGAGCCACATCAATCATGGCGGTGCAGAACATGTCGATCACGAATCCAGCAATCCTAACTGATTCATCGGACTTCATTATAGCAGCCACAGCGTCCCTGGCGGGACCCGCTTGGCTGTCCATGAACCGACGCCTCCCATGTTTGGGAGATCTAATCAGTTCTTCCAAGACGGACTGGTCTTGTTGCAGTTGTACGAAGTCTATTCGGGAGCCAGGCGAATTCTTGATGTAGATGCTGATCTTGGTGTCTATTGGCAGCTTGATGATCAGAACTTTGATGGAGAGGCGCTCGTCGCGGTCGCTTATAAGCTTCGCCGTCTTTACGGCCGCGACCAGGTGGCTCATCACAGGGAATGGGATGAACACCAGGGTTGCTTTTTCAGCTACAGACATTGTATTGATCTAGACAAGATTAATCTGGTATGAGTTTGTGAATCTGGACGACACGCCGTAGATATTATATATATGTGTATTCACACAGATCCACATGCAAGACTAAGAACAGTTTATATATCAACCAATGGGCGAATTCGCTATTGTTGGGAGCCAAGACTAGAAGAAGCTGACGTAATCGCTTTGCTGTCAAATGGATTAGTTTGTTAAATGAGGTATAAAGCATTGTTTGACTTGAGAGACAAAGGAAGCTCCAAGATTGGATTCTATTTTCCTTCTTATTATTATTACTACTATTTTTAGGCTATAATAATAATGTATGTCAAAGTGATGATTAAATTAATTGAAATATAGTGCAGGACATATAATAAAAGTAATTAATACGAGATGTGTTTAAATATGTTTTAAAATGATGTAAAAAGGATAGCGAATGTCGCGTGGTTGTCCAAATAATTCAGTCCTATAGTAAGGATTAGGTTTAATACTCATATATTATGCTTCGACAATTGACGAGATCACAAAATTCCAACAAATATACATTCTTAGATGTATATATTTGGCGGATAATATAATTTGAATAATTGATGCAAATGAAGAAGAAAGAGTAAAGATCGAAATTGGAAAGAGATAAAAACCATGAAATTAAGCAATAAGTAGAGTTAAAATTGAGCACATGCATCTAATATCATCTTTCTAGTAAAATTAATAAGTTTTTTTCTAAATATACTTCATTTATATCTAGTATATTATTTTTATTAAAAAAATAAAAAATAAAAATTAAATCAGTATCTCAACTGTCCTCCGCAATTTTTTATACACACTCACAAATCAAAGTATAAAACAAAAATAGAAGTTAAATATATATATATATATGAATTTTTGTACACACAATTTTTAACAAAATCAAGTATGAGGAAATGACGTTTATAGAATATTGTTAAGGGAGTTTGTTGCTTATCAAGTTTGGCTATCGTTGTGAACTATTTCAGATTTAGAGGCGAGCCTCAAGAAAACCACGAATGAATTGCAATTTCAGCTTTATGTTTTTATGTTAAAGAAATATGGAGAAGAATAAGACAATAAAAACTAACCATGAAGTAAGACACATAAAATGAATTTTGTTAGTTTGTGTTAAGTGAGAGAGAGAGAGTACATATAATTAATTCTTATGGTTACAATAAAACCACTAGTCTAAGAGAAATTAGTGGGATATAAAAGAGAACATAAATATATAAAATTGCTAAATTATTATAAAAGTTACAAAATGAAAAATTTATAAGAAAAGTTACTTAAACTCCCCATATTTAATCTAGCTCGTAGTTTCTTTTCGTTTTAACTTTTTTTATAAAAAAAATTTTTAAAAAAATAATTTTGTATATAATACATTTTTAGGACATAACATATCAATTTAAGTATTTTTTAAAGATCTTTAATTTGACATATGTATTAAATACATAAAAATAAAACATAAACTTTGAGATGTTAAATATTTGTTGTTGAATCGGTACTGTTTATATTGAATTTAAATATTTGTGTTGGATTTAAATATTTATAGCAACTTTGGATTACAAATATAAATAATATTCGAATAAATTTCTATAATAAATTTGATTATTTAAATATTGTAAAATTTAGAGCTAAAAATAAGATTGCACAATCTTTTTTGTATCTTAATACTGTCTTAATGAAGTGGAGTTAATAATAAGATGATAACAAAGAGTAAATGTACGAATAATATTAATAAAATTAAACTATATGATAAAATACAAAATAAAGTAAAGAATTCAAAATGTATTTACCCACCCGATTATTAAAAATCTAGTAAGAGTACCATTCAAGAAATGTTGTCCCAAATGTGATCGATTAGACGATCTAAAAAGTTATACGACGATCCTCCTTCCTTTAGAACAATTTTACACTTCTCTTTAAGCTCTTTCACCTTAACCCGAATCTTGTTTCCTGGGTCCATCAGCTGTCTGATTGCCTTCTCTATTGTGTCAGCCGACACAATCACGTTACAGTTTTTCCTATAGTCCATCTTAATCTCAACAGCCATTTCAAACTCCTTTACCAACTGGAATGCATTGGCTTGTTGCTCGGCAGCCAACGGCCAGACTGCCATTGGTACTCCGCACCAAACGCTTTCAAGAGTCGAGTTCCAACCACAGTGTGAAACAAATCCTCCCACTGCAGGGTGAGACAACACCGCCATTTGAGGCGCCCACCCAATCACCCTCCCGATCCCTGCAGTACGTTGGAGGAACCCTTCCGGCAATACCACTCCCGGATTCTCATAATCTTCCGGAAAATCCATCTTTTCTTTCGGAGGTGGCTTTCGCAACGACCACAAAAACCGACACCCACTGTTTTCCAGCGCCGCTGCAATCTCCTTCACCTGGTCCCCTTCGAAACATCCAATGCTGCCGAAGCAAAGAAACACAACAGAGGAATTGGGTTGCTTGCCGAGCCATCCCATTACCTCTTTCTTGCCCTCGTCTGTTTCTTCTCGCTTGTCTTGAATTATAGGTCCAACAGGGTAAAGTGGAGGGACTTTCGCAACAACAGAGAGCGAGCTGACGGCGTGGGGCTCGAATTCAAGAAAGGTGTTCGTAATAACCCCTTTGGCCTCTCTTATCTTTCTTGCAATATCCAGGAAACCACTTTTCTTGTCGAACACCGGAGAAGGCCATACTCTTGCAGGGACAGGGTTCACATAAGCCGCGACAGAAATTACGGCTTCTGAACCCTCGTACTCTGTCAGGTCCTGACCATCATCGTCGTTGAAGCTCTGAAGACTGAACATCAGCCCAAGAGTTGCTGCACTGCTAGTGAACAAAACGTAACTCGGGATCCTAAGCTCATTCGCCAAATCAACCATAGAGGTGCAGAAACATCGACTACTAACCCGGCAACCCTACCCGATTCCATTGATCCAACCACGGCGTCCCTCACAGGGCCCCTTTGGCTCTCAATGAAACGAACAAAGTAGGCCTCTGGTGATGCCGTCTCATATCCGCCAAAATCAGGCTCCTCTGCGGGAAGCTGCACGAAGTTTATCCTAGAATCGGGGGAATTCTTTACGTAGGAACTGATATTGGCACTGATTGGCAGCTTCATGACGAGGACTGTGACGGAGAGGCGGTCGTCTCGGTTGGCGAGAAGCTCCGTCGTCTTGACGGCCGCCACCAGGTGGCTTATTATAGGGAATGGGATGAAAAACAGGGTTGCTTTTCTCTCTGTAGACATTCTTTTGCTGGAAAAACCAAAATGGAAGTGGAAATTAAATCACATAAGAATTGGAGATACTATGTTTATATATAGGCAAATGTAAGAAAGTGCAAGATACTCAAGACACACACACACACACATATATATATACATATATAGAGCTAGGTGTGATATGCTTTGCATATATCATCAGCACACACTCCTGCGTATATGTGCGTGTGTTAGGTAGATGGTAGCTATCGTAGTTGGAGTGTAAACTGTGATATGTATTAATCTAGATATGATTGATTTTCCGACCAAACATAGGGTAAGAACTCAAGGCTATTCTTTCAAAGCAAGTCTTATGGCCACATATCTCTTTAATTGGGCTGAATCTATTCAAATATGTGCAAGCAAATCTACCTATAAACGCACTCCCAACAAATTTATTGGATGCACACTGAATATAATATATTTTTGATATAAACTAGTCTTTTTTGAACAATCTATAAATATTCTTACTCTTTTATCATAAGAATATAATATTTTATTAGAATAATATGTTTGTTGTGACAGAATAGGATTATAGAGCATAAACAAGAAACAGGAAACGTAAAGAAGACACAAGATTTACGTGGTTCACCAATAAATTGGCTACGTCCACGGGCAGAGAGGAGAACGGATTTTATTATGCGGTATATGTTACAGATTACAGATCTCAAATACCATACATATAGTACTGAGGAAAACCTAAAACACTGAAATTGGGCTTAAGGCCCAATACTGCATACTGTCGGGCCGGGGGCGTCTCCGCCCCCCGGACCCCAGGCAAGGGGGACATCGCCCCCCTTGACCCCTCGATTCGCTGACCGGGCAGCGAGACCCCCGTGACAGCTCTGCGAAGTATGTGATTCAAGACATATCAACAAATCTCCACCTTAACTTGAATTTTCCTTGCAGATGCATCATTACAATGCCAGATGAACAGACTCCTCCTTTCTGCCTCAGATTTGCCCTCCTTGGGCATCTAACAGCTTGTGACGTTTAGCAAGTCCAAACAATGTCGAAACTTGCTATGCGGGACCGGCTTGGTGAACATGTCAGCAGGATTATCAGCAGTACCTACTTTCATCACCTTGATTCTCTGCTCATTCCTCAGAAAATGATACCTCACATCAATATGTTTGGTCCTCTCATGATGGACCTGATCCTTGGTCAAACAGATTGCACTCAGACTGTCACAGAATACAATAACTTGATCATGATATAGACCAAGATCACCTACAAGCCCTTTCAACCAAACTCCCTCTTTAGCAGCTTCTGTCAGTGCCATATACTCTGCTTCAGTTGTAGACAAAGTAACTGTAGCCTGCAGAGTTGCCTTCCAACTAACAACAGAACCACCAAGAGTAAAAACATAACCAGTCATAGATCTTCTACTATCAACATCTCCAGCATAGTCAGAATCAGAATAACCAGTCACAGAAACGTGAGCATCACCTCCATAAATGAGACCAACATCAGACGTACCTCTGAGAACGGAAAATCCTCTTCACAGCTTGCCAATGCTCCTTTCCAGGTTGTCCCATGAACCTGCTGACAACACTAACAGCATGTGCAAGATCTGGTCTAGTGCAGACCATAGCATACATCAAACTCCCTACTGCATTAGAGTATGGGACTCGAGACATGTACACCTGCTCAGCTACAGATTTCGGTGCATAATCAGTGGATAAATGAATATTTGTAGCACTTGGAGTATCAATAGGCTTGGCGGTAGACATGCCAAATCTAGACAGAATCTTCTGAATATAACTCTTCTGTGACAAGAAAAGCTTCTTCTTCTCTCTTTCCCTATATATCTCCATACCCAGAATTTTCTTGGCAGCACCCAAATCCTTCATATCGAACTCAGCACTGAGCAGATCCTTCAACTTTTGAATATCAGACTTGGACTTCGCAGCTATGAGCATATCATCCACATACAGGACCAGATAGATCATGGAACCATCATCAGCTTTGTTTTGATACGCACAACAATCATACGGACTCCTGTTGTATCCCAACTGGATCATGTAACTGTCAAACCTCTTATACCACTGCCTTGGAGACTGCTTTAGCCCATATAAAGACCTCATCAACCTGCAAACATAATCTTCCTTCCCCAGAACCTGGAACCCCTCTGGCTGAGTCATGTAGATATCGTCTTCGAGCTTTCCATGTAGAAAAGTTGTCTTCACATCTAGTTGCTCAAGTTCTAAATCTTGATGTGCAACCATTGCTAGTAACACTCTGATGGAAGTGTGTTACCTCTGGTGAGAATATCTCATTATAGTCAACCCCCTCCTTCTGTGTGAACCCTCTTGCAACTAGCCGAGCTTTGTATCTCACACCTTCACCAGGTGTGGTTTCTTCCTTCTTCTTGAATATCCATTTGCAAGTAACAATCTTTCTCTCCTTAGGCCGTTTGACCAGCTCCCAAGTCTCATTCTTGGCAAGTGATTCCATCTCTTCTCTCATTGCAGCGAGCCATTGGGCCGACTCACTACCAGAAACAGCCTCTCTGTATGTGAATGGTTCACCTGCAGATGGTTCTTCCTCTTCCACCTCGTCAGCGACTTGTAATGCGTAAGTCACCATATCCTCAAAACCATACCGCACAGGAGGCTTCACACCTGTTCTCCTAGCTCTATCAACCGCTATGCTTGTCTGGCGAGCTTCTGGATGAACATCTGAACTTGTACTTTCAGCTGTAGTATGTTGATCTTCTCCACCTTGGAGTTGTGATTTACACTCATCGAGAGTGACTTGCAGCTCCACCTGTTTATCAACACTACTACAATTTTCTGTACAAATGGACTTCACAGTGGGGTTAAACATAGAATTCTCATCAAAAATCACATTCCTACTGAATATAATTCTATTCTCTGAAGGTGACCAGATTCTATATCCCTTAACTCCATCCCCGAAACCAACAAATATACCCTTCTTAGCTCTTGGCTCTAATTTACCCTCACTAACATGATAGTAAACATTACAACCAAAAACCTTTAACAGTGAATAATCTGCAAGTTTATTAGACCATACCTCATAAGGTGTCTTGCAATCAATGCCAGTGTGAGGACCACGGTTGATCAGATAGCACGCCGTGTTTACTGCTTCTGCCCAGAACTTTCTAACCAAACCAGCATTCGAGAGCATGCATCTCGCTCTCTCCAGCAATGTCTGATTCATGCGCTCTGCCACACCATTCTGCTGCGGTGTATGTCGAATAGTGTGGTGTCGAGCAATCCCTGCATCCTTGCAGAACTCGTTGAACTCAGACGAACAGAACTCCAGGCCATTATCAGTTCACAGTCGCTTGATCTTCTTCCCAGTCTGATTTTCTACCAACGCTTTCCACTGCTTGAATTTCTTGAAAGCTTCACTTTTGTGTTTCATCATAATTACCCAAGTCATCCTAGAGTAGTCATCAATCATAGACACAAAATATATGTGGCCTCCAATAGACTCAACACGTGACGGACCCCAACAATCCATATGAATGTAGTCAAGAGTCCCCTTGGTCTGATGAACTGCCTTCTTTGGAAACTTGCTGCGATGAAGCTTCCCAAAAACACAATGTTCGCAGAATTCAAGACTCTGCACTTTATGCCCAGAAAGAAGATCCCGCTTTGACAAAATCTGCATCCCTCTTTCTCCCATATGACCGAGCCTCATATGCCACAGCCTGGTCATATCCATGGTCTGAACCTCAGATGATGCAACATCAGCAGAACCTGTCACAGTGGAACCTCACAGATAATATAAGGTACCACGTTTCAAGCCTGTCAAAACCACCTTTGAACCTTGACAGACATACATAACTCCACCTTCACCTTTGAAACTGAAACCCTTGCTGTCAAGGAGACTCAATGATATCAGATTTTTCGTCATCTGTGGAACATGCCTGACTTCATTCAAGGTGCAGAATACCCCATCATGTGTCCGTATCCTGACTGAGCCAATCCCAACCACCTTGCAGGCAGCACTGTTAGCCATGGTAACATTTCCTCCATCTATCTGCTCATAGGTCGAGAAGAACTCCCTGTTAGGACAAATATGATATGATGCCCCAGAATCAAGAACCCACACATCATTACGATGTGACTGTCCAGCTGCAACCAAGGCCAGATCATCTTCAGAATTTGTATCAGTTTCTGCAACAACTGCAGAACCGCCGACACCCTCTTTCTTCTCCTGTTTCCTCTTCTTCCTAGGACAATCATTCTTCGAGTGCCCTGGTTCTTTACAGTAATTGCAGATGTCATCGGGTTTAGGACCTTTTGAACCTTTCTGATTCGGCTTCCCACTTTTCTTCCCAGATTTCTTTTGTCCCTTACCCGTGACAAACAGCCCCGATGCCTGATTTTCTGTGGCCGAGCCAGTTGCCTGTTGACGGTCTTCTTTGCTGTGGAGGGCAGATCGAATATCTTCCAGAGACAGAGTATCTTTCCCAGTAATAAACGATTCAACAAAATTCTCATACGATTCAGGCAAAGATACTAACAGAATTAAAGCAGCGTCCTCATCTTCTACTTTAACATCAATATTACGTAAATCTAGTAAAATTTTGTTTAATTTATCTAGATGATCCCGAAGGGGTGTACCTTCCTGCATGCGTAAACGAAACAGACGTTGCTTCAGAAGCAATTTGTTGGTTAGAGACTTCGTCATGTAGAGACTCTCTAACTTCTTCCAGAGACCATCGGCAGTTTCCTGATCCGCAACCTCGATGATAACATCGTCAGACAGACATAGCATGATAGTCGAGTGGGCCTTTTCTTCTAGGGTATTCCACTCTTCTTCATCTGCATCCTCAGATTTAGGTTTTCCTGATAGCGGCGCCCACAAACCCTGCTGCTTCAGCAGAGATCGCATCTTGATCTGCCATAAGCCAAAACTATTTCTCCCGGTGAATATGTCAACCTTTACGTTGAAAGCAGACATTCTTGATCGGCTCCAAAAAACCCTAACAGTGCGGAAAATACCCTGATCGAAACGACCAGGCTCTGATACCAGTTTGTTGTGACAGAATAGGATTATAGAGCATAAACAAGAAACAGGAAACGTAAAGAAGACACAAGATTTACGTGGTTCACCAATAAATTGGCTACGTCCACGGGCAGAGAGGAGAACGGATTTTATTATGCGGTATATGTTACAGATTACAAATCTCAAATACCATATATATAGTACTGAGGAAAACCTAAAACACCGAAATTGGGCTTAAGGCCCAATACTGCATACTGTCGGGCCGGGGGCGTCTCCGCACCCCGGACCCCAGGCAAGGGGGACGTCGCCCCCCTTGACCCCCGTGACAGCTCTGCGAAGTGTGTGATTCAAGACATATCAACAATATTACTTTTATTTATTTAATTACAATACTTTTAGTTGAAACATATTTTTTTGTGAAAAATAAGAATAACGAGAAATTTACTCAAGCGGAACGAACAATCATTCAATTCACGCATGCACAACAAGCTTCGAATCGGATCAACTACAATATATGTGTTTTAAATAATTTTTGGATTGATCCCATTGCCTGCATGGATTAGGATCCATGAATGAGACAAAGTTTTTGTTTTCTTTTGGAAGGAAGAACTTTAGGCTATTGGTTGAGATGAAGACCAAAAATATGGACGTTAGATTAGATGGAAAAAATAATTGGAGTTTAAGTAAACTAGAAGGTACGTGAAATTTAATAAGTGATGGTGATCACATGGCTAGGCGTGATATTTAGATAAAATATTTTTTTTATTTTTTATTTTATAATATATTTTATGTAAAATTAATATCATATTTAGTGAGTAGTTATTTTATTGTTGCACAAGTCTAAGTATTTATTGGGTAAAATAGTATAGTTGATGGCAACAACATATATTAAGAAATGCAAAAACTTTTCTGAAACAGTTGTACGTTTGACACAATTTAAGGTATTACTTGTTTAACTATAAAGTATCATTATTTTTTAGTTGTATTACTGCTCATTAGTTATTTTAAAAATTAATAATATTTTATAATTAAACAAGTAATACTTTATAATTATACTAGTAATACCTTAAATTGTGTCACATGTGCACCGTTTCACAGGACACTCACTCGTTAAGAAAATGTTCCCACAAAATTGTTGATCAAACGACCTAAGAAATCATAGGACGACCCTCCTTCCATTAGAGCCTTTCTACTCATCTCGTGCACCTCCTTAACCTTCACTCGGACCTCATTCTCCGGGTCCATCAGCTGTCTGATTGCATTCTCTATTACTTCCGCAGAGACAATCAAATCCCTGTCCCTTCTATAGTCCATCTTGATCTCTACCGCCATTCCGAATTCCTTCACAAGCTGGAACGCGTTAGCCTGCTGCTCGGCGGCCAACGGCCACACCGCCATGGGCACCCCACACCAGACGCTTTCCAGAGTTGAGTTCCACCCACAGTGGGACACAAATCCTCCCACAGCAGGGTGAGATAGCACCGCCATCTGCGGGGCCCACCCGACCACCTTCCCGATCCCCGCCGTCCGTTCAAGAAACCCTTCCGGAAGTACCTCTCCAGGATTCTCGTAATCCGCAGGAAAATCCATCTTCTCTTCGGGGGGCGGCTTTCTCATCGACCACAGAAAGTTGGCCCCGCTCTGCTCCAGCGCCATGGCAATCTCCTTCACCTGCACCTCCCGGAAACTTCCACGGCTCCCGAAACAGAGGAAGACCACCGATGAATTGGGCTGCTCATCAAGCCACGCGATGATCTTCTTATTCTTCTGATCTTGCTCCTCACTTTCTGCTCCCTCGTCTTGAAGTATGGGGCCAACAGGGTAAACTGGTGGGACTCTCTCATCGGCGGAGAGCGCGCGAATCGCATGCGGCTCGAATTCAAGAAAGGTGTTGACGACGATCCCTTTCGTTTCCCTGAACCTTCTTATAAAACCAAGGAACCCACTTTCTCTGTCAAATATTGAACAAGGCCAAACACTTGCAGGAACAGGATTAACATAAGTCGAGACTGAAATAACAGTATCTGAATCCTCGTACTCCGCCGGGTCCTGACCTTCATCGTCGTTAAGGCTCTGGAGACGGAGCATGAGGCCAAGAGAAGCTGCGCTGCATGTGAAGAAGATGTAAGCAGGGGCACCAAAGTCATGAGCCACATCAATCATGGCGGTGCAGAACATGTCGATCACGAATCCAGCAATCCTAACTGATTCATCGGACTTCATTATAGCAGCCACAGCGTCCCTGGCGGGACCCGCTTGGCTGTCCATGAACCGACGCCTCCCATGTTTGGGAGATCTAATCAGTTCTTCCAAGACGGACTGGTCTTGTTGCAGTTGTACGAAGTTTATTCGGGAGCCGGGCGAATTCTTGATGTAGGTGCTGATCTTGGTGTCTATTGGCAGCTTGATGATCAGAACTGTGATGGAGAGGCGCTCGTCGCGGTCGCTTATAAGCTTCGCCGTCTTTACGGCCGCGACCAGGTGGCTCATCACAGGGAATGGGATGAACACCAGGGTTGCTTTTTCAGCTACAGACATTGTATTGATGCAGACAAGATTAATCTGGTATGAGTTTGTGAATCTGGACGACAATCCGTAGATATTATATATATGTGTATTCACACAGATCCACATGTAAGACTAAGAAGAGTTTTGTATATCAACCAATGGGCGAATTCGCTATTGTTGGGAGCCAAGACTAGAAGAAGCTGACGTAATCGCTTTGCTGTCAAATGGATTAGTTTGTTAAATGAGGTATAAAGCATTGTTTGACTTGAGAGACAAAGGAAGCTCCAAGATTGGATTCTATTTTCCTTCTTATTATTATTACTATTATTTTTAGGCTATAATAATAATGTATTTCCACCTCGAAAAGTGATATGATTAAATTAATTGAAATATAGTGCAGGACATATAATAAAAGTAATTATACGAGATGTGTGTAAATATGTTTAAAAATAATGTAAAAAGGATAGCGAATGTCTTGTGGTTGTTCAAATAATTCAGTCCTATACTAAGGATTAGGTTTAATACTCATATATTATGCTTCGACAATTGACGAGATCACAAAACTCCAACAAATATACATTCTCAGATGTATATATTTGGCGGATAATATAATTTGTATAATTAATGCAAATGAAGAAGAAAGAGTAAAGATCGAATAAGTAGAGTTAAAATTGAGCACATGCATCTAATATCATCTTTCTAGTAATAAAATGAATATAAAGATTTAGAAAATTGAATTAATGTGTCTAAAGTTTAAATATTTAATTTTGTGAAATTGAAAATGGTATCATATAAAATATTTAAGCATGTTATAATACATGGAGAATGTGTATTTTTCTAATCATAAGATACTGCTAAAATTAAATATGTTTTCTTTTTCACAAAACAAAAAACATAAAGTGGCAAATTTTGAGAGAAATGAGTGCAACCATTTGGCAGGTAACCTTAGAGTTTGTTGGTTACCTTTTTAAATGGGTTAGGGACAAAGTGTTTTTAAGGTAAACATAAATGTTTTTTTTAGCATTCAACACATATGAGACGCATTTTCATATTGAGGAAAATGAGACTATGTGGTTATATGAGATTGGGTTTTTTTTTGGTACAATTCGTATTGAGGAAAGCGAGACAATGTGGTTATATGACGTAATCGAATCTTTTTGTTTAGAATGTATTATTTGTTGAGTGGATTGCAAGGTGGTGTTTGATGCTATCCACTCTTTAAAGAGAGATGACTCTGAGTTTGATGGTATAATAAGTTGTTGTAAAGAGATTTTATTATCTAATTGTTCTTATTCTATTGTTTTGATTCTGTCATGGTGTAGATGTTCATGACAAAGTAATTTTCTTAAGCTTTTATTGTTGGATCGAACTGCCATACTTTGTGGAAAATCCTAGTTCTTGTACTTACTTACGGAATTAAAAATTGTTTTTTTAATTTTTTTTTGGTAAAAGAAAAATGGTTTCCACTTACTCCAAATATTGAACACACATCACAAAACGCAAGAGAACTTCAAAACTTCTAAGAAATGTAAGTAATAACATCCTCAATAAAAAGAGACTGAGCTTTATAAGAAGATCCACCTTCCATTAAAGCCGACCTGGCCGCCTTATGCATTTCCTTCACCTTCTCCCTCACCCCGCTTTCCCCCTCCTCCGCCATCAGCCGCCTTATCGCCGCCTCTATCTCCTCCGCACCCACAATTTCCGGCGGGGTCTCTCTCTTTATATCCAACTTGTAGTCCAGCCTGATCATCTCCGCCATCCCCTTCTCCTTTACCAACACAAACGCGTTCAGCTGCTGCTCCGCATACAGCGGAAATGTAGCAATTGGCACTCCGGCCCACACACTCTCCAGAGTCGAATTCCACCCACAGTGTGAAACAAATCCCCCCACCGCCGGGTGTGACAGCACCGCCACCTGTGGCGCCCATCCGATCACTTTCCCGACCCCTTTCGTCCTCTCCAAGAACCCCTCCGGCAGAACTTCTTCATAATTTTCGTATTCCTTCACCAACTCCGTCGTCCCCTTCGTCCCTGGTTTTCGTAGCGACCATAGAAATCGATTCCCACTGCTCTCCAAAGCTGTAGCAATTTCCTTCACCTGGGCTTCCTCGAAGCTACCCATTGTTCCAAAACACAAGAAAACCACAGATTTTTCGGGCTGATCGTCCAACCATTTCTTGATATCATCATCAAATGATCGTTCCCCACTGCTCGAGTTGAGAATCGGGCCGACTGGATAAACTTTTGGGGTCTTCCCATCGGAAGAAAGAGCGTCAATGGAGTATGATTCAAGCTCGTAAAAAGTGTTTACCATAATTCCTTTCACCTCTGCTATTCTTTTGAAATAGTTCAAGAAAACATCCGCCATGTTCCCACCATCGACGAGCACAGAAGGCAGGACCTTCGCCGGTACGGGGGTGGAAAAATAGGGAATCTGCAACTCAACATCGGAATTCTTGTATTGCGTCAGATCCTGATTCTGTTCATATTTCAGCGACACGACATACTGGAACACGCCGAGACCGCACGCACCGGAGGTGAAGAAAACGTATGACGGGATGCCGAATTCTTCAGAAACTTCGATGAATTTGGTGCAGAACATGTCGAGAACCAGGCCAGCGAGTTGAGAATCAGGGTGTTTGATCAGATTAGAGACTGTTTCTCTGACATGAACTGTCTGTTCGTCAATTAATTGGAAAAGAGGGCGCTGGGAATTGGAGGTGATATCTGGGCTGGGGAGGTGGATGAACCGGAAACGAGATGAGGTGTTTGGATCGGAAGAGGTTGCTTCTGTGTAGCTGTCGACGGTGGGATCTTTACGGATCTTCATGATGAGTACGGCGACGCAGAGGCGGTGGTCGCGATGGAGGAGGAGCTTGGCCATCTCGACGGTGGCGACGAGGTGGCTCAGCCCTGGAGAAGGGATGAATACCAGTTCAGCTTTCTTCATTGGTCTTGGTGCTTCTTTTGAGTGTTGATTTTAAGAGATAAGATGTAGTGAGAAGTGGTCTTGCAGTGTGCACTTCATTTATAGATTCTATTATCACCGTCTGGTGCAGTGCACCGCTGTTGTTTTCATCTGCATTGCACCTCATATACAATAGAAATTCTCTATTTTCTAAAATTATTGTTATTAAATTTATTTCATACTTTATTTTGTAATTATTATATATTATATATATAATAATATTATTAATTAATATATAAGAATCTATTCAAAATAACAAAATATAATAACAATACAAAATAGAACAACAGATCCAATTTGTCCTAAAGAAGCAGTGCACAAATTGGCAACTTAACTGCGTGACCTTCTGCACCCTATGTTTTTTTTTTATTTGTGATATTTTATTTTTATTAATTTATATTTATAAATATTATTTATATAACGATAAAATATAAATTAATGAAAAAATTCAAAATCAAACAGTATTTGTGGTAGTTTTGCTAATTTCTATGGTGTAATAAAGTATATGAAAATTTAAATTAAAAATAGAAAAGAAAAGCTAAGAAAGAGAATAAGTCTACATGCTCTAAAGATGATAATTAGTTGTCAAAAAAAAAAAGCAAACAAAATATAGTTTCAGGAAAAAGAAGTTTGCCAGCAAAGGGATGACGCCGTAGTTTCAAAATCCAGGCGTTGACTGAATTTAAATGATTGTAATTTAGGTCCACAAATAACAATTATTTCAAAACAAATTTTTTTTTTCTTCTTCTAGATTTGGGCCTTTCCAGAGGGTCCTGAGCCAGAAATGCACAGTTTTGGTGGAAGACAAATAAGGCCCCTTTCGAGGGTCCAGAAATACCATTTTGGAAGATCTAGAATTTTAACATTGTGTCAATATCTACTTGCCAGGAACACTTCCAAGTAATTTCTATAGGACGTAGACATCTCAAAAGGTAATGAAGGTGTGCAAAGGTTTCCTCGAGCCGAATGGGGCCGAATGGAGATTGGCCCTTGAGTGCAGAGGTGGAAGGGAGCCTCACTGCAAAATCCACTTGTCGAGCAGAAACAAAAGTCGGTCTTAGTGATCCAACGGTGCCGAGTGAAAGGGCCGTTGCTCGACTGATATAAATTACTTTAGGGATAACAGGCTGATTTTCCCCAAGAACTCATATTGACGGAAGGTTTAGCACCTTAATGTCGGCTCTTCGCCACCTGGGGATGTAGTATGTTCCAAGGGTTACGTTGTTCACCCATTAAAGCTTATCCCATTAAAGTCGTGCGTGAGCTGGTTTCAGAATGTTATGAGACACTTTGGTCCATATTCAATGTGGACACTAGAGCTGACCGTGCTGTCGGGGCACGTTAAAATTAATTAAATTATTTTACTCACTTTTCTCTACTATTTTATAGTAGTTGGAAGTAAGAGTCCATCCCACATAGAACAGATTAATTATTTGTGTGTTTCGTTTATTTGAATTAACGAGTGTAAATAAAAAGGGAGTGGGGGTTGGTTGATTTTTATTTATACTTAAAACTAATATTTTAAACAGAAATAAATAAAATGGAATAAAGTAAGACAAGTTTTTCAAATATTAAACACGATCTAGTTTTTAGTTCAGTTATCCTCTTACTGTTGATTACCCTTTCAATTATTTTGACAATCTCGCTAACTAAATCCTAGAATCTCTATCCTAAATTAACAACAAGTTCTGTTAATTTGTATTGTCCCTTAAGTTTAATTAATCTAAACGAGTTCTTAGATTAATCTATTTAATTGAACAACTCAAAATAAACTCTTTGGATTTAATTCATTAAATGCATTCAAACTAGGACAAATGGGTAGATAGGTTATTGAATACACAAGCCCGATCCAATTAATCCTGAATTATGATATTTCTAAGGAATAAATCATTAGATGCTACCGATGGAAAATAATTAACAACAATTATGAATTGAAAAGTATTTTCTAGCGATAAACGTATTAAAATTCTAATAAAGGTGATCAATCTCTGTCAGATAATCATACGTAATTTGATAATTAAAACAAATATCATAATTTATTCTAGAATAAAACCAAAAATTGTCACGGAAATAATTAAATGATAATCAACATATGTAGGGTTCAAACATTTCTAGAACTGGATATAAAAATCTAACAACACATCACGTGTCTAATAGTGTTAAGTATCCCACATCGGTTGAGGTAAGTGTCTTGGGTAGGCTTATAAGCATGGGCAATCCTCTCACTTATAACCTGGGTTTTAATTGTTGAATTAGGCCTTGATGTTCAATATGGTATCAGAGCCTTCCTCAACTCGATGCCTCGCTCTTCCCGAGCCAACACTGCCACGCCCAAGCCATCACGCACGAGTAAGACGTGAGGGCTCGCAGTGAGGGAGGATGTTAAGTATCCCACATCGATTGAGGTAAGTGTCTTGGGTAGGCTTATAAGCATGGGCAATCCTCTCACTTATAACCTGGGTTTTAAGTGTTGAGTTAGGCCTTGATGTTCAATAAATAGTCGAAATTATAAAATTGAGATACATAGAAATTAAGACAGTAAGAAAAGAGTAAACCCAAATGATCGTGAGCATGTCAATTCTTCGTCCTCTCCTTATCTTCCAATATCAATATCTCCCCAGGGTGGCTGGCAAAGCCCAGCAATTGGTTATTTTTTTCCTCCTGCGTGATTCTACTGCTTTCTTTCCAAGGTAGCTATTGTCTTGATGGTGAATGCATGTGGCTGCTGTCCTATGTCTTATTATGAGTTTAATTAAGTTTTGGGTTTAATTAATTAATCAAGTTTTTAATTTTATTTAGTTCATTAATTTTTTTATAGTCTTTCTTGCTCGAGTGGGTCAAGGAGTGGCCAACCACTTATGTAGATTATTGTAAGAAATTATCCATAAAACGCTACAAATAACCACAAAAACAAAAAGAAAGTAATTCTCGTTGAAAGATTAAATAAGTAGGAAACATGGTACACAAGAATTAATTGTATTAAAAATATAATTATATAAATAAGAAATACGCACAATCTCCTACTTATCAAGAGCATTGAGAGGACATTTTCCTAATATGACGGGACCGAGGATGCACCCCTTTGGCGTAACAAAGTTATCGTGCCCACGATAAATATTAGGTAGCCAAGCACGGAGTGGTGTTGTTATCATAAAAATTATCTTAATTTATTATTTTTTTTGAAACATCACCTCCTCTTTATTATATTTGAAATAGTTTTGTTGTTGTATATTTCTGATCATATTCTATAGTAAAATATGTTTTAAGTTATCTTATAAAACTATGTTTTTAACCACTTCCAAAAATATAATATGTCTTCAATTGCAATATATCTTCGAAGATCGTATGCTTTGAGATATGTTTGTAAACAAATTACTCTTATCTCAAATCCTATAAACTTAAAGATAAGTCCTTAAACTTCAAGTATTTGTGAGCTTAAAAAAAAAAATTATATATATATATATATATTTAATCGTTGCAATTTTAATTTTTGTAATTTTAATTTTATATTTCGTCATTTTCATCAGCCACCTCTATCTTCTCCGAGCCCACGATCTCCAGCATGTAATCTCCCATTAATTCTATCTTGCAGTCTATTATGATCATCTCCATCATCCCCTGCACCTGCACAAGCTGAAATGCACTCAACTGCTGCTCTGCTTACAGCGGCGGGAACGTACCAATCCGCACTCCAAACCAAACACTTTGCAAGATCGAATCTGATAGAAAAGTTTCTTGTTAACCAAGAATACATAAATGGGTCGTCCTTTTTTGTTGGGTTTAGTTTCAAATAAGTCCTAATAGATAGGGCCCTCAGTTATGTTTTTAATTCAAATTTGTTTGACTATATCTCTAGGGATAGTAAGCATAGTCCGCATATTTTGATTTTTCTGTTTTTGTAAGGCTCTTTATAAGCCAAAGTTCTGATTGAATAAAATCAAGTTGCTCATTCACTTTATTTTGTGATTGAATAACTTGCTAGATTTCAGACGGTGGTATCAGAGCCCGAAGGGCTTGATTTGAGAGTGAGGGGTAAACACGAGTGAAAGAGAGAATGGCAACAGAGAGAGACAGTCTGTTGAGTATCCCAAAGTTCGATGGAGATTATAAACATTGGGCAATGCTGATGGAGAATCTGTTGCGTTCTAAGAAGTGGTGGCACCTCATAGAGACAGGGTTAACGGAACCACCACGAGGAGAGATTCTAAACGGTCAACAGAGAACATAACTTGCTGATTGCAACTCGAGGATTTGAAAGTGAAGAACTACCTATTTGCCTCAATAGAGAAGAACATTCTCAAAACTAATCTTCAAAAGAACACTGCGAAGGAGTTATCGGACTCAATGAAGAGGAAATATCAAGGCAATGAACGAGTCCAGAGTGCACAATTGCAGAGGTTGAGATGCAACTTCGAGATTTTAGAGATGAAATCAGGTGAATCAATTACTGATTATTTTGCTCGAGTTATGTTGGTAGCAAATGATATGAGGAATTTTGGAGAAGATATGCCAGATGCAAAAGTTGTTGAAAAAATCTTGCGAACTATCTTTGATAAATTCACATACATTGTGAGTGCAATTGAGGAATCGAAGGATATCAATGTCTTTCAATTGATGAGGTGCAAAGCTCGCTGCTAGTTCATGAGCATAAACTAATTAGGGGATTCAGTAGTGAAGAACAAGCCCTAAAGGTGACAAAAAGTTGATTTGGTGGGCGAGGAAAAAGTAGCTCATCACGAAGCAGAGGCCGTGAAAGAGCTACTGTGGACAATGCATTAATTGAGTGCTTCAAATATTAGGTGTTGGACAATTGCAAGAAAAATGGGTAACCGTGCTCATACAAAACAACATGTGTAAGGTGTATCATTCTAGTAGGGGGGTCATTATGCAAACAACAATGACAGCAAACAAAATGTTTGTATTACCAGCGTGTCTCTCCTCCAATGAATCAACATGCTTCAATACAACCAATGATGATGAATCATACCTTTGGCATTGTCGATTTGGATATCTCAGTTTTAAGGGGTTAAAAACTCTTTATTATGATAAAATGGTGAATGGGTTGCCTGTTGTGAAAACCTTACCAGAGGTATGTGAAGATTGCCTAGTTGGAAAGCAACATAGAGAAGTATTCCCAAAGCAAAGTCAATGGAGGGTAGACCAGAAACTTAAATTAGTTCATGCTGATATATGCGGACCTATCACTCCTGAGTCAAATAGCAAAAAGAGGTACTTGATCACCCTCATTGATGATCTTAGTAGGAAGACATGGGTGTTTTTCTTATCCGAAAAATTTGAGGCATTATTGGCATTCAAAAAATTCAAGAGCATTGTAGAAAAACAAGCAGGGGAATTGATTTGTTGTTTAAGAACTGATCGTGGAGGAGAACTCAACTCAAATGAATTTATTGAGTTTTACAATATGAATGGAATAAAGAGACAATTGATTGTTGCATACACCCTGCAGCAGAACAGTGTAGCGGAACGAAATAATCGAACCATTATGAATATGGTGAGAAGTATGTTGTTGATATGTCTTGAATCACACACTTCGCAGAGCTGTCACGGGGGTCTCGCTGTTCTGGTGAACCACGTAAATCTTGTATCTTCTTTACGTGGACGTAGCCAATTTATTGGTGAACCACGTAAATCTTGTATCTTCTTTACGTTTCCTGTTTCTTGTTTATGCTCTATAATCCTATTATGTCACAACATATGCTATCAAGGAAAAAGGTTCCAAAGAGGTTTTTGCCAGAAGCAACGAACTGGACAATTTATGTGTTGAATCGAAGTCCCACCATTGCTGTAAAGGTATGACACCAAAAGAAGCGTGGACGGGAAGTAAGCTATCTGTTGATTATTTTAGAATTTTTGGATGCATTGCTTATGCGCATATTCCAGATAAGATCATAACAAAGCTTGATGATAAAAAGCTTAAAATGTGTTCGTTTGGGAGTAAGTGATGGAACTAGAGGGTATCGATTGTACAATCCAGTTAGTGAGAAATTTTTTGTGAGTAGAGATGTTGTATTTATTGAAAATAAAGGCTGGGATTGGGATGATACCAGGGCAGACAATAAGGTGCTCACTTCGAGAGAAGATGATGATGATACGAATGAAATAAGAGGAGAAAATGGTTGTGACGCTGATCAAAATAATAGTGATAATGTAATTGAAGGGGGGAATGAGAATGAGCAGAATCAAGATAAAAGAAATCGAAGGCCATCTTCATGGCTTAATGATTATGTATCTGGGGAGGGCCTATTAGATGACGAAGACACAAGTAATTTAGCTTTGTTCACCGAAACTGGAGATCCGAGCATGTTTGAAGAAGCTACAGACAGCCCTAAGTGGAGACAAGCTATGGATAACGAGATATAAGCCATAGAAAAGAATGAAATATGGGAACTAACAAAGTTGCAGGAGCAAGAGTTATAGGAGTGAAGTGGTCTTTAAAACAAAAATGAATGAGAAAAGAGAAGTTGAAAAGCACAAAGCTAGACTCGTTGCTAAGGGTTACTCACAAAAGCATGGCATCGACTATAGGGAGGTATTTGCTCCTGTAGCTCATTCGGACACAATTCGCATGATTCTTGCACTAGCTGCTCATAATCACTGGTATGTATTTCAGTTAGATGTTAAAAGTGCATTTTTGCATGGAAAACTAGATGAGGATGTTTATATTGAACAACCTCAAGGATATGTGAAATGTGGGAAAGAAGAGAAAGTCTTGAAATTAAAGAAAGCCTTATATGTTTTGAAGCAAGCCCCACGGGCTTGGTACAGCTTACGAAAGGATTCGTGAGATGTCCAAGTGAACACACCTTGTTCACGAAATACAGAGAGGATAGGAAATTGCTGATTGTAAGTATATATATGGATAATCTATTGTTCACTGGGAATGATACACAAAATGTGAGAGCAATTCAAGTCATCTATGAATCTTGAATTTGATATGTCAGACTTGGGAAAAATGAAGGGCATTTATATTGGACAAAGAAAATATGCTCAGGAAATCGTGGAGAGGTTTAGAATGTTGGATAGTAATGTTGTGAAAAATCCCATTGTACCAGGTTGCAAGCTAAATAGAGATTAAGGAGGTTTGAGAGTCGATAGCACCCAATACAAGCAAATAATTGGAAGTTTGATGTATTTAACTGTGTCCAAGCCTGACTTAATGTTTGTTGCTAGTTTGGCAAGTAGGTACATGGAGAACCCAACCAAGTTACACATGCAGACGGTAAAAGAGTCATAAGGTACATTAAGGGCACTTTAGACTTGGGAGTGTTCTACAAGAAGGGAGGAGATGAAAACAAGCTATTTGGCTTTTCGGATAGTGACTATGCTGGCGATATCGATGATCGTAAAAGCACATCCGGCTATGTATTTCTTATGAATTTAGGAGCAGTAGCTTGGAGTTCGAAAAAACAACCAGTAGTTAGTCTTTCCACCACAGAAGCAGAATTTATTTGAGCAACTTCATGTGCTTGTCAAGCTGTATGGATGCAGAGGATACTTGAATTTATTCGCTGGAAGGGGAATAACTGCTCAGTTATATATTGTGACAATTCATCCACAATCAAGTTATCAAAAAATGTTGTGTTACATGGAAGGAGTAATATATTGATGTTAGATATCACTTCCTTCGTAATCTTTTGAATGATGGAATTGTTGAACTGAAGTATTGTTGCTCACAAAATCAGATAGCTGACATCACGACAAAACCATTAAAGCTCGAAGCATTTGAAAAGTTGAGGAGATCACTAGGTATGAAGGTTGTGCCATTGAAGTAAAGTGTCTGGTGATGCAATACAGTTTAAGGGAGGAATTGATAGAAAAGTTTCTTGTTAACCAAGAATACATAAATAGTTCGTCCTTTTTTTGTTGGGTTTAGTTTCAAATAAGTCCTAGTAGATGGGGCCTCAGTTATGTTTTTAATTCAAATTAGTTTGACTATGTCTCTGGGGCTAGTAAGCATAATCCACATATTTCGATCTTTCTGTTTTTGTAAGGCTTTTTATAAGCCAAAGTTTTGATTGAATAAAATCAAGTTGCTCCTTCACTTTATTTTGTAGTTGAATAACTTGCTAGATTTCAAACAGAATCTTCCAACCGCCGGGTGGGACAGCACCTCCACTTGCACCGCCCATCCAACAACCACTTTCTCGACTCCTTTAGAAAGAACACCTCTGGCAGCACTTCTTCAAAATTTTCATATTCCATCGCGAACCTAACCACTGTGTGAGCCACCTCCATGGTGGGGACAAGGTGGTTCAGCCGTGGAGAAGGGATGAATATTGATTCAGCTTTCTTAATTTCACAATGCTCTCTTTCGAGAAATCACTTTATTCCTACTCCATAAGTTTACACAAATGATTATGATAAATTCATTTGCCAATCATAGTATTGTAAATAGATTGCCAGCTAAGCAATGATGTTCGTAGTTTAAAAGTCCATGTATCGACAAATTAATAGATAAAACTTTAAGAGTGACGAAAAATAAAAAAATCTCTGCACGACTAGTCCCAATTTTTATATCAAATTAAAAATTATATCGAACATAGAAGTCCCACGTAATATTTTATCTACCACAGTATTATGTGGTCAAGCATCCAACTCGCTAGAACCACAAAGAAGCAAAATGCACAATCAACACAGAATTATTGAATAATGTGAGAAAAGCTCACCTTCGACCTCTACAATGGCAGCAAAAATGCAGTCTGAAGAGCAGCAACTAATCTTCATGCCGGGGCCTGGGATCGGCCATATAGTCTCCGCCGTGGATGTCGGAAAACTTATAGTTAGTCGAGATATACGTCTTTCTATTACATTCTTTCTCATCAATGATGCAGAAGTTCGTAAATACACACACTCTCAACACTTACATGCCAATCCACGACTTCGATTCCTCAACCTCCCCGAACTCGAGTCGGAACCACCTCCGCCCCATGTTTCCGAACATATAAACAGACATAAGCCACTTGTAAGAGAGGCGGTTCTTGATATTAGAAAGATGAAAACTCCGGTGGCTGGCTTCATTGTCGACATGTTCTGTGTGAACATGCTTGATGTGGCTAATGAATTCGGGATTCCGACTTACACATTCTTCACCTCAAGCGCTGCTTTTCTTTCCCTCATGCTGTTTATCCAGCGGTTAGCTGATGAAGATGGTCAAGACATCACAGAGTACAAAGACAGCGATCGAGAATTCGTGGTACCGGGTTTTACAAACCCTGTTCCGGTGAAGGTTTTACCTTCTCCGATGTTGGACAAGAATGGGGAATCAGAATTGGTTGTGTTCACTGCTCGAATGATTCAACAAACCAGAGGAATTTTCATTAATACTTTCCAAGAACTAGAGCCAACTGTTGTTGATTCTCTCTCTGAATCCAATTGTAAAATCCCACCTATTTACCCCGTTGGACCTCTACTTAATTTCAACACTGAGTCAGAATCCAACTATAATGAAATTATGACCTGGTTGGATCAACAACCTCCAGCTTCTGTGATATTCCTGTGCTTCGGGAGCAAGGGAAGTTTCAGTGAGGCACAGATCAAACACCTGGCGGAAGCACTTGAATCCTGCGGCTGTAGATTCTTATGGTCTTTAAGGACGCGAAAAACAACAAATAATTCAAGCCCAGATGACATCCTACCGAAGGGTTTCTCTGAGAGAAACTCTGGAGTGGGGAAAGTTATCGGATGGGCGCCTCAAGTGGCGGTGCTGTCGCACGCCGCCGTCGGCGGCTTCGTTTCTCACTGCGGCTGGAACTCGATACTGGAGAGCTTGTGGTTCGGTGTTCCGATTGCAGCGTGGCCCATCTATGCAGAACAGCAAGTAAATGCATTCCAAATGGTTGTGGAGTTGGACATGGCTGTTGAAATCAGGATGGATTACAGGGATGATGATGAGATTGTTGTGAGCGCGGAGGATATAGGGAGAGCGATAAAGCGGCTTATGGTGGATGAAGAAGGGAATGGGATGAGAGAGAAGGTGAAGGATGTGAGAGAAAAGAGCTCAAGGGCGTTAATGGACGGTGGTTCATCACACAGGTTTCTGGGAAGTTTAATCCATGACATTCTGCACAATTCCCTCGCGTAGTATTATTGAGTTAGATTTTTCCCATCCAATTGGCTGGATCTCTTTTCTTTTTCTTTTTTTTTTCGGGTTTCTTTTTAATTTATTTATTTTTCTAATAAGTAGTGTAAGCATTAAGATTATAATATTGTTCTAGGATTATTATGTTTTAAGTAGCTTCTTTTTTATTTAACAAAATGAGGATTCTTTAAATTACTATTTTCTTATTTATTATATGCTTTTATTTGAATTATTGAATAAGATAAAGTGGTAGGCAATAGAAATAAGCATGTACACTTTAAAGAGTGTGCGAATCAATTGATTCATTCTAAAAAAAAAGTTGAAATAGGGAAAATTATAAAATTTAAAGATCGAACCGATTGAAGTTAAACGTGCAATAACTAACATTTTTCGTGTTAACGTGTTACTATGCCAGCATTCCTCCAAAAAAAAAAAAGGAACAATCCCGTAAAAACATTTCCATCCCACTCACATAATTGGGTCCGTTCGGTTAATTAGAATTTTTTATTTCTAAAACTCAAAATCAACTGAAAATACCGAAGAGTAAAAAAGTTAAACTCGAAAACTGACTCTCTGTTATGAATACTAATTGAAAATTTTAATTAAATTGGGTTTTATTTATTGTTTATTTTATCACTCAAATGTGCACACCTCTATCTACACCTCATTTCCTGTAGTTTTTATTTTAAAAAAAATTAATAATTAATATTTACTACCCCGTTCCTCAGAAAGGGGCCTCATATTTTAGTCTTTAAAATTAACTAATTAAACCATCTATTATACGTTTAATACCCTAAAAAATATCAAACATAAAATCAAGCAAGAAGAATTTATAAAATAATAAATCCAAAAATGATAATGATAAGGCCCAATTCTTTATTGGGCCAACAACAAGAGGAGTGTGGGCCCAAATCCAGCAATACTTTCACTTAATACTTATAACCATAAACACCAGCATCAGAGAATCTCATTTGCTATGGTATACATGGCAGCCATGGATGTCGACCTCACCACAGTTCTTCAGTTTTGATTCCCGTTCTAAAATCATGCTGGGGACGAATCAGTATATATAAACGATTTCAGTTATGGTTCTCGACTCTGCTTATTTTCATATTCTCAGCTTAGTAACACTAAAAATGAAAAATAGACTTGAAACTGTCAAAACCTAGAACATGTAAGTTTTAATAATATTATTTGAATATTCTTAGGGAAATTTTGCTTTTCTTTTACAATTTTATAATCTTAGCATAGTATATGTTGAACGAGAAATGATAATATGTGTAATTACGATAAACATTTATTAAAAGAATTATAATATTGTAGCATATAAATTTAGCTGAAATTTAAATAGATATTCATGAAAGCGTTCATTATAGTGTATTTTTATTCGAACTTTATTATGTAATTCAAACTTGAAATAGTTGAGAATTCATTTAACAAAATTCCAGAAATGAGGAAAAGCTATATATCGGAACAAATTCTTTTGATGGGGGAAACTCTAAAGCATCTGTAATCTTATATTAATTATTATTTTTTTGTGATTATAATAATTAAAAAATATATCAAATTAAAATTTCTAATGTAATAACACCAGTACAAGGTACATGTCGAACATAACATCACCAATAAATCAATTATTAATTTTTCGTGGTTATTATAATAAGAAATTCATTGAATTAGATTTTAAACGGTAAAGCACCAACACAAGACACGTGTTGAACATGATCATTATGTGTAATGCACTGGTGCGAGAGTTATTCATCCTCATTTCATTTCGTTCATGAAGACGAACAATTTGACTATCATTCAATACTGACCAATTTTAAATTCATTTTTTATCCAAAACACTTAAAATGACTGAAATTGTAGAGAAGATTTTTTTTAAAAAAAAATTGTAAATTAATAATATCAAAAGAATACTACTTCGAGATTGATTTAATTAATAAATTAAGTTCTAGCAATATTTTATAGTAATTTTATTATGTATGTGATAGAATATTGAAGGATAAAATTATAAATATCAAATCATTTACTTTTTTGCAAATATTTATACCTAATAATGGATTGGATTATAATAACATTTTAATTTCAAAAAATAAATAATAATAAAGAAATCAAACCTGTTGAAACCATGAAAACTGCAACAAGAACTTTCTAAGATTGGCCATGCTCTGAGCTCTGGTAGATCACCAGAAATAATTGGACTTATATAGCAGAAATAATCCTACTAATTCTATTTATTAATTTCCCTTCATATTTTGTATGACCAAATAATTCAAATTATAACTTACCATTTTTAAAGATTTCCTTTCTATTATGTAAATAATTCTCTCCCATCGTAACAACGGTCTTATTTCAAAAATATTTTTTATTCCAACAAAATAATTATATTTCAAAAGTCAATTTCATTTGTTTAGTACAGGCAAACAATTGAATTTTATTCACAAATAAATTATATATAATTGAACAAATAAATCAAACTAACAAATAGAAAAATTATGTAAGTGCGTTTTTAGAGTTTTCATAAAGTTATAATTCACCAAAAATAAAAGTTTATACTTTTTTCATGGCTGGTGGAAGTAGTCAGATTTTACCTTTATGCAAATTTGATTTGATTTTGTAATGAAAATCTATAATTCATTAAGGCTGTCAATTCATTCCTGTGCTAGGAATCGGGTCAATTCATCGGGTCGTGAGGTCGTTCATATGGGCCGATCTTCCCAACTCCCGAGTCCCGACTCATTCTAATTATTCTCTTACAAAATTAATTATTTACATTATTAAATAAATGTATGTATTTTGAATACTCTTTTAAATAACAATTGCATTTAAACTCAAATTAAATTCTAAATATTTTCAAATGTTATTAAAACTGACATAAAATAATATTAACAAAATCTTGCATAAACAAAAAATATAACATTATTTTAATTTTATAACATAATTTGTATGATTTTTTTTGTGTTTATATTTGTATATGTTAAGATTTGAATGAGTCAAACTTTTTTATTAGATATGTTTTGCTGGTTTCTTCCTTGGTAAAAGATGCAGATAAGATTCACAAGCTTAGGCATCAAGTAATATCCCCCACAGAATAGGAAAACAGTTGAAGACCGAATCAAAACTCTATCCTGGTGGAGATGGTTGAGGAAAGAAAAAAGAAGTGGAGAACACCATTCCACGAACGTGGCTGAGTGGAAAAGGAAGGAAAAGAGAACTGAAGAACTCTATAAAGACAACGGAAGAAGAAAGGAACAAAAATACACTGAACACGATACAAATATCCTAATATAGCAGATCGTTGTTGCTAAGAAAGTTGTCGTCATTCTGACTCCAACATCCTGCACTGTTCAGCGACGGATTTTCCTAATCTGTTGCTGTCGATTCATACACTAAGAGTTTGAGTGATACACTGTTTCTCTTAGTTTACTTTCTTAGCTAGTTTAGTCGACTTGAAATCCATATTGGATTTCAAGTACTTAAGGATCGTAGGAAGCATTATTCGATCCCTTTTTGTAATTCACTTTATATTAGTGGATAATTTTCACCCTGTTGGCTTCACAAGTCATTATTGACTTGTGAATATTTTATTCTGGGATATTTTATCTATTTCCATCCTGTACCGTACTTTCAAGTGGTATCAGAGCAGTCACTTGACATACTAAGTGAGGTTCTGGATTTGTACCATATCAGATGGATATTTTCAATCAACCACGACCGATTCTCCTCTCAAAAGACAACTACGACTACTGGAAGTATCGAACCAGACAAACTATAAAATCAGTAGATTTTCGAGCATGGAATGTTGTCACCGAAGGCTGGACTCCTCCACAGAAAATCGATCAAGATGGGGACACCATAATCAAGCCTCAGTCAGAATGGACGATAGAAGAAATCGCTCAAAGAAACTACCATGAGAAGGCGCTCAATATCATCATAGGAAATGTGGATCTTCACATGTACCGATTGATCAAAAACCGCACTACTACCAAAGAAGCCTGGGATACACTGGAACGACACTGTGAAGGAAGCGACGCTGTAAGAGAAAGAAAATTACGAATGGTCCATGACAAATTTGAAAGTCTGAAGATGGAAGAGAACAAAACAATCTCCACTTACTATGATCATGTGATAGACCTATCAAATGAAGCAGCATCCCTTGGAGGTCAAATTAACAACAGGACGCTGGTAAGTAAAGTGATATGCACTCTTCCTTCCAGATATAATCCTAAAGTCTGTGCAGTAGAAGAATCCCACAATTTGAATACCTTAGAGTTAGACACTTTAATTGGTATTCTGAGAACATACGAGATGAACATGGAGAATTAAGAGAAACTGTATAACAACAGACAAAAAACTACAGCGTTTATCTCAAAGTCCAAGGAAGAAGAAGTCGAAGATGAAGATGAAGAAGAAGACGTGGAACTCATTGGCCCAGACGAAAATATGAGTGTTGCCCTTCTCACAAGACGGTACAACAATCTCACAAAGAAGTTCAACAATAGAAAGAAGAACGCAAAAGTAAAACTTGAAGAAATAACGGAATCCTCCTCCCGAAAGACGTTTGAACATGCTGGTCCAAAGGGGAACTATGGACGAAAAACAGCACCTGAACAATACAGAAATCAAACTCGAAATCTTGATGATGTTCAATGATGTGCCTGCAGAGGATTCGGTCATTACGTTAATGAATGTGCCAACGTACTTCGGAGATATGGAAAGTCAATGTGGATAACTCTTAGTGAAGAAGAAATCGATGAAATGCATCCAATAGAAGAAGAAATCAAAACCGCTGCATTGCTAACATCAATCCACGAATTTTCCAAAGATGAGGAGATACTTACTCCCTCAAGTTCGACAACATCCAACAGGTATAATTTCTTTTCAGATTCTGATTTTAACTGTTTTAATGGGTGTATAAGTGATGCAGAATTATTAGAGGAAGAAGAAGATGATCGTATTCTCAAGGAAATCCAAGCCGTACAAAATGAATTGCTAAAAAATCTGGATTTACGACAGAAAGAAGCTGAAAACCTAATGAAATAAAATGAAGAATTGAAAAAGATTGTCTCTAGATTAGAATCTACGCTTACAAAGAAGGATGTCCAAATAAGCAAGTTAGAAATTGATCTCGAAATTGCAAATGAAACATTCAGGAAACTGAATACAGGTACCTTTAGACTTGACGAAATATTAACTATCGGTAATATAGGACATTCTGGGATTGGATATCTTGAAAATTCTGATGTGGTCAATGCATGTACTCGAACTCCTAATAAAAACCCCATTGTGTTTGTTAGAGAAAATAACAATATTAAAAAAACAGTAGAAAATGAGAAAGTAGTCAAAAGAAAAAGAAAGTATGTTTGTCATTACTGTTTCAGACCAGGCCATATACGACCCTACTATCAAAAGCTAAAAACTGATCTTTCGTTGTATCACATGTTGCCACGAATGTTGCATAACATTCATCACAACATCGTGAAATCAAAAAATACAGCCGTCTATCAGAATCTAAAATGGGTCCGTAAACCAAGTGTTTCATGTCATGTTGTCTTTACTACTCTTAAAACTAATCATTCTGAGTCTTGGTATTTCGATAGTGGATGTTCAAGACATATGACATGTTCAAAACAATACCTCACCAACTATGAATCATTTCAAGGAGGAACAGTAAGGTATGGTGGAGGAGCACAAGGAAAAATCATAGGAAAATGAACCCTCTCAGTTGATGGTTTTCCTAACCTTCGAAATGTTCTGCATGTGGACGGATTAATGGCCAATCTAATCAGCATAAGTCAGCTATGTGGCGATGAACTACAGGTAAAATTTAACAAAGACAAATGTGAAGTGTTTGACTCAACCAATGTTTGTGTTATGACAGGAAAAAGGTCAAGCGACAATTGCTATTTGGTTGGGAAGAATCTGACTTGTAACACTACACAGACAGACGAAACAATCATTTGGCACCAAAAGTTGGGGCACGCAAACCTTAGAAACATTGAAAGATTGATAAGATTAGATGCTGTAAAAGGGTTGCCCAAACTTGAGAAAGGTAAACAGATTGTGTGTGGGGAATGTAAAAAAGGTAAACAAACTCGAGCCTCTCATGAACACATAAAGTTTATAGGTACAACTCGAAACTTTGAACTGATCCATATGGACCTCACGGGTCCAATGGAAATTTAAAGTTTAGGTGGTAAACGGTATTCATATGTTTTAGTTGATGATTTTTCCCGATACACTTGGATAAACTTTCTTAGAGAAAAATCAGAAACGTTTGATGTGTTTAGAAAACTACATGCTAGGTTCAAAAATGTTAATGGCTCTTGCATATCACGTATAAGGTCAGATCATGGTAGAGAATTCGAAAACACATCATTTTCAAACTTTTGTGATAAACTAGGAATCATGCATGAATTTTCTGCCCCTAAAATGCCTCAACAGAACGGTGTAGCTGAAAGAAAAAATAAAACCCTGCAAGAAATGGCTCGTGTAATGATTAGCTCCAAAAACCTCTCTAAAAGATTTTGGGCCGAAGCCCTTAACACTGCCTGTCACATCTCAAATCGCGTTTTCTTCAGACTCGGCACACACATCACTCCATATGAAATTTTAAATGGGCGTAAGCCAAACTTGAAATACTTTCATGTTTTTGGATGTCTGTGCTATGTTCTGAATGATCGTGATAAACTCACAAAATTTGATTCCAAAAGCGACGAAGAATTTTTTCTTGGATATGGTCTTAACAGTCAATCCTATCGAGTCTTTAATCTCAGATTAAAGACCATACAAGAATCTGTAAATGTGGTATTTGATGATCTTAGTGATCTGGCAGGAAAATCAGAAGATGACAGTATAGGCACATATCTGGAACCCAAGCAAGTTGAAACAATCCAGGAAAAATCGAACCCGAATGTTGAACCCGACATAGAGCCAACATCACCCTCCGTTCCAGAAACTAAAAACGAAATGCAAACACCAGACAACTCAGTTATCCAGCAGAATGAACGAAGAGATCCACCTGGGAGAATACGAAAAAATCACCCAATAACGCAGGTAATCGGGGATGTTCAAGAAGGAATTACCACACGACGAAAAGATCCTGTAAACTACAGAGATATGGTAAAATTTGTTTGTCTTTCATCCATATTTAATGAAGTAAACTCATCATCCTTTGTATCTCAAATTGAACCAAAAAACATTACTGAAGCCTTAGGAGATAACTTTTGGATAAATGGTATGCATGAAGAGTTAAATCAATTCATCAGGAATGACGTTTGGTATTTGGTTCCTCAACCTAAAGGAATTAATGTAATTGGAACAAAATGGATATTCAAGAATAAATCTGATGAATATGGGAATATTGTAAGAAATAAAGCAAGATTAGTTGCTCAGGGGTATACACAAGTGGAAGGGATCGATTTTGATGAAACTTTTGCTCCTGTTGCTAGAATAGAATCAATCAGATTACTCTTAGCCCTTGTTTGTTTCATGAAAATAACTCTTCATCAAATGGATGTCAAGGTTGCCTTTCTAAATGGAAATTTAAAAGAGGAAGTTTATGTCGAACAACCTAAAGGGTTCGAGGACCCTAATAAGCCTAATCATGTATATCGACTTAATCGAGCCCTCTATGGATTGAAATAAGCCCCTAGAGCATGGTATGGAAGATTAAATGAATTTTTTTTTAAATTTTGGCTTTTCAAGAGGTGAAGTAGATCGTACATTGTTTATAAAAAGATCAAATCATGATATATGTGTAGCTCAAATCTATGTTGATGACATAGTCTTCGGTTCTATATCCAAAACAATGCTTAATGAATTTGTAGAAGCCATGTCATCAACATTTGAGATGAGTATGGTTGGAGAATTGTGCTACTTTTTAGGTTTGCAGGTGAAACAAAGCTCTGACGGCATTTTCATATCACAAAGCAAATATGCCCGCAACCTTGTTCAAAGATTTGATCTTGAAAATGCCAAACACATGAAAACACCAATGGGATCGACTCAGAAGCTCTGCACCGACTATGTTGGACAAAATGTTGATCCAACATTGTACAGATCGATGATTGGGAGTCTGCTGTATTTGACAGCCAGCCGCCCAGACATCATGTACAGTACTTGTATCTGTGCTCGATATCAAGCATGTCCAAAAGAAAGCCATCTAAAAGCCGTTTAAAGAATTATCAGGTATGTTGCTAGAACTTCTAATTTAGGAATCTGGTATTCTAAGCACACAAACACGAACTTGGTAAGCACACAAACATTGATGACCGGAAGAGCACTAGTGGGGGATGTTTCTATCTAGGAAATAACATAGTCTCCTGGCACAGCCGAAAACAAAACTGTGTCTCCCTCTCTACTGCTGAATCTGAATATGTAGCAGTGGGAGGGTGTTGCACACCATTATTGTGGCTCAAGCAAATGTTAGAAGACTACGGTTATCCTAGTGATACTCTTGTTGTTTTCTGTGACAACTCTAGTGCAATAAATATCTCAAAAAATCATGTCCAACACTCACGCACGAAACACATAGATATTCGTCATCATTTTATTCGAGATTTGGTAGAAAAAGATCTTATTCGGCTAGAATACATTAATACTGAAAATCAGATAGCAGATATATTCACCAAAGCTCTTGATTATGAGAGATTCTCCAACCTTAGGAAATCTCTTGGTCTATGTGTTATGTGAAAGAATCCTTGTTCATTCTGTACATATATGTGTAAATTTCTGTATATTCTACCCCTATGACTCCTTTGGCATTAAAAAAAAAAAAAAAAAAAGGGAATCTTAGGCTAAGAATACTCATCAACTAGAGTAACTTGGGAGGCACGGCGCTCGCTACGACGATGCTACCATGTAAAATACTGATGAGTTGAATAATTCATGAAAAACTTGAGTAACTAGGGGCACGGTGTTTGCTGTGACGATGTTCTCTACGTAAAAAGAGTGCTTCCGAATTATTCTTCCAACCTCACATCATAAAGTACCTTGGGGAGCACGGCGCTCGCTACGACGATGCTACCTTGAAAAATATGATGAGAACCTGGAATTCTTACCTAGTTTTTCACAAAAAAAAAAAAATGCCAAAGCTTCAATCGAATCCAAACACATCCTCTGAAAGATATAATGTTCTGCTGTTTGAAAATTGGTATTTTTGTATTTTGTTTGAAAAAGATTATGCTTCTTTAAAATTTTTGGATAAGTGCTCGTGTGTCCTTGTGTTAGTGGGTGGAAGTTGAATTGGCTGACAGTTGAGATTTTCGCGCCCTGGCATATCACCAGGCATCCCCCACTTTCTGTCTTCCTTAACTGTCGAAAAACTGCACAGGAAAAGAAAACTCGAGTTCCATTTAAAATTCACTGTGCATAGGGTCAACATTTATTCCTTTCAATTACTTGACTCTTCATCTTCCCTGCTGCACTAACTCATTTCCTTCTCTGAGTAACCAAGCATGGCGGACGAAGCCTCCAGGAGAATCCTCGCCCATATTGTCGAATTACTGGCCCAAGTCACCGCCGCCACCGTTGGCAGCGGTCCGCCGCAGGTTCCGACGCCGTCTGCTGAAGCCCTACCGAAACTCCCACCAAAGACAGCGGTCTCGCCGCCTTAACGACCACTACCGTCGAGCCCTCTGGCGAACCGCAATCGGTCGCCCACCTTGCGCACCAGCGCCTCCTGCGCCGCCGCTGTCCAATCCGACCTCGGAGACCGCGCCTCCAGCGCCGTCTGAAACTGCTTCGCCCTCGTCGCCCGCGCGAATTCTTCCCACTCCAGCCTCGGCGACCGCGCCTCCGGCGTCACCCTCCTCTCCAGCGCGAATTCCGCCCGAGTCGGTTGCGCCGCTCGAGTCTTCCGTCCTTCCTGCGCACACTCCGCCCGAACCACCCATTCAACCCAAGTCGACTGCTCCTCCGGCATTGCACTCACACAGTGAGTCGGACTCGCCCTCGGCGCCCACAACTTCAGCGAAGTTGTCTCCCTCGCCGAGCCCTAAGCCAACTCGCACTCCAAGTCCAGTGACCATCTCTCCTCCACCTTCGGCGGTTGATGTCATTTTTCCACCACCGTTAATGCGGATGTTTCCAGGAGACCCATACTATCCAATAGATGTCAATGATCTACCGGATATCTCTGCGGTGGGTAAAACCAAACGGAAAATGGGAGAGCCCGCATTTCCTAGCCGCCGCTCTGCCCGCCTCTCTGCAAAGAAATTAAGTACTCTATCTCGGAAGGTGCCGCAAACCGAATCATCCACTCGTCCCTCCGGCTCGCACCCTTCCCTGGATCCTGATTTCGAAGGCAGCAACACAGAGTTTGTACCCCCGACCTCGCCAGCTGATGATTCCGCTGCCGACTCTGCTAGTTCTGATCCAAACCCTGGTCCATCCACTGTGTCTCACCGGAAAAAGCAACCTATCCGCCGATCCGCTGCCCAACTACCTCCATCTCCCAAGCACATCTCAGCGCCTCATAGTCCTACCCCGGTTCACTTGCCATATCCCACCAGTCGGATGCCGAGTCCACCTCCTCACGAGTCTCTAGAAAATTTGCCTACACGAACACTCTCTCGAGACCAAGTATCTTCCTCGCCTGGGTCCAGCCCTGATCCCCGACATTGGGATTCTTTTAAGTCTCGTCCGTGCTTGGTTGAGAGGCGCATTGATATAAAGAACTTCCGAAAATACAATCTTGATAAGTTCTTTGAAAGTCAAAATCCTCTCACTGTTGTGTGTTATACCTCTAGTTTCGTTCAAGAAGTTGTTCAGGGTTGTTATTTCTCAATTTCTTCAACCTTCGATGATGTGCCCAACACTCACTTTGGTCAGATGATGGTACGCGGGAACTCGTACCATCTCACTCCTGAACTAATTAATGCTGAATTGGGAAATGCTGCCATTGCCCAGCCGGGTTGGTCCGGTGACCTAGACGAAATCGCCTAGACCATCACTCGCCAAATGGTCAAAAAATGGAAAACGCCCTTTCCGGCTTCTCGCCTGTCTTCCCTGTATTCCGTACTCCATAAGCTAGTGGTATATAATTGGTATCCCTCTCGCAACACTTCTTTGGTTACAATCGAACAGGGTATCTTGCTGTATCATCTGGGCGTGGGACATCCTGTAAACCTTGGCAATATTATATTTGAGCAGATCACAACGGCTGGTCGAAAGTCAGGTGGATTCCTACCATTTCCCTCTCTCATTTATTCCATTCTGATTCGACAGGGATTTCAACCAACTGCCACTGATGTATTTTCCAAAGCTCCTAGGCTCCTCATTGTGTATTCAGGTTTTCTACAGGGCGATCGTCGGTGTGACCTACCATGGATTTCAGACATTCCTTCGACCTCCACCGCGGCTGTTCCACCGTCGGCACATACCATCTCAATTTCTCGTTTCTTTGTTGTCCAGCAGGTTAGAGCCTTAGATGAGCAAATTCAGCAGCTCCTCGCTATCCGGGATGCTTTTTCTTCCCAATTAGGGGGAGATGACACTGCTGGAGCCAATGCTGATGGTGGTGCTGGTGCTGGTGCCGGTGTCGAAACTGCTGCTGGTCCTGATGCTGCAGGAGACGATTCTGAAGCCTCCCAAGATTTCTAGGCTGAAGGAAAACTGTTCTGGTCATTGGTACATTGTTATTTTGATAAGCTTGATGGATACATTTGACATTTTGTTTTTCCTTAACCGTGATGTTTAAATACTGGATAGTTTCCAATGATATGTGATGATGGATATGTTGTGCTACCAATACTTGTGATTGCTGCTGCTAAATTTTGCATTCTTATGGGAATGTTGTTTGGAGAATATGTTGTTTTATGACTTTGATATTGACATGCTAAAATTTGGAATTAAAGTAGACATATTCTTTTGTGCATATTAAGGGGGAGAAAAATATTGGACTATAATACACAGGGGGAGATATTTAGTGTTAGACACACCTTGAAAATTGTCGTCTTCTAGTTGAAAATTGGGAATTGGGAAGAAAGGGAAAAATGGGGAGATTGTTAAGATTTGAATGAGTCAAACTTTTTTAGTAGATATGTTTTGCCGATTTCTTCCTTGGTAAAAGATGCAGATAAGATTCACAAGTTTAGGCATCAAGTAATATCCCCACAGAATAGGAAAACAGTTGAAAATCGAGTCAAAACTCTATCCTGGTGGAGAGATGGTTGAGGAAAGAAAGGAGAAGTGGAGAACACCATTCCACGAACGTGGCTGAGTGGAAAAGGAAGGAAAAGAGAACTGAAGAACTCTATAAAGACATCGGAAGAAGAAAGGAACAAAAATACACTGAACACGATACAAATATCCTAATATAGCAGATCGTTGTTGCTAAGAAAGTTGTCGTCATTCTGACTCCAACATCCTGCACTGTTCAGCGACGAATTTTCCTAATTTGTTGCTGTCGATTCATACACTGAGAGTTTGAGTGATGCACTGTTTCTCTTAGTTTACTTTCTTAGCTAGTTTAGTCGACTTGAAATCCATACTGGATTTCAAGTACTTAAGGATCGTAGGAAGCATTATTCGATCCCTTTTTGTAATTCACTTTATATTAGTGGATAATTTTCGCCCTGTTGGCTTCACAAGTCATTCTTGACTTGTGAATATTTTATTCTGGGATATTTTATCTATTTCCATCCGGTACCGTACTTTCAGCATACTCGAAATTTATTGGTTACATATGGGCACGACTTTGATTTTGAATCGAAAGTGGTGATCAATGGTTAAGCCCCATTGATCGGGTTTTAGTTTAGAATCGGTACCTGGTCGGTTCAGTCCCGATTCCAAGAATTGGCGGTTTGATCGGTTCCAATACCAGTTCTGGTTTCGATTTTGATTTCAAATCGATAGTTTCGATTGTAAAATTTAAAAATTATAAAATAAAACAAGAACCAAAATCGTCGAACTAACAGTCTCGAAACTAAAATCTGCTATTTACTGCTCCCGTTTCGATTCCACTCGCACATTGCCGAGAAACGCCTGTTCAAAACCAGTGGAACCATAACCATGCTATATCAGGGGCCCCTTCAAATTTTTTAATAGTTTATAGGGGTGTTTTAATAATTCTATAAATATTTATTTTAATAG
This sequence comes from Caryopteris x clandonensis, assembly GCA_028749325.2. Lineage (NCBI taxonomy): Eukaryota > Viridiplantae > Streptophyta > Magnoliopsida > Lamiales > Lamiaceae > Caryopteris > Caryopteris x clandonensis. Next base: position 1,137,420 of record JAPYKT020000012.1, read on the forward strand.
TAGTTTAAATAATTCATGTGTGTGTGTGTGTATATATATATATAAACAGTTCAAATTCGTGTTCTTCACTTTGTCTTCAAATAATGAACTTCACAAGAGCCAACTAACATATTGATTAATATTAACTAATTAATATAACCAGAAGATACGTATTGATTCTCTTAATTAAAATATAGATTAACTGGACAGTTTGTTTTAATATATAAACAGGCTCTTAATGCAATATTATCGTACAGAATTTATTGTCAGAAAAAAATTAAATAAAATAAAATTCTTAATTGCAAATAAAATGGTGAGAGTTGTATTGAGCTTGGGTGCAATATTAGCCATTATAAACTTGGCAATGGCGGCAAATTATACAGTTGGAGGTCCAAATGGAGGATGGGATCAGTTCACAGATCTTGCTACCTGGGCTTCTTCACAAACTTTTGTTGAAAGTGATTATTTGAGTAAGTACTGTACTTCTCGTTTTGTTTTTGAGTTATTTAGAAATCGAACTTTTAAACTAAATTATTATTTGGTTTAAGAACTACACTATTATTTGGTAAGATGATGTCGGCAATTTACTAATTCCTTGCACAATTGTTACCAAAGTTTCCCAGGCGGCTTTCGATTCGTGCGCCACAACCAACCTTTGCAGTCGTACCCCTCACTTCCGCGGGGAGCAGATACTTCATTTGTGGAAGGCACTGTTCCCGTGGAATGAGAGTCCAGATCGACACCCTTGCCGCATCCACACAAGCGTCGTCCACCACTCCCCCGCCACCACCACCGCAGCAAGCTGCAGGAGTCGATCAAAGGGACCATAGCGTGGGTTCGGGTCCTTACTTATATACTTGTTTAAAATTTTCTTTACATATTATTTATGCATTTTTTTTTCTTAATTTCCATTACATATTCTTTTTATAAATGTTTGTCTTCTTTATAAATTATTTTTATTATTATTACAAAATTTTAAAAAAATATATATTCAAAGAATTAAAATTGGAAGAAAAGTAACTATACTGAAGGAGGATGAGACTGTTATATGAGTGGAACAATACGAATAATATATTGAGCTTATTTAAAACTTTTGGGCTACCTCCATGTCTAAGTACTGGGCTAGTTAATTGTATTGGACCTGTAATAGAAAGCCCATCTGTGTTGAACTCCAATTGGGCCTTCCGTACCGGAGATAGACATGTACGGTATAAATGTACTTTCGTTTGACGGTCAACTCGAAGTTGTTATTCAAAAGTTCATTACAGCATGATTTGATTCAATAGACCTAGCAAACATTTTTATTTTGATAAAATTTAAAACTCTATTAGTTGCTACAAACATATATATATATATATATATCACATAAAATCTTAGAAACTTTGCAATTGAAAAACCAAAAAAAAAAAAAAAAAGTTGTAAGAAACTTAGGCAGGGCACTGAAAGCCAGAAGGTGGAGTTTTTCCACAGTCAACGAGAACTTGTAGAGCAATGGGTATAATAATGTTGATATTGAGAAGCTTAGCCTTAATAGTGGTGCAAAGACAGAGGGCTGCATCCAAGTCCACCAGCCCTTGTAGCACCGGGCAGCAAGCATCCTTGGCGCTGCTGCCGATTCCAACGTGCACTAGGCCGCCTAATATGTCGACGCATGCACCTAGTTTCAGGGTGTCGATGGGGCATGTTTCCGGTGCCTTTGGTGGTGGAGGACATGGAGTCCCCGGTGGTGGTGTGATGGACGGTGGCTTTGGTGTGATCGGAGGTTTTGGGATGACGGGAGGATGGACAATGGGAGGTTTAGGTGGTGATGGCGGCGGAGGACATGGAGTCCCAGGTGGTGGTGTGACGGTCGGTGGCTTTGGCGTGATCGGAGGTTTTGGGATGACGGGAGGATGGACAATGGGAGGTTTTGGTATGATAGGGGGGTGGATTATTGGGGGGTGGACAATGGGAGGTTTAGGTATGGTTGGCGGCTCGACTACGGGCGGTTTGGGGGCGGTAGGTGGTGGTTTTACTACTGGAGGCTTTGGTGGAGATGGCGATGGTTTGGGTATGTACGGAGGCTTGACCACCGGAGGTTTTGGCGGAGACGGTGGTGGTTTAACCTTCGGCGGGTTTTTGGGTGGCGATTTTGGTGGTTTAACCTTCGGCGGGTGTTTGGGTGGCGATTTTGGTGGTTTAGAGGGAGGAGTAGGGTTGGGACAATATGGGCATGCTTGAGAAATGAGCAAAGTTCCCAAGTTGAGAAGGATTAGTAGTTGGGCAATATTGAGGTTGCCCATATTTAACATGTTACTACATTGAATGCTACAAACTAAGGCTTCTTATAGATAGAAAGGAAAGGGAGTGAGTGAGTGAGTGAGATAAAATTATCTTCTCTCTCTTAAAACTATTTGGTGGGAGAATACTTTGGGTCCACCTAATTTGCTAAGGGACTTGAGAGGAGTTTGATTTTTTAGACCATACTATTTTTGTCCATAAACTATATACTATACTATAATATATATATATATATATAATTATGTGACATATGAATCTACATGCTTGTTTTGGTAAGTCTTCCATTGGTTTTGATTGCAAAGGATGTTAATCTGTGGATTAACTATAATTGCCTCCTCCCAAGGTGTTTTTATGTGTAATTATGTATTGATATACCCAAAATATACATTAGCTCTTTCATCTTCTTCAATTGCTTATATCTAAGCTCGATTTATTGATTCTGCACAAACACATTAGGGGAGGCTTCGATGGAGCTCTTCGATGCTTAAGCCGAATAAGAAGTAACTCAGATAATGTAAATAAGATAAGTATTATAACTTGTAAAATAAAGCATAATATAAAAAGAACTTACAGTTTCTATTTAGGATTAATATATTTATAGATATTCATATCTTAAGGTAATGTCATGGTGGTCTATTTAGGGTTAATATATTTATAGATATTCATATCTTAAGGTAATGTCATGGTGGTCATGATGGCCGATTTATCTGGTTCAAAATCGCTACAAGTTCAATTTCATTACGTTTCAATATTCTGCCTACTCAAACTTCATATAATTAGTTCGGATCAGATTCAAGTTCGATTCTTTCTATCATCTCGAATTCTCTTATCTAAATAGATCATGTCATATTTAGTCTGCGTTGAGATATATACTAATTTGTTGGCCATCAATTATTAGTTACATTTGTCTTTGTTCAATTGACATGTAACCCTCAGTTGTGTAAGGCTCCAAACTAAGTGGGGCTCTGTTTGGGTCCAAATTTCAAAGTAAGGAGGACAGAGGGAATCAGAGGATATCAATCTGTCTTTTTTAACATTTAGTGACTGCTTTGCCCGTGACTCCTCCATTCACACCTAACAAATTTATTTTATTTTATTTTTTTAAAATAAAAAATGGAAGAATAGTCTGTAAGGACAAAATAGTAGTAAGATTTTCGATCACCAAACATTGCATATTGTCTTATCTTTGTGCGGATGAAGATGGCATAAATCTAACTAGATTGTCGGCAAAGGGTGGACGCCTGAAATTTTAGTTATAAAGCGACGAGTGTATTCTAAAATTTTAAAAACATAATTATTCATATATTTTATAAAATTACTGTGTTATAAATGAGTCTTGAAAATGTGAAAAAGATTGTTTAGAAAATAGAGAGATAGTACTATTAAAAAAGATAATAAAATAATTAAACTTAAATAAGAACATATGTGAGTATTTCAACTTCATTAATTTTTATCAAAAATTAAAATATTTAGTTTAGGATCTTTACCTCATTATAAAAGATTGGGATAGTTAAAAAGAAAAGTGTGTATTTTTTTCGACTGTACCCTGAAAATTATTTTTGTGGCTGATTCTCTGAAAGTAATTTTTGCTGCTTATTTTTTTCGATAGTTTGATGATATGTCCTTCTCAAAGATCAAATATTTTTTTTCGTTTAGGTAGTAACACCAATAGGCCCGAAGCTCCAACAAACTAGAATAGAGCAATACCTAGATGCTCAGTCAAATGCTCAAGAAATTTATATAGAGGTCTTGAAAATGTTATGCAAATGTTAAATGATTTTAATGGAATGACAAGACAATATAATGAAATCATTTATCCAGTTGTGTGCGAGTCTCCAATGGTTGCAATAGATTTTTCATGAACTGAAATGACAGTTATAATAAAGCTACTTATCTAGGTACGCATGCGAGTCTCCAATGGTTGCAATAGATTTTTCATGAACTAATACGACAGTTATAATGAAGCCACTTATCCAAGTGCATGCGAGGCTCCAATGGTTACAATGGGTTTAGACCTCGTTTGAGTAGAAAAACTCGACTTCACTAGAACGAATTAAAGTCGTCAAAGCTCAAGGCCCACGAGGCCTCAGTCAAGTTCGAATCGAGTGCGCACGTGTGTGGCCCTACTTGGTGAGCCACTGGTACAAGCCATTCAATATATGATAAGGGATCTAGTGTTTATACTATAATTAATGTCAACATTAATTTTATGTGTGAATGAGCTTTTATGAAACTCTTCACATAACAACACCTTTGTATGTGACAAAATTTGTGTATTAATTTCTCTCTCACCGAAAATCAATTTTGATAAATTCAACATATTACAATTATCTATTCAAAATGTAGATTAATTATATGTTATTTAATTCCTCAAAGGTTAAACATTCATCCACCTAAAAATCAATCAAAATAGATTTGACACGCACTTTATAAACCAATTTTCCACGATATCAACTTCAAATGTTTGGAAAATAAATAAATATTAAAAAAAAAAAAACAAATGTATAAGGTGTGCATCCATTTACTCAACACATGAAACGAGTGTAATGGCAATATTTAAATAGTAACATTTATTGAAACATAATTACACATACGTATATACGTGAGGAAAAAAAATGTTCGTGGTTATGTTGCACATAACAAAATGGTTATATATCCATATGACAACCAATGTAAATTTTAAATTAAATTTTAAATTATTGGGTCCATGCCCATTTAGAGCAAAGTAATTGTAGACAATACTAATATTATATTTTATGTTCTTCAATTATTTTCGACATAAATATTGAGTATTGAGTGAATTTCTCAGCTATTAATGAAATGACATCGATCAGAACCTGCAAATAAAAATTTATGGTACAAATTTCATCAGTGTCAAAATAAACTTCAATTGAGAACTTGAGTATTTTAAAATGTTAAATATTTTTATAAAATATTTAAATTAAAATAAAATAAAAAGAGTTTGTCCAAAGTTTGATATATGTGATTTTCAGCTCGAGATACAAATATTTAAAAGTAACTTTTCGGAGGATGGTTTGAATGGTTGCAAATTAATGGCCCACAGTGGGTATGGGCCAGGCCTATAGATGAGTTTATATGGGTCCGTTCTACTGGGCCATGGCTTGTCTAGTTATTTGCGTAAGGGCCGAATATAGATAATGCAACTATGCCAAGAGCCTACCCATTATCATTTATGAGCCCGTACGAGATTGGGCTTTCACAGGCCCAATTCACACACACACACACACACACACATATATATATATATATTCATGCCCACTTAAATTAACTATATATGTAATTTATGAGATTATCTATTCTATGGACTAATTAGTGTGGTAGACTAAGAAAAAACGCAAATTAAACTAAGTTTATCAAAGTAGAGGAAATGCAAAATTTATTTTCTTTTTCTTTTTTTTTAAAGAAGAAATTGTCGATATTTCAATCCTCTCATTACTTAGTTAGTAATGATCTATTACCTTAATTTAAATAAATAAATAAACATTTCGATACCTTTTTAGTTACGTAACATATAATTTTTACCATATATTTTACACACTTATATAAATATGTGTGAATGTACGATCCAAAATTGCAACGACTACATTACACATACATCTGGTGTAGTGTGGAGAAAACCGGAAAATAGTTAGATGAAATACTTACTGGGATCAGCGGTCACAAGCATTGCAGAGCCTCCAAAATCACAAGTTGCACCACCCTTTTTAGTCTTTTGCCAGTAACTATTGAAAGCATAGGAAGCATGAGCAAGCAGAGTGTCCGGCTGGTAGCACGCCCCATTGAGCTGAATCGGCCCGCAATCTGCACCCGATGCACAGGCGTAATCCAAGGCTGGCTGCATCAGCGAAGCCGACGCTGTCGGCTTAGCCACACACCAAACCCCGTGATCAGGTTTGGCGTATGGTGGCAGTGGAGACGACGACAATGGCGGTGGTCGGAATGATGGTGGGGTTGGCATGTGGGTGGGGGGTGGATAGACACACAGTGGAGGTTGATTATCAGCTGCATTCTTGATTGAACTTGAACTTGAAGGAATCTGAGTTTCTTGACTTTTAGACATCATGTGGATTGTAGTTGTGCTTCTTGCATCTGGATAACAATATGGATTGATAATCAGACATTAGAAATTTAGAATTGTCATGCAGATATGCAAGAGGGAGAGAGAGAGAGATCCCAGAAAAACAAGTAAATATTTTGTGCAGAGAAGTATTACCACAGCTGAATGTGAAGATGTTGAAAGCAAATAAGGTCCAAACAGCTAAGATTGACAGCATGATAGAATTAGTCCATGGATCCATGACTGAAATCAAGAAAACTGCCCCCAAGTTTGAGATCAACCGGTCGACTCTGTTCGCCGTTTTTAGCCAGAAAAATCGAAGAAATGCTAGTTAAAAGCACAGAGGCTGCATAACAATGAGAATGAAGACTTTATTCCCTTTTAGACCTTTTGGCATGAGTGTTGAAGAAGGTGATTTGAAACAGATTCTTCCAGTTTGCGCGCGAGTGCGTGTGCACAGAGCAAAAGAAACTAGTTTTATCTGAGTATTATGTCAAGAACATATGGTTACCTCCAAGACAAGAAAAACTCATTTGTACGAAATTGTATACTTTTCCACCTTTAACTTGTTCCATGTTTTGCTTCAATGATAAGCCAAGAAATCAAGAAACACTCACTGCTACATCTGCAGCAGTAGAAATAAATAAGGCACACCAGGAACAGATACCATACCGTCTCAATGCAGCTACCGCACACACGCGCATCCAAAAAGCGTATGTGAACTATCAAAATTCACTTTTGCGATGAGTTAACTACGTTCTGCAGTTGTATCTTGAAGGACTATATAAGCTCTTTTCATTATCTATATCTACCAACCAACAGTGTCGTTTACACAGACGATTCTTGAGGCGAGCCATTCGCATTATCTGATCCCCTTATCTTGTCTTTGATGGCGAAGCATTGCTGATTTCTCAGTCATAAAGGTGATCTGAAGGGGTTTGAGAAAAGGACAGGTATGCATGAATCAAAATCACACTTGTGTTTCTTGGAAGGTTCAGTTTTTGCTGCTTCTTGTTTCGATGTTGAAGCATTACTGCGGTTTATGCAGACAATGACAATCTAACATCATCATCTCAAGCAAGTTTTTATGGGATTTCTTAATTTCAAAACCAGAAGTTGCTCGAGATGAGATCTAGATCCTCGGCCAGGGGCACTACGGAATTATGTGTTTGTGCCTCACAACAATTGTTTTGAGCAAAATAACATTGGTTAAAGGATGTTTTGGTGACCCACATTAGAGGCTCCATTTCCCCGAGGATGTGTGTTTAATACTAGGTGTATTAGGTATGTTTTCCTATCATGAAAAAATAAGATGGCTGTTGCTATTAGCACCCTCAAATGTCTAAATATAATTTCGAAATGTAAATAGACACACCTAAATAAAATATATTGTAATTGCATTGTCATTATAACCTCAATCTTCAAAAAAGCTATGAACTATTTGAAAATAATAATTCTACACTTCTTTATGAGATTGTATATTTCTAGCTAAATAAATTAAGCTAAAATACATATTTCCTGACTACTTTGTAAAGGTGACAACACATCTTGAAGTTTATTCAAAATAAGTCGGTATATCTTAAATCTTTTTAAGATGTTTCGAAGTATATTTTTTTCAAGATATGTTAAATGAATTTTAATGTATAACATCTCAAAGTTTATCCAATAGCTTTTGAAGATTATAAATTATATCTCGAATCGTGTTAATTATTGAACGCTTAAAGATATGAAGTAAAATTTTGAGATACTAGTGAACTTAAAAAAATGTGGCTAAATATTATTTTCCCATTTGCAAAATAACTCTTTTAGAATTTTGCCCTAATGTCTCCCAAATATATACCCAAAAAAATATTAAACAAAAAGATTAATTAATCAACTAATATAAAAGGGTACAAGATGGTCAGAAAGTGCGGGAAACAGTTCATTAGTGCTGTACCCATTTTCACAGAGAGGGAAAAGGTATCTTTTTTGCACATGAAGATGGAGGCTGAACCAGAACTTCGGCAGCTTGTAAGCATGGGCTTCTCTAACGACTTGGCCGCCCAAGCTCTGGCGGAAGGCGGCGGCGACCTCCTTAAAGCCACCGATTGGCTTCTCAACCATGATACCCACGCAACTCCTCCGATTGCCCAAACTGAAACTCCACCACCATCATTCGATTCCACCCCTCCCAGCGTCCAACCCAAAATCAATCGGTTCTTCCAACTCAATCCCAAAAAAGATAAAAAATTATCACGGACCCACCTGGAATATGAAGAGATTGAGGAAGACGAAAAGTCCCCTTCCTTGATTCATCGAGAAAAGCGCCAGAAATTGCCAGAAAATCAAGAACCCCTCCAGAAACCCTCCCCGGAAGCAGCGGCTCCGCCGCACGCGCCGTTGTCCGAGAGAATGCGGCCGCGCGTTCTCGATGAGGTGGTGGGGCAGGACCACCTCCTCGCTAGAGACTCCCTCCTCCGCTCGGCGATTGACTGCGGCCGCCTCCCCTCTGTAATCTTATGGGGCCCACCCGGCACAGGGAAAACTTCCATCGCCAAAGCCATTGTGAGCTCTTCTCAATCTTCTTCATACCGATTCATTTCTCTCTCCGCCGTGACTTGTGGCGTGAAGGATGTGAGAGAAGCGGTGGAGGCGGCGAGGAAATCGAAGCTGCAGAGCAACAAAAGAACCGTTCTGTTTCTCGACGAAGTTCACAGGTTTAACAAAGCACAGCAGGATTCATTCCTTCCTGTAATCGAAGATGGGAGTATAATCTTCATCGGCGCCACCACGGAAAACCCATCATTCCATCTGATCACGCCATTGTTATCCCGCTGCAGAGTCTTAACCCTCAATCCATTGAACCCTCATCATCTGTCAACACTCCTAAAACGAGCCATTGCTGATCTGAGCAGAGGATTACCCGCTGGTGTAAAAGGGGCGGCTAAATTCGAAGCAAGCAATGATGCCATAGAATTTCTATCATTGCATTGCGACGGTGATGCTCGAGTCGCGTTGAATGCCCTCGAAGTTGCAGGCACAACCGCATTTGCAAGAATCAAAGAACCAAACACCAACGGTGAATCAGCCATCTTTATCACAACAAACGACATTAAAGAAGCTCTACAATGCAAGCACCTGGCATATGATCGAGCGGGTGATGAGCACTACAATCTAATCAGCGCCCTTCACAAATCAATGAGGGGAAGCGATGCTAATGCTGCAATATACTGGCTAGCAAGAATGCTGGAAGGAGGCGAAGAGCCACTCTACATTGCTCGCCGGCTCATAAGGTTTGCTAGTGAAGACGTTGGTTTGGCCGATTCACAGGCACTCACACAGGCCGTCTCTTGTTACCAAGCTTGCCATTTCCTCGGAATGCCCGAGTGCAACGTGATTCTTGCTCAGTGTGTTGCTTACTTGTCGTTGGCGCCTAAATCGATTGCTGTGTATCAAGCGATTGGATCTGCGCAGAAGGCGGTGAAGGAGTCTGTAGGGCAGAATGAAGGGGTGCCTCTCCATTTGAGAAATGCACCAACTAAGCTAATGAAGGATCTTGGTTATGGGAAGGATTATATTTATCCTCCAGATAATCCCAACTCGTCTTCGCAGACATATCTGCCGCCATCTCTTCATGGTTACAAGTTCCTCCATTTGCCATAGATGTGGAAGGGAATGCATCTGGTCCATTTATTTTGCTAGTTTTTGGATGTGGTCACAAGTGTGTGATGCGCATCGAGCAGTTAGAATCCTCTGTTTCAGTTGGGTATTGCCATGAATTCATGCCCAATGGCCTTTTTGAACGACTTCGTTTTTTTGTTGTTTATTTTGAAGCAAAATAGGTTATTGGAATATGATTCTTATTTTGGAACAGATGAGTACCTACGAGTATCAAAATAATACTCTATGCTATCCAAAAAGAGAGTCGAGGGAGCAGTTTCCTTTCTGATAAGTACTTGCGAGGGTAAAAAATAATGCTCTCTGGGTCCCAAAAAGATCGTAGATGAAGCAGTTTCAATGCCAATCCATGTATCAGGCTATTTTGTAGGGACTTCATTCACTTGTTGACTTAAATATTCAGTTTTAACATTTACGATATTGACTTTTAAAGCAAATTATATATTAGATGTAAGATAGTAAATACATGAAGTAAAGTGCATCTGGAAAACTGGGGTTGAGCATGTTACTCTGTAAGTTAGATAGTTATGGTACACTCGGCCATCGAAGGATGGCAACAGAGGGAAAAATACAAGAAACAAATTAAAAGAATCAGTTATCTAGACACAAAGACACATTTCTGTAACCTTTCTCTATCTAAATTATAGCAACCACTAAAAGAAGCAAGCAGTTGCTTACCTATAAACATCCTACGAAGCTCATACTAACAAGTATGAATTTTAAATATCACAAGTAACATGATGGTGAAACATAACTCCTTTAATTTAGGAATTAGTCCATCATGGTAATAGCTTCTGAACCTACAAATTGTGAGTTCAAAAAAGAATGTAGTTTTGTGAAACTACAGAAGATTCTGCCTCACTTGGGAACATAATTTAAGCAACTATTACTATTATATACAAGTGGGGTTATCATGAACTGCCGGCAACTTCTGCAGCTCGTTGCCTCATCATTTCATTTACAGCAGCCCGTCTTCGTGAGTCCGACTGCTGTTGCAGCCTTCTCATGTGCTCCTTCAAGTCCCTGCATCAACCACAAGAGTGTCTTTAGTGTGTGTGTGTGTGAGAGAGAGAGAGAGGAGTTGTCATTCTACCAGAATGTCGTGACAAACCTGCAACGGGGTACAGTGCAATCGGATTCTTTGCATGCTCGAGCATGAAGCTGAAGGAGGTACCACATTTTCTTGCACAAAGGGCAACCTCCAGAAGCTCGTATTTTGCACAGCATACCGTGGCGGAAAAGTCCCTTCACCTTGCGACAGTTTGGGTACTGGCAAAGTGCGGATCGACACTGAGAAGCATGCACCAGGAGATCGAGCATTTTCCTCAACTGTAAAACCAGACCACGATGTTCATGCCAAATTTTGACTAAAAAAACCATAGCTTCTGTGTACATCATAATGAAAATAACTAAATAACCCCTTGAGCACCACCGCTTGGATTTCATGATTTTCAAGCACTCTGGATGAATTTTATCTGCAACTAATCTTGAAGATCCGAACAACGACATAGTTATTCACATCTTTAATCAACTATTTTGATGGGATGGTGGATTACAGGACCATTTCAATTAGTAGCATTTTATGCACCTTATGCATAATGACCAGATCATCTTTAGAAAATCAGATATAAAGAATACATGATGAGTTATTTCTGAAATTTCTTTGGTTAGGAGAATGGAAATAACAAGAACAATAAAATGCCAGACAGACAAGTACAAACACAAAAGACTAGAAAATGAAGCTGTAGACAATCTGAAACATGCGAAAACAAAGCAATAATTACCTGTGTAACTCGTGATTGCCTAGCTTCTTTGTTCTGTGCATCATTATCATTGGATTGATTGTTAGTTAATTTATGAGGGTGATGTTTTCCTCCATCCTTCTGATAGCAAGCATTGCATAAATCATAATCAGGGCATGTCTCACAGCGCCAGCCTTGCCCAGCTTCGATATCAAGATGGCATAAAATGCATGTTGTAACGAAAGCTGGGGCAGTCGGATTGTGAAGGTGATAGAGGACCATCATTGAGGAATGCTTAGCTCGGCGAAGAGTATCATACTGATAATGGTTTCCTTGACAAAGGCTAAGAAATGCCTGCCTTGTGTCAAAAAATTCACTTTCAAGACTTTCATTGTCTTTGGTATCATCAGGGATTCCAGTGACTTCCACCTGCAGGTTCATCAATTTCATCATCCAAAGGCTACTCTCTCTCATAAAACGTATAGGAAAAGGCATAAATTAAAATATATATATACATATGTGTGTTTATAGATGTGTGTCAGAGAAAATGATGTTACTGTGGACTTACAGGATAAAGTGCATGAATGTCCTTGTGGTTAACAGGATGTCTCTCCCTGTCATCACGTTTTCGCTCAGCATCGTAGCACCTGAAATGGAAAAACAAGTGTTTAGCCAATTGGCAAAATATGCAGCATTTTATCTTTATGGACACTATGAAACCTAGATAAATTCATTCACTTCAAAGAGGGAAGGTTGGCAGGTCAACTCTGCACCTTTTTTTTTTTCCAGTCACCATCACTAAGTGATGCATCATATTTAAGCTTTTTTTACTATCTTTTGCGCATCGGGCTAAGAAAGCCCTTTGGGCGTCTTGCCTCACACATCTTTTTTTATTTTTTCTAAGGGGGTGGGGGGTTGCTTCCTCTTCTTAGGGCATAAAAGATTATATCATCAAGAATCCGAAAAATAATATTGCTTTGAGATAATGGCATTGACATGAAGAATTTAACAATACAATTAAGGCAAGTCAACAGAATTCTTACTTGTCACACAGGTGAAAACTTTTGCACTGTCTGCAAACCCAACGAGTTCCAGAAACCATAAGAATGCAGCAGTGAGAGCATGAATACTGTAAGTGAACCATGATAAAGTCTTCCTTCATTGGAGATATTGTCTCACCAAGCTAGGAGAAAATGAAATCCTTAAGTACCACATGAAGAAAATAGAAGCTACAGTAGTTTATTCTCGTAAGTGTTACAGAATACTTTTTACAAAGGTGGGGTTATACAGACCAAAATAATTACTTAAAATAGCACAATGTAGGTTAAGCACATAACCTTTTTTGTTTTTTACGAAAAACAATATATGAAACTGCAATGAAAATCAAATTAAAAAATTTGGACAAATGCTTACTTTGTGCATTAACATCAGATCCTTTGATGCATTTCCAGATAGGTCAGTTTGGCCAGATGCCTTCAAAGCTCTTTTTGTAATGCTCTTTTTCAGAGTTCCCTTCTTAGGTGGTTTTTTCCCGTCTTCTTCTTGTTGGATTTGATATAAGATATCCTCTGCAGCACCAGGCCAATAATCTCCATCAAAGTATGGTAACCGAGCTGCAGTTACTTTCGCTCTGCATTCACCAGTAGAAACAAAGAAATGCTCGTACAGATTAGTGAGCTCAACTACAATATTTTCCCTTGTAGCTTTCCGTAACATGGCTAAGTACCTGAAACAGGAGAAACAAATTTTAAGTTAGAACAATGATATGCATTAACACTAAGTAATCAGACAGGCATCAAACTTACCACTCCCGAAGTTTGTCAGACTTTGGCGTCTTTTGAATTTCTGGGTGGCAATACAAAATGTAATCTTCACCCTTCAAGGGAGGGCATGCCCATATGTAGCAGCTTGTGAAACCACGCTTTTTACAATAATCCAGATATCCAATCTGAAATACAGATGAATATAAAGAGTACTTAACCACAAATGGTATCAATTATTTTTTTCCTAAATGAATCAAATGTAACAAGGACGGCATAAGAACTGTAATAGTTAGAGACTTGCCAAAATTTCATGGTAAACAAATGTCCTAAGAGCCTCGCCTGATACTGCTTTGACCTCTGGCCGGAAATACTTAACAGAGTCAAGGTATGAGAGGTAGACTCTGCGATGATTTGGCTGCTGGCAATCAGATCCAAATTCTTGAACATACATGCCAAACAAGCATACTTCAACACCTTCGATTCTTTGAAATAATAGTACCACCTGAAGGGTAGTAAATACAGTATAATAGTACATTAATAGAGCAGCTAATTTCCAAAAGAAAATAAAAACATTTCCTAAAGTAGATAAGGTCTGGCGAACAAGAAACTACCAAACTAATGCAAGAAATCATCTAAAGCAACAAATCTACAGTTATACTTTTAGAAGTTTGGCCAATTAATATTTCAAACTGCATCCTCCCTCCACCCCTAAAGAAAATGCCAAATACAATAAAGGCTTAATTGACAAACATTATTATGGTCAGCTTAGTTTATGTAGAATGCAATTTTCTCAACCAAATGGCGATCCCACTCATAGAAATTCTCAATATTAATTACGAGGTATAGATGAATATACTCAAAGTTATCATTATTTCCCTTTGAATATGATATTCTTTGTGTAACCTCCAGTGGTCTTCGAAAAGCAGACATAATAGACTTGTTACTATTATAACTTCTAAATTCTTTGGCATACTATATCTTTAAATAAATCAGCCTAAGGCAATAATCACAGATCTCCATGGACAATCTCCCACTTGGTTCATCGTTCTTAAGCCATACCTTAGATTTATAAGAGAACTCTGTTGGATAGTTTTCCTCTTGGAAAATTTCAAGAAAGCGTGGCTTAACATCCAACTTTTTGTCCACTGATGATACCACTCTTACAACAAGTTCTTCTGCTCCAGGAATCTGGCAAAATTGGCAGAATATTAATCACCTAAACAATTAAAATTCAATGAAATGTACTCACCAGTACATAGAAAAGGTACTGGGACTTAAAATACTATTAAAATGTCCCCAATAACGCATAAAATTCAATGCAAATAAACCCAAAAAAGAAACTCAATCCAAATCTTATAAATATGTTAGATACAATTGTGCTGATATTTGTCATTATTGCAAAACTTAATAATTCTACTTTAAGTCATGCTACAACGTCAAACACAAAATCCTGATCAAGGAATACGTAAGAGATGAAATAGAACGGGACCACATATATTAGTAAGTAGTCTAATTGATTTTAGAAGGAGAGAAAAAAGAAAATAAGAAGGTACTTGTTCATATATTCTCAGACCTTATTAAACACTGCCTAAGAAGTAACAATTTTGAAGTCATACAGATTAACAGGAACTGGAGGGTCACTGCCTTTGAGGTTTGCAAAATAGGAACTCTTAGCAAGTACCATAACAAATCAGATAAATATGTTCTCCTTTAGCATCTCTCAATCATGTGCAATAAATCACAATATTGAAGAAATATTTATATAATAAAATAATTAAAAAAAAAAAAAAAGAGTAAGCACATCATAATATACACAAGTAAATTTAAATCACCTCATCATAACTTTTGCCGTGAAGTCTTGCCCTGTCAAGCCTCTCTTGCTTCAGTTTTGAAAATAAACGTTGCTCCAAGTGATCACTTAGATTTGATCTAGGTAAATCCTTTGCACCGAGAACAGCACTCTGTGGTAATGGCACACGCTCTCCTCTTTCAACTTCTTCCATATAACAATTTGGGCAAGTGTACTCAGCTTCTCCACCATTATTTCTTCTACCATTAAATAATGCACAAATTTGATGTTGCCAAGCCTCACACTTGTCACATTGAACCCACTGCAAAAATAAAGATTTAGTATCTTCTAGGACTACAACTCACACTAAAAGAATTTTTGCAGGCAAATGTGACGCACCCATTCTTCAGTTTCCTCGTCGTTTTTCTTCTTCTCCACCCTTGCCTTTTGAATAGTCATTCCATCTACTACAATGGTGTCTCCACGAGAATCATTATAGCATGGAATGCAGAAGCAATGACGAGTTTCACCAGTTCCAAAAGTGTAATACATTGCATTTCTTTTAATGCGAGCACCACACGGAGTACAATATATAGGGGGAGGTTCAAAGGTTAGCTTCTCAACTGCACACAACTGGCAAGAATTTTCAGTCATTGAATGCTCCATTGCTTGATTTCTTTCTGCTTTTGCTTTGCTCTGTGGAACAAAAGAACAATCATAAATTTCACCAGAGGAAGGTGAATGACACCTCTTGAAGAGCATATAATGCATCATGCTTATTGAGAAGGGTGGAAGAATGATTATATCTACTCCAAAAACAGGTGCCTTATCGAACCAATCTTCTCCTCATATTCCAAACAGGAGAAACAAAATGAACAAAAAAGCTAAAATGAAATAAAATTCAAGACAGAAATCATTTGACAATATACCGACAACTAATATGTATGAAATCCATCAAATCATGGAAAAAGGCTCAATCAGAACTCATTCAAAATTAATTATTTTCTCAAAAAATCCTAGGCCAAATATAAGAGCGGGAAAACAATGATGCCCCCTTATAAGCTTGTCAACTCCCCAATGACCAAAAAACAAACACGCACACACAGCAAGAGGGAGGATAGCACTAGCTCATTTCTTGCAAAAGACATATATGCAGTAGTTGTGCAGGCATTTATATCAACAGGTGCAATAACTGATTACTATTAGCCTAATAAGCTGGATATCATGTAGAAGTAAAGACAGACCTGGCCTATCCACTGTCTAAGACCCATAATATGCTGTTGGACCTGTTCAGGGGTGAATAATTCTATCATGGATACTCCCTTTATTTTTGGTTTCCCAGACTTGGACGTGTTCTCAGAAGGTACTGAAGTGGTTTCCAGCTTAGCAGGCACTATTTCCTTTTCAGTCTTAATGACCTGTTGGCCACCAACTCGAGTTGGATCATTTGTTGTAGCACCATCACCTTCAGAACTTTGGATGTAGACATAATCCAGGTTATCCTTTCTCATTTCAGTATTTTTAGGAGTTTCTCTTCCAACACCTTCAGGAACCTCCATTTTGACTTCACAAGTTTCAGGTTTAACTGGAATTTGAGAATCATGATCCCTTCCTGTATGTGAACCCTGAATTGGACTCTCCTTTACAGTAGAAGTCAATGCAATAGAACATTCACTTTTAGAGACAGGAAATTGGGAGCTTCGTTCAACTTTGGCGCGTTTTATAGGAGGTTGTAGATCTTCAGGAGATTCAGAAATTGATGGGCCCATCTTTGAAGTGGACCTTTCTACAATTTCAGCATTATCATGTGACTTCGAAGATTCATTCACTAAACTAGGCAACCCAGAACTCAAATCAGAACGAGCAAGTGCCTTTAATTGTGCCTGTACAAAATTCTTGACAGGAACACAAACAGGGCAGCTTGCATCCCGACAACGCCTATGATGATTGATTAAGACCTTTGTAGCGTGGCACCTAGGGTACATACACTGATGGACAGAGCACAATTCCATGTGTTTTAACAGCTTCTGAACTGTCAAGCAGTTAGGATCATGGCATTTCCCTTCTGGATCAGGACATCGACGAGCGTGCCTCAAAAACAACAGCCATTTCTGTTGGTTTTTGAACTGCTTTTCACGGGACATGTTATTAGTTCGAGATACAGTGTCATTCGTGTTCAGAGGTTCTGTTGGTTTAGAAGTGTCAGAATGGCCAATCACTGACTCTTCCGAAGATAAATTATTTAGTTGGGCTCCATCTTGCCCGGTCAATCTTTGATGAAATTCATCTTGCACATTTTGATCAAGCAAGAATCTTCCTGATAGATGTACATCTTGAGAATTTGAATACCGCCGACCACTCAATGCCGCATCTGGAGGGATGCCCCCAGAAAGACTAGCAAATTCACCTTGATTATTACAAACAAATTGCTGCGGATGCAAAGATGGTTGTGTCTGGTCTGAAGTTTGAGCTGGTGATGAACAGACATCCTGTGGAGCAGATGGATGTGAAAAGGTCTGAGCTCTAGAATGGCCTTCCACAGAGTTCGGTTGGAACTGAGTCTGTGTATCGGAAAAATGGAAAGGGTTGGAGACTTTTGATGGGAGACCTTCAACATGATGCTCCGCTCCAATTTCCGACATTGCCTCAGGAACCATATTCGATAGTAGCTGGGGCTGATTGGAAGAATCGGTCTTCAACATAAACTGGTTTTGCATATGATACTTCTGTTGCATTTGATGCTGCGCAAGTTGTCGGTGCTGAAACTGATGAGATGACTGTTGAAACTGTTGATGCTGGCGAGACTGTACAAGATTTTCTTTTACAGGATACTGCGATTGGAAATTCACTTTATCTGGTTGATCAATTGACTGAGGCTCCACGGCTGTCACTTGTTGAGAAGAGACAACATTCAACTGATTAGTAGTCATCAGAGGAGTCTCTGTTTTGGGCATGGACATGGTATTCAAGCTAGAGTTGTTCATCGTTGACCCAACAGAGGTTACAGGAACATACAAGTTTGCAGATCCAGAAGCATCAACAGCACCAAATCCATATTCATCGCCTGTCAAGCAGAAGAGCTGCAGTTAGGATATGACTAAAAAGCTCCTCTGGGGTGGGGGGTGGGGGGCCTTAAATGTTATTTCCACCTACTCTCTCTCTCTCACACAGAAAAGCAGAAAGCATATGCCAAATAGTTTAGAAAGAATCAGAGTACCCTGTGTTACTGGCTGTTGGTGATGTTGGTCAAATTGTTGCGATAAGGATGTAGTGGAGTTTCCATACATTGTGCCTGTTGAATGTCCCTCAGTCGTTCCTGGACCATTCATGACAGGAACATTCTTTCCCATCATCCCCAACCCATTTGATACTCCAAAAGCTTTCTGCTGCAATGCAGATATCATCCCACTACCCATATGCCCAATATTATGTAAGATATGAGAATTTTGACCACCAAGGTGCTGTTTTTGCAGCATAGGCTGTGATACAGATGCAGACTTCACATCCGGACATGGTCCAATACTATTTGATGGCTCCACATTCATGAGCTTGTTTTTGTTAGCATTATTAACATCATTATTGTTGGTGGAGTTACTAATTCCAGGAGTGGGGATCATTTGACTCGGCATTCTTTGTGAGCCCATGGATGTCACCATGTTATTTCCCCCAGAATTGGCCAGGAAAGCATTTGATGATTGCTGATATCCACCAGCCAAGCCACCTGCATAAAAGTATCAAGTCAGACATCTGAAAAGACAAACCTGAGTAATCTAAAGATGGAAAAACTAAAATTACCACCAGATGAACTAAAAAACCACCTTGAACACTCCCAGAAGGCCTGTTCCGAGTTGGAAAGAAACTCCCAGAATTGACAGTGGATGATGCAATTGTGTTGGAGTTATTGATGGCGACAAGAGAACAATCCACTGAGGAAGTCCCAATCAAATTTGAATTTCCAGGTTGTTGAAATCCTGGAGTTGGTATCATTGTAGGTGAAGAATTAGCATGTGACAGCTGCTGATTGTGGTTACTGATAGGAGGACGCTTAATCAGAATGTGCAAACGCCTTTCCAAGGTTTCCAAGTTTAGATATTCCTCCTGACAAGAAGAAAGACACAGAAATGAATTGTAAATGTAGGACTCAATGCAAGTACTGCAATGATAAAAATGCCTCTTGAAAAAATCTGTTAACAAAACCAATATATATTCCTTGTAATGGTTTATGATTCTTGAAAGCCAGAAAAAATTAAAGATGAATAGAAACAACTTCAATGAGAATTTATACACGTAAAACATTAGTTAACCAAAGAAACAATTGCATGGCGTAGCAGAATGAAATAACCCACCATTGTTGTAGCACTCTTGAATAAACCGTCTTCCAAACGTCTGACTAGGTCCATCATTTTCTTATTGGGCACTTCATGAGGTTGTTGACGCCGCAGCATAAGAAAGTCATAGCTACAGAACAGAAAAACAAAGAATTTCAGCAGCAATCATTATGCAAGCAATTTCAACAAGCATTTCAGAAGCATTCTTTGGCACTTCTAGCACAAACCACTGAAAGTAGTACCCCGAAATGATAGCAGAGATGAAAACCAAAAAGAATATCCAACCAGAATAGAAGGAATGAATGGCGCCATTTCCTCAATATAAATTGAATCCACAAATTTTACAAGAGATGAATGTAACACCACCCACCACCTCAATTGGAAAGAAATTAACATAGTAAATCACAACAAAACAACAACTTTGTAATGTAAAAGAAGGACCTGAAACCATACAAAAGGAACAAATATCAACTTGACCTGTTAATATCCCTGAAAGATTTTGAAGAATGAGGACTTCTACTGGATGCAAATTCATCATTATCAAGGTGTCAACACAGTAAAATTAGTCCATGCAACACAGAAACATAGTACATTAACTATGCCTAGCCCAACAAGTTATCCAAAAACTTAAGCTACATATGTCCATAATTGCTCAAATATTGTCCATAAATCGAAAAGGAGATGAAATTTAAAATTATTTAAAAATAAATAAAAACGCTAACTTCCACCTATTGATACTCGATGTCCCTCTGAGCATTCAGTTGCATGAAATTTCAAGAAACAAGATACAAGTAACATATTCTACAGTCATGGAGATTGCTGGAGGATATAATTCATAATTGCATAGGATAAGAAGGTTGCTTTTATCTTATTCTTATTATTTAGTGCATTAAGGGAAAATGTATTACATATAATCTTCAATATTTGAATGTGTATCTAAGACGAACATGAACAGGGAATCAATCTTACATCTTCCTTTGCATATATTTGCGTGTATTAACAATTTC
Source organism: Caryopteris x clandonensis (assembly GCA_028749325.2). Classification (NCBI taxonomy): domain Eukaryota; kingdom Viridiplantae; phylum Streptophyta; class Magnoliopsida; order Lamiales; family Lamiaceae; genus Caryopteris; species Caryopteris x clandonensis. The sequence goes on from JAPYKT020000012.1 coordinate 1,158,043, forward strand.
TGTGTCCACATTGGGTGCATTACGATGCATAGTAGGATTTTGCATCTGGCTAGGCACAGTATTTCCATTTTGTTGTGGTAGCCCAGGCAACACGGTACCAGATTGGTTGGGTACCTGTCCAGAGATCTGCCCTGAATGGTGTGTGTGTAAATTCATCTTTATTTTAGATCAATAAATATGTGCCGTAACATGAAATTATACTCCCAAGAAGTGGAGCCAAAGACCATAATAACTAATTGGACGAAGCCCAATCTAGTGAAATCCCAAGCACAGAAAGGGCAATGTTCGAACTAGGCAAAGAGACCTGTCAAGCAAATACCAAAAGAGTTAGAGAAGGAAGAGAATAAGGAGAAGTGTGTTTACATATAATTTAAAAATGTAGAAAAGATCATCATGTGCATCAACTAAAGCAGCATAGGAAAACAGAAAAGAGAGGCATCCCATAAGCGTTCAAAAGTATATGTACAATGCTGTTTTAATAGAAAGTTCTATTCTATGGTTCACGACATTATCTGGTGTTGTCAAACTCTTAACTCTTTCAAGAGAACAATTTTACCCTTCATTCATAGCAAGGCACATAAAATCACAGCCACTCACAAAGATGTCCACATAATTCTCTTCTCCAAAGGAGATGTCCAGCAAACAATGATGTTATCATAAGAAAAATAGTTTCGACCCCGTAATATCATTAAGTATTGAACTTCCCAATCTACATAAATGAGTAACCTGTTGTCAACACTTTAACTACAGTGACTATACAATTAAAAGATAAACAGGTTCACTGAGACAATGGATAGCCATTTATCTCTGAGCAGGACACTTTGGACCTCATCCTGAAAACCATGAAACAGGAAAGAAAGGGGAAAGAGAAGAGAATGCCAAAAAACAAGAAGAATATCAAAACGCTTTTACCAAAGCTAAACTGTCAGCTAGCCCAATCGAATAAAACTAAACCAATTATACAGCATTGGATTTCCCAAACATCTGATCATGTGCACAAGCACGTACAGAGCAAAGACAAACATACACATTGAACAGGCCCATTTCCAGAGGACTGAATTTCACTTTAGCATTGATCCAAACAAAAGGGGGAAAAACTTTTACCAAAATGCAACCTCCCACATCAGACAAAGGCTTAAGCAATTTCCAAGCATTTTCCAGAACTTTGATCACAGGCAAAAAAAATAAAGATTGCAATGGCACAGTCACACATACTGGAATCAACTGCATATAGATGATGAAGTCAAAATTGATATGAAATCTAATAAACATTGGGCAGCTAGGGTTTCAATCAAATTGGGGAAAATCAACTTAGGGCATCAATTCTGATCAAACCAATGTTGGATTCTCAATTGGGGAAAAGCTTGTTTCCAACCAGCAATCCAATCAAATTAGAGAACCAATATGTATATATATATATATATGCACACACACTCACAGGAAATTGAAGACCGCGCCGAAACTGAAAGCGGGAGGAGCAGGTGCCGAGCAAAACAAATATATACGCCAAGAAATAGTAGAATGCCAAGAAAACGCCAGCTGCGGCTGCGCTGAAGGTTAACCGCCGTCGCGCCAAGGTTACGGTGGAGAACGGTGATTTAGAGAAAATGGACTGATTTAGAATTTGGGTATTTTGTTAATTTTTTCGACTGTAGGATGTGCGATATTTAATTTTTTGTTTTCTTTTAATATTTTTCGTAGATTTAAGCAAGCAAATTATAGATTATCTGTATATAGTCGGATCGCCCCACTACAACAATTCATGTTACAAATGACCCCAATAGTTTCACCTTTTATTTTATTTTTTATTTTTTTGTCCAAGGTCCAATTTTTTAAGTAAATGCCTATAATTGTGTAATTTAAATTTGTTGGAAATAAAATAATAATTGAAAGTTGTTGTTGAAAAAAAAAAGACTAATTTTTTGAATCTTGATTTCTGTGTCTCCTTCATACCATATTATGCCCAAGGTTAATGAAAATTTATCTCAATTTTGATTTCATCTGCTCGAACTATTAAAGTCATGATATACCTACAGCATCATTCATATTTGTGTGGTGTTATCATATAAATTTTGATAAGTAGACGCTTTTAGTAAGTTAGACCTATTGAAATACATTAATATATAAAAATAAAAAAATAAAAAGATCTAAAATATACGAAAACCCTATAAGGGGTTAGTTAACATGAAATATTGAGCCAAAAGGAATGACCAAAACAACCTTAAATGGAAATCGATAATATGTTGAGTTGCAAAGATTAACAACTTAGCAATGTTAAGATTGAAAAAATCAAATTGAGGTAACCCAACAACGTAAAATATCACAATATCGAGTTTAGAGAAAATATAATTCAGATCTCAACAAGAAATTTTAGACGAAGTTCAAAAATGCAAAATAACTATTTAGTCAAAGTTTACTAATTGTTGTAACACATGGCCAAAAGAACAAGTTTGTACAAAGTAAGTTTGTTGTTCATAAAATAAAATTTACGACTTATATTACAAGTTAATGTTATGATGAATTACACAACAATATAAAGATTGTAAAATTTCAGTCAAGTTAACGCAACAATGTAGAGCACAACAGTCAGTGTCAACTTGAGACAAATATAATATATAGGACTTCAACGACTAAGTATGAGATCAATGAGGATATATTTAGTTGAAGTTCAAGAATAAGGAAAAACGTGGGTATTTAGTTGAAGTTCAAGAATAAGGAAAGACATGAGTCAAAATTTATTAGTTTTTTAACGTATAATCAAAATTAAAGATTCATGAAAAGTAATTGATTGTTGACAAATGACAAACATAGGTTTTATATGTATTTTGTGATTCATTTTACATAAATTTTATTGGATTGTATATACCTAGGTGACAAGTTTGGGTTATGTTATATTTTGTTGCATCACGAATTAGTTCAAATTTTGATAGGAAAACTATCATCTGAGGCGCACGGATCGCGCCACAAGAAGCATGGACTGTGCGGTTAAAGAAGGGAGAACAGTAGCTCGGACACAGGAGGCACAGATCGCGCACTAAAGTGCCCAGACCGTGCATTTAATGAAATGTAGAACAGAATGGTCAGCTAGGAATATGCATGGGCCATGTGCCTTTGTGCATGAACCGTGCATTTAATGAAGTGTAGAACAAAATGATCAGCCTGGAAAACGCATGGACCATGTGTCTTAGTGCACAGACTGTGCATCTATTCGTGATTTATTAATATCCTCTCGTTCTAAAAGAGATTCTCAGAGGATTTGAACTCTAAACGACTCTTATAAAAGGGAGAATGATGAACTAAGGCAGACATCGATTTTTGGGCTAGAAACAAAGGCAAGAACAAAGGAATGAGCAAGAGAGACGTCAGAGAGAATGAGAGATCGAAGATTCTTTGGGCATAAGATATATTTTTATGTTTTCTCTTTCAAACTAATGTTACCTTTAATTGTCAGTTCATTTTCTATGCATTATGAGTTGATGATGAGTAGCTAATTAGTTAGAGATACTAGGGTTTATACGATTATGGATTTGTGTGATTTTCATTAATGATATTATTTCTTTTCTTTATTCGTTTATGCTCCCTTGTTGTAATTGTCTCATGAAATTGTTTGGCCGACAATTACATATGTGTTGTTAATTACTTATAACCCGAGATGGGCTAATTAGTCAACATATTAGGAATGTATAACACGAACTTGCTGGATCGAGAGATTGATAAGTTATCATGAGGAGAAAAAATCTCATGAACTATTAGGAGTTAGACGGCACTATGAGGTCGAGAGATGATCAGTAAAGTCTAATTTACATTTATGACTTACTCTAGAGAAAGGATCTAGAATTCTCCTGCGTATTTAGGAATTAAATATCGCTTAATACATTAGAAGAAGTTTCGCTCTTTCTTTAATTCAAGTCTTGCCTTATTTATTTATGTCATTTTTTTATTTTAAATCAGTGGATACAATATATGTTCTCACTAAATTTTACTACAATTAACCTTGTGCAGTTGCGACACGTTTTTAAAATGAAATAAAAGAACAAACAACAAATAAAATTAATATTCAATCAAATGATGACACATATAAAATATTATATTGTATCTTTCAAGTCATAGTCAATCAAAAATTGATTTTTTGCTTATTTATAATTGATATGTCTATTTTTTTATTAATTAAATAAACAAAAAAATTATTATAGTACACATGACGATTTCTAAAACGGTCATCTTTAGTTCTATAATTGTTAATATGCATGTCATTCAAGAAGAGCTTGTCCTGCATTTGTAGAGGATTCAGCGGGGATCACAACTTATAAAGAGAAAGATTGAGATTATGGTGAATTGTTTATTTAATTGTGTATTCTTTATGAAAATTGATAAAGAATCCTATTTATAATTAAAGAGCCAAACTAGACACAAAATTTAGAAAAAAATGATGTAAATATCATATTGCCTACTTGGCTATTTTGTTGGGCGTTGGCCTAGTTTTGAAAACATCAAAAAGTTAGTTTATTATTGGCAGAAAAATGCATACTTATTTCACGTACAAATAATTGTATAATCTTCCAGTTCAAAATTCTAAAGATATGGAAGAGATCCTTGAGAGAGGCCCCTTCCATTGGATGAACCTTACTGCTTAAGAAACTAAAGGATGATTCTTCTTTCAAGGATGAATTATGCATTGTGCTAATGTGAGTTAAATTTCCCAACCTTCCATAATGAGTGTTGGCACCCTACTGCCTTGGGTAAGATCTCTTCTCGGATTGGTAAACCGTTGTGCTGCGACAGGGCCACTTTTCAAAAGAAAACTAATGTTACTGCCCGTGTGCTAATAGAGGTTGATTATTCTACCGATTACCTTCCTCTGTTCATATTAAAATGCCCGATGGTAAGATTCTCGTACAAACATTATCCTTTGATGTTATTCCTAAATTTTGTATTGATTGCTCTTGCTTTAGCCATCTGAAAGACAGCTACTCGGGACCCCAATGTGTGGGCAAACTAGCTCCTAAAAACAAAGGTAAGGGTCCAATAACAATCGTTATAGGTGTCTTGGATAAACCTCCACTAAGGACCCTGTCTACCTCCCCAAAGGTTCAAGAACCCCGCATGGCAACAACTGTGTGATGGACTCCACCCCACCACATGTGCTTCCATCGGTTCCTGAATCTAGGCTGGACGACAACCTTGTATTGGAGGCTTGTCCCTTGTCGGATCCAACTATCATTTTTATGGCTCCAATGCTAATTACTACTAACCCTTCTCCTATTCTAGACTTTGTGTTGTCTATTTAGGTCGATGGTAACCATGTACTTGAAGAGGATCTAGATAAGGGACTCACTGCCTCTCTATCCAAAAGTGCAAAAAAGAGGGAGAGAGCAAGGAAGAGAAAGGAAGCTGCAGAAGCTGCTTTGAACTTTACTTCCTCCTCTTATTCCCCACCTACTTCAGGTAAACGGGCTTTGGATAAGAATGATCTACCCGAAACTTGTGCTAACCCTTGTGTTGGATTTTGTCCTCCACCTAAATTGTTATTACGTGGCCTCTCTAATTTTATTCATGAAGATACTTTCCTAGAATATTTGGAACCCTTGCTCGTTTCTTCTTGATGTTATTGACATCTCCCCCCAACTAATTCACAGTCATGTCTCGTGCAAGTGACTCAAAAATCTTTCTTTGTTTCATTTGCATATGGACTTACACAATGGTCAAGAGGAGGGATTTGTGGGATAAACTGTATAATATTGGTCACTCTCTTCTTGAGTTGTGGCTTATACTCGGTGACTTTAATTGCTTGAAATCTCCTAATGAAAAGCTTAATGGTGCCCCAATCACAAACTACCAATTAAAAGACTTTCAAGATATTTGTATTACTCTTGGATTGAATGAAGTGCAATCAAAAGGTTGCTTCTTTACTTGGTCTAACAATATTGTTTTGTGTGGGCTTGATCGAGCTTTGATCAACTCAGCTTGGCTCTTATCGAGCCTTCTCTGCTCAGTAGATATACCCGTTTCGGGTACTATGTTTGATCGCTCTTCCTTAATTATATCCCTTATTATTGATTAAAAAAATCTTTTATAAAACCTTTAGGTTCTTTAATATGTGGACCCTTCAACCCTCCTTTCTGATATGGTTCAAGCCGTTTGGGGCACCTCCTTTTGGGGCACAAAACAATTCATCCTTTGTAAAAAACTCAAGGTCCTTAAGATTAAGCTAAAATTCCTAAACTCTTCTCACTTTAGTCATATTTCATCTAGATTTAAATCGGCTAAAATTGTTCTTAAAGAACAACAATCTCTCCTTCAGCTGGACCCCCTCAATTCTGAACTTGCTACTTTTGTTAAAGAGTTAAGAGTAAAAGCTATCTTCCTCTCAAAAGTCGAAAAATCCTTTCTTGCTCAAAAGGCTAAGTGTAATTTCTTAAACCAAAGCGATAGAAACACCAAATTTCTCCATTATATTTTCAAAGGAAATACTCTTAAAAGAAATATTTCTTCCATTACTCTTAATAATGGCCAATCATAGGGTAATTGTTTTATTGATCATTTCAGTGACCTCTTTGGCTCAGCTTATCCAACTACCCCCATCGATCAATCTGTGACACTTGTAGGCCCCCGCCTTTCTGTGGAACAAGTTGATCTCCTTGGGGCCCCAGTTCTCACTTGTGATGTTAAAAATGCCTTATTCGATATAGGGGACGACAAATCCCCTGGTCCAGATGGCTACTCTTCTTCCTTTTTCAAAAAATCTTGGAATATTGTCGGTAATGATGTCTGTAAGGCAGTTCTCGAATTCTTTCATATCGATAAGCTTCTTAAACAGATTAACCACACATTTATTGCCCTTATTCCTAAAACTAACCATGCACCCACTATTTTTAACCCCACACAATCAGCTTTCCTTGGGGGAAAAGTATAACCGATAACATTTTCTTAGCCCAAAAAATCATACAAAACTATGCTAGAAAAAGAATATCTTCTAAATGTACCATTAAAGTGGACTTGAAAAAGGCCTACGATACCGTTTCATGGGCTTTCCTTCAAGAAGTCCTACATGGTTTGGGTTTCTCTAAGATATTTGTCACTTGGATCATGGAATGTGTCTTGACTTCATCCTGCTCTATCTCTATCAATAGTTCCCTCCAAGAACATTTTTTAGGAAAATGGGGCTGAGACAGGGTGACCCCATATCCCCGGCCCTTTTTGTCCTATGCATGGAATACCTATCCCAGCTGATCAGGATTAGAACAGAACAACATGAATTTAATTACCACCTTAGATGTAAAGAGCTTAAAATCACAAACCTTGCATTTGCTGATGACTTGATGTTATTTTCTAGAGGGGGGCTCTTATTCTGTTAAAATTCTTGTGATTGTTTAGAAGAATTTAAATTGGTCTCTGAACTAAACATAAATTCTTCTAAATCATGCATTTTCACTGTTGGCATCATTGGTAGGGACTTGGATGATATTCTTGAGCTTATTGAGTACCCCATGAGGGATTTACCTGTTAGATACCTAGGAGTACCATTTTTTGACCAAAAATTAAATGTTGTACATTATGCTCCTTTGTATGATAGAATAGCTAATTATATTAATTGTTGGACATCTAACTCCTTGTCGTATGTAGGTAGATTACTACTAATTAAATATGTGATGCAGGGTGTTGAATATTTTTTGCTCCAAGTTTTTCCTCTCCCTAGTTCTGTGATTGATCGCATCTACACCTTGTGCAGGGTTTTTCTTTGGGGGAAAAAACATCACCCGTTGCTTGGAAAGATGTTTGCCTTTCTTTTGTTGATGAAGGGCTTGGTATTAGAGATGTATACGCTTGGAATAAAGCTCTACTCTATAAAAAAATTTGGAACTTCAATCTCAAATCGGATTCTTTGTGGGTGAAATGGGTCCATGCCTATTACCTCAAAAATCTTTCGATTTGGGATTAGAATCCAAAGAAAGATGACTCACCTTTGCTTAAAAGAATTGGTGAAATTAAAAATGAATTATTGGATAATTTTGGTGGTCAAAATGGTGTTATTAGTAAACTTTCTTTGTTATCTAATCATAAAGGTCTTAGCTCCTCATGTGCATATGACATTTGTAGAAAACAAGACGAACTATGATTTTGGCATTCGGCTATTTGGAAACAATTCATTCCTCCAAAATTTTCTTTTTGTACTCAGTTAGCTATTAAGAATAAATTGGCCAGTAAGGATAATTTATCTTTTCTTCATACTGACCCTACCTATGTTTTGTGTTTCTATGAGTTAGAATCTGCTTCTCACCTCTTCTTCCAGTGCACCTGCTCGAAGGCTATATGGGACAAAATTTGGCATTGGCTTTGAATCACGTGATCCATGAGTACTATCGCTGGTGCTCTCAAATGGATTAAAAAAGATCGAGTTGGCACCATCCTTACCAAGACAAGGAAAGTTGTTCTTTGTTATACAATATACCACATTCGGAGAGCACGCAACGAACGTATCTTCAAAGATATCATTGTCTCCACAGATAAAGTTGTTGCTAAAATCAAGACAAATGTATATAAAATTATTTACTCTCTTTTCCCTTTAGACTTGATCAATTTCTAAAGCCAGTGTGTTTGGTTTGTGGCCCATGCACCTTCGGGTGTTGTCTGTAATTAAACCTAAACTTCTAGTGGAGGGTCCCCCACCCCTCTCGTTGCATGCACTCCACCCCTATCTGATTGCATGTGGTTGTGCTTAATTGGCTCGTCGTGCTAGTGATGGCCTTGTCGGCTTTGTTTTGACTTGCCCTTGTTGGGCTCACCCTTGCCTCACCACTTGTTTTGTATTTTCAGGGGTATGCCCCGAAGAGTTATACTTTTATGTATATCACTCACCAGCTGGAATGGTCAAACATAATGGGCATATATAATGGTCTGGTTATCATTTTTATACGTCATTGTGTCTTGACTCTATTCCTTAGGTTGGTGATTATTTTTCATCGGTTTTTCTTCTCGTGTACTTCACCCACTTTTAGGATTAGGCAATACTTTTGTCATTGTCCTAATCATTGGGGTGGTGAAATTTTTCGATTGTTTATTCCTTTGTTAGTCTGGACTCTTAGACTAACTACTTTGTTCTTTCAGAGTATGTTCAGAGCACTTGTGCATGTGTACGTTTACCTTTTGGAATAAATTTCTTACATTTCATCCAAAAAAAAAAAGAATAAAGAAAGACTAGAAAGCTTAAGAGTTATTACACTCCACACAATCAGGTGCATCCAATTTTGAAATGTTAAATATAACATCTTTAATGTCGGCTATATAATATTTTTAAATCTTGGACACCTAATTATTTTGTATCAATTTTGAGTGTTGTTTTTACTATCTAAGGAAAACTAGTACGTGGTCAGATTTGGTTCTTAATTTCATTGTTGTGGAGAAGAGGTTGTAGATAACACAAGTTCTAGAGAAGTTAAAACAGAGAAGATTTGATTAGCTAGAAAATATAATTGTCTACAAAAGAATTTTATTGTAGGCATTGATGGTCTTTTACAAGGTACATGTCAATGTGCATTTATAATTTTATATTTTATTATTGATATATATGAATTTTATACTTCTTGTTTTCTCTTCTTTCTAGCTAATAATGATACGAATATTCATTTTCTGAAATGATAAAAGCCAATTTATTACTAGTAAGTTTGATTTCTATATTTTTTTAGAATTACGTCAAATATAATGCTGTCACATGATTAAGAACGAAATTATATTTAATAACACAAGAATACAACAACATTGTAAAAGCTCAACAACTAGTACATTCCACACAATCTAGTCGACATGGCTCAATAACATTAAATGTTGTGTCTTTGATATCATATATGAAATATTTTTTATGGCACCCAGTTATTTTGTACGAGTGATAAAAGGGGTTTATACATATATTTTGAGTTGATTTGAGATTGTTTTATGTGCTAAAAGTGTATAATTGTTTTGTTAATTCAATTTTATTATATCCAGTGGATACTATGTGTTAGTTTGTTTTGTAGTCATTTTGATCTAATTTTGGAGTGAAAGACTTAAGACCTAAAGAAATGAGAAAAGGACCGAATGAATATGGGAAAAACATAAAGAAAGCCAAAACCCGAAGAAGTGATACACTTTGTCTTGAACTATATATAACTATATAAAAGCACGACAGTTGGACTAATTTATGAAATTATTTTTCCACCTAAAATTAGCTTTCTATTTTTAGAAACTATCATGTCTAATAAGATTTTTTTTTTTTTTACCTTTTCACTCTAATTTCAAAGGCTTATAACTTTTTCATCACAACTCTGTTTTTTATGGAAAAATATATCAAAAGAATTATTTTTCATGATCTTCAATTTGATATCCATATTGCATATAATAATCTATAACTATATAAAAGCAAGACAATTTGACTAATTTACATAAATGTTATTTTTCTGCCTAAAATCAACTTTCTATTTTTAGAAACTACTGTGTCTAATGAGATTTGTTTTTCTTTTTTTTTTTTTTACCTTTTCACTCTAATTTTCAAAGGTTTATAACTTTTTTCATCTCAACTCCATTTTTTATGAAAAATATATCAAATTAATTATTTTTTCATGATCTTCAATTGATATTCATATTGCATATATAATAATAAAATATTAATTTTCAAACATAAAATACTTTTTTCATATAACAATTGTGGTATATTTTAATATTTAATATATTTTTCTATTGTTATATATTTTTATTTTAAACAATTTTTATCAAAATATATTTTATATAAATTTTAAAAATTACTATTTTTACAATAGTTTATTATATTATTATATTATAAATACTACTTATATAAAAAATCAAGAAACGCACAAAACAATGAATGGAGCTAGACAAGCATTCGGTCGAGCGGATGTGAGCCACATCCTTCTAGAAATAATCAAGAGAATTTTGCTTGACCAAATCTATATAAAATACATTTGGGCGAAAGACATTTTGAAAAAGATCGAGCGAAAACGCAATAAGCATCGAGTGCTATTTTTACAACTCAGAAAGATAATGGATACACAACAAGCATCGAGTGCTATTTTACAACTCAGAAAGATATTGGATACACGATCAATAATCCAAACAAAAAAGAATAAAGCGATAGTGTTGCAGTTTAGTGGTTATGCATTGTTTGTAACAATGATTCATGCATTAGAAATATACTTCATTAATTTCAGTTATAGAGAAAATAAAAATCAACATAATGAACTTTCAACTAAACTCATAAACTTGGTAAAATAAACATCACCATTAAAAAATTATTTAAAAATAAAAAATATAAAATGAAGAAGAAGAAGAAGTAAAGGTGAGAAAAAAAAAAGTTCTAATAGAACAGTTCAAGAATATACTGAAAAATGAATAATTAGAATGTTTATTTTTAATATAATATACATTGTGGTTTAAAACATGAAAAACAAAAATATTCATCTCTTATGTTTTTTGAAGAATCATTATAAATTGTGGTAGTATTGGAAGAAAAGCAAGAAGATAAAATTTTGGCAGTGCATAAGCACAATAAAAAGTCTAAAAGCCGAATACGAAAAAAACAAAAAAATCTAATATTTTCCCATTTTAGCGCGTTCACCTCACTATATATATTGTTTAGACTAAATATAGACATATAAAATTATAAAAAATAATGTAAAACTGATCTTATGGATTCACATATAAACAAAATAATATATTAAATTATAGCACCACCATTACAAGGATTAATGGAAACCATTAAATTGGTTTGCTAAGGAAAGAATGAAGGCTACAAATAAGGATTGTTCTTGTTATCACAAGTATCTATGTAAAATTTACTCATAAACATACAAGATAACAAGTGATGGATTGGTGTAGCATTAATTGGTTTCTAGGGATAATGTCATGAAGAAACCTTATGTATGTTGGCCATCACCCTCTGATCGTGGTGGCAGTGAAACCTCTGGCGAAATAACTGGATGTCCATTGTTGGTGTAGTTGTTTACAGGTTGAGGTGGCGATGTTTGTCTTGGAATAGTGTTAGGTAAGAAAACACCATAACTTAAGAATTTATTACCCTCGATCGAGGTTGAAAGAAAAGAACTCACCATAACCATCACGAAAACAAACTTCACCACCATCCTTCCCATATTTGCCAAGTTGATTGATGGAGGTTTCTCGCAAATTCTCCCTTAAAACTTGCAAGGTCTTTTTTGATTTGTCGAGAAAATTATATATATATATGTGTGTGTGTGTGTGTTTAACAGTTGTAGCGGTGGTGGTAGTTATAATTGTGTGGGTACAAAGAACTTAGTCAGAATTTTAAAAAAATTATATGTAATAATTCGTCTATCCACGGATTTGTTTGTGATGGACTAAAATTAGTAGTTTAGGAAAAACCATTCAATAATGTCTAAAGGAGTGAGAGCCATACAAAAGTTTCTCATTTAATCCTTTCAATGAAGATGTGGGAGCCTGGATTTCAAGATAATTTAATATAATTTTTAGTATTTTTGAGTTAAATTATTTTAATTAAGTTTATGTGTAAAAAGTGAGTAGTTTGTTAATTAATCATGTCGATAGATTGATCACATAATAAAGAAGATATGAGAATCAAAATATAATTTAATATTCCTTCCACGATATATAATTTGTCGATAAATTAGATTACAGCCTATGCCTCTGTATTTTAGGGCTCAACGTTGAATGTACTTTTGGAATGTTATCAAATAATCTAATTAACTAATTAAATCCATGTTAGGAAGATCATTAACTTTTAATTTTTTTAAATGCAAAATTACCAAAAAAACCTAAAAACTAGGGAAAGAATGCTCATTAAATGTTAGTCAACTCAATTTATTGATCATTTGTACTATTTTAAATATAATATAAATGAAATATAGAGTAAAATAAATAGATTTTAGTTAGAGACTCAAAAGTTTAAATGACCAAAGGGATGGGTCGATACCATTAATTTAATCTTTATATTTATAGAGTCATAACACGTGAATAAGTATTGCAGTCTAACTAATTAAAAAAAAAAAAAAAAAAAGTTAGTTGACAAATGTACAAGTCTTGAAGTTATAAATTTATCATATTTTACTTTTTTTATTTGTTGATTATATCTATTCAATTATACATTATTTATTTAATTTATATATTTTAATTTATAAAATAGATCTTAACTTTTAAAACGTAATCATTCTTTAGGATAAACAAATTTTTTTAAACAAATCTTTTTTTTTTTGGAATGAAGAATTTATTTTATTTTATCTTTTAAAAAAACTTAACATTATTATTGAGTTTTCAACAAGAATATGAGCGTCTCATCAATAAAAGTTATATTTTTTGTACTCGATGAATGAGAGATTCACTTATTTTTTATTATATGAACAATAAAATTCGTTTATAATTATTTTATAGTTACATAAGTTAACTAAATAAATGTGTACGGGAAAATATAATAAATTTATATTTTTTTGTGTCAACTACTTAAGATTAACAACATTGGTATACATTTTGACAAATTGATATAATAAAAAACTTATATTACCTAATTTTTTTATAAGATATTACCTATATTCGATTAAATAGGCAATAAAAAATGACAATATATATATATACACACACACATGTATATGGCCACCATAAAAGTAGAATCACGAACAAGTGGAGCCATAAACAACATTCAAAGATTCAACCAACCAAGCCAAGAATCACCTGAAAAATCTCAACAACACAAACAACCAGCACTGTAATAGCGTATATAAACGCAGCACCTTCTTCCCACAACCTCAATCCACACTAAACCTGCAGTCTTGTTCAGACAAGCACACGCCAAACATTTTATTGCAGAAGCAGCTGGATGACATCGGCAATGGCGGGGTTGAGACCACGAGTTGCGTTTCTGTTGATGGCGATTCTTGCCTGCTCCATCCTTGTTAAACAAGTTCACGCGCAGACCAAATGCGACCAGTCACTGTCGCCGGAAAGCTGCAGCGAGGAAGCCAACCCTAAGACGGAGGTTTCGGCCAACGACCCGGCCGACGACGATGACGATGACGACGACCGCGACGGCAACATCAAGGTCGACGATGGAGGCGACGACTTCGATGACGACAGACCGGAAATCGTTGTTATGGGACACTGAAGAAATTGGAGGCGGGAGTATACGATGTCGTTATGATGGGAGCTCTATATTTATTTAATTATTTATTTGTTATTGATTTTGTTGGCAGATTGTTTGGGATTATAATTGCATGTTTTTATAATTTGGGTGGTTTGTGCTTAAATTATTTGTTTTGTTTGCGATATTGTAATTTGGTGATAAAACATTATTCTGAGCTTCGATCATTTATTTCTTTTTAATTATTTTCTGAAAATTCAATATTTTGTTCATCGACGTTCCTGTACCATTTTTTTATATTATTAACAATATATTTTATTATTGCATCCCTTCTAGAACACAAAACAAGACTCTTGAAAATGGTGAAAATTTATTAGGTCTAAATATCTACGGTCCAACTCACTTATAATATCGGCTCGAGCCTTATCTGCTCTTCAAAGGCTCAAGTCAAATTTAAATTAATCTAACAAAATATTGGATCCAACTGAAACTTATTAATGTTAAGAGCAGTTAAAATTTAAATTAATCTAACAAAGTATCCGACCCAAAGCAATACTTACTGATGTGAAAGTTTGCTCCAACTTAGTTCATCTAATCCTTCACATAAATTTGAATAAATTTTATTATTAATAGAATTATTTGTATAAAATTCAAGATCCCTCAACATCTCTGATTATACTCATATGCATAGATGTCAAATTATTATGTGTATATGACATTATAGAGAAATTAATCTGTATGAGATCGTCTCACGCTGTAAGATAGAGCTTAATTTATTTGTATTTTTAATTTCTTTAGTTTTCGGGTTTTAGGGGTTTTTTTTCTTTAATTTATTTATTTTTCTAACTTACTTTTTCCAGTTTCTCATTTCTTATTCTTTCTAGGATTGTCTTCTTCCTCTTCTTCATTTTTTTTGGCTTTTAAGCTTATTATAAGTTTTTCTTTGGACTTTTTAATAGGGGTTTTTTTCTTCAGTTTTTCTGATTTAGGGTATGTATATTTATATTTTTCTTTAATTTATTTTGTCCTTTTTTTTTCAATTTTTATTATTTTTATAAAAGTTTAGTTTCATGTAATACATTAGTGAGACATCTCAAAAGAGACCTAACTCTAAGTGTTATTTTACAAAATTTTCACATAAAACAAATTAAATACCTAATATACTTTTAATTATTGAAAATGAATGTTGATGGTTAATAAAAAAAAACACACATTATATATGCATTTAAAATAAATAAATAAAAATGAGTAAACTACAGAAAAACATTATTCTTCATCTTAAACACTATAAAACATTTACTTATTGCCCAAAAAATAGAGCTTCTAAAACGTCATTTTTTTAAATATTAGAAGAAATATCAATCATACATTCTCAAAAAAATAAAATCATTTAGCATGTAAAATATATTTAAATCTATAAAAGAAAAAGAATATATAAATTTAAATAGAAAAAATTGCAACCACTGGAAAATCAACAAAAAGAACAGAAGGAGGGGGCAGCAGTCGATGATAACAATGTTTCATGAAAACTATTTTGAGTAAATAGCCTCCCTTTCAGCTCTACTTTTTAATGCATTTTTCTTCGTCGCTGTCACCATTTTTGTATAATTTTTTATTTTTTAATTATTACTATTTTAAATTTTAATAATTAGTCTGAAATCTGCCCAGTTTGCTACTGTCTCTCAGACAACTTACACAAATTTAAACAAAAATTAATAATTTTAATAAATAAATAAAATAATTAATATTCATTGCCATAAAGACCGGCCAGGCCGAGCTTCTTAATAATTGGTGCAATAAATGACACACACACACATTATATACACACACACACACATTGTTCCAAATCGAGTGTGAGAAGAATCTAACTATAATAATAATATATGTTATATATGATTAGTATTTATCCTGGTTTGTAATATATTTCAAAAATAAAAATATAAATTTATAGTATACATTAAGTTAGTCAATATTTAAAAATATTTATGATTTTATTGATAGAAACATGTAAAAAAAATATAGTTTAATATAACAATATATATTTTATTGGTTCTAAGATCAAAATTTTGTTTCTATAATAAATTGAGTTATATAAAAACTTGAATTATTTCAAAATTAATTAAGTAATATTCATTAATTAAATCCATTACAAATAATTCAATACATAACTAATATTTATATTTAACCTCAAATAATTAACCATATAATTATATTTTTAGCTTATAATATCTTATTTTAATATCTATGAGTTGATAATATCTTATTTTAATATAAATGTAATATGGGTGTAAAATTAAAGAGCATGAAAAGTGAATTAATTTAATATATTATACACAAAAAGTAGAATATAAACGAAAAAAATATTTGTATTTTAACAAATTGCAAAAAATATTATAAAAATAGCATAAATAAACTTCAAGTAATCAAAAGGTGACACATCACTTCAAAAAATTCTTTCATTTTTTAGAAAATAAATATGTGCGGACAAATTATATTTAGACTATTTTATTATTATAATAGTGTTAAAGATAATGAAATTGGCCCAACAAGCCTCATATTTGAGGTGGACTGCTAAATATTTTTAGACTCAAAATGTGATAGGACCCATTTGACCCAGTCTGATACATCAATAGCTTGCAGATTGAGCCGACTTGATGAATTTAGTGTATGTTAGAAATATTAGATTTCAAAATTTAATAACTTGATGAAATTTTGGATCAAAATATTATCATCAGCATACAAATTGAACAGGATCAGATGGTCCAAATTACCACAGTGATATAAATGGATAAGTGAGCAATTACATACAATGTTTGATGAAATAATAATTTGTTTGAATAAATTAAAATATAATTTAAATATTTGAAATGAGCATGCTTGCGGTTGAGTATTATTGAAAAATTAAAGTACATAAATGAATTAAAATAAATCTTCTATAATTACATGGAAGAGTCATTTTCTTTCAATAATACTTTAAATTATTTTATTTTGTTGGTAGTGCGATTGAAGTTTCAATATATGGTAATTGAATGTGGGGATGATCTTATAAGTTTTATGATAGAAAATAACATCATTGTTAGTTGGATATGATATAAAATTTGATATTGAGTTTCTTATAAAATTAATTTTGTCACACTTTCATCGTAGAAATTTGAATGCAAAATTCAAGAAAATAAACTCGAACCCAAAGTAAGGTTAGCTCCAAATAAAATAAAATTGCTCGACTTCTGGTTCCTTCAATCGTTAAACTCAAAAAAGAAAATATTGGATATATAACAATGTTTTTTTTGTATCAAGTGATTGTTCGCCAGTTTTGTAATTGTTAGCTCCTGAAATCCTAAAGGGGAAACTGAACCAAATCGTCATGTATACAATTACAGTTCTGGTTTTTGTAAGTGTTTTTTTGTTAGTCTTAATAGTTCTATAATAATTTTGGAATCATCAATCTCTGTTTCAATTCAAAATTGTAATAGGCAAAAGATATTAATTGATTTCAAACAATCAAATAACTGAACTGTTAATTTAGAAAGAAAAAAAAAACTACAAATAAATGGAACTGGGATGGGGACCTAAAACTGAATTGTGAATAAACTAATTTCGACTTTGATTTCAATTTTAGTTGACAATTAAATCCAAATACTAACCATAATTCTGAACCACACAATCCAAATTATTTTAAATCGAATCCACAATTAAATCCAAAAACTAACCATAATTTTGAGCAACCAGAGCCAAAATTAATTGTGTCGATGTCTATCCGTACTCTACCCCCAAAATTTGAGCAATTATACGGACTGAATATCTACGGATGCATTTCCTCCCTGCCAACCCATTTATGCACCCCATCAACTCACAGCAAAAAACCTCACATTAATGGCAATCAAAGCTCTTCTCAACCTCCAAACCATTAAATAAACCCCCAACAAACTTCCCCATTTTCATATCATTACTCACCTATATAAATCCCTCAACTAAATTTCACTTGCAACCACAAATTCCCAAGAAAATGGCTTCCCTCTTTGCACCAGCATGCCTTCTGTTGTTCATCATTAATGGCGCCGCCGCCGCCCCGAGTATCCCGGCGGTGATCGTGTTTGGAGACTCCTCAGTTGACTCCGGCAATAACAACCAGCTATCCACCATGCTGAAGAGCAACTTCCGGCCGTACGGCAGGGACTTCTTCGGCGGACGGCCGACAGGGAGATTCTCCAACGGCCGTATTCCGCCGGATTTCATCTCCGAGTCCTTCGGGCTGCGGCCCTTTGTGCCGGCTTACTTGGATCCGCAGTATAATATTTCGGATTTTGCTACTGGGGTTTGCTTTGCTTCTGCTGGTACTGGTTTTGACAACGCCACCTCTAATGTTCTTGTAAGTGCTTCTTACATGAAATTTTCTTTTACTTTGTTTATATATATATATATACACACACATACATACACACACATGTTTGATCTTCTGCACTAGAGGAGAACTTTGTACTTGAAACCTTAGCTTGATCATATGACAAAACTTCGTGATAAATTGACGATTACCTTTACTATATAATTTTATTCTCTTCGTTTCAAGAAAAGATCGACGCATATTAATGTTCACAACACACGTTTTAAATTTTACAATCAAATTTTTTTGGAACATAATAGATATTGGAAACATGATCGACTTGTGATGTTCTTATATATATCAACTACTTTTTAAGTTTCATAATTTTTTTTTAAACGAATGAAGTATATTTTATTATATTCTTATAAAAATATACTGTCTTCCATATCTGTGATAAATTTATTTTTGCTCTCTTCAATTCCACAATAATAAATCTTCCTGAAACAATTAAGCATTTATTATGTCAGTGACAGACATACAATTTATTTTGAATTAAAATATTGAATTAAATTACCTTGCTACAAAACAATGGTTTGATTTAATGTAAAGAAATATTCAAATAAACATTAAATTATTAATTTATAATATATAAATATATATATAATTTTTGGGTTTGATTTGAATTTGCAGAATGTGATACCTCTATGGAAAGAGTTGGACTACTTCAAAGAGTACCAGAACAAACTAAAAGCCTACTTGGGTGAAACGAAGGCCAATTACACAATAAGTGAGGCTCTCTATGTGGTAAGTTTGGGCACCAACGACTTCCTCGAGAACTACTACACTCTTCCAAGCACGCGATCCAAGTACACGATCGATCAGTTCCAAGACTACCTTGTTGGGCTCGCAGAGAGATTCTTGAAGGATATTTACGCCCTGGGAGCCCGGAAAATATCGTTCACTGGGCTTGCGCCGATTGGGTGTTTGCCCTTGGAGAGGACAACAAATTATGTGAATGGGAATGGAGATGGATGCATGGATGGGTACAATCTTGTTGCCCTACATTTTAATGACAAGTTGGAGGGTTTGGTTAAGAGGATGAATCAGGAGATGCCTGGAATTAGGGTTATTTTCTCAAACCCGTATGGTGTATTCTTGCAGATCATTAAGAGGCCTTCCATGTTTGGTAAGTTTGTACATTTACTTTTTTGAAATTGACTGCCTCAATATTTAGGGTAAAAAATTGATTAATTCATTATTTAATAATTTAAAGGGACACTGAATTTTAATCATTTAGCATGTGCATGTACGCTAATGAGCATGCCGGATGTCTATAATGTTTGATCATGTGTTCACATTTGATATGTCAGAATCTTGTAGAATGAAGTTAATTTTCTCATGTAAAATCTATGCATGCAATCTTGACAAATAAATAGCAGATACATATAAATAAAATATTATTATTTTATTTATGAGATTAGTTAATATTAGTTTATATATATAAATAAAATATTAGTTAAATAATGCTCAGTTTGCATAATGAAATACTCATTTACAAATTTTATATTCCACCAGTCGCAAAATGAGAGTTTTGTCCTAAAAATTTTTGTGTCCCTATTTAAGGTGTTGTTTCAAAACTCAAGCCCTCATTTTAAAAGTTAAAATACAAATTAGAGTTTTTAATGTTACGAATAAGTTATATGTGATAAAATAAGCTAAATCATCATATAAACAAATTCATAAAAATTTATAATTGTGAAAAGAATTTATCTTTATTGATAAAAATATATAATAAGTTGTATTTTTATGAAATAATACACTTATTTTAAGACAAATGAAGTATATATTATTTTTGTCTGTTAAAGATTATCATGTCATTTTGAGGATATTAATTATACAGAGTACGGAATATCTGTTATAATTAAGACATGGTAGTTGAGCTGCTTCATTTATGCCACCTCTGATGAAACTTTTCCCCGTAAGGTGGTAATAATTTCCTTCATTAATTAGTCAGGTGAAGGAACATAGTTACGTAAACATAAGAACTATTGTAGGAATCTGCTTTATTTTAATTAATTAATTTGTTTGGAAAATATATACAGGATTTGAAGTGGCATCAGTTGCTTGTTGCTCCACGGGAATGTTCGAGATGGGATATATGTGTGATCAGATGAACCCATTCACATGTACAGACGCAAATAAATACGTGTTCTGGGATTCTTTCCATCCAACGGAGAAAACAAATCATATTTTAGTGGATTATCTGTTTAGGCATAATTTGCATGTATTTTTATGAAAAATATTACTACACATACCATACTTTTCCGACAATAAATTTTGCATTATTAGCTCGTATTTTCTTGAGCGACTAAGCAAATACAAAATTAGATGTGGAGAAGTCAACAATACTATTGTTTCTTTCTTAGTATGTATGGTTCGTGTATTATTACTTTTGTAATATATATATATATATATAAAGTTTTTGTGAGTTATATGTTTATTCAACAATAGCTGTATCGAGTACTTAAATATGTGTATTTGTTCAACATGAAAATTGCAAAAGTCAACCCTGATGTTGGGCTGGATATTTATGACCAAATTGTACGCGAGGTAGCAACTTTATGCCACATAGCTACTATTGTAGCTTAATTTGAACCTAATTTTATTTTTTTATTTTTTTCATAAAACGGATTTTTGGGCGTGGGTAGTCACGTGACAGTTGATGTGTGATGTCGATATTTTCTTATTTTTATGGAACGGAAAAATCACTACATCACACTTAATAACAAATAAACAAACCCAATAATAAGTACAATAAATAAAATAGTTACAATGGAAACTAAACCTTAGTTAATAAATCTATAAAATGATATTTAAATCTATAAAATCTTGGATAAAATCCAAATTGTATGAAATATGATAATCGTTTAAATAAATATCAACAAAGATTTAAATCGAGAAAATTATTTAAAATATTTTTAAATTAATTTAATAAATAAAAAACTTACATTTAAAATCTTAAAATTATTTATATATTTAAAATACTAAATAATATCTTAAAATCATTTAATTATTTTTAATAATTCTTAATTTGAAGCAAATTCTATAACAATATTTATTGTGAGACAAAGAAAATATTTAGTATGAACACACAAGATTGGGATAACACATATCAATCACATTTTCTTATTTCTTTACCACAACAATTTTTAAATAATATCTTATAGACACACATCGGTGTAACATATATAAATCACAATTGCACACACATATGCTATTTATAGATTTAAAAACTCATGTGAAACGGTTGTGTATGTGACACGATTTCATGTATTACTTATTTAACTATAAAGTATCATTTTTTTAAGTGTATTACTTCTAATTAGTTACTTTAAAAATAGTGATATTTTTTAGTTAAATAAATAATATTTAATAATTACACAAATAATACCTTAAATTGTATTGCATGTGTAACTGTTTCACATATACAACCATTTCACATGAGACTGATTTATTTATAAATTGTATTCATCGATTGTTATAATACAAGTCTTATCTATAAATTAACATTTTATCACCACAAATAAATATATATATATATCATGTATTAATAATATTTAAAATAAAATATAAAATTTTATTTGAGAATAAAATCCTTGTAACATCAAAGTCACAGATTTTAAGATGCGCCTCCATCTTAGTTGTCCAATCTCTTAAAAGAAAGACAAATGTTGTCCAATCTCTTAAAAGAAAGACAAATATGGGAAAGTCAAAACCGCCACCTTTTGCGTTCATACATGACACATAGTACAAAATGTAGATGTACACGTGATGTGAAGCCAATATCGCAATAATAGTTCTTCATTGTATTCGGTGGTTGGTTGTTCATACACAAATTGGTTCGGATGTTCTCTTACATTTTCTAATAATTAGTATTTTTCTTGTCTTTTATATAATTTGTAATATAATAAATTATTATAAAAATAGTAATATAATTTTTAAAATAAAAATATAATTATATAAAATATATTTTAATGAAAATTGGTTAAAATAAAATTATCTAACAATATTAAAATACACCACAATTAATATATGAAAAAGTATTTTATATTTAAAAATTTATATTTTATTATTATATATGCTATATGAATCATGAAAAAATAATTAATTCGATATATTTTTCATAAAAAATAGAGTTGGGATGAAAAAGTCATAAGCAAAAGAAAAAAAATTAATTGAACATGATAGTTTTTAAAAATAAAAAGCTGATTTTAGACAAAAAAAAATGATATTTTTGTAAATTAGTTCAGCCGTGTTACTTTTATATAGTTAGAAATTAGAGATACAGACAAATTGGTTCAGATGTTCTGTTACATTTGATAATAATGATAGATTTTTTCTGTTAATAATAAAAATTACAAACATGTGGTATGATGGGGTAATTTATATCATTCGTATTGTGTGTAAGTTAATGTATGAAAACATAATTAACTAAATGTTGTGTAAGTTAATGTATAATTAACTAAATGTTGTCGTTACTACAAATCAAAATTGTCTATAGTTAGTGTTTTATTTAGAGAAAATATTAATGATTTTGTAATATATGGAAATTTAGAAAAGATGAATTAAATAAAGAATTCAATAATCATTCTCTATATAAAATAAAGAAGTCTGAAAATTAGTTTTTGCCACATGTCACTCCAATAATAATTCTCAGTATTTGTGTTTGGAATATGCTGCATTGGATATTTTTTATTCTTTTTATTTCAAAAAAATATATTTTTTCATTTTAACTATCACTTTCTATCTCTCTTATTTAAATCCTAAAATTAAAAAAATTAAATATTTTTTTCATTATAAGTCCGTTTTAAAAATATGATAAATCAATTTATTCATTTTTTTGTGATCTTTAATTTGATATCAATATTGTATATATTGAAAAAAAATTATATTTAAAATGATGGAATATAATTTATATATCTATATATATATATAAAGTAAAATGATTATTTCTATTTTTGTTTTCCCGCCAATTACACTTCCTAAATTTGTAAAAAAAAATTCTTACCAACTATTATATTGTAGATATGAAATATGTTTGATTCAATTTTTTTTAAAATTTCTACAGAATATATTTATAATAAAAACTATTTTTTTAAATAATAAATAGATGTACCTAAAATTAAGGAGATGTTGTATTTAGTCAACACTAATTAAAACGTGTGTCTCCCATTTTATTGTGGGGTATCTGATTTAATAGCCAATATAATATTTATCTAGAATTTAATTTTGTTAATAATTCCAAAAATCATCCAATTTATCTTAACTGTTGATACAAAAATCTTCAAATTTAATATTATTAAATAAAATAGATTAATTAGAATAAAGAACGAAAATTATTAAAATCTTATTATATTGGAATATGAAACTGAATTATTTTTGTGTTTATCAACCATAAAAAAATAGACGCATATTAATTATTATCTATATATTTATACAAAATTAAAATGCATATTAATTGAAAAGCCACGTGGTTACATAAAATGGCTAAAAAATAACTACTCTGGATATAATCTCTCTAATAATTAGGAAAATGTTGCCCTAATAATTAGGAAAACAAGGTATTTTTGTTTACGAAAAATTTAAAAGTGTATAAGATTATACAAAATAAGTCATTTCACAAAATATTTTTTATCCCAAGAAAATTTTGTTTAATATCGAACTTCTAAAGATGTAGCCAGTTTAAATCAATCTATTATTATTCTTTTGAATTTTGTGAAATTTCAATAAAATCAATCTATTAATTAAAAGATATGGGAAAATATATTTGATATTTCTATCCATATTCCCATAAAGAAAAATCCCCTGCGATTCTGTTTTTTAATATTCTTAAAAAAATAAAAATAAATAAATAAATAAACCATCTATAATTCTAATTTCTAATTCGTAGGATATTGAGAAAAAAATATCAATTTTTTTAATGACAATGTTTATTTTCCAACCCAATGCACCTTTAAAATTGGATATTATTATTTGCTTTTTTCTATCGAGAATTGTGCAGCTAATTTGTTGTGTAAGATTCGAAATTCGAATCTTCTAAAATTTCTTGATAATTCAAATCTCCTAAATTTTTTTGATAATTCAAGATTTGATTTTTTCTATATCTATATATATGCACACACGTATGGTGAGAGAGATACTTTTCGGATCCACAACCTCTCTATCTTTAATTGCTTCTATATCTGTTGCCGACCTGCTAAGGCTTTTTGCCTTCTTATTTCCGTCTCTTTCTACATCGTAAACTTGTGTGTTGCTTCAAATTTTATAATATATATGATGTTTGAGTGAATTGCACAACTTTCTTATTGCATTTATGTCCAGGATCATTTCCATGTTTCACATATCTTTTTTATTTTGATTATTAAGGTAATATTCTTAGAGAATATTATTTTTTATGCTTTTGAATTGAAGGGTTAGTTGATAAATTATCAACAATTTTCAATTGAGAATGACATATTCTTGATTTTCACCCTCACGTGCAACCTTTTCTATTGCCTTGCAGATAAAACACTTGGAAAGCCTTTTATTTTCAAATAAAAAAAGGCTGAAATGAAGAGATTGTTCAAATTCATAAAGGTATGTAAGAATGAAAATGGTATATTGGCAGTTCTAAGCCATCTTAAAACTACTAATAGTTTTTATTTTGAATTAGTTCAGGAGTCCCAATAACCATTTCCATCTAATTTTCTTTACATCAGCTCAAATTTTTAGAGTAAGTATTTATTTTACCCGTGTATAAAATTGTAATTTTATTAGAAGAATTGTGCAATATGATTGAGCCTTATATTTTGGGGAAGAAACTCTACTGACAGTGTGTAATTACTTGAATGGTTATAGCTGAGATACAAGGAAGAACCACTACTTTATCGTTGAGATTCTAGCTTATAATTTGTACTTTTACGAAGATATATCATGGGGCATTTATAGAGGTGAATGAGCAAGATACAAAATTTACTGTTGTTAGTGTTGCATAAATTGATTTTGGATGTTCTGGTGTGCAGGTTGAGGTTAGACGACCAACCATTTTTTGTCTATTGTATGAGAAGATGTGATTGGGATCGTGATCTTCATCGGCCAACAAATAGAAGTTGTTGTTGCTTAATTACCACATGGCCATCCCTGATTGAATATTTATTTCTTTAAAGTTTTGTCTACACTAAAAATATTATAAAAGGTCTCATTACTATAAGGTTTCATTCGCATTTACTTTTGAGTTTTTGAATGTTGATCACTTCTGTATTTTGAAGAATTTTTTTCTCTTTATCTATTTTGTCTTTGTGATTTTTTGTCTAAGTAGCTTGATATAGTATACCTATATGTTCTATTGTGCATGCTTTTCATTTTAATTTTAAATTATGTGATTAATTCTTATATTAGGAATAATTAAAAAATCAAAATCAAATTATGGTGGATTTGATATATATATATATATAGTGCATACATAATTTTTTCTTTAGTTTGTATTTAACTAATATGTAATTTTAATATAGTTTATTAGATTATAAAAAAACTTATGTAATATAACTATGTTGTGATTTAATTTGGATTTTTTTCATGTAGAAAATAGAAAATGGTTGATTCTTCTGTTACTGCGACTGCTCCAAGACTTGAATTACATAATTGGATCATAGTTAATGATTCAGTTTTGATTTTTTTTTCATTATATCATTCCAATATGATATAATTTTTTTAATTTTTTTAAATTTGAAGATCACGAATAATTATATTAAATTGTTCCTTGCAAGAGGTTAGTATTTTTTATTTTTTTTACTAAACTAAAGGTTTTTCTAAAAGTAATATGCAAGCTAACATAATTTAAATTGTAGAAGATAATTGCACAAACATTGTTAGTTTATAAGAAAATCAAGATTATCAAACAATAATATGCCGACTCTTTTAATATATAATTTAAGTTGAAGTTTTCTACCAAACAATTTCAACATGGTAAGTTAGGTGATCACATTGATTCGGCCACCGTAATATATCCATTCTAATAGTCTTCTCTGTGTAATATTACCAATGCTACATTTTATTCAAACATGAATATTCATCAAAAAAATATTTTAAAAGTTGGGACTCCAGTTATGTTTTATTTTGGAAAGTTAGTACACCATTTATGTTATAATGAAATATAAGTCACTCTCTTGGCTTATGCCTTAGATCGTAGTTATAGAGCATGATTATTATCTTGTCGGAGTGAAGGTTCATTCAGCCAGTAATATTATTCAAAATGTTCTAATTCATTTATTGTCTATTACTCCATTTGATCACAGAATGACCTTTAAATTTAAATAGAGATAATTTTCTTTTTTATCATTTCTTATGCATTGAAGATAAACAAAAGTCAAGGATAGATTCTCAATCATGTTGGATTGTCCTTGAAGAAACACGTATTTAATCATGGACAAATAAAATAGAATTTTGAATTTTGATTTGTAATAACAAGAATGGTTTATGTTAATCTATTGCATACAAGGGTATAAAGAGGTGTTTCAATTTTATAAACCTATATGTTTAGGGTGTTTCTAAACACATCACAAAAATTATTATTCACACCACTTTAATATTTTAAATAAATTTAAATATAATATAAATGACAAATATATCCTTATATATATTTTAAACAAAATCATAATATTGTTATTATTGTTGTTCTTCATTCTTGACTGTAAACTCACACACTAACCCTATATTCAAAGGAATAAAAATTAAAAATAAAATATTTTATAAGTAATCAATAATAGACCATACAATATAAATGAATATTAGATAAATAAATTATGTAATTTCTGTGAAATGACTAAAATCGCGCACACGTTCGGCCAACCAGGGCCAATCATACAATTTGTATGTTCGGTCCTGGTTGGCCGAACGTGCGCTGCCGAACACACAACATAGTGTTTGGCCCGAACACTATGTTGTGTGTTCGGCCAACGCCATATTGTATGTTTAGCCCTGGTTGGCCGAACGTGCGCGCGATTTATTTTTTCGACGAAAAATAGAGTATTTAATTGTGTAATTTTTATAATAATTATATTTTCTATATCATAGGTATTTTCATTTTTCATTATCAATTATTAACAAATATTTCAACTTTTATTTTGATTCGTTCGAATATAGGGTTAATGTGTGAGTGTGTTTGAGCAAAGAAGGAAGAATATCAATAATGAGAATATTAATGTTTATTTTTTTAAAGAAAATTACATAAGGGTATATATGTTATTTACATTCTATTTAATATTGTTCACTAAATTAAAGTGGTATAAAAAGTAATTTTTGTGTGTTTAGCAACACCCATATGTTTATTGTAGTTTATATATAAATCCTAACTAAGTTGCATGTGGTATGAAAAAAACATTTAAATAATTAAAGGGTGTTTCTATTTACACCACAAAAATTTCTCTACACACTATAATTACTTTATACACCACATATATATATATATATTTTATAAAAGTCAGTTTTTTATAGATTTCACAAATTCAATATTTATTTAAAATCTTAAATATTGAACAAAAATTCAAGTATAATTCTTGAAATAAAAAATATACAAAATTGTTTCTATGCATCGCACATGTCTCATACTAGTATATATACACACAAAATTAGTAGGATAAGAAATTTTAAATGAGGGGGAGGGGTTAAGATAATAAAAATTGAAAGAAGTTGCAAAATAGAAATTTATATTTTCAGTAAATTGATTTAATCTATTTATTGAAAAATATTTTTTTATTTGTCGATTCAAATCGTGGATCAACAACTCGATTTAATCATTGACTCAGTATTAAATCAAAATCGAAACAAGAAATTGGTTGATTCGTTTTTAGTTTCAGAATATTCAGTTCCAAAAAAAATAATATATTATTAATATAAAAACATATATTATATCCCGTGCATTGCACGAGCGGAATTTATTCCTACACCTTAATAGGGTTTAATGAGTTTGAAAAGTCGTGCAATTTATTATTTAATAAAAATACATTTTTAGAGAATAACAATGCAATATAACATAATAATAAAATAATATCGCATAATATTTATATAAATATAATTGACATAAATAGTTATTATGTAGATTTTTATAAATAATAATGATATAATTTTATCATTTATTATTAATATAAAAGAATACTAAAAAAATTAGTTTTTGCCACATGTCACTTGAGTAATCTTTATTTATTTGCAATATGATGCATTGGAGAAAATAAAAAGTAATTTAATGTAAAACAGAAGTAGTTTTTTTAACCTAAAATTTTAAAATTCAAATAACTTTTTTGTTACAAATTCGTTTTTGACATGTGATATATCAAATTGATTGTCCCTTTACGATCTTTAATTTGATATTAGTATTGTATATACAATAAAATATTATATTTAAAATATGAAATAATCTTTTTATGAGTTAAATTATTTAATTTATTTGAAATATGTGTTAAGTTTGAATAAAAAATGGGTTAAATTCTTATATGAATTTAAGACAAATAAAAAATAATAAATATTTTCATAAATTAAAAATATTATATTATGCAAGTATATATTTAGTTGTTTTTTTTCTAATTTTAAATATTGGTATTGTCTTTGAGAATTATTGTAGATTGGATTAAATTTGAATTATAAAATTCACTTCATTATATATATATATATATATTTTTTTTTTTTTTAAAGTTAGAGATTTTTTTTTTGAGAATGATAATGCATCATACATATGAAATTATATTTAAATTGATTTGAGTGAAAATTCAATATTTTTAATTTCTTATATTTATGGTATATTGTGAATACTATTAAATATTTGACTTAATAAACAGAAAAAACTTAAATTATAAAGAAATATAAATACACATAAAATACTTTTTGAAAATTCGTTATTTTAATTTCTTTTTGTATCATGTTAAAAAATTATGTACAAATATGTGTGAGTAAATTTATTAATTTTTTCTATATTTTATATTTCAAGTATTTTGTTTGCATTATGATCTCTTGCTTTGTTATATAATTATATGTTTTAATTGTTTTCATATCACTTATATATTTTTATAATCTTACATAACAATAATATAATTTTATAATATATTATTAATATAATAAAATATGTTATAGATCATACATCGCATGGGTGGACATCTAGTTGAATACTAAAACAAAGTATGATTGATGTTGAAAAAATTTGGCTCATTTATATATTACTCACACCAATTTCAAAATTTAGCAAATTTCATTTTGTCATCAATTAATCAGATTTTATGAAAAATTGCCATTTGAATTTTAAATATAAATATTTTAAAAGTAATAATACAATATTACTAATATGACATTTTAACTTCTTTTTCAAAATTTAATTTTTAATTGTTAATTATACCATAGTATATTCATTAATTTTCTCAATTTATTTATAAAAAAAGATATTCAAAAACTATTTTTTACAACTCGTGAATTTTATTGATTTTGCATATAAATTTACAAGAAAAATAAGGATAAATTAAGAAAAACATTATTCATCACTTTAAAAATTGTAAAACGTCACTTTCTGTGTAGAAAGTAACATTTTTAAAATATCATTAATTTTAAATTGAAAGGAGTAAATAATAAGAACAACAACCTAAAATACAAAATAATCTGAGATACACACTAAATTATTGTTTTGAGGAAATTAACACTAAAATTGCATATAATTTTTAACAGTTTTAATCAAATTAAGAGAAAATTAAGAAATGTTGATTTTGTATGTCACGTGCAATTTATTGGAGTGTAGTTTTTATCGGCTCAAATCTTTCATTTTATTGTGTTTTATCTCGTATTTTATTATTTTGATATATAATTTATATTAATTTGTAATGTTGTTGAATATACTTGACAGTAGTTATTATACAATGTAAGATGAAATATAAAATTCAAGTTAAATTGCCAGGTTATAAAAATTAATTTTAAAAATAACAAAAATTATATAAATTAATTTTAAAATAACAAAAATTTGAATGAATGGAATAAACTTATAGAAATATAAAAGTTTAAAATTCATTTGTATATTTAATAAACATTATTATATTAAAAATGCCATATATCAATATATTTTCTTATTTAAAGTAAATTACAATACTAAAAAAAAAAAGATTGACAAAATTTAATCTCGGAGTGATAATCTAATCGTTAAGGCTCCACCAAAATTAAAATTTTATTGATTAAAATTCAGAAAATTTAACACGTGTCTTATATAGAATTAAAAGGTACCGACTGTATAAGAGAGATTGTGCTAGGCTTGTAAAAATTATAAAATATTCAGAAATTATATATTTTGCCATATTTTCTAATGTATTACCGGAGGTAAATGCCGTGACCGTCCATGGTTTAATAGTAGGACAAAATATGCTATTTTCCTTCCTTGATTTAGGGTATAAAATGTAATTCACATGTTCTCAGGGGCGCAATGTGAAATAGTCAAAACTGAAAATTACAGTTATCTGCTGGAGACTTCCCCACAGTCGATGCAGTGGACTCTCCCGATGGACGTGCTCTTCAACACAATCAACGTCCGAGATCTTCTCTCGTCGTCGGAATCTCCCTCCTCGCCGCTATCGGCGCCGGACCTCCGCCTTCTGATCTCTCGACTCGATGCACACTCCCTCAAAATCAAATCCACCGTTCAATCGTACCTTCTCTCGCACCACGACGACTTCTCCTCTCTCTTCTCCCAGTGCTCCGACGTCGTTTCCAAGTCCGAAAACCTCGCCGATGAAGTCGTCGCGCTGCTGAATCTCATATCGGATCAGCCAATTGAGGCGGATGTTGGAAGGATCGTTAGAGAGATTGTGGAGAAGAGGCGGGAGGCGAGGGAGAAGAGGGAGATTTTGGAATTTCTGGGGTTGGTTTTGGACCTGGATAGAAAGTTGAGGTTGGTTAGGGAGGAATTGAAGAATGGGAGTGTGGTGGAGGCGGCTGAGAGGTTGAAGGAATTGAAGGAAGCGATTGGTGTGAAGGGCAATGGTGATGATGAAACGGCGGAGGAAGGTGAGCCGATGGTTTATGGGATTCTCAGAAAGCAATGGGCTGGTTGTTTCGAGGAGGTAATGTCGGTTCTTTTTTGAAAATTTTTATAGTGAAGGAAAAATGTATTGCTATTATCTTGATCTCGTGACTTATGGTTATTTTTATTCGGAAGTTAAGTTAATTTCAAAGCCATGTTGCTGGTTCTTAATTAGAATGAAGGATGTGATGGAACATTTTGAGGGTGTTATTCATGTAGAAATAAAAATTTCTGAGAAATCAGGAACAACTTTAGAATTGAATTTCCCAAATGTGAACCATTCTTTTTTCATTTCGGTGTGTGGGTTCTTGGCTAGTTCAGATGATGTTTCTCTTATTGCAAAATGTATCCTAGTTCTTTGCATTTTATAATGTAGGAGTTCTATTGCTTAGCAAGAGTAAAAATGCTTGTACTGGACTTCATTGGTTCATACTTGCAATTTTTATTCCTTGACTTGACTGAGGAGTTTACTCTTGTTACTTTTGTTAATTGTGAGTAACAAAATTGTGATTTTATCGAATTTTATGATTTGTTTTAGAGCCATTCCATTTGGGTGTAGATTCAAGAGCTGCTTTTGAGGTTTATTGAGAATGCTGTGCGGTTTGAGCATGATGGCAGTGCAGTTCATATAGAGCATCAGACTACTGTGAATGGAATCAAGGGGCTAGAGCTTCACACCGTTATGAATGCTATGGATGTGAGTTATTGTTAATTTTTCCCTGCTGAAATTTCATCTTGAATTGACAAATATTCTCTGTTCATTTCTCATTGATAACTATCTCTGCACATGTGTAATTATTGCCTGGTGCTTATGTAGGTTGCTGGTATCCTTGATTATGGGCTTGCTAAGATTGCAGATATGATCACAAAACATGTACTTGCTCCAGTTGTGTGTTGTGGGGCGAATCATACAGTTATAGAAGAAATTAGTCAAGATGGGGCTCATCTTACAGGAGCAATTCTTAAAATGGATCAGTTTATTGATCCTGAGGTACGATTTAGCAAATATGTCACCCTTGATCAGTATTCTCATCGTGTCCATTCATATTAATTGCACACATAATTGACTGAGACAACCCAGTGCTTATATGTTTGAAATGGTTTATTTGTAAGTCCATCTCACCACCTTCATATTTACAGGGCAACAGGATGGATGGTGAAATGATGTACTCTAACATTGTTCGTATCGTTGAATTTATCAAAAAGTTCTTATGCTTCGACAATGGCTCTTGGATTTGCTGTTTTGGAAGATTGACTTGGCCAAGGATGTCAGATATGATAATTTCAAACTTCCTTGCCAAGGTTTGTTATTGTGTTTATTGGATTGCAAATTTGCATTTTTCGGATGCTCTATAGAACTTTGTTAAGAAGATATAAGTCTTTCTAACATATTGTTTGCCTTTGTGAGAAGTGAGGAGTATATCTATATCATCAATCATGATGCTACATTATATTTGATGTGTGGATGAGGAAATGCAAAACAACTTTATTGCACAAACATGTTCCCCAATTCACAATCAGTTGCATGAATACACACACAATCAGTTGCAGGAACATGTATGTATATCAATCTGTTGAGCGTTTAGTTTTTATAAATCTGTGTCTTTGTTAATTGGTGTATTGTATCAATCGAGCTCAAGCTCCTTCGTCTTTTCTTATCAAAAGTATCATCTCTTTTAAGCATTAATATAAAATGCTGCTATAAAATCTGGTGGTTTAGTGCAATCAGGCATCAAAATGAGTTAACAGAAATTACATGTTTCCTCAAAATATTTCTATCCCCTCATGCATTATTATATGAAGCAAAATACTTTGTCCCACTATGTTGGATCGGCATTGAAGCAAAATACTAGTGCAAGTGCAAAAAATCTCCTATTTACTTTTACATGCTTTTACATAGTTAACACAGCTGGCTTCGCTGGAGAACTTTCTCCATCTCCTTGTGAATGAGGCATATTCGGGTGTTATTTCCATGCATGTACTGACAACAGTGAGAAAGCAGGTATTGCCTGACCAGTCTAACTGCAGGAATTGTTGGCCAGGGTCTACGAGAGTGCTGCACCATATCTTTATTTGCCTAATTAGCTCATTATGCCTTCTTCCGAAAGGCTCTTATCAGATGCTAAGTTGATGAAGACTGAAAATTATAATTTTCACTAGCTAAAAAAAAAAAAAAAAAGAAAAAGAAATTAACAGTTATCTGGTTAATTGCTTGCTTGGTTGGAGTTACCAGATAAGATATAAAAATTACATTTTATTGTCTGCTTGATTTGAGAGCATACTCTTGCTCTCTCTCTCTCTCTCTCTCTCTCTCTCTTTTTGGGTTCCTTGATGGGGTCGGTTGGTTGGTTAAAATTCTGCTATGTTTTAATGCATTTTTTATGAAATCTGTTTTGAGAATATTATCAAATGATTTAAAGGGGTAGTAGTGTGGATTAGTAAGCCGTGCCTTGCGAAGCTTGACAAACATAATTGGCAGTAGACATTTAATCTAGAGAAGACATGTTTGCTTTACTTGTTTTCAAGTATAAAATAAGGGGTGTATTCTGAATATGATATGCTGGATTCTTATAGATAGTAAAGGCTTCAAAATAGAGCTGAAAATTAGGTTTTGAGGTTTTCAAATGTGTCCCTTAGGAAATGGTTATGACATTATCTACTGAAAATATTTTGAACCAACCTGTCTATGGAAATTTTGAAACTCATTTGTGGTGAGGACGCATTTTAGGAAATGGAGTCTTTTGGACATTCCAATAAGGAAATGAGAGTGTGATTAATCTGGGAGAAATCATTTAAAAAAAAATTTGTGTTAAAAGAAATCCATTTTTAAATGGGGAACCTTTCAATCCATACATATTATAGTCATGATATTTCCTTTTGGTTTCAGGTTGTACCTGATGATGCTTCCAAGCTGGCTGAGTTTCAGGAGATCAGGAAGTTGACAATTAATTTTGAGACAGCTTTAAAGGAACTTAATTTCATACCTCCATCTGGCGATAAAGATTATAAACTCAGGAAATTTGCTGATAATGTTGAGGTGCATTTTGCGTCAAGAAAGAAAGTTCAGATTTTGGCTAGGGCCAGAAATTTGCTTCTGCAATCTAGTTTCAACCTTCCTCAAGTGCGTACATATTTCAAAGTGTATTTATCATCTGTTTATTACCCATGTCTTCTTTATTCAATCAGCATATTTTTCCGGCAGGACTATATTACAAGAACTTTTGGGGTAAATAAGGAAGAGCTTGCTGAAAATATTTCTAATCATGTCGTGTTGCTATTTTCGTCTGAGAAATGTGTGGTGTCCGAAGCATCTAAACAACTGATGGAGCTTGTGCATCAAACCTTAAAGGTTAGTCAACAATTCCAATGTGTATTATGTGCTGTAGGTTTTCCTACTTCATTTTGGTTTTCATAACTTCCGTTTAAAAATTATATGTTGCCAGTTTATCCCCTCAATCCATACATTTCTTGTTTCTATTTTACGAAGAAAAAAAGACTTGTCGGTATCATTTCAATACATTCAGGCAACAATTGATGTAAACATATGTTGTGGCTGGAATTCATTGTGGTTGCTATCCATATTCATTTGGAGTCTTTAACTTTTTCTGGGGTTGTCTTAGATGTGATAAAATTGCAAAGACTCAGATATGGACATAGAGATCTGCTAAAACAGAGCTGACATGAAAAATTACTCTTAATTGCATGTAAGGGATTATTTTTTATTTTTTTAAACTTGTTATTTGGCAGTATCCAGTAGTATAATAGTTTGAAACTTTGCTATCGAATGTGCAACTACGAAAGGGACCTTGCAAACTGCATCAGAATGCAGTTAGTGCTCTGAGCTACATTTTCTCTCTAAAATATCTGTTTCACTCAGCATTGAATTTTAGCACCCAAAAGATTTGACTACTGCATTTTGAATTCATGGAGTGCAGTAGTTAACATGTTTTATTTGTTTCTGTGTCTAATTTCTGTACTGCTTAACTATGACGGCCTAATTAATGGATGTTGTTGCCTTCATTGGGTATTCATTAAATAGATGTTATGCAGCTAGTGCTTCAAGAAGTTCAGGATACTACTCTGTCTCTTGCAGAGATATTTTCCTTTTAAAATTGGCATCTACTTGTATATTCTTGCTCACACATTTGTGAGAATGTGATTCTAATGTGAGTAGCCATGCAGGATGTGTGCTTGTTACCTCCTAAAGTTGGGTTGGAATTCTATCATGCTGCTAGAAATGCTCTAGTTCTTTATGAAGCTATCATCCCTGTGAAGGTTAGTGCAGAAGGCATTTCAGCTAGAGGTTACCAACTTTTAATTTTGTTTTAGACTGCTGTGTTACTATATTCAGTTAAGTTTTCAACCTTTGCTGAGAATCATAGACAATATTTTACGTTTGATCTTATTTTTTTAGAGTTTCAATGAACAGGTGAAAAGTTTATGACATATGTCCTTTATTTTTTGAAGCTCCAAAGGCAGCTTGATTCCATAAACCAGGCAGCTGTTCTCATGCACAATGACTGTCTCTACCTATGTCAGGAGATTCTTGGGCTTGCATTTGAGGTATAAATGAGTGACTTTTATGCCTGTTGTGTATTTTTCTTTGGCATTATGAATTATGGAAATCTGAAGTTGGGCTTCTTGTTTGTCTAAGGTACATACAATTTATAATTACTTGAACACTAGCATCATCTATAAGAAGTTTCTTTCTCTTTGAACAATCTGCTGATGCCAGCTGACTGGGAGTTTGGTTGGACCACAATGAGAACTCTTTATGTATTCTCTACTGTTTTTCTCCTCCCCCCCAATTGTTCCTGCATCGAAAGATCAAGATCTTTTCCATTATGCAAAAAGAATGAAGATCAACTTCTTAATGTAGTATAACTCTTGAAAAATGTTAGTAGACACACAGCTAAGAGGGATGATAAAGAGAAGCACATTTGATTGAGTTGCCTCCAATTTATCAATATTCTGTCACCCATAGGGGGTGGCTATGAATTCGATCCCAAGCTTTGCACTTATCCAATTCTCTTTATTATTTTGCTTAGTGAATGAGCAAACAGTGAATCTCGAAGCTGAATTTGTAGACTGGAGAACGAAACAGCATCATGCTACTTAATATTACTAATTAGAAGCATATGATTTAGTATGCATAATAATACCTTCCTTTTCTCTAATTTTGTAGTATCGCCCATACTTCCCTAGTTCTGTGAAGGAGCTTGCTGTATTTATTGATTTGGCACCAAAATTTCAGCTCATGGCTGAAGAAGTTTTGCAGCGTCAAATTCAGCTTGTTATGTCTAACCTGAAACAGGTATGTTTGTCCAAAATGAGATATTTTCATGTGGATTTTGTGAATCTTCTATGCATGCATCCTCACTGAGCCATATTCTTTTATCTGATTATGCTGCAAAATGCAATTAACTAGGCTGTTGATGGAGCTGGTGGATTTCAGAATACACACCAGATTAAACAATTTGAATGTGCCAAGTTTTGCATTGACCAGGTATCTAGTATCACCAAGAAATGAGGGAGTTTCTATTCCCGATTTCCCCTGCTAACATTTCCTCTGTTTGCTCCACCTGTTTTGGGTTTACTTTTCTGAGATTTTGAGCTGGGTTGGTGTCAGATAGCATTCATAATTGAGAAAGTACACATCATCTGGGAGCCTTTATTACTTCCTTCAGTTTACAAGAAGAGCATGTTCATGATTCTAGAGGCTGTCTTTTCAAGAGTTGCGAGAGAGATACTTCTTTTAGATGATATGGCGGCAGAGGAAACATTGCAGGTGCAGTGTATGATGTCAGAAATTCTTAGTCAACAAATTTAATATTAAGCTGAAGTTTCCTTTCTCCCCACTAAATACAGCTTCAAAGACTGATCCATCTGCTGTTTGAACATCTCTCTTCTTTACTGGAGCCCCTGTTGACTGTTGACGACAGAGGGAACCCACAAGAGAGTCAAAAGGACAGGGATTATTTTATACTATCCATTCGAAAGTTGAGAAAATTGGCCGGTATGATTCATCTATTATATTTCATTTCCCATTTAAAAGGTTGTCAATTTTCACTTTTTAGTAACTTTATCTTATCCTTGCCCTGCATATTTGTATAGAACTTCTGGATATGCCTTTGAAGTCTATTACTGCTTCGTGGGAGAGTGGTGAACTTGCTGAATGCAATTTCAAATCATCAGAGGTATGACAATTCTATACTAGGGAAAGGTTTTTAAAACTATTCTCTCACAACTTCTGTGAATGTTTTATGTGGCACTCGCGTATTTTTTAGGTCCCATTTGGCGGTCATGTGTTTCTTTTGAGCCCTACTTGACGCCCCCCCCCTCCCCCTTCAAAATAAATGAACACACACAATTGTCCTTGATGTGAGGGAGACGGGCCCCAAAAATACACTTGACTGAGCATATGATGAAGTTAATGGAGTTATGACAGAAAACTTAATTCTATTATAGATGGTAGCACATGCATTTTTTATGCACAAAAAGAAAAAAAAAAAAAAAAAGAACTCATACGTTTTTTTCCTCATTGCAGGTGGAAGATTTTATTAGAGCAATCTTCACAGATTCACCTCTGAGAAAAGAATGCTTATTCAGAATAGAAAATTCAAACATCAGATAAAAGCAGAAAAAAGGATGAAGGAATTTGAGTAGCAAGATTGAACAGATTCATCGACCACAATGGGGTTGGGAATCAGGACAGGGGGGGGGGGGGGAGATGGTAGTGGTTGCAAACGATACAAACAATATAGCAGCAGTTCTAGTGGGGCATACACATGCAGTTTGCATTGTGGAGACCAAGATCTATGAACCTCTATTCTTGTTCTGTTTTAATGCAAGTATTGGTAGACAATGTATTTAGGTGTGGTTGCGGATAGGGTAGATCGTTTCATCTTTCCAGGACACTTATTTTCATGAATTCAATATTTCGGGTGTATAAAGAGACTTTATTTACCATTTATAAGTTAAGTTATGGAGATTGGTGCTCTGTAGCCTGTTGGGACGTAGCCTCACCAGCTCCAACCTAGATCAGATTACACTAGCCAGGCCAGCTAGTACTCTCAAGTCCAATCCAAGACCAAACCCAAGTCGAGCCAGGCCGGGCAGGTCATGTGTCCCACGTGGGCCCTGGATATGCATGCTATTAGGTGATTTGTATTATTATGAATTTGATTCAACAGAACAGGCGAACAAAAAAAAGAAAAAAAGGGGGGGGGGGTGTAAATTTATATTTCAATCTTTTATGTGATGCTTTATTTTTCTGGGGTTGGGATTTTTTATTTTATTTCGTATTTTTTGTATTTTAAAATAATCATTATGTATATATAATGATATTACTAATTAACACATGATATATATAAGATAAAACACTAGAATAGAAAATTCAAAGTCATTTTTATAGCTACCTCAACAAATATATTTTTCTTTTTCTTTATTAGATGAGAAAGAAATAAAGCAAATACAAATACTTCTGTGTGCATTATTACGAAGGATTTGCTTTATAACTAAAATGACATCAAAGTTTGTTTAAAAGTAGAATGAAGACAAAATTATTAGTTGCCTTAAAAGTTGAACCATTGTGATTAATTTCATGCTTTACCTGATAAAGTTCATGAAAAATGAAATATTTATCTTCTATCTACACATAATATGTATGTACACACATATACATACATACATATATATATATATATATATATATATATAACATGGGGTCGATACCCCCATCATATATTGTTTGGAAGGAGCATGTATGCATGCATGCATGCATTCCACTCATATAACATGAAAACAATCGTGCCCACCTTCACTGCTCACAAGGGAAAGCCTTCCACGCTTACACATTTTCCCTGTGACGATCTCATTTTAACCATTCATCAACATCCTTTATATACCAAACAGAAGCATCAATGAGAGAGAAGCTATGGCGATGAACATTCTCAAGAAATGTTGTCGAAAGCTCAGAAAGATGATACAAACACGGAAAAAGAGCATCGAGCTTGTGAATACAAAGTCGTCTCTTCAAGCAGTTGAGTGTGACGATCTTTTCCTAACATCCAAGAAGGATAGGCAAGGTGGTGATAGTTTTATCATAAGACGTCAAATTGCAGCCCAAAGTCATTTTACTATGAGGCCCAACATCTACATTTGAGAATGGATCGAGGTTCAATCCTTTTGTAATTAATCATCTTGTGTCGTTTTTCGTTGGTAAAATACATTATCGAGTCCCTAAAGAATTGTAGTTTGTTTTTTTACTCTTCTATACTTAAGTTCGATTATACTGAGCTTTTCAATTTCAATTTTTGTAAGTTTCAAGAACATTTTTGTCGAGCAAGTGGCATCTTTATTAAAAGATTAAAAAATATAGAAAATTTAATAAGCGATACTAAATGTAAAAACAAATGTAGAGTAATTCTCTCGCTCATTCTCGATGCAATTGTTGTAATCTCATCTTCATTTGTCCTGATGGCTGCAATTGACTGAAGTAATAGTTTCACATTCTGATGGACTATTAAAAATACACTTGAAATATACGAAAATTAAAGTTAATGTGATAAAATATACTCAATGTATACAAAAATCACATGTATTTCTTGTTTGAGATTGAAGATTTGATGATTTGAAATGACTTTCTTTAATCTTAAGATATAAATATACAACTATGAATATCAACACTGCTTGCAGAGTTTCTAATTCAGCCTGAAGAAAGCCATGAGAGGATTGTACACGACTTGCTTAGCATTTACCCCATAAACGAAGTCTAAATGAGCATAGTCTTCCCTGTATAGCAACACAAGCTTATCGGGATCGTGTTCCGATAGACTTCCGATCAACGTCTGTACGTCTTTAACATCGGAAAGCAAATCTTCCCCACCATAGCCGAGGAAAAGAGGAAGGTTGTTTGGAATGCTCGTCATGTTGTACTCTGGAGGAGTTGGTTGTCCGTAGTGTTTGTTGTTATCATCTTTGTTGCCATAGTCGAACATCGCAATCGTTCCTTCTCTGATCACTAGTTCAACAACAACGAAAATACAACTAGAATAACACTAACATAGGTATGCATACCCAAATAGATGTACATTTCTAGACTTACTCTGGGCTAAATGGATCATGTTTTTTGTTGAAGTTGGTTCTTGGTGATCTAAATGTGCACTTGAAGAGTTCATGCAACAATTAGGGCCTATTCAAGGATGAGAAAATTGTATACATAATTAAGAAAACATATTAAGACTAAAATAAAAATGTATAAATTTGCAGCAAATTAACTACAACAAAGATATTCATCTCGTTTATAAGGGACTGTGCAGTACCTGTAATGATATTCTCCAAGTTAGTACAATCGATTGTGGCGCAGATATCTTGCACAAGTTTAGAAGCAGCCCCTCTGTCAAATTCAAGAAATAGTTTCAGATACATAATTTCTTTTGCACTAATCTTCATAAGATCATTAATAGTTTCAAACAACAGAGTTTTTGTTATGAGTTCAAGAAATAGATGCAATGTCTATGAACAAGTAACAGTTGTCTGTAAACTGAGTTCACGGAGCTTGTTTCTCACCCTCCCGGAGAAAATTCTTTGACTCCCAACCAGTATATGTCCTGTTACAAGTATGTGATCAGTAGATAAGTCAGGAAAAATGCGTGATTTTCAATTTCTGAAACGTTGCAAATGAGTGAAGAGAAGAGGAGAAATAGCTACAGGCAAAAGTGAAAATAACCATTTCACATAAGTGAAAATGTTTTTAGCCACTTGATTTAACATATATCTTGAAGCTTATTTGCTTCGATATATGTTACTCACTTGAGACTTATGAGTCGAACGATCAACAATGGCAGGAGCTTCGAAATAATAAAATCTTGAAGCTCATGATCTTTGAGAATAGTTGGGTGGGCTGCGAGATATGTTGAACGAATTCAAGGTATACACAAACATATCTTAAAGGCCACGAGCTTTAAGATATGTTGCAAGTTTCGAAAAATGTTACTATCATTGAGAAATAGCTAAAAAACATATGTTTTTATGAAATGGTTAAAAGACATTTGACTTTATGATATTTTGCTAGATATTCGAAATAGCAGTATAGTGTATTGTGATTACTTCAGCTATAAATGCATCAGCAGCAGCTCTGGCTAGAGGAGATGGCATCTGCCCCATGTAAGCTATGGGGCTAAGAAGGGCAGCTGATCTAACCATGTTCAATACCTCCTTTCTTGAAAATGCACCAAAAGCCATTAAAGTTCCCTGTTATTGTTATACATATCAGATCCCTTTCATATATATACGTATGTATATAGTTCAAATTTAATAGTCACAGATTCTCATTATGATAAAACTTATAGAAAATAATCTTGAAAGAATGTTGGAATTAAGTACCAAGGAATGGCCAACATAGTGCAACTTCTGTCCTGTTTGGTCAAAAACATACTGGAATGTAGCTGGAAGATCATAAGCTACTAGTTCATCCCATGACCAGTTCCAGTAATCCTGTGTGTCCAAACATGAAACAAAAAAGATGGACTACATCAGTTGTCATCATCCTGTATGCTAATGAGAAGAATCATCAATCGTTGAAAAACTAAAACAGTATACGAAAAGGTCATTAGATTGGTACCGGATCATTAGGACTGAGCGACGTATGCCCACTGCTATAATTAGTCCCTCGGACATTGGCCAACCAAACATCAAAACCATTATCTGCCAAGATGAATCCTAAAGATTCATCAGGAGGATTTGACAGCCATGTCATAGCATCCTGTTACATAAAGAATCAGTTAGTACATGATCACTTGCTAGAATCAATGTTTGTCATGAAATATGAAAAGGGTTGTAAGTAGCAACACTCATGAGTCCATGTTGGAGAAGAACTGGTTGCTTAGCTCCCTTCTTCTTGCTCCCACCTGATCGCCCTGTTGGAATCCTCTGCATGCTCAGAATATAACCATCTTTTGTTGTCACCTGATCATGCATTAGTTGCATCAAACGATTACAGTTATTCCAACTAAAAAAAAAAAAAAAAAAAACCAAAAAAAAAAACAAAGAAATAACTCATACTTTGTGTTCTTCACAGCCATAACCTTGTGTCTCCACCATTAACTTACAGATACTATCTGCAGAATCACTAGGTTGCAGACTTTTATGAAGCTTTGTTCTTCCACCAGCTGCAAAGACAGTAAACATAAGGAGCAACAAAACTAAGGATTCTACTGTCTTGATCACCATTTTTATGACCCTATAATCTTTAACTTCACTTAGGTAATTATTCGATCACCTTTGGAGCATTTTTATAGGCAGTGATATCCATAGCAGATTGAATATGACTTCTATTACAACACAGTGTTAAGAAATCGTTGATACTACGCTTTCATGTGTTCATATTGAGGATTCAGACCCTTCAGTTGGACAACTTTAAAAAAAAGATAAGGAAAATTTAATAATTTTATTTTCCCATAATTTGGGACCATTAATGTTTCTTCTGGACAATATGCTTACATTTTTAGGAAAGCTGAGGGTTAATTTGGCCCGTACTGCTAGAACGTATACACACTAGAGCTGACACTGGAGCTGGTGTCAAATTTAGTTGAGTTGGACACGCTATTGTTCAAATTTATTTCATTTTTATTTAATTGAAAATTTATTTAATTAAATTTGAATGAGTTTTAATCAAATTCAAACTCAAATTAATATGATTTTCTGCAGAACAATCAACATAAACGTGAACTTGTGTTGTATGGGAAAAAATATCTGACAGAGAACGACAAATATGAAGGAAACAAAAATAAGAATTTTAAATTGAGAATTATTTTGGATGCAATGCCGGCTGAAAAATCCAATTAATATTAATATATTTAAAATCGTAAGTAATATTAAAATCATTTATCAAATATTGAGTGATGTTGATGTGGGAAATGAGTTGTGGGTCAAATAAGCTCTAGAATATTTGATATTGGATAAGTGACAAAATCTTATCTTGGTGATGGTCTACATATAATTATTATTTGATGAGTGAGTCTCTTGTGCATTGGATATAGATATGATCACGGTTTTTGGTTCTGGCGGTTTTTGAAACCGTAGAGGGAGGGAACCAAAACCGAACTACTATATATACGGTTTCGGTTTTGGTTCTGGAATCGGCGATTTTTCGGTTCCGGTTCTCCGGTTTCCCTTTTTTTTTTAATTAACAACTTCAAAAAATAATTCTTGGTCTTTTGAATTTGATTATCACAAGAGATTGAATTGAATATAGTTAACTTAACTAAAACAATTACATTTTATAAAAAAAGAAAAAAGAAAAAATTACAACAAACAAAACTTAACTTTACAACTTATAAAAAAATTACAAAAAAAATTAAAAAAATTACAACAAAAAATTAACTTACCTAAAAACATTTATTTCTTTTAATAAGAGATTACAACTTTACAAGTTTTTAATTACAACTTATTAAAAAAATTAAATAGAAGAGAAAGGAAAAAAAAAACTTGAGCTTAACTATAAATTAAAAATTAAAATTTAATTTCTAATTTAGAATTAAATTACCTACGTATCCTCATAGTTGAAGAATCAAAGTCGACGTAGTTCTCTTACTTTCTTGTAACGCACCTTGATGCTTGAGAAGTGGCGTGACTCAATCACTCCTAAACGTGGTCGAATACTCGTTTCCATCTTCATTCTCATCATCAAAATTTACTTCTTGTTTTCTTACCTCGACGTTTGATCAATCAT
This sequence comes from Caryopteris x clandonensis, assembly GCA_028749325.2. Taxonomy (NCBI): domain Eukaryota; kingdom Viridiplantae; phylum Streptophyta; class Magnoliopsida; order Lamiales; family Lamiaceae; genus Caryopteris; species Caryopteris x clandonensis. Next base: position 1,202,291 of record JAPYKT020000012.1, read on the forward strand.
TAAGTAATGCTTGATTTTCTAGATTTTCCACCTTACTGCTGTTGCTAGATGATTGTTCAACCGAGACGGTGGAAGACGGGCACGCAAATATTTCCTTTGCAATTAGTGATAAAATAGGAAAAATTTTTTGCTCTTCGGGACCACCATCTCAAAAGTAGTAGATAAATGATTATCTAATTCTTGATAAAGATTATTGCTCCTAGGTTTTTATAATTTTCTAATATCATAAAACTTATAATATTGATTAAGGTGTTGAAAGTTCGGATTTTGATGATGTTTGGGTTGACCTAAAATCGAACTACCTCCACCAACATCCTCATTTCCATGACCGCTTTTACTATTTAAATTATCATCGTAATAAATTTTATATTCTTTAAAACAATCATAAAGTATTTGTTTTGTTTTACCTACAATTTTATGCGGATTAGGAGTGTCATCATTCTTAACCGAATATAATGCATCATAAAACATTCTTAGTAATTTTTCTAAACAATCTTCTCTAATTCTAGGATCTAAAAGTTTTGCAACTAAAAATAAATCGAAAATTTCTTGATAATACGTTAACCATTTACTTCTCATGCTTGTAATACAATTTTGTAAAGTGTCATGCGAATAATATGATTGTAAAATAAGTGTAATTTTAATACAATGATCTATAACTAAAGGAGAAGTGGGATAGTAACAACCGGATAATTCTTCCGTTACATCTTTAAAAACTTTCAAAAGAAAAATTAATTCAACACATGTATCCCATGAACTTTAAAATAAAGGAATGCCTAATTGTTCTTGTGATAACCTCATAAGAAGAATTCAACATTTTATATGTTAAATTCCAACGATTAGGCACACCTTCAGTGATTTTTTGGGTGCACTAATTCAAATGCTTTACAAAATCTTCTCCATTTTTTGCATAAAGTTGCATGTCTTGCTAAATGTCCAATTACTAATTTAATAGGACCTATATGTGCTTTAAAATGTTCCATGCCATCTTGTACACACAAATTTCAAACATACACATGCATCTAATATGAAAAAATCTACCCTTAGATGATGGTTGACAAATTTGAATTAATAATGGCAAACTACCAGTATTAGCACTAGCATTGTCAAATGAAATTAATTTTTTTTTAACTAAATTATATTCTTGCAAAATAGTATGAATTTTATGAGAAATATTTGTGGCCGTGTGTGTTTGATCAAATTCTCTATATGCAAGTAATCTTTTTTGCATTGTTCATAAATTATCTATCAAATGACAAGTAAGTCCTAAAAACTACGTTCTCTCCAATGATCCGTCCGTATATCCGTACAAGTTGAAACTTTTTGTTGTAAAAGAATTAAATATATCAATTAAAGACAACTTAAATTCACCTACAATTTTTTCAATATCACAAATTAATGTTCTACGTGAATTACCAGACGCTTGAGGGTTTAATGATAGTGACACATAATTTTTAAACAAATCATTTTCAGCAGTATTAAAAGGAAAAGGCATGCCACAAACCATTTTCGATAAATATTTTCTCATTGTTGGTTTGGAATATTTAAATAAAGAAGCCATACCTTGTGATTCATCGGTGAATCCTCCACGAGGTATTGGTATTTGACGCCGATTGTTTTCGACTTTGTTCGGATGGTGACGTTGCAAATATTTTTTGAACGTGCCATAACCTCCTCTTTTTAAAAAAAATATTCCAACCCACAATAGTTGCAAATTGCTTTACTATTTTGCAAATCTCTTTTCAAGTGAACGGCAAAGATATCCGATCTTAGTGCCTCATCTCGTCCACTTTGAGTTTATCGCGTACTTTGACTTTGACTCTCTTGAGTTGGAAGACGTTCTTCATCAATTGATTCGTTTTGTGCACCTAAATTGATAATTATAATAAATTATTAATCTTAGATAATTGAGAGAGATTTAAAATAGAAAAAGTATATACTAATATTTAAGAGAGATATCTTATAAAATAAACATAAACCTAATTGAGCTTGAAAATCTTCTTGCCACTTGATCGGAATTTCAACATCTTCATCATCAAGATGAAGATATCTTGGAGCCATAGGAGATGGTGGTGGTAATTCGGCTTCGGCACTTATACTCGTCGGCATAGGTGATTTTCCTTTTGCCTGTCCAGATGAAGAAGATGATCCTTTACCTCCACGTCCTCTTTGGTTTGAGCTCGACATTTTGAGAGAGATTGAGAGAGGTGACAAGATAAAAATAAATGAGAGAGTTTGAGGGAGGTTGAGAGAGATGACAAGTTAATCGAGAGAGATTGAGGGAGATTGAGAGAGATCACAAGATAATTGGATAGAGATTGAGAGAGATCACAAGATAATTGAGAGAGATTGAGAGAGATCACAAGATAATGAGAGATTAGATTTTGTAAAAGAAAATGAGTAGGGGGAGGGGTATTTATAGAAAAAAACAAAAGATCCGTTGGAACCGCCGGATCCTAGTTCCAGTTCGAACCGGAGGTTCCTCAACGGTTACAAAACTCAGCCGTTGGAGATCAACGGCTGGTTAATCTCAGCCATTGATCTTCAACGGCTAGAATTTTCAAAAAGGCGGTTAGAACCGCCAGTTCTCACGGTTCCGAAACCGCCCTGGAACTGGCAACCAAGAACCGGAACCGAACCGTGGGTCATACGATTTTGGTTTCAGTTTAGAACCGAACCGTTGACTGGCAGTTCGAACCGGCAATTCCAGTTCCAAATCGAAATCGTGCCCGCCTCTAATCAGATGCATCGTGCACTTGAATCTATAATAATACTTATTTGCACGTGATGTATGTAAGTTTTGTGTTATATTTTATTTTCAATAAACATATTTCTAGGTTTAAAAGAAATTATGAATAAGAATTGAATACCGTATCTTTTCTCTTATTAGAGCAAGTAAAAAAAGCAACTCTCGATGCATTTCTAAATTGATTGGACAAGGATTTATACAAAATAGGAAGTCCTTAACAAAATATTTCATTGCTAATCTGAAGCCCCTAAACATTTCATTCTCGAAAATTAGTATGTATCACATTATAGACATGTCGTACATATAGATGATGTGTGAATTTTTTTTTTTTTGTAGAGAATTTAATTATTTTATTTTCAGATATGATTGGTAAATAGGTTTAAAAGGTGGGAGAGGATAGGTGATCATTTATGTTACATATAAATTGAATGCAGTATCTTATGTTAAGTATGTCAAATAAATGGGCATTTAGCATGTTGGACAACCATGAATGATGCCCCCAATTTATCTTTAGGAGTGGCTCCACCTAACTGGATTCTTTATAGAAAATTAGCCCTAATAACCCCACCAACATAAATATTTGTTTAAATGGGCTTTGATCAATTCACTTTATTTTATTTTTAAATAAATGAAAAAGAAAAAATAAAATAAATCCATAATTATATTTTCTCTTTTAAAGATGATTTAATCTTATGTAAATGGAAAATATGAAAAGAAAGAAACGATCAAAATTCTCCTCAACTCAGAAAATCTGTCCATGTCAGAATCACAGCATGCTCGAAACTCACTGGAGTTTCCTACGTTCATCGTTCTTGGCCAGTTAGGGTTTAGCAACATCTACATTCTTATATTTAGAATTGAAAATTTTAGTGGCCTATCAATTGTTGGCTTCACAATTATTCATCGAATTGCTCAATTTTGGATTTTCAGGTTCAGTTTATTTTCATTATATGTGTTCATTAATTTGTGTGTGCATATATTAAAAAAAAATTAGATAGCTTTTTTCGCACTTGCTTGTTGCATTTGATTTAACCAAACCCGAATGGTCTCTCTAACCTTGAATCGGCGGTGTAAAAAAGTCCTAATCAATTGACATAAATTTTGGTATATGTATATGTAATTTGCATGTAATCTATTTGATAAAATGCATAAAAAAAGAATATGACGTAGAAAGTATTGTCCCAAAAGTCCTTTGAATTTGACCCAATAGTGCACACATTTAAAGCCATGAATAATCATGTTACCATCCTCAAATCTCTCTGCACATTGCATTCATAATATACATATATATACATATTGTATATCTCTCTCTCCATACATATATATATAAAAGCTTTTTTCGCTTGATGCATTTGATTTAATCAAACACCTTTGGTCTCTCTAACTTTAAACAAAGGTGTAAAGAGCTCTAAATGATCAATTGAGAGAAATTTTGGTATTATATAATTATGCATATATCCTATTTGATAAAATCTATAAAAGAATGTTTCCCCCAAAAGTCCTTTGAATTTGGTTCATTATAGTCCTCAAATCTCAGTGTTCACTGCATTTATAATATACAGATATACATATATATATATATATATATATAGGTTGAGATATGCAATTTCTCTCTCGGATCTAATATATAGACTGAGATTGAATTTTAAAAATATTACAATGGACATATATTGAAATTTTTTTGGAAAATATTAAATATTAGTTTATTTTTCAATACACCGTCTACTATTTTAATTATTCAATTAATTATAAAATAATATAATTGGGCTATGTAAGTTTCCGTTACTACTAAATAACAAAATGCAAAGATCGAAGCGATAAATTTCTCAATTTCAAATACAGCATTGCTAAATGCATATGGCCTCACAAACTTAATAAATCAACGTTAGAATTAATGAAATAATACGTATAAACTTATGACGGTCAAATCATGTGTCATCTCGTATTTTATTGAATCAGTAGGAATTATTGAAGTCTTAGAAAGGTCATCAGAGGATCGTAAACAACTTGCCTAGCGTTATTGGCCATTACATAATCACCATGCGCATAATCCTCACGATACTCAACAACTAGCTTGTCGCCTTGGTGATCACGGAGGTTGTCTAGCAGAAGCTTTACATCTTCTGTTACAGAAAGTGCATCTGCCCCGCCATAGGCAAGAAAGAGAGGAACATCCTTGGGGATATTTTCCATATCATACGATGGAGGAATGGGCGTTCCGTAGTGCTTCTCGTTCTCTTTCTCGTCTCCATAGTCGTACTTCTTTATCGTACCACTTCTTATCACTGCCAATTTATTATCAGAGAAACGTGTTATGTGCTTAAAAATCAATAAATTATTGATCAACTCTTAAATGATGACATATGAACGAGTATTCATTGAATTGAAGATATTTAAATCTAAATGAAATTTACACTACTCGTGCCCAATCCAAACCTATCTAAAGAAATATTTAATCTATCCATATCCATCCAAACCCTCTCACTAAAATTCCATTGGTTACTCTAATCAATCCAATACATATTTAAAATTATAAAAATACTATGTTTTATAGGTATCTAAATGAAGCTTTTAACTGAGTATTATACCTATTAACAAAATATCAAGAATGAGATGAAACATTAAACTTCAAAATACATTTATGTCTAGAATACTAGTGGTAAAATTGATTCTTGCTTTCGTTGTAGAAAGATTAGGGTTCCATCCTCACCAAATGCATTGATTTCTAAATATAAAGGGGTTTGGGTGTACATACCCAAAAATAGTAACCCAAAATTTATGCAAATTTTAATGGTTTTTTTTTTTTTTTTTTTTTTCCCCCAAACCCGTTCCAAAACGTGCCCCAGCCCTCCTCATTAGGGCTTGGATGGACGGGTACCCGCAAATACCCGACTGTCATCCCATGCTCAGGATGTGATCAACCATGTGTATCATGTTCTCTTACTCTGGGATATATGAATCATGTTCTTGGTTGAAGTTGACTGAGGCTCATGCTGCAGAAAAACATTGACAATGGAAGAATTCAGGCAGCAGTTCTCCCCTGGATTCATACCAAACACTCAAATCAGTACTAGGAATAATCAACTTCTGCAAATTGATCTCTAAAGAATGTCACAAAATTGAAGATTAAAGACTGCCTGTGAATGATGTCAAGAGATGTGTGCAATCTACGCCTTTCTGCTGACAGATATGCAGCAAAAGATTGACAACAGCTTGCCTGAAAAATACGATTGTGTTCGTCATTTGTTGACACGAATCTTTTCAACATGAGCAGAAGAGGGTGAAGAATCTTGTCAACCATTTAAAAGAGTGAAACCAAGTATAGTTGAGCTAAAAAAGAAGGATTCTCTTACCCCCTAGGACTGAATTCATGAATGTTCAACCAATATAAAGCCTGTGAATATAAGAAAGAGTAGTCTGTTAGATTGTACTCAGTAGCTATACACACACGACTCGTTTTTTTGGGACGGAGGTAGTATTGTAGAGAAAGGTCTAATAAAGAGCAAAAGTATTTGAAATTAATGTACCTCAGCGAGAAGATTGTCTGCACCAGTTCTTGCAAGAGGAGATGTAACCTGTCCTAAATAAGCAATAGGACAAAGCATTGCAGCAGATCTCAACATGTTCATTAACTGCCCGTCCGAAAAGGCAGCCAGAGCAATCAAAGTTCCCTGCGATGCACGCATTAAAAGTCCAATAAAAATCGAAACACTCAAATAGATTTTGAAAATGAGGCTTGAGAACATGTTTTCTTGGCTACCAATGAATGGCCAATGTAATGAAGTTTCTGCCCCGTCTGATCGTGAACGTATTCAAAAGTTGCAGGAAGATCATAAGCAACAAGCTCGTCCCATGTCCAGTTCCAGAAAGCCTAAAAAGATCGCCAAGAATGATTGAAAGCCAAAAATAGTGGAAGAGGATAACCAGAGTGAGAAAGCTACTTCTCAAAGTGAGAGAGAGAGAGAGAGGGAGAGAGAGAGAGAGAGAGAGAGATAGAGATAGAGAGCTACCGCGTCATCAGGACTAAGCGAAGTGTGTCCACGGCTGTACTTCGTTCCTCGCGTGCTCACGAGCCATACATCGAACCCATTGTCAGCCAAGACAAGAGCCAAAGACTGATCAGGAGGACTCAGCAGCCATGTAATTGCATCCTGTAGCCATTTTATCAGTTCTTTGTCACACAAATCTTCTTAAGCTCATAAAATCTTACAAGTTTCCAACTTTATTTCATTCTTATTACAATAATTAATATAGATAAGATCAATATAATTAAACCATTAAAAGTCCATGTTGTAGCAGAACTGGTTGCCTATCCCCTGGCGTCTTGCCTGACCGACCATACGGAATGTTTTGCAAGCTGAGAATGTATCCATCTCGCGTTGTCACCTGAAACCATGCAGCTTTTTATGAAAACAGCAGATGTTTTTTCGATCCATACAATGCGTGTAAGACAATATACGTTACCTTATGTTCGCGACAAGGGTAATTCTGCGGTTCCACCATTGCGCTGCAAACACCATCGGCATCTGCTAACAACGTGCGAACCTTCACATTGCTTGAGGACAGGTGAGTTCTGCTTCCAAAAGAAGAGCCACAGAACATAAGTACTAGGAAGATACAGGTTAATCCATCCATGTTTTCGTAGGAAGATGTCTCTTTTTTTGCATCATTCTTGAACTATATAGCAACCTGGGATCAGAAATACAGACAGATAGGAGTATTTGGAAACTCCAAAGCTTCATGGAATATCAGAAAAAATGCAACCTTTTTTCCTGAGTACTTTTCTGAGTTGATCAAAGCAAAGTGAAATTCCAAGAATTGGGATGAACAAGAACAAGATCTGGAATCAGCTGTGATTATACGCAATTTGACTCGGTTAGTTTAAGCTGGATTCTGAATGTGTCCAAGGGAACAAGAGCAATTCAAGAGTCAAGGATAAAATTATCATTTCAAACTAACTTGCAGTTTCTAAAGGAGCCAGATGGTTCTAAATGATAATAAATTGAAAATCAAATATGGAAATATTGGTAAAATCAAAAGAAAGATGACAAATTTCTTAGTTGTGAACATATTGGCTCAGAATTATGTGACAAACTAGTTTCAGAAAAGATGATGAGGTAAAATAAAAAAAGGTTAATGCATCACTATATAACAAAAGTTGTTCATCAGCAAAGTTTTCATTTTCCCGCCCAAAACCAAATTATGTCGAAAATAGCTAAAATTAAACTAATGTTTTTATATTTAATTATTACATTCTTTAAATATGAACTTGAATCTTATAAATTGATATTATTATATTACATTCTTTCGTAATTTCAGTCACACCAATTAGCAAGGTAAATTTTTACCATTCTAAATTACTAAAACAAGCAACTTGAAAAAAATAATAATTGAATGGTAATAAAATATAAGAAAAAGACTAAACTGGATAAAATTAAAAAATAATTGTTAACTTAAAATATTATGGTATGTATGTATGGTATAATATTATAAGTTTGTACAGACGGTATTTATATTTAAAGCTATAGATTTAAGTATAAATGGTAGCATATAGTATTAGTATATTTTTTGGACATCGTAAATATGTGTTCCAGTTGATGCTTGAAACATTAAAGATTTTGGCCCTTTTGGTGAATTAAAGAATTCACAAAAATATTTCATAACGTAGTTACATTTATTGTTTTATAGGTATTATTTTAAAACTAAGTGTTCCCTATTGCTTCTCATCTTTGATTATATATATTTTAATTATATAAATAATTTATTGATTCTTATTTTAGGTATTTACAAGATGTGCATCGGATAAGGAGAAATTCTCAATTAATTTTGTATAGCAACATTAATTATATATTTCACCCCTCATTTATTCTTGTATCATCTTAAGGGGCTTAATCACTAACTTAAAACATTCAACAAATGTAATAAGTATATTTAAAAATAAAAAATAAAAATTTCATGTTTGTCATACTTGCTAAAACTTAAAACAAACAAATTGATTTTTAATTCATTTGTTAAAAGCTCATTTAAACTTTGATCGATAAAAATATCAAATAAGCTTATATCTAAAAGAATTCATACAAATAAGTATAAACATATATCAAACTACTCGAGTTCAACTCATTTTTGACTCGATTAAAGATTCAAGTCCGCTCGATTAACAATCAAACAACCTCAATAATATTTCAAACAAAATTAAAACAATAGTACTCAACAAATTTACAATGCTATTCACCGTAAAGAATCAATTGCTTAATCTGCCAGGGTGCATCTCACTACCAGCAAGTGGTGATCCTAAATGGTGCGCAACATTTATAGTCTAATTACATGTACACACCCACATGGACGTGTGCAAGATGAACAATGGTTGCTCAAATCGAGTGTAGCATTAAATTACGTTGGACCAAAGCAATTCATCAAACTAACAAAAAACATTCCAATTCCAGGCAAAGGAGGGGGGAAAACAAAAGGCTCGCTACTTCAAAACCTGTCCTAGCCATCTCTGTACCAAAATCTCAATCCCATCATTAGCAATAGGATAAACTCCTTTTCCACAGTTTTTAACATAATTTCCCTAATCATCGGTGGCATCAGCTATTTACGCTCTTTTTCAGAGTTCTGCAGCCTTTACAATGTCTGTAGTTACTTGTCGTTTCAACAAAAGAACATAGAACCCACAACATTCTTGTGGAGCCTAGGTAGCTCAGGAATGTGGATGCTTCCTGTTGTCGAGCCAGACGACGTTTCAGAGGAGTCTTCAAACTTTATAAACTGGCCCACCTGTTGGGCTGCGAGATGCGCATAACTTATGGGTGCAACTGCAATGCAAGAACAACGAACAATTTCTTTTCTTCCATTTTTTTTGAATAAAAAATTGTAGTGTTAACATAATCAGATCATATTTGGCAAGGGAGTTGATACCTATGGAGATTGCAGTAGTGCTTCTCTGATATCTGGAGGGGGGGGGGGGCGGAAATATTAAATAATGCTGTTTCGTAAGAGATGAGAAAACATTAGAAAAGACTGAAATCTTACACATATGATAGTGAATGGATCAGATTCTGCAGTTGATCAGGGGAGAAACCAATTTCATCTAGCAAGACATGGTAATGGGCAGGTCGAGAAGTTCCCTGTCATTTAAAATTGTACATCACCGAACGTTCGTATCATGCATTTATGAGTGCTAATTTAGCAAGATATTACAGGGCTCCCGCCTATTTCATTAGAGAATAATTAAACAATCAAAAGTATATAAAGATCAAGACCTCAATATACTTATTCAATCAGCAGCTGATCATGGACATAATCGGTTTGTGTATGAATTCAAATATGAAGCATGCCTTTAGATACTTTGGCAGGATTAGACAACTATGTCACGTATGGAACAAATTACCCAACATATCAAACCTAAATTACTGAATAGCATCTGCAATCATATGCACAAGGTAATCATGTAGATAGAGAGAGAGGAGAGAGAGAGATAGAGGCAATATCTTACTATCATCCCTGCTTGAGAGCACATGTAAAAATCATAGTTTCTAGGGTGAACAATGTTGGTATCCACAACAGTCCCTGCAGGAAAGAGAGAGCATTGGGTTCTATAGTTGCAAGCATGAATTAGCATTAGAGTAAATTAATCGAAAGTAGCGAACCACAAGGAACATTTTCAGGAGCTGAAGCTTGGAACAGCTTGGTATGGTGGTTCTTTTGGGCCACTATCAGTGTGAACTTTGGAATATCAGTCTCACCAAGATACTGATAAGCCTGCAATGATAAAAAAAAAAAAAAAAAAAATAAAACGATTTTTTTTTTTTTTTTTAAATTTAAGCAATGTAACAGCACTGCTAAAAGGAGCAATTTCAGTGCTACTAACAGTCTCAGAAAGATGCAAGAAATCAGCAAATTTGATCTTTAAACTTTTATGAAAATACACGAGGGGATGTGAATGTACGTTAATCGGAACCAAAATTCTATGATGTTGAAGAGCAAATAAAATTGGAAAAGTTCAGACTTCAGAAAAAGAAAAGCTACCTTGATCATTTGATTAAGTTCAACGTTCAAAACCTGAGCAAACTGTGACTCACTCACGCCATCTCTGAGAGAAACCGAACATAAATCAGAAAGCAAACAGAAAATGGAAAACACATACGGAGTATTATGCATTTAAATATTGATACATGTTCACTAAAGTGACTGGAGCATCCTTGGTGATTTAGATTCACTTATTTTATTCAAAAGTAATGTGACAGACAAGCTTTCTTGGCAGTCACTGTATATAAGACCCAAAAAGATATTCAACGAGAGAAATGCACACATTCAGATTCATACATTTCAAGTGCAACATGCAAGAGAAAGAAAAATAGAAAATTCCTACAAGCATTCACATTTCACTACAATAACTAATCAGAAGCAAGAATCAGATCCATCTACCTGAATCACAACATCATGGAAGAAAGCACAAAGAAGAAAAGCCCCAAATAATAGAATGATCAAATAATCTTCTGCCTGTTTGCATGCGCTTAACAAAACGAATTAGCAATATAGATACATAATGCATGATACACTAAGGCACCGATATGTTCACTGCCACACTGTACTGTAACCTTTACCTGAATACAATAATCTGAGATGGTTTCCGTCCATCACTGGTTTTGAAGAAATCCAGAAGCAGCTCCCTGAAGCATAATAGTAGAGAGCTAGAATTGGAGTACATAAAACCAGATACTGGACTACAGATTGAAAACTCATTTCTAATCAAACACCTCATAATGCCGTCATCCTGGCCATTCGCTAGAGGCTTGAACAACGCTTCAATCATCTCCACCTTAGAAGATTGGGTTCTTACAGCTGCTCTGTATCTCGATATTAGCGGCCAACTTCGAGATCCAACAACCTAACAATGATACAAAATCAATGAAGCATCAAAGATTCAAGTGCAGAGGCACACATCCAAAAACATTTCTGCCACAGTATTATAGAAGTTCTACGGGCAGCATAATTACAGCAGCAATTGATGGAACATCAGATCGACCAGGAGAACCATGTGAGACGTCCATCCCCAAGATCATGGTGGGCTTATCAGTAACAATTGGAATGCGATTTGAATGCTCTATTGCTAACAATGAGTTGGTTCCCCCTAGCTATAGTTGAAACAGAACAAATTCATCACGTTAGCTACAGAACACAGAAAATGGCAAGAAAAGTTCAATTGTCTTTGGTCTTCTCTGCTTAATACCTTGGTATTTATCTTAAGAAGTACGTTTGTCAGGTATTGGTCATTTATCTTGATAGGAGAAATGCATTGTGTGACAATACCAAAGCTACTCAGACACTTTTTCTTCCAAGGTCCTGTGTTTGCAAAATTTCATAAAATAGAACAGGGGCATATATTACTTCGTGAAAAAACTCTGTAACCTGTACAGGTGGACAGCACAACTATTACCATAAATATCACAATTTTTCCGTTCTGGTAAAACACAAAGCAGTAACTCAGGAGGCTCAGCGAGCTTAGCCATAACTTTTTCAAACATCCTTTCTACACGTGTTACAGGGCTAGCTCTTCTACACTGAGGATCTTCCTCAACAATAGTATATGGGCGTTCAATTTGCTGTGAAAACCAAATGGAGACAATTACGTATAAATATATAGAGAAAACGGAGAAGGAACATAATGCACCATACAAATGGGAGGAAGGAAAATGGTGATGGAGAAGAAAAATAATACACCATACAATGCCTTTGTTCCTTCCACAGTTGATGAGCTCCCGGGAAAGATGGCTAGTATCACAACGTGCAGAGAAATTGACAATTGACCAATCATTTATCTCGATGGGCTTCAAAAGTTTCTTCAAAAGATAAAAAATAAGAGATTTATTGAAAGTTGAGATGATTTTTCTAATGTATTTTATATAAAAATATACGCTATTAAACTTAAATGCATCGTATCACTTTTTTCCCAGTCTGCAAGCCAATTATAATAAACTGAAACGACTGAGATTATACCTTGTTATTGAAATTCCACCGGCCATTGCGGGGTAAACAATCTTCATTATTGCCAACCTTCAACTGGAGTACCAGAGCATCAGAGTCATGTAATGCAACTCATGTACTAATTATAAAGAGAATAACTACCTTCGGTGCATCAAGGACCCGTCCATCAATATGAGTAAGCTGCTTTTCAATTGATATACCACAAGAGTCAAGGAGTGGATCTTCCTCATAACGATAGTTTCTTACAGCCTGGCAAGATGCAAGAAAGAAGTGAAAGAAATTGCCATGCAGCAGGGAAAAAAACAAAAAAACAATATTGCAAAAATAAAGCATAGCTGCGTAATACGTACATCAGTAACAACTCGAATTCTCTCAGGAGGCTTCTGCCTTGACTTTTCAACTAAGGATGCTCTCTGGATTGTTGATAATGCTTTTGTGTATCTCTGAAGAGAGACTAGAGAACAGAGCTGGAAATCCCAGAAAAAAAAAAACAATACTGAGTTTCTTGAATGATAAGCTTTTTCATAAGATAAGAGATAGAATTTTGCACCTCAAGTGGCAGGTAAATCGGTCGTTTCGGTTTTCCAACATCAAGGCATGGCATGTATGATGAAAAATTAAGTTCTACATTACGGTGTTTAACAAAATAGTCATGAACAGTAATTTCCAAGGTCTCGCCATCATCTCTGGCACTGCTGCCACTTTTTACTTTCAAGGGAAAACTGAAAATATAAATCAATGTCAGATGTCTTTCGCATGGGAAAAAAAAAACTCAGGTAGGTGACTATACACTTACAACTGCTGGTAGCAAGGTTTATCACTCAACCCTATAATCTTGAATTCCATATTGTTATGTAAAGCTTTAACCCTCATATTCTTGAGCATCTTTTTAGCCTGTACCCTAATATCAGTATCATGAACATGCAGATATAGAAGAGGAGGAAAAAAAAAGTGAGAACATGGCCCGAGAGCCATATACCTTTCCCCAGTCAATATTGCTATGATCCTTCACATTCTGGTTAGCTAGGAGAAAATCCACAACAGGTCCAGGTTTCAAGATCATGGTGGTTGATACATCTGACAGAAGAAACTTAGTAGCATTATCTGTCCAAGAAGCACAGAACGAGAAGTGTGCAACTGTAGGAAGGACAAGCAAGTTGAGCAATACCCATATTTAGAGATAAGCCTTCAAGTGTCGGACGAAAGCTGGAATGGAGACCTCGGACGCCTGTCACACCCCCTCCAACATCAGTGAACATCCGTGTGTCATCATGAAAAAAAGATTGTCGAACCAAAAGGCACCCACTGCATCAAATTTTCACCATTTAGGCACCAGCCAACAACTAAATATATACAGCGTAAAAAGTCAGTGTTGGAATACCGTTTAGCTGCTTGTTGCCTTAGTGTGATGTCTAAAACCCTCAGAGCATCTTGGACGTATTCTGGTTCAGCTCCTTGAATGGCAAGGGATAAGGACTTTAAGGGCACTTTGGCTGCATAACTAATCTCTACATTGAATGTTTTAGAATGTAGAGAGCGCTTAGACCTTTTGCTAGGGTCACTTGGGCTTCCATTATCAGAAGAGCTCCCAGTACTATGCAGAAGAGAATTGTGTTGGGTTCAAGAAACGCCATTAAATAAAAGGAATAAGAAAATACACAAACAACATAATTTGCGATCATGAAGTCACCTCCTAGCAATAGATTCCTCAAGAACGACTGTAAACACTAAGTTGTTCTGCGGTAAGGGCCCCACTGTATACAAACTCTTTTCCCCATCATATGCAAATCTCTTCCCAGCAAGTTCAGAAGAGTATGTTTCGTATAGTTTATCAGTAACTTTCCTTCCAATTGCCTTACCATCGACTTGTCTATTATCCTGAGAACTAATAGAAACCTGCAATAAAAAAGATGTTATATATGCATACTCTATTATACAAATTAGATAAAAATACGAGTACTGCATTTTACACTGTATTGGTAAAACATTTCATCTGGATTTCTGATAAAAACTTTGAAGTGATTTGCAAGCAAAGAGATCCGTCTTCCAGAAGTCCCAAATCCAGGCCGTTTAATTATAGACCTTTTAGGCAAGTCCGCTTGTCCTTCCTTCACATTTGGTGGTATAGTTGGTGGAGGTGGGGCCAAAGAGGGAGAATCATCCCTATCCGTACAAGTTTTCTCCATTTCTATTACAAGTGACACACATAAAAATTAAGCAGAACAATAAGTGGAAGCTTCATTCACAGAATAAATGATACTAATAAGATCAAGAAATATATTAAGAGAAACGAAATCAGGTCTAGTTATTTGACAGAAATTAAGAATAGAAACTACTATACTTAAAGGAAATTATAGCCATAATTCAGGATGAAAAACAGAGCTAGATCATAGATGACCAATGAAGCAACTAAATGAATGGCACTAAGAAAAACGAAATTTTACAAAAGAAGCATTCATTATTAACCTTTTTGGGAGTTAATTGTATCAATGCTCAAGAAATATACATTATGAAACAATTAACTTATACCAAAATTGTCCATGTAATATTTAATGGTAAAGACCTATCAAAATCCAAAAACTAACTTCAGCAACTAACCAGCAAAAACATGATCAGGAAAGAAAAACCAATGAAAATGCCAGCAGCCTCTAAAAACAAAATCTAATACAAGCAGGAGGAAAAAGAAGGTGATGCTGCTCAGCCAGACCAGGGGAAAGAAAACAAGTTCATAAATTTAACTACATTAGATCTCAAAGAAAATTATCTAGAGTGCAGACTAAGCTGTATCCTACGAAGTCTGCCTCAATACATAATATTGCCACAAATTTGACAATACACGGGCAAATCTTTAACTGATCAAACTAACACATACAAATATCTCCATTGATTCCATCTAGCTACTCCTACAATGCTCCCAAAGAAGAAGGTAGCAGAAAATTAGGTTCCTTATGAGCATCATGACATACATATCTCTGAAATCCAGTGAAATCAAATTGGCAAAAGCCCGGCTCTAAAGTAGCAGAAGACGAACAACTCAAAGCACTTCATGAGATGTAATTATAAATATTGCACAATTTTAGATTAAGTCAATCAAGTGTCTGGTGTTCAGTAGGCTGTGATAAAAAAATAATAGCAGCAAGAGCACATGGATAAATTACCTCATATCAAACCATCTTTTAACCACACACTCAACCCACATACATATGTATAGTAAATGGCTCTGAAAATGTAAAAACATTTCCTTGTTCCTTGGGGTTATAGACTTATAGTTCAAGCATAAAGAAGACTATAGACTTACAGTTCAAGCATAAAGAGACAGGCACTGAAAATGGTATCAATGCAGTAATATAAAGTAGTACATCAAACACATAACGAAATTTAGCTTGATACGCATGCATGCTTATTCACAAACAGCACTGATAACATTAAACTTCACTAAATTAGATAAACTCCCTCCACATAAAGGGGCAAAAAAATAAAAAGAACCAAAACATGCACTCATAAAGAGCAGAAACATCGGTAAAAATAACACACCAAAGAATCAGCATATACAAGTATCATAACAAGGGTTCCAAATGGTACAACAGCGATGAAGCAAAAAAGTGAGTTACATAAAATAGAGAAAGAAAATTAAGAATACAGGAAAACATAATCGCTGAACAACAGCGAATTCAATGTAGCAACATATAATCCAATAAAAGCCGTGCAACAACATCTACAAAACACAATCTCTATGCATGTATGCATATATGTGTGTATAGTTACCACATAATGTTGACAATGCCAGTGAATATTAGTTTTCACACAGAAAAGAAAGAAACGAAAAGGAAGACAAGAACGAAAAGGAAGACCCAAATGCAGAGAGCTTAAACACACCTCGGTGATGATACTGTAATCGGAGGGCTTTAGCCCAATAATCCAAATAAACACACACAAGCACGGAAAGCGTGTGTGTGTTGCGGAGTGTACAGAGTAATTTCTCCGTCTGCCCTGTTGCTAGTAGTATAGTAGTACTCTCTCCTCTTAGGGAGAGAAATTGGAGGGAAAGGAGAAGTCTGCTTTGGGAAATATTCTATTGCTACGACTCTATTTAGTGAAAATAACCATTTTTGCATCACAGCCGTCAATTCCAATTATTGTACAATTCCTTTTCAAGCAGACGATGATTGGCGTGGGTGTATTGCGCCTGCCTCAATGTTTTTATTACTGAATAAATATTAGGGTTCAAACTAAACTAAGGAAGGTTGCATCAATTAACTCAAAAAAACTGCCACCTGTAACGTCATTTGCATAATATTGTCACATTAAACTTAGCCTTTATTAACTCCTCTCTACAATTATAAATTTAAAAAATAATTATTAATAGGTCCCACACATTCCTAGCCAATGGGAAGCATGCGTGCAGCCAATGATTTTGTGGGTTGCACTCTAAATTAATTTTGTTCAAACAAATCTTTTAATTTTTAAAATTGATCAAATAAATATGCAATATCCCTTGAGGGCTAGTTTGCATTATATAATGAATTTCGATATTTGTTTTGAATAAGAAGATATTGATTTAACTCTGTAAAAAATTAGGGTCATGTATGTATATATATGCATAAATAGTGGATTTCATGTATGGAGTGTGATATATTATCCTACCTCTTTTTTTATTGGGATAAGAACAAAAATTACATTTATGCCCTTTTTCCATCCACTTTAACCTACGTTTTTCTTCCTTTCTCCATCTTCAAAGATTGTTCTCTATATACCAGATACTAAAGCAGAGCAGACGAATCAAGAAGGTATATTGTATCTCAAATTTCCGTCTATTTCTATTAATTATGAGCCATAATTAATAATCTTAACACATTTCTATAGAATTTGGACATGTTGACATTTTGGGTATTGGCCTAAAAATTATTTGGCAAAATGAGCTTGGTCTTTTGCTGGGCCCAGGCCAAAGGCCAATGGGCGGGACCAGCCCATTGCTGCCCTACTTCTTTTAACCCTTGTTCACCCCTTTTTGTCGCACAGTTGTTCCCCATTTTCTGTGAAGCGCCGCTTCCCCCCTTTCTCGTCTTCCTCCTCTCACCTCTTCGTGTTTGGTGAGACTTTTTTCTTCCCTAGGCAGTCTTCTTTCTTTAATGCAGTGATGAAACGCGTGACCCTTTAGTGGTTTTTCAGTTATTGCTTGCCTATAAGAACGGCTTCACTCGTTCGGTTGAAGGTATTGCGATCACAGTTTTCACATTGCTCCTCCTTCCACTTCTTTCTTCGTCTATACTGAGGGTCAATCTCTTTCGTGAGATTTACAATATATAGGTTGTGAGTTCTTGAGTGGGTAAGGATTAGAGAGAGAAGTGTTACCAGGAAGGGGATTTGGTGCTCTGTGTGGACAATTATCTTGTGTGACTGGTCCTTCACAGCCGATTGTCTTGTGTGTTCTAATTGGGGTGAGCCCAGGCACCCTCTGAGCCCTTTGACGGCGACATTGATACCTAACAGTGGTATCAGAGCCACAGTTGCACCGCCGTCTCCCGTTGCTGCTGTCGCCATCGCGACCCGCGACTTGGTGTCGCTCCACCGTCACTTTCATGCGACTCCGCTGCCGCTGTCACCGTCGCGACCTGGGACCTGGTGTTGCTCCACCGTTGCTTTCGTGCGACTCCGCTACTGCTGTCACTGTCGCGACCCGCAACCTGGTGTCGCTCCGCCATCGCTTTCATGCGATTCTGCTGCCCGGGTGCACTTCCGTGCGACTCTGCTGCCTACCGACGATGTATCTGCCCCTCAATTATTGAACCGAGGTTGATGGGCCGTCCGCTCTTCATCCCCCACCCGTCGCGCCTTTGCCCGACGTGCGCCGTTTAACAGACAGGAGGTCAAAACCCGAGGTCCCCAAAAATCTCACTCTGGTAAAGAGGCTAAACCCTCATCTCTAGTTGCCGGTTGTACCGGATAAGTCTGGGTGTGCTTGCTGGTAGATACTGGTTGAACTGGGCAGGATTACTTGCTGATTGATGCTATAATCTGTTGGTTTCTGATTTCTGATATATTATTTGACATTCTATTGAATACATGCATTCTAAAATCTGTGATATTACTTGTGTGTAATATTCTGTCCACTTGAACATTTTTGATAAAAAACGGACCTGAGTGACCCCTTGTGCAACCGATAAAATCGGTGTGTGAACTTGGAAATCTTCAGCCTATTGATTTGTGTGACTTGTGTGAATATTGTTGTGCTTTTGTGTGCAATATGTCTTCTACGGGTTCCTATAACCTTGCACCATTTGATGGTCGCACTGATTTTGGCATTTGGCAACAAAAAATGAAGGGAATTTTGATATAGCAACGTGTATTCAAAAGTATCACCCTTGCATTTTTTGATTCCACGTCTAATGAGAAAAAGGAAGAGATGGATGAGATTGCACTCTCATCCATTATCCTACACCTCTCAGATTCTGTTATCCGAAAAGTCGAAGAACAAAAAAGTGCCAAGGATTTATGGGATAAGTTGGAAGAATTATTCATTGAAACATCACTGCCTTATACAATGTTCTTACTTGAAAGATTTTTTCGGTTTAAACTTGATATGTCTAAAGATATTGATGAAAATATGGACATTTTTCAAAAACTTGTGCAAGACATTAAGAAAACTGGTGATAAATCTATTGATAAATATACTGCTATTGTGCTTTTAAATGTTATACCTGATTCATTTATTGATGTTAAATCTACTATTAAGTATGGTAGAGATCAGGTTAGTCTTGACATTGTGATAAATGGTCTTAAGAGTAAATAAATAGATTTAAAAGCAAATATGAGTATAAAGCATGCCGAGGCTATGTTTGTTAAGGGAAAGAATTTTAAGAAAAAGAAAAAGATTCCCGAGAACAAAACTGGGCAAGAAAAATCTAAGAATAAAAATGCTAAGGTGAATAATCCCTCTAATAAAAATAAGAAGTGCTTTAATTGTGGAGAACCTGGTCACTTTGCGAATGCTTGTCCCCATCCTAAAAGGCCTAAGGCTAACACTGTGTCTGAAAAGAAAATGCATGAAGATGGTTTTATGGTAACTGATTTTTGTGAAACTTCTGTGGCAAATTCTGTGAATTCATCTTTCTTATGTGAAAATGAATGGCTTATTGACTCTTGCTACACGTTTTGCTTCGTTTAAAAATCTATTTTGCTTCTTTTAAGAAATAAAAGATGGTTTTGTATCCATGGCAAAGGACAAAAAATGTCCTATCCTACGTATAGGTAATATTTCACTTATGTGTTAATCTGAACATGCTCTTAACCTGAAAAATGTAAGATATGTGCCAGTTTGAAGTAGTAATCTCATATCTTGTGCAGTTCGTGCTTGATGTAGTAATCCATATCTTGTGCTACATTAGAAGATTAAGGTTATGAGGAAAAATGGGGAAAGGGTGTTATGTCTATCATGAAAGGGTCTTTTGTGGTTCTTAAAGCTAAAAAGCCTAACAACCTGTATATGTGCTTTACTAAACCTGTTTTGCATGCAAATGTAGAGAATGATAAGACTGCACTTTGGCATTGTAGACTAGGACACATGAGTAGTAAAGGTCTTGAACTATTGCAAAAAGTAGGATCATTTGACAATGATAAACTTTCATGCATGCCTTTCTGTGAGTCTTGTGTTAAGGGTAAGCAATATAGAATAAGTTTTCCTATTTCCCCTGCCCCTAATCTATCTAAAAGCATTGACATACTTGAATATATGCATGCTGATGTATGGGGTCCTGCCAGTACCCCTACACATCGAAAAAAAGTGGTTTATGTCTATTATTGATGATTTTTCTCAAAAAGTTTGGGTTCTGCTATTGAAAGATAAATCTGATGTTCTTGAAACTTTTAAAAACTGAAAATCTTTAATTGAGAATCAAACTGACAAGAAAATCAAGAAACTAAGAACTGATAATGGATTGGAATTCTGTAATCACTTCCTTGATAACTTGTGCGCTGAATCTGGAATCCAAAGACACAAAACCGTTCCTTACACACCACGTCAAAATGGTGTTGCAGAACAGATGAACATAACCTTACTTGAGAAAGTAAGAAGCATGTTGGCTGCTTCTGGACTTTCTAAGAAGTTCTGGGGTGAAGCAGTTGTCACTGCTGCCTATTTGATTAATAGGTCCCCATCTGTGCCTTTGAATTGAAAATGTCTAGAACTTGTATGGTCTGGTAAAATTGTTGATTTTCAAATTTAAAAATCTTTGGCTGTGCTGCTTTTGTGCATAAAAAACTAGAGAAATTAGAACCAAGGTCTAAAAAATGTGTTTTCCTTGGTTATCCTGAAGGTGTGAAAGGTTATAGATTGTGGTTGAGGAATGAACCTGGTTTTAAAGTAACTATCAGCAGAGATGTTATCTTTAACGAAACTGAATTTCCTTGCCTAACTATTTATGTGCCTATTGTTGCTTATGACACGACTCTAAGTGAGGTGGAGCACACACCAAATTTGCCTGTTTTACCTGACTCTGATTCTCATAGCTTGCATGATAATTTAAGTGATGTTGAAAATGATGATTATCAACTTGCTAGGGATATACCTAGAAGAAACATTAGGCAACCATCTAGACTTAATGATTATCACATGGATATGAATGCTTTAAATGTGTATGAATCCCCCATTGATCTTGAAACTAAGTCCTATAAGGAAGCTGTGAACTCTAGAAATTATGTTGACTTGTTAAATGCTATGAATGATGAAATGAACTCCCTGCATGTTAACCAAACTTGGACTCTTGTACCTAACCCTAATAACTGCTCTGTTGTTGTTGTAAATGACTTTATAAGGTAAAAGAGGAAAGTAACAACATTAGGTTTAAAGTTAGACTTGTAGCAATAGTTTTACTCAAAAAGAGGGGATATATTATACAGAAATATTTGCTCATTTTGTTAAGTGTCACTTTATGCATAATGCTTGCATTAGTTGCTCATTTTAACTGGGATTTAAAACAGCTTGATGTAAAAACTGCATTCCTGTATGGTGAACTTGACAAACAAATATACATGTGTCAACCTGATGGTTTTGTTGATTCTCAAAAGTCTGACCATGTATGCTTACTTAAAAAAATCCTTATATGGTTTAAAACAATCTCCTAGGCAATGGAACAAAAAATTTGATTCGTGCATGAAAAACCTTAAGTTCAAAAGAAGTGTGCATGACCACTGTCTTTACTTTAAGTGTGATGCCTCTGTTCCTACTTTTCTGTTGATATATGTTGATGATATGCTACTTGTGAGTCCCTGCATAAAATCTATCGAATATGTGCATAATTTCTTAAGTGAAAACTTTGATATAAAATATCTAGGAGATGCTAAATGAATACTAGGCATGGATATTGTTAGGGATAGAAAAAATCATACTTTGCATTTGAATCAGATTTCTTATTTGAATAAGATTTTGAATAAATTCTCTATGTCTAATGCTAAACCTACAAGTGCTCCCCTTGCTGCTCATTTTGTGCTAAGTAAGGACCAGTCTCCCAAGACTGATTTTGAAATTGATGAAATGTTTAAAGTGTCATATGCTAATGCTATAGGCTCAGTTATGTATCTTATGGTAAACACTCGATCGGATATTGCATACTTGGTAAGCTGCTTAAGTAGATACATGTCTAACCCTGGTATGCCTTATTGGGATGCATTGAAATGGCTTTTAAAGTATTTAAAAGGATATGTTAATACTTGCCTTAGATTTTCAAAATGTGCTCAAGGTGTGAATTTGATTGGTTACACTGATTCTAATTATGACAATGATAGAGATAATAGGAAGTCTTCCACTTCATATGTGTTCACTCTATGTGGGTCTTGTATTAGTTGAAAATCTCAACTTCAACATGTTGTTGCTTTGTCCACCACTGAATCTGAATACATTGCTATTACTGATGCTTTAAAAGAAGCTATATGGTTAAAAGGCCTGTTATCTGAAATTGGATATTTAGAAGGTGATATTGTTATATATTCTCATAGCCAATTTGGAATTCAACTCTGCAAAAATGATGTCTTCCATGATCGTACTAAGCATATAGATGTTAGGGTATCATTTCATCCGGGATATAGTTGAAAATGGGACTGTCAAACTTGAAAAAATACTTTCACAATTTAACCCTGCTAATATGGGAACAAAATGCTTATCTGTTGAGAAAACTAATGATTGCATGAACACTTTGAAATTTGATTCCTTGGATTAAAATGTGTATTTCTTGCATTCTGAACTGTGTTTCAGTTTGTCTCACTTTTTTGTTTCTCATTTGTGCAAGTGTGTGTGTGTGTGTGTAAAGGGCGATGATGAAACGCCTGCGCCCTGGATAACTTGACAATCGGTTTGTGTGGGTTGATCCAATAAAGTGGAGAATGTTGACATTCTGGGTATTGGTCCAAAACTTATTTGGTAAATGGGCTAGGTATTTTGCTGGCCTAGACCAAAGGCCAGTGGGCCCAGCCCATTGCTGCCCTACTTCTCTTAACCCTTGCCCACCCCTTTCTGTCGCACAGTTGTGCCCCGTTTTCTCTTAAGCGCCGTTTCCCCCCTTTCTCGTCTTCCTTCTCTCGCCTCTTCATGTTCAGTGAGACTTTCTCCTTCCCTAGGCAGTCTTCTCTCTTTAATGCAGTGATGAAACCGCGTGACCCTTCGATGGTTTTCCGGTTATTGCTTGCCTATAAGAACGGCTTTGCTCGTTCGGTTGAAGGTATTGCCATTATAGTTTTCACACTGCTCCTCCTTCCACTTCTTCTTTGTCTATACTGAGGGTCAATCTCTTTCGTGAGATTTACGGTATATAGATTGTGAGTTCTTGAGTGGGTAAGGATTAGGGAGAGAAGTGTTACTGGGAAGGGGATTTGGTGCTCTATGTGGACGATTGTAGTGTGTGACTGGTCCTTCACACCCGATTGTCTTGTGTGTTCTAATCGGGGCGAGCCCAGACACCCTCTGAGCCCTTTGATGGCGACGTTGATACCCAATAGGACATAAATGTTTACTTGTTTTCAATTGGACAGATAAGGTGTTTATTTGCTATATTTAAAAAAATAAAGTGTTATGAGGTGTCTATGTGTACCTTGTATATATATATATATATATATATATATAAGTCCCATATATTTGAAATGAAATTGCATTTTATTTTTGTGCCTTTATTACGTGACCAAGTATGTATTGATTTATTTGACATTTTTTTGGAATGTAATTCCATCGACACAAATCTCTCTCTCTCTCTCAATTATAGTTCTTATTGATTTTTTTTCCTAATTTTAGGATCATGATTCGAGCAATATGAAAGAAACATGCAGAAACTTTCTTTGTTATAGAAGAAATTATACCTCAAGCAATTGTTGTTGTTTCTCTACTACTTGTCCTACTTGAAATAAGACAATAAAAGAAGCCTAGAAATAGCGAATGAAGAAGGTATAACATTATAAATCCAATCCCTAAGAATGTACTAAAAAGTTTATCAATGTGTGTTATGAAAATAAACTAAAAAGGTATACTAAAATTAATGGATTCACAAGTTTTTAGGAATATTTTAATATTATATTTAATTTTAATATGCTTAACAAAAATGAACTTATTAATACTTATTCACTATCTTAATTTACCGCTATACTATTCAATTATACATTTTGTCACATGAATTACAGATGGAAAATTGTTCAACTGAAATTATGCCTATAAATTTCTAAATATTTTGTAATTGGATCAATATGAAAAAATTATAGAATTTAAAAATATAAATATATCAGCAAAATAATTCCTAAATATTTTATAATTGGATTAATTTCAAAAAATTATAAAATCTGAAAAAAATTATTATCAGCAAAAAAATGGAATAAAAAATTTGCGAAATGTATGTTATTAAAAAAAAAAAGAAAAAGATTAATATAAAATTGTAAATAACTTAAAATTGTTTAGGGTATTATAGTCATTATACACATTATCCCAATTTTAATATGTTATAGCAACATTATATTATATCAATAAGGAATACTATTTATTTTAATACTGCATTACAAACATGAGATTCATAAATAATATCGGATTACATATCGTAATATTATTTATCATATGTTATCCTATCTAATAGGACAAACAAAGTCCTAAGGGCTAGTTTGCTATGTAACATAATAAATTATTCCATGAATTTTGATTTTTGTTTTGAATGATAAGATATTCATTCAGTCCTATAAAAAGAAGGGCCATGTATAAATAATTCCTAAAATATATGATAGTGGATTTCATTTATGGGGTGAGATATATTATCCTACCCTCTTTTTTATTGGTATTAAAATAAAAATTACCCTTATGCCCTTCTTCCACTCCACGTTAACCCAAAAGAAAGCAAAGACGAATCGAGAAATAACAGGTATATTTTATCTCAGGAAGTAACAGGTATATTTTATCTTAAAATTTCGTCTATTTCTATTAATTATGAACCCTAAGTGATTGTTCTCTTGTATATAACGTCTACATCATACATTGAAATTGTTCTCCATATACCAGAGACTAAGGCAGTAAAGAGAGAAAACAATAATAGGTATATTTATAAGCTGGATCTTGCTCAATTTGAATTGCTTAAGATTTTTTCTGTTAGATTGGGCGGGTTTTATTTTTTTTCAGATCAGACTCTTCTTAGTTTCATTATACTATAGAATGAAGTTCTCTCTCTGTCTATATATATATACACACACACACACACACATGGATAAGGTATAAATAAACACTTCAACTATACCCTTAGATATAATTATAGTTTGAAGGGAGAAGCTGTAATGGATATTAATTTATATCATACAACCAGTGAATTGGAACTATTAACAATTTTAACACCTTTCTAAAGAATATGGACAAAAATGTTTCATTGTTTTCAATTGGACAGATAAGATGTTTATTTGCTACACTTAGAAGGATAAAGTGATCAATTGTTCCAAACATTAGTTTACGAGTTTATTAGTACTTAAGCATATAATTGAGGTGTCTATATGTACCTCATATTTATCTCTCTCTCTATATACACATATATAATAAGTCTCATATATCTGAGATGGAATTGCATTTTATTTTTGTGCCTTTATTACGTGACCGAGTATATACTGAATTGATT
Organism: Caryopteris x clandonensis; assembly: GCA_028749325.2. Classification (NCBI taxonomy): domain Eukaryota; kingdom Viridiplantae; phylum Streptophyta; class Magnoliopsida; order Lamiales; family Lamiaceae; genus Caryopteris; species Caryopteris x clandonensis. Next base: position 1,228,145 of record JAPYKT020000012.1, read on the forward strand.
GACATTATGGCACAAATCTTTGTCTCTCTAAAGTATAGTTCTTATTGAATTTTTTCCTAATTTTAGGATCATGATTCGAGCAATATCAAAGAAACATGCAGAAACTTTCTTGGTTATAGAAGAAATTATGCATCAAAGAATTTTTGTTGTTCTCTATTACTTGTCCTACTTGAAACAAGACAATGAAGGAACTGTAGAAATAGGAAACGAAGAAGGTAAAATATTATAAATCAAATCCCTAAGAATGTACTAAAAAATTTATGAATGTGTGTTATGAGAATGTTCTAAAACGTTATACTAAAATTAATGGATTCACAATATTTTAGGAATATTTTAATATTATATTCAATTTTATTATTATTAACAAATACGAACTTAAATTTGTTAATATTTATTCACTACCCTAATTAACACTATAATATTCAATTATACATTTTGGCATATGAATTACGAATGGACAATTGTTCAACTGAAATTATGTCAAGTTTGTATAAATTCCTAAATATTTTGTAATTGGATCAATATGAAAAAATTATAGAATTTGAAAAAATTCAATAAATCAGTAAAATAATTCCTAAATATTTTATAATTGGATCAATTTGAAAAAATTATAAAATCTGAAAAAAAAAATTATCATCAAAATAATGGAATAAAAAATTTGGAAAATGTATAATATTTATAAAAAAAGAGAAAGATTAAGATAAAATTGTAAATAACTTAAAATTGGTGAAGGTATTAATGTCATTATACATATTATACCAGTTTTAATATGTTTTATCAAACATTATATTATATATCAATAAGGAATAATATGTTACAAACATGAGATTAAAAAATAATACAGAATTACATATCCTAATATTATTTATCATATCTTATCATATCAAATAAAGCAAACAAGCCCTAAATGTAAAATAGATAAGTCATTCTAATATCAAAATAATCAAATAAATTATTCAACAAATTTAAAACTTAATAAATGACGTTAGGAGGAAGTCAAGAAATTAACAAAGTAAATTTTAAAAATTATTCAATAGTTTTATAATAAAATTTTGGTTGCGACATGGGATGGTATTTGTAATTTATAAGGTTTGTATATGTTATTTGTTATAGACTTAAATTTTTATTGTTATTTTATTTAAATAGGATCAAGGTCTTTTTGAGATTTTTAAGATCTATTTAATAATATTTTAGATTTTAGTTTTTTATTCTATAATCATTAAATAAGATATTTTGTTAATTTTTTTATTAATTTTATAGTTTTAAGTTTGAAAATTTTAAATTTATTAAACAAATTCCATATTTATCTTGTAGTCTTAATATTTAGAAGGATCTTAATTATCTCATATTTAGAACTTTAAGGCTTTATTTTGACCATTAAACTAATTTGAGTGGAGGATATTAGGTTAAAGATCTTTGTTTCATAATTCTAATATTTATACCCAAGTCCTAACAACTAATGGTTGTAGTAAAATGTTGAGTCAATATACAAATTGGCCACTGAACTACTATATCATGTGGTACTACAGATACGGAGAGAAAAAAAAATGTCTTAATACTTATGGTTTTAGATGGTGTGTGTGTTATTTTGGTATATTTTTGCTTTATCAATGGTATCGATAAGCGAAAATATTGCAAATAGTAAAATTTTATTTGCATTGAGAGTATCGTACAATTTAATTTAATAACATTACTTGTTTAGTTAGTAAAAATTATTTGTTTACCTGAAAAATATTACTACTGAAACACATTATGTGTTATCCTCAAAATATGTTACTTGTTACTCTGAAAGGTATTATTGTTAAACTTTTACAATGTTATTTAGTTATATATAATATATTACAAATTTATTTAAAATGAATTACTAACTAAATTACACGGTGTGCATCCTATACTCAAAAGATAACTCAATCATTACAAACAACCCTGGGTGTATTGGTTGATTGACAAAATTTGAAATTCAGCTTTTTAAACTATAGTCTGTCTTAATTTGGGGGAAAATGGAAACAAGCTTAATTGAGTTTGACACGTGCTTTTCACGTGATATTTTTACCTTCCCAAATGAGTTAACAAAGTTAGTTTTTACGATAAAATAAATTATTTATAATTTATGTATGTGGGTCTTATTTAATAGATAATTAATAATTTTAGGATTTTTTAATTAAAAATACTAGTATGTTCTTCCGTGCAATGCACAAATATATTATTATAGTATAATATTATTAAATTTAAAAAATATATAAAATTAATATTAAAAAATATATATAATTATGTTTAATAACTTATATATGTACCATGATTATAATAAGGATATAAATATTATATATAAAATCATATGTGAACATTAATTAATTTTATTTATAAAATACAATTATCAAATACCAAATATATAAAAAAAATTTAAATCAAGAAAATTGAATAAAATTTGGTATATCATTGTGAACATTTTATTATTATTATTATTATTATTATTATTATTATCACTATTATTATTATTATTATTATTATTATTATTATTATTATTATTATTATTATATATATATATATATCATCGAATCTGCCACAAATTCATAATTGATTTGTTAAAATCAAGTAATTAAGAAGATATGTTTTTTTTGTTATTAGTTTTGATAAATTAGTAACGTTATCAATAGGTACAAATAAAAATATAAAAAATTAAAGTGAATATTTATTGGTTAGCAATATAACAACATTTTCTTTTTATTATCATACTAGTGTGAGACATGTGCGATGCACAGAAGATATTTTTTTCTTATATTTTGTAATATAATCACATATTCAAGTTAAATAGTATATTATAGAAGGTGTAGATTTGTAATTCAGTGATTCTTTTTGTATAATGAGTAGAAATTTGTTGTAATTTTATGTTTCGTCTTTTCTTCTATTAGAATTAGCCTCATTCACAAATTGATAAACATGATATCCACGATTTATAGTAGGTTGAATCAAATTAAATTAAAAAAAATAAAGATTTGTACAGATCTTATAAAATTTGTCAATTACATAGTCAAATTAAGGACAAAAATATTTTGCAAATTGCTAATTAAATGTAATAATATTACAAAAATTTGAAATTTGATAGAAACAAATACTTTGAAAGCTAATGAAAAATCGCATGGTGCTTATATATCGAAATAATTAGCAGATCTCAACAGAAAATCACAAGAATAATCAAAAGAAATATGAAAGAGATGGACAAACTTTTTGTTTAAAAATAAGAAAGAAAAATAGTTAAGAAAATTAAATATGTTTATGATAAATTGAAAGCAACGGGTGAATAAAATTTTTTTAAAATAAAATAAACCTAAAAATAATATTTTGAAGAGTGTAGGCTTTTGTGACAATTGAAATATGACACATATTATTGTATATGTCTTACCATTTATTTTCTCAAAACAGAAAATGCAGAGAGACCTTAAAATATTAAGTAATAATCTTGATAAAATATATAGAAATAAGAGAGATAAAAATGAGAAATAATTTTGAATTATGGTATGATTGTTGAAAATTTAATTTCATATTTGACAAAATCAGATTTTATCCACGTGATTGGGTGATTTTAAATAATTGATAGTTTAATTATAGGAAAATTGTTAACGATTTTCCATAATATAATGAAACTACAATGATTTCACGTTCCTAATAAATTTATTTCTTATTTTGAATATATTATGAGTTAACAAATTTTTTTTAAAATTTGAATTTATTTATGTCGAACAACAGAAATTAAGCAAATCCCGAAGATTGTTGATATTAATCTCTTCAATTAAATTGTAATAATGTATCTTAAAAGAGTTGCATAAATATATATATATATATATATATATATATAGTTTTACATTTATATGGTTGAAATTTAGACCGAAAAAATAAAATTTTAAAAAGTAATTTTACTTATATATATAGATTTTTTTTGATAAAATGAATCGAGAAAATTAAGTCATATATTTGTTAGATTTCATATATTTTTTTAATTTCATAATTCAGTTATTTGATTAATATTCGATAAAATATATATATTTCGAATCATGTATTAAATATTGCAGTATATTCATCTTGATATCATCTAATTTTGAAACACTTAAATTTGTGGAATAATTTAGATTTTGAAATCCAATCAAAATTTCTAGAATAAAAACGTCTAATTTTAATTTAATAATATAATTTTTCTAAATAAGTAATGAAGTTTAGGCGGGAAAACGGAATTGAAAAAAATCATTTTGTTTTTATATATATAATATATAGATATATCATCAAATCTACCACAAATTCATAATTGATTTGTTAAAATCAGGTAATTATGAAGATGTATGAATTTTTTATTAGTTTTATAAAAATTAGTAACATTATCAATAGCTACAAATAGAAATATAAAAAATTAAAATGAATACTTATTGGTTAGCAATATAGCAACATTTTCTAAAATCCGTCTTCCCATTGGTCGACAGAATGGCGTGAAAAATGATAATAACAAATATATAAGTAGTCAATTTACTATTTTACATATATATATATATATATAATTTTTTTTCTTTTTTATTCAATTTTATACCTGAATTTGGTGGAATTTCAAAAATTGATGATACGATATAACAAGTACAATTATAAATGCCACGTCACAATTTTCAACAATTTCTTAAACTTACCCTCAACATCCACTAGAAATTGTACAAAAACAAAAATTAAAATTAGTATAAAAAAGTGTAAAATTAAAGTCCACATATTGACTAGGCTAAAATTAAAAAGCACTAAATAAAATAAAAAAAATTGTAAAATTGTACGCGTATGTTACGTGATACAGTAATTTGGGTATTTTTGGAAAAATTGTCAATTTACTATAATTTAAGTGGATGCTGACGTGGCATATTTACTATAAATTAAGTTATTAATAGAATGCCAATTTAGTCCCCAAACACGTTGGCGTGTTTGAGTGAACCCAACAGCCACTCTCTTGCACGTAACCCCTTAAATCTTGTACTAAAACCTCTATACAATAAAAGGTGTTTGTTTGAATTTCATATATAGCTTCAATATTATTGATCTAACTTGGTTCAATATTAATTTAACTTGTAAAATAAATGCTTAGGCATGCTAGGACGTCTCCTAACTAAGATGTGAATATTGAATATTCACGGATGATATTTACGGATAATTAATATGCGATACTCGTTTATAGTTAATGATGATCGACACCTAATAAATAACAAAAGTCCAATAAAATCAACTAAATTAAATATTTGATCGGCTCAACTTAAAAATAAAAATGTAGTTAAATTAAATTGGGCCTTCTTTCGATGTTCTATTAAAATATCCATAAAATATGGACAAATCCCATCCTCATTAACTGGAATGAGTTGTAATGAAGAGGTCATCAATTAATTTATTGGAAGGAAGAATGCAGCTAACGTGAGTGAAAATGTGATAAGCCCAGCCCACATGGTAGCCCAAAAGTTCCAGTGGCCCACCAAGTACAGGCCCAAACCCACAGCCGCATTGTCATTAGCAAAAATCAGCACCAGGTTGCAGGAAGTATTATTGAAGAATGAATTAGAGAATAAAAAGCGTGTTATTGCTAGCATATGTACATTTAAGTATTATTTTCTTTGTTCCAAAATAATTGTTATTTAAATATTAAAATTTATTGTAAACAAAATAATATTGAAATTTTATATCACTTCGTTCCAATTTTTTTGGCTGCCCAAAACAATGATAATGAAGAAAAAAAAATTTAATTAATTATGTGCGTATTAATAGTCAATATTATGTTCCTAAATTCTTCACAAAAATATTATTTTCAAACCGATGGAGTATTATTGATGAACCGTTGACTATTTAAGCAGTAGTGTCGTCCACGTTTTTCTCTTCTTTCTTTATTTTTTTCCTTTTCTTTTGCTTTTTTTCCCTTTAATATAGAAAATAAAACATAAAATTAATGAATTTAATATAAACTAAATCCTGAATAAAAGTAGTAAATTAATAAAAATGTAGAAAATAAATGCATGATTTGATAGTAAGACCCCACAGTAGTTATGTTTTGGGTAGTATAGTTGAGAAAAAAAAATCTAAAACTAATGTGTAATTAACTTTTAATGTGAGGTGACTTTATACCCTAAATTTACATTTAGGAGGTATAATCATTAAACATGCTTTAATAGAATACTTGATCGGGTGGAAGGATGGGATAATTTATGACATTAGAGTAAATGTGTGAATCAGAGATTATCCACGTTAATGAGAAGGTCACAATAAAAGATTTTTTAAAATAGATTACATCATACAATTAGGAAATTTTGGTCAAATATATAAAATTATACACTATAATTACAAGATATATATTTCTAGTTATCGTGATTTTATGTATTTATATCCCTAACACCCCTCGCAAGAGAAGCGCGGGATTGGATCCTACGCAGAGCTTGGAATGAAGAAACTCAAAGACCAGGCGAGGTAGACTTTTGGAGAAGATATCCAAAAGTTGCAGATGTGAAGGGATGAATTTCGTGTCTAACTTGCCTGAGGTGACCAACTCCCGAACGAAATGAACATCAACATCGATGTGCTTTGTCCGCTTACAGGATTTTTACTAAGGAAGATAGCGCTCCGATTATCACAAAGAAAAATAGGAGGTTACGAAAGAGAAACATGCAGTTCGTGCAACAATTAACGGCCCACATGACCTTAGCAGCAGCATTAGCCATAGCACGATATTTTGACTCACAACTAGATCAAGCTACAATTGGCTGTTTTTTAGCATTCCAAGAAACTAGATTTCCCCCAGAAAAATAGAATAACCATAGGTGGAACGTCGCGTCTCCACACAGCACGCCCAATCGGCGTTGGAGTAGGCAATAACAGTGGTGTTAGGGCGAGCAGCAAATGTTAGACCAAAATAAAGTGTACGCTTGACGTAACAAATAATGCATTTAGCCGCAAGAAAAAGATGGCTTGTCTTTTTGCTATAATCAGTGCTCAATTTGCTTATAGAAAGTAGATGCTTTATTATATGTGGAACAACCAAACCGTACAACAATTTAACATCATTAGATAAAGAACAAGAACCAGTATGAGAAATATCAAGTGATGCGCCATTACCAACGACAACTTTACCATTACCATTATATGAAGAAAACGAGTTTAAAGTAGTGGCATCCATGATCATATGTGTTGAGATGTCTGTATCCATAAATCAATCAGGAGAACTGGATGATGAAACATTTCATAATTTTTGAAAGGTTGGAGTGAGGTTAGTGGCGGAATCCGATTGAAAATCATAGTGTTCAGGACACTTGCTGGGCTCATCAAATAGGCTAAAATAGTAAAATATCACAAAATAGCCTATTACTATTTGATGAGTTAGTCGCACTAATCAAATGGAGGGAGGGATTTGATTATGCATTTAAAAGATAGAATTTAATATTCACAACTAATTTAACTTAATAAATTTTAAAAACCTTTTAGATTTTTATTTAATTTTTTTTATAAATTTAAAATTCTTTCTATATTCTAGTCATTTAAAATATATCATCACTATCCCGCACATATACACACACCAAATAAATAAGTTGTTCGAGATGATGATGATGATGATAATAATAATGATAATAATAATAATAATTATTATAATTATTATTGTTGTTGTTATATTCGAAAAAAAATAGATGATTCAAATGTATTCATTTCAAATTATATAACCAAGTGATATGAACAATTAAAGTTAATTATTTTAAAATAAATTTAGTTTACAAATCCATGGATTCAAATGTAACCTAAACGAACAAAATATAAAATAGTGTCTTCTTTTTTGTATTATTATTATTATAATAATATTAATTATTATATTAATAGTGAATTAATATTAAAAGTTCAGTTTGTGTGGTAGAGTAAAAACATAAGCCAATAAAGAAATATAATAAGTACGTGGCGAGTTGGTTTCGCACTTTTGTTGGTTAGGACATTCTAAAATATGAAAGTAGCATATTCCCTCGAATCTACTTTTATGCTCTTTCCAAAAGCATTCATCTTATTTTATATAATTCACTATTTTATTATTTAATATATTCCTTTTTTAAGTGTGTAGAATTATTTTCACTTTTTATTTTTTTGTCAACGTATGATACTTGTCACCTTCGTTCCTCTAATGTATAAATGATAGTTGAGCCATAATTTTAAAAAAAAAAAAAAATACTTTTCAATATTTAATAATGATTTAATTACTACTTTTTGTCAAAGAAAAATAATTATTTAGAGAAAATGATTATGGTGTATAAGAAATTGACTTTTTATTTAATATAAATTATATAATATTTTTTTATGAATATTTAAAAATGAAATGGAACAAGACATATACTTGTAGCCCATTAATTAATTTATTTATTAGTAAGTTCCTACAATTTCATTCATTTAAAATAATCAAGAATAATAATCTAGTTTTAGAGTTCCATATTCGAAGTTATAAAAGAACAAAAAATATAAAATATAAATAATCTACTTTTAAAATAATAGTAATTTTATACTATTGCATTGCCTCAAACTATTCTAAATATTAATTAATATTAAAAAATAATAAATTTAGAAAGGAAGTAATGTTGTAAGAAGTGAACTCATCAGGAACAATTTACATGTCGTTTTGAAATAGAAATACAAGATAAAATACGAACGATAATAAAAAAAAATTAAATTTATTTATTATTATTTAAACAAATAAATAACATCATATTATTACAAAATATTATTTTATGAATATATTATTATGATAAATGTGTGATTATATTTACATTTAATTATTAAAATTTATAAAAAAATATTAATAATAAATATATTAACACGTGTACATGAGATAGTTATACGTTTCGAATAAACCCAAGCTAGTGCATATACCATTTCTTGCGGCAGTCAATTTCCATGTTGAAAGATCATCTATAAATAAACTGCCGATCCATTATTCGAAAGGTCCATTCCAGAGCAGCTCAACTGGATTCCGTAATCTTTATCTGAATCCTATACACCAAACAAGTAATTAGATACAGATTACTGTTCTCCCCTTTTGCATTTTTTTACTTGATTAATTTCGAGATGATGATGAAGTTCCAACAAGAAGCAAACGGCGGAGGAAATGGTGGGCTGTGCAGAAGTACAGAGTCACCGACGCCGCCGCGGCAGCTGAAGGTGTCGTTTCGGGGCGAGAGCTACGAGGAGACCGGTGGTGAGCTCTTCACTCCGCCTCTTAACTTCGCCATGGTTGATTATGGTATTTTCAGGTCTGGCTTTCCCGACTCCACCAACTTTTCCTTTCTTCAAACCCTCAATCTCCGCTCCATCATGTAAGCTCTCTCTCCCTCTCTCTCTCTCTCTCCCTCTCTCTCCCTCTCTCTCCCTCTCTCTCTCTTTCTCTCTTTCTCTCTCTCCGCACACGCACACACTCTCTTATATTTACGTTTGCTCGAATTTTTGAGGTTACGGTTTGAATTGTCACATATGATGCTTCATTGAGAGTGTGTGTAACGTGAGAGAAAAATAGGCATGGAATTTCTGGATTTGGACTTGTAAATATGGCAGTCTTTTAAGATGAGGAATTTGGACTTCTGCAAAATGCCGTCTGTCTGTCTGTTATTTTGTGTGACAAAGAATATAGACATGGGATTTTAGAACTACTACTTTGGATTCTTACACATTGTGCAGCTTTCTGTGTGTGTCATACGAACATGGAGTTTTTAAAGATTGTATTGACTTTGTGTATAGATATTTGTGCCCAGAGCCGTATCCAGATGCCAACATGGAGTTTCTCAAATCAAATGGGATTCAGTTATTTCAGTTTGGGATTGAAGGATGTAAAGTAAGAAGATACTTCCTTTTCTCGAATGTTCCATCATATTCATGTTAGTCTGTGTTTTCTTGCATATCGCTGCTTCTGATTGCGAAAGCTAATTGTAGTATTATGACCATCTTAGCATTATGAGTTGCTCTTACATATAACCAATCCATCTACTTCGACCTGTTATGGAGTTTTAGATTTCTAGATATAGGTTGAAACAGGAGAAGTTTCGAGTACTCTACAATATTTCCGTTAAAACTCGTGGTGGCAAATCGCATGAGATCCTTTGAGTCCATATGGTATTTTGTTAACATTAGTGAATCGTTGATGTCATATGTATACATCTCATGTATTAGGTTAAAACACAGTGCAGTATAAGTTCTCGTTATGGAATTGATACTTACAATAGAGAGAGTGGTCTCTGGTTGAAGGTCATTAAAGATTTGTGACTGTAGAGAATGCTCCACATCGGAGGACATAGCTGATTGTGAGAAAAAGAAGTGCGTCGGGGTGTAATGGAAAATTTTACGGGAATAGTTCAATGAGGGGAGGGGAGGGGAAGACCAAGATCTGAGGGAGATAATTGGCAATATCTACCTTATTAAGTGATAGTGATGAGATTCCTGAATTCCAATCTAACTATGCACAAAACGTTCAATCACCAACCAATCGTTGATCGTTAATCTGTTATTGTTTTCTGAAATGAAACTATTTGTGAAGTGTTACTTCATTCAGAATAGAAGAGAGCACTAAGAGTTTTAGCTGTCCTCAATCATGTATTTTGTATACTTTAGAAACTTCATCTTAGCTTGCAAGAAATATATAGTACTATGTTTTATACTTACAACTGCTCGTCTTATACTCACATCTACTCGGGATTAACAGGAACCGTTTGTGAATATACCCGAAGATAAAATCCGTCATGCACTGAAAGTGGCAACTGGTATGTCATTGTTAACTTCAATTTTCGTATTTTAGCTGATACATTAACAAATCTTGCTCATGAATGTTGTTAACCCATCTCTTTTTTTTTTTTTTAGATGTGAAGAATCACCCTTTGCTGATTCATTGCAAAAGAGGAAAGGTATATAAATCTTTATAACTGTACCAGCTTCTCACTTAAGTAAGACTAATCACTGACATGTGATTGGATTTTGGCCACTATCAGCACCGAACTGGTTGCCTAGTGGGGTGCTTGCGAAAATTACAGAGATGGTGCCTGACGTCTGTATTTGACGAGTATCAGAGGTTTGCAGCAGCTAAAGCAAGAGTTTCAGATCAGAGGTTTATGGAGTTGTTTGATGTATCTTCCTTGAAAAATTTGCCAAAGTCATTTGCAGTTTCTAAGAGGTACGAGCAGTAACAAGGTACCGTATAAACTTGGAGAGAAGTAAAATTTGACTTTTTATTCTTGTTATCAAAATGAGGGAACCAAGCATACAGTTTTTCATGCTTAGAAGGCCCTAATCTCAGTTGATTGTGGAGCCCTTGATTCCCCTTCCCTTCGCTTAGCTGATCACTATCTGCATCATAAAGTAAGAAGATATTCAGGATTTCTGTAATGTAGTTAGATGCAATATTAATGCAGAAAGCTTGTTTTTTCTTATAAAGAACAAGGTGGTTCCAAGGTTGCAGGATCCAAATCCTTATATAGTTTTTTTATTTTTTTTTCCTTTTTGGGTCTTTTCAAGCAAAAATTAATAAAAATGTATATTCAGTATATTTTACGCAGAAAATCTTGTATATTTTGGGTACTCGTCTACTCTACTTGGGTTTTTTTTTGCCAACATAGTCAAATGGAAGCACTGTTAAACAATGGTGCTCACTTTTGTCTTCTGAGATATACGACGTACTAATTAAACAAGAGCATTGTTAGATCCTTTAGGGATTACAAATTTGAGTCGGCCATTTGGATATCTTTCTGCTGATCTGATGCATGCTGATTATGGATTTTGGTTTTGAAATTCTGGAGGATATACATACATTTCCTTGAAACTTTTTAAACTTATTATGTTGATTTGGTTGATGAGTGAACAGTCTTCAGTTATAAGTTAAAGCATTATATCGACTATGAAATCTGAAGTGGTGAATGGATTATGAGCAGAAGGAACTAAAATTTGCAGGTCATTTTCATTGTGTTCACTGCTTCAATATCGATTTAAAGAAGGTAAGGAGTCTAGAAGAGATTCAAGAATCCATCTCTCTCTCTCTCTCTCTCTCTCTCTCTCATTGTAGTATGCCACACACACTTCACTAGTGCACACGCATAAACATATGATATTAGCAACTCAAAATGGCTTTCTATAATCACCTCTGATCATGTCATAGAGTCTTCTTGAGCTTCATCTGTTGATAAGACTCTTCCAGAACTCTTGCATCGTCTTTTGAAGTTTGGGATAACTGCCACAGGATGTCAGTTCGATAGAATATTAGAATAAACTAGAAAAGGATAGGACTAGATATGGTGACATACTTATTTGTGACTCTCCACTTTGAGTATTTTCCTTAGGCCACGCACCCCGTGTGGCTCTTAATGATCGTTGTGTGAACTCCCCCGCATGATTATATATACTGCATTGCAATGCAGTGACAGAAGGTCAATCACTTAGTTCAGTTTATAACAGGATAACATTGCTTATATATGTATGAACTTCCCCTCATGCATATTAAACTAGCTGGTGCAGTAGAAGATGTGCAGATCTGATTTTAAAGATCTAGATTACATATCATTTACAACTAACGCGGTTTAGACCTTATTCTGTAAATGTTGCACCTCGATAAATTACATAGGGTGCTTAATCTTCCGTATGTTTACACATACGTACTTGTGTGTGCGTGGAACTGGTTCTGATGTGTGGCGATCTTTGTTTCACAAATGTTAACATGTTTATATTGAACATCAGAGACAAGTCAGAACCAAAACAGACAATACGTACCTAAGGCGATGTCTATTGCAGGCAGCAAAGAAAGCCACAAAACCATTAAGAATACTTCGGAGAGCACGAAAAACCTGATCAGAACCACCGTCCACTGTAAGGAAATGAAATATGCAACACCACTTAGCAGGTAAGTAGTTAGTAGACCACCAACCTGAGAGAAAAGGTCATTCCAGAGAGAACGCCACATCGAAACCTCAACTGTGCTCACTGTGGACTCGACACTTTTTGTGACCTGAAGGATGCTTCTTGCAGACATCCATATATCTCTAACGAAATCATAGGCAAATGAACAAGAGGTGATTGCAAGGCCTAAAAATTCAGACAGCAGCCTAAATGGAGCATAAACAAGAATCCAGACTACAGGGTATAGAAAAGATGTAGCTGCCAAAAAAAAAAAAAAAAAAGGTAATCAATATGCAGAAAGAAATTCATAAGAAGACAGTCTTAGAATATACAGCATAGGAAAGAGCGGGAGAGCAAAGAATTTCCATTCGGTTAAGTATGACAAAATGGGATATAGCCACTGCAAAAAAAAACAATGTGGAGCCATTTTGGCTCATAAGAAGATTGAAATATCCTTTATGGAAAAAATAAAGTTCTATCCTCACTTCACACTGTCCCAAGACCTGGAAGATTTCTCAAAAGCATATAAAGCTCAAGATAATGGATTTCTCAAGAAATCCACTGTATCGTGAAGCTACTGGAGTGGGTGCGCGTGAAAGAAAGACAAAACAACTGTTGTTTACAAATCTCTGTCTTCTTAACTTACCAAGATTCCACGTTATCGCCAAGATATACCATATGGGCAGCAGTAAAGTCTCCAGAACATCTCCTATGATTGTAAAAGAGAACTCCATTACCATCCAAATTGCTGAAAAGAAACCCTCTGATACATCCATTAACAAACTCCAAAGAGGATAGAAACAATCCAATAACTCAGCCAATTCTCGTGCCATTGGCGCGAGGAAAAACGTAGTAAGAGAGAGAAATGTCCTCATAACTGTGAGAAACCACCTCATGGCCTTCTGAAAGTTATGAAGAAACAACATAGTGCCTAAGTACTTAATTCTTGAAGTCATTTCCCAAGCGTCTATCCAATCAAAGAGAGGTCCAAACATTTTGGATACAGTTGCCTTAAGAAGAGGCACATTTTTGTACAAGTCATAGAATCCAATGAGGACAGTGACCACTGAAATAATGACATATAAAGCTCTTGCTAGAGGGCACATCCATGGACGATAGAGACGGCAAAATCCTGGGTAAGACTGCAGGAAAATTACCCAAGCTGGAAGTCCAGCTTCGAGTAGAGTAAGTAGCCGTAGCTTTGACATAATTATTTTCCTTAATTTAAAGGGGAGATGAGGATCATTGAACCGAAACAAAATCAGAACATCCCTATACAGAGTAGCGTCAAGCACTTCTTCACAATCACTTACATCGGAGGACTGTGAAAGTACTTCAAAAGATTCAGTGTCTGCTTCTCCAGAACAAATCCTGAGCTCAGATGCGCAGTTGATGGTCCTCATAACTTTCCTTCTTTTGTAAGGACCATCAGGGAGACTTGTTTTCTCCGGATTAACACTAGAATTGTGATCTGGAGAGCACAGAGATTCATTCTTAGTAGGCATTTCACCAGCAATGGTTTTATCAATTTTTGCCTCAGTATTTGTTGGAAAACTTGCTTGCGCATCATGGTAAACCTCCTCTGAAACCAACTTCTAATTCAGTTATGAACTATACAAGATTTAATAAACTCACATAGATATTACGATTAGAGTAATTGCAAAGCAACAGAAACAGAACGGAAATAAATAAGAAATAAGGAAACGCATTAGAACATAGTTGTAACTCTGTTTACAGTCACCTGTGCATATAAAAAAACTAGTACCTAATGTGGCATCCAAATGCTCTTTCAAAATAATCTGTTCATTCAGAGTCCCTGGAAACCATCGAGAGATATTCCTGGCAGCTTGTGATATACTGTCAAATTCCCACCTTCGCATGATTTTAGCCTCAATTGCAAGTGACGTGTCAGTCTGAAAATGATACAGAAGAAATTATGAAGTCCAAAATTTATTCAATACGATTCAATTTACAGAACTTAAAAAAGAAAAATTAAAAACAAAGAAAAAACACTCGGAGATCACTTGCTACCTGAAGTTCATTCCAATAGTTGATACCGCGTACATTGCTCCATGCAACTTCAAACACGATAAATCCATACAAAGTTCTATGTAACTCACTGTTTGCAATCAAAGAATTCTTAAGCTTCTTTACTGGTAGCAAAGCGCTATCCCTGGATAAAAGCACAGCATCAAAGAAAGAAAACCAATCTCTGAACCTTCTTAACTGTCCTGCATCTGATGAGGAAGAAGGTTGTAACTCTGAAAGTTCTCCGCTCATCTTTTTCTCCTTTCTGCCCCTAGTGTTTGCAAATGGGGATAACCTGGACTGTAGAATTATTATGAGAAAGTACTTCCATAAAATCAGTTTTTGAATAAGCTCATGTTTGCTACTATCATGCAGATTACTCCCTCCGTCCCCAAAAAAAAGTTTTGTTTCTATGCCTGTTTCTATAATTATAGTAACAGGGCTCTTGGGACAGACGGAATATAATGATAAATAGACATTTAAGCAACCTTAGTGACCATCAATTGCCACCAATGTGTAGACCGTGATACAAGATCTTTTAGCCATGGCTTGTTGTCCACCAAGATATAGAAGTTACCACTTTCATTTGCTAGAAATAAGTTGAGTTGAGAAAGGTAGGATTGCAAATCCCTGCAAAATATATCACCATGATTCAAATTAAGAGCACAGTAACATCTAGAGCATCAGTTTATTCTGCTGACATATGCAATACCTGAGAATATTATTCTCAGCACAAAGTTCATATGAATGCATGGATGCACCGCATGGGACTTCAATTGGGGAAGAATCTAATGGGAAAATAAAATAATTGGTCCCCTAAGTATGGCCATGTTCGATTTTGGTGCACTACATTCATGAGCTACAAAAAACTGTATACTTTCAACTGTTTGCACATTTAGTTCTTTTTGGCCGGAAATTGCTAATGTGGTATCCAAAATCCAGCCTGATAGCTGAGTTACCAATTTCTGGGGTCACATCATTTCCATTGCTGAGTCAGCAATTTCAAGCAAAAAGAACCAAATTTGCTAAAAGACGAAAATTAAGAGCATTGTTTTTGTAATTTGTGAACTTCTGGCACAAAAAAACGAATAGGGCCATCTCAGAAGTCCAATTGCAGTTTTGCCATAATTCATGATAGTGAAACCAGTGAAGTAGTAATCATAATTAATGACCTTTGAGTATTCGATTTAACATTTCTCTAGTCCAGGAACAACTTACATGGAAACAATAAACCTTAAGAAGTAAACTGCCATTTATATACTTGAATATGCTATGTACACCCTCATGATTCATACAAATAATATAATCCTCTCCTGCCATCCTTAAACTAACAGCTAAAAAAACCCTAGGGAACTAAGGAAAGTCTACCACTGCTGAACATTACTCCTTAATCTCCATAGTTCGTTGAGTGAAATCATCATCCCGGGTGGTCACTGATCATATGCACCTCCCTCCGACTATTATATAGTGATAGAAGACATAGCAAAACATCACGTAGCAGTAGTTTTAACTCACAAAAGTTAACTCGGAAATCCATGAAAATTTTCTTGGATGAAATAACAAATTCCCAGTTTAAAAGAAATATACAAATGAACAAAGACATAGAAATACTAATCTTCAAAGGCAGAGACCTCCCAACAAGCCCACCAAGGGGAAAATTAGTCATTGCATCATACCCAACTCCTTATTTCTGCTATCTGATGCAACAAGCAGAGAACCAAGCCCCATAATGTAATTCATAGCTAAAACAGAACAGATTCTGAAGTAGGAGATCTGAATTTTGGGGCAAGATGCAGCAACGGGAGCCTTAAAGTATTGATTTTCAATAAACCGTTTAATTACATCAGAACCAATGAAAACTACACATAGCATAAGAAGATCACTGTGTCTAAGTTAAAACTATGCGGTGTTTCAGAATGAAATGTAAAAATACTTGTTGAACTTTCGCGATTGCATCCATAAGTTTTCTATGATATCATCTGCAGATATCTAGAGTAAATATGTACCATGCCAAACTGGCAAACTAACACTAACAACGTAGTACATCCTTCCCCCAACACAAGGGCCATTTGACCAGCATAAACAAGAATATTAACATATCTTTCTTATTTGACAGAAATCCAGATGTTCTCATCAAAGAACAAAAACAAGGACCCTCCATGATATAATGCACAGACGCTAGAAAATAACACCCATATCATGATGTCTTCAAACCAAACGTAAGCTTAAAAAAATGTTCCCCGATCTCAGTTTTCCTCTGCATACATTTCCTTGTTGAAGTTAACAGCCACGAATCACACAACCAGAACTCCGACACTATTGACAACACGAATTACAGTGGCGCTATACCTCCACATATATCACGGATACACATATGCATACACTTACATTGATACTACCATGTAATTTTTCTAAACATTAATGCCTAATCAACCCCATGTCATAATCACATTATATGCCAAATTATATATATTAAAAAAAAGTGCCTATTGCATGTCCCTCATTGTGTCTGTATCCATCATCTTAGAATATATGCATTCATTGCAAAACAGAATGAAGCAAATACAGAAATACAGCTTTCGAGATCGAATTCAGCTCTAACTTACCCAATTTGCAAACTTGTCAAGGGAAACACGCAGGGTCCATCTACACCGTTGGCCATCACCAGATAAATGACTCCTTGATCCTTGCCTCTCTCTCAAAGAAACTCCAACCACCACTGTTCCACAATTTCAACACCATTAAAAAAAAAAAAAAAAAAAAAAAAGGGGGCAGAAAAAATCAAACGAAAAAGAGTTTCTATCATCATTAGGGGGCAATTCTCGAATTCCAATACCCGGGGAAACGCATGGCATCCGAAATTGATCAAGAAAATTCCATGATAATTCTCGAGACGGAACATCAAAACAACAAACCCCACCAACAAGCTTCATCAAAACAATAAAAAAAAAAAAAAGGAAATCGACGTGGGCAGATACTGTTAATCGATTTTGTTGAATCAGATGCTCAGAATCGCAGCTTCTTTATGTCAGCAGAGGTAATGAAGGCAAGCCATCAATGTGAATGGATAGAAAAAATATATATTTAGAGAGAGAGAGAGAGAGAGAGAGAGGCAACTCTAGTCTCTAGGAATTGAAGATCTTTGAATTTGTTAGAAACTGAAATCGCTTTTGGATAGTCGGAAAATTAGGGGCAAGTGCGTCTACTGTGTGAGAAGGAGGGGAGGATGTGTCATGTGGGTATTGTTCAACGGTAGCTATTCCTTGAACCGTTTGCATGGACCGGCAGAGAGCGGTTTTGTGAAAGGGCAGTCATGGTAGTACAATTCTCGTGAATTGGACATATTCCTCGCGGTATTAGTTCTTTTGTGATAGGCATTCGAAATTCTACGTATTTAAAATTTAAATTATCACAAAAAGCGGAAATTTATGAGTAGATGTTGGCACAATTTTGATTCCAAACTAAAATTAAGGGTTTGAATCGTAGGTCAACGGTTTAGTTTTAATTTCAACTTAAATAAAAAATTAATCAATTTCGATTCTACTTCTCATGGTTCTGAAATTGGAACCAAAACCGACAAAATTATGTCCACATCTATCTATAAACAGCAGTGTTTTTCAAGGCAACAATAAATGAAAATTCTTCTTTTGTGATACATTATTTATTTTTAAGTAACTTCAAATTATAATTTATACTAATGTATGTGCTTTAAAATTTATTGTATTAAATTGATTGTGTTCGGGTTACGAGGCCCACATTCTTTTGAATTATACTTAATTGACAGATATTCCTTTGTATTATGCTTAATGATCCTTTTTTTTCTGAAGTTTTATTATGCTGCATTTAGTAATTTTAAGAGTTTGTTGCTTACTACTAAGGGTGAAAAATAGGTTGGACTAAGTTAGACTTTTAGGTAAACGGTCTAGACGTGATTTACAAATGTAAGGTCTAAGTCTGACCTATTATACACGTTTTTCCTAACCTAAGTCTGGCCTATTACAAAAAATAAATATAACACAAAGCCTATATACTATCATACCCTAATTTTAAAATAGGCATTATCTAAGAAAATTAAGTAAAATATAACATAATTCTTCAACTTTCATAAAAATAAATACGAAGCAAGTGGATTAGATTTAATGTGTATTTTTTATTCAAAATAATAATATTATTGATTATATAAAAAAGTTATCATTATATGTAATAATTATTATATTTATACATACATGTTACATTATATGAATTTCTAAATAGGCCGACCCAATTAGCTTAAAAAGGCTTCTATAATGACCCAAAAGCGACTCTGAATAACCTATAAAAAAATATTTAAATATGATCTATTTATTAAATAGACTAAGCCAAGCAAAATTCGTAGTACACTGTCGTAGGCCTTATCGAATAGTTTGGCTTATTTCTACCCCTACTTGCTATTTTGATTTAACTTTAGTGCTTTTTTTTTTTTGCATGGATACAATGATTAGGACTATTTAGAGGGGAAAAAAAATAGAGAGAGAAATAAAATAATTAGAAACTGGATACTCTACGAAGATTCATTCCTTCCAGAAATGGGATCTCAGTTCCTGTTAAGATATTTTATATGAGAAATTTAACAGGAATGATATATTGTTCGGCTTTTTAATTTTAATTTTTTTTTTCTATAGAGTATGGAGAAAATTGAAGCAAATTTGTAAGAAAATATAAAATGGAAATTAATTTGGAAAAAAAAAACTTTATATTTAACATGACTTTATTTTTAAATAGAGGAAGTATTTCAAATATTTAAAGTAATATTATTTTATTTAATTTCAAAAATTATGAGTGAATTATCTTCATATTAGTATCAGTTGATGTTTGTTGCCTAGAATAAGTATTTCTGACAAATTTTGATTAGTTTGTAAAACTATATTAAAATATCATTATTTATCCATTTAACTTTACAAAATTAAAGTTAATTAAAACTTAATATAATATTATCTACGTGCCTAACTACAGAAAAGCAAGGTTAGTTATGACAAGTGCAAAATATATTAAAATTTTAAAGAACACAAAGAAAAAATATAATAAAGGTGAATTTAAGAAAAGATTATTCTTTTGATTTATTTTATACCCCGAGCAGCCATGAATAATCATTCAAGGAAAATTACATGCACCGTATAAAAACTAAGACAAATGTTTAGCAATGATCTTGTTTTGGTTTTGCAACCACAACTGTTGTTGTTGGAGCAAGTTCTGCTGATCCATGTTACTGCTTAACATCTGTTCCCCTGAAAATTCAGCACGACAAGCAAAGGGGTCGTCTACATTCTGCACTGAAAATGGATCGTTGCTCGGATTTTGCGCAGAAAATGTGGGAGTAGCTTGGAACGTAGGCGCTGATATAGCAGGTTGCTGGTTTGAATTTGATGCTCCAGTTAATTGCATTATGTCCTGTAAAAATGGGTTGTAATGAAGATCGTCTGGAATTTGTATATCCGGTGTTGGCTGCGGCGCATCGAGTAACGCGAGGTCCCAGCAATTCTTGGAAGTATTTGCGGCCGTGGAAGGATTGTCGCCCGCGGTTGATGGCTGTTCCGGGAATGCATTGAACGTGTTTGTATTATTGTCAGTGTGGGGTTGAGTTAAAGATGCTGGTGGTGGTGGTGCTGATGATGATGATGATGTCAAGGTTTCAGCCAGAACTGCCTCCCAATTCTTTGATTCTGATAATGCCAAAATTCCCTTTTGCTTCTCGTCCACTTGATCTTGTTTTTGATTTAGTTCTTGATCTTGCTCATCTTCGTCATCATCATCATCGGACCAATCATCTAGTGACATGAGATCAGCGCCTGAGATCGTAACCGGCAGCGATCTGCTCGAGCCAGTATCGCTTATACCGAATGCATCATCCCGATTAGATGCTGAATACGCCTCGAGATCAATGGAAATGGCAGGGCCTGTAAATGTTTCGGCTGCGCTTATGAGGTCTTCTAGCGACGCAGACTGTGATCCGACCTCAGAACTCCTGTCGGAGCAATCTGTTGTGGCCGAGAACTCCGATTGTCCGCCAATGCTATTGTGCCGACTGGACCTTTTCCTGACATGCGCAGGTGGAGGAGCAGCTGCGATCGGATTAATCGGCTTGACATTATTACTAAACGAGGATTGATCTTTCAAGAATTCTTGCAATGTCTCAATCAGCTCTTCTGATATCGCCTGCACACTTGGATACTCAGAGCTCCTACCAACCCCTAAACTTCTACACAACGAAAAGAATGCCGATAGCTCTTCAAACTGCTTTACAGCCTTTAAACATGTCTGAAAAGCAGCAACACAGTTCTGGTACTGTAAATGGAAGAAACTATCTAGAACAAGGGAAAGCCCATCTGAAATGTCCTTGTAAAGATCGAAACTTTCTTGCAGTATCGCATAGAGAGCTATCTGTACCAAACGGTTCGTCTTGGCTGAACCTGTTGGCCTCGTGGCAATGGCCCGATCCAATAACCGTTGCCAATAAGACATCTTATCAAGCAGCATTGCCGGTTTCATGTCTCTTACAGGCTCGTTAGGCCTCATTGCACCTCGGCTCTTGCTCCTCTGATAGATTGAAGTCGACCCTTCATAGGTGCATCTTCGCTGTAGCTTTCCTGTCAGAAAGCACTCTAAGCGCTCGTCTAGATAAAGAGCAAAGGTGCGAACAAAGGACGTGAAATCCCACGGACTGGAGTTGGAATCGTCTCTAAAGCTCGATAAATTGAGAATCTTGGCACCCCGTTTCATCGCGTGCAGAACTTCTCGTGGGAAATATGGATCGCCATCTTGGAAGATCCGAAGCACGAGCATCAATGATTTTAGGGCCACAACCCAATTGCGGGTCCGGCCTATCCGTTTGCCTATGGCCCTTGCGCAGGCAGCAGCGTGGAGTTTGTTGGAGGAGACGAGCTGCAAAACTTCGTATACGTATTTCTCGTCGACGGGAACATCATCATGGCTTGTGGCTTTGAGCACAGCAACTTCAAGATTCGATGAAGCGTTGCTTGATACCTTAGCAAGGCCGATGCTCGTTTGATCTTTCACAGCTGCAATTGCCTTCTTCAGCTTGCTTGGCATTGTGCATGAACAGAGAAGATGATCTTTTGATGAAAATTGTTTCTATCTTTTTTGCTAATGATTCTGGAGAGAGAGAGAGAGAGAGAGAGCGCGATGCAGAAAGATTGTTGTTTCTGTGAACAGGCTTCTGTTGGAGTTGACAGAGAATAAGTCTTCCCTTAAATCTCTCTCGTCCTAACAGATGTAGAAAGAGTTTGCTTATTACACATCTTATGTTTCGGTCTGTGGTCGGCCTTGTAACCAAATTGCGCTTTTTGAATATTTTGCTTTGTTTAAGTTTAAAATATGGGAAATTGTGATTTTATTTCTATTAGTGAATATATAATTTCTAATTTTAAGAGTTTTGATATCGATCTATAACATTTAATTTCATTCACTATAATTCAATTTCATTAAAACTTTTAAAGTGTACTAAAAAGTGGCTCAAGTTACATTTCTAATTTTGTTTTCCACGTAGACAGGAGATTGCCATATCACTAGTTTTCCACGAATTTTAAAAAATTTTAAAAAAATTAAACATAATTTAAAAAAATTAAAAATTAAAGATCATTATAAAAAAATTATAAAATTAAAAATAATACATTAAATAAAACAAAAGTTAAAGGGGAGCATTGAAATTTAACCTTAAATAATAAATATTAGTTATATTTATTTGCAGGTCATATTCAATACATAATAAATATTAAAATTTAATCTTAAATAATCAACAAAAAATATTTTTGTATTTAATGTCTTATTTTAATATATGACATAATTCAAAAATTGATAAAAAAAATACTTAATTTAATATGTAATATGTAAAAGATGAGCATAACGGAAAACTTATTTATATTTTTTACAATTTGAAAATAATATTGTCAATAAAGAAGAAAAATAAAATTTAAATTAATAAAAAATAAACAGATTTTGAAAAATATTATTTTATTAAGAAACTAAAAATAAACCAAAAACCTATATTTAAACAACTTTATTATTATATTAATATAGATTTTGAGGGAGTCTTTTGTGCTTTAATTTCACATATTTAAAAAAATTAGTGTAATTGGGCCAAATTACTTTTTGTGCTCAATTATGTATGTCTTTATGTCTAAAATATATATATATATATGTATATATATGTGTGTGTGTTTGTGAAAAAACACAATTGATATATATATATATATGCATGTGGTGGCAACCTAGTCTATGAAGTGTTAGTAGGATTCACAAATTTCTTCTTTATATCACAATATTTTAATTTATAATCACAATAAAATATAAATAGCATGTCAATGTACTATAATAAATTTTAGAACAATGAGTTAAATAACTATAAAAGATAATATTAATAATTCATAACATAAGAAACAAAAATATTTGCCTCAAGAAGATCATAATAATTAAAGGCAAAATTAAGGAGTAATTTTCTATAATCACGTTTTCCTTTTAAAATTACAATTCTTTTTTATGATTTATTTTTAATTTGAATATAAAACTATAATTGTTAACTAACTTACTAATAAATTCTAAAAAATACAAATAAATTAACAAATTACAACTAAAATCATAAAAAATGGGAAATAAATTCTGATTATTTAAAATAAAATCATGAAAATGGTTAATAAATTTGAGAAGAAATAAAACTATTCTGAAAAAAAAAGATTAAAACTAAAAATAAGTTATGAAAATTAAAGATTTTGTTTTGTATTCCAATTATTTCTCGTGTTTTTGTATTTATTTTAAATAACTTTATATTTTTATTATAATATAGTATTTATGTTGAAAAATTATTTACAGCTAAAATAAATAAAACTAAAATAATTGTATAAGTGATATTTTCACATCAAAAAAATAATTTTTTTTATCCATTTTCTCACCAGTGCATATATGAAATACGACGTTATTGCTAACAATTTGAAGAAAACATGTTGCATTTAATAAACAATACATAAAATTAATGTATTTTTTAAATCACGTAAAAGTTTTGTATAATTTTCCAGATATGTTATTTGAATTTTGTTGACCAAAATATCTTTCCATTCTTTATTATTATTTTTTAAATAATTTTATCCAGACATAACATATAATTAATTTGTAAGGACCATATATGTCTTTACAAATTTAAATATTTTGAATACATATATCCTTTTTGCCACGAATTATTTTATTTCTTTCCCTCTTATTAATTAGTTATAAAATCAAGAAATTCATGAACATTACTTTTAAAATTTGAACAAATAATTCTGTCATCCAAAGTAGATTTTTTTAATTTTTTTATTTTATGTTTGTCGTCTAAAATTATTTTCTTAAAGCAAAAAAATAAATAAAATTCAAAAGTTT
Source organism: Caryopteris x clandonensis (assembly GCA_028749325.2). Taxonomy (NCBI): domain Eukaryota; kingdom Viridiplantae; phylum Streptophyta; class Magnoliopsida; order Lamiales; family Lamiaceae; genus Caryopteris; species Caryopteris x clandonensis. The sequence continues at coordinate 1,252,472 of JAPYKT020000012.1, forward strand.
AGAAGATGTGTACAAAAATAAATTACAAAGTTGAAGCCGAGCTCCTTTTCTTCTCGGCCCACATAGACAAAATGTAGGACTGTTGCCAACAGTTCATCATGAAAGATAGGACTCTCACTAAGCCGGGATCACTAACTAATACTAATATAATATAATAAAAAATACTAATATACTAATATAATATAAAAGAACTGTCTTTTCTGTATACTTTCCCCGGTTCCGTTGCTATTGCGGGCTTTACGCAATCGATCGGATTAGATCGATATCTCAGTAGATGCGGGAGAGTACAGTAGAGTGCGATAAAAATATATTTTGAAAAATGTATATTTGATATCGAATTAGTTGAATAACATGTCCAAAAAAAGAAAGTTGTAAGAGAAGAAAATTCTCAATTTGAATGGACTTTTACCTTCATATAATTAAATGGCTTTCTATCCCAACGTTAATCCCAATTTATAATATAATAGAAATACTAAAAATATATATTTTTTTAATTTATCGAGCCCTAATAACAGTATTCAAGTAGAACTTTTCTTGAAGGCCAACTGATAAAAATAAATGCTCCAAATTACAATTAATATTGCACTAGATTACAATATTATATAAATTAAAATAGCAAAATTTGTAAATAAATTATGAAAATTGGCTAAAATCAACAATAAAGAATACTTATGGAACAAATTCAAAAAAATATGCAGCCTCTATAATCACTGTGTACGAGGAAAGGCTGCACTCACTCTATGTGTTGTGCGTGTTTTTTATCCCATCAGGCCGTCACCAACATTTATTCCTTTTTAGTCACTCACTCAAACACACAAATACACACACACACACACAAATATATATATATATATATGCGTGTCTGAGTGTGTGTAGCCTCACTTTATCTATCCTAGGAGTTGGTCCCTTTTAATATTATTTCAAACTTCTCTGCTGTTTGCTTACTTGCTTCTCCTTGTACCGTATACTTTCTTCCATTCTTCTTCTCCTCTGTTCTTTTGTCTCACACACTCATGGGTGACATAACTCATCCTCCCTTGGAGCAGCTTAAGGACCTTGATTTCTGCATTGACTCCAACCCCGCTGGCGTATGTGTTGTCACCTTTTATCATATTTCACACACAACACACACACTGAACATCACTCTTATGGGAATGATCTGACTGTGTGTGTTTATGTTATTTTTTTGTGTTTTTTAATCTAAATTTTTGTGGGTTTTGCATCTGCATTTGTTGTCACTTTTGCATGTTGTATGTTTATGGCGGTTGTGTGTTAAAAGAATAATTTTTTTGTCAAGAAATGGTGTTAGAATTTGTTTCATTGATTTAGGGCTATGTGTTTTTCCTCTTTCCAGTGTGTGTATGTGTCTGTTTCTTGAGAGTTGTATAATTTGATTTCATTTTTGGTTAAAGACTTGTGACTTAATTGGATTGATTATGGAAAAAAATTCGATCTTGGCATGATTTTGATGTCTGGCTTTGCTTGGAAACATTCTACTTAATGATTTTATTTTGAAGAACATGTGCATTGAGGTAAAGGAAAGAATTAAAATGGGAGAATTAAGAAGAAGAAAAACTAACAATTTTCAATTGTGGGGTGAAAATTCTTTAACTTATGTCGTTCTCATTCAAATAACTTCAGATCTTGTTTGATACTAAACCAGTAAGCCCTTGTAATTGTTCTACAATGGATGTTGAGAATTTTAATCTCAAGCATTGGAGTGACAATTATCTTGTATTTGAATGTTAACGTGCATACCAGAATATGAAATGGCAGATATCTTGAGATTGTGTGAAACATAGACATATTAAATGTGCAAATTGGTGGAGAATGAAGACTTAATTCCAGTTCATTGAAGTTGGCTCATCTAACTTCTTGGCCAATAAACATGCCGTTTTCTCATGTTGTTTGGTTGTTGTTTGTGTGCTCAACATGTATAGGGGTTTTTCTTAGCCGCTTGTTGAATAAGATGCAGTGGTTATGAATCTTATGATCATTGACATGGGCTTATAAATAAGCTAATAAAGATAAGTGCTGTTTTAGTTGATGTGCGAATTTAGTGCTAACGTGTTCTCTTCATGTTACCATATCTGAGTGAATATGAAAAATGTCGTTTAGCTCAGAAGGAACAAAGACGGATTCTATATACTTTATCTTATTTGACTGGCTGACTTGTCCTATCATTGTTTGCAGTTGAAACTGTGTTCTTGGCATTTCAGCATTACATTTTGGTCCTTGGCACCAGTGTGATGATTCTAACACTGCTCGTTCCAATGATGGGTGGATCGGATGTAAGCTGACTTTCAAACTTTTTCCTTCACAATTACTGTTTGCTAGTTTACAAACATTATTTTTATTTTGTATTCTTACGATAGCTTGACTGGTGAGTGGTGAGCCTATCAAGAAAACGCTTCGGCCACATAATCCCTTTTGGTGCTTGTGCAATATATCCAAGTTTTCCTAATTTGTTCTCCATGTCAGGCATGTTTTGAGGAAAATGCAGCCTCATGTCCACCCTAATGACGTCGCAGGAATACTAATTTGTCTGCTAATAAATTTGTATATAATAATATCGTTATGTTCCTTTTATTTGTCGTATTAGGTGGCCTAAAGCCATTTATAGTATTCAATCCGTATAAATTTTCCAGTTTTGGGCATTAAATGTGTTTCGTGATCAGAACTTCAAGTCTAGTTTGCTAAATACAATGGTTTTTGTTGATCAAACAGGCAGACAAAGCACGTGTCATACAAACATTGCTTGGTGTAGCTGGTATGAACACTATTCTTCAGAGACTGTTTGGAACCAGACTACCTGCCATTGTTGGAGGGTCCTTCGCATATATCATTCCCGCAATGTATAATATTCACGACCCATCATTGCAGCGGATTGATCAGCTAGTTGTTGTAAGTATCCACATGCTTCTTTTTCCTCTCCTGAATTCCAGGTTCTGTATGTCTTCTAAGATACCACCTCGTGTCGTGTCAATTTTCTTGACCAACTAAATTTAATCTGCACTAGGATTAAATGGCTAGTATGATGCCCTCTGTACAATCTACTAAACTGAACATAATTATATAACTTCTTTGCAAGACATATAGAGCATTTAACGTTGTGTCACATATTTGGCTGTTTGCAGAGATTTATACACACTATGCGAGCTACACAGGAAGCCCTAATTGTTGCATCGACCGTAAAAATAATTGTAGGCTAAAGTCAAGCGTGGGGCCTCTTTCACGGTATAATTTCGATATCCAATTATCAAGAAGTCTAAAAGGATCTCCATTAGCATGTTTAAATATAAATTTTTGGTTGTTTCCTTTCAGTTTTTTCAGTCCTCTGGGAATGGCACCTGTCATTAGCTTGGTTGGTTTGGGCTTTATTTAACGAGGATTCCCTGTGGTAATTCTTTTTTTTCCCCCCTCCTTTTATGAATAACTTCATATTCTATAATAGCATTCATATTTGCTTCATTCTTTATGTTGATTGTACGATTCACTTGGCAAGAATTTTGACAAATACCTTATTAGTTTATTTGTAACTTTGGAGTTCCTGGACTTCTTTTATACTTGTTACAGAATAACTGAAAATGCATATAGAGATAGATAATAACTAGAAACTGTCGTCCTCAGTATTTGCACGTCCCGTTTGTTGTCAGACATGAAATATCAACTTCTGCGTTATTTGTGGATGGGTTAGCTTCATACTTTCATTAGATTTAAGCATGTAAAAACAACACATAGTCGTATTAGATGAAATACTGCTAAATTTAGCATCTTAGAATAACAGTAATCTGATTACACCGATATACAATAGAAACTACCATGTATCGAGTGTACCGTATTCACGATGTTAGAAAGTTTAGATGCTAATGACATTTTCCCGCTCCCCACAATGTTTTTCTATGCCAATTTTTTCTATGCACATATTCTCAACGATTCTTGGATGCCACATACTCTTTACATAACAAATGATGCTTTCTTTATGATTCATTCGTCATCTCCAGTGATATTAATCTATCAAATGTTCGTTTATTGTCTGTTTTGCAGCTAGGGAGTTGTGTAGAGATTGGTTTGCCAATGCTCTTATTAGATATAGGCTTATCACATGTGAGTAGACTTGAACGTTAAACATTTCAGTTTGAAGTGCCTGTGCTAGGTTTTGAAATTCATGCAACTGTTTGCCAACTGCAGTATCTGAAGCATATCAGAGTAATAAGGGACATCCCCATCTTTGAACGGTTTCCTATATTGGTTTCTGTCCCTGTCATTTGGATATACTCTGTTATACTAACGGCTGGTGGAGCCTACCGTGATAGACCACATAATACTCAGATCAGTTGTCATACAGACAGAGCCAATCTCATAACCACTGCTCCATGGTTTGTGTCTGAATAGACTTTGCTTTTCCCTTTTTGACTTTGTCTAATTTGAACCTCGTTTTTTTTTCAGGTTTATGTTCCCGTATCCCGTTCAGTGGGTTGCTCCTACCTTCAGAAGGCCATTCATTTGCCATGATGTCTGATATTCTTGTGTCAATAATTGAGGTAATTTTGGGGGAAAAAAAAAAAGAACTTTGAATTTTAGCCAGCTTTTGCACCCTCAAATTATGCTCAAGTTGGTAATGTTGAACAGTTAGGCCGTTTTATTAGTATCTTTGATTCGATTTGAACAAAATTCTCTATAACTAACGTTTCATTAATATTCAAATTTACCTAATAAGAACAGACTCTTTACATAATTATACTGGTTGCTAGTAAAAAAATTGATTTTGGTTGGTGCTGCAGTCCACTGGAGCATACGAGGCAGCTGCTCGTCTGGAAATTGCCACCCAACCTCCTGCTCATGTACTCAGTCGGGGCATTGGTTGGCAGGTGCACCATTTTATACTCAATTCTTTAGGGTACATGCACTGTAGGACGCATGTCCAATCATTTTATATGTTTATTCACATCTGTATAGCTTCATACTCATACTATCTTTCGTTCGAATATCCTGCGTCTAATTATCATGTTAAACAGTGGTACTTAAGCATTCACTCCGATTTTCTTTTGCTTTTTCTATGATGTCATGGTAAAAAAAATAATGAAACCGTTACATATTCTGTGTATTTATGTTCTTCTAGATACGAAACCTGGTAATGCATGAAGTGCCTATTATAATTTAACGTTAAAACTTTGCAGGGAATTGTTCTGATCAACGGGCTGTATGGAACATGCACAGGTTGTACCGTATCTGTGTAAGTAACCGAGATACATGCAATTGAGATTATTGCTGCTTAATTCTCTCTCTGGACATAATGTAACTTTACCCACAATGGCGGTATGTTTCAGAGAGAATATGGGGCTTCTTGGACTAACTAGAGTTGGAAGTCATAGAGCTGTTCAAATTTCAGCTGCTTTCATGATCACGTCTTCCATTTTAGGTCAGCATTATTTGCTTAGCAAGCTTTTACACGCATTGTATGTCTTTGAACTGATTTAGCTAACAAAGTACTCTGCTTTGATGGTTATGGATACAGGGAAATTTGGGGCTGTTTTTGCATCTATACCTTTTCCCGGTGCACTGTACTGTGTTGTGTTTGGCCTCGTAGGTACGATACTTCACTAGATTCTTTCTTACTTTATTTCTGAAAACAATGTTCGCTTTCCTAAAGTTACTTGTTAATACTTGCAGGTTCCGTGGGCTTATCGTTACTGCAGTTCACCAATATGAATTCTATGAGGAACCTCTTAATAACGGGCCTTTCACTTTTCCTGGGGATCTCGATTCCCCAGTTCTTTAACGAATATTGGGCTCATCATGGTGGACTAGTTCACACTCATGCTGGATGGGTGAGTTTAACTCATGCAACAAACTGTTTTATGTTTTTCTCAATGACTGTTCCATATAACTCATATTGTAATAATCATCTGCACGTCTTTTTGTCACTGGTTCTCATCAGGAATAATGCATATTTTGCCCCCTACACTCCTGATTTTCTGGCTTTTGCTCCTGCATTTTATTTTTTATGTTATTGATTGTTAGGGATGGAGCAAAAGTAACGAAAAAAAAAGTGCACGTTACGTGCACATTTCCTTTTTATGTTAAGAAAAAAAATCATGTTTGTATAACTAAATTCGGTAAACATGACTTTTTTTGGGACGAAGGGAGTATATTTCAAGCTCAGGCTAGGAGTCATGATCAAGTTTCCATTTACCAACCAAGCAAATCTATATCACCTCGATTTTTAATTTGATGCGTTTTATTGTGCAGTTCAACACATTCTTCAACACCATATTCATGTCTCCCCCGGCTGTTGCATTGATGGTTGCTGTGCTCCTCGACAACACACTGGATGTGGAGAAGTCAAAGAAAGACCGAGGGATGCCGTGGTGGGCAAAGTTCAGGACGTTCAAGGGCGATAATCGGAAAGAAGAGTTCTATACATTGCATTTTAATTTCAACAGATTCTTCCCACCAACGTGATGAAGGGTGGCCTCATAGTTACGTTTAGATTCCATGGGGGCCCAAGCTCCCATTGTGAATCATACGAACTTTTTATTTTAGGTTATTTTAGTTTCAGACATTATATAGGTTTTTTTTTTTTTTTTGACGCACTTGAAAGCCTTTTAGCTGGCTTTTCTAGCTTTTTTCTCAATTGAAAAAAAAGATCTGTTTTTGTTCCCCATTTTTCTTTTTTGTTAAGTGGAGATGTTAAACACGTAGTTCAATGGGCTGACTAGTTTGGCCTGAGAAATTATGGAGATATGGTATGTTTTTATTCATCTTTTAAAAATGAGCTAATGTCGAACTGAGTAGCTCGAAATTATAATAAACCAATTTGTGAGATAATTTGATAGTGTCTACATTTCTTCTTTCTTTTTTTTTTCTTTTTTTTTTTGTATTTTTTTCAATCTTTTTTAATATTGAAATAATAATATTCTAGCAGGTTGGATAATTTTTTATAAACATAGTTCTGATTTGATATAATAGAATTAAAATTTAATTTTAATTACAAGAAATTATAATAGCATTTGCATTTATAACTCAAAAATGATATTGAAGTTTGAGTTTAAGTACTAGAATTTGGATTCATCGAAAGCTAGAATTTATTTACATATATTTTAAATTCTAAAATTTAAATTTAGAGTAATTTAAATGTAAATTCTATAGTGATATGTATTACTTATAAATGTTTTGAATCTTCAAATTATTAGTGATATAAAGTTTATAAACTATGCACTTTTAACATGCAATTTAATATTATTTTTAAAATTTGAATATAATATGTTAATTTAAAATTTAAATATGTGATTGGACTATTCTGATTCATAACTCATGTTGTTTAAAATCTGTGCAATTAATAGTTTGTCCAGTTCATAATATGTGCAGTTGATAAATTGTGTAGTTTGTGCAATTCAAAATCTATGCAATTCATAGTTTGGGCATGATTTGTGCAGTTCAAAGTCTATGTAGTTCATAGTTTGTGCACTTTTGTGCAGTTGAAAGTATGTGCAGTTCATAGTTTGTGCATTTTTGTGCAGTTCATAGTTTGTGCACTTTTGTGCAGTTCATAGTTTGTGCATTTCATAGTTTGTGCAGTTTTGTGCAATTCATTGTTTGTGCACTTTTGTGCAGCTCAAAGTATGTGTAGTTCATAGTTTGTGCGGTTTTCTACAATTCATGTTTTGTGCAGTTCATAGTTTGTGCGGTTTTCTACAATTCATGTTTTGTGCAGTTCAAAGTCCGTGCAGTTCATAGTTTGTGCAGTTCATAATTTGTGCAATAGTTTGTGAAGTTTTGTGCAGTTCATAATTTGTGCAACTCATAGTTCATGCAGTTCAAAGTCTGTGCAGTTCATAATTTGTGCAGTTCATAGTTTGTGTAGTTCAAAGTGTGTGCAGTTCATAGTTTGTGCTATTTGTGCACTTTATAGTTTGTGTGGTTTTGTACAGTTCAAAGCCTGTTGTTTTGTAGTCTGTCTAGTTCAAAGTTTGATAATAATTTTTTGTTGAAATGTACGATTAATTATAAGAGTTTTGATAGGATAACATATGATAAATAATACTAGGATGTATAATCCAATATTATATATGAATCTCATGTTTGTAATGCAATATTACATTTCATGGTATTCCTTATTGATATATAATATAATGTTTGCTGCAACATATTTAAATTGGGATAATGTGCAATATTAATTTATTTACCTTAATCTTTTTCTTTTTTAAAATAACATACATTTTGCAAAATATTTATTCCCTTATTTTGCTAATTTTTTTTCTAATAATTATATTGCTGATATATCTATTTTTCCAGATTATATAATTCTTCCATATTGATCCAATTACAAAATATTTAGGAAGTCATACAAACTTGTTTTCTTAGTATAAAAATTACATATAATTTGAATTGAACAATCGTCAATTCGTAATTTGAGTTGAACAATTGAACAAATGTATAATTGAATAGTATAATGGTATATTAGAGTAGTGAATAAATATTAATAAATTTAAGTTCATATTTGTTAAGCATAACAAAATTAAATATTAAAATATTTCTAAAAAAATGTTAATCTATTAATTTTTATATAAATTTTTAGTACATTCCCGTAACACATATTAACAAATAATTCAAAAGCAATATTTATTTTAATTAAAGGAATAGGAGTGACAAAAGACAAATAAATAAAAATTTGTTATACCTTAGAATATGTTAATTAATAATACAATATCAATAAAACGTGTTTTGGTGAAATAACAGGAAAACAATTTCATTTTTGCTTTCATCATCCGTCAATTTGAATTACATAAAGTTGTTTTAGCAGAGAGTTCCTTGCACAACTTTATATGAAACTATAAATAAAATTATAAAAACATAATAGACACATTATCAAAAAGTAAAAATTAGCACAATAATTGCAATTATTTAGAAACACATAAAAAAAAAAAAAAGAAGTATAATCACACAACACACTGAAAAAAGCAGCCAATCTTGAGCAATGAATCTACTCCAACATTAAATATATTCTAAGATTATATTTAGAAACTTCAAAAAATTAAGAAAAAAAAAAAGTTTCAATTGGTAAACAATTACCTAAATTTTTCATCATCTGTCGAATATATGAATATGATAAAACCCAAATATGAAATTCAACTTTCAATATTTGATGTAGACGAATTGAGTTGTAATATGCAAAAGATAGCAATTAATTAGGACTCATAATTAATTAAAATACACAAAAATTTGAGATAAAATATATTTGTTACTTCTTGATTCATCTCTGCTTTCTTCTCTATGTGCCTATCCCTTTTTTCATTCCTCGCCTGGACCCTTTTTCTTTCCTCGTCTGCGTCAATTTCTGATATGTGGAGAGAAAAATTTCATCTCTTTTTTTCATCTGGGTTGTTTTTTCTCTTTGCTGCATTAGTCTCTCTAGTATATGGAGAACAATAGTCTTTGAAGATGGAAGAAGAAAGAAAAAACGTGGGTTGGTTTAAGTCCTTAAGTGGAAGAAGGGTATAATGGTATTTTAATTCTAATCCCATTTTAAAAAGAGGGTAGGATAATATATCTTATTCTATAGATAGGATCCACTATCATATACTCAGTGGATTATGTATACATTACCCTTTTTTTATATGGGCATTTTTATTAACACCACATTTTTTACTCTTCACCCCACAAAAATTATTTAGACAAAAATAGATATAAATAAAATTACAATAATATCCCTAATCCTAATTTATTGTTCACTTTTTTATTTATCAATTGAACATTCAAAAATTAATTACAGTTTTTCAACGTTCGGTACCAAGAGACTTAACACACAAGAATATGTTCAGTTGGCGAAAACCAAACGCCTCACAAAATGTTTAGCGCTCGCAAAACGAACATTGTGCTTTGCATTCGTCCACAAAATCTAGCCGAACACATTAAATTGCTCTGTCTTTCTTCTGAGATTTGTTTTCCTCCTCCTTTCTTTCATTGTTCTTCCTTCTGCTTCTGATATTCAATAGTGAGAGGGATAGAGATGAAAGAGTTATAGCTTTATTTATTAACATTTTTTTCAACAATTTTCTGCCTGCAATTGTTCCTCGAAGGAGAAGACAGAACATCTTCTTTCAACATTTTTCCTGCATTTCTTCCAGCTGTTCTTCTGCGGAGAAGGAGACGAAAGCTCTGTATCCTTCAATATTTTTCATCATTTTTTTAATAAATAAGGGTATAAATGTAAAAATAGGTGGGTGTGTAAAGTAAAAATATTGTTTTTTTTTAATTAAAATGTAGTGTGTAAAGTAAATGTGGTGTAGAAAGCAAAATTTGTGGTATTATTAGAAACACCCGTTATATATGTGGTTGAACGAATATCTAATCATTCATAACATACATTTGAATCTATGGGATAATTTATATATGCTGCTCTTATCATGCCTAGCAAACAAGCCATATATGTATTATTTTTAGTATTGAAAAACTATTACTTTTTGTGTTGAAATATATTATTGTTGTTTAAATTGTAAATGTATTATTATTTAATCTTGAAGGTATTATATATGTTGCATAAAATGTAATAATATTTCTTGGTTACCCGAAACAAGATTTTTTATGAGGATGTATCAAAATCAATCTTAAAATTAATTTCACAAATTAATTCATTAAGATTATACGCACATCTATAAATTGGTTGTTGAGATTTAATTTGAAATAGTTTATATTATATGCTAAGATTCTAAAAGCAACAAATTTTCTATAGCTAAAGGTGCAAGGTCTGAATTATATTGAATATAATAATTTTTTTCAGCTAATTACTAAATATAAAACAACAATTGTTAAATATTGCATAAAGTGGTTCATTTGTAATGTCAAGTGTAATAATTGTTACAATTTTTTAAATCATCCACATCACTTTTAATTATTAATCAAGTCTTAAAATATTACATAATAAACTTATCATATATTATTAATTGCCGATCTTATAAATTATAAAAGGAAGACTTGCTATTGATCATTGGTAGGCACTTGTACAGAAAAAAAATTATGCTAAAAAAGGTGTGTGATAGGTCACATTTAAGATTGTTTTCCCTCTTGCCTAGCTGATTAACACTTAGTCCTATATATTATAGTTTAGGAAATTACACAAATTTTAGTTTCACATATTGGTTATTAGCCTTGTTGTAAAGCACTAGATCTATGGTTCGAACCCACATAGAGGCGAGGTGCTGATTTGTGGCGCATGATGCATAAAAGTTTTGTCATGTCTTCGATAAAAAAGTTTGATTTTATTTCCATTAACTTTGTCTTTCTTCAATTTTTAATTTTATACATTTTGATTTCAATCTATAATATTTAATTTAATCTAGTATATACTCAATTTTATTATACTTTAAAAAGTGTACCAAAAAATTATTCATGTAACATTCTTAATTTTATTTTCCACATAGACAGCGAGACTGCCACATCAATAATTTTTCACGAATTTTTAAAATTTTAGTAAGACTGTACAAAATTATAAGAAAATTAAAAATAAAGATCATTATAAAAAAATCATAAAATTAAAAATTATATATTGAATAAAACCAAAATTAAAGGGCAACATTGAAAATGTACCTTTAAAATATTACAAAAACTTGTATGCATTATATAAACATGAATCTTGTTACATACAATGAGTTAGATCCTACCCTCCCTAAATGGATAAAAAACGTGTTGATCAAAACCAATCGGATCAGGATCCACAAAAAATATGTGAACCCCACACACATTGTGTTCGTGCACTTACCATATTTGTATATAATACTTTTGTTAGAACAAGTAATAACTTTTAGGTAAAAAATAATAATTTTAAAATTGTTAAAAGGATATTCCTTTTTTTATCATAAAAGTATAAGATCCAAAGTAGTAATATTTTTTTGACAATAAGTTAAACTTTTTCAGTTTAAGGTAATACTTTTTGAGGTTGATTATAAATTCTTTTTTTCCTATAAATTATAAAGGAATATCTTCACAAATATAATTAAGTTCTTCATTTTTTTTCTTTAGATGGTAATCTTTAAATAACTGGATTAAAAATTAATAAAGTTTATTTTTACATATTTTAATTTATTATTAATTTTGTATATAATTTTTTCATGTAGAAAGAGTTTGGCTTATTACACATTTTATGTTTTGGTTTGTCGTCAAAATTTTGATTTTATTTCCATTAACTATGTGGTTGTTCAATATATAATTTTTTTATTTTATGAGTTTTGATATCGATTTATAATATTTAGTGTTGTCAAGTATATACTCGATTTATTAAAATTTCAAAAGTTTACCTGAAATTTGCTAATGTATCCTCCTAATTTTATTTTCCACACTGGCAATGAGACTACGACATCTACAATTTCCCACGAAATTTTTAAAATTTCAAAAATACTAAACATAAATTGAAGAATATTAAAAATTAAAGATCATTATAAATTTTTTTGTAAAATTATAAATCATGCATTGAACAAACCAAAATTGAAGGGCAACATTGAAAATGTACCTTTAAAATATGGCAAAAACTTGTATACATAAAATGCATGTGTCCTTACATATAATGAGTTGGATTCTACCCTAAAAATTGGATAGAAATGTGCGAATCCTAATCAACCTTACCAAGATCCATAACAAAATGCATGGATCCCAAGCCCGGTGTGCTCGAACACTTTGTCTACACGAATATATTTGGATATAATATTTTTTCGAGAACAAGTAATAACTTTTAGGTAAAAGATAATACTTTTAAACATTGTTAAAAATATATATTATTTTTTACGGTAAAAGTATAAGATCCAAATAATAAAGGAAATATTTTTTAGAAAATAAATAATACATTTCCAGATTAAAGTAATACTTTTTGAAGTTGAATTTAAATACTATTTTTCTATAAAATAGGAAGAAATATCGTCATGAATATCATTGTGACTTCATTTTTCTTTTTTTAGTAGATGATTTTTAAATAACTGGATTAGAAATTAATAGAGTCTATCTTTACATTTTTTTTATTTGTTATTAATTTTTTCTTTATTTTTATTAATTTTTTAATCCTTCATACAACAAAAAATATTTGATTAAAAAATTAGGGTGGCTAGAGGGTGCATGGTGGCTCTGGTTGGGTCACTAAAACGGGGGGTTGGCTAGACCCAGCCAGTTGATTTATCGTATATAAGAGATTCATGTATTTACATGATACATAATTAATTTATTCTTAAACTATGACTGCAATATTACGTCACGTTAGAGGGCACGAGGTTATAGATTCATGAGCTGTTTTATATTTATTTAAATGAAGAATTAAATTAAAAAAAATTTGGAATTATTTTTTTAAATTAAAAATTTGTAAAGTATGTAATAAATTTATTAGATAAACAATATATAATAAGGTCTAATCTGTTGATATCAATACATACTTATAAAAATATAAATATCCACAAATTGGTAATAGGCCTTTTATTTCTTAGCCTAAATATGACATATTTAAAGCGAGAAATCTTTGTCAATATTTTCTTCACAAAAATAGATTTATGAGTATGGTTTTGATATTTGAATTTACAATTTGCATCTATATTTATATAATAGTAAAATAGTATAAATATAGTTTTTTTCACCCATTTTTAGTTTCTTAAAATTAAAATATGTTTAGAAAATTATGTGTCAACTTTTTGATTGGTTAAATTATGTATTTCTTCCCTTTTTAGGAATATTGTTTTTTTAAATAATAATGAAATAATCTAAATATAGTTTTCTCACCCTCTTTTAGTTTCTATAAATGAAAATATTTTTGAAAAATTATGTGTCAACTTTTGATTAGTTAATTTTTTTTCTTTTTGAGGTTATTTTTTTCCAATTTATTAAAATACAAATAAGTTTTTCAATTTTTACTACATTTTTTACGTATATTATTAGTGTAAACTTTGAGAAATTCATGGGTTGTTTTAAAATACAATTAAAAAAATAACAAATTATTGATCAAATATTAATTGTTAATAATAAAGATATTACTTTAGATGCAATTAATAATAATAATTATTATAAGTATATAAAAGGGATAAATATTTTATAGAACTGCGTTATTAGATTATTAATGTAAATTATTAATATTATGAGACCAATTTCATAATACTAATAAAAATACGCACACAACTATTTTATTAATATGAAGAAATGTTCAACTATTATAAAATTGTAATTAAAAAAATCATTTTAATAAATACTAAATCACATACACAAATAAATAAAATAAATTTATTTTGTTTCTTTTTATAAAATGTTAATTAAATCTCACAAATATTTAAATAAATAAAAGAGTTAAACAAAACAAAATTTTAAAATTAAAATAATCATTTCAAAATTATTCTAATGAAAATATTTTCAAATACTAAATTACAAATTTCAAATTACCTTTGTATAAAAAACATGGCAGTCTTGGTACAACCGTACCATTTTTGGTAGTGCACAAATTCTCCAAACCTTTTTTTGCTTTGACAATTATTACAAAACAAACTTATCATTTTTCAACAATTTTTATAGAATTAAATGCTCCACAAATAAATATACATATTAACAAAAATCTATAAAATTTTTATTGTAATATTTATTATTTATTGATGTGGGTGACAACCTTGATATATATACTTATTAATATTTTGTGTCTTTATGATACAGTACGAATTTTCAAGGACGAAAATTTCCGCAATCAGGGTAAAATGTAACGTCCAATATTTTTTGTCCCTTATTTTATTATTTAAATTTTAGGTATATACATCGTTGTTTAATTATTATTGGCTAAGATAAGTCCATTGGTAAGCATATTTTTAATTATTTTTAGTCGTAGGTTTAATAACCCAATTTTTATTTTATTAAATAAAATATAGTGAGATATTAAGATATTTTAATATGTCTCGTTATATTAAATAAGTTCATATTACATCATTTTAACTATTTGTTTTAAATTACATTAATATTGGCCTAAAAGCTTAAACCCATGCAAAAACCTTGCTGAGGGAATGTAAATTACAATAGCCCTAAAACATGTTTATGATCTAACTCCACAAAATCCTCTTTCATCTAACTACAATCAGATACATAATAGGCCTGATTACTTTCACCCTAATCCATCTCTACAGCTATATAATCAAAATTCATCTAGATTTACCCAATTAGAGCAATTAGTAAGATATTATATAAATCTCTGTTATTATTTTTCAAAATTCATCTAGGTTTACCAATTAGAGCAATAAGTAAGGTATTATACAAATATCTGTTATTATTATTTTTTTCTCCGATCAAGTCTGTGAATGGTCGCCGGCCTTTTCTTGAAAAAACAATCACCTGCTTGGGCTGCCGACCACCGTTAACCACCAAGCCATCATCATCTTTATTTCTGTAGTTCTATAGCCATTCCTGAATAATGAGTTACAAATCCTCCTCAAATAACTAGAACACCAACATTCGAGATCGAAGAAAAGAAAAAGGGATGAGGATAGAAATTGCAGCGTAGACGAGCCTTAAATACGAGGCTGGAAAATCGTTGTTTGTAGCCCACCCTCGTGCGCACCACACGGCTATATGGAGAATCAGCTGTCCGCCTAGCCTTGCCGTTACGAGTTCGAAGAAGAAGGAAAAAAAGAGAGAGAGGCTCCCTGCGTGCACTAGCTGTTGGATTGGGTTCCCAATTATGTGGGTGAGCCCAATATCCAATAAATAAAAAGCCCAAGTAATGTTGTTGTCAAGTATTGATTGCATTGGCATATTTGTGATAGAATATGTATTGTTGTAGATTGTAATACTTGAATTCTGCTCATAGTGAAGTTTTTGGGTGGACTCCGGTCCCGTGGTTTTTACTCCTCACGTTGAGGAGGTTTTCCACGTTAAAATTACTTGTGTTATTGTTTGGTGATTGAGTTGCATTATATTCTTGGTATTGTTTCCTACTAGATTCACACAAGAGAGGGATAATTGATCATTCCGCTGTGTAGACGAATAAGTTGTTTGTTGATTATTCGTGTGTTTATCCCAACAAAGTGGTATCAGAGCAAGGATTCTGTTGTGTGCCTTGTGGTGAATATGGAAACGAATACGAATAGAATGGTGAATCTAAATGGTTCAAATTATCATGTATGGAAAGGGAAGATGGAGGATCTTCTATATGTGAAAGATTTATATCTACCTGTATTTGAAACAAATAAGCCTGATGGTAAAACAGATGCTGAGTGGAATATAATGCATCGTCAAGTGTGTGGCTACATTAGGCAATGGGTGGATGATAATGTGTTGAACCATGTTAGTGGAGAAACAAATGCACTGTCATTGTGGGAAAAATTGGACCAATTGTATGCTAGAAAAACTGGGAACAATAAATTGTTTCTAATCAAGCAATTGATGAATTTGAAATTCAAAGATGGCACTCCTATGACTGATCACTTGAATTCATTTCAGGGCATCATTAATCAATTGTCGGGAATGAATATTAAGTTTGAAGATGAAGTGCAGGGCTTATGGCTTCTTGGTACATTGCCGGACTCGTGGGAGACGTTTAGAACATCTTTGTCTAATTCAGCCCCTGATGGTACCATCACCATGGATTTAGTAAAGAGCAGTGTTCTGAATGAGGAAATGAGAAGAAGATCGCAGGGCTCTTTTCAGCAATCAGAGGTCTTGGTCACAGAAAAGAGGGGGAGAAGTAAAAGTAGAGGTCCAAAAGGCAAACAAAAAGGCAGGAGCAAATCCAACAGATATAACAAGATTGAGTGTTGGAACTGTCACACTCCAGGACACATAGCGAAGCATTGCAGAAAACCCAAACAAGATGACAAGAAAGATAAAGGGAAAGAAAAGAAGAACGAAGAAGCAAAAGATGAAGATCGAGTATCCGCTGCTACAAGTGACTTTCTTATCTTTTGTGACTATGAAGTTGTTAATCTTGCATACCGTGAGAGTAGTTGGGTGATTGACAGTGGTGCATCCATACATGCCACATCTCGCAGAGATATGTTCACATCCTACACGTCAGGTGACTATGGGAATGTTAGGATGGGTGATGATGGCTTAACTAAAGCCATTGGCGTTGGAGATGTATGTTTGCAGACTAGAAATGGTGCTACACTAATTTTGAAAAATGTGAAGCATGTGCCTGATCTTCGGTTGAACTTGATATCTGTGGGGAGACTTGATGATGAAGGTTTCAGCAGTTTGTTCTTCAATGGTCAGTGGAAGCTCACAAGAGGTTCTTTGGTTGTTGCTAGAGGCCAAAAGTACTCTTCATTGTACTTATTGCAAGCAAAGCTACTTGATTGCTCTATAAATGCAGTTGAGAATGAGGGGATAATCGAGTTGTGGCATAGCAGACTCGGCCACATTAGTGAGAAGGGATTGAAGATTTTGGAGAAGGGAAATCTCATTTCAGACTTGAAGAATGCATCTCTGAAGAAGTGCTCTCACTGTTTGGCAGGAAAGCAAACCCGAGTTGCTTTTAAGAGCTCAACTCCTTCCAGGGCATCAGGTATACTCGATTTAATTTATTCTGATGTTTGTGGCCCTATGAAAACAAGAACTCTTGGTGGTGCTTTATATTTTGTGACTTTTATAGATGATCACTCAAGAAAGACCTGGATCTACACATTGAAGACGAAAGATCAAGTGCTCGATGTGTTCAAGCAGTTTCATGCCTTAGTTGAGAGGCAAACAGGGAAGAAGCTGAAATGCATCAGATCGGATAATGGAGGGGAATACATCGGTCCTTTTGATGAGTATTGCAAGGAGCAAGGTATCCGACATCAAAAGACTCCTCCAAAGACTCCTCAGTTGAATGGGCTTGCAGAAAGGATGAACAGAACATTGGTCGAGAGAGTAAGATGTCTGCTATCACAAGCAGGATTGTCTACATCGTTTTGGGGTGAGGCTCTGAGTACTGTTGTACATGTTTTGAATCTTACTCCATGTGTTCCTTTAGACTTTGATGTTCCAGATAGAGTTTGGTCGGGAAAAGATGTTTCCTATAATCATTTGCGGGTCTTTGGATGTAAAGCATTTGTCCATATTCCTAAAGATGAAAGGTCTAAGTTGGACATGAAGACTCGACAGTGTGTGTTTCTTGGTTATGGCCAAGATGAATTCGGTTACAGATTTTATGATCCCGTGGAGAAGAAGCTTGTCAGAAGTCGAGATGCTGTGTTTGTTGAGGATAAAACCATAAGAGATATCGAAAAGGTGGATAAATCAGTTTCTACATCCGATGGTGACTTGATTGACTTGGAATTAGTTCCCCATGGTCAAAGTCAAGTTGAAGCTGAAGAGGAGAATCAGGAACAACCTGATTTCAGAAATGATGATGATCCTTTACAAGATGGAGCAGATACCAACCAACCACCACCACCTGAAGCTCCAGAACCAGAGGTTCAAGAACCACCTAGAAGATCCAGTAGAGCTCATGTACCTTCAAGGTTGTATCCTCCTGATCAGTATGTGCTAATGACTGATGGGGGAGAGCCTGAATGCTATGAAGAAGCAGTTCAAGGTGCAGACAAGAAAGAGTGGTTGGAAGCAATGCAAGATGAGATGAAGTCCTTGCATGAAAATGACACATTTGATCTGGTGAAACTACCAAAGGGGAATCATGCATTGAAGAACAAGTGGGTGTACAGGATAAAGCAAGAAGAGCACACCTCAAAGCCACGATTCAAAGCTAGATTGGTTGTCAAAGGTTTCAGCCAGAAAGCAGGAGTTGATTTTGAAGAGATTTTCTCTCCGGTTGTTAAAATGTCCTCAATCCGTTTTGTGCTTGGTTTGGCAGCTAGCCTTGATTTGGAGATTGAGCAAATGGATGTCAAAACCGCTTTTCTTCATGGAGAGTTAGATAAAGAGATATACATGGTGCAACCTGAAGGCTTCAAGGTGAAGGGAAAAGAAGATCATGTGTGCAAACTGAAGAAAAGTCTATACGGTTTGAAACAAGCACCCAGATTGTGGTATGAGAAATTTGAGTCAGTTATGGGGAAGCAAGGCTACCAGAAGACCATTTCTGATCACTGTGTGTTTGTTCAGAGGTTCTCGGATGATGATTTCATCATATTGTTGCTGTATGTTGATGATATACTAATTATTGGCAAGAATGTTTCAAGAATTGACAGGTTGAAGAAACAGTTGAGCAAATCCTTTGCCATGAAGGATTTGGGGCCAGCAAAGAAAATTCTTGGTATCAACATCACCCGAGATAGAGCAAACAAGAAGCTGCACTTATCACAGGAGAAATACATTGAGAAAGTGCTTGATAGATTCAATATGAGCAAAGCTAAAGTGGTTAGTTCTCCTCTTGCCACTCACTTTAAGCTTGGTGCTCATCATTGTCCTTCAACCGATGAAGAGAAGGAAGCAATGAGGAGAGTCCCATATGCTTCAGCCGTGGGAAGTTTAATGTATGCAATGGTGTGTACGAGGCCAGACATAGCTCATGCAGTTGGTGTTGTTAGCCGTTATTTGTCTAATCCGGGAAAGGAGCATTGGAATGCTGTGAAGTGGATAATGAGATATCTACGAGGTACATCTAGTTTGAGACTCACATTTGGATGTGGGAAGCCCGAGTTAGTTGGCTACACCGACTCAGATATGGCATCAGATATGGACACCAGAAAGTCGATTTCAGCCTATTTGGTAACATTTGCAGGTGGCGCTGTGTCGTGGCAGTCAAGACTGCAAAAGTGTGTTGCACTCTCCACAACAGAATCAGAGTATGTAGCTGCAACGGAAGCATGCAAAGAGGTGTTATGGTTTAAAAGGTTTATGGAGGAGATCGGACTGCAGCAAGACAGGTACATAGTGTTTTGTGATAGTCAAAGTGCTATCCATCTCAGTAAGAATGCTGCGTTTCATTCAAGGTCAAAGCATATTCATGTGAGATATCATTGGATGAGAGATGCCATCAATGATAAGTTGTTTCAGCTTGAGAAAATTCACACAAATGACAACGGTGCTGACATGATGACGAAAGCATTGCCTAGAGAGAAGCTCGAGGTGTGTCGTGTGATAGCCGGAATGGCTAGTCCCTCCACATAATCGGAAAGGGGGAGATTTGTTGGATTGGGTTCCCAATTATGTGGGTGAGCCCAATATCCAATAAATAAAAAGCCCAAGTAAGCCCACTACTTGGTGATATATCTATATATGCAGCCCTAGAAGGTCATAGAAGAGAGATATTCCCACTTCTTCACAAGCATCAGCCGAAACAAGAAGAGAGAGAGAGAGAGAGTTGAAAAGAGTGAAACTCATCTCACGAGCAGACATTTTGCAGAAGCCATATCCGGAGTTCTAACCGTTGGATCGAGCTGTATTTTTGACAGCACGTTCAGAACTTGTGGAAGTATATTCTGAACGGTGGAGATCGTATTTGGAGCTCTGTATTGACGGGAATAGGCCACGAACAGAAGGTCTATCTTTGGGCGATTCACTTCTGCACAGTCACGGTGAAAGGGTCGTTTCTCACAAACCAACCGTTGGATCGACCTGTAAATTGGACAGCACGTTCAGGACAAACAGAGGTTGATTCTGGACGGTGGAGATCAGGTTCTCAGATTCCGAGCGTCGGGAACAGTGAACAGAAGTTGGTGTTGTTGGGTGAGATCTTTCTAATCTCCTTGTTGTTGTCAAGTATTGATTGCATTGGCATATTTGTGATAGAATATGTATTGTTGTAGATTGTAATACTTGAATTCTGCTCATAGTGAAGTTTTGGGTGGACTCCGGTCCCGTGGTTTTTACTCCTCACGTTGAGGAGGTTTTCCACGTTAAAATTACTTGTGTTATTGTTTGGTGATTGAGTTGCATTATATTCTTGGTATTGTTTCCTACTTTGATTCACACAAGAGAGGGATAATTGATCATTCCGCTGTGTAGACGAATAAGTTGTTTGTTGATTATTCGTGTGTTTATCCCAACACTAGCAGCCCAAAAAAAAATTGAAAAGAAGGAGAAGAGAGAGAGAGAGAGAGCAGCATAAACAAAAAAATGAAAGAAAAGGAGTCGAGGAGAAAGAGAAACAAAAATGAATGAAAAGTAGAAGGGGAGAAACAGGGAGAACGGAGAGAGAGAGAGAGAGTGACTGAAGGAGAGAGAGAAATTGAGTATAGTACGAGAAAGAAAGACGAAGAGGGAGAGAATGGCATAAGCTACATCATACGTTTAACTTTAATTGTATTATATATTTTATTATTAATTGTATAATTGATTTAGATAATTTGATTTTCACAAGTTGAAAGAACCTCACTTCAATCTTTTAAAGCTCTCAATGTATGATGGAGATAATAGTCGAATAGAGGCAAGCCGATATGCATACGATAATTATGATTTTCATTAAATTATTTATTTATTCAAGCATTAGTTGAATTAATTATTTGTTTTATGATGAAGACTAGTAGTGTAGTAAGTGATTAATAAGTGTTTGTAACTCATTATTGCCTTTTGAATCATTTTTGTTATTGATTTAATTATTTATGAATTCTTTTTGGAACTATGTTTATTTATTCTGCTGCGTAGGAGATTTTTAATTGTGCTGAAAAGTATTTTAATTAGTGGCATATCTAGGTTGATATTTAGTTAAAAACTTATTTTAGAGTGAATAAAATTTTATTTATCTATTGAGTTAAATTAAGTTAATTAACATAATCAATAACTTATGGGTTATGTCAATTTAAATTTATTTTAGTGCTTAAAATGAAATTTATACCTATATAGTTTTTTTTAATGACTTGATTTTAGGAATATTAATTTTATCAAAATATAGATTATGTGTCTACATAATTATGACTGTAATTTACTATTTAATTAATGTTATGAATATGGGATCTTTACAAATTCAGTTCTTTCTTGATTAATTGTAGATGGATTTGATGAACACAAACGATGACGCTGCAAACATGGGGCAAATGGTGGCAGAAGGTAATGCTGCACAGGGGATGATTATAAGAATAAAGTTGATGAGCTTTCAGCGATGGTTGAAAATGTACGTTTACAATTGCCACCCACAATTATTGCACCTGAATGTTCATCCCAAATTTAACAATTATGTCATTTTTCGGAGAACTTAGATCATCTGAACTTTTCAGATGTTTTTAGTTCATGTAAAGATTTAATTTGAAGACCTGTAGCCTGTAGGGGTAGCAACTTGTTCAATGCATGCTGGGAGATGTTTCATTTGATAACGTATTAATTAGATTTGCTTATACATGCAGCCTGATGGCATAACCTCTATATGTGATCTGCTTGCTTTTTCCAGTTATATTTTGCTTGTTATAGTTTGTTCAGTCTTGCAGCTCCAGCAAAGAGTAAATGAAGTTGAACAATTTTACTTGAATACAAAGCTAAAGGAACGAAGCAGTTCTAGAAGTGCTTTACCAGTCAAGGATAAAGAAAAGGAAAAGCATATTCCCAGCATGAAGATGCTGTATCTGGATGCTTCACGTACAGAGGCTGCTGCTGCTGCGGCTAAGAGAATGCAAAACCTGGGAGCATATTTCGTCAGGCAAGTTTCTTGAGTTAAGCTACTGAATAGTTATGCAGTAATTAACCACTCTTTATTGGGCGCAGCATTTATTGTCAGATGATGTTTTGGTTCCCATTGTGCACTCACTGCTCAACCAAAATGATGCTCTTATGCATTTTCTCTTTAGTGAGGCTGGTTCTTGGTGCCCCAAAAACCATGTAGTTGGTATCTCATTTTCTTCTTCCTTTTCTAAGTAAAATTATTTTTTTCTTTAAAAAAAATAATTTAAAAAAAAAGTTGAATAACATACCTTTAGAGTAAATACTAAAATCTGATTAAAAAGAAAAAAGAACAAATACATAAAGAGAAAGGAATGGAAAGGGTGGGTCAAAAGTCATGAAACTGTCATGGTGATGCTCCAAAATTGGGCCCACATTGATAATGGACAAAACTTTTGGATCAAAGTGCAAATTCACATTAATTGCTGATAAACAAACTGATGAACCTAGGAAGGACCACAACAAAGGCAGACTGATGAATCTAGGAAGAACCACAACAAAGGCTGATAAACTTGCACTCTGATGTGCACCTGAATCAATTTATGTTGGTGACAGTTCAGCTCACGCAACTAACAAGATGAAGACACTTGGCATGATCTGTTTATTATCAGTACTATGTAATGGAGATTAGATTTCTTTTATTTTGTTTTTATCCTAGTCTCAAGTATATATATATATATATATATATATATATAGATAGGTTGTCGATTGTAATGGGTGTGGAAAACATTTCAGTGAAATCAATACAACAGTAACCTTCCATCTCACGGCTTTCTTTCTATATTTGTCTCTCTCTTTATTTTTATTCATGGTATCAGAGCAAGTTAAATGTCTGCCTTTGATACCCAAACATTTTTTTTTTCTTCTCTCTTTTGTTCTAAAGCCGACATGGTAGCCGAGACACAAAATACAGTAATACTAAACACTTCTAATACTACCTCTGTTCAAGTCTTTTCTTTACCAAACCAATTCATATCTGTCAAACTAGATGAGACAAACCACTTGATTTGGAAGTAGCAACTACTCACGGCCATCAAGGGATATGGTCTTGAAGAGTATATCAAGAATGATGCAACACCACCAACTGAGTACCTCACAAAGCAAGAAACAGCAACCAAAACCATCAATCCAGAATATATTTCCTGGACAAGGCAGGACCAACTTTTGGCTTCTTTGATTCTATCCTCATTATCAGAAGGTATTTTGACTCTTATGGTTGGATTATCTACTTCCTCTGAAATCTTGAATGCCATTGACACTACCTTTGCCAGTCAAACAAAGGCCAAAATCATGCAATATAGGATAAAGCTTCATAATCTCAAGAAGGGAATCATGAGTATGAGAGAATACCTTGGTAAAATGAAAAATTGCTTTGACCTCTTAGCCTTTGCAAGACAAAAATTTCAGATTAGGATCAACTATTGCATATCATTTCTGGTCTAGGAACAGAATATGATGTTGTTATGGTTTCTATCACTTCAAGGGTGGAGCTTTGGACCATTCCTGATGTCCAAGTTTTATTGTTGAGCTATGAGACTAGATTGGAGGGTTTGTCTTCTCTAACACTCAATTTAGATGGATCTCAACCTATAGCTAACTTTGCAACTCAGTCATCAAGCAAGTTGTCCCAAAATAATTTTCAAGGACAGAATAGTTTTCAAGCTGGTAGAGGAAGGTCCTCTGGTCTCTTTAGAGGAAGAGGTTCTAGAGGAGGTCAATTTAGAGGTAGAGGTAGATACAATTCTGGAAAAATAATGCCAGGTTTGTTTTGGGCCAAATCATACATCAGATAGATGCTGGTATCGATTTGACCGCAATTTACACAAAGTCACATGAATCAAGGTCGGTTTAACAATAATAATGGCCAATATCAGTTATAAGCTCCTAGAAATCCTTCACTAAATCTAGCACAATTGTCATACGCCACCAATGATGTTGGATCTGAGGTATCTTGGTTCCCAGACATTGGAGCAACAAATCATGTTACTAATGATTTGAACAACCTCAACATTGGAACTGAGTATCATCGAAACTAGAAACTTCACATGGGAAATGGTACATGTATTGATATTACTCATATTGGTAATTCATTCTTTCCATCCTTCCAACATTCTAAACATTTTGTTCTTAACAATCTTCTTCTTGTTCCTAGCATCACAAATAATCTTCTTAGTGTTAATCAGTTTGCTAAAGACGATAAAGTTTACTTTGAATTTCATCCCTTATTCTACCTTGTGAAGGATCAAATCACCCAGGAAGTCCTGCTTAGGGGAAGAGTCAAGGATGACCTCTATCATTTCAGTTTCCAACCGCAATCCAACAGCCCAGAGTCACTTTCTTTTCAATCAAGTCCTAGTGACAAGCAATTCTTTGCTTCTGTTTTTCCTAGTGCCAGTTCAATATCTGTACATAGAGTCTTAGACATAGCTTTGTGGCATAAAAGATTAGGTCACACTGCTATGGATGTAGTCAAGAGAGCCTTGAATGATTGTAATATTTCCTATTCAATGAAAGATGATGATACGCTCTACTCACCTTGTGCATTAAGCAAAAGTCATAAACTACCTTTTCCAGTCTCTACAACTGAGTAACTGCCCCTTTTGAAGTAGTCCACACAGATTTATGGGGACCTGCTCCCATTAAATCCAGAAACGGCTTCCAATACTATATAAATTTTATTGATCAATTCACAAAATTCACCTAGATATATCTACTCAAATCAAAATCTGAAGTTTATAATGTTTTTCTCCACTTCAAGAATATTATTGAAACTCAGTTTAATCACAAGATAAAGGCAATTCAAAGTGATTGGGGTGGGGAGTGTAGAAATATCAGCCAGTTCCTATCTGAAGATGGAATATTACATGGAGTCTCTTGTCCTTATACATCTCAACAGAATGGTACTGCTGAAAGGAAACACAGACATTTGGTTGAGATGGGATTAAGTTTGCTAGCTCAATCTCATTTACCTATGACATTCTGGGATGATGCCTTCACTTCAGCTGTTTATCCATAAATAGAATTCCTTCAAAATCCTTGAACTTTAAGAGTCCTTTAGAAAAGTTGTATGGCCACAAACCTGATTATCATAAGTGTAAGGTGTTTGGGTGTCAATGTTTTCCTTATACCAGACACTATAACAATCATAAATTGCAATTCAGGTCAGCACCATCTATCTTTCTTGGATACAACAATACTCACAAAGGATACAAAGTCTTGCTTCCTGATAAAAGAGTAATTGTCACCATATATGTACTTTTCAGTGAGCATGTTTTTCCCTATCAAAGTAATTCTTTTGTCCAACCCTCATCAAATATAGAATCTCCTCTTCACGTTTATCCCTTTACCCATCCACAACATATTTCAATGACCCTCCCACCTTCTACCCTTGTTCCCATTTTTTCTTCTCCTTTTTTTCCTCACCAGCACTCAAGTTCATCCAACACATCTGGCTCCTTGCCACTTGTGAGTCATACTGATATTAATCCAGCTTAAGATGTTTTTGGTTCTCATGATCCTCCGGAGCAGCAATCTGGAAATGTTCACAATATGATCACAAGAGCTAAAGCTGACATATACAAACCAAAGGTCTACATTTCTTATATTGATAATGGTGAACCTTTAATAGTGTTGGATGCTTTACTGGATCCTTTGTGGAAAACAGCAATGCAATAAGAGTTTCATGCCCTTCAAAAGAATCAGACCTGGTACTTAACCTCAACTCCCATAGGCAAGAACATCATCGGTTGTAAATGGGTTTTTAAATTGAAAGGAAATGCTGATGGCTCTATTCCTAAACATAAGGCCTGACTTGTGGCTCAGGGCTTTTCTCAGGCTGCTAGTTTTGATTTCAAAGACACTTTTAGTCCTGTTGTGAAGCCAACAACAATAAGATTGATTTTAAGAATTGCAGTCCATTTCTCTTGGCAGGTCCGACAAGTTGATGTGAACAATGCGTTTTTGAATGGAGATCTCTCAGAAGAAATCTACATGAAGCAAGCTCCTGGTTTTGAACAAGGAACTGGCTTGGTATGTAGATTGAAGAAGACACTATATGGGTTAAAACAAGCTTCAAGAGCCTGGTTTTTTAAAGGTAAAATCTGTCCTTCTCAGTTTGGGCTTCACTGGTTCTAAGGCAGATAACTCCTTATTCTTCAAGAAGAGCACAAAAGTTGTTACTTATCTCCTTATTTATATGGATGACATTCTGATTATTGGGAACAACACAAAGGAAATTGATTGTGTGATCTCACAACTAAGTCATCATTTCTCTCTTAAAGATCTTGGCTTGTTGCACCATTTCTTAGGAGTTGAAAATTTCATATAGCTCACAAGGTATGCATCTATGCCAAAGAAAATACATTGAAGATCTTTTGGTAAAAGCAGGTATGACAGAAGCTAAATGAGTAATCACTCCCATGATCACATCACATCATTTATCTAAGTTTGAAGGGAATCTTGTTACATATGGGATTTTCTACAGAAGCATTGTTGGTGCACTTCAATATGTCACCATAACACGGCCTGAAATAGCTTTTAGTGTTAGTAAAGTCATCCAATTCATGTCCAATCATTTGGACAGCCACGAGAAGGTGATGAAAAGAATACTTAGATACTTAAGTGGCACTTTGGATTATTGATTACATTTAGTTGGAGGATCACATCTTGATTTAATTGGTTTTTTAGATTCAGACTGGGCTTGTGATCCCGAAGATCGAAAGTCCGTATCTGGATTATGTGTTTATTTTGGGAACAACTAAGTGTCTTGGAGTTCTAAGAAGCAAGGTTCGATCTCAAGATCCAGCACTGAGGCAGAGTATAAAAGTCTTGCGCATATTACAACAGAGGTCACATGGATCAGAAATTTGCTACAAGATTTTGGGATTGTGCTAAGTAAAGTTCCAATAATATGGGTGGACAATATGAGCACAATTTCCTTGGCTTCAAATCCAATAATGCATGCAAGAACAAAACACATTGAACTTGATCTCCATTTTGTAAGAGAAAATATTGCTGCACGTGATATTCAAGTTCAACATGTTCCCTCACTAGAACAAGTAGCAGATGTATTCACAAAACCTTTGAGTTATCAATTCTTTGCTCAGTTTCGGAACAACCTTCATGTTGTTCCGCATACCTCGCTCGAATTGAGGGGTCATGATAAATAAACTGATGAACCATAACAGCCACTCACAGAGGAAGGACCACAACAAAGACTGATAAGCTTGCAATTTGATGTGCGCCTGAATCAATTTATGGTGGTGACAGTCCAGCTCATGCAACTAACAAGATGAAGACACTTGGCATGATCTAATTTATTATTAGTACTATGTAATGCGGATGAGATTCCTTTTATTTTATTGTTATCCTAGTCTCAAGTATGTATATATATATATATAGATAGATAGGTTGTCGATTGTAATGGGTGTGGAAAACATTTAAGTGAAATCAATACAACAATAACTTTCCATCTCATGGCTTTCTTTCTATATTTGTCTCTCTCTTTATTTTCCTTTCAATTGCGTTCATGGGAGATGAGACTTTGTCAATCACGATGACGCTGATACCTTTCCAATTTCGCCGCCCATATTAGGATTAAAAATTCAATTTAATTATTTAATACTTAATTTAGCTGATGCAATAAATTTGTAGCAAAATCACTCCAATATATTTAATAATACTAAAACTCGATTTTACGTCTAATATACTATAAATTTTTAAGTCAAAATGCATCTTTAGGTACTTAAATTATTAAATTTTGTTCTGAAAAGTTTCTAATTATAAATTTGTTTTAAAGAGTCTATTAACTATCAAAAATTGATATTTTAGTCCTTATGTAAGGACTTGTTAATTTTGTAATTTCACGCACTACAAATAGGTAGGCTAGTCACTGACATATAAAATTATTAACAATATGTTGAACAAGAATTTGGCGTATTATTCTTAAGGACAACATCCTACAATATAAATCCTCGTTTTTTTTTTTTTTGTTTCCTTCTGGGAATGAGAAGGGTATTTTCGTTATTCAAAAAACCTACAAACATTTTCTACTCTCAACAAGATTATTGAGAAATTTAATTTTTCCATAATTTCTTAATTTAACATTAAAATCATTCCTATCGTCAAAGTGAACCTTTACTTTTTGCTTCGGCAAAATATGGATTTGGCAATTATCTCATAACTTATGGAGGATTTTTTTTTTTTTTTTTTTTTTTTTTTTTTTTTGTAAAAGTATCACAATATGTTATTGTTAGTGATTATGAGAATCTCATTATTGTCGGCATTCTGCTAGTCTAAAGGAGCGGGGGGGGGGGGGGGGGGGGGGGGTAATATTAGAGAACTATTTTTATTTTCATTTTTCTTGTCTATATTTGTCTCATGGCATAAAGACAAAAGGCTGACTAATGATTCTAGAAAAGGATGAACACAAGTTCATTTGATTAGGATTTTCTTCTTTCATTTCAGAGGAATAGTCCCATAAGCCAAAATAGTTTTTTAAGAACAAAAAACAAAAACAAAAATATTTTAAAATTTACAAATATCTGATATGTTAACTACTTACGACACATAAATTAAACAATCAATAATGGCAAAAACTTTAAGTTATTATATCTTGAAGCTCATGCTCTATGAGAACTATTTAATGAGTTTTAAAATATGTTGTAGATATTCTAGATATTTTACCACATCTAATAAATAGCTAAAGATATATTTTTATGAAGTGACTAAAAAATATTTTTACCTTCACTCTTTGGCTAGAAATACGCAATTACAATTCGTTCATTCATCTATCTTGTATTTATTATGTTGTGTTACGACTGTGGTTTCATAGTTTCATAGATGTTATGCTGATTAAATTGTAGTGAATATGTAGTATTTACTAACCATATAAATACAAACATGAACATTTATGTGGGAGTATGTAAAATGAACGATATGAATTACACCGAGCATTTCTCTCTCTACATCAGTTAAGAAATTTGTTCCTTTACAGATTGAATGCAAAGCAAGATAAACAGCATCAACATTTTGTGGCAATTCCTAAACTTCTGTTTCTTATAATCCCTCAATTGACTTTAACAAATGTCAAATCCAGGAGAGATGCTTTGCTTCCCTAACTGCATTTGCAGCTGGACTTCTCTCCTAAAACTGAGAAGTGTGGCAAAATCTCCCTCTCCGTCTCTTCTCTATATCCCTCTCTCTCTCTCTCTCTCTGTATATGCATTATTTATCATAAACGTGTGGAACATCAAATGCTAAAATCGAGTAAGCCCCAACTCTCAGAAAGCAGCCTTCCAAAGAGCATCTTTGCCTTCACCACATCTCCGATGGACCTCTTTTATCCTATCGACTGATCTGCATATCCCACTACAGCTCCAATCAAATGAAGCAACACAGATGTTGCCTGCCTGTGCCTTCCATTCACAGTCTGCATCGACAAACCATTGGGAAAGAAAGTAAAAATTAGTTCAACCAACTAGGTCTTGTGTTATTATTCTTTCTTGAATTTCTTTTTATTAAAAACAAAAAAGAGATTTTTTTTTCCAAGATGGAAAGTAGGAGGGGAGTAGGATTCGAATCCCTAACCTCCTCTCTAATGGACGAGGTTATGTACCGCGGCACCTAATGTGAGTTGTTTGTTCTTTCTTGCATGCATTTAGGTATATTAATTACGTAGGTCACGAGTAAATTGTACAAGAGGGACGCAAAGAAACATAAAAGAGACCCCTTGATCACATTGAATGGAGAGAGGTCTCCACATGCTTAGTTTGATAGGCAGAAGAGATTCACCTGGTGGGGTCCCACAACACAATCTTCGATCATCGACATGCTTCACATCGAGCCCAATGAACCAAGACCCCAGAGAAACATCCTCATTAGCATACTTGTGTAAAACATGCCTGTCAGAATGAGATTTTCACCGTCATGAATCATGATAACAAGATCTAAAATTCTGGTTAAATAACTTCTAAATTCCATAGAGAAGAGAGAGAGAGAGAGAGAGAGAGAGAGAGAGAAACGTAACTGGTTTACTTTAATATAAGTAGCCAAGTCTTTTGAAATGGCATATAATTGACCGGTAGCATGGCGGAAATACTTGTTCCCCGGCTCACCAAATTTCCAGAATTCGGGTTCGTGGTATCTTACTCCCCTATTTCATGTAATGCAAGAAATAAGCTACAAGCTGGAAACATAATTAGGTCAATAAGGAAAAGTTTTTAGATGGTTAGCTGTTGGCCTACCTCTGAGAAAGGACAGGACCGGATTTCATACATCCTATGTACACCCTAGGCTTTTTTCGGTGTCTTGCCAATGTTTCACCAAGTGTTGCTGCAAGAATATAAGAAAACAGCAAACAAACAAGATCTGAAAGAGATTCGATAAATGAGTTATAAAAAATATAGAAAACTTGAAATTTCACCGGAAAACTCTCAGAGGATAGAACCCCACAAGTACTGGTAGATACTAAAAGAAATCTTGAAAATCGGAGAACTCATAGCAAGTTTTGGCATGATGCATACTTCAATACATATTTCATTTATGAATCGTCAAGATTTGGTAGATATTTGTAAATTATCCAAAGTTGAAAAGCAAAACAGATTAAGATTCATTACCTATATTGACGTGGACATCATCATCGACTTTCACATAGTACTCTGCATCCCACAAAGACACAGAAGCAGCAAAATAAGCCTTCGTCTTGGCAGACAACTCAAGATAACCCTCAACATGATCCTGAGCACCCAGAAACACCGTCTTAACAAAGTAGAAAATGATGAACAAGCACAGTTATATACTGAAAGAATACATATATATTGTCTTTACCAGCCTCATGATGTCCCCATGTTTTTGATCTTCAGCTTCAATGGCTCTATCTAGTATACCTCCTAAAGTAGCACTGTGTAACAGAACAAAGTTGAATAAGCTAAAATCGTTTTTATCATTTTCTAGCATAAAATGCAAAATATGATGCACATTCAATACATTAAAAAGACCAGGTTTAGACAGTCCCTCGGAGAGTAAATAAAGTTATCACCATCATTACAATAGATGTGAGTTCCCACCTGTGACCAATGACAAAGCGAACAACTATTCCTTTCTCCAACTCCAGAATTCGTCGGTTTTCTCCTATTATAAAATTTGAAGAACAATATATTCAGATCCTGTCTCAAAACAAACAATTGCACTTCAGAAATTATTCGTACAAACCTTGTGGCATCCATGTGGCACGGACAGAATCTCTTCTTTTCCGGCTGCTAAATGCAGTATTTATTCCAATAACCATGAAATGTTTTCTTTTGGCAGTAGCCTTGTCTTCTGTAGTTTCGGGTGTGGGAGTGCCACTGAGAATCGAATTTTGTGCTGCTTTTGCCGCAGCTAACTCCATCTCCAGGTTGGAAATAGTCTTGTCCAATGTCCTATTACATACACGAGTGATTATAATAATTTAGGGAAAAATGTTTCATCAAAGGTATCGTCTTCTCAATGAGAAACTGAAACTCACTTTTTAGTATGTTTAGTCCTGGATACATCCTGAAAGATTTCCTTCGGAGCCCGTTTTACACTATTCTGTTCCAAATGGATAAAAAACAAGAAAATGGTGATTTACAAAACTAGTATTTTACAACATAAACAATGCAAATAAGTGAGTCAAAATTGGCCTGTAACTCGAGATGCTAGGGTTGGCGTAGAGTGAAATACTCACAAATTTTGGATCACAGCCTTCTGATACTAGTTTCAATTTCTCGGCTTCGAACGCTGCTGTTATTGTGACACCTTCTGCTTCTGGAAAGATCCATGTTCTGTAATGGAAGTAATTTTTAAGATTTAAACCTCAGCTATGATAACAGAAGACACCAAAGAATACACAGTATGAAAAAATAAGAATGATAAACAACACTATTGTATAAAACCACAAAATTCGATGAGATCTACGGGCAATTCACCAAAAATTAGGCAAATTTAAAAGCAGGAAAACCAGAAAACAAAAATCTGTTTCCTATTAGAAGTACAATTCAAACAGTTTCTTGGCACCAAAAATGATTTCAGAAGGCTAAAATTCTCCTTAACATTCACGGCTTCACATATCTTTAGAAAATATGAATCACGAGTCACACTTTTAACCTACGTACTAAGTCACTAATGAATTTGGTAACCGTAATAGTTTTGATCTTGAATGGTGGCAAACACACACACACACACACACTAAAATAATAGTTCGAATGTTTTCAATTTTCGTAAATATCAGCAGAAATAAGATACAAGAAACCAAAAACACAGGGAACCTGGCAATTGAAATCAAATAAAACAAATCCCATTCAAATTCAGGCGAAAGGAAACATCATTCCTTTACCTGTTAGTGAAGAGCATTCCTGCGCAGAAACTACCAAGACAAAGAAAAAGGGTCCATTTGTGAGAAATCACAGTTCTTGAAATCTGCTCTCCACCTCTGTTCTTCATTGAAATTCCCAATACAAGAATTTTCCTTTCAAGCTGAAGTCACCGGTTTTTTCAAGGAAATCCCATAGGGAAAATGAAAATTCTGATACACTAAACCTCAAACGCCCAGAATTTGATGAATTGTTCTGTGAAGGAAAATCACAGAGAAACAGTTAGAGCCCAAAAAAGGCTGGCATTGTCCTCATATTCTTCTCAAGTTTTTATTAGCTTTATTCTTTGCTCCTGTGTGTGGAGAGAGAGAGATAAGCACACTTCGCAGGGAAGGGACTTGAAATACAAGTGAGGGAAGACTGACAAACTGTCCCAGTTCTTGTACCCAATTTACCAAACGGTCCTTGTCAGCATTGCCAGTCGGCAGGGCACTTGAGGTTCATTCACAAGAACGGATGTAATTAAACGCATAGTTTAAGACTCATCGCTAATCAAAATCTTTCTACTTTTAACATTTTTTCATTTTGCTAAAAATAGATCAGAATGAGATAACGATTAACCTTATTTTTTTAATAGTTATTATGTATGTGACCTTATATAAAATTATCTTCACTTTGAACTTAAATATTAATTTAAAATTAGAATAAGTTTTCTATACATTTCATTTGATAGTTTAGGTGTACAAGGCCATGGTTTCATCGGTTAAAATTGTTGGTTCTTGAAATTATAAATGTAATTGGAATCGAATCAGTATATACGATTATGATATCATTTATTATATAGTTTCGATTTTAATTTCTAATTTTTTTCTTCAAATTTTACATCTAGAACCGTCAATTCATAATTGAAACCACTAATTTTAAATCAAAACAAAATCATTGATCCACGATTCAAATTATCGGTTTCGATTCAGAACAAAAGCCCATCCCAACATCCACATCTAGGTGGTTTTCTAGAGCTGAATGTTTGAATTCTTCACTAATCCCAATTGTTGGGTTATTTTTTTATCAATTAATTTCCGTCAACATTGCCCTAGGTGCCTACATTGATGTTTAAAACAACGTCATCCTGCCCTTATTAATTATGATTGAACATGTGATGATAATGAT
Source organism: Caryopteris x clandonensis (assembly GCA_028749325.2). Lineage (NCBI taxonomy): Eukaryota > Viridiplantae > Streptophyta > Magnoliopsida > Lamiales > Lamiaceae > Caryopteris > Caryopteris x clandonensis. Next base: position 1,286,509 of record JAPYKT020000012.1, read on the forward strand.
GTTGTGTTGTATGAACTTATTGTTGAAATCAAATCAAGATATTTAATATTTAATTTAAATTTATTTTAAAAATTTATTTGAACTTTGTTTGATAAAAATATCAAACAAGTTTGAGTATATTTTTATGTTGATAAAATTTGAAGTTCGACTCGAACTCGAATCCGTTAAGTAAAATTCGTCAAAACAAATGTAATATACTAAAATACTCGAGTTCGACTCGTGTTTGTCTCGATTAATTATCAAACCAATCTCACAAAATATTAAAAATTTAATAACATTTCAAACAATCTTAAACAATGATACGTTCGACCGTACTCGATTCATTTATACCCCTATGTCTTGAACTTATTATAATGTTATTGTTGGATATTTATTATTTTATTTTATAAGTATACTTTATCATGACTATGTATAAAAAAATATTTAAAAATACTTAAAACTTTCAAAATTTCTCTAAATTGAATATAATTCACGTCTGATTGTATGTTTGTCGTGTGGCTATCATCTAGTGTTTTTTTTATAAAAATTGGTAACAATAAATAGTGATTGTTGTATTTGATTAGATTTAAATTTTTTTAGAATAAATCATTTAATCACAACAAGTAAAAGAAATTATAAGAGCATTCTTAAATAATGCATGCAATACCGAACTCCTCCAAATCTAGAAGCAATAAGGAGATCGAGAAGTGTCTGATGAGGGCACGTGAGTTCCCTCACGAAGCTGGGCCCCAGCCCCCGAGGTGGGGTAGTAGCACGTGACAGAATCTAATTGGGAAATGGCTGCTTATTTAATTTTGTTTTTTTTGAGGGACTTTAACCCCTACCTTGTTTAATGATCAAGAAACAGGTTCCATTCTCTGCCACGTGCAAACTGCAATTTCTCATCACCAAAACAGGTGCCATTATTCCTCCTAGGGGCATTTCTGTCTTTTGAGTGTTAACATCTCGAAAATTCAAATATACGAGTTGACATTGTAGTTTATTTATTAAATTAAATTTTAAAATAGTAATTTTATTTTTCCATCACATGTAATATATTCTCTACCAAATTAATTTTCGGTGTTCTTGTAAGACTGTCCACTTAATTTTGAGTGGATCACTGTAAATTTATTTTGTTAATATTTGAATCTCTCTAATTGTACAAATAATCGTTAATGATCTACAAAACTATAATTGAATATTTTTTTTATTACCTTTAAAATTGCAAGCATATGTTTAACAAATCTTGAGATCATAGTGCTTCTGCATTGTTTAACGAGCTAGAATGAATCAAGTAGTAAGTGTGTTTATCGACAATCATAAATACAGATAAAAAAAATTCTTCACCTTAAACTAGAATAATTCAAAAAAAAAAAAACAATATATATATTTATATATATATATATATATATTAGTAATTCCTTTGACTCTTTCTCATTGAATTTACCGATTTCACGTGAATGATATTTTAAGAAAAACTAGGTGATTTTGTTATGAAATAAATAGGTTTTCATTAATTATTTTGCAGAAAAACAAGGTGATTTGGTTCTCAAATGGAAAGATTTTCGAATTAGATCTGGGTATTCAAACTCTAGGGCATGCTTATGGGGATAAATTATGATTTATGAGGAAGATATATATTCATTTTCTTTTCTTTTTTGTCTTTTCAAATTTTGAGAGATTAGTATTTACTCATTCCGTTTATTTAAAAAAAAATGTAATATGTAATTAAATTATGAAGAAAAAAAACAATTTTTTATAAAGAATAACTAATTTTAAGTTGTTAACGAAAGTCTATTTTTCTCATTTTTATAAAGGAATTCTATTCTTTAAAAAATTATTTTAAAAAAGATGATTTTTTTGTTAATAATTAAATATGATTGAATAAGTCGAATCAACGAATAAAATAATTGTATATATGTAATTTTGTGATTTTCTAAAATATGTTTTTTCTTTTAAACGGAGAGAACATTAAATATTCGTAAATATAAAATATAAGACCCTTTTTGTCGCATATCAACCATGCAAATAAATGCATCCACCAACGCAGGGAAGGACAATAATACTACTTGAATATGCAATAAATAATCATTTTTATGCATAGATAATTCTTTTTTCTTTTTCATATTTCGAGAATATTTTTTATTGTGCATTAATTATGTATTTTAGAATAAATAAATAAATAAATATTGATGTTGTAGACATCTTTCAAATATAAATGCAATGAACATGGTGATGGTATGGCAATCCAAGAAAAATCTAGAGACTGAAACTACACCCACAACTACAAGTGCAGAAATTTATTACAATAATTGAATGAGAGAAACCTTTGATGTTCGATATATAGATACACACACACACACACAATAATATTAGTTATTTTAAGTATTTATGTCATTATTAAAGGATAATTTTATATTCTTGTGTTAAATAATTGACATGAAATATAGCTTATTAGTTATTTTAAGTATTTATGTCATTATTAAAGGATAATTTTATATTCTTGTGTTAAATAATTGACATGAAATTTAGCTTTCACGTCCATTAAGTTACTTGAAAATTCATTTTGGACCAATTACTTAACACAAAATTATATTTCAGGCCAATTTAGTTAACGTAAAATTTATTATCGAGCCAACATTAATTTTTTGCCAATGAAGCTGCCCACAAAAATTATTATTCGGCCAATTTACATTTCTTGCTAACTAAATTAAGGCAAACATATGTTATTTTAAGAATATTTGAACCAGGAGTGAATCTCTTGTGTTACTGCTGTATGAATTTATATGTGTGTAATTGAATCGGTTCAATTAGTAAAATCTAAACAACATGTGAATTAGATTTAAGATGTGCTGTTTGGTGGATTTGTATCACACACGTAAAACATGAAATTTTTGGGTAAAAAATAAAGTTTTTTTTTTTTTTTTTTGGGGAGGGCATTAATACTTTTTTATATGTTAAAAAATATTATTTTCATAATATATTTTTAAAACAATTAAAAAATGTGTAATTAAAACCATGACATTTTTTAGTAAAAATAATACTGTTAAATATATTGTATATATTTAGTGGTAAATGTTACAATATATGAATCCTAACTATATGCATAAATCTAGCCTAATAATTATAAGATATTAATGTAGGCATAAATCTAAGTTAATAATTAGGAAACTAGTTATTTACATTTACCATAAAATATATACAATATATTTAACAAATGCTTTATATATGATCTAAAATATTTTTATTTTTTTATCTAAATTAATGCTTTGACAAAAAAGCTATTATGCCCAAAACACATATATTCATAGCAGACACTGGATGTGGATCGTGTCAGTTAAAATTCCCTACTTAGCGGTACTTGTTGCACTAATGTATATCAATACAACACCTTTGCCATGCTGTCACGAGACGCTTATAGTGAGTAATAGTAATTAGCGCATAGTGCGGCTAGCAATCGACACCTTTGACTACTTCTACTTTGCCAACACGAACTCGCTCTAGTGCTTGTGTTGTTGCGACGCAATCACACCTGGAGGTGCTTTAGTGACACAACTAAACTAAATAACCAATTGCAAAAAGTTTGCTTTGTATTAAATGATAGGCAACAATTATAATATGGAGATTACAATTGATAGCAATGGTAGAGAGAGGGGGCTTCCATTCAATTACTCAGCTCTCTTCAAATACTCTATCCCCCTATAGTCGCGAAAAATAAAAAAAGAGCTAGTGACAGCATTAGACGTTACAAAGCTGAGAAACGCAACAAAATCCCAAGTAGGGATAAAGCTATTTACATGACAAAAAGCCCTACACCCAAATACTTGAACTTCAAAAGAGTGCGTGCAAGCGGCGTTCGCTGGCGGCCTTTCTACGAAGTCGGGCATCCGTTGGCAAAGGGTGTTGGGCGGCCCGAATTGTGGGGCTAATCACAGATGATAAGTTTATCCTAGGGGCCCGGGACATGCAAGGGTGGCATCCCGTGACAGCTCTCCCCCACCTGAGATGGCGACGTCCTCGGCGCCACTGAAGCATAATACGAATCAATGAGAGATTGAACGCCTTAAAGGTCGTCGTCCGCTCCCAAATGTTCGCCTCTGCACTGCAACCTAGCCATTTCACCAAGTATTCTTTGTGTGGTTTCCTCTTACCTGCGTCTCGGTGATTGAGAATGGCTTCTGCTACCCTTTTGTCTGTTCTGCGTACAAGTTTCATTTCTGGGCGGCATGGAAGGTTGCGGGTGGCATCTTCCCAGTCGGCCTGGTATGGGTTTAGCGGGAGGCAACGCTAGCCTATAGGTTACCTTTTCAATTCTTTTAAGGATCTGAACATGTCCAATATATTTTTGCATTAGGCGTGGATCTCCAGCTCCAGATGATTTGGAGAGCCTTTGATCCGGGACCTTAACCATCACCTTATCGCCAACGCAATATTCAATGAAGCGACGTTTCAAATCAGCATATTTTTTCATCCGCTTATGAGCTTTTTCTAGGCAACCGCGGGTGAGATCAATATTTTGCTTCCACTCTAGAGTGAAATTATACGCAGGAGATGTTCTTGCACCTTGTGGGGTATCAATCGTGTGTGGGAGGAGTGGTTGCTGCCCGATACAAATCTCAAAAGGACTCCGATTTGTGGTAGACCACTTTTGAGCATTAAAGCACAACTGAGTAGCATCCAGTAGCTTCACCCAGTCATTTTGATTAGTGCTCTCGAAGTGTCGAAGATATTCTTCCAGCATCGAATTGAAGCGCTCAGTCTGCCCATCGGACTGTGGTTGGTAGCTAGAGCTCAGATCCAATTTCGAGCTGAGTACTTTGAAGAGCTCAGTCCAAAAGTTGTGAGTAAATCGAGAGTCCCGATCACTAACGATGTCCTTCGGTAATCCCCAATGTTTGACAATATGCTTGAAGAAGGGTTGAGCTGTCTCTTTTGTTGAAACGATTTTAGGAGCTTCCATGAATGTTGCATGTTTAGAGAATCAGTCTACCACAATGATAATAGCATCAAGTTCTCCAACTTTGGGTAGACTAGTGATGTAGTCCATCGATAAACTCTATCAGGGCCTATCGGGAATGGGCAATGGCTCCAGCAACCCCGCCCTTTTCTGCTGATCTGCTTTGTCCTGCTGACACACTAGGCAGGTTCGCACAAAAGTCTCAATGTCAACTCGCATATGTGGCCAATAGTAAGCTCGCTGAACTAGGGTCACTGTGCTGCTTCCTAAACTCCTCAAGGTCAGGTTGGCTCATGCGATATAGTGCTCTGGCAGGAGATTTCGTGCCAGCCACCAGCTCAATCTCATGATCGACTGCCCTCTTCGGCGGGAGCTTCAGGGGTAGTTCATCTGGCATCACATCCTCATATTCTTCCATGGGCTTTCTCACCGCACTATGAAGCGGCCCAGATTTCTCCTCAATCTCCTCAAAGCGAAGGGCACACAAGAAGGATGGATCATTGTGCTTGCAACCCTTCTCGAACTGCATGGCCGACAGACTTTTCTCACCCATCTTGTTGGCCTAGGTGGGGATGACACATGGCTTGTTCCCAATCATCATCAAGGAATCCATATGCGGGAGGACCTCCGTCCTGGTATCCCACAAGAACTCTAGCCTAAGAATGAGCTTGAAGTCATCCATCATCACAACAGACAAGTTGGTCCTTTCTTCAAATGAGCCAAGTCTCAACAGCACGGACTTGGCGATACCGGAGATAGGTTGCCCAACGAAATTGATAGCCTTGACTCGCCTTACTCCTTTCTCTAGTACAAGTCCGAGTCTCTCTACTTCGGCGCTGGCTAGATAGTTGTGTGTGGCACCTGTGTCGATCATGGCTCGCACAGGCTTGCCATTGATTTTTACATCAACGAACATCAACCTTTTCTTCTTCTGAACTTTTGGTGGTTGATCTTCCTCAGTGTGGCTCGTTAGAGCCGGTGCGGTCTTGCCTCTTTTCAGTGGCACCTTCTTTTGGGCGGCCACCTGGTGGAATAAAGTATTGCACTAATGAGCAATGACCCAAGATTTTCTTCCTCGGAGTCATCTTCATCAAAGTTGGATGACTGGGGCTCTGCTTGTTTTTGGCCCAGGTCCTGTGAGACTTGTTAAAGCATTCAACAACTGCTTCTTTAGGATCTGATGGGGTCTATCACAGAGAAAGCACCCGCCACTTTTCTAGGACGATGAACCCTACTTGCTCTCATATTGAGGCTTTTGGTTGGAGCTCCATTTCGAGCTCCTTTGGGAGTGGAATGGTTTTTCCCCCCACCCCTTTTGGAGTTTGACTTGAAAGATTTGACTCCGCCCCCTTTTGTATGGCTACTGCTCGCGGCAGCTGGCATGTTGTTATTGTTACTTCGGGGTTCGGCAGTGTAGTCAGTCAATCAATTGGCCGCACTCATTGCGGCATTAGTGTCCCGTTGGAGGTGCAGCTCAAGTCGCGCCTATGGTTTTAGGCCTTCCATGAAGGTAAAGAGTTTGTCCTTCTCAGACATATGACGGGTGTCTAACATGAGGGCCGAGAAGGCCTTCATGTAGTCCAGCACATAACCAATGTGTTTAAGCTCTCTCAATGTCTGGCAGGCATTGTATTCAACATTCTCCGGGAAGAATTGTTGTCTGATGGCATCCTGCAGTTGAGCCCATGTGTCGAGCTCCACCCGGTGATCTTGGATCTCTTTATATTTGGTCCGCCACCAGAGCTTTGCATCACCGGTCAAATTCATGGTTGCGGTGGACACTCTTCGACCCTCATCTATGATATTGGCAGCCAAGAAATACAGCTCCATATCGAAGAGAAAGTTTTCTACTTCTTTGGCATCTCTAGCACCGCTGTATGCTCTCGCCTCCGGCACCCGATGCCTGGGCATCGGATCAATAGCAATTAGGTCATTGCTCACCACCTGTTGTAGTAGGCCAAATTGGATTTTCATTTCCTCCAATTCTGATGCGTGTCAATCGCATTGTTTGCCCTCATGGCCTCAGTTAATGCATTGCATGCCTGCCGGCTCTCATCAAGCTCGGCTTTCAGATCGGCCACCACTGATTTGAGCTCCGCAATTCTCTACTCGTGGTGGCACACAGTTTCCTCCAGGGCACCCAATCTTTGGTTTGCATTCGGGGGTCTCCCCGTAAACGACTCATCATTAGCCATCCTGCCTCGGCCTAGTGGATCCCGAGCCGAGGCTCTGATACCATCTGTCACGGGGTGCTTGTAGTGAGTAATTGTAATTAGCGCACCGTGCGGCTAGCAGTCGACACCTTCGACTACTTCCGCCTTGCCAACATGAACTCGCTCTAGAGCTTGTATTGTTGCGATGCAATCACACCCGGAGATACTTTAGTGGCACAGCGAAACAAAAAACCAATTGCAAAAAGTTTGCTTTGTATTAAACGGTAGGCAACAATTACAATGTGCATATTACAATTGATAGCAATGGTGGAGAGGGGGGCCTCCAGTCAATTGCTCAGCTCTCTTCAAATACTCTATCCCCCTTATAGTAGTGGAAAAAAAAAAGGCTAGTGACAACACTAGACATTACAAAGCTGAGAAACGCATCAAAATCTCAAGTAGGGATAAAGCTATTTACATGACAAAAAGCCCTACACCTAAAGACTTGGACTTCGAAAGAGTGCGTGCAAGCTGCCGTCGCTGGCGGCCTACCTGCGAAGTCGGTCATTCGTTGGCGAAGGGTGTTGGGCGGCCTGCGGGGCGGCCCGAATTATGGAGTTAATCATGGATGATAAGTTTATCCCGGAGGCCCGAGACATGCAAGGGTGGCATCCCGTGACACATGTCCAGTCATGGACAACTCGATGGAGAAGTTGGTTAGGACGCACAACAATAATGGTAAGGCTCAAATGCAATAGTGAATGGACGTGAGTATGATATTGACAACTTGGCCCTAAGTTTCTCCACCCTTTTTTCTCCCCCAAAACGTCATGTACCATTAAGTTACCACCTTCGTCTTTAGAAGAAAATACCTAAATCCCCATACTTTTAGCAAACTTCCTACTTGATTGGACCAAGTTGGGTTAATCGGACAAGTGACAAGGTTGAAATTGGATATAGTGGACAACATTAGACAAGTTATTTGTTGCTACACATGTTATCATGTGGATAAACCAATTATAAGTACACTTCATTATAGCTGTCATAACAACTTCACTGCTGTACAATTAGAAATAACTGTTATGTAATATTTTAATGATATAAAGTAGTAGTTATCAAACATTGTAATATAACAGTTAATAGAATATTATTTTTTATTCAATGTATTATTATTTACTCATCGTACGAGTTATATTTTGTGCAATCATGACATACAAACTCTGTTAAAGTGGTCTTGTTCATCAAAATCTCGACTTGGCACAACTTTAAGCCTATGCCTGATACTTGACCCCTTTATAATATTTTTTTTTTGGCTCAGGTTATTTTAATCTTAACATAAATAATTATGCATATATATATATATACACTACTGATGATTTTAATTCCTAATATATTAAATAATAATTTAATGTAATACTTCAATCTTTTAAATATGTTGTTCCTTTATTTCCTTTGCCCAAGTGCATCACCAACACACATAGCATGATAGCACAAAACAAATATATACGATACCTAAATTTTAGTAGAGGACTCAATTTTTATACTAAAACATTTAATATTAGACCTAATTTTTTTATTTTTTTTAAATTTAGGTCCAATATTGATGGCTTTATGATAAAACTCCAATTTTTTACTTTTGTTTTTTAATTTAGGTCCAATATTGATAGCTTTATGATAAATGTACCCTCTACAAAAAAAATTCCAAAATAATACAATAAGATATGACACAGCCTGATAACAAAAATTTCAGATTAATTAATTATAATTATTTTCATCTTTTTTATATATGTTCCAACAAAAAAAATTATCCTAGAAAAATCATATTTTGAGAGTAAAGGTCTCGTTTGATTAGCTAAAATAAAAAATCAATAGTGTTTTTTTTTTTACAAATAAATTATATATAATTAAACAAATCAAATCAACAAATAAATAATATAAATACAAATATATAATTTTTAGAAGATTATACCTTTATTTAATTGAACTCTTGCAAAATAATTTTTTTAAAAGAGGGAGTATCACTTCGCAGATGCAAGAATAAAAGTACGAACATATATCTAAATAGTTCTAAATTAAAAAATATTTTGTTCGAACAATAACTTATAAAATAAACATCCATAGTTAATTGCTGTAACATACTTATCTCGAGATTTATTTTAATGTAAAATATCGTATGAAGTGACAAACATGCATAAAATTAACAGTATGAAATTAATTAAACAAAGGAATTGTGAACCAATTAATTTGATTTATGCTGAATTGGTCGGTTTGGGTTGTGTCAGAATTATTCAGATTTATCCCTTATAAAAGGAAACAAATTATTCAGGTTATTATATCTGTTGTACTTTCAGCAGCCGTTGGATTTGCTCCCATTTCAAAATATACTCATATTTTTTTATTTCGGTCTGTAAAAAAAATCACATGAAAAGAAATAAAAAATAATAATTAATTGAATTTAGAGATAAGACATGCACATGCATGTACATGATCGATAGTGATTAAGGCTAATGATAACATTGTTTAGCAGTCCGTATTACTATTCTCTATAATGGGTTAGGACAACATTTTAATGTTTCTTGTACAAGTATTTTAATCCATACAATAGCTCAGATTCAATTCAGAAAGTGTAAACAATTCGAGGATCCTAGCTTACTCCGAGCAGGTCAATAGGATAAATTCATTGTCTGTTGTGCTCATGAAGAGTTCTTTTTTTTTTTTTTTTCAAGATTTCGAAAAGTATAAATTTTCATCAAAATTTTATTATTTTTTGTCCTATTACTTTTTGTTAAAAATGATAAAAAAAATTTGAAAAATAACATTTTAAGAGAGTTTAAGAAATATTATTTTTTGTCTCGCTGAAAATATATTACTTAACTATTATTTCTTGTAATTAGTTCAATAAAAGTAATATTTTTTTAATAAAAAATAATATTTTTATGGTAAGGATGTAAGATATTTTTAAACTGTTTATTTATTATTTTATTTTCTGTTAACAATATTATGTCATGTGCGTGCTGATCAAATCAACCAATACTTTGAAGGTTGGATCTGAATTGAATTGAATTGAATTGAACACATGAGACTCACTCATATTCAAATTTTAGTAATTTGATTTATAATTATATAATTTTATTTTATAAATAAATATGATGTTTAAGAATGTGGAAAATGAAATATGTTGTGTGATTACTTTATTACTTAAAACAAGATTAGTTATTGATCGAAGCTTCTATAATGTTTACAAAATGCTTAAAATATAAGTGTAATAATTTAAATATAAATAAATTAAAAAAAAAAAAAAAAAAACCCTTGATTCCATTAGTCACAAAGACAATGAAAGCTTATGCAACACTTGTAGAGAACATCTACTTAAAGTTGGCGATAAAAAGTGGAAAAGAAAAGGGGAATTGACCAAATGCTTGCACTTTGGTGAACCAGAACCTCACATGATATTTCTTCCATTACCCAATCTTCAATTTTAATGTTTGCACAAAAGGATCTTTCGATTGGTACTCCATTTTAGGGACCATATAGATTGTGTATATGAATATATGTATGTATCTATCGAGTATGTATATGTATGTCATGTAATTTATATTTCAAGTAAGTTATGTAATGTAGAAATTCTTTTACTCAACTATTTTTGTTTCACTTTTTCAAGTTGCCGTGTATTAAAGAATCAAGATTAGGATAGGACGCTTTCATTGGAATAGTTTCATACTCTGTTTATTGTTTGATTTATTTGTGCCGCAAGCAAAATTCATTTAAAAAGTTATAATTAAAAAAATACTCATAAATTATATTTATAAAAACATGTATCGCTCGGAATATTAATGATTATTATTTCTTGATTGATTAGTTTTGTGTAACTTCTATTATCAAGAAAGGGTCATACAAACTTAGATCTACCATTAATGCTAGGTGAGCTAACTGTATCAAATAATCAAGAATCATGTGATTAAAGTGTGGCATTTTGGATGCCCAATTTTTGTGGACCATTGACCTAAGAATCATGTGATGCTGCAACAAAGATGGTGACTTATGCAAGCAAACATGGAAAGTTAAAAAAATAAGTGCTCCCTTTGTTTTGAAAGAAAGAATCTTATTTGTATAACTCTTTTTAGATGTACAAATAGGATTTAATTTAAATTTGAAAAATGAGGAATTATGTGTTATTTGCTTTTGGTTCCTTTATTGTCATTAGATAGTATTGAGAGAAAAATAACGATAGCAAACAACTAAAAGTCGAGTAATTTATTAAAACTTTACGTTTGATTTAAAGCAAATATAACAAAATTTTCAATAATTTTTCACTACCACACCTGATCATAAAATCTCTAGTAAAGAGTTTTCACGTCTGATTACCTCTGATTGAAAATCAACCTTAGAAGGTAATTGCGAAACACATAACACCTCCATGATGTTACTCAAAGTTCCTCTATCATAGGGGTTTTGTGAGGTTGCATATTGCTGATGAAAATTCTCGTAGGATGTCTGAAAAAATAATTTTAACAAGAAATTAGAAAAATCATTGCTTATTAATATAATCAAAACTAAATGGGAGATTTGAATGAGCAAACCTGATTTGTTGCAACTAAGTACAAATGGTAGCATGCAAGACCACCAAGAAACCAAGAAGCAGCAAAGGTAAATGATGCCAATGCTACAGCCTCGGGGCAATGTCGTAATAATTCGATCCATCCGATGTTGTTTTGGGACATCATGCGATGGATTGTTTGGAAAGATAACGCAAATACGTATGTGAATAAAACGAAAGCCATGAAGACGAATAGTATATAGAATTTGTAGTTCCTCTGCAAAATCACATTTAATTTATAATTAGTAATTTGAATGATGTCATGTATCCACGTCATATAATTCTATGTGCGTCACACTCGACCTAATGGATTTTATTTAAATACATTACCGATCCAATACATTGACCAATCCAAGGGCAATGGTGATCAAACTTCTCAACACAATTGTCACAGACCACACAATGGCGACTCCTTGGGGGACGGTATATTTTACAAATCCTGCAATATTTCAACCTCGTCTCAATCCCATTTCCATCAATCCTTCGCCTCCCAATTGATTGAACCGATTGATCATTTCTGGGGATGATTCCGGGATCAGTCATACTCACCATTCCCAGGTTTACAAGCACCTACACAAACAAATCCCAGAAACAATGATTGAATTTATTCATAAAAATAAAATAAATAAAAAAGAACAAACAGTCAAAAAAGAGGACGGGACTGACAATGAACGTCAAGATTATAGAACAGATTATAACGGGACTGGAATAGTACGGAACGTCAATCGCAACATAAGCACCAAAAATCCAACTTGATAGTGAAATAGCCATGATTGTGAGCATAAGTCCTCCTGGATCAGGGCCACAAATGAGTCGGCCGCCGAAGAAAAATACCTGCATTTTCGAACAGAATGTATAAATAATATATATCAGCAATTACTATGATTCAGTTTTGGTTTTCTAAGTGATTGATAGATGGGTGTGCATACATTGTTTCCAGGCCAAACATGGTACAATCTTGTTGTCTGTTCGTGGATTTGACCGCCACCAAAGGGTTTTATCAAGTGATCGGTGAAAACCCTTTTCGCAGAAACAAATTTTTGCCATAATATGTTCAAATTTGTTATCATTTCTCCATTTTCAACTACTGGTTTTGTCTGAAAGCCTGCTTCAGACAACTTTTTCTCGGAATGAACATCTTCTGCGGTCTCAGGCAGGGGCGGTGGCCCCTGCGTTATGCCTAAACTGTCGTTTAATTCAGTTTCTGCATTGTGGGAAGGCATTTTTCTGCATCTGTTACGTGGATTTTAACTGTAGAATGTATTGGTGTCAAGTTTAAATGCAGAGAGAAGGCGCCATTGGAAAGTTTTCTGAACTTACAGTTAATGATTTGAAGTTTAGAAATGGGCCTTGGATTATAATGGGCCTTGGCCCAATCCAACTCATAGTCCGCCGAAATTACACTAAATCAAATTGATGCAATTAATCAAAAATTTATTTTATAAATATATATATATATATACACTCAATGTAAAAGAAGAATAGTGATATGTTTTCTTATTTATTGATATGTGTCTTACAATTAATTGACACATGTCTTCCACTTTTTTCCTCTCTCCTATTTTTATTTTTCACTCAAATTTAAAATTTTAAATAACTTTTTTGTTTTAAATTTGTTTTAACATATGATAAATCAAACTAATATTCTTTCGTGATCATTAATTTGACATCAATATTATATATATTGAAATAAATAATTACACTTAAAGAGTTAATTATAATCTTTATGGATGAAATATAATTTTGTATGAATTGAATTATAATTTTTAAAATTTTGATATATGTGTCGGATTTAAATAAATAATATATTAATTTTTATATGAATTTAATCTACAAAAATATACATAATTTTTTTATAAAAATAATATGAATGTAATCTACAAATATATATATATATATATATAATGTTTTTATAAAAATAAAAAATTTATGCTATTAATTTATATAATATTATAATTTTTTGTATAACCTGAATAGTTTTTAGTAAGTTAAAATACTTATATTTAGTTAAGGGACCATAAAAAATTTACTTCAAAATATCGTACAATTTATTATTTAATAATAAATATATTTCAAATGAATTATAGTTATATATATAGATGTATATATATAATTGATATAATATAATAGATTGTGTATATTTTTATAATAATATACTACATCCCATGCATTGCACGGGCGAACAACTAGTATAAATCAAGACGACAACCAGTGAATATAATTTACTATTATTGATCTCAAATTTATCTCTTAATTCTTCAATTTAAATGCTGCCTTAATAATTTACTATAAATCTCAAATACATTATCCAAAATTTCATTTTCAGCTATAGTTTTCAAGTCTATACTAATATAAATATAGTTTTCCGTTCATTTTCAATTAAAAAAATATAAATAATTTAAGTAAATAATGTGTCTGCTTTTGATTAGTTAAGTTTAATTTTCTTCTTTTCTTTGGAATATTTATTCCGATTTAAATACAAATAACATTTTCATTTCTACTACTTCTTACAGATAATATATTAAATAAATAATATTTTAATAATTTTTTATTTTACACCCATATCACATATATTTTTAAAATAGATTAATTGGGTTCGATTTAATATTTATTGTGTATTTAATTATTTATATTGGGTTTGGAATGCAAATAAATAAAAACTAATATTTTTATAAAACTTATTAAATAATTTAATTTTTATACAATCAATAAATTTATTATAGAAAGAAGAGTCTAATTTTTGGGTATATTTTTTACATGTTTTACGAGCAAGATAATAGAATAATTAACATGTTCTTAAATATTTATCAACTCGTAATTATTACAAAATAGTTTATTTTACATTCAAATCAAGACCAAACAAGTCTGTATTGATTAAACAAAAAAACTTCAAATTTACAATAAACATAAACATGATATAATGTCAACAAAAAAATAATCTAAATATTTATATAGTTAAATAAGTTTTTGGCATAAATTAGTAATCTCATTATATGTTCAATATTATGTTTATGTTAGCACATGATTAAAATAGTCTTCTTGCTGGTATTTAATAAACTCTTTTTCTTTACTATCATGATATGCATTGTTCCCCTGTAGGCGGGCAAGCAAACTTATTCACTTTCTGTGTATTTGGGCTTAGGTAATGATATAATAATGAAGTGGGCCATATATTTATGATGGGCTAAGTTAGCAATTGGGCTGTTTCATTTTTTTGGGCTTTCACAAAATGCAGAAATGAATACTACTTCTTTTCTCTAGTAAAAGAGCTTTCTTCAATGGCGGTCTTCTCGTCTCTGACGAAGAAGCAGTAATGCCGGACTTGCGCCAATCATCAAAATGATTAACGCATTCACGCCAAAAATTGATTTATTTAACATACTTTCAATTTAAAAACTGAAAACTGAGAAAGACAAGAAGCAATAGTGTACGAATATGGATACGGGTTCAACCTTGGGAGTTGCAGCAATGGCGGCGGACAAAGATACGTTCAGAGCAACAGCTCTCGCTATTGCCGCTACTTGTTTCTTCGCACTCGCAATCTCCATTCGCTTCGTAAAGCAATACGTGATAAACCCGAAAAGGAAAAAGTCGTGTTATTTGAGTACAGAAGCCAAACCCCAGTACGCATTCAAGCGAGTCTTGGCAGATAATTCCTATTCGCAGTTCAAACATCTCAAACTCCACACACAAGACTCACACTCCGACGGTATAATCAAAATCTCTCTGTCTCTCTCCTCCAACGTATGCGGTGTGTGTACATGTATTGTTTTCTGTACTTCATTGAATTCTTTGTTTCTATCTTCTGGATAGAGTACTCGAATTTGCATCCGTACAAGGGAGAAATTTCCAAGTTGATGAAGAATCCGAATTTAGGACTTTTGGAGTTTCTTGATGGGCGTGAAAAGCAGGGTTTGGAGATGGGAGATTGTTATGTGTGGGTCGAGACTGAGGCGCAGTTAAGAGAGCTTGTCGAGGTGTTGAGTAATGAGAGGGTCTTTGCAGTGGATACTGAACAGCACAGTTTGAGATCATTCTCAGGCTTTACGGCACTCGTTCAGGTTCATATTTGCATTTTTAGAAGCAACGTTCCTTTTGTGTGTGCCTGTGTCGATTAGCATAGCATATTAATTGTTTATGTTTATGTAGTGGATTTAATTGCTTGCCTGAGTAATGGTGCAAGAACATGTTTGAAATGTGCAAGGGAGCCATACAAGTGCATTGCTTGTTGTAGTTCCAACTTTTACTTTGTATACTGGCATAGGTGGTTATATTTATATATTTACTTTGAATGCTTTTTAACTCCATCTGAGTTAGATGTATATTGTAATTGATTCTAGTTCTTTTGTATAATATTTTGTTTCAATAATGGGATGAAACACGCTGATAGGTGTTGGTGGTTGCACCAATTGGAATTTCAAGAACACATTTTCTAGGAAACGATTCACAACTATAGGAAAAAGTGATCCTGTTTCAGTTTCACTTTTTCGAATATAGAGAATGCTCTACTGTAATCTATTGATGTCATTGTGTGTTTTAACTGAACCTTATATGTTGTTGTATTAATACAGATATCCACTATTAGCAAGGATTATTTGGTGGACACAATTATCCTGCATGATGTGATGGGACTTCTAAGGCCAGTATTTGCTAATCCTGGAATATGCAAGGTAATATTACAAATATTATAGTTTTGAATGTATCTGGCTTAATGCCCACCCCTTGTACCCTTGGAACGAATTATTTAGGATCGTTCTGCCATATGGTTTTCCCCTGACATATGCTGACTTAGGCAAATTAATTTATATGCTCCTTAGGAATTTCACAGCTTTTATTGCAAACAACTTGAATCACTAAGAAGTGTTGTGCCTGATCAATGAAGTGTAAAATGATGTCCAACAATCATTGAGAACAGCATGTGTTGGTTATTACAAGTGCTAATTATAGATGCCATGTGATTCATGGACTGTATTAGAATGACAACCTTGTTATCTTCCTTTGTTATTTTATTTGCTTTATTTTAAAGAAGTTATATAATGCCGTAGGTGTTTCATGGTGCTGATAATGATGTTCTGTGGCTTCAAAGAGATTTTCACATCTACGTTGTCAATTTATTTGACACGGCCAAGGTTTGCAAGATCTAATTGTGTTTTTAATTTCATTTGATATTTGTGTCTTTTAGGAGGTTATTTGACTTTATTCATTATTTCAACTCATTGAGAAGTTAAAGGATTAGAGGGATATGAGGCTGACAGAAGGTTATTCATATTATATATTTGTCTCTCGGATTAATCATTCATAGAGCACTGCCCTGACCATATCAATAATTGCTTTTTTAATTATATATTGCAGGCATGTGATGTTTTATCCAAACCACAGAGATCATTAGCATATTTGCTTGAAACGTACTGTGGTGTTGCCTCAAATAAGCTGTTGCAGGTTTGCGTATAAATTTAATCTCATGTATCTTTACCACATATATGTAGTCAATTGGCATGTTCAGTAATTTTCTCATGATCGAGTAACGTGCATGAGATGGATTACAAAATTCATATGAAAACCAGCAGTGAAGCAGATCTTGGAGTATGAACTATTCTTGAAGTAGTTGGTTTAATTCTTCTGCATATGAAAGTCTGAGCTCTGATAAAAGCAAAATAATCACAAACAAGTTTGTAAGTCATAGCTCAGTCAGTGGTGGCCGTTCGTGAATGGAGTGTGATGTTATGCTTGATCTGTTCTATGAAGTATTATAGGCTGTTGAATGTATCAGTCTGAATTTTTTAAATTTACTTATTGTCAAGTAAGAAAATGTAATTCATATTGATGTCTTCTAGATTTGTGAATGAAATGCTTCTCGTGAAGTCTTTAGATGTTTGTTTGATTCAGTAGAACTGAAAGAGGGTAGGTGGGGGCTGCATGTCTACCTGTATCTAATTTGATTACCATCACTTTTTGGCCTGCTTATGTTTGTTGACTCTGTAACCATCTCAACTTTAGAGGGAAGACTGGAGAAAACGTCCCTTGCCTGAGGAAATGATACATTATGCCCGAGCGGATGCGCACTATCTATTGTATATTTCATGTTGTCTTTCTTTGGAGCTCAAACAAATGAAAAACGGTATGGCTTGTCATTCAATACATCCATGCTTGATGTACTGACATTTTTAACTTTTGGGCATCCTATTTACTTGATTTCCTGTTCATATCTTTATGATATAGATTTGAGCTTGCGAATGAATATGGAAACTTCGAAATGAAATTTTATGATGAGTTATAATTATATGAGAAAGTTTAAATGCATGTAGAATATTGCTTAATCCCCAAAGTCCCAAGGGCTACAAGGTCATTTTTACAGTATTTGTTGGAGAAGTAAGTTTGGAGGTGAGTACAATTTTCCGTACAAGCATTAGCTTAATAAGATGAATAAGGTGAAAAGAAAGTATTATCTATATTTCAGATATCAAATTTTGAGGCAGATAGTGACTGTGAGCTGTGGAACTTACTCAGGGAAGAATGGGAACTAATTCCCCTGGGTTTATCTTAGGACTTCATTTTTTCTTGTTGATTAGCGGTTACACATGTTTCACTTCCACACATTATCTACCACCATCTAAGAACCACTATTCCTTCCAAAAGATATATTTCATAACAGAGTGCAAAATGAAATTAAAGAAAGTTGAAATAATGTGACAGATTGAAAGTATGTTGATTTCACCAGAAGCACAAAAATGGTCTGGCTTTCATTTTTTCTCCATTCTGAACTTTACATGATAGCATATTCTAAATTATATAAGTGCATCAGAACATTCGTCTCCTGGTGACAAGTTCCATTTTCTTCTCGAGGCCAGTCGACGATCAAATGCAACCTGTTTGCAGCTTTTTGCAAAAGACAGTGAACCTTGTCCTGGAGAAGTAGCTGCATCATCAATAGTTTCTCGTTGTTTAAATGATCAAGGAAATATTTCGCCCAGTCTCTGTGATGCGAAGGTATTTTTCCTGCTGTGAATATCTTTAATTGTCAATGGTGGGCCTGGAAAGGACAATACTGAATGACTTTTCCATTCAGTTTCAGGAACTTGTGAGAAGACTGTGCTTGTGGAGAGATTTAATGGTGAGTCTACTCAATTCCTAAAACAACTGTATGAGATTTCATGTACATAAATTGCCACATCTTCGAAAGTAACTATGTGACTTTTCTTTCACTTGAAGTCTCAAATACAAATTTTATTTTTCGATGATGTGGATAGTACATTGCAAATTTACAATGCTGTTAATGTCAATATTTTTGTAAGATATATGTAAGTCTGTTAATTTATTTTTCGTTTAAATAAATTTTTTTCCTAAGAATCTTGATTCCACCAAGCTTTGTGTGCATGTTCGTCAGTCAATATTTTCTAATAGCATATTTGAACTTTATTTCGGACATTGATTATGTAATAGCTAACTTGGTTGAATGCCAAATTCTTTTAGGCTCGTCTCCATGATGAGAGCCTGAGATTTGTTCTGTCAGAGAATGCGATCATTACACTAGCAGCTGAAATTCCAAGAACGGAAACAGATATTTGTAGCTTTATATCGAAGGCTGATTTAGATGTTGAATCTGCGCCTCTGGTTTCTCTCCAATCTCCATCTCCGCTAGTTTGTTCTCATTTGGAAGACCTGCTTTGCTTGCTCAAGGAAAACATAGCCAATCTTGATAATATATTCCAAATGTACATCCAGAAGCACCTTGGTCCAGCTGGCAGTTGTCCTCTTTCTGCATATAATTATGCTTTGCTGTCCAAAGCCACCCTGGGACTAACCTATAGAATCACATCTAATCGTAATGGATTTAGAGCTTCAAAACAGGTCACAAAGAAAGCTTCTCGACAGCTTTTCGTTCAAAAATTTTCATGCAAGGCCCCTGTTTATCACAACTGCAAGATCTATGCAAATGATGGACGATTATTATGTTACTGTGATCACAGAAAGCTTCAATGGTTACTCTCTTATATTCGCAATGAATTTACATTGGGGCTTTGTGCATACAAATTCTTTAATGCCTTACTTAATATTTATTCAGGTACCTTAATCGGAATCTGGCAAAACTCGTAGACGAAGATCCTCCTTCCATCATGCTTCTCTTTGAACCCAAAGGGCGTCCTGAAGATGAAGATAATGACTTCTACATTCAGAGTAAGAAAAACATATGTGTTGGTTGTGGTGAAGGAAACCACTACTTACGGTACAGAATTATACCGTCATGCTACAGGATACATTTTCCTGAGCATCTGAAAAGTCATCGTTCCCATGATATTGTCCTCCTTTGTGTGGATTGTCATGAAATTGCTCATGCTGCTGCTGAAAAGTACAAGAGACAAGTATCTGCTGAATTTGGAATACCGTTATTTATTCGTTTAGTATTTGACTCTGATAAGACACAAAATACAACTTCATCTTCTTCGCCTGTTGTGTCGTCTGAGGATATCGGTGTGTCTCCTTTACAGCTGCGTACAGCTGCTATGGCTTTGCTACGCCATGGACCACAAATGCCATCCCAACGTCGTGAAGAATTAATACAGGTATGAAGCTTTCAAGCTTATGAAACCACCATAAAATTTGAATTCCTTAAGGATGCATTTAGATTGATGAATTTGAAAATCATGAAATTTCAAATGAAATGATTTTGAATTCTTTATATTTTGAAATTCACTCATTTCAAATCTCTTTTTCGGATGTTTGAATATGATTTTTTTTAATTTTTGCCTTTTCTGCACTGTGCAGTGTGTGTGCAATTTGCAGACTATAGAGTGTGCGTGAGTAATGTGTACAATATGCGTAGTGTGTGTGCAATGTGCAGAGTATAGAGTGTGTGTGAGTAATGTGTACAATATGTGTAGTGTGTGTGCAATTATGTGTGTGTGAGTAATGTGTGCAATGTGCAGAGTATAGGTGTGTGAGTAATGTGTATAATATGTGTAGTGTGTGCAATGTATGTGTGTGTGAGTAATGTGTGCAGTGTATGTAGTTTGTGTGTTCAGTCTATGTAGTGTGTGTGTGCGCGCAATGTGTGTAGTATGTGTGTGAATAATCTGTTTAGTGTGCATGTGTAGTGTGTATGTGCAGTGTGTGTAGTGTATGTGCCCAAATAGCTAGAATTATGGTCATACTCTTATATTGAACCAAATACAAGCTGTGTTATGGGATCCCAAGAAAGAACTTTCCACGTTTATTCCTTCCGGCTTTGTTTGGCAAAAAAAAAACCACAGTGATGCTGCCTTCACAAACAATTCCCTTACAGCTTTTCCAGGAAGGTACTAAAAGCTTACATAGAAAAAGTACTGTCTCACACTTCCCTATTTACTACTGCCGAATCGCAAGTTCAAAATTTGTTATCTTATTATGTTATTGAATTCTGCCCAAGTAACATCTTCAAGCTAAATCTTGTATTTGCTACCTACTGTAGGACTGTTGATATTTACTTTTACTCAGATATCAATCCAAATGAAGTTTGCTTTTTACATGAGCTGTAACTAGGCCCTGTATTTCCCTTTTGTATATAATTTGTTTACCGGCCCTCATTATGAGCAGATTATGATGACTTACTATGGAGGGAGAGAAATAACAGACAAAGATCTCGAAAGGGCTCTGGTAGTTGGAATGAGTCCTCATGAGAGACGAAGATTTGAGAAGAAGAGGGGCTTCACATTTAAACATCTGACGAGAGACATCAATCAAGATGATGCGAAAGAAAATAATATTGGTGGGGAGGCACCTGTCTCCATTCAGGATGAACCAAAGGCTGAAGATGATGATTCTTTATACACCAATATGACAGTGACTGAACAGACACAAGGTTTACCAAATGAGATGACTAGTACATTGGACGATAGGGATGTACCACTGAAGAATGAATCAAAAATGTCGTTACTGGGACATGGACCACATGGGAAGCAAGTGGTTGAGCATCTGCTGAAGGAGTATGGGGAAGAGGGAATTCGTGAATTTTGTCAGAGATGGAGACAAGTTTTTGTTGAAGCTCTTCATCCTCGTTTCTTGCCTGCCGGCTGGGATGTCAAGCACAGGTATTCATGTAAAGGACTTTTATAGTAAGATATCAAGAATTTCCACCAACTTTGTTGAGGATTTTCCCTGTCTTAGAACTTGTCACATTATCTGAAGCTTCAATAGGAGAATCAGAATCTTAAAAAAAAGAACATGATTCAGTGTTTTTTGGTTTGTTCAAGGATTTGATGTTGGGACACTTTCTTGCCAGTGGTAGAAGGGATTTTGGCGAATTCAGTGTGTACAAGAGGCCCACCCACGGAGAAGCTTTTGCCGTTGATTCTCCTACTGCTGGATAATATGTTCCATGGTAGTAGAATTTGGTAATGGTGCAACTCTTCTTCTTACTTTCCCGTCACTCCCCATTCCGAATAATATTTTGAGCTTTTCTCTCATACATAGAATTGAATTATGTTATTCTAATAATATATTGTTTCTTTTTTTAGAAAGATATTATCTGTTAGATCAAGGGTTTTTTTTTTTTAATTATTTATTTAAAAGAAGGATATCTTTTATGTCACTGAAACCATGATCTTTACATTATTGAAACCGTTGTTTATTAGTAATGCTTCAGTCCCCCCAAAAAAATATGTTTCGAAAACGTTTTTGATCTAAAAGAGAATTAAGTCTCGAAAGGCAAGATCTATTTTATTAGTTAGTTTGCAACCCATAGTTTGTTACACGAGTGTGGTTGTTATTTGGAAGAAAATGCCCCCTGGCCTATTATTATTCTACCACCACCATCATATTCAACCTCCGAGTAGCCATTGCCATAGCCATATTTCCCCTGATTGATCTTGAAATTTTTATAAAGCAACATCATTATGACACTTATAAATGCTTCCCAAACGTCAAGGGTTTTGGGGTCAGTGGGCAGAATTAACGCCAAGATTAAGAAGATAGCACCTAACTACCTAAATCCACCACCAGTTGTTTGTTTAAAGAAGGATTTCTGTTATATAGTTGAAACCATTGATTTTCCCTTTCTTGTTCTTGGTTATTAGTATTAAATTAGAAGATAAAATACTGAAAGATTAATAATAACAACTAGAAAGAAGGCGTATCTCATCCAAACAAAATAGTATGGGAAGTAGAATCTTATTTTCTCATTTCAATGCCACAAAAGATAAGGTTCTCAATCCGCTCATAGCACCACCACCACTCCCAATCACAGTGTAAACAGCATGACAACAGCAAGCACATACTACCAAGTACATACAAGAAGATTAAAATGGTCTCCTTTCATGAAAATTCAAGGTCGCAAGAGCGTATGGTTCTATCACTAACTAGGAGAAAGCACGCTCCCACCACAAAATTCAATTTTCTTTTTGAGACAGTAGAGAAATGGTTATATGTATGTAACTGACGCTCAAGGGCAAAGTATCTCTTCTTTGTGAAGTTCAATGATATAATCCCTTGCCATACAAGATGCAAGCTTTCGCCAAAAGCCAGTTTTTGAGCTGCATGAATGAAAGCTCAATCAACCTGTGAGCCAAAAAGTTCAAATGTCTGGCACTAACTCTTCAGGTTGGAGAGAGCATGTACCTATTGATAGCTGAGCCTAAAGTAACAGCAACTGTGACTTGTGATCAATGCCGTTGAAGATAAATGTCCCACTCATCGGAACAAATTGTCTAGTGATGAGCTGCAGACAAGAAGAAATTACTCAGATGCAATTGTAGATGAACATTCAAGGTGTTACAGTTTAAACCTTTGTAGAGAATATGCTGATTCTAAATTAGGCGACTGAGGAATTCAACAACATTCAGATGGAGGAATTTCATAGTTACAAATGTATGGGTCATGAGGAATATGACACTGCTAGATTACACAAATTTACTCACTACTAGAGTACTGGCCCATATATTTCAGTAAAATAAAATTGACAGTTCACAAGGGGTGAACTCTCTGTATAAATGCCCAAACAATGTTGGTTGCAGAGCTTTAAACGGTACTATGATGCCATTGAGAATAAATTTTAATTTAAAAAAAAAAAAATATATATATATATATATATTGAAAAAAGAAAGAGACATTGAGAAAATACTAGCCTTGATAACCTCCTGTGATGCAATTCCTCCAATGAATGCAGCCACAGCATGAAGCTCTGCACCACCATAACGACACATCTCATTGATAAGGTCTTCCGTCAAGGTTGATCCATTGCATCCCAAGTCATTAAGCAGGGCAACAACTGTTGTTTTCAATCTGGAAATTTCCTCATCCATCCCACTACACAATATAAATCACAACCATGCAGCGTGAGGTAATCTTTTTTAATTGAAGACAAAGACAGCCAACAATGGCTTCAAGGTTTTTACCCATCAAACTGCCCTGGGAAACTATTATAGTTTGCAGCAAAACGATCCACAGCTCGCAGAAGAATATAAAATCCAACAGCAATGCTGCAGCATAAAATTAGAACAACAGCAATAGTTAATGGATGTGGGTGGGTGGGTGTGGGTGTGGAGGAGGGTGAAAATGAAAGGCAAGATATTTAAGAAAACAAGATACTCCACAGATTGTATCCATGCTTGTCCCAGGAAATGATTCACATTTTGCGTTAAGGCTTTAACTGCCCTTTTGATAGCTTTAGGAGCCTCTACCACTCAAATGTGAACATCCCACGTGGTGCACCCATAAAAGGTCATTTATTATTGACGGTGTAGCAGGAGAAGTACCAGTACTCTTCATCTGTTAGATACTTATGTAACTCCAGTTGAGCTGGTGAATTGTATTCATCCTCAATTGAGCGGTATCTGCATACCTGAGAACTTAAAATCATTAAAAGGAAGGTCACCGAGCAGGAAAACCATATCTGTGAGAAGTCATATAAGCATGCCATTTCAACAGTCCATATGATACAGGTCAAACCAGTTTTAAGAACGTGATAACACATAAACAAGAAATAGAGTTACAGGACATTACAAGAGAACATGTCTTTTATAAGGGCATGGGGACCTATAAGAACGTAGCATTAAGGATTCAGAAATCAGAAAATTCTTTCCTTTTCAAGTTGAATCTTAGGTAGTTAGGAAACTAAATCAAATACACAAGTATGGATACACATGATTTTCAAACAGTTACAGCATGAAACAGGTCGCCAGCACTGAAAGATAGAAAGCAACAGACTAGATGCTGCTACAGATTCAATCTAAGGAGCAGGAATTTCAGCAAGGAAAAAGTCAAGCACAAACCTTAAGTTTCCTAGCATTCTTGCAAAAACTTTTTATCATTGCTTTTGAGATGCTATCTGGATCTCGACCTATCTTCTTTAGTATTTTCTTGACATACTTCTCCATGACAAGAAAGTCAGCCTCAGCCTTAGCCTGATATATCTTTTGCAGGGTGACATATAACCTACAAAAAAAAAAAAAAAAGGAAGTAACAGATGTCAATGTAGGACTTGTTGGAATACAAAAAGATAATACTTGGCTAAGGAAACCCTCTTTACTGACTCAGTAGAAGAAGTCATATCTGGGATTGCTCCCTCCAGAGGTGCCTCTCCACCACCTTCATTAGCTATAAATTCCTGTAAGTGTGAGGTAAAAAGTGCAAATGATGCAAAATTGAAAACTCTTATGTTACAAAAGATTACTGAATCACATTGGACATTTCCTCATGTTATGTATGTTGGTTCCTAAAATTTGAACTGGGTAAAGAAGTAGCCAAAATCATGATTTTTTTTTTTTTAATTCACCAAATATACTAGTACTGCATGCAATTCGAGACTATATTTATTTCATCGGAAAACTAGCAAACTGCACATCTGCCAAAAATGAAAAATCACATTAAGTCTTACGAAAATAGAAACTTCAGAAACTATTAAAATATAATATAGACATCAAAGAGTACTTCCGAAATTCTAGAGATTAAAATGTTTAATTAACAAGGAGAAAAAAGGAGTTTCACTGCCACAAAATTCTAGCAACATCAATAGTATACCTCAATCTAGAAGGTAATTTAATAGGTGAAGATATTAAGAGTTACCTTTAGAGCTGCCACCAACACCCAAAAATCTGATGAATTGGAACTAACTTCAGCACAGCTATCATTAATTATCTGCTGTATTGATGGACCTGAGATGACACAATAGAGACGTCAGGAAGATTTTGTAAACTAGTGCAACAAAAGGAACATCTAATAATTAGATAACAACACATTTTTGTGAGTGCATATCATGATCTACCAAAATGACAGCTTGAGTATATTCACCAATGAAAAAAAAAAAAATCAGATTATGCTGATTGTTCCTTTAAATAAAGGTTGTCAAGTTACAAGAGGGGAGACTGGAAGAGTTATGGCCTAGCTCCTGCCTCCTAAGATTATTGTCATTATTATTGCAACCAACGTTAGATTTGTCAAAATAGTCGCAGCAGCAGCTTTAGGATTGTCATTTATCAGTTCTATACCAAATGGGTGGTTGTTTAAGATGGAACTTACAGGCTTTTGCAACAGAAAGAAGTCTAGCAGTTTATTTGCTAATTACTACCATTATCATTACTGCTGTCCAATTATATAAGTTTCAATTAAAGAAATAGTTACCAGCAGCAGTATTATTTCTCCTAGGACAAAATAACAAAAATGATATCAGTGGGATTCTTTGAAGGTTTCTCTTAGAAGAATAATGGAGTTGAACCATATAATGCAATTAAAAAAAAAAAAAAAAAGGTGTTTGTCGAGGTAGTTAAACTGATATTCTCAAATATCACATTTTCACTAATGACTAGGACTTAAAAACATTAAAACAGGAATCTTGAACTTGGAATATAATATGACAAAACTAATAAGCTGATGACTGAATCATAACTGAATCATGAACTGCTATGAAAGTACATGAAGACCTTTTGAGTTTTGATAAATTAAGAGAGACTATCTAAAACAAAGCCCACATACAATAATCGCAGAGGGTTCAAATAGCTCCATTTTTTTTTTCTTTAGCCTTTTATAGCCCAAACCTGAATAATAATGTCACTGGCAGGCTATTAGCAGAATTTGCATATTGCAATGATGCTATCAAATATTATCAAATATCAACTAAAGTTGAAGCCCCTAAATGTTGTTCTGCAGCCAGTAGAAGCCCCTAAACATTGTCGTTCTGCAGCTAGATAGGTTAATGCACTCAATCTATATACAACGCGTGCACACACACACACACACACACATAAAACAAAAAAGAAAAAGGAAAACCATGCTGGATTCAACAGGGGTTACACAATAATCAAAATGCAGCAATAGTTTTTTATGATTCCAAGAAAGCAAACAAGACTCATCAATAAGAAAACGTGTTTAAGATCTTGACCATAGATCACTAACCTTAAGTAATGCCATCCGTCACTCATATCACAGGTGGTATGATGACACAATTGTTATATTTTTCTCCATATATATGTACCAAAAGTTAAAATTCTGAAAGGAACTCTACAGCAAAACTACACATTACCAATCTATCTCCAAATATCTTACAAGGTTTTCCTGCGAGTAGTTTGTTAAATAATTGACTTACTAATTCCTTGAGGGGAGAAAACTTTGAATGAAGCTTCTATGGCTTCTTTGTAATTGTCTTCATCGGATGCATTCATCTTGGCCTTGATTAAATCCTAAAGCATCCATCCAGAAACCAACCACACCATTTTAAAGACAGAAACAAGAAATACTGAAAACAAAAACTCATAAAACTTTCTATGCACCTTAAATATTTTTTTCTCTTCCCTTGTTGATGGAAGGTTTCCATTGTGAGCTTTCGCCCATTCCTCTGCCATTTTAATCAGAATGATAACATATGGAGTATGTTTATGAGCAATGGGATCCGCTGTATCCAAGTCAATTGATTCTGCAAATCTGTCAGTGATCAAATGCAAATTGTCATCTTTTAGGTAGAATATAAGCAATTTATAGGTCATCAGAAGTACGAATAAAATTAAAAGGAAAAATATCAAACCTCCTGAGCTCTGGCCATGGGTTATTTAGGCGAAGATCATCTAGAAAATGATCGGGCTTTGATTCGATCACAGCATGTTCCTGCAGAAGAAGTGAGATTTACTATCTATGCCATAAAAGATCAATTTTAACAAACTTCCTTCTTTTAACATGTCTAAGGGCATCAGATGATTTTGAACTTCAACATAATTGTTTTCTTCAGAAGCTTTTTTCATTCTAATTTAAATGGTCAAGCCAACAAAAGGAAGAAAATGAAATTCTCCAAAAATAATGGAAAACAATGCACTCAGAAATACCTTCACACTGATTCGGACAAAACCAGTAAGGCCATAAGAGCGTGCAAATATCAACACGACATTGGCATCACGACAGATTCTATCCAGTTTCACCATTAAAGATTCAACCAGCTGAAGAAGAACACAAGGCATGACTTATTAGTTGGTTTAGCACATGATCATCCATACTATAGAAGCATCAAAATACCAAACAATGAGCACATATGTATTTACATAAATTTTGAGTGCAAACATTCTAGTAGAATTCAAGATAGCTTTTTCTTTGATCAGTCTCTTTTTAACATACCCATGAAGAATAAAAAATGCTAAAACTATGATGAATGTACCAGCAGGCATTATGTAAAACAAAACAAAATTAAATAACTGCTGAATAAAATAAATCTTCTGCCTTCTGCACCAGATGATATTTTAGGTGCAAAATACAATCAGAACTGATTTTTTTCCCAGAGAAGCTACACATCAAAAAGTTGTTTTGAGTTCCCATTTGAACTACTTAGATACTTTTCCTATATCTATATAACTGTTTCAGCAATTCCAAAAGCTATAACTGTGTACTGACAAATAAGTACAAGAAAATATGCAGGGGTTTTTCAAGGTCACTTCCACAAATTTCAGATCTAGAAGAGGATCTACTGCATATATCTAAGTACAATTCCAACAGAATAACTGGCAACACGTCATCCATTCAGTCACCACACATCAGAGAGTTTGTAAATCCAGAGAAAGTAAAAGCACTGCAACCCTATGTAGAGATTTGAACCCAAGAATCCCACCAAGCCATCTTTCTCTAATACATTTAGCAAATTGCAAGTGAAAGAGAAACAAAATAATGTTCAAACCATGCTAAGTTTAGTGGTAAGACCTTGAAATCCTATATATAAATTTATTTACTGGAAAGATGATCAAGCAACATAACCACAGGTAGCATCAAACATCCAATGCTCAAACCAGTCAAACATCTATAAGTTAATCACATTTACATTTCTAATAACACCAATAAAAGGGGAAATGATAAAGCATTTGGTAACAAATAATAGTGAAGGAAGAGAATTATACAGTACAAGAGATAAAAGGTGCATATATCCACACCTGCGTGGCAACGACCAAAGTAAATTGAGAAAAGAATGATGGGTTAGATTCGATCAATTTCTCAGGACACTCTTCAATAAATTTTGCCTTGACTGCGTCATTCAACTCCTGAAGAAAGGCGCAAACGGTTTTTGCCTTGGATTGCCCAACACTTGACTCGTCCACTAGATGGAATCATCAAAGAAGTAACAGAGTGAAACATGCCCCACCACTAAGAAAACGATAAATATACTCATATTCAACGAAGTAAACTGAGGGAAACAAGAAGAATACAATTTGTACCCATGAAATTATTTCCAAGGTCCCCAAGTTCAACTTTAGAGCCATCAACAACAGTAATACTTCCAACACCACCGAGAACTAAATTTTTCAAGGTTTCTGAGCCAGTGGGACCACAGTTCAACAAGCAGATGCTTGATTTCTCAAGGGCTGCTTGACCCTGCTCACCCCATATTCTGAAACATTTTTCGAGATACAATCAACGATTGAGAGTAATAATGTGGGGGCGGTTCATGAAGTGGAAAATATTGGGAATTGGGGGGAGGAAACGGGAATACCGGAAACATATTACCTGAGTTGCCGATCGTATTTGGTTTTGGGTTCCGCCATTGACGATTTGCTTGGTCGATACGCAGACAGTGAGTGAGAACTTAGTTGAGGCTTCTCTAAGAGAGGGAAAAACAAAAAAGCAGAGCTAAGGGCTGTTTGGTTTCCTACATTTATGTAACATTTTTAATAAGGGTACGGGATTTATACCCCAAAAATTTTTAGGCTGTGTTCACTTTGAATGAGTTGTATTAGGTTGAATAGAATATATTGTGTTATATATGGGATTTATAGTCTGATTATTTTTTTTATCCTACATTTATTTTGTGTGATTTTCAAGATGTATTATCCATATCATGTAATTATTTCATAAGATTGTATATAAAGGTTGATCTAAATTACTTAAATACTCCTTTTTATTACACAAAATTTTCGGTAACAACTTCCCACAGTGGTTTCAATTATTTGGTGTAAACGCGTCTCCTCCTTTGTGGCGGTCGCCTTCCTGGTGTGGAGCCGTAACATCCGGCGTCCTTCTGAAGGGTGGACACTCTTTATCACACAAGCCACATAATTTTAGATATTCTCTTCCGAGCGACTTCAATTATTATAGAATTTGTGACTTCTCCTCTTTGTGTCAATCGCCGTCGTCGTCTTGAGCTGTAAATTCCGACATGTGTCTGAATGGTGGATACTTGCGACTTCATGCTAGTATTCGAAGGTATTGTTAGTCCTTTTCCCCAATTTCGGGTATTTGTGGGAGTTGTCTGGATTGAATATTTAAAACCCTAACTATAGTTGTGTATTGTCCGACTAGTTCGGTTGGCTTGAATCCGCAGTGGGCAGACCACTAAAACACAGAGCAATGTCGAAAGGATCATCAAATATGGAAGAATCGGAAAAAAAGTATACCCTGTGATCTCCTGTTTGGTTTCCCCCATCTGATAATCCCCCTGCACATGAAGCAGTTATAACGTTTGTGATGTTCTTGCTGTGCAGGAAATCATATTCGTCAATAATTGTGTCTCCCTATCTAATCTTTGATCCTGAAAGAAATTTACGTATGTATTAAGCGTCTGTCTAATTTTTGTTACCCATTTTAACTGAATGTGGATTTTTTATTACATTTCGAAGCCTTGCTGGTGAAAAATAATTAGTTTTGTCGATTCAGATAATAATTGTTGGTGTAGATAGACAGACTGAGTATGTTATTACTTAATTAAAACAAAAGCCTATATGCTATCTTTCATTTTAATTGCTGGTGGTATGTATAAATTGAATTGTCTATCGAATCCATCTTCATCTGTATGTGGCTTGTATGTTTTCCTTGGCTGTGCATTTAGTAGTTCGGTGTTCATGACACGCTTATGTGGTGGGTGTTTCTTGTGATCATGCATTTACACTTCAATTGGTAACCCAATACGTTTTAATTCAATTATTTTTTGAACCGGAGGAGTAGGATTATGTGTGTGATGATTTATATAAGCTGTGCAATTAATTTTCTAAATGTTTGTATTGGTTGCATCTAATTCCATTTGATATGTCTGCTGGTTACTTGCTGCAAAATTGAAACATGAACATGTTTTTTTTTGCTAACATTCATTTAATTACATTTTCACGCAGCGACTGCCGATAGTTACGTTTCAACCATATCATCCTCAAGCGGAATGAACTATAAATGTCATGGACTAGATGCAGTTAGCCTTACTCGACGCGGTCGTATGTTGTTTACAGATTTGCAAGAGACAATACATAAGCAGGAGGTCGCAATAGAGGTGCTTGAGTGTCGTGAGGTCATTCTTACCGAAACAATTGATGAGCTGAAGGCTAGGGCGGTGGATTTAGAGGCGCAGATTAGGCGTTTGCGACAGGTTGCATTGCTTTTGGTTGATAATGTGCATAAACTGCGTCGTATAACCGGATGGCTGTTGTTCGTTGTATTCTTTTGCATTATATTTGTGTTCTCAGTATGTTCAGGATGTTATTATCGGTGATGACTACCATTATGACTGCCTAAATTTCTTAGTAGTGTTGTTAAGTTGGTAGTATCTTTAGTATTGGTGTAAATTGGTTAGCTAATTTTGCTGCTAATGCAATGTGTATGTTGGAAAATATTCTGGTCTACTATAATTAAGTATCCGGACATGTTAACTAATGTATATTGTTATTTTCTGTGGGAACTTACACACACCACATGCAAATGTATGCTCACCATGTCTCTCTTCTGTTGTGTATGGCATATATACTGAAACAACACTTCTCTAGAGTCAAATAAAACAATAATGCACACACGGGTTGAATAGTAGGAAACTACTACATATATTTATGTGTAAATAACAATACCACCATCATCACACTCATTCCTTATAAGCACATTTCCTGTTATACCCAACAATTACCCAAGGATTGTATCACTCCCAAATCCCAGCCTTCTCGTAACCCATGACTCCAAAAACAACTCAAGAGAAGGTATTTTACATACCTCAATGAACGAAGGATGTGGAGACCATGTTCATTGGTTGTCTCCTTAAACAAGTGGAGGCCGGTACCTGGACTGTTGGGCAGCCCAACTATCACGACGTGCTGATAGGAAAGGGTGCTATGAATCAAACATTTGGTACAAACTTCTCCTATGAATATATTGTTGATCGGCTAGATAAATTGAGCACGCGTTACAAGGTTTTCAAGTGGCTCATTGCTAGAGACGGTGTGGTCCATAACCCCACTACTCATCACGTCTATTGCTTGGATTCTTGTTGGAAGACTATATGTCAGGTGAGTGTGTCTTCAATGCGTCTAAGTCAAGTAAATATTTTTTAGTTAACTAAAGTCACATAAATTTACAAATTCGTATATGAATTTTTTGAAATGATATTGATTTAAGATCTTGTTTAAAGGAAAAAAACAACTAGCAGGAGATTCAACATTCGACACGCTGCAGATCTTATTTGCACATCCTACTTCTGTACCTTCTACAGACATTCCCGAAAAGGTTATTAAGCTTTCAAGTGGAACAGACACTAACTCTCTTGACACTTCATCTGTAATTGAGATATCAAATCCATATCCCTCGGACCAGAGCTCCCTACACTCTTCTGACTACAGTTCGATTAATAGTCAGAACTCCTTCTGGTCCGAGTTAGCATGGATCAATAATTCATCCGATACTGAACCATCTAAGTCTGAAGGATCAACGAACCAAGGTCCTAATTACAACGGCGAATATAGCTCGGTTGCATCGTGGTCTCCATTCAAGAAGCGTTGAATCTTGTTCTTGTATTATTTGTTTGTGCAGTGTGTTATGTGTAGTTTGCTTACCTAGACTATTAATGTGGTAATAATGATCGTCTTTAATAAATAGATAATTTTAACCGTAATATTAGCATATCATGTACTTCGATAGTCGATTATTGTGTGGCCTACACATCTCATGTCAGGTGCACAATTGTCTTGTATGATTGTAATTGGATTATGTTTAATAATACCAAAAAAATTCAATATGCATTCCCACATTCCATTAATTATAATTTTTATATCTATTCTCATCTTAGTCTCGAGAAAATAATGTATATTTACATATATATATATAAATATTTATATTTATATATTTTATTTGTTAGAGGCATATAATAATTATATTCTATATGTCATGGGCCACGTGAAAATACAACATATCTTGACAATACAAATCATATATGTCCATCAACAGTGTTTTCTTCTTTTTCATTATGCAGAATGTGACACTTCAAGTCCAAATTTTAATGGTTAGAAGTTTGTATTTGTATCATTACTCATGTGAATAAATTATGCATCAAAGTCACATGTTTCCCTTACAATTGCACGTGAATGGGACCCAAGAACCAAATTATGAAGGTTATTGTTTCCTACGTTTATGTATTTACATCAAAAGGCTTTGGTCGAATTATATTGTCGAGAAATCGTCACAAGGTGGTTCAATATTTATTTTATCTTCGATGTCATCAAACTTTCCCATCTCCCGTCAGCTACGTGCTCCGTTTTGTTTTGAAGCAATAACATGGACTGACGAAGTCGAGAATAGATTTCTGAATGTTTTAATATAACTAAAGGTTCAGAGTAGACTTGGTCACAACGGAGCAAACTCTGAAGCAATCAGTGCTACCATTGGTCTAGTGAATTTAGAGTTTGGTGCAACATTTGACAATGTATATGGTTGAATGAAGTTGGAGCTGTTAAGAAGAAGGGAAGGTACTTGATGTTCGAGTGGCTTGCACATCTAAGTGGTGTCAACTACGACCCAGTAACCGATCAATTTACTATCCATCCAATAACAATGGAGCAAATAAGTACGGTCGGTATACCACATGCATTTCTAATCTTCAAATTTTTATATAGGAAAAACCACCTTGCACGCTGGAAATCATTGCCTATGGAGGAAAAGAGGTTGCTAGATTTAAAACTATTATTTGAAGATTAGTATCGGCAGGCATAACTCTGAATATTTATTCTAGGTCAATGGTATGTTATATAAACTTTCTCCCACCATGTATGCACTATTTCAGTCATCATAATAATTTATGTAATGTTGTTATTGAAAAAAACAATTACCATTGTTGCAACTGTCTAAATAAACTACCTCCGACTTTACCGTTATCTACCCTGTTAAGACATCGATCGAAGCAATACAACAAACTCCACATTTCATTGGGCGAACATAATTTTCTACGAAGGCAAGCAGGGGTTGTCTTTCCTACATACACATAAATCCACATTACACATTTAGTTAATAATGGCTACTTGTCCAATGGCCCAAATATTTTTACATGCCAAACTATTGGATCGGGTTTTGCATACCTACGGACAGGGTGTTAAACACACTTCACCCCAAAAATACATAATAATAAAACATACTAACTGTACCAACCGGTCATGCCATCATACATACATATATATTACCAAAATGAATTACATGACATTGTGGTGATTTGAATCAACTATTACATCTTACATACGTTCAGAAGCCATCAACATCACCATACGCCCCTGTGCTTCTTTTGGGAGGCTAAAGAATAATTCAAGTTCTTTGTTGTTGTTGATTAACATTTTTGCCACAATAAATTGTTGATCAACAGACAAGACACCCAAGCTCCCCAAAACTTCAAACAACCTTCCACATTTCTCAGACATCATAATTTTGGATTCAATACGCTTCCCAATAGACTATAGGTTGTCATTAGTTTGTTCACATAACCTGCCCATGAGATTTACCATTTGCTCGCCAGCTGTATCTTCTTGTACCTGTTGCTGTTCTTTAGCTTTGACGCACCAGCTTCCGCACCGATGTGGTATCATTATAAACTGAAATTGTGTGAATGGAGGCATTAAGTTCAGGAGTCTCATTCTCATCTCCAACTTCAAGTTCATCTTTATCGGCAGCGCTTAAATCTTCAGCGAATTCACTGATTGCACGATCTTTTTCAAACACCTTACACCAGTCATTTTATAGAGGGTACGATTTGTTTTTCATAGTCTTTGCATGAGCATCCGTCTGAAATCAATTGATCACATGTATGTGTGTTATATTCACATGTATTTGTAAAGTAATTAGAGAAACTTAAATCTAAATTAAAAATAGGAAAACGTACCGCCACATATTCGTCCCACAACTTGCTGTCGTGGATAACAACCATGTTGTTCTAATCGCCCTACTCAAAACCTGATCTACTAAGCATGTTCTAGAGACTTCCATGACGCTTCTTCCAGACATGAAGCTTATTACCAATATGCGGGATAGCCTTCAAATCTGAATCGGGCAAGTGTCATTTTATATACCTAGCTAAGGCACCTAGGTAAACAGTGCGAAATCCATTCTCGCTCTTCCAGCCCCCTTATAGATATCCTTTAAGGCAAGGATAAGTAGTTGTTCCTCCCATATACTCTAAATATGCCTCTTTGACGATGTATGCTTTGAACCGCAACTGATTTCACCACTGCAGCTCATATCCTCCATACCCTGCAACGATGCCAAACTGAGTTATAATTCAACATATTAATCCAACTACACCCATCGGGGACTCCCATCAACAAATATTACATAAACTACGGGGATAAATAAATGTTGCTGCCGAATTTTTTAAATAACAACTATTCACAGACAAAATATTGAAGCCACTTAAGAATACTCAAATATTCCGAAATCAGATGTGCACATATTTTAATTACCATCCATTGTATAAATGGAGGGTATCATAATAACATTTGCACCGTCAGAATGTGTGATATTACAATTTCAATACAGAAAACATGTGAACTTCTTAAAAACATCAGGATTCACAAATGTATTGCATGTCACATTATTGATTCCACTTATTATATAGCTAGGCAGCCAAGTTATCTCACCATTTGGTCCATTCGGGCATGTTCTTAACAACGTTTATGTAGGTCTCCCCGCTGCCGTATCATCCAAATTTTCATCTACATCCTCTTCTATTGGGTTGACAACCATTTTCATCAGGATAATATTGTGGATCAGGCAACAAGTGAGAATGATACGATTTTGGACTCTAATTGGGTAGTGCGAAGCACTTCTATGGATTGCCCAATATTTTTTCAAAATATCAAATGACCTCTCAATTACGTTGCGAGCTTTGGAGTGTTTTATATTGAAGTACTCCTCCTTGTTCTGAGGTGCAGAAGTACCAGCACCCCACTCATCTAGATGGTATCTTATCCCATGATACAGTGTCAAGAAACCATTTCCGTTCATGTATCCATTATCACACAAGTAGTAGTCTTCTGAACAAGTTATGTACACAAAGAAATAAAGTTACTGGGAGGGAATAAATTGTAACGTAAGATAATCCTATTCCCTAAAGAAAAAAATGGCGTACCTTGAGGTACTCTCAACCCATTTGTTCGTGTTACAACATCACGCAAAATGCGTGCATCGGCAACACTTCTTTCCCAACTAGTTAGACCATAAATATAGTTAATGTTGAAGTCACAAACTCCCAAAACATTAACATATATGTGTCATTTCCTATTTCGATATTGGCCACGACATGGCTTCGGAACAGTTACATTGATGTACGTTCCATCCAATGCACCCAAACAGTTGTTCATTTCATTTGTAAAATTTGGTAAGTAGTGAAAAACACAGTAACAAGTAGTTATAAGATGTGTGCGCAGAATGTACCTTAAAGCAACTCAATTTTTCATTGGTGTAACTTTCGTCAACCGGCTTTGGCTGTACTAGTAGTATAGGGTGCAAGCGTATTACCGAGTTCATGACATGGTGGAAATGTTTGCTAACAGTTCTACCAGAGCGACAGTAGTTGGATTTAACTATACATTTTTTGTGTGATGGGCTATAATTGACAAAAACATTGCCAATTGTTCAGCGCTGCTACTATGTTGGGTTGATTTCAATCCACCATTTACCTCAAGAAGATGAAGCAATCTACAGAATGCATTTTGACTCATTCTTAAATGAACTATACATTCTTGATATGATATTCCTATAACCTGTAGAAGATATTGTAGTTGTCTGAAAACCCTAATTACAAGACTATAATGTGCACATCGACCCGCCGGAGCAACACGACGTTGTGTATGTCATTTGTGATAAAAGAAAGTGCAAACAAGATTACAAAATGTCATCAATACATTCATTATGTCGTGCAAAATAGCAAGTATCTCATCCTCCAAACCTCCTCCGTGAACTACAGTATTATGAACATCCATCCTAGACGGCAAATTTGTAGAATATAGACTTTTAGAAGCAATAAAACAAAACAGGAATACGAAACTATACAAAATGAACATATAGTTATCCGTGTGGCATAAGAACCTGGCAGTTGTATATTTCGCCCATAATAAATTGGATCATTATATAACCATCGACATGTTGTGCTGCCTTTATACACAAGAGGGAAAATTACATTAATAACAAACAATATAAGAATAAGTAATTGTTTCGTTCACCGCTTATATTGTATGGTAGTGTGGCGTATATTGTTGAACTCGATGCATAATTAGTGTCGAAATCAATAGACGAGACAATGGGCAAAGTGAGACAGTTGTAAACATACCACGGATAACAAGCATCGTAATACAAAAACATTCTCAAGGATTCTGCATATTTCACTATATATACGAGGAAAGAAATTAAGAAAATTTTGAGATACAAAAAAAATTCTAAAACGACAACTAGAACCAAGGAAGATCAACGAAGGAGGTAAACATTTGTTTCTCATCTTTTTTTCTTTATTTATTGTTACTTGATACAAAAGGCACTCGAAACCGCAGCTCCCCTGTTTTTTCCTTCCTCCGGGTATCCTACTTCAGCTCGCTTGACCAGTTTCTATAAAACTAGGGCTTGCTATGAAAAAAGGGAAAAGGAGGGGGGGGAGGTTTGGTTTGGGCGGCACCTGTTAAATCACTTTTTAAAATTTACTTTTTAATTTTTCTCAAAATTTTTTTACTTAAATGTTGAAGTTCCGAAAAAAGAAAAAAAATTAATATATAAATATATATGAGTATTTGCTGAGAGCTTTTTCTATAAACTAATTCTGAGAAATATAACAACAAAATTCTACTATATATTGAATTATTACAACATCACCATTTCACATATTTAAAAACTATACTAATTCTGAGAAATGCACAATGGCTTTGGCCTTAATAATTCTGAGAAATGCACAATGGCCTTGGCCTTAATAAAAATAACAATTTCGGCAACAATACATGAGTGCAATTTCAAGGTAAGTCATTCAAACGTTAACAACAGGAAACAAAATAGCAAAAATTTGGCCAAGAACAAAATTGACATCCATTCCACTACATATTCTCAGGCTTCATAAAACTATCCGAACAATGGGAAACAACTACAGAATATTAGAAACAATACATATTATACCACCAACATAATATCAAAGCCTCAATAACACAAGCAATGTAACGGGAATGCGTAACGAGAATTCCTCAACAAATTCATAAAATATTCAGATATAAGCACGGACACATGCATAAGTTCACAATTGTTTGCTCACATATATGCAAATTCCAATAATGTCCATCACAAAGTTATATAACAAAATGTGCCTTCGCATTTGAGGGCAATAAAAAAATCATCAATAATCCGACTGGTCATCCTTCGAGGATTCGTCCTCACACTCAACTTTCACTAAAGCAGTTGATTCACCCTCACTTGCATCACCATCTAAAATCTCCATTGCATTGTTATAGTTTTTCCCACGCAAAAAGTCCCATTTCTCATAACATGTGGTTTAAAAAATAACAGCGCGTATTGTTTTTTCATTGTTGACATTAAAGAACATGCATTTCCTAGCCTGATTTAATTCTGTACAAGAAATCTGTCCAACCCAATTGTCAACACAACACTCATTGGAGAAGGGTATTCCACGCCAACTACCCACCACCGCACCATACCTGTTCACTAGTGTCAAGTTGCTTGGACGTGTATTCTCGAAGTTGTGCCTAGAATCTGGTGGTAAATCCTTCACGAAAAAATGAAATAAATACATTGATGAATCTGATAGGAGCCAACACAAACAAGATAGTCAAAGTTGTAAAAATTTAAAGTTAGATCCACGTACCATTCGAACAGGTAATTGATTTAAGATATTTGGGAAAAAGACCTTAAAGAACCGCTTGCATATTGGACGTTGATGAGAACGACCTACGGGATCATACAAATGTCAGCCTCATGTAAGTTAAGTCATAAAGTAGTTAATTTCAGGGGTCACCTTGATGATTCTTGGGAAAATTTTGACAAGAATTTTGCGTGACGACAATGACATAAAAGTTATAAGCACCATCGTATGAGAATATGCATATATCCTGATGCTTTACATTATTGTTGTCTCAAAATTGAGGCAATCCTTCTGTTAGCATTATCGTGCCATCAAAATCCAGACCAGAGGATACAATCCACTGCTCTCCGAAGTCATTGTTAAACACAACAGAGCTAGGAATCCGGCCACCCATTTCACTGGTAAATTTTGGGGGTAGTCTCTGCAATAATCAGAAGGAACATATTGTGAAAAAATATATAATAAAACAATACTTCTTAAAACAACAACAATGAACAATAGGGACCATATTATAACAAATAATATTTATTGCACGACTAAGTAATGTATGCAATATCTTACCAAGCCTTTGGGATCATAAATAAACTCATCCAAGCATAATTTCATGCAGTTGAAATAACCTTCTACATCCATGATATATGTTTCAAGTAAGTGGACCAATATTTATGTCAGAATTTGCATAAACTCATCTGTGGCTATGAACAACGTAAACATGTATCCTAAGGTAATAACAGAACAGAAGGGTTTAACAATTTATTTCATAAGGATCATTCAAAATGCATAGTAGTGTTTACCAAAATTACTTGCAAGTTTTGTTTGTAAGCAAAATACAATATCTAAATTGATAGCACGAATGAAGGACCTAATGCTTTCCCGACAATAATGATCACCAACCAACCATTAATCCTAAGTACAAACATATGTTTTTGTACATACGGTTTGATCTGCTCATTTCCATTTTAAAGACGGTTTCTGTACATGCAGACCCTATACATTTTTAATCTTCACTGAATACATAATTTATTTTTACTTGGTCAATCTTGGTGTACACTGGAATAAGCAAGCATGACAACTTAGAAATGGTTTCACATCAAATAAAACGAAGTTGCAAGCATAAAATACATTCACAAGTAATTCATGGCAGAGGCAGAGAGATCAAATATAACAAGCAAATCATAAAGCAGATGTTTCAAAATGATGTAATTCACCCTCCATTAACACAAGAAAACCCTCCACCCAACAAAGAACTCGAAAGAACAAACTGAACAACATCCAAATTGTGCTTTTACTTGTTTTCCAAAAATTAATACCCATCTATATGTTATAATCACAATGCAAAGGGGATGTCAATGAAATTTAAGCAAATAAAATTTCCCCAAATCACAAGGTCCGACTGCCAAAGATTCTACACCGATATAATAGAGAATTTTCTAAAGCCTAAAGAATGAAAATTACCTTAATACGTGACGGAGCCTTCAAAGAGGATGAATAGCTAGAAGTCCAAGAAATCTTCAAGATACAGAGGTTTCCGCATCGTTGTCCTATTCCCACAGATGTTTGCACATCGTTGTTCCAAAATATGAAACAAAGTGAAAAACGTTAGGAGAAGCGAAAACATAGATTTTAAAAAAACAACAGGGCACAAAGAAAACCCACCACTGAAGTCTGCTATTGGAGGTTCGCACCATCGGAAATCTTACCACTGTTCTACCAGACTAACCTTTGTTTTTGGCTCATTGAAATGGATGTGTGTGCAAGGGAGAAGGAAATACGACCGTGTGAACAGACGAAAGGAATGTGTATGGATGTGCAGCGGCGCAGAGCTAGGGTTCACGAGGATAAAGATGAAATCATGAAATGTGTGGTGAAGAGGGTAATTTCGATATTACAGGAGAAATGGAAGGGTAAAGTAGTAATATTACATGCCCGAATTGTGAGGGATTACATATCAGCCCATCCCAGGCCAGACCCCTTATCCTTCAATTTTGACTTGGGCTCTGTGCCAATCCCTGGGCCGAGGATTTAAACAACTTTTTCGACCTATGAAGTAAACATAGGATAAGTTAGGATAACATATCATAACCCCAGTTTATCCCCTCATGTAAACACTGCCCTAAGGTAGTGTTTACATGAGGGGATAAAGTGGGATAATGATAGTTTATTCTACCTTATCCCATGTTTACTTCATTAGTCGAAAAAAGATGTTTAAATCTCGGGCCCCAGGATCGGCACAGACCATAAGTAAAAAATGTAGGATACGGGGTCCGCTTGGTATTGGGATGATATGTAATCCCATTATGTCTGCCCATATATGTTTATGTTCTTACCCTTCCATTTCAACTGCAATTGTCGAAAATGCCCCATCTTCATACCCACTCATTTCACTCTCATTGCGAACCCTAGTATGGTTGCACATCCCTACGCATTTTGTCTGTGCAAACCTCCCACCGCCCTCCTGTCGTATTTCTTTCTTCCTTTCACAAACACCCATTTCAATGTTTCTTCATGAAGCCTAGCGCAACTGAAGAGTGGTACATTTTCCGATGGCGCAAACATCCCACAGCAGACTCCAATCGTATTTTCTTTGTACCCTATCATTTTTTTCAATTTATGTTTTGTCATCTTCTAACATTTTTTCTTTTGTTTCATATTATGGAACAACGATGCGCGAACAGATGTGGTCTGGAACAATGATGCGCAAACCTCTATATATCTTAAAGAATTCTTGGACTTCTAGCGATTACTCCTCTATGAAGGCTCCTTCGCTGACTAAGGTGATTTTTTGTTCTTTAGGGTTTAGGAAATTCTATATTATATCGTGGTAGAGTCTTTGACATTCAGATCTTGTGATTTGGGGAAAATTTTGTTGCATATATTTCTGTCACATTTGTTGAGAATATTAACTGCATCACCTCTCTGTGGTGTTTATAGCATATAGATGGGCAATATGTTAACTTTAATGTGAAGTGCTTGTAAATGTATATTAGTCTTGCAAATTAGTAGCTTATGATGTGAAATTGTTTCTAAGTTGTCATGCTTGCTTATTCCAATGTACACCATGATTAAACAAGTAAAAAAATTATGTACATAGCGAGGATTAAGGTATCCATTCTGCATGTATAGAAACCGTATTTAAAATGGAAACGTGATGCTGCACTGTATGTACACAAACCTGTGTTTCTACTTGGATTAATGGTTGGTTGCTAATCATTACTGTCGGAGGAGTATTATGTCCTTCATTCCTGCTGTCAATTTACATATTGTATGCTGCTTACAAACAAAACTTCAAAGTAATTTTGCTAAACACTACTACGCATTTTGAATTATCTTTATGAAATAAACAGTTCAACTTTTTTGTTGATTTATTACCTTACAATATATGTTTAGGTTCTTAATACACACGGATGAGTTTATGCAAATTCTGACATATCATTTATATAACTTACATGAAACATATATCATGGATCTAGAAGGTCATTTCAACTGCATGAAGTTTTGCTGGGATAGGTTTATTTATGATACCAAAGTCTTGGTAAGACATTCCATACATTACTTAGTCGTACAATTAATATTATTTGTTATAATATGGTTCATAGTGTTCATTGTTGTTGTTCTAACAACTATTGGTCTATTAGTGATTTTTGAACAATATGGTTTTTTCGATTATTGTATAGACTACTCCCAAAATTTACCAGCGAAATGGGTGGCAGGATTCCTAGCTCTGTTGTCCTTAACAATGACTTCAGAGAGCAGTGGATTGTATCCACTCCTCTGGATTCTGATGGCACCATAATGCTGACGGAAGGATGGCCTCAATTCCGAGACGACAATAATGTAAAGCATCAGGATATATGCATCTTCTCATACGATGGAGCTTATAACTTTTACGTCATCGTGTTCACATGAAATGCCTGTCATAAATTACCCAGGATTCATCATGGTGACCCCTGTATTTAAGTACTTTCTGTTAGAAAGAAGGTTAGGGCTTTGTAACAACTATTGTTGAAGTTTCTAACAGCTGACATTTGTATGATCCCGTAGGTCATTCTCAACAACGTCCAATATACAAGAGGTTCTTTAAGGTCTTTCTCCCAAATATCCTAAACCAAGCACCTGTTCGAATGGTACATGGCTCCAACATTCAATTTTTCAAATTTGACTATCTTCTTTTTGTTAGCTCATTTCAGATTCATCAATCTTTCTATATGTCCTGTTATGATATCATATATGCTCTGTATTGTCAAATGTACTTTTGTATCAAAACTAATATAATACAAATTTAGCAGACAACATAATATGTAAGGTGATCAGTACTTTTCAGAGGTTTTAGAAGCATATGTAAAACATCCTACATGTCTGGTTGATAGGAAACTATGTAAAACATCTTTGTATGTGTACAACAATATACATAATATATATACACCGATCAAAAATATTTGTTTCTTATGTTTGGTATGTGTTTTGTTATTCGTGAAGGATTTACCACCAGATTCCGGGCACAACTTTGAGAATACACATCCGAGCAACTTGACATTGGTGAACAGGTATGGTGCCCGGTGGGTAGTTGGCGTGGAATACCCTTCTCTAATGAGTGTTGTTTTGACTACTGGGTTGGACAGATTTCTTCTACATAATCGAATCAGTCTAGGGGAATTCATGTTCTTTAATGTCATCGGTGAAAAATTGTTCTCGTTGTTATTTTTGAAACCACATGTTATGAAAAATGGGACCTTTTTGCGTGGGGAAAGCTATAGCAATGCGATGGAGATTTCAGATGGTGATGCAAGTGAGGGTGAATCTACTACTTCTGTGAAAGTTAAGTGTGAGGAAGAAACCTCAAATGAAGTCCAACCAGATTATTGATGATAATTGGATTGTCCTCAAATGCGAAGGCATATTTTGTTCTAAAACTTTGTGATTGATTTTGGTCGGCAAAACCTGATCCAATTGTTTGGTATGTAAAAACATTTGGGGCAATGGACAAGAAGCCCTTTTAAAATAATGTGTAATGTGTATTTATGTGTATGTAGAAAGACAATTATCCTGCTTGCCTTCGTAAAATATTATCTTGGCCTGCTTTGTGGAGATTGTTTTATTACTTTGATCTATGTCTTGATATGGTAGATGACGAAAAATTCGAATGTATTTTATATAGAAATTTAACAATGTTAATTGTTTTTTTCAATAATAACTTTACATAACATATATTATGTGAGTGAAATAGTGCATACATTATGGGGGAAAGTTTCTATAACATACAATTGACCTAGAATAAATATTCGTAGTTATGGCCACGGTACTAATCTTCAAATAATAGTTTCAAATCTAGCAACCTCTTTTCTCCACGAGCAATCATTTTCAGCGTGCGCTACAATTTTTCCTATGTAAAAATTTGACATTAGAAATGCATACGGTATATCAACCATAGTTATAAGGTCGTAGTCTTTAGTAAATGTCCATACCTT
Source organism: Caryopteris x clandonensis (assembly GCA_028749325.2). Classification (NCBI taxonomy): domain Eukaryota; kingdom Viridiplantae; phylum Streptophyta; class Magnoliopsida; order Lamiales; family Lamiaceae; genus Caryopteris; species Caryopteris x clandonensis. The sequence goes on from JAPYKT020000012.1 coordinate 1,331,168, forward strand.
ACTTATTCGCTCCCATGTTATTGGATCGATAGTGAATTGACCGATTACGAGGTTGTAGCAGAGTCCACTTAGACGTGAAACCCACCCGAACAGCAAGTACCTCCTTCTTAACACCTCCATCTTCATTCTACCATATACATCGTCAATGGTGCACCAAACTCTAAATTCACACGAAAAATGGTGGAACCAATTACTTCAGAGTTTGCTCCGTTGAGAACAAGACCTCTCTGAACCTTTAGTTCTATCAAAACATCTAGAAATCTATTATCAACTTCGTCAGTCCACGTTATTGCTTCAGAACAAAATGGAGCACGTGGCTTACGGTAGACGGGAAAGTTTGATGTCATCGAAGATAAAATAAATATTGAACGACCTTGTGATGATTTCTCAACAATATATTTTGACCACAACCTTATGATGTAAATACATAAACGTAGGAAAGAATAACCTGCATAATTTGGAGCTCGGGTCCCATGCACATTCAATTGTAAGGGGAACATGTGACTTGGATGCATAATTTATTCACATAAGTAATGATACAAACACAAACATCCAAAAATAATAAATTTAGTTGAAGTGTCACATTCTGCAAAATTAAAAAGAAGACAAAAATCTTGATGGACATATGTGCTTTGTATTGTCAAGTCATGTTGTATTTTCAAGTGGCCCCTGACCCAAGATTTAACTATTATATGCCTGAAAGAAAAAAAATATAAATATAAATATTTAAATATATATATATATATATGTAAATATATATTGTTTCCTCGAGACTGAGAATGCATTTCTTATATGTATGTAGGTATAATGCATGAAATTAATTGTCCAAATAATTGGAGGTTTATATAACTTATATCGCGTATATATCTCGAATCCCCATTTTAAAATATGTATTTATATATATAGATATAAAAATTATAATTAATCGAATGTGGGAATGCATATTTAAAAAATTATTAGGATATTATTTAACATAATGCAATTACAATCATACCAGACAATCGTGCTACAGACCCGAGTTGTGTAGGCCACACAATAGTCGACTACCGAATTACATCATACGCTAATGTTACGTGTAACATATTATATTTAATAAAAATGAGCATTATTAACACATTAATAGTCTTGGCAACCAAACAACAACATAACATACAGCACAAACAAATAATACATGAACAAGATTTCATCACTTCTTGAATGGAGACCACGATGCAACCGAGCTATGTTCGCCGCTGTAATTAGGAACTTGGTTCGAGGATCCCTAAGACTTAGATGGTTCGATATCGGATGCATAATTGATCCATGCTAACTAAGACCATAAGGAGTTCTGACTATTGATTGAGCTATAGTCAGAAGAATGTAGAGAGCTCTATTCCGAGGGATTTGATTTGATATCTCAATTACAGATGACCCATCAAGAAAGTTTGTGGCCATTCCGCTTGAAAGCTGAATAACCTCTTTGGGAATGTTTGTAGAAGGTAGAGAAGGAAGCTGCTAAAACAAGAACTGCAATGCATCGAATGTTGATTCTCTTTCTTGCTTATACACCCTTGCTAGTTGTTTTTCCTTTAAACAAGATGTTAAATCAAAATCCTTTAAAAAAATCCACATATGAATTTGTAAATTTACGTGAATTTAATTAACTAAAAAAAATTTACTTACGCATTGAAGCACACTCACCTGACATATAGTCTTTCAACGAGAATTCGAGTAATAGACATGATGAGTGGTGGGGTTATGGACGACACCGTCTATCTAAATAAGCCACTTGAAAACCTTGTAACGCGTGCTCAATTTATCTAGCCGTTCAATTTCATAGGAGAAGTTTGTGCCAAATGTTTGATTCACAGCACATATTACTGTTAGCACAGCATGATAGTTGGGCTACCCAACAATCCACGTACCAGCCTCCACTTGTTCAAGGAAACAATCAATGAACATGGTCTCCACATCCTTCGTTCATTGAGGTGTGAAAAATACCTTTTCTTGAGTTGTTTTTGGAGCCATGAGTTTAGAGAAGGCGTTGGTTTGTCAGTGATACAAATCTTTGGATAAATGTTGGGTATAAGAGGAAACGTGTCTCTTATAAGGAATGGGTGTAATGATGGTGGTATTGTTATTTACAAATCCATATATGTAGTAGCGTCCCATTATTCGGCCCGTGTGTGCATTATTGTTATTTGACTGAAGAGGAGTCTTTTGGCATTATATATGCCCTACACAATAGAAAAGAGATAGCGTGAGCATACAATCGCATGTGTTGTGTATAAGTTCCAACATAAACTTAACAATATACATTAATTAAGATGTTCAGATACTTAATTACACCAAACCATAGTATTTTCCAACGTACACATTACAATATCAAGAAAACTAGCTAACAAATTTACAACAATACTAAAGATACTGACAAGTTAACAACGGTACTAACAAATTTAGGCACTTATATTGGTACTCATCACCGATAACCACATCCAGAACTTACTAAGAATACAAAAATTATGTAAAAGAATACAGTGAACACCAGGCATCTGGTTCTACAATGCAGGTTATGCACATTATCAACCAAAAGCAATGCAACCTATCGAAAACGCCTAATCTGCACCTCTAAATCCACCGCCTTAGCCTTCAGCTCATCAATTGTTTCGGTAGGAATAACCTCACGATACTCAAGCACCTCTATTGTGACTTCATGCTTATATATTGTCTCTTGCAAATCTATAAAGACAATACGACTATGTCGAGTAAGGCTAAGCGCATCTAGTCCATGACGTTTATAGTTCATTCCATTTGTGGATGAGATGGTTGACGGACAGGCATGTTTAAGTGACATACCACTTGTTGAGCCGCCAATTTGAAACGTAACTATTGGCGATCGCTGCGTAAAAATGTAATGGAATGAATGTTAGCAAAACAACATATTCATGTTCCAAGTTTCAACAAGTAACCTTAAACATGTGAAATGGAATTACGTGCAACCAATACAACCATTACAAATTATTATGCACAGCGTATTTAAATCATCCATCACATAATCCTGTGTCTCATGTTCAAATTTTTTTTAAATGAAAATGTATTGGGTTAACAATTGAAGTGTAAATGCATGATCACAAGAAACACCCACCCCACAAGCATGCTATCAACACCGGAGTACTAAATGCACAGCTAGGGAAAACATACAACCCACATACATATGAAGATGAATTCGATGAACAATTCAATTTATACATACCACCGGAAATCAAAATCAAAGACATCATATAGGCTTCAGTTTTAATTAAGCAACAAGAGACTCAGTCCATCAATCTACACCGACAATTACTAACTGAATGGGTAGAAGTAATTATTTTTTAGCAACAAAGCTTGGATATGTAATAAAAAATCCACATTCAGTGACAATGAGTAACCAAAATCAAACACACGCTTAATACATATGTAATTTTTTTCCGGCATCAAAGGTTAGATAGAGAGACACAATTATTGACGAATATGAATTTCCGCATAGCAACAACATCACAATCGTTATAAGTGCTTCATGTGTAGGCGGATTATCAGATGGGGGAAAACTGATGGTGATTATTTGATACATCTTTTTGGAGAGTTTTTTGTGTAATTTTGATTATCCATATCCTTTAAACACATATATTTTCGAGCTAATTCTAATTGGTGAATGATTTTAGGGAAATACTCAATTTTGGAGAAAAAGGGGGCAGAATTTCTGGAAGAATCGAGCAGGAGATTTACTGGTGGACGGGCAGTCTGGTCATACCGGCCAGTTGGGCCTGAACAAAATATTTTTTAGTGGCCCAAGATCGATTTAAAGGCCCAATTTCACCACACATATGGGCTCCTACGGGATTTGATAGCAATATATCAGTTTAAACTTGTAACTATGGGCGTCATTAACATTTAAACATGACATTTTAGGTTTTAGATTTGTATATATAGTTGAATTAGGGTTTCATTAGAATCATCATCACATTTACCCTACTTCAAGAAACCAAGAAGGCAGCCGTTCTCCTCTCCAAGAAGCAGCCCGATTTTATCTTTCTATCTTCTTATTTTGGTTTCCTGATTCTATTATGGGTTGTAGCTAAACTTTTTTTTATTCCGATAACAATTAAGGAAACTTTAGCTATTATATTTTATGAGATGAAATTTGTTCGTATACTTTATTTTATGCGAGTATTTGTGATTCTCTGTGTTTACTATGGTTAATTGTTTCGGATCTATTGGGTAGTTCGAAATATTCATTAGACCAGAATTAATTAGTAGCCAATTAAATCGGCCATCCGTAATTGTGGTTTAGATTTAATTAGTGGTACACTGATTCTTCAGAATCAAGGGAAGATCGGTCTTAATTCGATAATCCTGCATCAGAGTTTATTGATTTTGAATTGGGTCTCTCGAATTATTAATGATGTCGGCTCATTAAATACATAGAGTGTCTCTAGGGTTGTCAGTCGATTAGGAAAATAATTGGTGAAGCGTCTTCCTAATTATCAAGAAATTAAGGAGAGATAAGACCGCGTCAGAAATATCTTTGATGGTTATAACTAATTTATTTGCATGAATTAAAGTCAATTTTGCATCGATGATTGAAATAGTTAGCTAGAGTGGAATTAATTGGAACCAAAAATATTTTACATATCTGATACAAATCCTTTTCTTAATTTTCGCTATTCAATTTCATTCTCAAACTACAAATCTTTGCTACTGATTTTCGTGATTATTGGCAGATCAAAAGATTAGAAAAAAATCCTCGCCAGTCCTTTGGGAAACAATCTTGCTTGCCGCTGTTCTGGTTCAGTATGGGCATACCGACCACTGGTCGGATTATTTTTGGTGGAGAAATGATGCTAGCAAATTTTGGTGCCGTTGTTGGGGATTGGTTTTAAGCAGTGATATTTCTGATCTACTTATTTGACAATTTTTTTTTTCAATTTTATGCCCCGTTCTTCACGTACAGGAAAATTGATTTTTTATCCGGAAGGGGAGAAAACTGCCAAGAACTTTTGGAAATAAGCCAGGGAACCTATTATTTTAGAAAATATGGCTAATTATGAAGAATGTGGACTCTTACCAAGAGAAGAAGTTGAACCTGTTATAAAGGAATTGGGTCGTCACCGCAATAATCGACCGATTTGCATTGTGCTACCACATATTGCACAAAACACTGAAATTAGACCTGGCTTTATCCAAGTGCTGCCCAAGTTCGGTGATCTACCCAGAGATAGTGCACACAAACGTCTTGCTGAATTTGACTTACTTTGCTCCACTCTACGCCCTCAAGGTTTTTCTGAAAATAATTTGAGATTACTAACTTTTTCTCATACATTGCACGAGAAGGCTAGAGATTGGCTATTTGATCTTCCATCGGGCTCAATTCAAAATTGGAATGATTTGGAGGAGCAGTTCTTGCGAAAATTCTTTCCAGAATCGAGGGCTGCTAATTTAAGAATGGCTATCAGCAGCATAAAGCAAAAATTAAGAGAGAGCCTCACTGATTATTGGGAGAGATTTCAGCAGCTATTTCGTAAATTCCCCGACCACAGATTTTCTGAATATCAATTGCTAACTAATTATTTTATCGTGGTATGTGTTCATTTGACAGGAAAATCATTGATGCTGCTTGTGGAGGATCCTTAACCAACAAGACATTGGCCGAAGCAAAACAACTCATTGTGGATATGGTTTTCAATGGCCAACAATATAAAGATGAGGATGATGATAGATATCGGCCGGTGAAAGGAGCCGAAGGAATAGAGAATTCAAGTGTTAATGATAGGATTGATGCTCTCACCTCTTTAGTTAGAGGACTTGCTGTTGCTCAAACTCAAAAAAATATATTTGAAGTTTGTTCGGAAAATGGTCATACTACTAATTTTTATCTTATTTTGCAGAATTCTCAACCCGACCAAGTATGCTATGGGTCGGGGGATGCCCAATACGATGCACAAAGGAATAAGAGGAATGATCCATTCTCAAACATATATAACCCAGGCTGGAGCATCATTCAAATTTCAATTGGAAAGAACAAAATCCGAAGGTACCTGGGAATCTGCTGTTCAGACAGCCACAGGACGGTCAGTATGGGCATACTGACCGATTAGAACCCAACATGAACGATATTTTGAAGACTCTTGCACACAGCGGCAAAATTGTTTAAAATATGGTGCAAAGTCAGCAAGCTTTCCAGCAGGAGACACAAGCTGCCTTGGGCAGTATGGGCACACAAATCACCCAACTTGCCACTCAAGTGAACAAGATACAAGCAAATCAAAGCGAACTTCCATCCCAATCTGAGATAAATCCTAAGGAGAATATTAGTGTTGTAACTTTGAGAAGTGGAAAGGAGATGGTCGAGCAAGAGGTTAGGAAGAAAAAGAAAGAGGCGAAAGACAAGGTTGAAAATCAAACGAAGGAAGTTGTTAAGGAGGCAAAACAACCGGATCAACCTCTTCCCCCTAAGGTAATTGTGAATTCTAAAATTTCTAATTCTCAATCTATTATGGCAACCCCTTTTCCTTCCAGGTTGGTTCGAAACAACAAAGAGGATGATGAGAAAGAAATTCTTGAGTTGTTCAAAAAGGTAGAAATTAACTTGCCCTTGATTGATGTCATTAAGCAAGTGCCCAGGTATGCAAAATTTTTGAAAGACGTATGTGCTAAAAAGATGAGATATGGGAAAGATGCAAAAATCAAGGTTAGTGAAAATGTTTCAGCTATTATTCAAAGAAAATTACCAGAAAAATGTAGGGATCCTGGTATGTTTACTATTCCCTACATCATTGGTAGTAAAAAAGTTGAGAGAGCTATGCTAGATTTAGGTGCTTCCATCAATGTTATGCCACTCTCTATGTATAAGGAGCTACAGTTAGGAGATATGAAGAAAACTCGTGTGATAATTCAATTAGCTGATAGGTCTAATACATATCCTAAAGGTGTGGTGGAAGATGTTTTGGTGAAAGTTAATGATTTAATTTTTTTCCGGTGGATTTTTACATTGTTAATATGGATGATACCCTTTCTGCACATAGACCTTTAATTCTTATAGGAAGGCCATTCATGAAAACTGCTAGAACTAAAATTGATGTTGATAAGGGCATTATTAGATTCAAATTTGATGGTGATACTGTTACATTTAATATTTTTGAAGCTATGAAGCATGTTGAGGATCGTGAAGGTTTGTATATGGTTGATGTTGTTGACTCCTTAATTGACGATTTTGTTGAAAATCATTTTAGGAAAGACAAATTGGAGCAGGTACTGCTTAATGGGATAACTGGAACAATAGCAACAACTGAAGAAAATGAAGAAATTCGTGATGCTATGATGCAGCTGTGTTCCACCAGTGAATTTCCCACTCGGCATTTGTCGAGCAGAATGCCCATACCGACCAATTCAAAACCTGTTTTACCATCTTTAACAAAAGCTCCAGTGCTCAAACTGAAGGTACTACCCCAGCATCTAAAATACGCATTCTTAGGTGAGAAGGAGTCGCTGCCCGTCATCATTGGCAATGAGCTTTGCAAGGAACAAGAGGAAAGGTTGGTCGAGCTCTTAAAGAAGCATAAAACGGTAATTAGATGGACTTTAGCTGACATAAAAGGTATCAGCCCCTCTATATGCATGCATCGAATTTTACTTGAACCAAATTGTAAACCTTCTAGAGACCCACAAAGAAAATTGAATCCTGTCATGAAAGAGGTTGTGCTTAAGGAAATCCTTAAATTGTTAGAGTTAGGGATTATTTATCCAATTTCTGATAGTGTTTGGGTTAGTCCTGTTCATGTGGTCCCTAAAAAGTCTGGATTTCAGTTGGTAAAAAATGAAAATAATTAATTAATCCCAATAAGACCTCAAACTGGTTGGCGTATGTGCATAGACTTTAGGAAATTGAATTATGCTACTAGAAAAGATCATTTTCCATTGCCTTTTATTGATGAGATGCTTGAAAAATTGGCTGGAAAATCATTCTTTTATTTTCTTAATGGTTATTCGAGATATTTTCAAATTTTTGTGGCACAAGAAGATCAAGAAAAAACAACGTTCACTTGTTCATTTGGAACTTTTGCTTGCCGTAGTATGCCTTTTGGTTTATGTAATGCTCCTGGTACTTTCCAAAGATGTATACTGAGTATTTTTTCTGATTTGATCGAAAATTGCATTGAGATTTTCATTGATGATTTTACTGTTCATGGTGCAAATTTTGATCATTGTTTGAGTAATTTAGAGCAAGTTTTGGAGAGGTGTGTTGAAACTAACCTTGTGTTCAATTTTGAAAAATGTCATTTCATGGTAAAACAAGGTATAGTACTTGGACATGTTATATCTGAAAATGGGATAGAAGTGGATAAGGCAAAAATTGATATGATTGTGAAATTACCTTACCCGTTTAATGAAAAAGATATTCGAGCTTTCTTAGGCCATGCAGGTTTCTATAGACGTTTCATTCAGGACTTTTCAAAGATTGAACAGCGCCTAACCAAGTTGTTGCAAAAAGAGGTGCCATTTGTCTTTGATGAAAAGTGCAAGGAAGCTTTCGATCTCTTGAAGAGCAAGTTGACTTCTACTCCCATAATCCAACCACCAAAATGGGGAACGCCGTTTGAGATCATGTGTGATGCAAGTGATTTTGCCGTTGGAGCTGTGCTTGGGCAAAAAAATGGGAAAGAAAGCTATGTGATATATTGTGCTTCAAAGATACTCAACCCTGCCCAATGCAATTATACGACAACCGAAAAGGAGCTACTTTCTGTTTTTTTTTTTTCTTGTGAAAAATTTAAATCTTATCTTATTGGTTCTAAAGTTGTTGTTTATTCCGACCATGCAACTTTAAAGTATTTGCTCTCCAAGAAGGAATCCAAACCACATCTCATCCGCTGGATACTGCTGCTACAAGAATTTGACTTGGAGATCAAAGATAAAAAAAGGGGCGAAAAATAAAGTTGCTGACCATTTGAGCAGACTGAAAACTGAGTCGGACAGTATGCCCATATCGGACGAATTTCGTGATGAGCTGTTGCTAGCAACTGAAGGTACGATCCCTTGGTATGCTGATTTAGTTAATTATTTAACCACTGGAATTTTCCCAAAAGGGACTGAAACAGCTAGAAAAAATAAGTTGAAGAGCCAAGCAAAATATTTCATATGGGACAACCCTTATTGTGGAAGACTTGTGCTGACCAAGTGATAAGAAGATGTGTTCCTGAAAATGAAATTCCATCCATTCTGAATTTTTGTCATGCCCATGCGTATGGTGGTCATTTTGGACCAAGAAAGACAGCCCGTAAGGTTCTTTATTCCGATTTTTACTGGGAAACCATTTTTAAGGATGCTTATTTTTTCTGCAAAAATTGTGATCGATGTCAAAGAACAAGTAACATCTCATCTCGAAATGAAATGCCCCAAACCCCTATTTTGGTGTGTGAAATTTTTTATGTGTGGGGGTGGACTTTATGGGTCCATTCCCAAGTTCATTTGGAAATTCCTACATCTTATTGGCAGTTATTATGTGTCCAAGTGGATTGAAGTGAAGGCTACTCACACCAATGATTCTAAGGTTATTGCAGGTTTTCTTAAGACTAACATTTTTAATAGGTTCGGTGTGGCACGTGCCATTATAAGCGATCAAGGAACACATTTTTGCAATCAAACGTTAGAGACTCTTTTTAAGAGATACGGGGTTCACCACCGAGTTGCTACTGCCTACCACCCACAATCGAATGGACAAGCTGAGGTGTCCAACCGAGAGATTAAAAATATTCTGGAAAAAATAGTAAACCCGAACCAAAAAGACTGGAGTCTTTGATTGGATGATGCAATACGGTCATACCGCATGGCTTACAAGTCACCCATCGGGATGTCCCCTTACCGTCTGATTTTTGGGAAGCAGTGCCATTTATCAGTCAAATTATAGCATAAGGTGTTCTGGGCAGTAAAACAATGTTGTCTTGACCAAGAGCTTGTTGGTGAAGAAAGAAAACTTCAATTGCAAGAATTAGAGGAGATTCGGTTGGAAGCCTACGATAGTGCCAGCCTCTACAAGGAATGCACCAAATTCCTCCACGATAAATATATTCGAAGGAAATCTTTTGAAGTTAGACAAAAAGTTCTCTTGTTTAATTCCTGACTTCGAATTATGTCGGGTAAACTGAAATCCCGTTGGATGGGACCCTTTGAAGTAATAAATGTAAGCCCTCATGCAGCCGTCGATATTTGAAGTTTGAGCACTTCCAAGGTATTGAAAGTGAATGGACAATTGTTGAAACCTTACTACGGGGGAATGGAAATAGCTACCATCGATGGAATGACCTTGCCAGCCCCCGAGATACTTTCATGATCAACCACGATACGTCGAGCCTAAGACGTTAAACAAGGGCGCTTCTTGCGAGGCAACCCAAGCTCTTTGATTTTATCTTCTTAGTTTTTTTATTAGTCTATTTAAAAAAAAAACAGTTGTGCAAAGTTATAAGCCTATAGTGTTAATTTCATTTCATTTTGGTATGGTTGGGAGAGTAGTTACAGCTGTGAACAAGCGGTCCGCCAGATGTTGTGTTCCTCGAAGCCTTGACACTTTATCCAGAGGAGTTTTCATTCCTTTTCCCTTTTCTTAGGCCTTGTTTGTTTTTAGTTTTTGTCGTATCTTTCTCCTTTTTCCACAGTGAGGACACTGTAGTTTCCTAAGTGTGGGGGGAGGGGAGGAGTATACGTGTTTTGTCTATAAAAAAAACAAGAGTCTTGGTTGAGTCATTGGCAGCATGGAAATGGTCAAGATGAAAGGTTGGTTTGTGGGATTGTTTGATGTTGTTCTTTTGTGGTGAAAATGTATCTATGCTCGTATGTGTTCTAGGATGACAAAATTTGCATAGTTGATCACATGATTACAACTTTATATATTGTGAGAATTGAGCCTGATGAGCATGATTCTATATCTGAAAATTGCTCAATCTGTTTCTTAATGAGTGTATCAAACTTGTATGCTGGATTTTCTGTTTGCCCGGTTGCCATAGTTGAAACCCTTTTGAGATTCTTGCATGAAAGTGATTAAGGCATTTAGGATTAACCAAGTTTTGGCCTGAATATATTATCCGAACCCTACATATCCACTAGTGAGCCTATTGTGCCTTAGCCGTGCTTTATTGATTACAGCCACTAAACCATTAATTCATAACCTATTTTAGCCTGCTTTTGTCCCATGGAAGTATGCAAGTATGTTAGAATGTGCTGAAAATGAAAACTCCTATACTTAGAAGATGTTATGTGCCGAAATGCTGATTCTTGTGAATATATGTTCCTGTTTTGTGAATAGAAAAATGCTCACCTGCCGAGATTAAAAAAAAAATGACATCCAACCCCTGTTCTGCCAAAAAAAATCGAAAAAAAAGCGAAGAGTTCAGTTTCTGGAGTAACATAATTCATGTTACTGTTCCAGTTACTATTCTGCAAAAAAAAAAATCAAATCAAAAAAATTGAAAAAAATATATATTTGAAAAAAAAAAAGAAAAAAAAATAATCAAGGGCTTGTGGATGTTAATAGTTTGATGTCGATCGTGCCTTGTTCAATTGAAAATTAGCTATTTTTTTAGGGAGTGACTCGAATATTTTGATATGCTCATATATTTTCATGATTTTAATCGTTCTATCCTTGCATCCTACCTTTTCCCCTAACCCCATTACAACCCTGCAAAGACCTTTTGATTTGTGTTTTTATCTCATATTTCGGGTAGAGACAGTGGCATAAGGGCAAACATGTGTTTGATAGTATCAAGTTGTGATTTGAGTGAATGAAATTGTCCCTATTTCTTATTTGAGGGAATTTGAGTGAAACTTGGAAGGGCAGGATTGACTATGCATAAACTTGACTTGAATAAAGAGCTAATGCACATTTTTGACACAAGATAAGGGTTGGTGGTTTGTGGATGATCATGCTTTGATTATTGTCTATTGAAATGTTGCCAATGATTGTTTTGTCTTTTGAGTATCGAGTCAAGTTTTCTTTCTTTGAGTTATGCTCGAGGGCGAGCATTGTTTAAGTGTGGGGGGGGGGGGATTTGATGTGTGATTATTTGATACATCTTTTTGGAGAGTTTTTGGTGTAATTTTGATTATCAATATCCTTTCAACACATATATTTTCAAGCTAATTCCAATTGGTGAATGATTGTAGGGGAATACTCAATTTTGGAGAAAAAGGGGGTAGAATTTTCGGAAGAATCGAGCAGGAGATTTACTGGTGGACGGGCAGCATGGCCATACCGGCCAGTTGGGCCTGAACAGAATATTTTTTAGCTGCCCAAGATCGATTTAAAGGCCCAATTCCACCACACATATGGGCTCCAACAGGATTTGACAGCAATATATCAGTTTAAACTTGTAACTATGAGCTTCATTAACATTTAAACATGGCCTTTTAGGTTTTGGATTTGTACATATAGTTGAACTAGGGTTTCATTAGAATCATCATCACACTTACCCTACTTCAAGAAACAAAGAAGGCAGCCGTTCTCCTCTCCAAGAAGCAGCCCGGTTATATCTTTCTATCTTCTTATTTTGGTTTCTTGATTCTATTATGGGTTGTAGCTAAACTCTTTTATTCCGGTAACAATTAAGGAAACTTTAGCTATTCTATTTTATGAGATCAAATCTGTTCGTATACTTTATTTTATGCGAGTATCTGTGATTCTCTGTGTTTACTGTGGTTAATTGTTTCAGATCTATTGGGTAGTTCAAAATATTCATTAGACCAAAATTAATTAGTAGCCTATTAAATCGGCCATCCGTAATTGTGGTTTAGATTTAATTAGTGGTACATTGATTCTTCAAAATCAAGGGAAGATCAGTCTTAATTCGATAATTCTGCATCAGAGTTTATTGATTTTGAATTGGGTCTCTCTAATTATTAATGTTGTCGGCTCATTAAATCCATAGAGCGTCTCTACGGTTGTCAGTCGATTAGGAAAATAATTGGTGAAGCGTTTTCCTAATTATCGAGAAATTAAGGAGAGATAAGACCGCATCAGAAGCGTCGTCGGTGGTTATAACTAATTTATTTGTATGAATTCAAGTCAATTTTACATCGATGATTGAAATAGTTAACTAGAGTGGAATTAATTGGAACCCAGAATATTTTACATATCTGATACGAATCCTTCTCTTAATTTTCGCTAGTCAATTTCATTCTCAAACTACAAATCTTTGCTACTGATTTTCGTGATTATTGGCAGATCAAAAGATTATAAAAAAAATCTTCGCCAGTCCTTTGGGAGACGATCTTGCTTGCTGCTGTTCTGGGTCAGGATGGGCATACCGACCACTGGTCGGATTATTTTTGGTGGAGAAACGACGCTACCAGACACCAAACAGGAGATCACAGTGTATACCTTTTTTCGATTCTTCTATATTTGATGATCGTTTCGCCATTGCTTTGTATTATAAATGTCTAACCACTGCAGAATCAAGCAAACCAAACTAGTCAGACAATAAACAAAATTTAGGGTTTTAATTATTCAATCCAGATAGCTCCCACAAATACTCAAAATTGGGGAAAAGGAGAAAAAATAACTTCAAATACTACCATGAAGTCGCAAGCATCCACCCTTCACACGGACGTTGGATGTTAAAGTTTCAGATGACAACGGCGACGGCAACAAAGGAGGATTCATCACAAAGTCTCTAATAATCGAAGCCGCTAGGAAGAGAGAACCGAATATTATGTGGCTTATGTAATAAAAGGGTATTTGAGTAATTTACATCCGCCTTTATATGCAATCCTATGAAGTAAATAGTTGATATGGATAATACATCCTACAAATCACATGAAGTAAATGTAGGATATGATAAATAATCTATCTACATATCCCATATATAACAAAACATTATCCAATGCAACCTAATACTACTCCTTCAAAGTAAACGCTGCCTAAATATACCCCAAAATAATTAGGACAAAATTAGACACAATAAAATTGACTAAAATACTTATATATATTTACTAAATATTTATCTTGTTTTAATCAATTTTGAACAAGTCGATTAAAAAAGAAAAAGAAGAAGAAGAAGAGAAGAATGCATAATAGTTCTCTCTTATCAAATTCTATGTAATCTTTCTCTTGCACCTCCACTATCACTCTCAGGTGCAAGCCATCGCTCACTACCATCACACCAAATTCAATGTTGATTTTGAAGGTTTAGAAATTAACAATTCATCATTTTCTTTTATACTGCCTAAGAATTTTTAATCTTCATCCAAGTATTGATTTTTTCCCCTTCTTTTTAAAACTACCATACCCTAGAGTAGAAATTAAGATTGAGGTGCGAACGATGAAGAATAGGTGGTTGGCGGCTGCAGATAGTCTGCTACTTTTCTTTTTTATTTTGTCATCAGTGACTGTTTTTTAAGGTTGAAAGATGGTGGTGAAATTTCTTAGACTGAAAAACAACAATGTCTCGCTGGGGATACATGCTAAAGCTCAACAATGTTTTTATTTTCTTGTTCTTAACTACCAGAGGGACTATTCTTGGTGTTGGCCAAATGAATATGTTTTTGTGGTTTTGGAGAGCATGCTGGTGGTTGAGGGCGGCAACGGTAGTGACATGACTTGCGGACTGCTAATTTTTTTTTTTTCAGAATTTTTCTGCCGATTTTTAGAGATATATTGAAGGGGTGATGGTTTTCTTCACAGATAGAAAAGTGGGATCGGAGGCCTATGGTGATAATGACTAGATCAAAAATTGTGTTTGCCCTTTTTTAACAGTCATTGTGGACTATGTTGAATCGGAGGTAGGGAGATGAATCTGATTTTGTTTTGTTTATCCAAATTTCTTGTTTTAGATTTTTTTTTCTTAAGCTTCTTACAAAAAAATTAAAAATGAGCAAAAAACCAATGAAAAAGGCTTACCGGTAGAACATTTGTATTTTAATTTTTTTAATTAAAGGATATAATTGGTATAAATGGGGTATATTTAGTTAACGAAAAGAAAATATCAATTTTATACGGGTATAAATAGCCGCACCCTTTTAATAATTAATAATTAAATATAAAATTATAACAAATGAAATTTATATGAAAAAAGTTTATAATAAACTTTGAAACATAATTGTGTAAAATTTCAATATAATGTATATTTATAACAAACATCTATATTAATATAGTAACAAAATAATTTTAAAATGGTTTTTCCCATCATTTTCAATTTTAGAAGTGAAATATTTATAAAAATATTGTGTTAGTTTTTTATTAATTAAATTTTATTTTTCTTCTTTTCACAGGTAGATTTTTTTTTTTTTTAATTCGTCAAAATATAATTTTTATTTTTTATTTTTTTATGTATAACATAGAAATTAATTATCTTTTTGTAGTCTTTAAATTTACATTTATATTGTATATTAAACTAAGGTATTGAATACAAAAAATATAACTATTTTGTGATTGATTGTTTGGGTTAAATTTCAATATATATTGTTCATTGAAATGTTTGTATTTAATTTGATTATAAATAATATTAACTACTTTTTTTATGAAAAAAAACTTGTTTAGTAATTTATTTTTTATAAATTAATTAATTAATTTATTATAGAAAACAAGACTTTTATTTTGAAACTAGTTATTAGGAGTATTGGGAGCATATATGTGTATTTGTATTTATTCTTGTCCCACATTGTTTACGTTTAAGATATTAGGAGTATTAGGAGCATATATGTATATTTGTATTTATTCTTGTCCCATATTGTTTACGTTTGAGAGTCTCATACACTCTCCCCTTGTATTTATACACTTTGTATATTTCTGAACAAACATCTTGGAAATATTCTCATCATGGTAACCAGAGCCTAATTTGGCATCCGCCATAATTCCTTGATCCTTTTTTTTTTTCGGTTCCAGTCTTGGTTCCCACAAACCTACTGCAACGCCGTTGCTCCTCTGGTTTCAAGAAATTAGAGTAACTTTATTCAATATTTAAAATTAATTAAAAAAAAGAAAAAAAATCGTACTTAGTTTTAGAAAGAAATGACCCATACTTTATTACCCTGATGTTTGAGTTTGGATTTTATTCATTTTTAATTCTCATGTACATGTATCTCACACCCATTTATATTTATTCAGATCCACTTTTTTTATTTTTCAATACTTTATTTGTGTTTCACTTAAAAATCAAAGTCTGTATTTATGAACTATAAAGTATTGATTTTGAATTCAGAAATCATGTACTATGATTTATAAATCATGTTATGAAATATATATTAATTTCACATGTGAGTTGTTATACATCAGCAAAATGAGAGAAGGTAGACCAGTTTATATGTATAGTGGACCACTCCTGTCATCACCAATTCATTTTATGATGCAATCTCGCTAGGATATGTCTAATCTCACCTTCACTTATTGACTTCAATGTGTGGCACTTGATAGGTCCCTCGAATTGAACATCATGAAATTATGAATTCTTAATAAAATGTACACCTTACCTCCTAAAACATAAGTGCGCAAACAAAACTCCAATTTTGTGTTCGGGGTTGATTCAATTTTTCTTACACACACAAAACTCCAATAAAGAAGTGCCCAATCTTACTTTCCAGCACATAAATCATGCGCCTGAGCCCCATAATAAGGAAGGCCTCATCACTTAACCTGGTACATGGGATCTACCTTCAGAACGTTGTAATACTTCATTGTTTTTATTAAAAATACTTCAATTTTTTAATTAAAATATAAAAATATATCTTTTGTAACCATATTTAAAATTTATGAACAAATTTATCTATCTGCTTCCCTCTCTCTCCCCTCCCCCTCCCTCTCTCTCGTGAAAATGAAAAACCTGCACAACTGTACTTATACCGACGTATAAGTTTAAATGATTGATAGTTTAAGTTTAATTAAAGTATTTTAGGAATTTTAAGTAAAAAGTTTTTTAAAAATTTTAGTTAAAAAGAAATTATTTATATCTTAACTGGGTACAATGTATGATGCCCTTTGAAAAAATATAAGCCGTAACGGCCGCCAGGTGATTAGAGCGAGACAGCCCTGACTGAATCTTATTATGCCCTGGAGAACTTGATAAATGGCAAGTGATGATAGCCTTAGTAAAAAATTATTTGTGTGCACGCGTGTGTTCAAGCGCATATATTGTGAGTCGTCATGCGGGCGGGACCCAATGTGTTCTGAATTACTTCACTTCTCAAACAACGTATATAAAGTTAATTATAATATTTCTTAAGTATGTGTCTAATCCAAACATCTGTTCAGGTAACCGACACTACCCTTGCAAGAACTGAGATCTACTTTTTCCTTTATCATTGTACTATACTTGACGTGGCCTGCATGATGGTCACCTCTAAGCAATCTTATCCAAGAATAAATTCGACATCAATAATTCGCACAAAATTACAAATTACCCAAAAAAAAGAAAGAAAAAAAGGATCTGCCCTGAGAACATCATACATATTTGTCTGTATTAGGAGTATTGAAAGCATATATATGTATTTGTATTTATTCTTGTCCCGCATTATTTACGTTTGAGATATTAGGAGTATTGGGAGCATATATGTATATTTGTCCCACATTGTTTATGTTTGAGAGTCTCCTATAATCTCCCCTTGTATTTATACACCTTGTATATTTTTGAATAAACATCTTGGAAATATTCTCATCATGGTAACCAGAGCCTAATTTGGCATCCGTCATAATTCCTTGATCCTTTTTTTTTTCGGTTCCAGTCTTGATTCCCACGAACCTACTGCAACGCTGCTGCTCCTCTGGTTCATACCTCCCACCTACCTCACGCAATCCCTCGTGTAGCCGCCTCACGCTGCTGCATCTTCCGATCCCATGCAGTCGTCTTCTCTCTCCGTTGTTACTGCCGACGGCACGCCGCTGCCCATCGTCTCCTTCAACACCGCGGCCCAGGCGCCACTAAAGCTTACCTCTACCAATTACGTCGCATGGAGTTTCCAGTTGCGGACTCTCCTCTTCGGCTACGATCTCTACCGTTATGTTGATGGTACGTACCCTTGTCCATCATCTACTGTTCTTGTTGGCACAAAGTCTGAGTCGAATCCACTTCATGAGCAATGGGTTCGACAAGACCAATTGATACTCTCGGCCATAATTGGGTCCATCTCGCCCACTCTTATTCCCTTCATTGCTGCCACCAATTCCTCTCATGGGGCATGTGAGACTCTCGCCTCCATCTACGGCAAATCGTCAAGGGGGCGCATTCTTGCGCTCAAAAATTGAATTCACAATCCGGTGAAAGGTACACATTCGGTTTCTGATTTTATGCTTGATATTAAGGGAGTTGTTGATGAACTCTCGCTTCTCGGTGTGGTCACGGATCCGAAGGACTTGGTCCTTAAGGTGCTCAACGGCCTTGATGACTCGTATAAGGAGATTAGCAACGTTATACAGGCCAGTGATACACCCATTTCTTTTGACAAACTTTTGGACAAGTTGCTTAGTACGGAGGCCCAACAAGCGGCCCGGGTGGCAGCCACGTCGAACCACCCTGCCACTGCCTTCCCTGCGTCTGCCTCCTCTCGACGTGTCCCTGCTGCACCAGGCCGCTCCCCGTCCCAGCATCCTCAGCGCGGCCAAGCCTTGTCCCACCGGTCTACGGGTGGCTCTCGGTTCCAGCCGGCCCCTACCTCGTCTGCCCATCAGCCGGGCCGTGGCTACCAGGGCCGATGTCAGCTATGTGGCACCCATGGCCACTCGGCACGCCGCTGCCAAGAAATTCGGGCCTATGCAGCCCCGTCTCCTCCGTCGAGTCAACCACCTTCCCCGGTCTACTCCTATCCTTCTGCTCACACTGCTACGTCCGTGCCATCGCCTTCTGATTGGATTCTCGACTCTGGGACTTCTCACCACATCACCACTGATTTGGCAAACCTGTCCTTGCATGCTCTGTATGGTGGCATTGATGATGTGATAGTAGGGGACGGTAACAAACTGCACATTTCCCATATTGGGCAACTTACTTTTCCCGCTTTCTCTTGTCTTAATTTTCAAGATGTTTTGCTTGTTCCCTCTATGGCGAGGAATCTTCTCTCCATCTCTAAACTTTATCGACAGAATGATGTTGTTGTTCTCTTTTCTGCTTCTGATTTTCAGGTGAAGGACAGTCGTACGGGGGACGTAATGCTTCAGGGTCCGCGCGTTAATGGCTTGTATGTGTGGCCGGTTGGTGCTTCGTCTCCACCTCGTCTCTCAGCTCTATCCTCGGTTAGACAGTCATCCTCTCTCTGGCATTCTCGCCTAGGCCACCCATCCACGAAGATTTTACATTCCTCTCTATCTAGTCATGATATACCTACAAATAAGTCCGATGTTTTTAGTTGTGAGTCTTGTAAATGCACTTAAGAGTCACAAACTGCCATTTACTGAATCCTCTCTAAATTCTGTTTTCCCGCTTCAGTTAATTTTTTCTGATGTTCGGACTTCTCCTGTCTTATCATGTGATGGTTATAAATATTATGTCGTTTTTATTGATCACTTTACGAAGTATGTCTGGCTGTACCCGCTTAAGCGGAAATATGATGTTCTGTCTACATTTATTGTCTTCGAAGCATTAGTTGAAAACTTTCTTAATACAAAAATAAAGACTATGTACTCTGATAATGGGGGAGAATACCTAGCTCTTCGTCATTTCCTTACGTCTCACGGTATTACTCACCTCACCACCCCGCCCCATACACCCGAACACAATGGTGCTGCAGAGCGACGCCATCGTCACATTGTTGACACTGGTCTTGCTCTGCTTCATCACTCTTCCATGCCTCTTCAGTAGTGGCCTTACACCATATCCACGGCTGTTTATCTTATTAATCGTCTTCCCAAGGTTGATGTTGATATGGTTTCTTCCTTTGAGAAACTTTTTCATCACCCACCAAATCTCTCCAAACTCCATGTCTTTGGATGTCAGTGCTTTCCCTGGCTGCGTCCATACTCCTCTCACAAATTAGACACCCGATCTCATCCTTGTGTCTTTATTGGATACTCACCCACCCAGAGCGCCTATCTCTGTCTTGATCGCTCGTCCTCCAAAATTTATGCCTCTCGTCATGTGGAATTTGTGGAACATATCTTCCCCTTTTCCGTCGCCTCTCCTCTTCCTTCCTCCAACTCTGACTCTCTTCCTTCTACTTCTATCCCTGTCCCTCTATCTGTGCTGGTTCCCGATCCTGTGATTGATGCTGTGCCGCCAGTGCCAACACATACACCCCTGCCACCGCCTACTCCTGGGTCTTCTCCTCCTAGCCCTGTGCCTTCACCGGTGCTCTCCTTGGATCCTCCGTCGCACCATCCGATAATTACTCGGTTTTGCAACAACATTGTTAAACCAAATCCAAGGTATGGACTTACATCTACTTTGTCTCTTGATGTTGAGCCTTCTACAGTGACCCAGACTCTTGCTGACTCTCGCTGGCGTGAGGCTATGTCTCGGGAATTCACTGCCTTGCAAGAGAATGGTACTTGGGATCTTGTTCCTTCGATCTCCTCCCAAAATGTTGTTGGCTGCAAATGGGTCTTTCGCATCAAACGAAAGCCTGATGGTTCTATTGATAAATATAAGGCTCGCCTCGTTGCTAAAGGTTTTCATCAACGCGCTGGAGTTGACTACTTTGAGACCTTCACCCCTGTTGTCAAGCCCGCTACTATTCGCATTGTTCTGAGTATTGCCACTACCCGTAATTGGCCTCTTCGATAGTTCGATGTTAACAATGTTTTCCTTCATGGCTCGCTTTCGGATGAGGTCTATATGTCTCAGCCTCCTGGCTTAACTGATCCGAATCATTCTACCTTCGTCTGCAAACTCCGTAAGTCCATTTACGGCCTCAAGCAAGCTCCTCGGACGTGGTATCATGCTCTTCGATGAGCATATATGTGTATTTGTATTTATTCTTGTCCCACATTGTTTACGTTTGAGAGTCTCCTACACTCTCCACATTGTATATTTCTGAATAAACTTTTTGGAAATATTCTCATCACTAGTTATATATATAGTTTTTTAACAAAAATATATTTTGCATATTTTTATCAATAAATAATACAATATTATGGATATATTTTTACTAATTATTCTCAATATTGATTTATTTAAAATTATATAAATGAATATTGTCATTTATTTTTAAAAAATAATACGAATTATGCCTTGAACAGTACTAGTATATTATTAATAACTCTATAAATATTGATGAGTTTAATTAAGAGTTAACAATAACTCATTTAATAAATGTAAATTATATAGGGTAAAATGTTGTTGGTTTTAAAATTTGGTGCAACAACCTTTGTAATTTTGGATTTCAAATTTTGCGTCAAACCCTTGGCAATTTCATTAATTTTGGTTAGAGACATCCATTTAATAAATATATTTTATTTATAATAATTATAGTTTTTTAATAAGAAATAAAACATAAAAAACAGAAAAGAAATACAACATTGCATTTTGTTTTGAATTTGTTACGTGTCAGCTCGTATGTGTGTGAACCTAATTTATCGAACATATCTTTTTGTGTTCGACATAATTGGTTGAACACATATATTCAAATTCGAAACCTATTTGTCGAACAAGGACAAACATATTAGTCTAATGCTCGTTCGAAATATCCAACCGAATTGCTGAAGTAGTGTTCGGCAACATATATTCGTTCTTTTTTATGTTTTGTTTTTTAATTAAAATGATATAATTGTAATAAATAAAATAATTTTTATTAAATGGCATGTATTTAGAGGATTTGGAATGCGAATAGCCGTTTATACTTTTATTGTAAATTTTTATTTTTATGATATTAATATTTTACACATATTTTCCTTATACCCTTACATTACTTCGGCCCGTCAACATAATTCTTTACACACTTCCAAGGTAGAGATAAAAAACGGGAGAACTTCAACTAAACATTCAATATTAAAAATCTACAAACTTCCACTGCAATCTTTTGCTTTGACGACACAAGAAAGAATCAAATTCAAAAGATACCAAAGGCATACTATTTTCTTTGCAAATATTGACATCCGCTTCTCGATTTTATTGGTTTTGATGTGGGAATTGAAAGGATGATTTTGTGGCAAAGCAGCTTAATGAGGAAAATCTTAAATCAATCAAGGGTGTTAGAATTTTCATTGTAAGTAAGGAAAGATCTTTAAAAAAGACGAAGAAATGAGATCTAATAACTCTTTCTTGCTTTTGGTGGCCTCCTAACAACTCTTACTACAAAAAGAACACTTTCTGGATTTCATGTTCATTTATATTTTAGTATATTTTATATTTGTAAAAGACATCACGGTCATTTTAACTGACAAAGTTGAAAAATATCATGTTAATTTACAGGGTGTACGGCTCAACTTTCTCAAAACATACCATATTGAGAATTTCATATAAGATTAACTAGGGTAAGATCTCTGCGTTGCATAGATGATATTTTTAATTATATTTTGTAATATGAGTATATACTCAAGTTATATAATATATATTGTAAAATTTTGTGTGAGTGAGTGACAACAACAAATATCGTGTTGAAGAGTGACGGCGGCCTGTAGTGGTGGTCTAGTGTGCAAACCTAAGAAAGAAGATTAAGGATTAAAAAAAAAAATCCAATGAGAGAAAGAAGTTCATTAAAGAAGGACAAAGAGTGATATTTTATCTTCCAATACCTATAGAATCTGAAGATTGGAAAAATAAGATGAAATTATTTCAAAGTTAAGGTGATTTGATTTTTAAACTTATCAAATCTTATTCAAATACCAAATCTTATTCAAATTTCAATTTTATTGATTAAAATCAAGCAAATCCTAATTTTATTGGATAAAATTAAGTGCTTAATATTTATAGGCTTGTTTAGTTATTTTTAATTTCGAAAATTGATTTAAACAATTATAATTTATTACTTAATATAATATTTTTAGAAAGTATATTTAAGCGAGAAAATATTATTAGAAATAGTAATTTTATTTTAATATATATATATATATATATATAGATAGATAGATGAAATTGTTTGGGATTTTCACAAAAATTTAAAACAACAAAGAGATCGTTAGCGCAAAATTTAAAATCACAACGAGATATGATACAATTCATCCAAGTAATATATATTGTTGTCGTTGTTGCACTTTTTTTTTTTTTACCAAGTAAGTCTACATGTAATATTTGAAATTAATTATAATATTTTCTAATTTTTTACAGTTTCAATATTTGACAATCATTTTTATAATATATAAATTAATATATACTAAAATGTTAAATATAATCTTACGAGATGGATAAAATTCAATAAAGTTCACAGTTCAAACAATTATATACATATTCAAATATTAACTCATACACTCCTCTCATTATCTTCTATTTTAAAACTATTATACTTTATTAATATGAAATATTCGTCGTACAATACACACTATACAATATATTTTATTTTAAGTGATAATATTTTATGGAATTATATCGTCATTGATTTGAAATTGCACATATCGTAATTAATATAAATATTATTTGATCTACAAATTATTTTTATGTTATATTAAATTGTAATTTCATTAAAAGTTATCTCTGATAATAATTACACGTTATTTCAAAATGACTCAAATCAATTACAAATTGTCCATGTCCCTATAATTCCCCAGATTTAATACAAACATTTTAACTAAATAAAAAATATTATGGTGCAACAATAATTATGTAAATTAAACAATATAATAATTTTATTTTAATTTTAAAAATAATATATTAATATCTGTAGCTCAAATTCATATACAAATTCAATATATTATTTATTCAAATACAACACATATGTCAAAGTGAACCAATAAGACAACTCATAAAGATTATATTTTACTTTTTAAATATATCATTTATTTTATTATTTATCTATGTATATAATAGTAAACTGATTTTTCTATTTATATATAATGAATTTTCCCACCCCTTTTTATTTTCTAAAATAGAAATATGTGTTTTACGAAAATTTTATTCTATACTGACCAATAAGCATCCACTTCAATATATTTATATTTTTAGGATTTTCAGAAAATTTATATATATATATATATATATATATATACATAAGAGAAGTACGGCCACAAATAAAAAGTATAAAAAAATTTCGCCTAAACTACTTTCTAATTATGGTAATCTTTTTCTATGCAAATATATACCATATCTATGTATATATATTATGATACTAATTTTTCAAAGCAAATATATATCAATATATATATATATATATTATAATATATATTTCTCAATTAAAATCTATATCAGTATCTATCTATATATATTTGATTGATAAAACTACAGTATTTATTTATTGTAGTTTGATTTAGATCCTATAATTCCGTAAATTTTGAGATATAGATAATCAATATATATGTATATATAAGTTAGATTGCAATAATTCAGTTTGATTTAAAATTGAAATAATTAATATTTACATAACATAGTATGATTAATCTGTATAATTTTATTTTCACTTAGTCATTATCTATATATATATATATAATAATAATAATAACAACAGAAGTACTAGCTATTTTTAGTAGCCGTTCATTTTTTCGCCCATTTCCATTCTACTAATAGTTATTATATTTATTTATTATTTTTAACAGATTTTTAGTTTGATATTTTTAAATTGTATGATATCTATAATATATTTAATACTATATGATATCAAATGAGTTTGAAAATTAAGAGATTGAAATATATAATATTATTTATAATTTTATTTATATATAGAGAGAGAGAAGTTTTTTTTTTAATAATTATATGATATCAACTAAATTACAATCTTATACGATTTAATAATAGGATAACACTAATTGTGTTATATTTAATTACTTAATTATTTATACTAATAGTTATTATATTTATTTATTGTTTTAAAGTAGACTTTTAGTTAGATATTTTAGAATTGTATGATATCTATAATATATTTGGTACTATATGATATCAAATAAGTTCGAAAATTAAGAGATTTAAATTTATAATATTATTTATAATTTTATGTATATATATATATAGAGAGAGAGAGAGATTTTATATGATATCAACTAAATTATCAATTATTATCTAATTACAATCTTATACGGAGAATTATATTTAATTACTTAATTATTTGTACTAATAGTTATTATATTTATTTATTATTTTTTGCAGATTTTTAGTTAGATATTTTAGAATTGTATGATATCTATAATGTATTTGGTACTATATGATTTCAAATAAGTTTGGAAATTAAGAGATTTGAATCTATAATATTATTTATATATTTATATATATATATAGAGAGAGAGAGGGTTTTTTTATATATAATTATATGTCATCAACTAAATTATCAATTATTATCCAATTACAATCTTACACGGTTTAATAATAGGATAACACTAATTGTGTTATATTTAAACTTAATTATTTGATTGTTTAAATTTTTTTTTGAATTATCAGATTATCTTTAACATAATTTTCAATACTAAAATTTAAAATTTTCAAAGATTGATATAGATTGTAATTATCTTTCTATAATAGTATCTTTAATTATAAATAAAAAACATTTAATTTATTTAACATAAATTTATTATATATATTTAAATATATTTTGCATCATATTTTAAGGTTTTCGTGTAGAAGAAGAATAAACTTTTATTTGAGAAAATAAAGGAAGAGTCGTGTGGCAAATAGGCAAGATGGAAAATTGTTTTCTTTCATATAATATTGATATTTCTAGATAGACCCAGTATCTTCTAATATCTTTAAATTTTCAGAATAACATGGTATGTTGATTTTGTTTCATATATTTTTTATAGCTTAGATGCTTATAAGAGGCTAACTTAGGACTGTTAAGATGTGTTGAACGATTGATAATATTGTATGACTTTGCTCATATGCAATTTCAAAATATCATAAATAATTTTGCTTATTGAACTAGAGAAATAGAGAACATGAGAAGATGAATCTGCAAACCGCATTCTCGCAACAATTTATATTTTATTAGTGAATGATGAGATATGTGTCGCAAACGTAATTTACGATACTATTTTTATTTAAGTAAGAATATATATATATATATATATATATATTATAATAAAATCATCGATACTATTTTGACGAAAGATCATAAATCAAAATTTATAAATATAAAATATACACATAGATAACCAATTTTGTTAAATTTTGATGAAAAAAAAAACTCCATAAATAATATTATTTACCAATATTAAAAAGAAGTGACTGGGCCCAACTGTTCAAAAAATGAAATTTTAGGGGTATAGTATAATTTCGTTACTTTTGTGGGTCAGTCAGCAGAACAAAGAAATTATGGGGGTTGAAGTGATATTCCCTGCTCAGTTGGGGTTCAATTGATGAAGGACTTCGATTCACACTCGCTCTACTTTTCACATTGGGATCTCGTCACGCACTAGAGCACAGCGATTTCGACGCGCACGTACTTCTCCTGATACACTGAGAGGGAGACAGAGAGGGAGATATACATTTGGGCGAAGTGAGTGAATAGGGGAAAATGGCAGTGAGGACTGGGGTTTTGAAGGCAGCTATTGGGTTGATGGCGATTTGCCTGGCAGCATACATAGTAGGCCCCCCTCTATATTGGCACTTGATGGAAGGCTTGGCCTCTGCTTCTGCCTCGGCATCTTGCCCTGCGTGTAACTGTGAATGTGATTCTTTGCCCCTTCTCTCCATTCCCCAAGGTATGTACCAAACACGTATATGTTAGATCTGTCTCGATCTTTCTGTTTCAAGGTTTTTTTTTTCCTTTCTAAAATCAAACTATATGGGGTTTGGTTGCTTGGCGTTTAAGTTTAATTGTTGCTGTGTTTGCTTGATGTCCGGGTGGTTTTTTTTCTTGTTTTTGTCTTTGATTGGAGATATAGCATCTTGATGTGCGCATCAAATGAATTAATGTGACTGTTTCCTTTAAGATGATTGGCTGTTAGTATGGCTTCATAAAGATGACTACTTGGTTCCGATGGTTGCTTGTTTCTGCAATGGAAATTTGGTTTTTAAGATTTGCCTTAAATCTTGATGTGGAAACATTTTAAGGCTATTCCTCTCAACTTTCCTCAGTAACCATAAACATCTGTAGAAAATAACCGTGTTATATGCTGCCACAAGGTGACCACTATACCAGTTTTTGGTGGTATGCTGCTGAGCCTCACAACAGAAGACTGGCCCATAATGTTGTGTGTTGGCAGTGTAGCTATTCTCTATAAGATGATAGTCAAAGATATTCCCACAACCAGTTTGAGAAAACATCATGCTCTGTTAGAGTTTAAAGAATGCCTGTCTTCATGACAAATTTTTTTGAATCTGAGATGAAAATATTCACTCTCCACAGCCTACTTGTGTTAAAGCCCCAAGATCTTATCGTTAGATTGCAAAAGATGTAAGACAGTTTCTTTCAATGAATGGGTACTGTACTGGTTTGGAAGCCACCTGTAATTTAGCGAAGGAAATGCATAGAAACAGAGTACATTGCAAATATTATGGTTATGCCTAATTGTGATCATTGTAATTGTACGTCAACAATGCCTTCACGTCATCTTTCACTTGGCTGCTAACTAATGTTCTCAACATATCATTATTATAGATGTATAATATGGCTTAGCTAGAGTTTATTATGGATGCTGGCTGTGAGTGTGTGTGTGTGTGTGGGGGGGGGGGGGTGAATATTCTGTCTTTAACTACATATCTTATGTTTCATCTGGTCCTCTGCTCAAAGATTGCATATAATTATTATTGTTTATCTTTCTTGCAGGACTGAACAATGCTTCTTTTGTAGGTAAGCACTGTATTCATTATGTTTGATTTGCTGTTTCACATGTTTTACTTTTCTTTCTGATTTCATCTATCTCCTCATATACTTACACTTGATAGAGTACTAGCATTCTCAACCTTTTGTCAAGCAGTCTATCCGCCATTCACTAGAATAGGGTATTTTGAACCTTCCATTTTGATTGGATAAATTATACTTCTGGGCGAGTATATAATTGGATTTAAAGTTCACTCAACCCACTTTTTTACTGTTCCTGATTTTGTTAATTTCTTCCTAAGTGGGGGGCAAACAATTACAGTATCATGCATGTCAGAGTTGCGATACACTGGACGTCTGTTGGTTTGTTCAAGCCCTCTTGATTCACACTAGTGCTAAGTTTAGACCTCATTCATGTGGAAAAAGTTGAAGACGCATACTTAATTCTGAAAGAAAATAGGGAAGGAGCTTATTTACAAATTTAATTATTTACATGCAAAAAGCTTTGAATATAGTGCTATTTTGTTTAAACAAAGTTGTCACGAGTTCAAATCCCATTCAAGTAGAGAGTAAATCTAGTTGTGAAGGTGGCTTGCCTGTTCCATTATGGAGCCAGTTAAATCATAAAGCTTAGAAAATAATGACACAGAACTATATTCAGTGGCCATCAACAGTTTATTGTTTATCTACATAATTTATACATTATGCAGGAGTATCTGTTGATTTACAGTAACTGACTCATAATCTATATATATGTATATATATATAACATTGCTCTGACCACTGAACTGGAACCGGCCAAGGGAAGGTTATGGTTTCCGTTTGAAACCGGCCGGTTACATTCTGAATGGTGTCTTCACACGTCTCCACATGTGTGTGTGTGTGTGTGTTTCCAATTTCACATCTTTGAATATAAAAGTCTTGTGAAAAACCATTAGATTTGGAAGAAAATATTGCAAATAACATGAACTGCAGTATCTATTATGTCTCTATAATCTTTACAGATAAAAAACTATAAGTCCTTGATCTTATTTTGTACCAAAAAATTAGTTGCCTTTATATCCTCTTGGGGTAACAGAATCAAAAGCTGTTTAGTTCTCTTATCTCTTTTTAATTTTAGCTACTCCTTTCGTTTAAAATTCAGTTACCCTCCCCCTTCCACTTGTATTTAAAAAAAAAATTAAAAGTTATGGACCGGATCTGGAACTGACGCTTTTGGTTCCATAAATGATGGAACCATAGGACATCACACCCCCCCCCCAACCAAGTTTTAAACTCTTCAGTGGCCAGGTCTAAAACTACCTTGACTGTCAAAATTGGTAAGATAAATTCTGATGGGTTGGCAGGTAGCTTCATATAGTATGTTATATTACACGCAGGATTGTAATGCAGGTAAAAGTTGTACTTTATGTTTGACCTTGTTGATGACTCTGCTCCATGTAACATGTTAGTTCCCATTGATATTTTTCATTATACATCAACTACCAGTCTTCTCTGTTTTGTCCTTGGAACAAGATGTTTTAAGTTTTCACTTCACTTATGGCACATTATAATAAAAGAAGCTATAAGTGTCGTAATTTTAGACACAAAACTGCTATTTCTGTCTTTAATGTACACCTTCTCATGTTCAAGTTAGTTTTCAAGCACTTCCGATGGAATTATCAAATTATGTGCATTCTCTTTTTTCTTTTCATGTCCCACAGATTGTGCAAAGCACGATCCAGATGTGAGTGAGGACACACAGAAAAACTTTGCAGAGCTATTATCTGAAGAATTAAAGCTGAGGGAAGCCGAAGCTTTGGAGAATCAGCAGCGTGCTGACATGGCACTGCTTGAGGCAAAGAAGATAACTTCCCAGTACCAGAAAGAGGCGGACAAGTGCAATTCTGGAATGGAGACATGTGAGGAGGCTCGGGAAAAGTCTGAAGCAGCTTTGGTAGCACAAAAACAGCTGACGGCGATGTGGGAGCAGAGGGCACGGCAAAAAGGCTGGAGAGAAGGAAGTGCCAGGGCTCGATCGTAGTCCAACTGTAACACGCAATATATCAAAATACCAACAAAACTTTATATATAGTTCCTCCAATTTGTGAAAAATAGATGTTTTGAATGGTTGAAGAGCAGGTGTTTGCTGAAAGCAAGCATCAGGTCTTCACGTATCATCAAATTCTGAAGATGCCCCAATCTTAATGTAGAGGTAACATTTTCACCATCAATATTATTATATCTCGGAATTCCATTTTGTAAGAGAAGTTGAGATTTCCATTTGGAATATTTAGATATACATAATTTATCTAAGTGTGAACAATTAGCTTCAGTGTGAAGCAGCTCCTTGTGTTTATTATATTTAGTGTTCATGAAAACATGAGATAATTTGCCCCATATCCTATCAAGGCCTCGGACTACTACAAGTAGCGCTTGTCATATACCTCACTAGCTAGCTAACAGTGAAATAGTATTCTTTTATCTTTAGAGAATTGCGGACGCTGGATAACAATGAAAAAGGGAGCAATACTGTTGTCCTTTCGTATTAATTATGAGATATGCTGGCAAGAACCATGACTTTTTGTGCTATATTTCACTTTGTTAAGAGCATTAACTGATCATCTTATAGTTACTTCGTCAATCTTAGTATGTTATGAATATGCAAACATACCCATTTTTGTCAAATTATTTTAAATGCTCTCCAGTCATCATACACAGACTTCATAGAACAGTGATACATCATCTTATATACAAAAGCACCTATCACTTGGCCTTCTTAAGAGCAGTGATTGAGGTGCCAGAAATTTCAATCTCATCATATCTCTGAAACAAGTAAGCCAGAAAAACAGCAGCAGTGAGCGGCACAGCGTCCCTGGCTGCACATTGTTTGTTGGAAGCTGATGGCCCCTGGGACCCACTCTGTGGCCCGTTCGACCAAAACAGGTACTGGAGCAGCACGTTCCTGCCTTTTTCCTTTGAAAATCGGTTGTACACAAATTCTTCCGGATTGTCAAAGATTTTGGGATCCCGCATCACTATTGGTTGATAGCCACACAAGAGCTCCCCTTTCTTGATCTCAAACACAGCATTGTGTGAACTGAGATCGAAATCTTTCCGAGCTCTCCGAAATTGCGAAGGGACGGGTGGATTCATACGTGGAGTCTCATACACGAAAGAATTCACCAAGTCCATCTCTTTAACTGTCTCAATACTAAGGCCCTTGCCTGATAGCTTCTCTCTCACTTCCTTCCTTAGTTTTTCATGTATGCTCTTTTGGCCTCCAAGATTCCTTAGGAGTGAGAAAGAAAAGGGAAAATCCACCAAAAGCATTGAATCCGAGCATGAAGAGGAGGTTGTGGACAGCTTCTTCTTCGGTGAGCTTGTACTGTGTTTGCGCCTGGTCCAGGGTTTCTCTGGCTTCATTTTTTTCAAAATTCGCAAGCTTTTCATAGTCAGATTTTACTAGCCAGAAGGGGTAGGAGAAGGAGTGGAGGAAGATCTCTTCGAGGGGTTGTAAAATGTTGATGCTGATGGTGGGGAGAAGCTGCAAGGCGAGCCACTTGTCAAGCATTATGTGGCTTGATTTTGGGGCGGCCGTGGGGTCCTCTCCAAGGAGACTGCGGCTGAGGAAGGCAAAGAGGAATTCTTGGAGGGGAGGATGTAGGCGGCGGTGCTGGAGGTGGAGACCTGGGTGTCGATGGAGTCCCACATGGTGTCAAGGGAGGTCACTATGGATGAAACCCAGGTGCTCGAGCTTTGTCTTAGGATGTCTAGAGCGAAGTCTTTTACCTGCCATTCAATTTTGGTAATCCAGTAATAACAACAAATCCCTTCAAACGAAGGCAATAAAACAATATACTCCATCCATTTAGAAAAAAAGAATTATTATTTAAAAATAATATTTTGTCCCAAAAACATTTTTTCGAAAGTTAAGTTCTTGTTTATCAATCAAAGTTTGATTGATAAAATTGATTATTTTATAGATAAATTATATATGATTGAATAAGACAAATAAATAAATAAAACGAGTAGTATAAGTATGAATTTATGATTTTTAAGATTATATTCATCAAATTAGGTTTTTTTTTTTGTTGTAAAAACATGACTTATTTTTTATTTTTTAGATAGAAAGAGTAAAATATATTCATCTTATATTATAATTCATCGATCGATAACTAGATATATAGTGTGTATAATTGATAAAAAAAATATATAAAATGAAGGGAAAGTGCATTGTTAAGCCCCATCAAGTATTATGTTTTGTTTTATTAAGTTTTATATTTTTATATAATTATATTAAGCTCTTTTACTTTTATATTTTTATACAGAAAGTATATTTTTAATAACATACTATTGATTTATTTAAAAATCACTTCAAAATACTATATACTTAATATTTAACAAAACTAACTTAAAAATAAAGATATAATTTAATATAACAAATTATATTTAAATTGAATAATATTTAAATTAATTAATTAATATAAATAAACTTTATTTTAAATTGAATAATATTTATATAAATTAATTAATATAAATAATAGTTATGTATATTTTTTTAACAATAATAACATAATATTATTATATAATTAAAATAATAAAATATAAGATAGTGTGTACATTGCACGGACATCTAGTCGATATAGCAAATTGAAATGCCTAATCATTGGTGGAAACCAATCCAAATAAACCATGCTAATTAATATGTGGGTTATTGCAAGCGAAAAACGCACAAAGACAATTACAAATTCTTTAATTTTTCTATAAAAAGAATAATAAATTAGTAGTTTGGAATTGAACCCTGATTACGTTGTTAATGCATCATAAACTGCATCAAATAACTAGCTTAGCAACTAACTGTGCATATTTTAATTGTTTTATTAATATATTTATGTATACATATAAGATTAAATTATGAATATAATTCAAAAAACCTTAAATATGATGAAAATATAAAATCCTATTTTTAGCAAATCATAAAATCCAGATCATGAATATCCAAGCATGTGCCTCTCTCTGTGTGCGTGAGAGAAAGAGGGAGAAGTTAGGTGTGTACCTGGGTGTGTTTACTTTCAGAGGTTGGCCGAAAAACAAGAGAATACACCGGCGAAGATCCCACTTGGCACCACCGTCCTGCCCCGTATAAATCACCTTCCTCTTCCCCTTCCGCCACTTCACCTCCTTTCGTTCTCACCGACACCCTACAACCGACATTTTGTTTTCAAGCTCACTCGTCTGTTTTCAAAGCAAGCAGGTTAAACCTTAATTCATTTTGTGTTCTGCATCATACTTAGATCTATTTATTTACTGATGTGAAAGTCTTGTTAGACTTTTTCTTTGCCTCTTTGTACGTGATCTTCCACGTGAATTGTTCCATGCAAAGGTGACGGGGTCTTTTGGTGAAGTTTATTCGGACATGAATTTGATTCAGATTATGAATATAAATCCATTGTTTGTGTGTGTGTGAGGTTATACTACAGATCTGCTTGTTGTGGCCTGCATTTTGATTGAAGAAGCTGCTCAATTTGTTGCAGATAGAGAAAGGCAGTGTAGAGAAATAAAGAAGCCCAGAAATGGGAGGAGAAAATCTGAAAGTGCTAAACGCACTGGATGTGGCGAAAACGCAATGGTACCATTTCACAGCAATCATAATTGCAGGGATGGGTTTTTTCACCGACGCTTACGATCTCTTCTGCATATCACTCGTAACCAAAATGCTCGGCCGCATTTACTACCACGTTCCCGGCTCCGAAAAGCCCGGCAGCCTGCCGCCCAACGTCTCCGCCGCCGTCAACGGTGTCGCCCTCTGCGGCACGCTCGGCGGGCAGCTCTTCTTTGGGTGGCTCGGCGATAAGATGGGCCGAAAGAAAGTGTACGGTCTGACCCTGATGATCATGTGCCTTTGCTCCGTCGCATCGGGCCTATCTTTCGGAAGGGATGCGAAATCCGTGATGACGACTCTCTGCTTCTTCCGATTCTGGCTCGGCTTCGGCATCGGCGGCGACTACCCTCTCTCCGCTACCATCATGTCGGAGTACGCCAATAAGAAGACCCGCGGCGCGTTCATCGCCGCCGTCTTCGCGATGCAGGGATTCGGGATTTTGGGCGGTGGGATTTTCGCTATGCTCGCTTCCGCTGTGTTCGACGCTGTTTATAAAGCACCGGCGTACGAAGTGGATCCGGACGCCTCGACGGTTCCTCAAGCTGATTATCTGTGGAGAATTGTTTTGATGGTGGGCGCACTCCCGGCCCTGCTTACCTTCTACTGGCGGCTGAAGATGCCGGAAACCGCCCGTTACACCGCGCTGGTGGCGAAGGACGCGAAGCAGGCGGCGGCGGACATGTCAAAGGTTTTGCAGACAGATATTGAGGCGGAGCAGCAAAAGGTGGAGGAGATCACAGAGAAACAACATGGGTACGGCCTATTCTCAAAGGAATTCCTCAGGCGCCATGGATTACACTTGCTTGGAACTACAAGCACGTGGTTCTTGCTGGACATCGCATTCTACAGTCAAAATCTGTTCCAGAAAGACATTTTCAGTGCAATCGGATGGATCCCTCCGGCGAAGACAATGAACGCCATCCGAGAAGTGTTCGTAATTGCAAGAGCACAGACATTGATCGCCCTCTGCAGCACGGTGCCCGGATACTGGTTCACAGTGGGTTTAATCGACATAATCGGGAGATTCACCATCCAATTGATGGGATTCTTCTTCATGACAGTTTTCATGTTCGCAATAGCCATTCCCTACAATCACTGGACAAAGAAAGAGAACCGAATTGGGTTTGTGATTATGTACTCACTCACATTCTTCTTCGCCAATTTCGGTCCAAACGCGACCACCTTTGTTGTCCCGGCGGAGATATTCCCGGCGAGGCTCCGCTCCACATGCCATGGGATATCGGCCGCGTCGGGGAAGCTTGGCGCCATAGTGGGGGCATTCGGGTTCCTCTACTTGGCCCAGAATAAGGACCCGAAAAAGGCAGATGCGGGTTACCCGGCTGGAATCGGGGTGAAGAACTCACTGATAATGTTGGGAGTGGTAAACTTTTTGGGATTGTTGTGCACATTCTTGGTTCCTGAAGGAAAGGGGAAATCTCTGGAGGATATGTCTGGAGAAAATGAAGGTACAAGTGAGGAAAGGGAAGAGAACAGGTCGATATGATTACACAATTTTGAAGGATGTTACTGTAACACGATTAGATTTTCTGTGTGTTTTTTCCTTAATAGCAAAGTAAATTGGAGTCCTAGACTTAGTTTGTGAAGGTGTAATAGCAGAGAAGCAGATTGTGTAATTTGTCTGCTAAACTTATGAATAACTCTTTAGTAATGAAATATTTTCGTTGCTACGGGACTGTAGAAAAGTTGATTTAGCAACGAAGATTAGAATCCAAATAAGAAGGTCCAATGACATACATGTCTCACATCAAAGGAATGACCACTTATAATGCCTTTGGAAGGCCCTAAAGTTGCTGTATTTCTGGGTGGCCAAAAGGAAAGGCTCAATATCCACATCTAGGCTCTCACTGGATGCTATAACCATCATTATGAATTCTTCATATTACCTTTAAAACCTACATTGGTTACAAACCAACATATCTGAATCTTTTTTAATTTTACAGTCACTTCATTCCATCGTCTTCAATAAACTCAAAGATCCAGCAATTTGCTAAAAAAGTAACAGGTTTTTTTTCTTTCTTTCTCTCTCTCTCTATATATAATACTATTTTACTCGATAACTCTCTTCTATATTCTTTTTATAGTGCAAACTTATCATCTGATTATCCCAACAAATCTCATGACCATATTCAACGGACAATACTAACAAAAGTATTGAAGAGAATACATTAAAAAGTATTCATTTTAATAGTTGAATTATGGCCAGAAGCAAGAGAGCTAACTTTGGCAAATCCTCGTCAATGATCTTTTATTTGTTACTGCAGCACAGTCGGATCCTGGGATGTGATCTGATTCGGGTCTTTTATTTGTTGCTGCAACACAGTCGGATCCTGGGATGTGATCTGATTCGGGGGTTTGTAATTCTTAGATCCGCTAAGAACATAAAAAGACTGATGAAGGTGTAAATGGATGGGTTCTTCAGAGGATAAGAGTGTATTTCATTATGTTTCTGTCCATTTCTTATCGTTTATCAGTAATCGCCATTGTCAGATGCAGGAAACATTTGGTTTTCAAGGAATTCTGAAATATAGGGATAACTTTACAGCACCAGAAACGATGTCGAGCCATCAGCATTACAAGCAAAATGTTTAAAGGTTATACATTCTTTTGCAAGAATTAGGCTACAGAGGAAGAAGCAACCAAGTTGACAACCAGTCAATGGGCTCGATCTTTGATCACTTCTAGGTCCATTTCCGTTGGATCAGTTGCCTGAATCTCATAATCAACGCCATCCAGCGCTCGTCTGAAGCTGTCTTTGGATGTAGCATAAAGCATCTTTGAACGAATTCGGGAGGTTTCCGGAGACCTGACTAGCATATGGGGTAACTACTGTATCAAAGACGGTAGACTAGAACAGGTCATCAAAATATACACGGTCCAATAAATTTCTCACATCATCTTTCTTTTTCGAATCTGTCCTATGAACATTGTTCACTAAGAAACTTCAAAAAAACAGAAAAAAAGGGTGGAAAGTGAGAAAGAGATGTAGAAACCGAAACAGCCTGGAGGGGGAGTTAGAGGAAAGGGGATCAAAACAAAATTTGATGAAATCGACGAAAACAAGAGAGGATGGAAAGGAAAATGTATTCCAATTCTGCTCTCAATAGGCTATAAACGTAGACCCATCTTGAAGAGTCATATTAATGAATATCAACAAAAATCAAGATACATAACTACAATCAACCCGAAGAGTAAACTGCATAGTGCACAACAAGTGGTCTGAAAGATGACAATTGCATATTTTGGCTGAAACAAATAACATACAATACAAAAGACATTATGCAACTCTTTGTAATAAATCCACTCAAATCTCATATTGTTACACGTTCCTGTGGGTGTGTGTGCAAATTTGTGAATATGTGGTGAATACACCTGTGTTGTGCACTTAGTGTAACATGGAAAACACACACATATTCCTTAACATTCAACTTCTCATATAGGGTATTCAATTTTCGACCATGTTTGTTTCAGTTTGTCTCAGTGCAGTGATTTATTTCACAGAACGGTGATGACGCCATACAACAAATGCATGTGTAATAGTGAACTGAAACACGAGATTGGAATATGCTAAGAAAATAGAGAATCATAATTCCTCTAACATCAGCAATTGCAGAATTGTGTAGTAACATAGGATAGCAGCGGAGTACATAAATTATGAAAAACTAACCAGGCAATGAAGAAAATCTTGCTCTTCTGACAGTTCCCAGAAGTCACAAAATCAAAGTCATAAATTGCATATCGACAATCATTCTCCGGCAAGGATTCAGCAAAATCCTCATAGCTTTCAGCAGGGCTACCAATCTTCTCAACAACAACCTCATTTTTCTCATCATCAATCTTAAAAATTACATAAAGATGGTTCTTCTTCTTCTTCAGTTCCAAGAATGTAATTTTGCTGTGATCAGCAACACCCATACCAGAAGAAGTATTTGGCTAAACGGGCCCAAACCATAAAAACAAACAAAAAATCACTTAGATTCAAGAACTAATACAGGCTGATAAGATACATGTGGTTACAAGAATGAAAGGAAAATATGCTAACAAACTCGAAACAGGGCATCAAGATTGAAACGTATTGTAATTACATTTCTTCAAAATATCATACTCTAGAGAAAATCCATTCTAATATCAAAATCCCAGCAGATTTGAATTTAAGAAGCATCTAAATGGGGCAATAACTGATACTAAAGTCTATCATTAGATTCAGAAAATTTTGAAGCTTCACACACACACAAAGATCATATCATGGATAAAAAAGATACCCATAAAAAATCACATATATAAGAACTTGAATCAGCAGGATAATAATAACTAGATGTATTGAAAAACATAATACTACATGTAAAATTCCAAAATCAAGATTCCACACACATGTACACACACATGGGAGCCAATTGAGAACTTGAGGTATGTCCAGATGTGATCTTTTGTTTATATTATCAGACGACATTTATATAACTTTCTTCTGCTCTTCTGTAGAAAATGCCATTAGCGTATACATGATTTTGTACAAAAGGGAATGAAAGCAAAAATATTGCCTCGTCCGGTGTGTTTGATTTGTTTATGCAGCATACTCGAAAGCAGAAACGCCTAATTGATAATTTTTTTGGTAAATAGTTTGAGGCTGAAGAGATGCAGGGCATACAATGTTCAAGTATTTTTTTTTGTAAAGGATAATCACCAAAAACTTAAACATATACCAGATCTGAAAAGTTTTGAAGAAAAGAGGACTCGTATTTTTTCCTAGTGCACAACTGGATGAGAAGTGAACAAGAAGCTTCATTACACGGTTGCCTCAAATATCTGATTGAAAACACTGTACGACGAAACCATTCTTGTTAATAAATTTGTGTGTGTATCATACATTGACTGCCATTCTGTAAAATAATTTCACCATTAAATTTCCCTCCATGTATCATCAACTTATCACAGGGAGATGTTGCTGTAATATGTGGGGGTCCTCCATGCCAAGGAATTAGTGGCTCTAACCGGTTCCGAAATACCGATTCTCCTCTTGATGATGAAAGAAATCGCCAAATTGTAATTTTCATGGATATTATTAATTGTTTTAAGGCCAAAGTTCGTTCTAATGGAAAATGTAGTTGACATCTTGAGGTTTGCTAATGGTTGTGTGGCTAGATATGCTCTAAGTCGGTTGGTTTCAATGCATTACCAAGCAAAGGTTGGGATTATGGCTGCTGGTTGCTATGGACTTCCTCAGTTTCGCTTACGTGCTTTCTTATGGGGTGCTCAGCCTCATGAGGCAAGTATTCACAATCCTTATGTTGGCACTTCTAGTATTACTTCATAATGATATCCTAAAATATCTCATCAATGAAGTGAATTATTCCCAAATTATTCTATTTAATAAGACTGCACTATAGTAAGCTGCTTTTAATACAATATATAACCATATAAGATAAATGAAAAAAGAGACTGAATATTATATTTTTAAAAGAATAAAGTTAAATAATTTGGTGTCATTCCTTCATTTTACTCTTCTATTCATTGCCAATCCTAGCAACATCTACGTTGCATTTGTTCGTTTTCATTCTTGTCATGAAATTAGTTAAAAGGTGCGCTGCACCAACTGTATGGATTTCCATGTGACATCATTCTCATGTGACTTTGGTTACCTTATACATATGTAATGCTAATCTCTCCCATCTTGCAGCGTAATGTTGTGGCTTATGATGGGATCTGGAAAAGATTGTTGTTCTCAGTGATGCTATTTCTGATCTTCCTCCTGTACGTTTGTTTTATTTTGTACTTGAGCTTAGTTCTTGAATTATACAGTTTGGTTCATATTTCACTTACATTCTAAGGTTGCAAATGATGAGAAACGTGAGAAGACGTCACACGAAAAAAAAAATGTGAAACTGACTTTCAGAAGTATATTAGGGCAGCCAAATGTGCTAAGACATCTGATCCATCTCAGCTAACATATCTTTTATGCAAAAACTGTGTGATTAATGTTTAACTTTAACATGTTTTTTATGGCAAAACTGTGTGATTGATGTTTTTCTCCTTGACATCATTGCATGTGATCCATCAAGTTTGGCTGAATAAAGTTTCCCATATATTTTAATTACTACTTGTCACTTGAGGTTCGATAAATAGACATAATCTCAGGTAGATGGTTAAATGTTTTATTTTTGATCACTTGTTCTAACGAAGAGTTTCACTTTACGCTTGCATTTTAGATCCTAATGAAAGTACGGTACCGGATGGAAATAGACAAGAATAACCCGAAATAAAATATTCACAAGTCAAGAAAGACTTGTGAAGCCAACAGAACGAAAATTATCCACTAATATAAAGTGAATTACAAAAAGGAATCGTGTATCTCTTCAAACGATTCTTAACGTACTTGAAATCCAATATGAATTTCAAGTCGACTAAACTAACTAAGAAAGTAAACTGAAAGAAACAGTGTATCACTCTAAGACCTCACTTAAGAATCGACAGCAGCAGGAACAAGATAATCCGTTGCTGATCAGTGCAGGATGTTGGAGTCAGAGTGACGGCAACTTTCTCAGTAACAATGATCTGCTGTCTCAGAGAGTTGATATCGTATTCAGTGCATCTTTTTCTTTCCTTCTTCCGTTGTCTTTATAGAGTATTTCAGTTCTCTTTCTCTCCTTCTTCCACTCACCCACGTTCGTGGAATGGCATTCTCCACTTCTCCTTTCTTTTCTCAACCATCTCCTCACCAGGATAGAATTTTGACTCGGTCTTCAACTGCTTTCCTATTTTGTGGG
This sequence comes from Caryopteris x clandonensis, assembly GCA_028749325.2. Taxonomy (NCBI): domain Eukaryota; kingdom Viridiplantae; phylum Streptophyta; class Magnoliopsida; order Lamiales; family Lamiaceae; genus Caryopteris; species Caryopteris x clandonensis. The sequence goes on from JAPYKT020000012.1 coordinate 1,371,353, forward strand.
GATATTTCTTGATGCCCACTCTTGTGAATCTTTTATGTATCTTTCAACAAGGAAGAAACCGGCAAAACATATCTACTAAATAAGTTTGACACGTTCAAATCTTAACAATCTCCCCCCTTTTGCCTTTCTTCCCAATTCCCAAATTTTCAACTTGCAGACAGCAATTTTTCGAAGTTAGTCTAACAATGATTATCTCCCCCCGTATATTATAGTCCAATATTTTTCTCCCCCTAAATTTAAACTCCCCCTTAATATATGTATAAGAGAAAATGCATAAGAGGATATGTCTACTTCAATTCCCACGCATAATTACACATCAGCATTGCAAGCAAAAATTTCAGCATGTTTATATCAATGTCACACTAGCCTTTCAATTCAATTAGCATGCCACGCATAAATCTCAAAATAGTACAATTATTTTCATTAGCATAAAAATGCAACACATTTGCTGCAGCGATCACAAGCATTTGTAGCAATAATAATCACAATAACAGGTAAACTATCATAGCAGAATATTCAACATCAAACATCAACTGTTAATCAAAATATCAAGTATCAATGTACCCATCAATTTCATTAAAAAACAAATGTACCCAATCAACCAAACAAGTGTTCTTTAGTCTTATCAGCATCGATTCATCCTCAGAAGTCTTGGGAAGCATCTGAATCGTCTCCATCAGTATTAGCAACGGCGTCGGCACCTTCTCCAGCATTGTGTCCAGCAGCACCTTCTCCAGCATTGCGTCCAGCAGCAGCATCTTCATCAGCTTTAAGTTCAGCTTCATCTCCCCCTAATTAGGAAGAAAGAGCATCTTGGATAGCTAGAAGACGTTGAATTTGATCATCTAGAGCCCGAACCTGCTAGGCGATGAAAGCACAAGAGATGGAGATGGGACTTGCTGTCGGCGGGATGGGTTCGGTTGAGCCAGAAGGAGCATCATCGAGCCATGGCAAGTCGCATCGACGATCGCCTTGGAGAAAACCTGGATGAACTGTGAGAAGTCTGGGGGCTTTGGAAAACACATCAGTAGGATTTGGTTGAAAGCCTTGTCTAACTAGGATGGAGTAAATGAGAGAAGAAAAAGGTAAGAATCCACATGACTTACGATCGGCAGTCGTAATCTGTTCAAACATGATATTTCCCAAGTTGACTGGATGTCCCATACCCAAGTGATATAACATGATACCCAGCTCAATGGTCACTAGAGTGGTGTTGCGAGAAGGGTACCAATTGTAGACCATCAGCTTGTGTAGCACGGAGTATAAGGAGGACAGGCGAGAAGCTGGGAAGGGTGTTTTCCATTTTTTGACCATTTGCCGAGTAATGCTCCGGGCAATTTCGTCCAGGTCGCCTGATGTTAATAATCCCCAGTTTGGTGTTGATGAGTTCAGAAGTGAGTTGATATGGGTTTCCCCGAACCATCAACCGACCAAACCGTGCATGGGAGACATCATCAAAGGAGGAGGAGATCGAAAAATAGTTTGCCTGTACAACCTCTTTAACAAAGCTAGATACATAGCTTACAGCAGCAAGTAGATTCCGACTTTCAAAAAATTTATCCAAATTGTATTTACGGAAATTCATAAGATCGATACGCTTCTCCGTCAAACACATACGAGTCTTAAACAGATTCCAACTACGGGGATCAGGGCTTGAATCAGGAGATGAAGGTACCTGATCAGGTGATGGTGGTCGAATACCCGAATGGGTTGGAGACACATGGGGAAGCGGACTGGGCATCGGGCTGGATGGAGGAGTATGTGTCAGACCTGGTGAATGAACCGGCGCTGGACTGGGAGGCACTGAGTCATGGTCAGGTAAGGGTGACAGTTGGGCTGTGGATTTTTGAATAGTCTACTTCTTACGATGAGGAACAGAGGATGGTGCAGAGTGTGTTCTGAGACAGGCGAGTCTGCCTCTGATTTCTCAGCAGGCAAGGCTGGAGGCACAAAGTCTGTGTCGCTATCCTCCGAGTCTGAATCAATAGGATATCGTGAGCCAAAAGGGCGAGGAGTAGAGATAGTCTGTGATACCTTTCGGGACGGAGCACCTCTTTGCTGCTTCGCTGATAGACGTGCAGATCGTCGGCTCGGGAATGATGGCTCGTCCATTTTTCTTTTAGCTTTGGCCACGGCGGAGACATCAGACAGATCATTGATGTCTATAGGATAGTCAGGGTCGCCAGGGAACACTTGCATTAACGGTGGTGGAAATATAACATCAACAGCTGTTACTGGAGAGGATGGAGGATCGGACCGGGCGGAGTGAGGTGATTCCGGAACTGGGGTTTTGACCCGGGTCGGTCTAGGGCTCGATGAAGAGAAAGATGTCAACACAGCCGAAGTAGGCAAAATGGGTGATGTAGGCGGAGCTGAGGATGGCGGAACCTCAGGAGATGCGGGCAACGATGTCGAATCAGGCGCAGGATGTGTGGGCGATGTCGGAGGGGTGGTCGCCGAGGTTGGAGCAGGAACACTCGGCGCGGGCGACGAGGGCAAAGTAATTTCAGACTGCGTGGGAGGCGCACGCTCTGAGTTTGGAATGGATAGCGGCGATACGGGCTGCGCAGGAGGCGTTGGATGCGTAGAGTGGGCGATCGATTGCAGTTTGTCAGTGGGCTCGACGGCAGTGGTTGTCGAGGTGGCGTGAGCGTGGTCGCCGGCGGGAGCTGCGGTCGGTGCGGCTAGGGCTTCAGCGGACGACGATGCGACCTGCTGTGGACCGCCACATACTGTAGCAGCCGTGACTTGGGCGAGTATTTCGACGATTTGGACGAGCATCCTCCGTGATGCTTCGTCCGCCATTTTCGTTAGATTCCACAGAAAAGAAAGAAGTTGTTGGTCAGTTCAGTGAGGAAGATGAAGTGAGAGGAAGGAACATTTAACAAGTGCACAGTGACTATGAGTTCTAAAGGAACATGTGTTTCTTTTTCTTTTGCAGATCTGTGACAGTTAAGGAAGACGTGAAGTAGAGGATGCCTGGTGATATTGCTGGGCGCGAAAATCTCAAATGTCTCCTAATTCAACTTCCACCCACTTAACACAAGGACACACGAGCACTTATCCAAGATATTTAAAGAAGCAGAATCTTTTTCAAAAAATACACCTATACCATTTTTAAACAGTAGAATAGGATCTCTTTCAGAGGGTGTATTTTGGAGAATATTATTTGTAGGATCAAATCAGGTTTTGAGCTTCGACTCCCTTCTTTGACAATTTTTTTTTTTTTTTTTTTGCAAATAATAGGTAAGAATTTCAGGTTCTCATCATATTTTTTAAGGTAGCATCGTCGCAGCGAACGCCGTGCCCCCCAAGGTACTTTATGATGTGAGGTTGGAAGAATAATTCGAAAACACTCTTTTGACGTAGAGAACATCGTGCCCCTAGTTACTCAAGTATTTCATAAATTATTCAACTCCTCAGTATTTTACAAGGTAGCATCTTCGTAGCGAGCGTCGTGCCCCCCAAGTTACTCTAGTTGATGAGTATTCTTAGCCTAAGATCCCCCTTTATTTTATTATTATTTTTTTTTGCCAAGGGAGTCATAGAGGTAGAATGCACATGTATTTACAGATTTATGTACAGATTGGATGGAGTATTTTTCACATACCACATAGGCCAAGAGACTTCCTAAGATTGGAAAATCTCTCAAAATCAAGAGCTTTGGTAAATATATCTGCTATTTGACTCTCAGTATTAAAGTATTCTAATCGAATAAGATCTTTTTCTACCAAATCTCGAATAAAGTGATGACAAATGTCTATGTGTTTAGTGCGAGAGTGATGAACATGATTTTTTGAGATATTGATTGCACTAGAGTTGTCACAAAAAACAACTAAAGTATCACTAGGATAACTGTAGTCTTCTAGCATTTGTTTGAGCCACAATAATTGTGTGCAACACCCTCCTACTGCTATATATTCAGATTCAGCAGTAGAGAAGGATACACAATTTTGTTTTCGGCTATGCCAGGAGACTAGATTATTTCCTAGATAGAAACATCCTCCACTAGTACTCTTCCTGTCATCAATATCCCCTGCCCAATCAGAGTCACTAAATCCTACCAAGTTTGTGTTTGTGTGCTCAGAGTACCAGATTCCTAAGTTTGAAGTTCCAGCAACGTACCTGATAATTCTTTTAACGGTTTTAAGATGGCTTTCTTTGGGACAGGCTTGATATCGAGCACAGATACAAGTATTGTACATGATGTCTGGACGGCTTGCTGTCAAATACAGCAAACTCCCTATCATCGATCTGTATAATGTTGGATCAACATTTTGTCCAACATCGTCCGTGCAGAGCTTCTGAGTCGATCCCATTGGCGTTTTCATGTGCTTGGCATTTTTCAGATCAAATCTTTGAACAAGGTTGCGAGCATATTTGCTTTGAGATATGAAAATGCCGTCAGAGCTCTGTTTCACCTGCAAGCCTAAAAAATAGCACAATTCTCCAACCATACTCATTTCAAACGTTGATGACATGGCTTCCACAAATTTATTTAACATTGTTTTGGATGTGGATCCAAACACAATGTCATCAACGTAGATTTGAGCTACACAAATGTCATGGTTATTTCTTTTTATAAACAATGTGCGATCTACTTCAACTCTAGAAAAACCAAAGTCCAAGAGAAATTCAGCTAACCTACCATACCAGGCCCTAAGAGCCTGTTTCAAACCATAAAGAGCTCTATTTAGTCGATACACATGATTTGGCTTGTTAGGGTCCTCGAACCCTTTTGGTTGTTCGACATAAACTTCCTCTTTTAAGTTTCCATTTAGAAAGGCAGCTTTAACATCCATTTGATGAAGTGTAATTTTCATGTGACATGCAAGGGCTAGAAGCAACCTAATTGATTCAATTCTGGCAACAGGAGCAAATGTCTCATCAAAATCAACACCTTCTACTTGTGTATAGCCTTGAGCTACTAACCTTGTCTTGTTTCTAACTATATTACCAGATTCATCAGATTTATTTTTAAATATCCATTTAGTTCCTATAATATTGATCTTTTTGGGTCGGGAAACTAAATACCATACATCATTTCTGGTGAATTGATTTAATTCTTCATGCATTGCATCTATCCAGAAACTATCCTTTAAAGCTTCAGAAATATTTTTTGGTTCAATTTGAGATACAAAGTAAGACGAATTTACTTCATTAAATATGGATGACAAGCAAACAAATTTTACCATATATCTGTAATTTACTGGTTCCTTCCGTCGAGTTGTAATTCCTTCATGAACATCTCCGATTACTTGTGTGATTGGGTGGTTTTTTCTTATCCTTCCTGGTGGATCTCTTCTTTCAATCTACTGAGTGGTGGTGTCTTCTGATATTAGTGGCTAGGTTTCTGTTTCTGGATCCGAAGGTAATGTTGGTTATGAGTGTGGTTCACCATTTTGTTCAACATCCAGAATCGACTGTTGTTTAGTTGGTGCGACTTGTCTGGGTTCCAGATAAGTGTCAGTATTGTCTTCTTCTGTTTTTCCTGTCAGATCAGAAAAATCATTAAATACAACATTTACAAATTCCTGAATGGTTTTCGTTCAAAGATTAAACACTCGATAAGTGTGACTATTAAGACCATATCCGAGAAATAATCATTTGTCGCTTTTAGAATCAATTTTTGTGAGTTTTTCATGATCATTCAGAACATAGCAAAGACATCCAAAAACATGAAAGTATTTCAAGTTTGGCTTACGCCCATTTAAAATTTCATAAGGAGTCATGTGTGTGCCGGGTCTTAAAAAAACACGATTTGAGATATGACAAGCGGTATTAAGGGCTTCAGCCCAAAATCTTTTAGACAGGTTTTTTGAGCTAATCATCACACGAGCCATTTCTTGCAAGGTTCTATTTTTCCTTTCAGCTGAACCGTTCTGTTGAGGCGTTTTAGGGGCAGAAAATTCATGTATGATGCCTAGTTTATCACAAAAGTTTGAAAATAATGAGTTCTCGAATTCTCTACCATGATCAGACCTTATACGTGATATGCAAGCACCATTCACATTTTTGAACCAAGCATGCAGTTTTCTAAACACATCAAATGTTTCAGATTTTTCTCTAAGAAAGTTTATCCAAGTATATCAGGAAAAATCATCAACTAAAACATATGAATACCTTTTACCACCTAAGCTTTCAATTTCGATTGGACCCATGAGGTCCATATAGATCAATTCAAAGTTTTGAGTAGTACCTATAAACTTCATGTGTTCGTGAGAGGCTCGAGTTTGTTTACCTTTTTGACATTCTCCACACACAATCTGCTTACCTTTCTCAAGTTTGGGCAAACCTTTTACAGCATTTAGTCTTATCAATCTATCAATGTTTCTAAGGTTTGCATGTCCCAGCTTTTGATGCCAAAGAGTTATCTCGTCAGTCTGGGCAATATTGCATGTCGAGTTTCTTCCAGCCAAATAGCAGTTATCACTAGATCTTTTACCTGTCATTACACAAACATTTGCCGAGTCAAATACTTCACATTTGTCTTTGTTGAATTTTACCTGAAGATCATCGTCACATAATTGACTTATACTGATCAAGTTGGCCATCAGTCCGTCCACATGTAGAACATTTCGAAGGTTAGGGAAACCATCAACAGAGAGGGTGTCTTTTCCTATGATTTTTCCTTGAGCTCCTCCACCATATCTTACTGTTCCTCATTGGAATGATTCATAGTTGGTAAGATACCTTTTTGAACCTGTCACGTGTCTTGAGCAGCCACTATCGAAATACCAAGACTCTGAACCTTTTTGAACATTGCTACTTTCTTTAACAAAAACAATGAGATTTTTATTAGTGGTTCGATTACATGCATTAACAACAGCAGGGTTTTCAAGATATTCAATTCCAGAATGACCTATATTACCGACAATCAATATTTTGTCAAGTCTAGAGGTACCTGTATTCAGTTTCCTAAATGTTTCATTTGCAATTTCGAGATCAATTTCTAACTTGCTTTTTGGACATCCTTCTTCGTGAGTGTAGCTTCCAATCTGGAGACAATCTTTTTCAATTCTTCATTTTCTTGGATCAGGTTTTCTGTTTCTTGTTGTCGCAATTCCAATTTCTTAAGTAGTTCATCTTGAACCGCTTGAATTTCCTTGAGTATACGCTCATCTTTCTCTTCCTCTAATAATTCTGCATCACTTATACAGCCATTAAAACAGTTAAAAATAGAATTAGAAAAAAAATTTTACCTGGCGGATGCAGTCGAACTTGAGGGAGTAAGTATCTCCTCATCATCTAAAAATTCGTGGATTGATGTTAGCAGCACAGCGGTTTTAACTTCTTCTTCTATTGGATGCATTTCATCGATTTCTTCTTCACTGAGAGATATTCACATTGACTTTCCATGTCTCTGAAGTACGTTAGCACATTCATTAGCATAGTGATCGAATCCTCTGCAGGCTCGGCACTGAACGTCATCTAGGTTTCGAGTTTGATTTCTAAATTGTTCAGGTGCAGGTTTTCGTCCAAATTTCCCTTTTGGACCAGCTGGTTCAAACGTCTTTCGTGAGGAGGATTCTGTTGTTTCCTCAAGTTTTACCTTTGCGGTCTTTTTCCTATTGTTGAATTTCTTTGTGAGATTGTTGTACCGTCTTGTGAGAAGGGCAACACTCAGATTTTTGTCTGGGCCAATGAGTTCTACGTCTCCTTCATCCTCTTCATCTTCGATTTCTTCTTCTTTAGATTTTGAGAGAAATGCTGTTGTTTTTTGTCCCGTGTTGTACAGCTTGTCTTGATTCTCCATGTTGATCTCATATGTTCTTAGAATACCAATTAGAGTGTCTAACTCTAAGGTATTCAAATTGTGGGATTCTTCAACTGCACAGACTTTAGGATTGTATCTGGAAGGAAGAGTGTGGATTACTTTACTTACCAGAGTTCTGTTGTTAATCTGTCCTCCAAGGGATGCTACTTCATTTGATAGGTCTATGACACGATCATAATACGTGGAGATTGTTTTGTTTTCTTCCATCTTCAGACTTTCGAATTTGTCATGGACCATTCGTAATTTTCTTTCACACTGTCGCTACCTTCACAGTGTCTTTCAAGAGTATCTCATGCTTCTTTAGCGGTGGAGCAGTTTTTGATCAATCGGTACATGTGGAGGTCCACATTTCCGATGATGATATTCAGCGCTTTCTCATGGTAGTTTCTTTGAGCGATTTATTCCATCATCCATTCTGATTGAGGCTTTATTATGGTATCCCCATCTTGATCGATTTTCTTTGGAGGAGACCATCCATCGGCGACAACATTCCATGCTCGAAAATCTACTAATTTTATGGTTTGTCTCGTTTGATACTTCCAGTAATCGTAGTTGTCTTTTGAGAGGAGAATGGGTTGAGGCTGATAAAAAATATCCATCAGATATGGTACAAATCCAGAACCTCACTTAGCATGTCAAGTGACCGCTCTGATACCACTTGAAAGTACGGTACCGGATGGAAATAGACAAGAATAACCCGAAATAAAATATTCACAAGTTAAGAAAGACTTGTGAAGCCAACAGGGCGAAAATTATCTACTAATATAAAGTGAATTACAAAAAGAAATCGTGTATCTCTTCAAAGGATTCTTAACGTACTTGAAATCCAATATGAATTTCAAGTCGACTAAACTAACTAAGAAAGTAAACTGAAAGAAACAGTGTATCACTCTAAGACCTCACTTAAGAATCGACAGCAGCAGGAACAAGTTAATACGTTGCTGATTAGTGCAGGAAGTTGGAGTCAGAGTGACGGCAACTTTCTCAGTAACAATGATCTGCTATCTCAGAGAATTGATATCGTATTCAGTGTATCTTTTTCTTTCCTTCTTCCGTTGTCTTTATAGAGTATTTCAGTTCTCTTTCTCTCCTTCTTCCACTCACCCACGTTCCTGGAATGGCATTCTCCACTTCTCCTTTCTTTTCTCAACCATCTCCTCACCAGGATAGAATTTTGACTCGGTCTTCAACTGCTTTCCTATTTTGTGGAGATATATCTTAATGCTCACTCTTGTGAAGGAGATATATCTTATCTGTATCTTTCAACAAGGAAGAAACCGGCAAAACATATCTACTAAATAAGTTTGACACATTCAAATCTTAACACCTAAGAAATAAATCACTTGTGAAAGCAGGAAATTCCACCAAGATTGGCTGAATAATTTTTCCCATTTATTGAATTAACCACTAGTCCTTGAGAGAAAAATGAACTTTTCACCAAGCTTTTTAAATAGTCCCAGGAAGATGGCTAAATATTTGGTTTGTGATCACTTGTTCAAGCTAAGATGTCTACCTTAAGTTTCCATTTAAGATTCTAACGAAGAAATAGATGTCTAATGGAACAACTATTTACTGGTGATAGATTGGTTTAGCTAAGAGACATGCTTCAAAAAGGCCATTCTTAGAGCGTTTTGAGTAGTTAGCTACATTTGAAATACCAATCAACTTATAAGCAGTTACAAACATATCAGTCTGAGTTTTCATCCACAAAAAGGAATTTATGTTACAATATATCTTTATTGCTTCATTTCTGAGTGCATGGTCAAAAAAGTTAAACTAGAACTGACCTGAAATGGGTTTTGGAGACAAGGTTTTTGAGTCACCTTGAATTCAGAAATAAGTGACCTAAGGTCCTCTTTGCTCACTTGTGAAGGAGATTTTGGTCCATGTAGAGTAGATATGCAAAGCTGGACTTGATCCAAGTGATTGGCAGACTGAATTAAAAAGCCAAATTAATCAGCAATTGAGTGGATTAAAACTTGGTGAATTATTTGAGCAATATAATGATTGTTGTGACAGAATAGGATTATAGAGCATAAACAAGAAACAGGAAACGTAAAGAAGACACAAGATTTACGTGGTTCACCAATAAATTGGCTACGTCCACTGGCAGAGAGGAGAACGAATTTTATTATGCGGTATGTGTTACAGATTACAGATCTCAAAGACCATATATATAGTACTGAGGAAAACCTAAAACACCGAAATTGGGCTTAAGGCCCAATACTGCATACCGTCGGGCCGCGAGACCCCCGTGACAGCTCTGCGAAGTGTGTGATTCAAGACATATCAACAAATCTCCACCTTGACTTGAATCTTCCTTGCAGATGCACAATTACAATGCCAGATGAACAGACTCCTCCTTTCTGCCTCAGATTTGCCCTCCTTGGGCATCTAACAGCTTGTGACATTTAAACAATGTCGAAACTTGCTATGCGGGACCGGCTTGGTGAACATGTCAGCAGGATTATCAGCAGTACCTACTTTCATCACCTTGATTCTCTGCTCACTCCTCAGAAAATGATACCTCACATCAATATGCTTGATCCTCTCATGATGGACCTGATCCTTGGTCAAACAGATTGCACTCAGACTGTCACAGAATACAATAACTTGATCATGATGTAGACCAAGATCACCTACAAGCCCTTTCAACCAAACTCCCTCTTTAGCAGATTCTGTCAGTGCCATATACTCTGCTTCAGTTGTAGACAAAGTAACTGTAGCCTGCAGAGTTGCCTTCCAACTAACAACAGAACCACCAAGAGTGAAAACATAACCAGTCATAGATCTTCTACTATCAACATCTCCAGCATAGTCAGAATCAGAATAACCAGTCACAGAAACGTGAGCATCACCTCCATAAATGAGACCAACATCAGACGTACCTCTGAGATAACGGAAAATCCTCTTCACAGCTTGCCAATGCTCCTTTCCAGGTTGTCCCATGAACGTGCTGACAACACTAACAGCATGTGCAAGATCTGGTCTAGTGCAGACCATAGCATACATCAAGCTCCCTACTGCATTAGAGTATGGGACTCGAGACATGTACACCTGCTCAGCTACAGATTTCGGTGCATAATCAGTGGATAAATGAATATTTGTAGCACTTGGAGTATCAATAGGCTTGGCGGTAGACATGCCAAATCTAGACAAGATCTTCTGAATGTAACTCTTCTGTGACAAGAAAAGTTTCTTCTTCTCTCTTTCCCTATATATCTCCATACCCAGAATTTTCTTGGCAGCACCCAAATCCTTCATATTGAACTCAGCACTGAGCAGATCCTTCAACTTTTGAATATCAGACTTGGACTTCACAGCTATGAGCATATCATCCACATACAGGATGAGATAGATCATGGAACCATCATCAGCTTTGTTGTGATACACACAACAATCATACGGACTCCTGTTGTATCCCAACTGGATCATGTAACTGTCAAACCTCTTATACCACTGCCTTGGAGACTGCTTTAGCCCATATAAAGACCTCATCAACTTGCAAACATAATCTTCCTTCCCCAGAACCTGGAACCCCTCTGGCTGAGTCATGTAGATATCGTCTTCGAGCTTTCCATGTAGAAAAGCTGTCTTCACATCTAGTTGCTCAAGTTCTAAATCTTGATGTGCAGCCATTGCTAGTAACACTCTGATGGAAGTGTGTCTTACCACTGGTGAGAATATCTCATTATAGTCAACCCCCTCCTTCTGTGTGAACCCTCTTGCAACTAGCCGAGCTTTGTATCTCACACCCACACCAGGTATGGTTTCTTCCTTCTTCTTGAATATCCATTTGCAAGTAACAATCTTTCTCTCCTTAGGCCGTTTGACCAGCTCCCAAGTCTCATTCTTGGCAAGTGATTCCATCTCTTCTCTCATTGCAGCGAGCCATTGGGCCGACTCACTACCTGAAACAGCCTCTCTGTATGTGAATGGTTCACCTGCAGATGGTTCTTCCTCTTCCACCTCGTCAGCGACTTGTAATGCGTAAGTCACCATATCCTCAAAACCATACCGCACAGGAGGCTTCACACCTGTTCTCCTAGCTCTATCAACCGCTATGCTTGTCTGGCGAGTTTCTGGATGAACATCTGAACTTGCACTTTCAGCTGTAGTATGTTGATCTTCTCCACCTTGGAGTTGTGATTTACACTCATCGAGAGTGACTTGCAGCTCCACCTGTTTATCAACACTACTACAATTTTCTGTACAAATGGACTTCACAGTGGGGTTAAGCATAGAATTCTCATCAAAAATCACATTCCTACTAAATATAACTCTATTCTCTGAAGGTGACCAGATTCTATATCCCTTAACTCCATCCCCGAAACCAACAAATATACCCTTCTTAGCTCTTGGCTCTAATTTACCCTCACTAAAATGATAGTAAACATTACAACCAAAAACCTTTAACAGTGAATAATCTGCAAGTTTATTAGACCATACCTCATAAGGTGTCTTGCAATCAATGCCAGTGTGAGGACCACGGTTGATCAGATAGCACGCCGTGTTTACTGCTTCTGCCCAGAACTTTCTAGCCAAACCAGCATTCGAGAGCATGCATCTCGCTCTCTCCAGCAATGTCTGATTCATGCGCTCTGCCACACCATTCTGTTGCGGTGTATGTCGAATAGTGTGGTGTCGAGCAATCCCTGCATCCTTGCAGAACTCGTTGAACTCAGACGAACAGAACTCCAGGCCATTATCAGTTCGCAGTCGCTTGATCTTCTTCCCAGTCTGATTTTCTACCAACGCTTTCCACTGCTTGAATTTCTCGAAAGCTTCACTTTTGTGTTTCATCATAATTACCCAAGTCATCCTAGAGTAGTCATCAATCATAGACACAAAATATATGTGGCCTCCAATAGACTCAACACGTGACGGACCCCAACAATCCATATGAATGTAGTCAAGAGTCCCCTTGGTCTGATGAACTGCCTTCTTTGGAAACTTGTTGTGATGAAGCTTCCCAAAAACACAATGTTCGCAGAATTCAAGACTCTGCACTTTATGACCAGAAAGAAGATCCCGCTTTGACAAAATCTGCATCCCTCTTTCTCCCATTGACCGAGCCTCATATGCCACAGCCTGGTCATATCCATGGTCTGAACCTCAGATGATGCAACATCAGCAGAACCTGTCACAGTGGAACCTCGCAGATAATATAAGGTACCACGTTTCAAGCTGTCAAAACCACCTTTGAACCTTGACAGACATAATAACTCCACCTTCACCTTTGAAACTGAAACCCTTGCTGTCAAGGAGACTCAATGATATCAGATTTTTCGTCATCTGTGGAACATGCCTGACTTCATTCAAGGTGCAGAATACCCCATCATGTGTCCGTATCCTGACTGAGCCAATCCCAACCACCTTGCAGGCAGCACTGTTAGCCATGGTAACATTTCCTCCATCTATCTGCTCATAGGTCGAGAAGAACTCCCTGTTAGGAAAAATATGATATGATGCCCCAGAATCAAGAACCCACACATCATTACGATGTGACTGTCCAGCTGCAACCAAGGCCAGATCATCTTCAGAATTTGTATCAATTTCTGCAACAGCTGCAGAACTGCCGACACCCTCTTTCTTCTCCTGTTTCCTCTTCTTCCTAGGACAATCATTCTTCCAGTGCCCTGGTTCTTTACAGTAATTGCAGATGTCATCGGGTTTAGAACCTTTTGAACTTTTCTGATTCGGCTTCCCACTTTTCTTCCCAAATTTCTTTTGTCCCTTACCCGTGACAAACAGCCCCGATGCCTGATTTTCTGTGGCCGAGCCAGTTGTCTGTTGACGGTCTTCTCTGTTGTGGAGGGCAGATCGAACATCTTCCAGAGACAGAGTATCTTTCCCAGTAATAAACGATTCAACAAAATTCTCATACGATTCAGGCAAAGATACTAACAGAATTAAAGCAGCGTCCTCATCTTCTACTTTAACTTCAATATTACGCAAATCTAGTAGAATTTTGTTTAATTTATCTAGATGATCCCGAAGGGGTGTACCTTCCTGCATGCGTAAACGGAACAGACGTTGCTTCAGAAGCAATTTGTTGGTTAGAGACTTCGTCATGTATAAACTCTCTAATTTCTTCCAGAGACCATCGGCAGTTTCCTGATCCGCAACCTCGATGATAACATCGTCAAACAGACATAGCATGATAGTCGAGTGGGCCTTTTCTTCTAGGGTATTCCACTCTTCTTCATCTGCATCCTCAGATTTAGGTTTTCCTGATAGCGGCGCCCACAAACCCTGCTGCTTCAGCAGAGATCGCATCTTGATCTGCCATAAGCCAAAACTATTTCTCCCGATGAATTTGTCAACCTTTACGTTGAAAGCAGACATTCTTGATCGGCTCTAAAAAACCCTAACAGTGCGGAAAATACCCTGATCGAAACGACCAGGCTCTGATACCAATTTGTTGTGACAGAATAGGATTATAGAGCATAAACAAGAAACAGGAAACGTAAAGAAGACACAAGATTTACGTGGTTCACCAATAAATTGGCTACGTCCACGGGCAGAGAGGAGAACGGATTTTATTATGCGGTATGTGTTACAGATTACAGATCTCAAAGACCATATATATAGTACTAAGAAAAACCTAAAACACCGAAATTGGGCTTAAGGCCCAATACTGCATACCGTCGGGCCGCGAGACCCCCGTGACAGCTCTGCGAAGTGTGTGATTCAAGACATATCAACAATGATTTGAAGCACTAAACTAGGGGTGCGTGTGGGTGGGGATAACACGTTTTTGACATCTTTATCATGGATATCGACTAACTTCAATTTTCCCTTTTTTTTTTTGGTCTAGATATGACGGCTTCACTTTCCTATAACACAAGTATGTGGAAGATTCCTGCTCTGTATGATCACCGGCCTTATCCTTTGAATGATGATGACTATATGCGTGTCTGCAAAATACCAAAGAGAAAGGTTAGCTCAGTGAGATTCTGTGCAGTACATCAGGCTTCCTGGTGTTGATACTGTACTTTACTTCATAGGGTGCAAATTTTAGAGACCTTCCAGGCATTGTTATTGGGCAAGACAATGTGGTTCGCAGAACAAAGGAGCAAGATCTGATGCCTTCCGGAAAGCCATGGGTAAACCCACTATCATTTGCATTTTGGCAAAACGAGCAACTAGGTTTTTGCTATCATATTTGAAATACTAGAACTCTAAGACATCACTTTTTTCCCCATTTTATATCTATATTCATCTCCATGCTAAATGCAGCATGAACTTATGTTATATATGAGCATGATATTTTAACTTGCTCTTGCTCTTGCTCTTGTACTCATGCCATTATCAGGTACCCGACTATGCCATAAATT
Source organism: Caryopteris x clandonensis (assembly GCA_028749325.2). NCBI lineage: Eukaryota > Viridiplantae > Streptophyta > Magnoliopsida > Lamiales > Lamiaceae > Caryopteris > Caryopteris x clandonensis. The sequence continues at coordinate 1,386,470 of JAPYKT020000012.1, forward strand.
TTCGTGATGGAAGGTCCAAAAAGTGAGTAACTGGACTAGGAAGCAATTCTGAAGAATTCTTTCTTATTTCTTCCTTTTCACATACTAACAAGGTGCTCTTTTTTTAACTAAATACTGCAGACCATTCGGAAGATTGTGGTGGGATGAGACCATACCAACTGTCTTCTGTTTCCCAGATCCTCACATGCGGGTCTGTGTTTTTACCTTTTTTCACTTGTTTAACTTAAAATATTCAGCTAACTCTCGTTTCGATTTGCTCCATGAAGCCTGTTTTGCACCCTGAACAAGACAGGCTCCTCAGTATACGTGAATGTGCAAGATTACAAGGCTTTCCTGACTACTATAGGTTCTGTGGAACCTTGAAAGAAAGGCAAGTATTTACTCGTCAAAATAATTACAACATTTCAGAGGCAGCAGATTGTTATTCCAATTTCGAACCAGGTCCTTAGGACTAAACTTCAAACTCTGAATTCAATTGTAATAATCCTACTTGACTTAAATCACATATTCTAACTACTTCTATACGGTGATGTTGTTGTTCTTCTTACATTTGTTGACATATATATTTCATCATCGCCTTCAGTCTAATCTAGCTTCAATTCTCTTTTTTCTAACAAGTATAGTCAAGTGGGAAATGCTGTGGCCGTTTCTGTTGGCCGCGCGCTCGGATATTAGCTGGCTATGGCAGTCAAGAAGCAGAGTAGAGACTGGACATGTCCTGACACTTCCTCCCAAATTCTCTCATTCTACAACAGTTGAGTTGCTATCTTTACTTGAGCAGTAGCTACGCATTCTTGCGCCTGTACACTAGACTGGGAGACGCTATTAGTCTCTAAAACCATTGAGTGTTGGACCATCTCCAGCAGTCAGCACAACTCTAGTGCAGATTTTGCATTATTTTAGAGTAAAATCTGCATTCCATCTCCAGCAGACTGAACTGCTTTCTGCACTAAAAAAAAATATTCCAATAATATTCATTATAATTTATTTATTTTTAATCTATATTTAAAAAACTTCATATTTGTTAAATACATAATACATAATATATTAAAAATAATTTTTTTATATGTAACATTTTAATTTTTTATCTATAAAATTAATTATATATAAAAAAATACATATAATATCAAGCAATAATAATGCAAAATTAAAATTGAACTTCGTAATAATAGTACAATAAAAATACAAGTTTACAAGATTAAATTTCCGAATTAGAATATTCTGCCCACAAATGTTCAATTAATGCATTTCGAAGTGCGAAATGAGCTTCCGCATCTCTAATTTGTCTAAATCAAGCTAGAAAATTTTGAAAATGCATATTTTCATTTTCAACAAGTTTGACTTTCGGAGCTGGCACTTCTCTTACTTCTTCGATTGGAGCATCAAATTCTTGTTCATCTTCAATTATCATATTATGCATTATTATGCACGCAGTCATAATATTTTTCAAATCAATTTTACTCCAAAAACATGCTAAAATTGCAACTATTGCAAATCGACTTTGGAGGACTCCAAATGCACGTTCCACATCCTTTCTACACGCTTCTTGTTTCTTTGCAAAATATTTCTTTTTTGGACCATTTGGTGCATGAATCGTTTGCACAAGAGTTTCCCATTTGAGATATATACTATCAGTCAAATAATACCCCATGTTGTACTCCTTTCCTTGAATAACATAACGTGCAGGAGGAGCAATATCTTTAGCACGGTTAGAGAAAAGGTGGGACGTCTCCAACACATTAATATCATTGTTGGATTCTGGCATCCCAAAATAAGCATGTCAGATCCACAAATCATAATCAGCCACAACTTCAAGAAATAATTGTTGGAGATCCACTTCGACCAGCATATCGTCCTGCCCATGCCGTCGGACAATTTTTCCACTTCCAATGCATACAATCCAAACTTCCCAACATTCCTGGAAAGCCACGTTTCTGACCAATATGAAGTAACCTTGCAACATCATTAGCGATAGGAGATCTTAGATATTCTCCCCCAAATATCTCCACAATAGCACTACAATTTTTTTTGACACATTCAATTGGAGTAGAGTCTCCAATTTTGATATACTCGTCAGTTGCATCCGTTGGAATTGCATATACTAACATTCAGAATGCTGCAGTAGCTTTTTGGAGTGTAGACAAACCAAGCTGCCCAGCTGCATTTCTTCGCTGCACAAAGTATCCATCATGATTTTTTACTGCATGAACAATACGGAGAAATATATTTCGTGACATTCGATAACGTCGATGAAACTGATTTTCATTAAACGATGGAGTTTCAGAAAAGTAGTCTCTGAAAAGATTTTGAACTGCTGCTTCACGATCACGATATATTGTCCTGTGACCCTGAACTGAGCCTCCATGAATGGGTTCAACCCTTCGACACCGATATGCAGCTAACATATGATTGTTACTATATATTTGTTGAACAATCGCATGTTGCTCCACGTCGGAACAATCACTATCAATCAATTGTTGATGTTTATCATCATATGAACTTGAAGGAATAGAAGAAATAGCAGAAGGACCAGCAGAGTGGAAATTTATTTTTTTTAGAAACAATCAGAGCAGAACAAAAAAAATTATTATTAACGGAGAAAATGACTAAACGAATTGAGGATAAGAAAGATTGGTGTGAAGAAAATGGTTGGAGTATGTGCTCATTATATAATGATCTGTATATTATTCCAAAAAACACAATCTTTGTGTTTCAACCCTCCACTTAAGTCGTAAAAGCCACAAACAAGCACAATCCTCGTGTTTTCAACTACGACAGTTAGATTATTGTCATCTTTAAATCTCAACCATTCACCATTTATCTGAATTAAAATCATAGTTGCAGAAAGCACAATCTTTGTGCTTTCAATATTAGTTGTTGATAACCCACAACAACTTTTAATTTGAGCTGTTCATTCAAAGTATTAAAACACAGAGAGTCGCAACAAGCACAATCCATGTGTATTCAACTCCGACCGTTAGATTATTTTAATCTTTAAATATCAACCGTTGGATTATTATCTGCTTTTCTACAAATTTCTATAAATAGGCGTTATACCACATAACATTTCTCACAAACTTCTCCAACTCCTTTTCTCACAAACTTCTCCAACTCCTTTTTATCTACAACATCTTTTGTTTTCTTCTCTCAAATATCTAAGCCACACACCACCAACTATACTTCAGCTGAAGATCGACACCTTGCTGGTGTCTATCTCAAAATCTCACAAGATCCAATTGTGGGAATAAACCAACCAAAAGATCTATTTTAGAGTCGTGTTACAGAAAATACAACTCCGATAAACCAAGCACCGGGATACAAGATCGTAACAAACGATCATTGCAATGTCGCATGGAAACCATTCTCAAACATGTGAGAAAATTTAACGGGTGTCTGCAACAAATTGAGGTGTTGAATCCTAGTGGTGCTAGCAAAAATACAATTGTAAGTTGTTATTTATACTTTATGTTTTTATTTGTCAAATATATTATTTTGATTTCAATATTGTTTCTAAATTACATAGTTAGAGCGTGCAAATGAGACTATGAGGTCGGTGAAAGGATATGAGGCTGGGTTCAAATTCGACCATGTGTGGCCGATTTTAAAACCGTTTGTGCAAGCTGAAGAGCTAACTGCAGAATATTTTTCAGAGTCCCCTCTTTCCCCTAATCCTTCTTTGTCTTCCTTTTCTATTGATTTAAATGATGAAAACATTAGTAGTGCTGGTGGTTCTTCGTCAAAGAGACCCGAGGGGGTGAAAAAATCAAAACTGAAAAAGAAACAAAAAGAAGATGATGATGATTTTGTACAAATGATAAAACAAGAAAATGCCTCACTCAGATAATTATTAGCAAGCGCAGCCTCAAGAAAAGATCGTGAGAATGAGTTAAAAGCTCGTGAACTTGAGTTGAAAGATTGTGATATAACGATGAACAATGAATGGGAAATGATCAAAGAGAATAACGCAACTTTAAGGATGAATTTAGACACTGTTTTTTATCCTGCACTACGTGAATACTTGAGGTTGGAGCAACAAAACATTCTGCAGAGGAGGACACAAGCTGAGCCAGCAAATCCACTTCCAAATACATTTAGTGTGTTTGGAAATTTTTTTCAAGACATTGGAGGGTCCGGAGGTGGTCTTTCTGATTATTAGAAATTAGTTTATCAATTTAGTATCATGTGTATTTTCTATTAAGTAATTATATTTTTTATTGTGTTGTGTAATTTTATATTTTGTTTGTAACTTTTTAATTTTTAGTTGTAATTATATGTTTTGTCTATTTGTATTTTTAGCTATTTTTTATTTTTATGTGTAGTATTTAAAATTTTATTGAATTATTTTTATTTATAATGAAAATTACACTTTTTTATTATTTTTTATCATATTAATTAATATAATTATAAAATTAATTAAACTAAATTAATTATAAAAAACAAACAATGTATTATTAAACATGAATATTAACAAATATATAAATAAAACATTAAAGAAAAATTAATATTAGAATATATATATATATATATAACATTAAAAAAAAGTAAAACACTATTGATCTGCGCCACTATTACAGCAAAATAAAAAAAATAAAAAAAATAGCTTCACAGTAACACGCCACTATTACAGGAAAAAAAAAAAAACAAAGAACAGCTTCACTGTAATGTATGCAATCCACCAATTTAAGCCACTTCAGTGCCCCGCTGGAGTTGGTCTTAGTGCAATGATCCCTAATATACCTGCTTTAATTTGGGCTGATCTACTAATGCAATTTTTTTATTATTTTTTGTTGTTGTTGGCCTACTTGGGATGTAGTGTTTGTGAGTTGTGAGAGTGCAAAAATGGATGGGAGATGAGTGAGAAATTGAGTAACTTATGGAAGGGATTTAATTGTAAAAAATACACAATATTTATAATTTAATTATATCTTTCGTATATTTGCAATTTAATGAAAAGGGCGATTTGTTTTTCTCAAATAGTATTTTATTTATGCTAAAAAGGTATTGTTTGAGAAACATCTCAAATTCATTCTTTGGCCAAAAACTATTTATATTCTCAAACTTCACATAGTTGAGTATGGCCTTTTTTTCAGAGGCCATTAAACTTTGTGACTTTTGTCAGAGTAGCAGTCAAGATTTTAGACTTTCTCAGAATATACTTTTGTTGCTTATTTGATGCATTTTGTCTAATCACTCACATTACGCATTTAATGGGACACTATCGAAGGATTGGTTTCCCAAAACTTCACTAAAATTCTTGAATTTTATACTTCTTTCGTTTCAGTTTCTTTATTTATCTTTTTTGGGGAGGGGGAATGGAGTATGTTTTTATACTAGATGTCGTTCGTGTGATTCACGAGATAAATTAAATTATATGTCACTATAGTAATAATATGTCATCAAAGTATAATATTATTATATAAAATTATAAAATATATAAGTGATAAAAAGACATATAATTATATGATAAAGTAAGAGATCATGATGCAAACAAAATAATTATAAAATATAAATACAAAGAAAAAATTAATAAATTTTGCACAGGACCTACACATATTTGTAGATAATGTTTTTACATGATACAAAAAAAAATTAAAATATCGCATTTTCTATTAATATTTTGTGTGTATTTATTATATAATGAAGTGAATATTAGAATTCTAATTCAATTCATCCTACTATAATTTCTCAAAGCCAATACAAATATTTAAAAATAGTAAAAAATATTAAAATAAAATAACTAAATATATACTTGAATAATATAATAATTAAAATTTATGAAATATTTATTATTATTATTCTCTAAAAAATAAAAATATATTTTTTATTTTTTATTCAAACTTAACACATATTTAAAACCAAAGTAAATGATTGAACTCATAAAAAATATATTTAATATCTTAAATATAATATTTTATATTAATATATACAATATTGGTATCAAAGAGATCGTAAAAAGACAATTAATTTGATATATCAAATGTAAAAAATGAATGTATAACAAAAAGGTTATTTGAATTTAAAAATTTTAAATAAAAAACTATTTTATTTAACATGTAAATTTTTACTATATTTTTTAAGTAAGAAATAAAGAAATTTTTTAGAAGTGATACGAGTTTTTTTTAGTATATTTAAAAAAAAATTTAAATTTATTTTTTATGATGATCACATATTACATATTTCTATTTCTTGATGTTCTTAATTTTATATTAAGTAAGAAAAGGGAAAAGATAAGCGTAGGTGGGTCTCATAAATCAAATTCTGAGAAGTCTTATATAGGCCACATGTGACATGTCTAAGGATTGACATGCTAGCATATACCTTTTTCCCATGGCTCAGAAAAGAGATAAATTGGTTACTCACAAATTAGATCATAAATTATTTTATAATTTAAATAGGCAAATGATTTTTTTAATAGGTCAAATAAATTTTTAATTTAAAAAAACATGATCCTTTTAGATATAATTTATATATATTTAAAAAGTAACAAAATTTGAACACCACATAATTATTTTGGACAAAAATAGACATGATATAAATGATCTATATATCCTTATTTTAAAATTAAAAAATAAAAAAATAAATTCTAACATATAACCTAAAAACATGATAAAATTTTCATACTTTCTTTGTTAAGAAACCAAAATATTCTCCCTCTTTGAAAATCCTAATCGGTATGTTTATTGTAAATGAGAGATTTTCACGATACATAATCAACATTTATCTGTAAATTCGGTAAGTTTTTCATATGTTTTATTGTAAGTTGCATCCTTTTATACAATCAAAAGACATAGCAGAAATCGTAAACAGTGAACTCTGATTTCGAAAGCATTCGGCCTGCATCAGCCGAACAGAAACAACTACGTTCGGTCGAAATCAATCGAACACTTCACAAGGTGTTCGGCGGGAACCAACCGAACACATCACAAACTTTTGGCGACCGTAGGCCGAACACATCTTGTAATGTTCGGCTCTTGCAGGACGAACGCATCTGGTAACGATCGGTTGTTGCAGGCCGAACACAAATTGTCACATTTTTTCAACTTCTTTTTATCGTTTTATATTTCATTTTATGTTGCTGAATAGTACTTTTATTATACTATTTGCTGGAGACATCAAGAACAAGTACTTTTATTTCAAATAACAATGAGATAGTTATTGATTACCAAGATGTCTTTAATACAATGAAATTGTTTGAATCACAAGAAATTTTGATTTTTCGGGTACGTGAAAAGGCTATACCATTAGGCATGGTGGTGGTTGTGATGAGGTAAAAAATTGGAGATGAATGGAGACGACCTCGTTTGTGGTTAGGTTGCGAACGAGGGGGTAAATATCGTCCACGAAAAAAAAAAACATTCCACAGAGGAAAGTGAAAATAAAGAAACAAATGAATGTGGAAGAGAAGAGGAAGAGGTAGAGGATATATCAAGGAAAGGTAAAACAATTGAGAATCGTCGTTCCGAAACCAAGAAATGCGATTGTCCATTTCGTCTAAAAGGAACATATTACAAAGAGACTGATGCATGGGCCTTGGAGGTTATTTATGGTTCACATAATTATGAGTTGGCAAGATATTTAGAGGGTCACTCTTATGCTAGTCGTTTAACTACGAATGAGTTGAAATTGGTGTTTGATCTGTCTACGGGTAATAGTCGTCCTAGGGACATATTGTTTACTTTGCAAAAGAGGTATACATAAAATAAATCCACGATAAATACTATCTACAATATTCGACAGAAGAATAAACAAGTCGAACACTGTAGCAGGTAACAAATGCAATATATGATGAGTAAACTTAAAGTGAATGGTTTTTTTTTCCATACTAGACGATGTGAGCAAACAGATGCTGTCAAAGATATGTTTTGGGCTCATCCGATAAGTGTGAAGTTGTTGCGTGCATTCCCAAATGTCTTGTTAATGAACTGTACATACAAAACAAACCGCTACAAACTACCGTTGTTAGAAATTGTCGTGGTGACTTCCACAAACATGATTTTTCAGTTGCATGTGCCTATCTAGAATGTGAAAAGGCGGACAATTACTTATGAGCATGCAATATCCTTAAAGATTTGATGGACCAATCCAACCTACCAAAAATATTTGTAACCGACTGAGAACTTGCATTGATTAATGCAATCGAGAGGACTTTTCCTAGTTCCCGTCATTTGCTATGTCGATGGCACATCAGCAAAAATGTAATGGCAAAATGCAAGAAGTACTTTAGTACAAAAGAACAATGAAATTATTTTTATTGTAATTGGAATTCGTTGATCTTTCCCGAGTCCGAGCACAAGTTCGAAGAGTTGCTGAAGAGATTTGAGAATGATTTTTTCTACAAAAAGATACTGTAAAATATGTTTTAGATAATTGGATCAATGGATATAAGGAACAATTTGTTTCTTGTTTGGTAAACAACTTGATGCACTTTGAAAATACTACAACAAGGTAATAAAAAATCATGTGTCATTTATATGTTATATCATTTTTTTATTCTATATATATTGTATGTTATATGTTCATTAATGAATTGATTTAATATTTTTTTGTAATATAGGGCGGAGGGCCAGCATGCCAAGTTGAAACGTGTTGGGAAAAACCATTAGATTTGGAAGAAAATATTGCAAATAATATGAACTGCAGTATCTATTATGTCTCTATAATCTTACAGATAAAAAACTATAAGTCCTTGATCTTATTTTGTACCAAAAAATTAGTTGCCTATATATCTTCTTGGGGTAACAGAATCAAAAGCTGTGTAGTTCTCTTATCTCTTTTAATTTTAGCTACTCCTTTCGTTTATAATTCAGTTACCCTCCCCCTTCCACTTGTAATTTTAAAAAAAAAAAAAATTATGGACCGGATCTGGAACTGGAGCTTCTGGTTCCATAAATGATGGAACCGTAGGACATCACACCCACCCTCCCCACCAAGTTTTAAACTCTTCAGTGGCCAGGTCTAAAACTACCTTGACTGTCAAAATTGGTAAGATAAATTCTGATGGGTTGGCCGGTAGCTTCATATAGTATGTTATATTACACGCAGGATTGTAATGCAGATAAATGCAGATAAAAGTTGTACTTTATGTTTGACCTTGTTGATGACTCTGCTCCATGTATCATGTTAGTTCCCATTGATCTTTTTCATTATACATCAACTACCAGTCTTCTCTGTTTTGTCCTTGGAACAAGATGTTTTAAGTTTTCACTTCACTCATGGCACATTATAATAAAAGAAGCTCTAAGTGTCGTAATTTTAGACACAAAACTGCTATTTCTGTCTTTAATGTACACCTTCTCATGTTCAAGTTAGTTTTCAAGCACTTCCGATGGAATTATCAGATTATGTGCATTCTCTTTTTTCTTTTCATGTCCCACAGATTGTGCAAAGCACGATCCAGATGTGAGTGAGGACACACAGAAAAACTTTGCAGAGCTATTATCTGAAGAATTAAAGCTGAGGGAAGCCGAAGCTTTGGAGAATCAGCAGCGTGCTGACATGGCACTGCTTGAGGCAAAGAAGATAACTTCCCAGTACCAGAAAGAGGCGGACAAGTGCAATTCTGGAATGGAGACATGTGAGGAGGCTCGGGAAAAGTCTGAAGCAGCTTTGGTAGCACAGAAACAGCTGACGGCGATGTGGGAGCTGAGGGCATGGCAAAAAGGCTGGAGAGAAGGAAGTGCCAGGGCTCGATCGTAGTCCAACTGTACCACGCAATATATCAAAATACCAACAAAACTTTATATATAGTTCCTCCAATTTGTGAAAAATAGATGTTTTGAATGGTTGAAGAGCAGGTGTTTGCTGAAAGCAAGCATCAGGTCTTCACGTATCATCAAATTCTGAAGATGCCCCAATCTTAATGTAGAGGTAACATTTGCACCATATCCTATCAAGGCCTCGGACTACTGCAAGTAGCGGTTGTCATATACCTCACTAGCTAGCTAACAGTGAATAGTATTCATTAATCTTTAGAGAATGGCGGACGCTGGATAACAATGAAAAAGGGAGCAATGCCGTTGTCCTTTTGTATTATTTATAAGATATGCTGGCAAGAACCACGACTTTTTGTGCTATATTTCACTTTGTTAAGAGCAGTAACTGATCATCTTATAGTTAATTTGTCAATATTAGTATGTTATGAATATGGAAACATACCCATTTTTGCCAAATTATTTTTAAATACAGTCCAGTCATCATACACAGACTTCATAGAACAGGGATACACCATCTCATATACAAAAGCACCATATCACTTGGCCTTCTTAAGAGCAGTGATTGAGGTGCCAGAAATTTCAATCTCATCATATCTCTGAAACAAGTAAGCCAGAAAAACAGCAGCAGTGAGCGGCACAGCGTCCCTGGCTGCGCATTGTTTATTGGAAGCTGATGGCCCCTGGGACCCACTCTGTGGCCCGTTCGACCAGAACAGGTACTGGAGCAGCACGTTCCCGCCTTTTTCCTTTGAAAATCGGTTGTACACAAATTCTTCCGGATTGTCAAAGATTTTGGGATCCCGCATCACTATTGGTTGATAGCCACACAAGAGCTCCCCTTTCTTGATCTCAAACACAGCATTGTGTGAACTGAGATCGAAATCTTTCCGAGCTCTCCCAAATTGCGAAGGGACAGGTGGATTCATACGTAGAGTCTCATAAACGAAAGAACTCACCAAGTCCATCTCTTTAACTGTCTCAATACTAAGATCCTTGCCTGATAGCTTCTCTCTCACTTCCTTCCTTAGTTTTTCATGTATGCTCTTTTGGCCTCCAAGATTCCTTAGGAGTGAAAGAAAGAAAAGGGAAAATCCACCAAAAGCATTGAATCCGAGCATGAAGAGGAGGTTGTGGACAGCTTCTTCTTCGGTGAGGTTGTACTGTGTTTGCGCCTGGTCCAGGGTTTCTCTGGCTTCATTTTTTACAAAATTCGCAAGCTTTTCATAGTCAGATTTTACTAGCCAGAAGGGGTAGGAGAAGGAGTGGAGGAAGATCTCTTCGAGGGGTTGTAAAATGTTGATGCTGATGGTGGGGAGAAGCTGCAAGGCGAGCCACTTGTCAAGCATTATGTGGCTTGATTTGGGGGCGGCCGTGGGGTCCGCTCCAAGGAGACTGCGGCTGAGGAAGGCAAAGAGGAATTCTTGGAGAGGGAGGATGTAGGCGGCGGTGCCGGAGGTGGAGACCTGGGTGTCGATGGAGTCCCACATGGTGTCAAGGGAGGTCACTATGGATGAAACCCAGGTGCTCGAGCTTCGTCTTAGGATGTCTAGAGCGAAGTCTTTTACCTGCCATTCAATTTTGGTAATCCAGTAATAACATATTATATGTAAATAAAAGTCTTTTACTTTAATATTTTTATACAGAAAGTACATTTTTAATAACATATTATATGTATGTATATATATATATATATATTAAGATTTGAGATGCTAAATAAGAAAAACAAAAAAGAAACAACAACATAACTCCAAACAAATAAATAAATATTGAATTTGATAATGTTTGCATGGACCAGGAGATGCCATTGCATCGACCTCACGATCATATTTATCTTAGTGTGATCACATATATAGAAGTGTGAGTTTTTACGTCTCTCTTCTTTTTTTTTTTTTTTTAAGTGAAGAGAATTGTTTTTTTCTTTAAAACGAAATTTTAAAATGTTGGCCAATGCAAATGTAATAATTTCTACACCTTTCAATAAAATAGCTGATAGCAAGGTAGCTGGTAGCGTAGAACATTATGATCTAAAAGGGTTGAATCCAGAATTAATTGTAAAAATAAAATTCCAATTATTTATTACAAAAAGAAATAGGATATGGTCAGTTCATTAATGTGAACATGCCCTCGTACCCTTAAAATTGTCTCATTATATGAAAACAACACATGTGGGTACTGTACTGGACCACCATTACCAATGTTGGATTCACTAAATCAATCTTTCTCTACACTTAAAATGGTCCTTCCTACTTTATGGACCCGGATCTTTTCATATTTATTTTTTATTTTAAAATAATTATTATTGTATGTATATAATAATATTATTAATGAATATATAATATATATTATATATTTTGAAATAGAAGATAAAATACAAAATTTAAACCTTATCATATTTTACCCGAGCTAACATATCCTTCTATAGTATAAAAAAAGAATTCTAAGATATTTTTTCTTCTATTCACATGGGTCTTTCACGCATTCTTTCATCCTCTTTTTCTCTCTTCAATTTTTGTTTTTCATTTAAAATTAAAAATTTAAAGAACTTTTTCATTTTAAGTTCAATTTTAATATATGATATATCAAATTAGTCTTCTTTTTTGTGATTTTTAATTTGACATCAATATTTTATATATTGAAATATTTAATTACATTTAAAATTATGAAATATATTTTTTGTGGATGGAATATAGTTTTTATGCTTTGAATTATTAATTTTAAAATTTTGATATATGTGATAAATTTGAATAAATAGCATATCAAATTTTTATATGAATTTAAACTAAAAAATAAAAATAATAGTTTTATAAAAAATAAAATATTTATACTATTAATTTATTTAAAAATGACTTCAAAATACTATATAATTAATATTTAATAAAACTAACTTAGAAATAAAAATATAATTTAATATAACAAGTTATATTATAAATTGAATAGTATTTATATAAATTAATTAATATAAATAAAATATATTTTAAATTAATTAATATAAAAAACAGGTTATGTATATTTTTTAACATATTATTATAAATTATTAACATAATAAAATATAATATATCATCTACATCGTACGTAAAAACATCTAGTTGGTATAGCAAATTGAAATGCCTAATCATTGGTCGAACTCAATCCAAATAAACCATGCTAATTAATATGTGGGTTATTACAAGCGAAAAATGCACAAAGACAATTAAAAATTCTTTAACTTTTCTATAAAAAGAATAATAAATTAGTAGTGTGGAATTGAACCCTGATTACGTTGTTTTATTAACTAGCGTAGCAACTAAATGTGCATATTTTAATTGTTTTATTAATATATTTATGTATATATATAAGATTAAATTATGATGTAATATATATAATTCAAAAAACCTTAAATATGATGAAAATATAAAATCCTATTTTTAGCAAATCATAAAATCCAGATCATGAATATCCAAGCATGTGCCTCTGTGTGTGTGTGTGAGAGAGAGAGAGAGGGAGAAGTTAAGTGTGTACCTGGGTGTGTTTACTTTCAGAGGTATCGAGATAAGCACAAACCCTAAAACCGCCGGTGAAATTCACACTGGGCATGAAATCTCCGACGAGGATATTGGCCTTCTCGACGATCTCCATGTCGAAGAGATGGCTGAAGGATCTGACATCGAGCACCGCCACCACGTTCGGATTCACGCCGAGGAAGAAGGGGAACGCTGGCGGCACGTTCGTCCGGAAAACCGTGCTGTTGTACTTCTCTATTCTCTTCGTGAAGAAATTCTGCGGGCCCTGAAACCAGAAATACTGCAGCCGGTCGGATAATGGCCCGATCACCGGCCACCCATAGCTGCCGGGAACCGTCACCCGCTGAAGGGTGGCCGGTGGCGAGGGTGATAGTGGGGCCATCGAAGACGATGATGCCATCATCATCATCGTGTGAAGGACTCAAGTGAAAATGGAGTTTTAAAAAAAAAAATTGTATATTAGTATTTCTAATTTAGTGAGAGAGAGAGAGAGAGGATTGTAATTTAGACGTGCAGAGAGATGAGACTGTTATAGGAGAAACAAAACATTGACAACGTTATACTCGTGCTTTTATTGAATGGTCTGCATCTGATGGGCATCTCTGTAATTTAAGAACCAGTATTTTATTTTTTATTTAGATTCTTTTTTCTAAAATTATTTGTATTTTTTTCTTTTCATTTTTATTTTTTGAGAGTATTTTTTTGGGGGTTGTTGCAAATGTTTTTCTTTTTAATAAAAAAAATTCCAATTAAAATTCATCAATGATACCTAACATGAATATGAAAATTTTAATATACACGTGAACACAATTTGATAATATAAATAAGAGATGAAACTTATTTTTTTATAGTGTAAGAGTTCTTTCGTATTTCAATATTAACAATATTTTCTTCATTTTTCAAAGATATTTTTCTTTTGTTCGTTCCAAAGTTACAATCGTCGTTTTCTTTTTAATATTTCTTGGGGTTGATAATTAATCTTTATCATATTTCAATGGAAAAAAATTAAGAATGTAGTAACAAATTTCAAGTATATTAAGTATATACATTTAATCTTCGATATTGAAAATAAGGTGGACTTATTTGCAAGACGGACATAATATTATTATGTATATATCATTATTCATTTTTACATGCATCATATATTGATAATAGCGGAATATAAGATGAGAAGTGTACTATCTATATATACAATTAGATCCTTCATATATATCGTATTTTTTTCTTATATATTTTAACACGCTGAATACACATTATACATATATTATTAATATTCTTTAATACACATGATATGTATATGATTCACGATGAGAATAAGAAATAAATAATGTGTAATTATTTTTTAATTTTCACATAACAAATATACAATATATATATATATATATAATTATCATTAAAAAAATATGCGTTCAAAGTCGTAGAATAAGAAATGATATATAGTCTCAAAATGTGAAATATTTGCAATAGAGCAATCAAAATGATTAATATGCTAGTTATTATATATTAAAATCAATCTTGCATTTTTGCTCAAAATTTCATAAAAAAAAAAAAAAAAGAATAATATTGAAGTTAGGAATGCAAATAAATCGAGCCTAACTTTTAATAGGTTAAATTTGGCTTGTTTGTTTTAGTAAACCAATTGTCATAAATTTTACAAGATGCATCACGACTCTGTTAGTTAATAAATATGTTGGCGAGCCAACAAATTTTATTTTGTCAAGTTTAAATTTGATTTGTTTATTTTAACGAGTTTTATTAAACGAGCTCTAACAAACTTTTATGAAGTCAATTTCCAAATGTCTTGTTAATGACAGAAAAAAAAAAAAAGGCTTTGCCTCGAATCAGTAATCAACCAAATTAACATCTATCAATTTTCAAAATATCAAGTATGATATTATTAATATAAACATAAATATAAATATAAAAGTAAAATGCTCTGGGAGATTTAAAAAAATAAAAAAAAAATCTCGTAAGCACAATAGGTCTCAATTGATTCAGACAAGTCTGGAATTGTCGTACTGTATAGCAATTAAGTAAGCACAAAAAATAGGGTTTATATTGTCCGAAAGAACAAAAGGATAGGGTTTTGAAATCCTGTTAGAGATATTATGTCCATACATTTTGAGTACAAGACAAATCAATATATATTTCACAATAAATATCTTGCTTTGGGCTTCTGTTTCTTTTGTTTTTTTCCCTCTTATACGACTCATATAAATGCACGTCAAAATATGATGATAATATTTTTAACGTACAAAAATATTATTTTCAATTTAAAAAAGTAATATTTTTTATTAAAAATAGTTCTTTTACTTTTTACTATTTTAAAAAGCATTATTTTCTTTGTAAAATTATGTCCTACCATTAGATAGTTAATGGGGGTGTCAATGAGCCAGGCTAGCTCGCGAGCTACTCGAGGTCGGCTCGGTCAAAATTCAGTCAAAGCTCGACTCAACTAGGGTCGGCTCGAGCTCGAGCTTGACTCGAAACATTAATGAGCCGAGCCAAATTTACTTAAGTTCGGCTCGAAAGCTCGTGAACAGGTTCGATTATTTTTAATTAATTTATTTATATATATTACCCAAAAAAATGAGTAATAAGTTACTCAAAAAAATTTATAAAAACTTATGAAAAAGACATGAAGTAAGAAGAATTACAAGAAATAAGACAATTGTTGATTATTGTGTAATAACGTTTTACATATGAAAATATAAAATATTATTTATTGTGAGACATTTTAATGGTGTAAACTTTGAACTTTTTTGTTGTGAGATGTGAAACATTTAACTATGAACATTGTAATTTTATTTTTTAAATTTATTATTTTTGAATGTTAAGTTCACGTTCTTCTCTTGAAAAGGATGAAAATTGTTAGAAAGATGTTGAAATATGTATAAATCGTATTAATAGAGCATAAAAATAAACCTGAGTTTCGAGCCGAGTTGAGCTCGAGCTTTCTCGAGCCTCGAGCCGAGTCAGACTCACAATTGCATATTACGAGCTCGAACCGAACTTCCAATTGCATACCGGTAGTGGATTGGGGTGTCCCCAATAAAAGGAACAAAATAAGTCAGTTGTGGGGAGGGGGGATTCGAATCAAATTATCATTCTTATCTTAGAGGTATATATGGATTTGACGGGGAAATAAATTTTGGGGAAAATTCTAAAATAATTTCTTTAGATATTTAATTTTTTTGATATGTCTTAATATTTAGTATAAGTAGGAAAATTTTTTTTTTTTTTACTAAAATGTTTATTCAGTGTTTCTTTAGTGCAAATATAATTATTTTATTGGAAAATAGCAATAGAAATTATTGTTGTTAAAATCTTAATAACAAACACGTTTCAAAACTTTGAAATGGTTCATTTAATTTTCAAGCAATTTTGATCATTAAAATAATATTTTTAATTAATTGTACGTGATTTATTTGTCTTTAACGGCGACGTATTAACGTGTGAGAAACACAATCCTACACCTATTCATGTTCCCACAAGATTGTCACATTCAATCAATTAATTTATCTCTCAATTCTCAATCACTAAGTACGTGTTTTAAATTTTGTAATTTATAATAATACTATAGTTTCTACTACTAAAATTTTGAAAGCCACAAAAATTCTTTTTAATTTTAAAATATCTTCAAAAAGTCTAATTTAATACATGAACCTATTATTTTTTCCAATTTAATTTACAATTGTTAATTTTCTATAGAATTTTAATGACAAGCGTCTTGAACTCGATATCTGCATCATGGTGGACGCTAAGTAAATCAAGGTTGTATATTCATTGAAAATATGTGTATCCATAACGTATTACATTTAAAAAAAATTAATTGCTATTTAACTTAAATATATAAGTCAAGCTAGCAACGTTGTGCCTCTGGCTGCAACATCAAATAAATGTTGGACAGAATTTATGGAGTCACATCATTAAAATTCTATCAAAAAATATTCTGTACCTTAAATTATAAAAATAAAAAATTTTCATACATGAAATTAAATTTTATAAAATATTATTATTAAGATATAAAGAAGTGTAATTTTTTTTTTTTTTTTTTTTTTTTGCAAATAACCCTAAACCAAAAATATGTATAATAAAATATATATTGGATAACTTCAAATACATAACCTAACCATAATGCATTAAACACTGATAATAATGATGTTGCTTTTAGATTAAAGTTTATCATGACTAAATTTGAGAATTGTTGGAATATTATACATTGGAAGAGATCCTAGCAAACAGAAATTTGTTAGAAGGTTACATTCTGTTATTAGGAAAATATAAATTTGTTAGGAAGTTACATTCTGTTATTAGGAAAACAGAAATTTGTTAGGAGGTTACATTATGTTATTGGAAAAACAGAAATTTGTTTTTCTTTCCTGCTTCTAGAACATTCCTATGGTAGTATAAATAGTTGTAATTTATTTGCGTATTGAAAATAATTATTTTTTCATAATATAGAAAATGTGTGCTACAATTTCCAGTATGTACAATTCTCTACATGGTAACTAGAGCTAAGGAAATATTATGGCACCTCCGATGCGTATAGCGGCGTGGCCAGCCCTCAATGCTGATGGTTCGAGTGAAGAAAAGCAAGTCTCTATTTATGAGGATAATCCTCTCTTCCTGCACGGTTCAGATCATCCGGGGATGACACTTGTTTCATCCCCCCTGGATGGAAATAATTTTCTGGCTTAGAGCAGGGCGATTAAGCTCTCACTTGAAGCTAAAGACAAGCTAGCTTTCATCAATGGAAGAATTGAAATGCCAACAGAAGATCAGAAGTCAATTAATCAGTGGTTGATGGCTTCATGTATGCCGAAGCCGCTAAACAATTGTGGGAATATATATGTCAACGATTCAGTCAGAGCAATGGACCTCAGCTATTTCATGTTCAAAAAGAGCTAGCCAGCATTTCACAAGGAAACGATTCGATACTGGTATACTTTCATTGCATTAAAAAAATTTGGGATGAACTGAATGCTTTGGATCCACCTCGTAAATGTTCTTGTAAATGCAACTGTGGAGCTGGAAAGCATAATTCTGATTTGGATACGCGGACAAAACTTGTTCAATTTCGCATGGGATTAAATGAGTCCTATCATCATGTTTGTAGTCAAATTTTGTTATATGATCCATTACCTTCTATTAATCAAGCCTATGCCATGATATTGTGAGTTGAAAAACAAAAAGCAGGACAAAATAGCATGGGTGATGCTCTATAACACTCAGCCATTGCAGCAAAAATGCAAGGATCTGGCAAGGGTTTCAAATCTACAAATACTGCTGGTAATTGGAATGGTGGTAGGGGCAAAGGTAATTTCAGAGGCAAAGATGATAAGGCAAAGTTATATTGTGAACGTTGTCAAATAAATGGGCATGATGAGGGGACATGCTTCAAAATCCATGGGTATCCAGACTGGTACAAAAAGCCAAGGGATAACAAGAACAAAACTATGGCTAATTTGGTGGAATTTCAACTCATAAAAATTCTCACAACTCTTTAAAAGAAGGAGGTGGGAGCAATATTGAAGTAATGATACAAAAGGCCATTGATCAATATTTCATTGGTAAGAAGAAATGAATGAAGAATGATGCTGCTCCTGCATACTTTGCAAATTATGGAGGTATATCTTTCTCTCATGTTGCTTTATCAACATATGAGTGTTTAGAAAAGAGGGATTGGATTATTGATTCAGGCGCAAGTAAGCATATGTGTAATGAGAAATCCTTTTTCACATCCTTAATTCATTTATCCTCTCCTATCACTGTTTATTTGCCTACTGGATTTCATATTTCAGTGACTCATTCTGGAAACATAAGGTTAGATAATACCTTAATTCTTTCTGATGTCTTGTTTGTACCTTATTTCAAGTTTAATCTTCTATCCATAGCTCACTTAACTCATCAAACCTCCCTAAAAGCAGTTTTCTATGCTTCATACTGTGAATTACATGACCAAAAGACTAATAGAGTTGCTGTTGTTGGAAGGTTGCTTGGCCGGTTATATGTGCTACAAGAAAAAAACTAGAATCCTATTTCCATAGATCATGATAGTTCTCTTATATCCTCTGTAAACTCTTTAGAAGAATGGCATAGAAAATTTCGACATGCCTCACCACATACACTATGTTATCTAGAGTTTCTCAAACCACTTTGTGATAAAACAGCAATAAACTCCTTAAATTCCTGTGATATTTGCCATAAATCTAAGCAGACCAGACTTCCTTTTCCAAAATCAAAAATACAATCCACAGGCATGTTTGATATTATACATACAGATGTTTGAGGACCATATCATAAACAGTCTGTTACTAACACTCCTTACATGTTGACTGTGGTAGACGATTTTAGTAGGGGTACTTGGGGGTTTCCTCTTTCACACAAGAATTTGGTGTTTAAATGTTTGAGGGAGTTTTTCAGGATGATTAAGAATCAATTTGGTAAGGTAGTTAAAATAATTAGGAGTGATAATGGTCTAGAGTTTACAAGTAAAGAATGTCAAGAAGTGTTTCAATCCATGGGAATATTGCATCAAAAAAGCTGTGTCTATACACCCCAACAAAATGGGGTGGTTGAGAGAAAGCATAGACACTTATTAGAGATAGCCAGAGCACTCATGTTTGAGTCTAACTTACCAGAAAAATATTGGCCCTACTCACTATTGCATGCTACATACATCACTAATAGACTACCTACAGCTATTCTTAAGTGGAAATCACCTTTCCAAATCCTTTATAACAAAATACCAGATTTTTCAGGTTTGAAACCTTTTGGTTGTCTAACATTTGCCACCAATGTTCGACCACATAAGCATTAATTTTCTCACAAGGCTCATAGGTGTATAATGATGGGATATGTGGCTGGACAAAAGGGGTACAGGCTGCTTGATATGGAAGCTAAATAGATGTATATCTCTAGAGATGTCATTTTTTTTAAAGATAAATTCCTTTACAAAAACAACCTTGAGCACATACATCTGTTCCTTTGCCCAATTTGCAGATTTTGCAGGATACATAATACATCAATCCCACTCCTCAGCCTTGATCTGAATCTATTCCCCCGGATCCTATATCCAATCCACCAAATGCTTCTCCCTTCCATAATAGACCTGTTAGGTAGATCAGAAAACCAACCTGGCTAAATGACTTTGCCACCACTATATCAGTCGAGCAACAGCCAACAGCTGCAACAACATCTCATCTCATGGAAACAGTCCAAGGTTATGACATTCCCACTTTTCCTTATACCTTGTGTTCTTCTCATAATTTTGATTACACATATTTGTCATATCTTACCAACCTGAGTCAGAAACATGTGGTAATAGACTACCTACTCACAAGCATGTGGTAAGGCAGAATGGGAGGAGGCCATGCAAAAGGAACTCAAAGCCTTAGAGGATAATCACACTTGGACATTGGTTAATTTGCCAGTTGGAAAGAAACCTATTGGATGTAAATGGGTTTACAAAGTGAAACTTAATCCTGACGAGAGAGGTACAAGGTAAGGTTAGTTGCCAAAGGTTATCATCAAGTTCAAGGTGTTGATTATGTTGATAGTTTTTCACCAGTTGCAAAATTGGTAACAATTAGAGTGTATATTGCTTTGGTTTTTGGTACTGATTGGCCTCTTTACCAATTGGATGTGAATAATGTCTTTTTGCATGGTTATTTACATCAAGAGATCTACATGACAACTCCAGAAGGGTACACTAAGGCCAAATGGGGAGAGATTTGCAGATTACAATGATCACTCTATGGTCTCAAACAGGCATCCAGAGAATGGAACTCGGAGTTTTGCAAGCAGTTGATTATTTATGGTTTCTCTCAATCCGATTCTGACCACTGTCTGTTTTTTAAGGGGGAAGGAGATACTTTCTTAGCTTTGCTGGTTTATGTAGATGATGTTCTCATCACGGGAGCAAACATGAAAGATATCACTTCATTGAAAAAGGATCTTGATCAATTGTTTACTATAAAGGATTTGGGATTTGCCAAGTATTTCTAGGGAGTGGAGTTAGCAAGAAATGAGAATGGAATGTATATCAATCAGCGGAAGTACGTTTTGGATATACTTGATGATGTGGGACTCAAAGGGTGCAAACCTGTCTCCACACCCTTGCCACAAGGTCTAAAGCTTAGTATGTTACATGGTGGTGACAAACTGAGCTCACCTGATCAATACAGAAGGTTAGTTGGTCGACTTCTTTACCTTAACCTTACACGGCTTGACATTACATACAGTGTACAGCAACTTAGTCAGTTTGTGACGAATCCTTGTGTGAGCCATTGGAATGTTGCCTTACATGTTCTTAAATATTTTGAGGGGTGTCCTTCTTTGGGGTTGTTTTATCCTTCTAAATCAGATTTTGCAGTCAAGAGTTTTAGTGATGGAGATTGGGGGAGCTGTTTGGATTCCAGACAATCATTGACAGGTTATTGTGGTTTTTTGGATGGAGTATTGGTCTCGTGGAAAACTAAGAATCAAAATAATGTCTCTCGATCATCCGTCGAGGCTGAATATCAGACCTTGGCTTCTACTGTCTGTGAACTTCAGTGGATTCAGTCTTTTGCTTCTGATTTACAGATGAAAATCATACTTCCCATTCCACTTTGGTGTGACAACAAGCCTGCCATCCATATCACTGAAAATCCGGTATTCCATGAACGCACAAAACATTTGGAGATTGACTGTCACATCGTGCGGAATAAGCATAAGGCAGGATTTATTCAGTTACAACAAATTTCTTCTATAGCCCAGCTCGCTGATATTTTTACCAAAATCCTTGGTGGACCTCAATTTCGTTTCCTAATTGGCAAGTTGGGATTGGCGCACATACATCATCATCCCACTTGAGGGGGATGTTGTAATATTCATACATTGGAAGAGATCCTAGCAAACAGAAATTTGTTAGGAGGTTACATTCTGTTATTTGGAAAACAGAAATTTGTTAGGAGATTACATTCTGTTATTTGGAAAACAGAAATTTGTTAGGAGGTTACATTCTGTTATTAGGAAAACAAAAATTTGTTTTTATTTCCTTCTTCTAGAACATTCCCATGGTAGTATAAATAGTTGTAATTTGTTTGCGTATTGAAAATAATCAATTTTTCAGAATATATAAAATGTGTGCTACAATTTCAAGTATATACAATTCTCTACAAGAATTAAAAATAAATGAAGGAAACACAAATGAGAATATTGAAATGGATGTGACAATAAATAAATAAAAATAATTAATTAATTAGAAAAAAAAATTGAGGTAGCTTCAATAAATGAAAAAGTAGATGAACGTGCTTAAAATGTCATAGGCACGCATTTAAATGCCTTCAACACGTGTGTAAATAAAGGGGAAGGATATAGTACAACAGAACTTGAAGAAAATCATAAAATGTATAGATTGTAACTAAATATAAACAAAACATGTACTTTAATTAAGGCAAAAAAAATTATACACTAATTTATAAATCGGTGTGATTATTCGAAACCCGAATCCTTTAAATATATCTCATGCTCTAGTACATTTTCTATAAAAGATATATATATATATATATTTACTAAATATACCTAATTTATAGCAATTATACTATTTTAATTAAAAAACAAAAAAAATGGAATAATCATTTTAATCTCATTAACACCATAATCGCCTCCCTGGAAGACATAAATACCTCATCTGAAGACTGAAGAAGCATTCTCTTGAAGACATGAATACCTCCTTTGGATACTAGAGAAGCACGGGAACTCCGAACAAAGATCCCTACCACACTCTGTCCCATTAGGTTTCTTCTTCGCTTCCATTGGTGTTGTAATGAAGAAAAAGAAGATGTATGTCAATCTTCCTTCCATTTGCAAGGTTATATATTCTGATTTAATTGAATTTATATGTGTTAATTATCTCATAACATTCTAATGAATGAGTCTTTTGTTTATTTGAACATGTGAAGGTAGGAAAAAAAATGTATTAAACGATGTTCCTTACTAAACATATCCTTGAAGAAACGTATGTGCCAAAATAAGTTTCATTTAACATTATAAAATTGTAGATCATATCAACCATTATATGCTTTTGGTTATGTGAGTATTAACATGCTTGCAAATGATTCAAGGTAATGGAGTTGTTGTCAATGAAGCAACCCTCACCTATCGAACCCGACTTATCATTATCTCTTTTATGACTGCATTTTGGAATGCGTGACTTCTCTTTGTATCATTTCCATTTGAAATTTGAATGGTAATGCACCTTAAAGAAGAAGGCTATACGAGTTGCAATGCTGAGTTTATTTTGACAAGTCAAATATGTAAGAATAAAAGAGATTGGAAAGAGAAGAACGTGGGAAAGAAATATTGAATGAGGAAGAAAGAGGGAAAGAAATATTGAATGAGGAAGAAATAAGAGAGAATAAGAAAAGAATAAAATTAAGTTAGTTTTAAATATATATATATAAGGGTATTTTAGTTAATTTAAATATATATAAGGGTATTTTAGTTAATTCAATGGTATCTAATTTTTTTTCCAATTATTCTAGAATTTACTAGTAATGTATCCCGTGCATTTTTGTTAGTTATTTGTTTATTTTTTATAACTTTAAGAGAATTTTGAGTTTTAAATTTAAAATTATAAGGTGTTAAACAAACAAGATTTGGAGAAATATAGATATACCGAAATTTGTGTTAATCTACTTCATTTTTTCTTATAATCTTATTGTAACCGAAGCCGAGAATGAGGTGATTTTTTATATTAATATATACTATAATATCTTATTTTTTGAGAAAATTAAAAAAAAATCATAATAATTGAGATATAAGCTTTTGATATATATATATATATATTAACATTAATCAGTTTCATAATTCTGAAATTTATGTTAATTAGTTATATAATCCCAAAATTTATTTTAATTAGCTTCATAATCCCGAAATCACACGCTAGAGTAGTTGTTTGCTACTAATAATAATATTATTATTATTATTTAGTAATTAAAAAGATATTATATATGATTTTTTTTTAAAAGATGTATTCAAATTTAGAAAGCTACTTTGAGCAAAAAAAAATTGTTAGGTTCTAAAATTTTATATTACTTCTCTTTATAATATATATATATATATATATATATATATATGTTACCTGCAACATAGAAAATTTTCTTCTTTATGTGACAAATTTTCTATAAAAAAAAAAATCTTAATTTGTTGTGGTCCTTTAAATTTAAAAAATAAAATATTAACTTTTTTCGTTTTTTAAAGTTAAATTCGATGAAAATAAAATTATACAGATTAATCTTACTGTATTATGTAAACATTAATTATTATTTTTTTATATCAAGTTGATTTATAGAAATCTGACTTATTAGATATATTGGTTATTTATATCCCAAAATTTGTAGAATTATAAGATTTAAATAGAAGTACAATTTATCTTTATAGAATATTTAGAAGTTTGTTTTAATATACTCTCATAATAAAATAATTAAAATTAAAATTAATAATAATATAATAATTTTTTGTTGCGATTTTTAGTAACCATCAAATCGTGTCTTTATCAATCAAATTATTTTATTTTATCTTATATATAATAGATATTGATATAGATTTGTATAAAAAAATATTATAATTAAAAGTAATTTAAGAAGAAAAAAATTGATTTTAAATTTAAGACGATACTTCTCTCTCTCTCTCTCTCTCTCTCTCTCTGTCTCTCTCTCTCTATATATATATATATATCACAATTAACTTTAAAATAAGTATTTTATAGTTAATGATTAAATTTAGGATATGTATCTGTGTATATATATGCGCAATATGATATCAAATTAAGATCGTGAAAAGATAATTAATTAGTTTTTTTTATTATAAAATTGAAGATGGAACAAAAAAGTTATAGGCTTTTTGAAATTTGTAATGAAAATAAAAAATAAAAATAAAATAATCAAAGTAACATTTGTGATAGATAATACTTGAAAATGAATAAATGTTGTAACTTTATTAATCAAATATATATAGATAGATATTGATATAAATTTGCATAGAAAATAGATATCATAATTTATATTATATATATATATATAATAACAGAAGTACCACCTTAAATAGAAAGAAGTAAATTTTCCTCCCTAAATTACTTTCTAATTGGGGTATTTATTTTTCTATGCAAATCTATAGCAATATCTATGTGTGTGTGTGTGTGTATATATATATATTATGGTATATATTATTCTATGCAAATCTATATTAATATTTATCTATATATATTTGTTTGATAAAACTACGAATTTATTAATTTTCAAGTTATTATCTATCAAAATATGTTTATTTTATTATATTTTTTTATTTTTCACTAAAAATTTCAAAAGCTTATATTTTTTTGTTTCAACTTCAATTTAAAAAAATAATATATATATATATTTAATTAATTCTTTTTTCACGATCTTTAATTTGACATTTATATTGCACATTATATACACATACTTAAGTTAATTGTGATATACATATATATATAGAAAAAAAATCAATTATTTGCTCCCTAAATTACTTTTAATTATGATATCAATTTTTTATACAAATATATATCAAAATGTATCTATATATAAGATATAATAAAATAATTTGATTGGTAGTCACAATTTAATGGTTACTAAAAATCGCAATAAAAATTAATTATATTATTATTTATTTTTAGTGTAATTATTTTATTATGAGAGTATATCATAACATTTATATTATGTATATATAATTATATTATTATTTATTTTTAGTTTAGTTATTTTGTTATAAGAGTATATCATAACACATATTTTGTAAATATAAATTGTAGTTCAATTTAGATCCTATAATTCTTGGGATATAGATAACCAATATATATGTATAAGTTAGATTACAATCGGTTTGAAATAAAAACAAAAATAATTAATATTTACATAACAGAGTAAGATTAATCTGTGTAATTCTATTTTCATCAAATTTAATGTTAAAAAAAGAACAAAAATTTAAAATTTTACTTTTGAAAATTTAAACGACCATAATAATTAAGACTCTTTTTTTTTACAGAAATATTTTCATGAAAAGGAAAAATATATATTGCACGTCATTTAGGATATATATATATATATGTATGTGTATATAAAGAGAAGTAAAACTAATATGTCATTCTATAAATATTCGTTTTATTTTAACTCTTTTATAAGTCAAACCACGTATATCACCGGATGCTTCATTAGTCAATATGTCAAAGCAAAATATATCTTTAAAATTTAATTTTATTTTTTAAAAGAAGTTAGTACTTCATATTTTTATAAACAAATATAATTTCTCAATTTAAACCTAAAGAAATACTTGGATTGGGTCAAGTTAAGACTCTAATCTCATTTTAAATTCATAAGCTCAAAATTCTCAAAATTAATAAAATCATAAAAAATTAAACAAAACAATTAATAAAAAATAAATAGTTGTGCAACGCACGGGAGAAATTACAAGTATATATATAGGGTATATATTTGCATAAAAATATGTACCATAATTAAAAAGTTGTTTAGGCCGAAAAATTTTAATAGATAGATATTGATATAGATTTTTATAAAAAAAATATCATAATTAAAAGTAATTTAGGAAGAAAAAAATATTTTTTTTATTTAAGACGATACTTCTCTTTATATATATATCACCATTAATTTAAGAAAAAAATATTTTATAATTAATGATTAAATTTAGTGTATGTAAATGTGTGTGTGTGTGTGTATATATATATGTGCAATATGATGTCAAATTAAGATCGTGAAAAAATAATTAATTAGATATGTTTTTTATAAAAAAATTGAAGATGGAACAAAAATGTTATAAGCTTTTTGAAATTTTTAATGAAAAAAAAATAATAAAAAAATAATCAAATTAACATATTTTGATAGATAATAACTTGAAAATGAATAAGTATCGTAACTTTATTAATCAAATATGTATAGATAGATATTGATATAAATTTGCATATAAAAATAGATATCATAATATTATATATATATATTGCATAAAGAATAGATACCTTTATTAAATAGTAGTTTAGGCAAAACAAATTTATATTTTCTATTTATGGAGATACTTCTATTATTCTGTATATAGATTTAGAAATTTTGGAGGTGTGAATAGCCTGATACTTTATAAATTGAATTTGGATTTATTGGATCCGCTAATTACAATCCATTATTTATAATAATAATAATAATAATAATAATAATAATAATAATAATAATAATAATAATAATAAGCTCCGCCACTGGTACTGGGCCGCTGGAAAGCGGGCCGCTAACCCGTTATTGATGGGCTATTGCTTCTGGGCCATTGGAAAATACAAAATCACGATTGTTGGGGACAACATTTGAGACCCTACGTATTAATTTAAAATTTAAAATTATTTAATTTTATATTTATAATTTGTACTATTTTTAATTTAAAATTATTTATTTATATATTATATTTTTGGGCAGACTTCGCTAACTATTAAAATGTGCTTCGACTGAGATTTTGACGCATGTTCTCTAAGAGTATATGTCCCTAATCACCATCCTTCACCACTAAGCAAGTATATAATTTTGTAGATTTTTAGGAAATTAGTTTGTATTATAGCATATATAAAATATTCTTACACATAACAAATTTTATATATTTATAAATTTTTAATTTATTTATTTTGCAGCAGACAAAAGAAAATACCATTTTCTCTACACTTTTATTTCTTAAAAGTTCGAAATGTCACATGTTAGTATAATATGATATTTTTTTAATTAAACAAAGAATGCTATTATATTTTAAGTTAAAAAAAAAAGATTAAAATATTATTTGAACATATTACTGTAAAAAAAATATGAACCCACAAGCAACAAGAAATATTTTTTTAAGGAGGTGATTAATACTATTAAGCCAACAATGTATTTGTTAAATATTTAGCGATTATTTTATAATATGAATGGTACATATAATTAGGCCATTTAATTCATAGTTGATTGTCAAATTTTCCGAATTATATTATTATGAATTTTACATAAAAATATTATATTTTTCTTATAATTTTATGTAAATAAAAATAATACTATTTAGTAAAAAAATGTATTTTATTTATTTAACAGGTACAAGAATGTTCATTCATATAAATTTTTATCCCTCAAAACTTCAAACATCACACAATATGATATGATCATTTTCAATTAAATAATAAATATTATTATATTTTAGATTAATATGTAATACTTTCACTATTAAGCAATAATTAATTATGGTTAAAATAATAATATTTTTACAATTAAACAATAATATATTTCAAAACAAAAGTAATAAATTTCAATACAAAGAGCAATATTTTTTATAGTTAAGTAATAATATCTAACAAAAAAAAAGAGTAATATATTTAATGTTAAATAAAAATATGTTCCAACATATAAACTAATGGAATGAAACACAAAAAAGTAACACCTGACAACACAAAAAATACCATCTTCACGATCAAAGAATAATATATATATATATTAAGAAATTAAACCAAAAAATTACTTAATATTTACTTCGTTTAACCGAAAGTTATTACTTATTATTTATTTTAACTAAAAAATATTACGCGTCCGGTGAAAAACCCAAAATCATTGCATGCCTCGTAGACACAAGCTGCAGTGTGGGGTGCAATTTTATATTTATTTTCTTTGATTTAGCACATCTTTTAAGGTTCGACCTTAAAAAAAATTCGAATCATGTTCATGAGTTTCAAATTTTAGGGCGATTTATGGTTGCACGGATTTTAGAATTTGTACAAGTACAATAGATTCATGTAAGAGCCACTCTTTGATCTATATATATATATATATATATATAGTAAGGTAATTTTCTTACCAATTTGTCAGTTATCAAAAGAGGAAATTTCTATTTATTTTTGTCAATTTAAATTTAAATATTAAGACATGAGAAAATAATTTTTCCTTTTTGACAGTTGATTCTATAAACATTCTGACAATATATTTTAGATTTTAAAGAAACAAGTTGAGAAAATTTGTCAAACTTGTTATTGGGGAAAATCTTTAATTTTGTTGAGCAAAAAAGTTAAGTTTTCATTTTGAAATTACGTTTGAGGTTTCTTAAAAAATAAGAAAAATATATTAATTCTTAATTTTTCAAAAATATTTAATTTTTGTTAATCTTTCATCACAATATTAACTCAATAAATAAAATAGAAGAAAATAACAAATAACCTAAAATTTAGCAATATTTTGAGCGAGTGATTTTTCACACCGATTTGTTTAATTCCTTACCAACGACAGTTATTTAAACAAAATCCAAAGGAATATATCTCTTCACTCACTGGGATTAAGATTAAAGAGAAACAAAATGCTTATGTTTATAATAATAATTATGCATAGATCTTATTGTGTTAATTATTTTTTGTTTCACATAATCCAAATTAAAGAAAATAGATTAAATTAGAAAAAAATCATAAAAAAATAATGTGATGAACAAGTACAATACAACTAATAATTTACGTTATTTAAAAAGTACAACACTTTCAACACACCATGCATCAAACTACTATTGCTTCCCACGGTTATTAGTATATCAAAAAAAGAAAAAAGAAAAATTATATTATAATTTTTAGCAAGTTAATACTTATAGATAAGCATTGCAGTACATTCAAAATATTTTATTTTTTTATTAAAAAACATGTAAAATGTATAATTTAGGATAAAAATTAAATTCTCTTGTTCTAAAATAAGAATTTTATTTCTACAATAACTAAGTAATTGTGTTAAAAATAATTATATTTTTTCAATATGATATTTTATTTTAATATATATGAAAAAATTATTAATTTAATATATTATTGTAAAAATAAATTAAAAAATTGCATTTCAAAAATTGAAAAAATCCTCTTGAAAAAGAAGAAAAATAAAATTCAACTAATTAAAGACTGATATATTAATTTTTTAAAACTATTTTTTTAAGAAATAAAAAATAGACAATTTTTTTTAAACTACTTTTTTATTATATTAATATAGATATGACATGTATGAAAAATTGTTTTATAAATAGATTTAAAATTACAGGCCAATAACATTCGTGCAAATTTCCATTATCACAAATTTAAGAGGTCTAATTAGTACAACCCAACACATATGAAGACATTGCTATATCTAAACGATTATTTTTCTTCTAAATAGTGTAAATAAATATTAAGATTAATATAAATATAAATATTTGAATAAACTTAATTACTACAGTTCACCTCAATAGAATCCATACTAATCTTTAGCTATATACATTAGATGAAAAAAGATAAGAGTTTCTATCTATCTATATATATATATATATATATAGACTATTAAGCTATTATATTAGTAAAAATATATTTCTTGGTCCAAAATAAAAGAAAAAACTACCAAAATATCTAAATTTAAGTATTTTTTTTTTTAAAAAATCAAAGGTCTACAAATACTTGCTGATTCCAATACGCGCTTAAATGGATTAGCTTTATATATATATATATAATAGTAAATTGACTGTTTTTATATTTGTAATTATTATTTTTTTTGTTTATTTTTTTTTTTTTTTGTAAATGAAAGACGGATTTTCAGAAAATATTATTATATTGCTAATCAAAAAGCATTCATTTTAATTTTTTATATTTTTATTTGTTAATATTGATAATGTTACTAATTTTATCAAAACTAATAAAAAATTAATATATCTTTATAATTACTTGATTTTAACAAATCAATTATGAATTTGTAGCAAATTAGATGCTATATATAATAATAATAAAATGTTCACATTGATATATGAGATTTTATTCAATTTTCTTAATTTCAAAAGAAAATACTATATATTTGATAATTTAGTAATTGTATTTTATAAATAAAATTAATTAATGTTTCACATATGATTTTATATATAATATTTATATCCTTATTATAACCATGATACATATATAAATTATTGAACATAATTATATATATATTTTTTTTAAATATTAATTTATGTATTTTCAAAATTTAATAATATTATACTATAATAATATGTTCGTCCACATGGAAGAATATACTAGTTAGAAACAATAGAAAAACTATGTTTAGTAGTTTTTTTTGTGCAATTAAGAAATATTAATTATGCTTTAATTGATTTCATTAGTGACAAGAGGTATAATAATCCAAATACACGATGTACCATATAATTACATACATATTTGTAAGTTTTTTCTAATTTTTTTAAAAATATTTTACCTTTTTTTTTTTTATAAATATTTTACCTTTCTCCCCTTTCTTACTATATACATCACAAAAATATATATATTTAAAAAAATAATTTTAGTAAATACACCACACCAATTATTTATTATACATTACAACAAATTATTCAACCCAAACCTTCCCTCCTTCTTTCCCAGTTTTCCTTTTCCTCTCTAATAACACCACAAAATCTTGAAACAAGTAAAGGCACCAACCAACCATTCGGAATCCTAAACCTCCGTTCCACTTCTCTTCACCGGTGGTGCGCCACTGCTAATCTTCATCTTCATATCTCTCAAGGTGAAAAAATCTATCTCTGTCTCCGTCAATTTGTCTATGATTTACTCTCCGTCTTCTGCCGGTTCCGTTTTTTTCCCTTATAATTATCTGAAACCCTTGTATTACATCAAAAGAATGATGTTAAGCATCTGAGATTGTGTTTATACGATTAGTCCTTTGCGATAAGCGGGCTTTAATCCTTAATTGATCATTATACCGGTGGCGGTCAGATACTGGTCCATGTGAATTTGGAGTGCTGAGTTACTTTCTTGTTACAGTCAGTGTGTCCTGCTTTTGTGTTTTCTGTTTTTGACCTTAATGCTCATCAACTTTATTTCATTTAATCGCAATACAAGGTGAAATCAAGTTAGGCAATTTAACGAGAGTGAACTGAGCTATGAAGATGATGATTAGGGATGAAGGGATAGCTGATTGGGTTCTTGTGGTTCTGGAGTGCTTAATTACTTTATCATTACGTTCAGCGTGGCCTGTTTTCAAGTTTCAATGTTTGAACTTTATTTTTTTTAATCACAATATTAAGGAAAATTCAAGTAGGCAATTTGATGGAAGTAGATTGAGCTATGAAGATTAAGGATGAGGGTAGAGCTGAATTAATAAATTGGAGAGAGAATCTTAAGGTGATGGATAACAATTACAGTGATGATGGTAGTTGATTTTTTGGCATACTACATTATGGTACATCTATTTCTTAGCCCTGATTATTGGATGGAGCTCACCTGATGTGAATTTAAAACTGATTCATTCAACCTCAAAGAAGATATTTTGCGACAGAAGAGGGTGTGGGTGGATCAACAAAGTCATGTCGGGAAAAAACTCAGACATGTTGAGGTAATTAATGGATAGAATGAGAGGAATGATTAGAAATAGTCAAATAAGTATGGAAGAAATAGGGTTTTGCATTGGTGTGTGAGAGTGGACAATTTGCCTTTGCCAAATCCAGCAAGTAAAGGCTATGATTGTGTTATCTCAGGTCATATTGGTTAAATTCTTGGGATAATTTATATATGTCCTGGAATTTAAGAATGTGTGAAAATGAATATAAACTTAGATTTCGTTTTCTTTGCCCCGAGAAGAAATGGTTGATGTTTAATTTTGTAACGTAGATGATTTGCGATGTCTTATATTCTGATTAGCCTCAGAAAAATTTTAAACGTCTTTTCAATTTATATTGTTGCAATTAGTAGGTTTATGGTAAAATATGTTATTGGATTATAATAATAATTGATATTTTAGGAGTATGAAAATATTATGAGAAAACATTGATATTTGGATATTTGTAATTTTCAGCTGCTGTTTCAAGAATGGTTGGATTAAGTCATCGCTGTCAATTCCATCATCTTGCAGCCCTTCTGCTAGCAGCAGTATTATTATTGTTATCTAAAGCAACAGTATCAGTGGAAGATAAAGATTCTTTGTCAATCATATCTAGATTCCAGGAATACCTCAGAATTAACACCGCCCACCCGAATCCCCGCTACCACGAAGCCGCTGATTTCATCAGCTCCCAGGCCAAGTCCCTCTTTTTGGATTCCCAAATCTTGGAGTTTGTAGAAGGCAAGCCAATGGTGCTTGTCAAGTGGGCTGGCAAGAACCCTTCTCTCCCATCCATCCTTCTATATTCCCACACAGACGTGGTACCTGCTGAGGACCACAAGTGGGACCACCCGCCCTTCCAAGCCCACCTTGACCCCACCTCTGGTCATATCTATGCCCGCGGCTCCCAGGATATGAAGTGCGTAGGCTTTCAGTATTTGGAGGCTATTCGTAAGCTCCAAGCTTCAGGCTTCCACCCCTTGCGCACAGTTTACCTCTCCTTCGTGCCTGATGAGGAAATTGGTGGACATGATGGGGCTGAGAAGTTTGCAGATTCTGACGTTTTCAAGACTATGAATGTAGGGATTGTGCTCGACGAGGGGCTGGCATCACCTACGGAGAATTACCGGGTTTTCTATGGGGAGAGGGGCCCATGGTGGACGGTGATCAAGGCCATAGGGGCGCCCGGTCATGGGGCAAAGCTCTATGATAACACTGCTATGGAGAATCTACTCAAGAGCATTGAGAGCATCAGGAGATTCAGGGCCTCTCAGTTCGATTTGATCAAGTCTGGACAGAAGGCTGAAGGGGAGGTCATTTCAGTCAATATGGTTTTCTTGAAAGCTGGCACCCCATCTCCTAATGTATGATTTCTGTCACCAAAGTTACTATGCTCCTGGATATTGGTGACCTTTACCAGGAGATATTGGCTAGTCTGGCAATCATTAACCATTAAAATCTATATTTTTTATTCCTTGCTCAAGTTGCTTGAAATAGCTGGTTATAAGACATTTAGGCATACTCTCAACTTTGATTGGTAAGACACTCCGTTTCACTGCATGGTTTTGGAAAAGAAAAGGAAAGAACAGCATTTATCTTTGGCGAACTGTCTTAATTCTGACTTTATAGACCACTAACTATTTCCAGCATACACGGCATGAGTTGATCATACATGAACTGCCAGTGTGTGATATTCTTGCTGTAGGTTTTAGCGTGATTATTTCTCATATCTTAAACAGTGATTCAAAATTGATTGTACTTTGATTTACTATGCGTGAGGCCGCAACCTGTCCGTCATTGATTTTGGCATAAATTGTGCCCTAGTTGCATTCCTAATATTATTTCTGATTCTTACCGTATGAGGGCTTCGACCTTACCATTTGAGTTGCAATATTTTTCACCCCTTTCTTCCTCATGCTCATCTTATACTGATTATTAATATTATGGCATTTATTCTGTAATTCACACTTGAGTTCCTTTATTTCTCTGCGTTGGATGCAGTAGGAAATGAGTTTACTGTTTGGGCATTTAATTAAACAGTTTGCTTAATATTATCCCTTTCTTTTTTTGGGTAGATAAATTGGGTTGGATTTATTCATCCATTAGGACTAAAGGAACAGAAGTATGTAAACCCCCCATAAGATGTTGATGTTTGTAATGGTTGACAGGGTTTCGTCATGAATCTGCAACCGTCTGAAGCGGAAGCAGGATTTGATATCCGAGTCCCACCAACTGCAGATATAGAATCCTTGGAGAGGCGAATTGCTGAAGAATGGGCACCTACTGCACGTAATATGACCTTTGAGGTGAGACTACAACGCCATTTCATATTCTTTTCTCGCTGTAGGATCAATCAAAATAGGACCACTTTTATCCTGCAGAGTATGAAATTGATTTTGGTGACATCATAATTCCTTATTTTCATTTCGAGTAATGACTTTTTGAATATGAACTATGGCTGCAAACTATTAGCATCAAGCGTCAAGATATTCAATCCCTTGGCAGGGTTAATAATGAAAAATAGTTCCGATAAGATTTTAGTGTTTGAGCTTATTTGATTTTTCCATGGATGTAGTTTTAACTTTAGTCATTTAATATTTATTTCTTCACTCTCAATGTGCATACGGACAATAAATTATACACATATATGCAAATTAATTTCTGAAGTGGATATTACTTCTGCTCTATAAATGAATAAGAAAAATTGCTTAGCTTTTGAAATTTAAATGTCCTCCATGACTCCATCATACTTAGGTTTAGTTACTCCACATAAATGGACATGCCAATCACTTGTATGCAATCCTGGTCATTCTTGAGGCAATTAACCGAATGGTGTAAAATATCGAATCACCAAGCATTTATGTTTAGTTCGACTTCCAAAAGTTTTTCTATTATGAAACTGTTGGAGCTTTTATTGCAGATTACCTGCTTTAGCTTAAAATTACGAAACTACCCCTGATGTTTAGCCGAATTACAGAAAACCTCAGTTCTCTTCCAAACCTAGAAATACCACCCTTGACATTGTTTGTTTATATCTTGCACCCAGTGCTTTAAAAGGCGTAAGGCGCCCGAAGCGCTCAACCTGTTTTATTGCCTAGGCGTGAGGCAAGGCCTCGCCTCACTAAAGCGAGGCGCTCAAACTAAAAAAAAAAAAATTGTAGATATATATAAAACCATTTCACCATAATAAAAAACATAATAGATTCATTAAAACATGATTAAATATAGAAGTCCAAAACATAATAACTAAGCATAATCACTAAGGCGCTAATCATCATCATTATAGTTCATGTCAAATTGTGGATTATCATGGGATTTGTATCCATCCGCATCTTCTTCTTCTGCCTCATCTGAATCCCCTCCTATATCTTCCCATTCATCTTCCTCATCCACAAGTCTGAAAGCACTAGATCTAGATGATTATGTTTTAGAAGTCTTTGAAATTGTCGCCGGTGGGAGGGTGCAGCAAAGGGTTGGGACTTGGGAGCGATAGGTATTTGGATTTAGTAAGGGTTTTCACGAAATAGGCACTGGGGGGCTGGAACTGCTGGGTTAGGGTTTTTGTCAACCTTATACATAGTATAAATATATTAAGTTAAAAGAAAAAAAAGAGGCCAAGCCCGCCTCGCCTCGTACCCCCCTTTAAAGCACTGCTTGCACCCACCCCCACAAATGAAATTTGCACCTGTTGAGGGGGGTGGGGGGGACGTACTGTATAAGACAGTACAAACCTCAAGGGCTGTCAGCAAGTTTACAACATAATAAAATTTGTCTGTAAATAGGCCAAAACTCAAGGGTAGTTTTGTAATATTCCCTTTTAAATAAGCAGTTTAAATAAATTTATGTAGGTTTAATGATTTGCCACTACTCCTAACAATTTCGTTATTGGGACAGTTCAAGCAGAGGACAGCTACACACGACAAGTTTGGGAGGCCACTTATTACAGCTTTTGACAATTCAAATCCTTGGTGGGGACTGTTAGAAGAGGCAATAAGAAGCACCAATGGAAAGCTTGGGAAGCCAGAGCTTTTTCCTGCTTCAACAGACGCTCGCTATTTCAGGGAACGTGGGTTGCCAGCAATTGGTTTCTCTCCTATGGCAAACACTCCCATTCTTCTTCATGACCATAACGAGGTGAACACCTTCCTCTTATCTGGGCCTTACTGAGTTTGGTTTCTATATCACACAATATGATGTTTGTTATGAAGAGAAAATGCGTACTTTAGGCTTGCTCTTAAACTTTTTATGTTTGCCACTTGAACTGTATGTTCTACACCTGTGGCCCTGCACTTTTATTTCTATTACCCAGCCACCCACCCCCCACACCCCCGCCCATTTTTTACCTTTACCGTTTCACTGTTCATGCTTCTTTATTTTTTGCCCTATAATCTATCACTAAAGGGGCAAAAGTTAGTAGAATAAAGTGGAAGGGGCAAAACTGTGTAAAATGAAGTGTTAGGGAACAGAAGTCAAGAAAAGTGAAAGTACAGGGAGCAAATTATGCATCTTTCCCATTTAAATAAACAATTTTCTTTTCGCAAGTGTAAAGGCAGCCGCAGGATGGTCTTGTTAAATCAACCCCTTAACTTCTGAATTCAAACAAGGGATATGAGTTAATATGCATCTTGATCTTGTGCAGTACTTGAACAAGGATGAGTATTTGCGAGGAATCAACATGTATGAGTCGATTATCAAAGCGTATGCATCTTATGTTGGTACTACCACGAAGGATGAAGCTTCGAGAGCAGAGTTGTAAGAATGCAGTTTCCAGCTCTCTTTCTCTGATTGTGGATAAGTGTTGCATCTGTATCAATAGGACCAGGCAGAACTTCAGAATAACCAAAAGAGTCTGGACATTTTTGGAAACGAACATTTCCAAAATAAATTGGTTTTAGGTTGGGTTTATGTGGCAGATCCTCCATCGTGGTTTTAATAAAAAGAAGTTCGTTTGTACATATTATTTGCTAGCTGTGTTCTTTCATTTATATGAAATTAGTCTATGAAGTTACAAATGTTCTGATAAAAGGGTTTTCATTATGTTCATACTCTTTTCGGTCCTAAAAAAAGTCATGTTTGTATGTTCGTTTTTTGTGTAATTATTGTTTATTTTGGAATTGTTAAGCGTGATTTTCAGGTCATTGAAAAAATTAGATAAATTTGGAGAGAGAAATTATAAAAGTTGCCTCAACTCAAAATTTCAATATGTTTTTCAGCCGCCTTCCACTAACTCCCATCTTAAGGGAAAAAAAGGTGGCGGTCACCAAATTTAGGTTTCAGGCTAAAGTAAAGGTCTCTACGTTAATATGACGAGATTTATTTATTTATTTATTTTCTATAAGAATTCTGATACTAAAACATGATTTAAAATTTGTAACTCTATCTATTAATATAATTTAAAATTATATTTTAAATAAAATACTATATATATTTGATTAAAATTTTAAACTTAAATATATAATTTGAGTATTATGATTCTAGTTCGTTAGTAGCCTGATTTAGCGAAGAAATCAATATAATTAGGATTACATGCACTATATTACGTTCACGACTTGATTACTCAAAATTCTTTAGACTCAGTCGATTTAACATTTTTATATTATAGTTATCATATTCATTGTATTGTAAGATTACTCTAATCCAACAAGATCTAACCTAGTTAGGTGACTGTGAAATTATTATTACTAATTAGTAATTACCTTAGAAACATATCTCACACTCATTTAGAATTTAGATTATCTACCCATTATATATACGTATTAATATATTTACTGTGACGTATGAAAATTATATCAATAAATTTTATATATAGTCTTTTTACGATATTTTACCGACACATCAATAATAAAAATTTTAACGCCTATCCAAACAAATAGATGATCACTCTCGTCACAATAACTTCCAAAAATAATTTAAATTCACCATTTGTGGATTATTATGAGAAAGATTCTTGAGATTCTTCCATTAATGTGACAATTAATAATTAAACGCAACACATAATGAAATGAAATCGAAATTATTTTCTTAATTTAAAATACATTTTCACATGCAAAAAACACCATAAATAAATTATATTATCATTATACTCTACATGCGTACGTTGCCTTCATATGGACGTATCTGACAAGCATCTTTGAGTGTGTTTGTGTGTGTGAGTGTGTGAGAGAGAGAGAGAGAGTGCGCGTCCGAATAACAAATTTAACTGGTTTGGTTACTACCCAAAACTCTGGGGAAAAGAGGGCGTTGACCGCATCAATGTCGGCGTCCCATCAAAAGAAATTGACGTAAGTTGGCACCGATCAAAGAAATTGATTGGGTACAAGCAACACCTGAAAAGGAAAGGATTTCAACATCATAACCGCGGGGGTTTTGCAGCCAGCTGGAGAGTGGCGGCGGAGTTGGCTCAGAAATTTCTTGGTGGGATCTCTGCAGTACTCCTCCAAGGTTGATTAAACTTGGGTGAGTTTGATTAGTTCAAGAGGCTGGACTGCCGGAATTTTGGCGGGACGGCGCAGGAGCGGCGACTGGTCGTTTCATCGGCGGTTTTTCTTCATCTTCATTCCGAATTAATATAGGTATGGATATTCCTCTCACCGCTGTTTAAGTATGAAAGTGGGCATCTTTAAAAGTTTGATTGATGTAAGTTTGAAATCAATTATCTGTAGATGACACCTACTATTTATCTACCATTAATTCGCACATATACATGTGGGTATGTGTGTGTGATTGAGTGTATACAGATATTGGATACTATTTTATCAAGTGTAGTATCAACAAAATCAGTCTCTGTTCTGGGAAGTGATTGTTTGTTTGTAAAGAGAAGTTGGTGTTGCAGTTTTGCTTATAAAGGATGAGTTTCATTGACCCTTCTCTTGTATAGAACATGTATTGCCTCTTTTGCAATTTTGTGATTCATCTTCAGAATCTTAACAATGTGTGTATATTGATTTTTGGGTAGGATTCTGATTCTTGTCTTATACTTGCATAATTTAGTGATCTAGATGAAGGATTCGCAAAAGAGATGGAAATCAAACAGCACAGACAGCGTGATTGCAACGCTAATGGGCTTTGATGAGCCGCATTCTATGCCGCCGCCCTTCCATGAAAACCACAGAGTGCTATCTGAAAGCTATTCGTGTAAGGTTGCTTCCATAGCTCTTCGGCCGGGGAGTTTGATCTCTATTAGACGTTTGTGTAGCACGAAGAATGAGATTGTACAGGGCTCAAAGGGTAAGAATGAAATTGTTCTTGACGAATGTGTGAACTTGAGTACTAGCAATGTAAGAACGAGTGCCAGAAGCTCAAAACCTTCTGATGCTTCATTCTCAGTGTCATTATCTAGAGACATATACGAAGACAAAAATTCATTTTGCAAAAAAAGCAAGCATTCTGCTGCAAGACATGTTCTGAGATATCAGCAGAAACTCAATCAGGATTCACATGTAGGTTGCCATGGTATGCTTGGTGTTGATTCTGTGAGCAACTCATTGAATTTTTCATTGGGGAAGATCGATAAGCGTCGCTTTTCCTCCACTAGCATTAGTGGGTACAAACCAAAGTCACTGAAGGTTGCATATGATCATGTAAAGTTTGATGTACACGGTAAACCAAGATATAGAGAAAAGGGGAAGTCCTTAATGCCTGAGAGTGGAAAAGCCAACCATGGGTCTATATATAAGGAGCAAGTTGTCGATGGTATTGTATCTCCTAGACATAGTTGCATTACCTGCACTCGAAATACGAACAGAGTCTCTCAACAAGTAAGACGTAGGAGCAAATTTGAAGATGTATTAGAACCACGATGTAAGAATTACCGCCACGATCCACATCTTTTACTTGATCAATCATCTTTGCCAAATAAATCAAGAAATCAAAATGTTGGAAGGGGGAAGACAGCAAAGGAGGTTCAAGAATTTGGAGTTTCTGGTAGGAACCAAACTCTAAATGAAATTCCTGCTTTGATTGATAAGAAATCAATGGCAATAAATTCGGATGTGAGTCTTGTTAGAAGTGGTTTATGCAGTCCATCCAGTCTGCAGTCTAGAAGCTTTGATTCTAGCAGTCCTTCAGTTTTTGGCAGCATAGATGTTGTAGATGATGACAGCATTAAAAGGTTACCAGATTTTGAATATGAAGCAATGAAAAAGATCTTTTCTAATGGGTGGAATTTGAGGCAAGATGGATATGTTGCGGGGAATAACAAGTCCAAGGTGGAAACAACTTCACAGAAAGACATTTTTGAATCTGAAAGTGGGAGGAGTAGAGAGCAACTCCAGACTTCTCTTGTTTTGGATGATGCCATGTCACCGAGTTCTAAAGTTTCTGAATTTTCTATTTGTAACTTTTCTTGCTTTGGTTCATCATTCAACAACCCTGAAGCATACATCGAAAGCGTTCGGGACCAAATAGATAATTGTTATGAGTATGATAGCTGTAAAGAAATAGAACCTAGGCAGCGAAATTCAAAGTCATCTATCGGCGGAGAGGTTTGCTCTCTCTCTCTCTCTCTCTCTATATATATATATATATATATATATGAATACCTGAATTTTATAAAAATCAATAGCTTGCTAAATTTGTTGGTGAAAGGCTCACTGATGTAAATTTGTAATTAACTGTTAATTGCAAAGTCAGAAAATTATACCTTCTAGTCAATGATGTTGCAATGGATGCTCTTAAACAGTTCCATCTTTGTGCTTCGGAACAGCATATTTAAGCACAAACTTCCTTTAACGTACCTCCTGTTATCCATTCTTCATGGATTTAGCAACTTCACAACACTATATTAATTATAACCTTATTTTGTCATAATCATCTTTGAAATTTCAGTTGGTGTTAGATTTTTTGGTGGTAGTTTGGTAACATGTAATGAACTTGATTTTCTGGTAAAAGTTGGGCAACATATTATTCTTTCTGAAACTTCACAATTGAGTTACTGTTTTTAATTGTTTCTTAACACCTGCTGTACAGATAATTATTTTCCATTGACTGAAACGGATAGTATCTTGGCTCAGAATTTTTCTTTTTGGTCAAATCTCCAGTTAAAGCATGCATGTGTTTTGATGCATTATCATCATTCTCATAAGTAAACTTCTTCGGATAAATTAGAAGTAAATCTCAAATTTGACATTTTTTTTTAGCTTTTCCCTCAACCGCTGCCAATCATACCTCTGAGCTTGCCCTCTGAAGAATTTTGTCTTGACCACACTGTTTCATAGTTTTTGTAGTTAAGGAAAGCTCACTTACAAGGTTAATCTATTATGTTAGACAGTGCATCATTGTATTCTTTTTTTTTCCCCTGATTTTACAACGGTATATGCTATTCCGTATTGCAGGCATCACTAGAGGAGTTTTCTGAGGATGAAACAGTTTGTTCAAACTCTTCTTATATAGGTCCTCCAGAGTCTCTTGATAACCTGAAGAGAACCAATCAGCAGAGTCCTGACTCAGTTTTGGAACACTATGATATAAAAAATCATCCTTCTTTTGAATGCTTTGACAGCATAGGTACTGATGTTTTTATGCAAGCGAACTTTTTTACTTCGACCAAAGTCATGATTATATTTTAACAATAATAATATTTTTGCAATTGGTAATTTCTAGGGCTACGATTGCAACTCGAAGCTTTAAACTTTGATTCAGAAGAAACTCAGTCGGAAGGATCTGTGATGGCTATCTCAGGCGAAGAGGATTCTGAGAAACTGCTCGGTGGTCTCTCTCGTAATGGCAGAAAGGTTAAAATATGGCTTGGAGATGAAGAAAGTAGGAACTTTTCTTACCTGGTTGATGTTTTAGATGAGGCTGGATTTAACGATACAAACTCATTTTTGGATTTCAACACTTGGGCTTCTCTGGAATGCCCGGTAAGCCCCTCAGTCTTCGACACATTGGAGAAAAAATATGGAAAACAGACATCTTGGGAGAAGTCGGAAAGGCAGCTTCTATTTGACCGTATAAATTCAGGGCTTTTGAGAATGTTCAATCCAGTCACAAACTTTCATACTGCTGCAACATCTATACGAAGAAAACTCTGTTCCTCTTTTAGACGTGATGAGGTAGAAGAAGAGCTATGGAAGATGCTAATTAGCCAGGAAGGTGAACAGAGCAAAGACTTGTCAGAGAAGGCTCTGGACCAATGGCTGGACTCAGAGGATGGGATTAGTATCATTTGTGGAGAATTGGAGAACTCTTTGTTCGATGACTTGGTGATGGAGTTATCTAGTTTCTGGAATTGATGAATGAAGGTTTCTTTCTCCCCTCTATTTCCCATTTCTACTCTAGTCTTGGATGCGTGTACTATCTTGTTCGAATATAGGTATGTGTGTGCATAACTTCGTATGCATGCACACACACAGTTTTGGTGAACATGGAAACAAAGAAAAATACGTAGATGAGCAGTTTAGCTTGCACTCAGTTTTGGGATACAGTACGTATGTTCTGTATGTCGTATGTGTATGTGGACTATGAAATACAGAGACGTATATACGTGCTCTCCACCGGAACATAGACGGTTGGGAGTACATTTTTTGTTAATTGAGTTGTCGATAGGTTGTGTTTGGTTTGGTTTGGATTGAAAAGAGAAACAGAAGTTGAATGCAACTAAGAGATGTAATAAGGATGGTTGTCTGAATTAGCCAATTTGAATTACAGGTGTGCGTGAATCAGGTTGTAAAGTCCTCCTAGCCTTTGGTTTTTTATGTGGCTAAGATATTTTCTTGATTGCACTTATCATCACAATTCTTGATTTTGCAAGCTTCTATATGGGATGTATAGTACTGTAATCATATAAAAAATATTCGAATAAATAAAAAAGTATCTTTTAGCTCCACTTGCTAACAATACTTAATGGCTCCTCAATACTATTTCTTTTGCACATGCACCACTAATAAGTTCACACACCACCAATCCCCTCAACAACACACACCCACACACACACACACCCACACCCACACACACACATAAGAGTTCTGTTTGGAAACTGTAGAACAATGTTGAGAAACATTTGTTGGGGAAATTTTCAATTTATTTCCATTAAATTTAGTCATGTTCAAAATATAACCTCTAATTTGTGGATTTCTTTTTTATAATAACTTCTAGCTTATGATTTTGTCCAATTTATATTTGATTTTGCTAGAATTTCAA
Source organism: Caryopteris x clandonensis (assembly GCA_028749325.2). Classification (NCBI taxonomy): domain Eukaryota; kingdom Viridiplantae; phylum Streptophyta; class Magnoliopsida; order Lamiales; family Lamiaceae; genus Caryopteris; species Caryopteris x clandonensis. The sequence goes on from JAPYKT020000012.1 coordinate 1,430,189, forward strand.
AAACTTGTTAGAATCTGTTTACATGGTGGTCTGGTGTCAACCTAATAAGTAAAAATAGGAATGTCATATAAGTAATTTTCAATGAATTTTTTTAAATTCTATTAAATTGAACATATATTAAAAAAAATTAATTATAAAAAAAACCCATAAAATTAACGAACAAGATGAAACGTAATGGGTATAAAAATGAAAGTTGTTATTTACTTTTTTAAATTGCTAGAAAATAAAAATTGTGAAATTAACGGAGAGGGTAGAAAAGAGAAAAGGAGTGGCCACCACTTCCTAAGCAAATTTATCTCCTGAATCATTGAAAAATGGATTTTGTGAAAATGAAGCCCTATCAATATAATAATAAAATCAACTCTAAAAGCCCACACTTTTTGAATTTTTACTCAAAATATGATAAAATTTTATAGTTTTTTTTTTTTTTTTGAAGGTAGGGTTAGAGGTTTAGAAAAAAGGAAATAGCGGTGGAATCCATCATTATGTAAGAAAATAGATTGTGTTGATTGCAATGGAAGATGATAAATAGTTAGTTCAACCATGCAATAATTTGTTGCCCATCAATTCAACTAATACTTATTTGACAAGAAAAGCCAAAGTGGAGTTGCAATAACTCTCTATGCACTTAAACACTGTTCTCTCTACATCCCTTTTTCTCTTCTATTACCTTTTCCCATATGGATTCACATGGAAATAAGCTCATAAGGTTAAGTCTTTCTGGATGGAGTTACGAGACGATCTGTATAAGTTTATTACACGTAAAATGTAATAAAGTTGGATTTTTTATTGGAAAAGGAAACTTTAGTAATAGATATCAAAATTTGAGAATGTTCGATTTCTTGATTTTTTAATAAGTGTCTTAAATGAGCGGGACACACTGATTAAGAAAATAACTAAATTGACGATTTCCGTTACTTATATTGGCAACCTCCAAAACCCTAATAATTCCAAATCATTATGAAAGTGCTTGGTGGTTGTGTGAAATAATTAATGTCTATTTATCCTCCATGTTTAAATTTGAGGAATTACGAATTTAAATTAATTAAGAAAATGATTAGAGGTAAAATCCATATAATTATGTATACCTAATTGTTATAATTTTTTTTAAGAAATATAATAAATTAAGAGAGGAGGAAAATTTAACTACATCCATATATATATATACATACATATATATATATATTAATATATAATGAACAAAAATATTTTCTATCTATGTACAAATCAATTTATTCATTCTTCAATCGCCTAAAACCTAATTTAATTACATCAAAGATAAATAAAAAATACAAAAGATTGTATTACAGGTAAATGCATATATAATTATTACTGCAATATGTTAATATACATATGTACTCATGACCTAATATGCCCTGTGTGAACTAACCAATGTACCTTAGTTGGAAAAAGGTTGCAAAAATGGCAGTTACGAGTCGAGCGACGAAGGAGCTATCGCCGGTTGTGAAGAGGGTTGGATCCGGTTGGAACTCTTCGCTTATCTGAGTCGAAATCTTTATAGAGTGAGGAATGATTTCTGTGACTTTTGGGGTGGAAACCCAGCTCGTGATCGTGGTTTCCAGTGGACGGGTGGTGGGGAAACGGCCGGCCGGAAAGGGTTGGTGGGGCGGCAGAGAGGAGGAGGGCGGTGGCGAAGATGATCAAGATCATAAGATGAAAGAGAGTTGACATTATGGAGTTTTTATGGGACAAGTTTGAGAGTACAAAAGAATGTGGTCACAAAACTTAGGTTAGGTTTACTTCGGAGCATTATATAGTGTGTGAAAAAAGGTAAAAAGGTTTGTGTGTGAATGTGTGTTTTCTGACTTTGTTGCCGCTTTTTGGATCTCATGATGGAAAATGAAATTAAGAGCATTTTGTCTTTGAATGTTGTAAAGGCCTCTCTCTCTCTCTCTCTCCCTCCCTCTCAGTCTTTTCCTTAATATATATATATATATATATATATATAACAAAAGTCAATTATTTGGTTAATTTCTTATTTCGATCAACTATTTCTTCAAATCTTTTATTTTAGAATCAATTTTTGTGTTGATGATCTCCTGATATGACATGCAAGCAATTTTGTTGAATAATTAGACGAAAAAAATTAATTTGCCCCCTAATATTTACTTAACAGTGTAATTATTTGTGTTAGATTTTGTTTTAAGTTACTCCACACATCAATTTATTCGATGACTCTTAACGGCGAACAAAGAAAAGTTGTGAGGTGATGGTGTAGGTAGACATGGGCATGGTTTCATCGGTTCCAAAACTGTGAGGCTTGAAACCAAAACGAAACTGGCATATATTGCCAGTTTCAAAGGTTTTGGTTCAGTTTTTTTTTTTTTTTTTTTTTATTACAGATTTCATACTTGGAATCGTCGGTTTGGAACCAAAATCGATGGTTTTGAAATCGAAATTGACGATTTTGGAATTGAAGCTGTCAGTTTCCGAAATTGGGTATCTAGAACCAAAACCGAATCAGATCGATTTTAATTTCAAATCAAAACTAAAATCATGTCTGTGTCTAGGTGTAGATGACTTAAAATAAAATTAATAGCGTAATTATTTTAAAATAAAAAAAAATTAGAAAAGTAATTGATTGAAATAAAAGATTAGGACGACTATTAACTGGGACAAAAGTTAGAAGACAACTTGTTACTTTTGACTCATATATATATATATATATATATATAGAAATCCTAATTTGTATTACAGTCGTTGGGTTTTAGATGTAGATTAAATTATTTGTTAGTAGTGATGTCTATTTCTTTAACATTACAATTTTCTTATCTAATTATATGCTTCTGTATATTAGAATGAGTGAGTGAGACTATAATACAGTGGTAAATGGAAATAAGCACGCATACATTTTTTCTTTTTAGTTTTTTGAATTAATAAATATAAATTTATAATAATAACTATGTTAATTATATATATATATATTTGATGTTGAATAAGAAATTATTTTTATTTTATGGCTTTTATCAAGTGTAATCTATAGTAAATAATTTATACATAGAAATTTTATATTTTTCCGCTCAATATAGATCGTTAAAAATAAATCATGAATTCTAATGGGCTTGCCCCTACTAATTAGATCTAATTCAAATTTAATACTAATTAATACACAATTTAAAAAAAAAATAGTTTTTCCTTGGACATCGTAATTTCTAAACTTGCGGTACTGAAAACTTGGACGTATGTTGTTGGCCTGCAACTTTAATTCCATCCTTCCATTGATGTTTCATTATTTGTTCATGTCATATCTATACTAATATGATTAAAAAAAAAAGTTTAAAATAAATAACAAAATCGTCTATTTTTAATTTTTAAAAGTGAAAATATTTTTGAAAAATGATGTGTCAGCCTTTGGTTAGTTGAATTTTATTTTTCTCGTTTTTGTTTCCAAAATTATTTTTTCAACTTCTTAAAATACAAATAATTTCATTTCGAATCCAACTTTTTTTTTTAAGTATAATCTATCAAATTAATTATCTTTTCACTATATTTAGTTTTACATCCACATATATATTAATATAAGATATTAAATTAAAAAATTAAATTATTTTTAGTTGATTAGTTGGGCTAGATTTGAATATTTATTATATTGAATTTAGATTGTAAATATTAACTAATAATTTTTAATACAAGTAATTATTTGAGCTCCTTCTTACAACCTCAATTTCAATAAGTTGGAGCTTTGAGGTCTTTTTTTTTTTTTTTGTAATATATATATATATATATATATATTAAAAAAAAAAACTAAAGAAAAATATGAGACATATGTTTTAGCCACTTCTTTAAAATTCAAGCAAAAAAGAAAAATCTTTAGATAAGTAAAGAAATACGAGACCAAGTAGCCGTTACTTTAACAAGTATCGTTCTTTATTCTTGAGTTATTTTTTTATCTCGCATTTTGTTATATAAGTACATATTAAACACTCATAATACACATATTATACACAAATATAAATATATGGTCACAAAATTCACGAAAAAGAAATGTAGAGGATCCATTTCGATTTTGAAGCAAAGGTGCTGGACCATATATGGATGAAGAACTTGTCAGTATCCTTATTATTTATTTAAGCAAAAAATTAAATATGTATGTGGGGGGAAAAGTACAAATATGAAAATGATCAAGAATTGATCCCCAAAAAAAGTTGAGTATAGAGATAAGAACCAAGAGATGAAATGTCAATTTTAGCCTTAGTTGTTTGCATTACAGCCACATAAAGAGTACTTCCAAATGCACAAGAATAAAATGCAGTTTCCATGCTGCACTCAACTTGAGTTGTGGAGGGGAATCGAATCACTGTTATGGCCATCCCTCATTTCGTTACTTACTTTCTTCAATCATTCAATCTTACAAAGCCTACATTTTAGTGTTCTTTTTGTTTTGTGCTAAAAAATCCAGCTCTCTCTCTCTCTCTCTTCCATTGCAATGGTAATTCTGTACTTTTAGCTAACTGCATAGACACTAATAGTGTACCAATTGTGTGTGTGTGTTAAATTCAAGAACTAATGTATGTGTTTCTTGAAACTCAAAGGTTTTGATTGATAATCATGCTGGAAAAGATGATGGGATTTTGGTCGATTTTCGTGGAAAGCCAGTCGACAAATCAAGAACCGGCGGATGGCTAGCTGCAGGGCTGATCTTAGGTAATCAGCATACATGCCGCGATACAGTCTTGCAAATTTACGTAATCAGGGACGGAGCCAGGATTTTTCGTATAGATTACATATAAAAATCGATATTAACGCACAGAGTCTTGTAGAGTAGTGGTCGAAATCTTAATATGATTTTTTAGGTTCTTACATGTAATGTCCTGCATTTGAGTGTAGGTACTGAGCTGTCCGAGAGGATCTGTGTGATGGGGATATCGATGAATATGGTGACGTATCTGGTGGGAGACTTGCATCTTTCGTCTGCAAAATCGGCGAATATTGTCACTAATTTCATGGGAACTCTCAACCTTTTAGGCCTTCTTGGTGGCTTTGTTGCTGATGCTAAACTTGGCCGTTATTTAACTGTTGCGATTTCTGCTTCTATAACAGCTTTGGTATGATATGTCTTAAGTAACCTCTTTGTCCTAATGTTTTAGTACTGTGTATGGTTTCCTAGTTTTAAGGAAGCAATTTTAAGGTATTGTTTGAATGAAATCAGGGAGTGACATTATTGACACTAGCCACCACTATCCCTAGCATGAGGCCTCCTCCCTGTGAAAACTCGAGAAGGCAGCAATGCATAGAGGCCAACGGGCGACAACTATCCATGCTGTACACTGCACTCTACACGATAGCACTAGGAGGAGGCGGGATCAAGTCCAATGTCTCAGGGTTCGGTTCTGATCAGTTCGATATATCCAATCCGAAGGAGGAGAAGGCGATGATATACTTCTTCAACAGATTCTACTTCTGCATTAGCCTCGGGTCCCTCTTCGCTGTGACGGTTTTGGTTTACATACAGGACAATGTGGGGAGAGGCTGGGGGTATGGGATATCTGCAGGTACAATGATCATTGCAGTTGGTATACTTCTCTGTGGGACGGCGTTGTATCGGTTCAGACGACCTCAGGGAAGCCCACTGACTGTGATATGGAGAGTTCTGTTCTTGGCTTGGAAGAAGAGAACCCTTTCTCATCCTCCGGAACCCACAATGTTGAATGAGTACTATAGTGCAAAAGTCCCTCACACAGAGAAACTTAGGTATGTGGGATCAAATCTTGATTCTTGATTTTCTGATCTGAATCACTTGATTGATACAATGTATAACTTTCATGTTTGTGGGATTTTAGGTGTCTGGAGAGGGCAGCAATTGTTGATGACAATGCCGATTCAGATGGAAACAAAGACGGTAGGCGAACAGGGGTGGCGACTGTTACTCAAGTAGAGGAAGTGAAGATGGTACTAATGCTTATCCCAATATGGTCCACCTGCATACTCTTCTGGACAGTATACTCTCAGATGAACACATTCACCATTGAGCAAGCCACCTTCATGGACCGAAAACTCGGAAACTTTGAGATCCCAGCAGGGTCATTCTCATTCTTCCTCTTCATCACCATTCTCCTCTTCACATCCCTCAACGAAAGGGTCTTCGTCCCCATTGCCCGCAAGATCACACACACGGTACAAGGCATCACGTCCCTCCAACGCGTCGGGGTAGGACTGTTCTTCTCCATCATAGGCATGGTTGCTGCAGCCCTCGTAGAGAAGAGGAGGAGGGAAAGTTTCGTCAACGACAATGTAAAGATAACCGCATTTTGGTTGGTCCCGCAGTTTTTTCTAGTAGGGGCGGGGGAGGCATTCGCGTACGTAGGCCAGCTCGAGTTCTTCATCAGAGAGGCGCCGGAGAGGATGAAGTCTATGAGCACAGGGCTGTTCCTGAGCACACTTTCTATGGGGTATTTCGTTAGTAGTTTGCTCGTTTCGTTGGTCGATAAGGTGACGAATGGGACATGGTTGATGAGCAATTTGAATAACGGGAAGTTGGAGAATTTTTATTGGATGCTCGCAGTTCTTGGAGCGTTGAATATTATGATGTTTATGGTGTTTGCAATCAGACACAACTATAAAGTGCAGAACTATGTGGTTCCTGAGAATGAGGAAAGTGATGCAGACAAGAAAACAGTTGGTGTTGCAACCCAAGAACCTTAATTAAAGACAAGTTTGTTTGGTTTGTTTGTTTAGTTTATACTTTGGTTTTGGATTCATTTCTTACACTTGTTTGTTTTATTTGATTTGTTTTTGAATTTGCAGTATTGGTTGAGAAAGATAGAGTTTAGTTCATACATGTACAAACCATGTAAAAGTCGTTGTTTCCCCTATTTGGGAGGTGTTTTCATACTTTCAATTACTATATATTTGTAATGTGCCAAACGAGATGCATCATTCAATTGGAAGAATGCAAAAGGGAAATATTTGTTTTTTTTTTTTCGTTCAATTATACCCGTATTTTACAAAAAGTTACTATTTTTACTGTTCATTCGGTAGGATTGGAACATATTATAAGCAGCGTTGTTGTTTACTTGTTAGTCTGCTTTGGTTATCGATTGTTAACTTTTCTTTAAAATTGATTAAATTAATAAGTTAATATTTAAAAACAAAATAATATGGATAAAGAAGATTTTATAATCTTCAAATAAAACTAAAGAAATAATTAAGTAATTGGAAAAAGAAATTGGGGCTGATAATTTAGTTAAAATTTTGAAAATTTGCTTAAAAAATGATCACAGTTGGTACCTTTTCAAAACATTTAATAATATTTATAAACAAAATATTATTGAGTGAGTTTCTTGTGCATCACATGTATTAGACATCCGATCAACAATATTATTTATTAACAAAAAAATTTACTTATTTATTTAAAAAGTGTTACTAATTATTTCAAGCTAACAAATCAGTAATATTATTTTTAATTAAATAAATAATAATTTATATCGGATTGTACGATGCACTCGACACATATAAAGTTTTGCAAGAATTATTTAATGATGATAGCATATGACGACGATGCAACAACAATGATGATAATAATAGTAATAAATCAAACCCTCCCCAAATTTCTTGAAATATCATTGACAAGTGTAAATGAATTTAAAAATATGTAACATTAGAAACATAACCAATGAAATTTAAAGAACATACATACATTTTTAAAAGCTGCAAATGAAATCTAAATTAATTACTCAAATAAAAAATAACAGAAAATCTAAAAGAATTGTAAATCTTAACAATTTATTAAACAATCTAAATCGCAAAAAAAAAAAAAAAAAGAAAAAAAAAGAAAAAAAAAAAGAACAACAGGACATTTTAAATGCTTTGATTTTGAGGCCATTTACTGCAATTGCTTTATTTATTGTAGGATATGTTAATTTCAAAGTACCAAAATACCCTTTCGTTATAACCTTCGACTTCGGAGGAGGGAAAAAGCAAAGTTTCAAACGCTCTTCAAAACCTCTCTCTCCTTCTTTCGCTCTCTAAAATTGGGAAGGAAATTACGAACTGACAGCAACGTCAAATGGCTGAGATATTAAGCCCGAATGCGAAGCAGCGAGCTACGTTCTCCCCAGTGAAGAGCCCGTTCTTTATTGGCTCCAATGATGACAATCTAGAACGCGCTCAGGCACGCGCGGCACGCGCCGCCGCCATCCGACGCAAGCCCGCTGTACTTACCACCTCCTTTTCGTCTGCAGCCGACCCATGTCTAGGAAATGAACAGATCCTTGAGTTGTTTCAGAACTGCATCAAACTCGCGAGTGAAAATGTCCCGTTTTTTATTTTCATTTTCTCACTTTTCTGTCTATGTTTTCCTCATTCTTTTGAATTTTTTCTGACTTTATGTTTTTGGCCTGCAGAAAATTAATCAGAAAAATACCTGGGAGCTGAATTTGATTGATCATCTCTGCGACATTATTAAGGTCGAAGAAGAAAATAATACCGAAACCAATTTTCAAAAGGTGTGTATGTATCTATTTTTCAGGGGATCAACAAAACACTATTTTTAATACGTTAAGCCTATTATTTATCTGTTATTCGCGATATGGGACTTTAATTTTCCTGTACATACTGAATTGGGCAATTAATTACTTGAGCGTTCAGTGCTTGGCATTAATTATGATAATATTTGAACATTTTGAGAGCCTGCATTTTGCGTAACCAGGAGTTTTGGATTAACATTTTGAGTTTCGAATTGAAACTAAGAATTAGATAAGAACAATCTGGTCTTGGATCTGGATAGTTGCACAAGCATTCTTTGAAATACCATTTTAGCATCAATTGATTCAATTCTTCTTTTACCCATAGTTCTGATAGGTCATAGCAAGATTCTACTTGTTTCGTTCAAAGGGTAAAAGCTTAAGAATACTTTGCAGACTGATGGGTACACCTTGTAGCTTTCATTATTGCTCACTATATGCTATATTACATAAATGATTATGGCAATAAAGTTTTGGAGTGTATGTATCATTGTCTACATGCACTTAGTACTTAGTAGACTTAAGGTTGAAAACAGTATGGTTGGCTCCTACTGATCATTCATTCTTCTGTACTATGTTACAAAAAACTCTTCAATCCAATCCCGAGTGTGTGCATGGTGGTGTGTGGCTTTTCCTTTTCAATATTGTTGCATATGAAACGATGTGTAAATTTGTCAGTAATTATCTTACTGTAGGCAAGTTGTACCCTTGAGGCTGGGGTTAAGATTTATTCTATGAGAGTCGATTCCGTACATTCAGAGGCGTATAAAGTTCTTGGAGGAATTAATCGGGTTGGGCAAGAAGATGATAAAGGTTAGGTTTGACATAGCTTCATACTATTTTTTTTTCATTATTATAACTTTCTTCTAATACGTTTGATGCTTTTGATATCTAGCTTTTCGTACAATTTGAATGATGAGGATAGTTCACATCTGGTGATTCCATGATTGATGATTTTGTTTACAGATAATTGAAGCAAACATTAAGCAAGATCTAATGTTATTCTGGACTAAATTAAGTTGTTAAAGAATCATCTTTTTATTTTTTACGTAATTATCAAAGTACCTTGATCATTTTCAATTTAAATGGAGTACCTTAGTAACTACCATCACCATCAGGGTCATTCTTTTCTTCGGCCGTGTCCTAATAATCAAATATTACATTTTTATCAAGTAATTCATTTATTACACACTACTTGTTCGCATTTGGCTATTCATTTCCTCCATAATTGATGGTCTGGCATTAAAGGAAAAAACATGCATATTAGGCATATACATGGTTTAATGTTACAAAAATAAACATGTGTTTAGGACATGCTTCAAAAGGTTGAGCATCCCAATTTTAACAATTTGATACATGTGGCTTGGGTGAATCCATTATTGCTAAGTCAATATGTTGTGAACTTGCATCTGGAAAGAATTACTCACTTTGATTCAATTCAGCCTGCAGAAAGAATTATGGGAAAAAAATGCTTGACATATATCACATTATTTTTACAGAAATTAGATGCTAGAGCAAGTTTTTCACCCTCATTCTCACCAGTTTTGATATCTGGGATTTATTTCTCTGTCGTAGATCCTGATTGTATCCTTTCTCTGAGTTTCTCTTATGTGTTGTCTTTACTCATAATGTTTCATGTGTAACCTAGGGAAGTCACCTCTCTAGAATAATGTGGAAGATATATCTTATATGCTTCAACCTCAGTAGATTCAGTTTCAGCTAGTCACCAAGTTATTATCCTTCCTTTGGTCCAGTTCCAACTATCAATGATGTTGATTTAACTAGGATGTGTATGTGTGGCATTGCATGGTATTTTATCTTTCCTTCTACTTATTAGTTTTCTAGAATATATGTATACCAGATCATGTTGCTGAGGATGCCAATATCAGTGGTGAACAAGGTGGAAGTGGTGAAAAGAAAGACCAAGGGAAAAAGGTTAAGATTCTTTCCTACATTTTATGTTAAGTACTTAATTGGAATATTTTGTAACTTGGGAAATATCTGCATTCTGAAAAAGTGAGTTATTTTTGCAGCTGTCACCTTTGTCCACGTTAGAGTCATCTTTTGCTGCTATAAATGTGAAGAAGTTTGATGGTAAGTTGTATCCTGGAGATCTTTGATGAAAATTTGTTGCAATCTGTATAATCACACTCTATGTTTGTGTGTTGTGTGCATATAACTCCCCCCTCTTCTTCCCTGTCTTCCAGTCTGAATGGCATGTATTTTGAGTTTGGTAGTCCATCTCTATTCTGACTTTTGTTTCTTTTAGCTGCCTTTGTGGTAGATCCTCTCTATCACCAGACATCAGCACAATTTGATGAAGGTGGGGCAAAAGGCCTATTGCTGAACAATCTGGGAGTTTATGGTAACTGCCGGGTCCTTTTTGATTCTTTGGAAGTACCTGGAAAGTGTTCCTCGTTGGAGCCTCAAATTGACTGTGTTGAGACAATTGATGTGTCCTTTGCTGCTGGTATGCAATGCTGAAGTCTGTGGATTTTCCTTTAGGATTTCACCTTTTTGTTTCTTTGGATATACACTGGTTATGAAAGTTAATTGTTTTATTTTGTTCAGAGTGCATTGAAAAAATGGTGGTAGAGATGCACAACAAGTCTGAAATATCTCCTAGCCTCAGGGCTATGATAAATCAATTTGGCACAGATGACCAGAGACGATCTGAGTCATATTCTTCTGGTCAAAGTTCTTCTGGGCATGTTAATGAGACTCCTGACATGAATGGTGATGAAGATGGTGACACAATTGGGAATCCTGGAACATGGGACTTTGATCATGATGACCAAGCAAGCATGGCAGATGAGGGTAATCATGATCAGGATACGGTTTTTCCAAATCAAGAAGCTCCTGATTTGGTAGATATTTCATCACTTAAACTTCCAACCAGACATCATGTTTCAACTTTCCCCAGAAATTAAAAATATACAGCAGCACTCTACTTCTGGTTAACTTTCCCCCCCTCCTTTTCAGGCCGATGAACAACTAAATGTTCATTTCCCTGATGAAGATGATAGATTTGAGGAAGTTGATGGCTATTTGTTCTTAAGTATGGGATTTTCAACAAAGCAAAATGCTTGGGCAGGTCCCAATCATTGGAAATATCGGAAAGTTAAAGGTTAAGTTCAATAGGCTAAAGTCATCATGAACCTCCACTGCAATCATTTTCTGCTTTTCTTTTTCCTTTGAAACTGAAGACAGATTTCTTTTACAGAGCCTGATGTCCTGGCCAAGGAAAATGGATCACCGAAACTGAAGAAAGCAAAAAATAAGAAAGTTGATTTGGATATTGATTTTTCAAATGCTATAGGCACTGATATTTCAGATATCTTTGCTCCTCCAAAGAATCCAAAGTCCCTATTACTGCCAGCAAGTAGAGCACCTTGCAACACCAAACTTCCAGAAGATTGTCATTACCAACCAGAGGATCTTGTGAAGCTGTTTTTGTTACCCCATGTTTTGGTAAACTTGGGACCTTGTTCCCCATACCTCCCCTTTGCCATTGGTTTAACAATTGTTGCATAAATAGGAGAAATACAATAATAAGTTATGAAATGTCTTTAAATTGCTTTTATTTGTCTTTGGGCCTAGTCTTTCGGTCTTCTATACATCTACTTAGTTCATAAAACTGAGGGGTAGGGTATTTATCATTCTTTTTATTCTTTGTTGTTGCAGTGCCTTGGAAAGAGCCGAATAAAGAAAACTGGTGAGTGTTTACTCAATAAGTTATGTCATCACCCTCCTACTTAGATTTTCATTCAATTTCAGCTCTATAGATGAAGTTTATAGTTTTGAAATTTGATGATTATTTTGAATCTTGACTGCAATGCATTATGGCACGAATAGTTAATAATTAATACATCATTCTGATTCGATGAGATCATATACATTTTAGTCATTGCTAAGAGAATCTTATTAGTCATTACATTTTAGGTTCTACGCTCGCTTCTCTATTTTGCCACACCCTCACCTTTCCTTACTGTCACCTTCTATATTTGTCAAATTGTACCATAAACTAATGATAATTTTTGTATTTAGTTATAGTAGGGAAGTGGTATTATTCTCATTATTTCAACATAAATGTGTTAATCAACACCTTCAATTATAACATATAGTTGTTTGCCACACAATTTTCTCATCACGTGCTCAGGTAATGACATGCTATTTTTATGATTAGAGGAAGAAAGTGAACAAAGAGATGGATACGGAGCAACAGCATCTTGGGATGATGATGATGGCTTTGGTGGTGCTTTTGACGATGGACATGCTTATAGTGATGTCGAGGAGCCAACTACACTTGTTTCTCAACCTCGGCAGGTTGGTTGGTTTATTGAACCTCTTAGTATTACCTAGTAGTCAAGCCTGTAACATTGAATCTTTGCAGTTAAAGTAGCTTCAAGAAAGTTCAATTTGTCAAGTCAAATTGCATCTTCAGGACTTTAAATGTTCTTACCTGACGTCAAATATTCGTCTTCACATAAAGTTGTATGAGAAACCATGTTTTTTGGATAAGAAGCACATAATTTAAAACTGAAACTTAGTGTATACCTCATCTAATACCTTAACATGTATATGAACTGCGTTGCAATTTGTCATAGTTGTTGCAGTTTTAATATGGAATTACTCAGAATGGATGCATTCTCTCTTTCCTTGCTAGCCTTGTTCAAAAGATTTCTACACTCTTCTTTTCTGTCACAAACATCCAAGAACTTATTATGCAGAAAATGTTCAGTTATCTGTTAAAATAGCAGAAGTTTTCTTCTCTTCTTGAGACTTCAGCGATGTTTGCTCAGTGAATATTATTTTTCTGAACCAAGTGAGTTTGTTTCAGTGAGGCTGTGGTGTAGTTGATATTATCTTTTGTTTTCTTGTATGAATATGCAGGTAAGTAAGATTGAGGTCCGGTATGATAAGACATCAAAACAAGTTGATGTTCATGCACTAAAGGAAACTCTCTGGGACCAAATACAACAATTGAATCCGAACACAGTTGAGGTAAGCTTGTGTTCATTCAGGATTTCATTTCAAAGCAAAATCAGGTTTTTCACCCTTTGGGTTATAAATAAACATAAAATTCCTGCCTGTTCAGAAAAAAAGCAATGGAATATAACCGTTTTGGCATATACAAAAGACACAGACACCCTTTGGTTTTTGCTCTCATTTTTTCTAGAGTCGAATGGATGTTTTTTGCTCCTTTGGTAGACAGCACTGGTGCACTTGCATCTTTTATTGTTCAATTTTAGTGTGGGTGGCGAGCAAGGGATAGGAGACGAGAGGGCGAACTTACTGTAGTTGCAGTAACACAAACTTACATAACAGTGAAATCTATTTCAGGAAGAGGCAACAGAAGAGACCATATCTTTCAAGCAAGCCTTGGCTAGCTTTCCAGATAACTGTAGAGCGGCAGCATCTCTTAAAGATATCTCCCCACATTTGTGCTTCATATGCTTATTACATCTAGCAAACGAGCATGGATTGCATATCGTTGGCAGCCCCACCTTGGACGATCTGTCTGTACTCCTCAAACCTCAAACATAATGCGATTTACTTTGAAGCTTCACCATCCTATGTTGCAGTGCATCATACGTAGCATGTAATCTCTCAGATACAGGAAACATTGATGGTCCTGATAGTGTGCCTAATTCGAATTTGTAATGACAGACTCATTCCTTGATTGTTTGTTTGATGATACATTTGTGGCATATATTTGTAAGTATTTGTATCCATTTAAGTAAGAGCAGTGCCTCTCCTGGATCACACGCATTTCATCTTCTGTCTTCTCCCCCCCCCCCCCCCCCCCATTCAACCTGCAAAAGACAATTTTGCCCCTAAACTCGGCACATTGCACATATATCACAACCTGCAAATCTTGTGTAGTTCGTACTACAAATTGGATACATTTACCCTAAAGTATTAAATCACTGATAGTTCGGATACTATATACACATATATATTTTTTTATTCAAATTATGAATTACACGACCAACAATATTTCGTTCTCCACATAAGAATACAAGTTCGATTGTTATATAATCAAAGTTGTGATATCCTCAGACACGATGGCAATGCTCCCTATATCTACATTTATATGACAACGTTTTCTGATTGGGAATAAGCCTAACATTTCTATACACACATCAGAGGGAGAGAGAATAAATAGGAATTTTCTTCAAATCTTAAGATACATACATAAACACACACACACACACACACACACATATATATATATAGAGAGAGAGAGAGAGAGAGAGAGAGAGAGAGAATCTGAAAGAGTTGAATGGTTAAAAAATCAAGAGATTCAGGGTTGGTTTTCGAATAAGATTAGACTTGCTTTGCCAAGCTAGTAAATAAACATACATATATATTCCATTTATATTTATTATATTTTTTTCATTAAAAAAATAAAGATAAAAAATAACTTATTATTCACAAATCAAAATAGAAAAATTTCATATCCTTAAAAAAAAAACCTTTTAAAAAATATTTCTCTCTCCAATTTCTCTATTCTTTAATTTACCATAAATTTATTATCCTTTTAACCTACAAAAAAATCAATCTATTTTACTTTCTTTATTATTTATATCTCTATTATATTTCTTAGATTAGTAACAACAAGAAGATTCTTGCTAAAATTGAAAAATAACATAGATTTAGGTTAAGCACAAAAATGTGGGGTGCATCTGGCCGAGTAACCACAGCCCAGTCGTAGACGACCTTCTTGTATTTAGGGAACTTGAATTTCAATGTGAAGGTAGTTTTAAGTTTGTATTGCTTATCAAATTTGAACTTTATGGTAAAATATTTTAAATTTGAAGTTCAATATAAAAAAAATCATGAATAAATATGCAGTTTCAACTTTGTATCTTTACATTAAAAAAATAAAAAAAAAGAAAGACAATAAGAGTAAAATAAGTAAGAAAGTAAAAAGAATTTCAGATAGTTTGTGTTTATTGGCGGAAACACCCACCTTCAGGTGCAGTCGCCAT
Organism: Caryopteris x clandonensis; assembly: GCA_028749325.2. NCBI lineage: Eukaryota > Viridiplantae > Streptophyta > Magnoliopsida > Lamiales > Lamiaceae > Caryopteris > Caryopteris x clandonensis. Next base: position 1,445,667 of record JAPYKT020000012.1, read on the forward strand.
CGTCGAAATCCTTCTCGGCAACCACCAAGATCTCCTCCATGCGTTCAAACCCTTCACACCCACCACCTACTCCCCCGCCACAGCAAACGGCTCTAATCTGAAAGACTGCGTGGATTTCGTTAACCGGGTCCGGACCCGCTTGGCGGAGACGGCGTGTACAGAAAGTTTTTGGAATGCATGAAATCTCGCTCACGTGGAGAAACTAGACGAAGTTTCCAAATTGTTGTGCAAGCATCCGGATCTGGTGGGGGATTTGCGGTCCTTCTTACCGGAAGCTTGTTTTCAGGAAAGCTGTAAGAAGAAGAGGAAAGTTGATCAAGTCACTCGAAAAACGAATAACGCTCTTGTCCGAATTCGAGAAGAAAGGAGGAGAAAAGCATCATCAAGAATGAGACAATCGATTTTGCTATGGAGGATTCGTTGTTTGAAGTAATCTTAGTTTATAATCAATTATTATGATTGAAGATTTGCAGTTTTGGGGCTTTGCTTCATGCTAATCCCAGAAATCAAAGTAACTAAGAATGGAGTTTTCCAAATCTTGTATATCACTTTGATTAAATAAAAGGGGCATCAATTCTTTTTAC